>CM060976.1:189584176-190978176 GCA_030765065.1 Deroplatys truncata | reverse complement strand
TTTGTCAGATTTTGGTTAACCCTTTTTCAGTGTTAAACTATAAAATCTACTTTAATGGCAATTAGAAGCCAAAACCTTATCAGTCAACTTCAGATTCTTCAAAATACTGCTTAAAAAACCTTACTAATGTTCAATTACTTAAAACCCAAACCAAATACTTGAATAACAATTAAAAAATTGTGAATTTATTGTATCTAAATCTCATCTGTTATATTTGTATGCAAACTTTTAAGCAGGGATCAAACTCTCAAAACTTACAAAAAATAACAGTGGTTCATAGTATAATGACTAGAAGAGCTAAACTTATTATCTCACACCATCCCACCCTGTAAATATGGTTTACTGAGTATTCTGACTGCTGTTGTAGCTTTATGTGACAGTTGCCACAAGAAGTTGTACCTCTTAATTATTAAAATGTATTCAGAAAAGAGCAAGGATAAATATTTTGATAGTCACATATCTTTAACTCATACTCTTGTTATCATTTAATTCCATTTGCATGTTCCTTATCTTTCTCTTTTCTGCTAGCTCTCTCATATTTCCACCAAATTTTATTCTTCCCTCTTACTCTTCATTGATGAAACCATTCTGCACCAAATTATCCAAGTAATGTGATTTTTATTAATAAATTCAATGGTTTTCTGTTTTCAGGCATTACAGAAAATATAATACGTGGCATCTGCAAAGTTATCCAGCTTACCTTACACCGATATCGTGATAGCACTTCACAGCACTATGTCCGAAATGTTATCATCACTCTTGTCAAAGAACATGGATACTGGACAATGAAACACCTTACTGCTACTCTCAATGACATAGCAGTTACTCATAAAGGTCTTGTGCCAACGTAAGTTGACTACAGATAATTATAATGAAAACATAGATTATATCATAACTAATAGTGCACAGTGAAACAATTGAAAGCACATGGTAATCTATACTAATATTACAAAGGGAGAAAATCCATGAGTGCATGCATATGTGAAGAAAACAGAAGACACAGCGAAACAAAAGTGAATCAAATTTACTTATAACACTATGATACGCATGCGATACAATTCCAAAATATTTTAGTAACCCTCATGTTAGAAAGCTTTGCTTTATTTCCTTTGTACTTATGTTGTATTCAAGTTCGTTAGCAGGGTATGCTAAATAATTGTATAAAGACAGGAAATTGTTAACACATGAAACCAGTGGAGCGATATTATATAATTAACTGGGAAGAAGTTATTAAATAACTACGTGACCAAAGAGAAGGTACAAAGGTTTAAAACTCTACCAACTGTAATTATCTAAAAATTACATGACCATTCCAACCGGTGATTGTTTCACCACCAAAGGGTACATACAGGTTATGCAGCGTTTTCAGGACTTGGAAGATTGTTGGGGGTAAGGGCGGACATTTTACCGATATTTCACGTCCTTTAGCATGAATATCAGGGGATTTTCCATCTATTATTAGAATGGCGGGGGCTGTACAAAATTAAAATTAAAAGGGGAGGATTAATCATAAGAATCTTTTAGATCATTGCGAGGTAAATAGTTTGTTATTTAAGTTTAAAAAGCTAACCATGCAACATCGGCTAATCCAGCAAGTACAAGCACTAAGGTCTCATAAACTTGAGTATGCAAATATCTGCTTGTAAACTGCCACTGACTTCATTGTTCATCACATAAGCAAATCTGTATCATCTTCATTGTTATAAAGTTGTCTCATTTTGACTGGATAGCAGCACAACTGACAATCCTCAGGAAAGTGACAGTATGCTGCACCTTTTCAGACTGCATTCCATATTCATTCCTCTACAATATGGGCGTGTGTACTATGTTGGAATTAATTACTTCAGAAGTAACGTCTGCTAAAGAAGTCCATACTATGGAAGTAGTTACTATGAGAGTAATTTGCTCCAGAAGTAATGTCAGAGAGCTCAACTACAATTTACTTTCTTAATTACTACTGCGGATGTAAGAGTTAATTACTTGTGGAATATTGTTTTTTTTGTGAGATCTATTTGAAGCTATCTTGGGTAAGGTTATGTGCAACATGTGTGTGATGGTAAAAGGGGAGGGAGATGTCAGCAAAAGAGATAAATGTTTGTTGGTAGAGATAATGAAAATTCTGCAGTATAGAGTGCAACAAAAAAAAATTACCACAATGGGAAAATGCTGGATAAAAAGAAATGCCTGGAAAGTCGTTACAGATGAGTTTAATCAATGCCCTCTGGCATTGGTTTAATGCTTCAACTGATGGGAAGCATACTGAAGTGCAGCTTAAAATTCTTTGGAAATAATGTTCCTAATCTTCATATTTGCATTGTGGATAATTTGGGTGTTGATAGATTCTTTCAGATATAGGAATGTGCGTGCAGTCAATTGCACCTAGATGTTGGAAATTTGCAAAAGTAAAGAATTGCCTTTTATTTTCGGAATGCTCATAACAATCAATTATGGGCATATTTTATATCATGCTCTAACATGAAAGATGCAACGAGCAGTCGTATGGTGAATGTTTATAAATTCACATGCAACTATCTGAAATGTTCCGGTACCAAACTCGCAGGGGGGGCATAACAATTATTACAATTTGGGTGATATAGCAGAATTTCTTTCTGAGGTTTGTTGTAAATTACTTTTGAAGTAAGTTCGAAAGGAATGTAAAGGATTCTTTCCTATTACAGAATCGTTCCTTGAACACTCTCTCTGTACAAGTATCATATGGAGTTCGCCTTTCCTGTATTGCATTCGTTTTCTTCATTGAGATCATCATTGTAATATCCATGAACATGTCAGGGATTACAATACAGTACTGTAGTTCGACAGGTGGGTTACTCCAAGTCATAAGAGTAAATTCTAACCTATATTTGTGCTCTGTTTATTTCCATAGTAACATGCTGCATGACGGTGCTCACTGTCCTAGACTTCTGTAGTTATTTACTTTGGGAGTATCTGAAATGAGTAAAATGCTTTGGTAGTACTTATTCTCATATGGAGGTCACCAAGTGTTGACTTAAATAATAGTTAACTATAAAAGTAGAGCTTACTCTAGGTTGGTGCATGCTGCCCTATGTGTGGGTTAATTACAACTCCTTTTCAGCAGCGGAAAATAAATTCCACAAGGAAATGGAAAATTTTCTCTTGTAAACAAAGAGGAAATCTCAGACCAGCTCTAGTGCCCAAGTAGAAATGCATATAAGCTTACACATAGTTAAATGAATGACATTTTAAACCTACATTTATAACTGCAGTCATGCTAGGGAACATTTTTGCTTGTTCTCATGTGCTTTCAGTTGGTTCGTGGCATCAATTTGGATACACATTGGAACTTACACTTTGAAGCACTTTAAATAAAGGGTAGATATCGGATAATGTAAACATTTTAAGCTACACTAACCAGTGCTTTCTGTTAGAATACATTCATGGATTGTTGCGCACATCCTCACCTACTTTAAACAGGTAGCTGAAATTGTGGGGAGAAATGCATATGCTTGATAGAGATAGAACAGCATAATTAAAAATGAATAACTGTATGAACATAAAAGTCAAACTACTTAAGTTAGTTTTCAAGGATAAAGGAAATATCTCCACTCCTCTCCCCAAAGCAATTAAAAAGGAAATCCACTTACTTACTTGAAAATGGTTCTAGTGATTTTGATTAAATTATCATAACTTTTAGTTAATGGCAACAAATAAAGCATACATCTTGAGTTTTGTAAAATGTATCTGAAGTCTATGTATTTTCATAGAAGTTTGTGTGTAACTATGAAACCACAAGATGAAAGCTCACTAGCTTTTAAAATATGCAATTTTCATAAAATAATTTGTTGTACAATTAATGATTTGTTTAAATATTTCCTTTGAATGTTTAATTTTGTCACACCCAAATAGCCCACCTTAAAGTGTTAGGTGACCATTCTCTAGTTTTCTGTTTGTTGTTCACTTGAAATTAATAGAAACATAAACCTTTATATGAGTAGTTTGCAGGATTTTTATGAAATGATAATGGGTGGCAAAAGGCATGTAATTTACACATGATATGTTTTTATTTGCTCAGTTTGTTGTCATTATTTTGCAGGAACAATACTTCACAAAGTGGCCTCTTTGCATTGCATTGGTCATGCCTGTTGGTTGAGCATGGTCTGAACAACCGTTCTGACAATGCCAAAGCAGAATTTCAAAAGCTTGTAGAGACACAGGCAATGCTGCTGTCTGAAGTATTAGCTGCAGGAAACCCAAAGAAATCTGCAAAAGCATTCAGAATTCTCTCAGCAATGTGGAGATCAGTAAAAGACAGTGAAGAACTTTATGGTAATGCTGTAAGGAATGCTGAAGCTAGCATTTATTTTGTCGTATTTGGATCATACTTTATACGCTACCTTACAGAGGTGAAAAAGATGGATCTTATTAACACCTATAAGGTAAGCATAAAAAATGAGCATGAGTCATTTGTAGCAAAACAATAACCAAGTTTACTTTCAGGCTTCCATTTGAGATCATTTTCACTATTATAGAGGTTTACACAAATTTCCCTTTCCATTGACCGGAGTGTATTTTCTTAAAAGTGTAGAGGATAATTGCACGGGAAATTTGTATTTGCTATTCACAAAATATTTAAATTTGGTTTGCCTTTGAGAAGAATGCATGTATACATTTGAAATATTAAAGGTATTTTATTATAGTTTTCAGCATTTCTTGATTTTGTTTCTTACATTTGAATATTTTAAACTTCTTATTAAGTTGTATGAATGAATATTTGTTTTACTACAGTGGAATCTTAGTATAAAGTACTGTAGAAAGTCATAAAATTTATGCTTTATTCTGAAAAGTATGTTTTACTGAAGAAGGGATTTAGCAAATACAAAAATTCATTAGAATCCAACGACTTATAATTGACAGATTTATCAAATGCAAGAAAAATTAAAACATTATAATGCATAGTTAAGTATCTTTTATTCTATCATTGCAGCCCTATTGAAGTTCTTATATACACACACACACACACACACGCGCACGCACGCACACACAATGACATTTTCCACTTTAGACACAGGTTTTGAAGAAGTCATTGATTTTGGTACTTCAGAATGTTTCCTGGCTCCTTCTATAGGTTTCATTGCATCAACGGAAGAACATTTTCAGCTGCAGTTTCAATTTCTTCCTCACATTGTCATCACTGCCATCTTTAGGGGCTGCTGCAGTCAAAGACTCCACTATTTCCTGATGTGTAAGGTGATGTGTTGTCTCTGCTGTAGCATCCGTACACATGATTTAGATTGAGTCACACTTTTTTACACTCACCTTCACTAATTAAAGTTACATAAAACAGAAACGTTTTCGAGGGCATTCGTCCTCATCGTCAGCGAGTGGGTGACTAAGGGTCGCTTTCTCCCATGTCCTCTTCTTCCTCATCCTGCGAATTCTGACCCTGTTGCCATCTGGTGTTGGGGGCACAAAGTTTTAACACATTGCTTACAGGCGGGATTTCAAAATTAATGACGTTGTTGCTGTTTTTGACGATGTGTATTTTTTCCCAGATGTTCAATTCTATTAGTGTGGTGAGGGGTTTTAACAACTTTATACTTTGGCCAATGTTGTGGTTTTCAGTGCAAAAATGGTGTGATACAGCGGATTTCTCTATTTGTTTTAGTTTTATGTTTCTTTGGTGTTCCTTGAGTCTGGTTTCCAAGTTTCTCACAGTAGTATTCTCACATTCCTCACAACTGATCTGGTAAATTCCGGATTTTAGTGTGTTTGGGATGGTATTTTTGAGAGATGTGTTTAGTAAGTTCTTCAAGCTGAATTTGTTCTTTGGAGCTAGTCTAATGTTACATTTGTTGAAGATTCGTTCAAATTTTCTAAAGGCCCAAGGGTGGTATGTGAATTTCTTGTATTTCCAATTTGTGTTTGAGAGAGGCGTTAGAGTAGTGGAATGTGAAATTGCCTTGAGTTTTTCCTTCTTGTATATCATGTTGCTTATGAGATCTGAGTTGAATCCATTAGTTATTGCTATTTTTTCTATATGTTGTTGTTCTTTTAAAAATTCTTCTTTACTCAAGGGAACGCTATGCAACCGGTGGATTAAACTTCTAAAGACGGCTAGTTGGTGTGAAGTTGGGTTGCAACCATTTTTCTTTATATAGTTGTCCACATGTGTGGGTTTTCTATGTATGCCGAATTTAAAGCTATTTTGATCTCTGGTTATAGTAAGGTCCAGGAAGGGTAAGGTATTGTTCTCTTCAATTTCGATAGTGAATTTAATGCTGTTGTCCTGAAGGTTCAACAGTTTCAAAGCATCATGGGAGAAAGCGACCCTTAGTCACCCAGTCGCTGATGATGAGGACGAATGCCCTCGAAAACGTTTCTGTTTTATGTAACTTTAATTAGTGAAGGTGAGTGTAAAAAAGTGTGACTCAATCTAAATTAAAATAAATTACTACTTCAAAAGTTGTTTTCGCAGTTTTATTCAAATGCTGATTCCAGTCCATCTTGTAATCAAGAGTGATTCCCAGGAATTTGACTTCCTCAGACATTTTAAGTTCTTTATCTTGACGATATGGAAGCCCTAATCCCTTTTTGTCTCTTCTGGTAAACTAGAGCTGTTTTATGAGGACTAATAATTAAGCTCTCATTCACAGCCAAAGTTATCACAGTATTTAGGGTTGACTGCAGGAGTTCCCTGACTGTTCCTGTTTATTTACATTGAACTATGATGCCAATATCATCAGCATATTCCGTGATCTCAAAGCCTAGGTTACTTGCCCATCAGCCACCAGGTTCCATAGGGGTGATAATACCCTACCCTGTGGACAACCACTCATGATGACCTTTGCAGCTAGGCTACTATTCATGAGATTGTATGAACTATTCTGGCTCTCAGCATGGATTGAATCCACTGAAAACAGGGTTCATCAATTCCATGTTTCTTTGCAGAAGTATGTATTGCATTAAAGGAGGTGTTATCAAGGCATCTCAATATCAATGAATGCACCAAGTGCCACTCCTGTTCCTGAGTTGTCTTTTCAGTTTATAGGCAATCTGAAAATGGACAGTTTCAGTTGATCTGCCTGTACAATAGGTATGCTGATTCTGATGCAGAGGATATACCTCCAAAGCAACTCCTCTTTTATGCCTATCTATTAATTTCTCAAGAGTTTTGAGAATGATTGACATTAAACTGATGGGCCTTAGGGACTTAGACAGGGTCAAGGGTTTCCCTAGCTTTGGTATAAATACCAATCTAAGATGCCTCCAGGCCAAGCTTGCTCTTAGGATTGTACAAAAATGTTTGATAATTCATAAATATATCGCTGAAGCATAATAGACATTATTCCATTGCTTCTGGAGATATAAAGGTTTGAAATGAGAACACTGCCCATTTTAATTTCTCATATTTAATGACTTCCTTGACAATTTCCTAGTCTGCCCTGGAAGCTCTCTTCCCAAAGAGCCTCAGTTCCAGACTATCCCATCCTCCCTCAGGTTTATCAAGTATAATTGATCCAGAGAAGTGAACTCAAAGAAGTTCTTCCATTGTCTCCTTCCCTGTTTTAGTGTATTCCCCATTTTCCAATTGGAGATTGCTAATTACGCTTTGTGGAACTTTTCTGAGAGCCTTCTGAAGTCTAGTACATTCTGGGGCTGTTGGTATCAACTCACAGTGCTGCTTCCAGGAGTCCTTCGTAGCCTTCCTCAAAGCTTCATTATATTTCATCAATGATCTGCTGTAAACAGTCCATTGTTTGGTTCTTTTTGCAAAGTTAATCTGCAAATTTTCTTCCTTTTACAAGGGTTGTGGGAAAGCTTTTCAGAATCACCAACAGAGATCACTGCTAGTGCAAGCCGAATCTGACATAATAATTAGTCATCCTTCTTGAGTAAACATGTGGCGTGTCAATGCTCTGGGTATACAGCTGTGGTGCTGATGCCTCTCTATTGTTGTTACCGTGTAGTGATTTTTGAAGATGAAAAATCTGAGATTCAAGCAGTGATAAAGTACTTTGTAAAGAAAGGTACGAAAACAAATTAAATTCATGCCGATTTTCATTACGCACTGAGGGACTCTGCTCCTTCATATTCAACTGTTGCCAAGTGGATCCCTGAGTTTGGTCAGGAGAGCTTAGAAGATAATCCATATAGTGGTCGGAGAAGATGTGTCACCACCCCAGAAATGATTACAAAAGTGCACGATATGGTTTTGGAGGATCGCCAACTCAAAGTGTGAGAAATTGCTGATGCTCTAGGGATATCATCTGAAAGGGCATCATATCTTATTTTGACTGGGAAATTGGGTATGAACAAATTATCTTGTAGGTGAGCGATGGGACTGTTAACACAGAATCAAAAACATATCAGAGTGCAAATGTCTGAACAATGTTTGGCCCATTTTCAGAAAAACCTACAAGATTTTTTGCATTGGCATGTGATCACGGATGAGTTATGGGTCCACTACTATATCCCAAAGACAAAGCAACAATCAAAGCAGTGGAAACATGCTGATTCTCCACCACCAAAGAAAGCAAAGGCAATACTATCAGCTGGAAAGGTCATGGCATTAGTGTTCTAGGATGCGAAAGGGATTCTGTTGATAGATTATCTTCCCAATGGTCAAACAATTACAGTAGAATACTATGCTAACCTGCTGGACTAACTATAGTAAAAAATATGCAAAAAAAGGCCAAGTTTTTCAAGGAAGAAAATTATCTTGTATCAAGACAATGTGTCCTTGCCATGGCAAAAATTCATGAACAGAGTATGAATTATTGCCACACCCACCTTATTCATCTGATACGGCTCCATCAGACTTCCAACTCTTCCCTAAACTCAAAAACTTCCTTGGTGGACAGAGATTCTCTTCAAATGAAGAACTCAAAGCTGCAATTGACAAGTATTTTGCAAACCTGGAAGAATCTCATTTTCGAGATGGAATAAAGGCATTGGAACATCGATGGACCAAGTTTATTACTGCACAGGGAGACTACATTGAAAAATAAAAATATTTTGGATGAGGTCATTTGCTATTTAATGTCATTCCAAGGACTTTTCAAACAATCCTTGTGCTTGCAAGGTCTTAATTCCACCAGGGCACATTCCTGTTGGCTTGCCTTGTTTTCAGAGGACAGTTGTGATTAAATGCTGATATTATTGCATCCTGCAAATGCTCTGTAGCAATTCCTAAATCTTCACAATCATGGATCTTATCCATCTTACTCAGATTACTGGCTAGGTCTTTCCTGTAGGAAAGTACTGATTTGTTTAAAAATACATCTTATATCAAATTTGACGTATCTGTGGTCTGAACAATTTCATCCTTGGACATATACCAATTTTCAATAAAGTTTCACACATAATTGGTTGCTAAAGTTATGTCAATTTTCTGCCTTCTTGTAGTGACCAAGGTTACCCACATTCAGTATCTCAAGATTACTCAATATAATAAAATTATAAAGAGACTCACCTCTTTCATTTGTATCCGTACTCCCTCACGTAATATAATGGGAGTTAGCATCACAGGCAAATACCAGTTATAGTCCGCTGGAGCAACAGGTGGCTACCAGCTGTGCTAATTCCCTATAGGTGAAATGACATCATCATATGGGAGGTAGATCGATCCAAGTGTAAACTCCCTTAGTCCCTTCCCATTGATTTTGTTCTGCCATAAGGTCCCTGGAACAGAGATTCGTTAATGTCAGTATATTTAAGTCATTTTTAACTTGGAGTCTTTCGGTTCTAATATAAATTAATTCCCTGCCAACCTGCCTTGCCAGACCTTTGATTTCCCTTTGCAACAAATGTTGCTCTACTGTGTTGAAGATTTACCTGCAGTATTCTCATCACTCCTAAGAGCTGCTGAATGTCTCTTGTCCTGTAGTCTCGTTTTTGCAATGCCGACAGCCAGATCCCCTATAGATGGTTCAAAGATGCTTTGTACTGTTAAATCTTCTAGAGATCCTTGAACAGTTTAAGGGTTTTGTTTTACCATGTCCATTTAAATCCCACAAGTATAGAGGAAAGACAGTTGACCCCAGCAGAGCCCCCTATACCTGGGCAAGGCTGAATACTCTGGGAGGTTGCCTGGTATCCCAGAGACTCCATTAGTGACATCTCCCATGTGCCATGCACCCCTACAGCACAAAAATGCATAACACCTTGGGGTTGGGGAGTAGGTTTGCAGCACGGGGGTCTCTTCCCACACCGTTTTCGCTTGTACTGCTTTCGGTCCACCTGCTGCATGACGTCATCGAGAGTGAAGTTTTAGCTAGCCAGTATTCTGCACCATACTTTTCGGCATGAAAGTTCGGATAATATTCTCGTCATACGATATGTTTCGACCCTATACTACTTGAAACAAAATTGCATCTATAACTAGACTTAGTCTTGGAAATAATAAACACAAACCTGTCTTTTTACAGCTAAATACCCAACTGGCGCCAATTTCATTTCTCCTTGAAATATTCAATAAAAAGCTGTCGATATATGAAATTTGGTCTTGAGGGATGACTTACAGCATATATGTTATTCAAAGAAAGAGAGATCTGTAGATATAAAGCAGATATTTGTTATATTAAAGTTGTTCAGAAGCTCTAAGTTGCAAGCTTTAAAACCATTTTTTAGTTTATGGTATTGCTTGACTTTAATTATATTATGTTAAAGAAAACCAATAGCACATTATTCGGCCAATTTTAGCAACGAAAATAAAATACGTTATACGCTATATAAAATTCAACGTTATACGCTATCGGGTCTTAAACTTTGATTCGAAATTAAATGTATTGTTTGTTTATGGATTGTGAAAGATGCAGCTTAATGAGAGAAACTGTATGTTGATCATGCTATTATGTAATATGATTTAAACATAGCAGTTTTAAAAGTAATGGTAGCTGAAAACTTGATATATGCGCATTTTTTTCCGAGACTTTTTTTCGCGTCTAGGTAAAAACA
This sequence comes from Deroplatys truncata, assembly GCA_030765065.1. Lineage (NCBI taxonomy): Eukaryota > Metazoa > Arthropoda > Insecta > Mantodea > Mantidae > Deroplatys > Deroplatys truncata. The sequence continues at coordinate 190,967,241 of CM060976.1, read as the reverse complement.
TGAATAATCGACTTATGCATATGAAACTGTGCCCACATGCTGAAAAACAGTTATCTGCACAGCAAGTCTTGCAAATATCCTCCAATTTTCAAATAAACCAAATTTACAGAGTAGTGCACATTCGAATGATGTGTTCAGAATTTGGATATTTTGGCTTCATTATTTAGGCTCAGAATATGCTTATATAAACCTAGTTTCTTAATTATTTCTAGTATAAAGTTGTTTTAATTTTTTAATTAATGAATAATTAATTGTACATAGTTCCTATTTGATCCTTCCTACTTGAAAGAGTAAGAACAAGGATGCGTCTAGTCTTAATATTTTGGAGATATTAATTTTAGAACAACCTTTCCTGTATGCTTTAGTATACGCTCGCAACCAATACCCTTAAAAGCACACAAATGTAATGCTTTCACCCACGGGAAAGTGGGTGTTGTTAAAAGGAAGTGTATTAGTGTATTGCGCTGGCGATCATTGAAACATATTACACTGATCTTTTTAAAAGGAGGTAGATTCTAAGGAACTTGCCAATTGTAATTAGGTGCCTATATTATTTAGTATTTTGCAAGGAAAGTGCAATAACTTACTCGTATCTTAGTTTTTGTTATTTTGTATAAAACATGGACACATTTCACGCCAAACTGGCAGGAGAGGCTTTACGAAACAAATCAATATTATGTGAGCAAATACAGGGGAGATGAACGTAAATACATGAGAGGAAATAAGGTCAGAGCGGTGTTTTATAAGCAGGGCACGGATTTTGACGACCAATTTTTTTTTTAAATGACTACATTTGTTTTAAAATGACTTTGTAATTACAAAAAATTATCTAAAATGAGATTTGTTTGATTTACTAAAATTAGTGTACAGAAAGTTATAAATTAATTTATATATTGATATAACTCCTATACAAGAAGAAAAAATAAGTAAAAGAGCAATGATAATGTTCTTGTTCAAAGAATCTGAAAAGAAAAGAAAATTTTCTTACTTTCCTTTTCAGATTCTTTAAACAAGCAAGAACATTACTTTCTTTGCTTTTCAGATTCTCCAAACAAGAACATAGAACAAATATATTTTCAATTAATTTTCTAACTTATTGCGTTTTTAAACAGGTCTTACAAAAGTGTAGCATTAACTCTTTTGAGAACTCAGAATATGCAATGTTTATTGCGAATGAAGAGGATTTCACAGTCCATGTCATACATAAATAAGAGCAATACGCACTTATTAAGCAAAAAAGGGAAAACTGACCTTCTCATCTCTAATTTTGGACCTGAATTCATAACAGTAATTATACCTATTTCCCTGACAATAACCATCTCTCCACCCACAAGCAACTTTTTCCAGACCAACCAATAATCTTTATATACTCTATACTTATACAAGGAAATTACCAAATGAAGAGGCAAAGGACAAAGAAATTACAAATTAATGATGTAATATCGAAAAAAAGATTATCCAAAATAGAAAACTTGAAACTACCAAAATGACCTAATATATATATATATATATATATATATATATATATATATATATATATATTCTTAATATGGGACCCATGATAAGGATTTATGTACAGTTAAGCAATACCTTTATTGCAAGAATTAAAAGATGGCATGTCATCAGAATCCGGATCATGCTTATATGGTACTTGGTCTTCAAATAGCTTCTGCTCACAATAATTACTGTTTAATACACATTCCTGAGGAATATAAAGAACTTCGTTTTTGGCAGGTAGGCCGACTCATAAGTCTGCACGTGAAAATAAATGTAATGCGGGCCAAAGGTATTCTTCCCTGAAAATGGCAAGCTTTTCCAGGTATATAATCCTTTACAGAACCACAGTGGACGGAAAAAGGTTGTTAAACTTTGGCTGTAAGAGCAAACAGCATTTCCTTTGAAATAATTATGCCGCTCAACTGCTAAAAGGCAACAGATATTAATCTGAGCTTCTCTTCGCTTTAAAAGTCACGTACAAGTGCAATAAATCAAGATGTACTCATATTGGAAGCGAATATATGCTTCTGGCTTTATTTTGAAAGTATAATATATTTTTAAGCTGTTTTGGTAAGTTATCCTACTTTACCTCGCTATGTTGGCGGAAACTTCACAACTTAACAACAGATGTACGAAAGTGCATTGTTCCTTATCACTCAGTCATATACGCCCCCCCCCCCCCACTTCAACAAATAAGTTGCACACACATATTTAAACTAGAATCTTGAATATAGATTCAGTTTTCTCTGCTTTGGTGAAGTGTTTAAGTCGGTGTGCAATGAGTGAGACAGCACAATACCGTAATTATGGTTTTAAAAGGTTGGTGTGAATTATCACGCATTTCCAAAAAATGAGCAATTAAAGCGCGTGTAGGTGTCTCACTGTAAGCGTACTGACAAATTTAACGCTGATAATTCACATGTATGTTCAGTGCACTTTCTTCCTAGTGACTATAAACGGGAATTGAAGAGTGAACTTTTAGGTTTGCCGGTTAAGAAAATTCTGCTCCCAGATGCAGTTTATTCCCAATTGGCATGGATATGCACTTAGTGAAGGTCCAAGTACAAGTGGAATGTTGCAGGTATGTCTTTTTCATTTTTACATCCTGTAACAGAATAATGTATTCTGGAATTGTTGTTTTCATTTCTTACGGTAAAAAAAATACACCAGCATATCCATTTAGCGATTCCTTTAGAGTAGTTGTAAATTTTCCTTTAGTACTAAAGTAATGTATGTTTGAATCTCTTGTAGCGCCTACAGTACTGGATGTGTTCCAGTAGTTTTGTTTATACGTAAATATATTACTAATGTAATGCAGTTTCCATTCATTTTGCTTTATGGTTAGCCCACAATGTTTGTAGAAAGCTCTGAAATAGTATACCTTTTAAAAAAACTGGAAGAACGTGCTAATAATAAACAATTGGGAGTTAATCGGGAGGAATTTAGTGTGTTCACTGCGCTGTGTATGTATTCCGCGTGCTCGTCTTCACTCTCACTTACATCACAGGCGGGCAGCCAATGGCAGCTCCCACCCCGGAGTGGCTCACCTTAGTTATCTAGCCACATTGGGTTTGCAGTCTTATTGATTATTTGGAGACACCTGTCCAGCATGTCGGTAGTCAGCTGACAACACCGGTTAGTTTCTGGCTATGCACTTCCTGCCAACACATCTGGTACCTGCTCAAGGTTCAGCTTTAAGGGCTTATGGGCCGTTAGGTTGCTCCAGAGGCCCCCCCCCCCCCCACTGCAGAGCAGGGCTCAATCTTAGCATCACACTTTTTGCTACTGCTATCAATCCTATTGTGCACAATAGCCTTGTGCTTCATAGCCAGCAATAGCCAATTCCTTAAGAAACACATTGACCACCAAGATCCATAAAAGAGGCGATAAAACCCCACCTTGGGGACAGCCCTTGTTGGACCTTATGGTGACCTTGTTTCCGAGGTTGGCTGAAATTCTGCAACTTCGTAGCATAGCTTTAATTCATTTAACAATGTTAGGGTTATTACTCTTACTGTTTGTGGCTTTTTCAATGGATTCATAGGAGGTGTTATCAAATGCTTCTTGTATATCCAAGAAGGCGCAAATAATGGTTTGCTTGTGTGCAAGTGTCCTTTCAATCTTTTTAACTTGACTGTGTAGGGCAGTTATTGTGGATTTGTCTGATTGAGAGGCAAATTGGTTAGGTTGACCCAATTCCCTAGTTAGTATTTCACTTCTTACACTGTTGTTTAAGATTTTTTCAATACTTTTCAGCAAGAAAGAGCTCAGACTAATAGAGTGGTATAAGCTAGGCTTTGTAAAATCTGTTCTACCAGGCTTTGGTATAAAGATCACCCTTGCATCCCTCCAAGCTTGAGGTATATATCCAAGTCTGAGGCTTGCATTAAATAACCTATGTATGATAGGTACAAGAACCACAAGACCCTTTAGTGAAAGTGTGGGGAAGATTTTGATTTGAAGGTAATAGTCAACGGGAAATTGAAGGAAAGGCAAATAATTTCACCAAAATATTGCAATCTTGGTGTTCAAATTCTAAAATGAAGATATCAAAATCTGGTTATAGATTACTAAAAGGGAAATTGGAAAGGGATCCGACTATAAAATTTTTCAATGAAAACATAAAGAGAAGCACTGAAACTAAATACCTAGGTATGGGACAAAAAATTAAGCTCTAGACAACACATGGAATATGTAAGATTTAAGGCTGAAAGAGTAATGATGAAACTATCAAGACTTGCATTGTTTAATATTAAAATACCCCTAAATAGCATCTCAATGTACCATACAAGTATGTTTACATTGATTATAATTTATAACATATGGAGCAGGTGTGTGGGCTCACTGAATGTTAGATGTAAGTATTAAGAACCATTTAAGAATGGCACAGAGGAAAATACTTTAAAGATTCAAGCGTTATGCACGACACCTACCCTAGCACTACTTATTGCTACAGGAATAGGGCCTACAGATTTACTTTTCCACCTCAAAGGTGCAATGTTTAGTTGAAAGGGATGATTAATAAATCTTCGAAATATTTTATACCAATTGTATAAATATAAGGGAAACAAAAAGCAATCTTATAAAATGATGGCAAAAAGAATGGGATGAAAGCAATGATGGGAGAAATACCTACTCATTCTTAAGTCATATTAATGAAAGATTAAAAATAAAACACCTGAAACCAACCAAAAGAATTTTTGCATTATTTGATGGGACATGGACCCTGGGTACAGATTGTAATAAAATAAACAAAGTTAACAATGATGTATGCATTATTTTCAACATACAATACTCATTAGAACATGTTCTGTTTGAATGTGTAAGGTACAGGGAAGATTAGAAAGAGAAATGAGCTGCCCTAAGCAGATATCAAGTAAAGATCATCATAAGAGATAATTTATTTATCTACTTGGAAGCGTTGTCCAACAGCTTGGGAAGAATACGGGATAAATACAATGCACAGACAAGAGAAGCAAATTGAAGAAATCCAAATTAGGGGACCTGAAAGATTATATATAAAATACTAAATATTCCAACATCTGAAGCAAATGCAATAACTTAAGGACTTAATATAAGCTAAGAACTAGATAGCACAGATGAAGAGGAGGAAGGAGATGAAGGCAAAGAGAATTAGGAACATAATACTGAAGTAGTTCTTATTTTAGGAGGAGTTGTATTGTATTTTGACTGTTGGGGAGCCGAACACTTGAAGTAGTTGCAACTGCATGTATGGTAAAAAGTTTCCGGTAGTCTTCGCCCCAAGTTTAAAAATATTAACTTTGTAATTTGAATGTTTCTTTAAATATTATATATTTATGTTTGCCTCGGCTGTGCCAGTGTTATTGTTAGAGACATGGATTTCTTTACAGGGAGTACTGCAGCTAAGAATGTAGGCTTTGTGGGAGTATATTTGTTATTTATTTGTTAGCCCCACGTTGTGGTAGCCATTTTGTGGGGGTATTTGTGTTGGTAGTTGGAAGATGTTTCATTTTTATCTGCCGCACGTATAAAAGACAATTTGTCGCGGTCACTTCGTGTTATCTTTTACTGAGCGCCTGTTATTGTATTTAATTTTGGGTTCACTGTCCTCCGGCTAGCTATGATTTTTTGGTCAAGCACTTATCTTATACAGGTGTGTAAACGGAAAGGAGTTTTTTATCCAAAGATAACTCTGATGAAAGAATTTGTTTTACACTTTTATTGTCGTAACACATTATTCACTTTCACCTATTAATCTTCACACTCGCCAAACTGAAACTGTTATAATAACTTATTTACTGCACATTATTAATTTGCGTACTTCAACTTTTTGTGTAATTAACTTTACGACACGAGATTTTTCATAACTTTGCGACGCGTAACCTTGAACTGTGTGCGATGCATACTCCATGAATGCCTCCGTTGAACTAATCGATGTCTTATACGCGAATGCTTCTGTTGAACTACATGAAACTTAACCTTGACACTGAATTTATACTTCCTCGCCCCAATATGCCTAAAGATTATAACCGAGCTGCTATTGGTTAATAAAACGCACCAACCTTAGCATCTATATTTATATCCAATGAAAATTACGAAAACATATGCTCTAGGGAAAATGTTCCAGCAAATTCTAAGAAAAACGCGCCACTCTGACGTCATTTGCTCGTCTCTAATAATGATAAACAGCTCACCCCCTCGCTACATTATTGCACGCTATTATTGTCGGTTTCAGTAAGGCCGTATAAACCCACTTCTCGACAATGATTACAATCAACAAACATCTCAAATCAATGTCACACAACAATGCATATTCACACTACAATCACTCTGACATTTACATAATTTGTGATACAGATTACTGCGTCATATGCCCCACTAGAAACATAATTATAAATATTTACAACTTGTTTGGAAATTTTATAATTGGGTTTTTGGTCTCCTGAATCTTGGAACACACGCTATTTATCACTTTCACTTAACACTTCACACGCATTTAACAATCGACATATGTTTTGCCTTTATCTCGCCACTATTTACTGGCTCTGGTCTAAGGTGTTTATATATATATATATACATCTAACATTACAATTCTTTTATAGCAAATATTGTACCCTGAATTATTTAGTTACTGTTACAAATTGGTTTACTGTCTTAGGTTGTTGACAAAAATTTATACATTCAAGAATTTTTAATCTGGTTCATTTTGTAATTATTGAACACATTTACCAAAATATTTATCCTCTACACAAATATATTTACAACACTTAATTCCAGACACAATTTCACATATCTGTGTGCTACATAAGTATTTGTTTTAATTATCTTTACCCCATTTTTTTTTTATTAAACATTTATTTTTGTCCTGAATTTATTTCTCCTTTCTTATGACATATATAAATAGTTAACCCTCTTACATTCCAATACTTTATTCTGCAGTTCTGCTTTAACTATCCTGAATTTACTTACTTTTTTTTTTTTAGCGGTCATTTCTATTCCCTTTCCTGGGTCAAATTGTTTATGGCTAAGCATTACTCATAGCTGTATCGTAACCTTCCAAAATTTATTCATGAATAACCTCTTAAAGAATTCATATGAAATTTCCTCCCCTGATAACATTTGAAACCAATCTAAAGTTTTCTGAACAACACATCTTTTAACAACTGACATTTTCAATTCTTCTGCTATCTTTTTAATTTGAGAGTACTCTGACAAATCTGTAATAAACTGTACTGGATTGGAGTTTTCATTTTGAACAGCTTGGTACTTGTTAATTTCAGAAGTTAGCTTTTGATTCAAATCTATAGACAAAACTTTAACTTCTTCAGACAATCTATTTCTTTGTGTTTCTGACTACTCCTGTATTTCAGATATCTCCCCTCTGAAATTAACTTGCACCTGAATTAAATCTGCATTTGTAGCCTCCATCATCTCTCTTAACTCACTTGAAATGCTACTCATTCTGCTACCTAACTCTGTACATTTTACATCAACATGTTCAATTTTATTATTAACCTCACTTTTTGGTTAGATATTTCCCTGCTCATGTCTGACATTTTCTTTGAAACTTTCCCTATCTTATTTGCTATCATTTCCTGATTTTCATTTCTCATTCTCATCATACTGCTATCTAGCTCCATAAATTTCTTTTCAATTTCTTCCCTGTTTTGTTCTAAGCTCTTACCAATATCTTCCCTTAATTCCCTATTATTCTTTTGCATATCTTCCCTGTTTTGATCTATTTTCTTTTCTAATTTCTCATTACTCTTACCAATATCTTCCCTTAATTGATCTCTCAAATTTCTCAGCATTTCCATCATCATACTAGCATCAAAATGAACATTTCCTGCTATTCTATTTTGACTTTCTTCACTAACATTTCCTCCCTCAAATCCTACATTGTTTGAGCTATTTTCTGTAACCTGTATTGAATTACAGCTAACAGTTACATTATCTCCCTCCATAATTGTTTCTTCAGTATTATTAGTAGAATTGTTTTCTTAATCCTGCCACTCCTCAAGTACATTGAAATTTTCACAATTTTGTTTTTTTTTTAGGATAAAAAAAATTACTATACTCTGACCTTTATGATGCTGTCTGTTGATGTTGCTTTGATGTCCAGCTTCCTGCCCCTCTCTCCTAGATGTATATGTCGCTTCTGCGTCGTATTATGATGAATCTATGTCGTCTCGATGTTTTTGTGTCCTGTAGTTGAATTCCCCTGTTGCCTTTTAATCTTGGAATTACGATGTCCACTCATCCGCGTCGTCTGTCGTTCCTGTAGTTGTTTCTGGAATCTGCATCTTGTAGTTCAGTTCACTGCTCCATTCTCTCCACGTCCTGGTTCCTTCGCCCCTTCCTGGTTATTTCACTCCTTCCTGGTTAATTCGCCCCACGTTCTGGGTGCCATTTTGTGGGGGTATTAATGTTATTTGTTAGCCCCACGTTGTGGTAGCCATTTTGTGGGGGTATTTGTGTTAGTAGTTGGAAGATGTTTCATTTTTATCTGCCGCACGTATAAAAGACAATTTGTCGCAGTCACTTCGTGTTATCTTTTACTGAGTGCCTGTTATTGTATTTAATTTTGGGTTCACTGTCCTCCGGCTAGCTATGATTTTTCGGTCAAGCACTTATCTTATACAGGTGTGTAAACGGAAAGGAGTTTTTTATCCAAAGATAACACTGATGAAAGAACTTGTTTTACACTTTTATTGTCGTAACACATTATTCACTTTCACCTATTAATCTTGACACTCGCCAAACTGAAACTGTTATAATAACTTATTTACTGCACATTATTAATTCGGTACTTCAACTTTTTGTGTAATTAACTGTACGACACGAGAGATTTTTCATAACTTTGCGACGCGTAACCTTGAACTGTGTGCGATGCATACTCCATGAATGCCTCCGTTGAACTAATCGATGTCTTATACGCGAATGCTTCTGTTGAACTACATGAAACTTAACCTTGACACTGAATTTATACTTCCTCGCCCCAATATGCCTAAAGATTATAACCGAGCTGCTATTGGTTAATAAAATGCGCCAACATTAGCGTCTATATTTATATCCAATGAAAATTACGAAAACATATGCTCTGGGGAAAATGTTCCAGCAAATTCTAAGAACAACGCGCCACTCTGACGTCATTTGCTCGTCTCTAATAATGATAAACAGCTCACCCCCTCGCTACATTATTGCACGCTATTATTGTCAGTTTCAGTAAGGTCGTATAAACCCACTTCTCGACAATGATTACAATCAACAAACATCTCAAATCAATGTCACACAACAATGCATATTCACACTACAATCACTCTGACATTTACATAATTTGTGATACAGATTTCTGCGTCAGCTTACACAGATTATAATTTGTACTTCACTCCATTTATTAATTCTTTAAACGATTAAAATAACACTTTACTGATATAGAGAGAGAGCGCTGTGAGATTATTTATTAATTACTAGAATTTTTTTAACACAAACTATATTGTTTTACACTGGATACATATTAAACTTCTCGAGGACGTGTCTTGCGTCCGGTTAGTAACACTGTCTACTAGCAACTGACTTCTGAATTTGTACAATTTGCCCTATTTCGTTTCTGATTGGCTAATCCTACTCCAATAGATTACTTTCATTTAACTTAAGCTTTTTACTGGTTGTTGATTGGCTATTTATAAACTGTCTCAAAAATTACATTATTGTTTCCAAGAATGACTAGTAGCATTATTAAACCTTGTAATTCATTATTGCCTCAAGATTACCTAATTGTTACCTCATTGTTAGCAACTTTTAACATATTATTCTCACAGCTCCTACATTATTAAATTACGCAATACATTCACATAACATTATTGAACATGTACATAATAATATAAACATTAATACAATGACTGTTACATTCATTTTATATATTATATTATACACATATGCTCTAAGGCGGTCTGTTATTATATTTTATATTATATAATTTGACTGAAATCATTTAAGTGTTAAAAATACTGCCTCAGTACACTAACTAGAAGAAAATAATAATATATATTTATCGGGAAATAGGAATGGGTGGAAAGATGAACTATTCCAATAACGTAACCAGAATTGTAGAATATAGAGATGTGAAGAGGTAAGATAATAACAGGAAAGCAATAGGAGTGGGAACAAGATAGAACAGAGAAGTGGAGGGGGAGGGAAGCTTTAGCATGCAGATTGAGGGATAAAGAGATGCGGAGAAGGAAAGGAGAAAAGAGAGATAAATAGGAGCTTCCGCAGCAGATGGAAAAGAAGAGTAGGTGTAGGAGGTGAGGTGAAGATTGTTAGAATGAAGAAGGGACTGAGGAGGAGGAGGAGTTAACTTAAATAAGAAGATTTTATTAAAAGAAATAAAATGGTGACACAAGTATCGGTGAAAATAGTGATTGTATTAGTGATAACTAATTTAAACATTTTAACAAATGGAAGAATAATGAAATGAAATGAAGTGATTTAATATAAGTGAAAACTTTTTCTTTTGAACTATAATGCCTTAAAAATGTGTATTCAGAGTATAATAATTGATAATAAGTTTGGATAAGTAGTTCTACTGGCTACCAGTACAAATAGTTTGCTGCTGGGTACGGCAGCTATTATATGTTTATAGAGTGGAAAGTTAGTTAAAAATTTATTGACTGGCTACCAGTTAATTTTAATACTGGATACCAGTATTGTAAATAGTTATTTTGTTTTGTTTTTTGAATGAGAGAGGGAAATTTGATAAAATATTTTTTTGAAATAAAAAAAAAGGAAAACTGTAAATAATTAAATAAAGTAATTGTTAAAAAGGGAGGGAATAATATAAATTATTAAATAATAAAATTAATTAACATGATTGAATAAAGTAATTGTATAATAATTATTGTTGTTGTTGTTGTTGTTGTTGTTGTTATTATTATTATTATTATTATTATTATTATTATTATTATTATTATTATTATTATTATTATTGCCTCAATGGGAAATTTATATTGAAATTGTGAAATGTTTATGGAACGTGAATGTTGTTTTAGTTTATCTTATTTAGTTTATTGTATTTTGTTTGCATTTTTAGTTTTGTGTAGTATAATTGTATATATCTGTAAAATTATTAATGCATTGAAATTTTTAAAATTAATAAATTGCATAAGAATTTGGAATATATACCTTGGTTTTAGAAAACTTAAGTACCAGAGTATGATATTGCAGATTAATATATTATTTTTTAATTTTATTTTTGTCAGTCTGAGAGTGGATGCTGCTGAACTTCTACTATGTTATTGGTGCTATGTTCTTCTGTGTAGCTGTACATGCAGGCTTGCCATCTGTCTGGTCATCTTATAATTGATTTTTTAACAATTCCTTGTACCAATATTACACAACAAGCTCTCTGGCTTTAAGGCTGGCTCACAACAGCCTGAGAACAGTACCAAAAAGGAAATGAGAAAAAGAAATGCAGTATACAAGATTTTGGTTCACAACAGCCCAGTAACAAAAACGGGAATGCATATCAACAATCATATCGATCACAAAGTGGAAAGTCAATTTTGCACATTGGAATTTCATTTGTTTTTAACTGACCAGTGTTCCCAATTCAGCCAACATAATGCAAGTTAGCCAGTGTCAACATTTGATAGAATAAACATTATTTAAATGCATATCTATTACATTTCCGATTCCTCTAGTCATACCAAGCTTTCATTGCTTTATTTAATGACATACATTAAAGTTAATTATTGTTCTCTGTTAATTTCTACCAGTTTTTGCTGTTCTTCATAGCCTTTGCCATTGTTTTTTAGGGAATACCTATTTTATTTTGAGTTGCATATAAACAAACTACAGATGACCCTTTCATTATAAGAACCAACGCTCAAGTGATCTGCAGGTGTCAGAATCTGAGGTTAGGAAGCACATATGCTACTAATTTCTTCCAGTTTCATGTTTCCAGCTTGCGACTGTAAAGAGCTCTAGTGGCTGTTTCATGTCACCGCAATTTAGAATAACTTTTACAGTGAAGAGTAATATGCACAACATTGATGTAATACACTGTACCAGGGAACAAGAATGAGAAAGTTAATACTTGGCCAAGTCTTCTTCCCCACTCCTGGGGCCTGAGAAAGCTTCCTGTCAATTGTGAATGCTCCCATTAGAATACATGTATTTCAACTTTGTCACTTTCGTTCTGGTTACTGTTCTTGGTTGTTGTAAAGCAGCCTTTACCGTCCTTGTGTTTGTTTTCATTTACTCCTTTGACTTTTGGGTGTCACTTTACCGGAAACATTTACCAGAGGGGAAACTCCATTTCCCCCATAGCCCTGCACTGAGACCCACTTTATTCTAGGGTTGCTGTCCATACGGAAGTCAATGACCCCAAGTCTGATTATTTGTTTGGCCTTTTTAGAAATTACAGGCCAGTTTAAAAACTGCAATTTTATTTACACTGATGGATCAAAGAACGATCAGGAGTAGGCTGTGCTTTTACTTATGACCACCATAGTTTGAGTTCATCTTTTACTGCAATATTCAATTTTTACTGAGCTTTTTAGTAATCACTAAGCTCTTTTATACATTCACCAGCAAGACCTGCTGCTGTACATAATTTGCACTGATTCCTTGAGTGTCCTCCACAGCCTTCAGACACTGTACTGTTACCACGCTCTAGTACAGTGCATCAATAGTTGTCTTCACTCACTTGCTGGTACTGGCATCGGTGTGTATCCTTTGTGTAGGTGCCTGGACATGTCAGCCTATCATGCTGGATCGATAAATGGATTGGTATTGAAGGGAACAAACTTCAAGAGGTTAAGCTCCTCTTTGTCACTAAGAGTACCTCCTCAAGTTCCTGTCATTGAGAGGATTACCCAGATTGCATATTGGCCATTGCCACTTTAGTCACAGTCAGTTATCTTTTGACCCTGCAGTATTTGTGCTCATGTTGTTACAGTGCAACATATTTTAATACTGGGTGAGTTTTTAGCTCAGTTACATCTCTCTTTTGCATTTATCATGACTCAGGTGCTGTCTGATACTCATGTGATGTATAGCTTGTACTAGTTTTATTCACTGCAGGTATGAGCCATTGTGTAATCTACGTAATTTTACCTTTTATGTTATTAGTTTGGCATCTGGTCCTTGGCACTTGTCACTTTTATGTGTGTGATCGTTTGCCTTTTAGCTATATGTTCTGCAATTGCTGGCCTTTTTTAAGCAGAATTTTATTATTTTATGTTTCAGAAGGTAGGATTAGTATCTGATTTGTTTACTTCAGGCCCCACTACTACTACAGTCCTTCAGTCTTATATTTTTCTCATTGCTGAATACATTAGATAAGTTTTTAAGTATATTGTCTGTTAGTCATAATTTTGATGTAATGTTTTCTTTAAGCATTCTAACATACTCATACAAACAATTTTAGGCTATGCTGCTGGAAATGTTTATCAAAGTTGCTGTGAGTTGCAAGACAAAACCAGCTGTATATGTAATAAAGGAGTCAGAATACCTTCTGAGACATGTCACTCATGAAGAATTTAAACAGAACCTACTACCAGCCATGCAGAAGGCAATGTTACGAAATCCAGAGATAATTCTAGAGTCTGTGGGACATATCATGACTGGTCTGTCACTAGACTTGAGTCAGTATGCTCTTGACATTGGAAAAAGCCTTGCAAGTAAGTTGACAGTATGGAAATAATACTCTTAGCATTAATGTTGTCTATGGATCTTAAACAAATAATTGCTTAAATTATTTCAAAGGTTTTGACACCCAAGAATAAAAGCCCGTTTTCAGTTACACCCTAGGGAAAGACCTTTATTAAGCGGAAATTATTGAACAGAGAAATAGCCATTTCCTTTTAGTATCCATACAATATAACTATTTTAAGCATAACATCTTGAATTTGAGATGTGTCTTCAGATGGAGTACAGTGAGGAAATAAAATGATATTTTGTGCAAAATTGATGAATTTAATTGAAATATAATAAAAGCTTGGCGGCGCCATGGCCAAGTGGTTAGCCCGCTCGCCTCTCACCAAGGCGGCCCAGGTTCAATCCCAGGGACCCGCATGTGGGATTTGTGGTGGACGAAGTGGCATCTGGGCGGGTTTTTTCTGGGTTTTCTGGTTTCCCCCGCCATTCATTCCACCAGCTGCTCCATCACCACCTTTCCTTTCATCCATTTCGTTTCATTACTTCCTTCATCCCATTCCAGGCATCCGGCTGATCACCCATCCTGGATATTCTGTCTGCTCCATGAATGTGTCTGCTCCTCGACAGGCCTCTGACCCCATTCACCCGCCTGCAAGTCCTGGGAGGTGTAAGTCCTACATAAGATTAGGTTAAACAGAGAATGAATGAATGTAATAAAAGTTTTGTGATCATTTTTCATAACTGACGATACCAACATGTATAACAGGCTATACTGAAGCCAAAAACTGCATTTTTAAAACTTTTATTTATTTATAAAGTTAAAAGCTGTGGAATTTGATGACATGAATTTTGTTTAATTACATTATTATAAAAACAAAACCTGCCCATTGAAATATGCAAATATTGCAGAAATTATAAAGTTGCACAAAAATCAACCCCAAAATTTGAGTTACTTTCACAAGTGCTTTATTCTTCAGTTTTTGATAACATAGGATTTTTGCTGTCCCTTTTGCCAAAGATAAATAAGAAGTGCTGTTTTGCTCTTTGTTTATCTTCTGTAATACATTACATGGACTTTTTTTTCCCTCATTGTTAGCAAACCTGCATTCTAAAGAAGATTTGGCACGAGAAGAGAGTGTGGCTGCCTGTCGCAGTCTAGCCCTGCAATGCAGTGATGCTGGTGCATTAGAAGCATTACTGCAGCACCTATTTGATGTGTTCCATGGCTCTGAAGGAAAGTTAACTGTTGCTACGCAGAAGATGAGTGTTCTTCAGGTATAAACAATACATTGTTCATTGGTGTGTTAGTTTTAGCACTGCTGCAGAAAGACATTTTTAATGAGCTGTGCTAGTATTACTGTTAATGTATCATGCTTGTCTGTAACTTCTTGTTATCCCTTTGGAAGGAATTGTGTTTAAATACTAAGGCTACATACAGGATGATTGAATTCAAAAGGTTGCACACAAATTTAAGGAGCCTATAAAGGGATCGAAATACAACAATTTTTTAAAAAGGAACTTGTCTAGAAAGTAATCCTGAGTCGTGCATGGCTGGGAATGTCTGGAACTACAGTATACTTATTTTGAGCACACAATTAGGTTAAGCAATGATAATGCTTACTCATCTGTTTTTACAAAAGGTGTAAAAGGTGTTCAAATTGGCAACCACCACAGTCAATACAGGCGTAACATCATTGTAGAAAATTCTGGTGCACTCTACCATGCACGTTATGCATCACATGAAACCTCATCAGACACTGTAGCAGTCCTGGGGAGAAGTGTTTCTTGATCAGGTACTGGTGTCATGTACACAAGGCTTTTGATAAGCCCCAACAAGAAGTGAGGTATCAGATCAGGGGAGCTGGTTGACCATGTAATTGTACTTTTCTTTCTAGTACATCATCCAGGATTATGTCTCATTAGGTATTTCACATACTTAAAGAGAAAAGGGCAGGTGCTCCATCTTGTTGCATCCACATTTGTATGATGGTTAAAAACATCAAGAACTTCTTGCAGGAAGACTGTAACCTCATCTGGTTCAAAGGTATGGTCAGGAGGTATGGTCTGATCACATGGTCGGAGAGAGAGGAAGTCTTGAATTGAAAACTATTAATGAGTAAAAGTAAAGGGGAACCAGGTCATTTATAAAATACGTCGGTCAAATAAAATCTTGTGTTCCAGTAAAATTGTAAGCAATGCTCTGCTACTTCTCAGGTGGAAGGAGACTTATGTGGTGCTGTGCTTCTTGCACTATCCATCTGGTTGTCTGATGTAAACCAGTCAGCATTGGCATGGGATCCTGGAGAATTTTAAAGCCACTGTTGTCCTTCACAGGCCATAGTATCTGCCTTATTTTCTTAGGGAACATGTGTAGGGTCCCTTTGGTATAACTCCTGAGCATCCTGCTGATCTTATTGGAGAGGCTATCACAATGTATGGAGTGGGCCAAAAGTCCGTACTTATTTCAGGAAATACAGTACAATGGAATTAATGTTTTATTGAAGATACATGATATTTTACATAATGGGGTAAAGCACCATCTTATTGAAAGTACAGTAAGTTGAAATGGTTGTAATTAATTTGTAGCTCAGGAATGATATCAGTAGCTAACATTTATAAATATTTCACTCCAGTAACTGTGCCATCAAAAAACCAAGGCCCATTAGCTCCATGACATACGATTTCACTCCAAAGAGTAACAGCAGGTTGATTCAGCTGCTTCTCAAAAACAGTTTTGTGGTTTTTGGTGTACCAATAGGTGTAGTTGTAACTGTTGATTTGGCCTGTTAATTTCAAAAATTAATCATCACTCCAAATTATTTTAGAAAATGGAGATTCTTCTCTTCTTGCATTTCTCTGTTCTTATTTCCCTCTTGTTATAGCCATTGCATTGTAATTTTGGAAAAGGTGGTTAATAATTTTTGTCTTCACACTGACCTCATCTAAATGTTAAAAGCCAAAGGGAACAGAGATGTCAAGATGCTTTGTTTTTTTTATTGGAGGTATTGGGAGGATAATGATGACTGTTCTTGTTCAAGTAAAAGCCTATATGATTTGGGCTTTCTATATGCATTATGTCTTAAGGTCTCATCTTCCTAAATATCAAAACATCCAGAAAAGTCAATGTTCTGTTTGTTTCCACATCCATAATGAAATACATGCTGGGATGCATGGTGTTGAATGAAGTAGGAAGTTGTGAAGTCATTCTATACCATGGTGCCACATCACAAAGTTATCATCCACCTAAAGTGAAGAAAAGCCTTGGCTTTTTAGCTGAGGTAGCAAAGTCTTTGGAGCACGTTAAAAACTAGACATGTTTTGGGAAGCTTCTCTCCCACCATCAGTTGTCTGACTGGAGCATGTAGCTGATTGGTGGTCAACCAAGATGTGTGCTGCCATCTGTGTCCTGCTGGAGTAAGCCTGATGATGTAATCCACCAGCAGGAATCAAAATTCATGAGGAGTGGCCATTCTTGAGGATGAATATTTTCTTCCATATATCAAGTGCTAATGGTTTCTTGATGTGTATCAGCAGTTTTATATCCTGATATAGAACCAGCTGAAAAATTCAATGTCATAGTCAGGATTTGAACACGGTTCTCCTGCTTTCCGTGTGGTTATTTATTATGTACAATTAATTTCATTAATTGTATTGTCATAATAAATAAAAAAGTTTTATATTGTATGTAATCTCGTGACTGGAGTTGCAGAAGTGGTGAGATAATACAGACTTTTCCATTTGTTTAAGCATTATGTTTTTCATATGTACTTTCATTCTAACTTCTATACTACGTTTAATTTCATCAATAGACAATTAGTTTTGTTACAGTCTAAGCATTACATTTTATAAATCCTGGACATCTTGCTATTAGATATGGTGTTGTTTAATGTTTTAAGGAACTTACCTATTCTTCCACTATTACCTGAGGTTCATAATCTAATAATATGCTTAAATTAAATTGTGTTAAACCTGTAGAACTTCAGTAGCTATATTGCTCCGGTATATTGCATTTAATTATCCCTTTCAACGCCCAGGTTTAGCTGATCCCATAGCTAAATATGGATTTTTCAAAGGGAAAAGTAATTCCTTGTTTAACCCATGCATCAGTTTTTAACTTGATGTGTGTACCTGTCTTAAGGAAACAATTTCTCATTTTAGAAACTTATTTTTACTTTCTCTACTATGCACTTACAGTAAGTATTGTATTTCATCCAAAAATTTGATGCAGAGATTCCACCAAAAATACATTTTTTGATGTCCCCTGAACTGAAAAAAAAGTGTGTGGGTGAGGGTGTGGGCACACGCGCTCATTCCGAGTGATTTTTGTATAATTAGTAAACTATAAGTGATAAACAAAATTTTACTGCACAGAAAATTTAGATCTCATTAAAGACACAATTTAAGGTAAACAAAGTTTTTGTGGGGTTAACCATTTTTAAGATATTCTGTGTTATTGGTTTGAATTTTCAAATACTTACACTTTTTTCAAGGGGAAGATCACTATTTGTTTGTTTGTTTTTTTTTTTTTTTTGTTGTTTTTTTATCTCGCGGTCGTGCAAAGAGAATGAAATTTCAAAGCCATCACATAGCAACCCACTCTTAAAAGATTTGACTATCACTAAACCTTCTGTGTTCCCCTAATCCGCTTGTACCTACAAGGAAATATGCAATTAAACCATTTCTGGAAATGTTTAATTTGATTAACATGAGGTGGATAAAAGAATAAGCCTTTGTAGCAATAGTTTGTTGAAGAATGAGTTGAGGAAGCTATGTGAAAGTAGCACATACATTTTTTTTTCTGTGTAATTAGGTTTTAGTTGGTCTTCATGGAAACTATATCATTATAGTTATATGGATAACTATAACTATATCATAAATGCTTCATGTAAATACAGCCCTGATGCAACTAATAAATTAAAACAGATATGTGTTATTGAAGACTGTTATCAATGCTAACCTCGAGAGATTATGGTCCAAGCATTTACCAGGCAATGGTAATCGTGGTGGTATAACTGTGTGTTGTACAGAATGTGTAAATTCAGTTCCGAGTTGGGATAGGTTTCTTGAATCAGAGTCTTTCCAGGAGTTTTTTCTTGCTCATGAAAATACAAGTCTTGCAGATTTAATCATAAGGATACTAGAAGTGTAAAGTTCTTGTTTATAATTGTAATGAAACCCTTTACAACGCCCATGTTTAGTTAATTGATTAAATATGGATTTTTCAAAGGGAAAATTAATTCCTTATTTAACGCATGCATCAGTTACTAATTTACTGATACATGTACCTGTCTAAAGGAAACAGTTTCTCATTACAGGAGATATGAACCTTTTAAATGTAGAATTGAGACTTTGTTAGGCTTTAGGTGAAGATATTGTGGAAAGTATCTTATTAGAACACATTTAATTCTTATGTAGCTGAGATCCTGTTAATAAATTGCATTCCTAAATGATGTTGCTGATAATTACAGGCGCGAACCTCAATAATATGCTAGTGTTGACTTGGCAGCAGGAGTGATGCATGAAGTAAGAAGGAAAAAGTTGAATTACAGCAAAATGTTGATCCATTGTTTTCCAGGAAAACATATTGAAAAACACTGGATGTAACAAAACAATCTGGGAAACCATGAAATTAATCATTTTACAGTTCCATTCTAAAGAATCACAGAACTTGAGTTGGAGTCATGAGATTGAAACTTATCATTTCACTATGGTGAGTTGCTTTCTCCAGAGTTTAACCATGCCAAGATTTGCTTAGATCAAGGAGGAAGAATCTTATTATTATTTTTCGCACACGCATTTTATTAAATAAATTTCAATTATAAATATGAATTTTAATGGAGATATAGATGAGGCTGATGCACAAACCAGTCATTTATAATAAGTAATGAATTTCAGCTTATCCAGTAGTTTATGGAAAAAAAAAGGAAAAATGAAATAAGAATTGGAATCATCTGCATTCCTTTGGCTTTCGTTTAAAGATAGTGTTTACAATATACCCACTTAATATACACTCACCTCACTGTATATTAAAAGAAAGAAAACAAAAAGTAATCCTTATAGTGTCATTGCATCTGAAAGTTGCTTTTAATCTGTAATTTGTTTTTTGTATTTATATCTTAATTCAAAATAGAACTAAAATGCTCTGTTTGTATGAGAATGTTTTTGCTCATGAGAGCTTCATGCTTTTCCAAGAAATTTGACACTGATTCACCATTGCCAACTTCTTCTTCCCCCTCTTCCATACTGCCATTGATCAAGATATTCTTGCACAGTTCTTTCGCTGTTTCATTACTACTTGTATGCACAGTCTGGTTGATTGAGACATACTCCTTTGCCATACCTTTTGAAATGTTACCAGTTCCTGCAGAAGTTGTCATTTGCCTCTCACCATATGCCTTATATTTTGTATTTTTTAGGACCTGATTAAGCCTAAGTCAGAAGGTGCATCAGGGTGGGAATTTGTTTCAGCTTTCATTAAAAATTAGATGTCTTCTCCATGAAAGGAGAATGCTTTATTTTGTTTCCATATTTACTTATAATGAACACAGAAAAGAGATATTTCATATCATTCACATTAGTAAAGGATTTTGCTGCACCTTCTTGAAACAGCTTTGGATTCACTCAAACCAAAAGCACTGTTGCATGAATTGATAGAAATGTATAAATTAGGGTCAGATTTTGTGATTGAAAAGTTAAATTATGAATCTGCCCGACATGATTGGATATTAAACCATATCTGTACCTTAAAATGTTCAAGTATTTGAGAGACATGGTACACAGAAAAATATACTAGGATAATATCAAACTTTGCTTTTGCAACATTATAACACGTGGGATCTGGAACTTTTGATGCAGGTGTAGCATTGTATTCCTTATGCTACCAGTAGTTTTCTTTTCAACCTAGCCCTCCTACATGTGGATATTGTTTTCAGACTAAAATTAAGGAGTGGAAGGAGTTAATGGCATTAAATACCAGAATGAGAAAATTCCTCACACATATGTAAGATTTATTATATAAGATTGACTTGTATAACATGAACAAATATTTCTTTCTTTTGAAATAATTTTGCAAGCAATGTGATTCAATAATTGAGTGTAAGTGAAAATACCATCACCTTTAAATATTAATGAATTTACAAAAATATAAAATATGTTCATAATTAAATTGCAAGTTTTAGTACTCCATTCAGTTACTGAAATTGAATGCTAGATTGGCATTATGAAAGAAAATTACTGATGTGAGGTAATTAGCAATCTTATTTTCGTGCAATTCTTGATACAAGAAATATGCCTTGAATATATTATCCTTGTTTTAATTTAACACAAAATGCTTTAGTTATGCCTATGTGAAAGATTTCATTAATCATCGGCATAAAGTTCGTGAGCCTGGACTATACTCTTCCGAGCATCACTCTACAAACTGTCACTTGTCAATGCCTTACTTCTGCATCACATATAAACCTTTAACTAAACTAGGTACTTCTGCTCAATACAAGGATATACCATAAATGATCTAAAATCTACAGAATTTCCTTAACTCACACATACATTCCCAATAGAAGGTAACTAAAGTTGGGTAGCTTTAAAATAGAAAAATTGGTACCTTAATAACTGAGTCTAATAGTTCCAAATATTGTAAAGTATTGTTCCATTGTTGAGGCATCTCAGTCTGTCTTTATGTTTTAACAGAGTTGCAACCCATTATGTATCTGCCTCAGACTCATGGTAGAGTACCTGTCGACTACATGTAGACACTTTCTTAGACTGCCTCTCCACTGTAAGCATTTAGTAGGCATACATGATTTTCCCTTTCCCTAGATTACATCATATGCAGGGAGGAAGCTTCCCCTACTGTGCTTGCTTGTACATACATGCATACCAACATATATTTTCCCAACACATACACACTCTGGTTCACACAAAATACTAGTGGTGAAGCTGTAACGCCACACAAGTATCTGGCAAAGCATAAGAAACTTGATGACTATCATCCATCTTGAAAGAATAATGCTTTTAAATCTTAAAGATGGTTCAACAGTAATATAAGTCGTGCACACTGTTCAAGAAAAGAAGCACAAGGGAACATCAAGGAAAATTAGCAGATGAGCTAAGGCATTGGAAACCTTTCGAAGCTAATATAGAGATTAAGTATTTGATAAATGTATTAGTTGCATAGATAGCATTTTGCACAACAGGCATCGAATACCTCTTTCACTTTTCTGCATATTCCAGTTCACTATAGAAAAAAATGCTCATGCAAAAATTTATTTTGTATGTTAACATTTGAAGATATAATAATTTTATTGGATCTGATGGTTTGTTGCGCATCATAATCCCTTTGTATGTAAATCATCCTTCATACAGAGTTATGTAATTCTTCCACTATAGAACATTCCAGTGCAAGAGACATTTTACTTACATCAGCTGTAGGTTAATTTACAAAGTGAGAAATGTGAGTGTACTTATATCATGAAGAACAAAGCAAAAAGATTACTAATGAAGTTTCTTCCTTCCTGTATCATTATGTGCAGCACTACATTCTCAGAGTATCAAGGAGCTGAACTTATTTTCTAAAGATATCCTGGACAGAACAAAAACCATACTATGGTTAAGTTATGCAAGGATTAATGGCTACAGGAAGATTCTAAATCATAACTTTTCGTTTTCCTGGACATGGACACTTTCTTGCCTTGTGACAGGAATTTTGATGTTTTTAAGAAAAAATTAACAAGGTTGACTGAGCGCACACATACAGTGTATGTAGAACTTATTACAAATAGCAAAAAAGATGTTCACGTTGTAGAGCAAGATGAAGTTTTGAATTTTAATGCCTGGTGGCCTAAACTATTTAAAAAAACTGCCCCTTCTATTGAAAGTAAAGAATTTGAAAGAACTAGCAAGCACTCTGGGGTGAGAACTCTGGGCTACTTTTAAAGAGTTGAAATATTGTGGTGATAGGCCAGGATTACTTCAATAAAGCACACTTTTGATCTCAGAAAGCCTCGATTGACACCTCTATGTACCATGCTTCAAGAGATAGGAAAAGTGCCTATAAATCTTAAAAAGATCCAGGATATTAAAAAGTTAATTACCATATTTTACGGACTATAAGACACACCTTAATTTTTAAGTAATTTTTCTGAAAAATAAAATTTTTAACATTTATCATTAGATTGCAAAGGTAAACAAAAAAAAACAAAATTTTTATTAGTTATAAAACCAAACTGGCCCAAAAAATCATCATCTGAACTAACTTACTTCTTTCTTCTTCTTCTTCTTCTTCTTCTTCTTCTTCTTCTTCTTCTTCTTCTTCTTCTTCTTCTTCTTCTTCTTCTTCGTCTTCGTCTTCGTCTTCGTCTTCGTCTTCTTCTCCTCCTCCTCCCTCTTCTTTGTCATTGTTGTCCTCCTCTTCACATATAAGATGGTCATCACTGCCATCGAGAGCATTACTTATGCCTCATTTTCAGTTTATAGCTCACATCATATGAATGCCTTTTATTTTTTTCCATGGCGAACCTAGCTACTAACAAAAATTTTGCACTATTACTGATAATGCAAATGACTTTCAATTCAAGCTCACTGGCACCGCATACTCAATAATGCATTGTAGACTAAACAGTGTATATGGCTTGTGATGGCAGGGTGGGAGGGAGACAAATAGCATTATTGTGAATCCCTGCAGCTCTTGTTCATTGCATTGGAGAACTGCTGTTGCCAGTTGAATCCAATGTTGCCAGATAGGTTGCAATAGGTTTTCCGCAGCATCGAAAATATGGCCATTTTTAAGACTGGCGGGAATTTTAAATCAAACACTGGACATTTTAATATCAGTTTCGAGTATAAGATGCACTTAAATTTTGGAGGCAATTTCTCAAAGAAAAGGTGTCTCTTATAGTCCATAAAATATGGTAAGTATGTGGAACCTAATGCACTGAGCTTTTATGAACACATTTTGAAATGGCCTATTCATGATACTATTGCTATATAAGAAAATTCAGGTAGCAATGGGCAATAAATGTAACATACTGTTTTTCAAATTTGCCAATTTTTCTTTCTATGTTGATTTTTATGATTCTTTACACACATAAAATCAGTATTGTTATTTTTCTGAAGTGTTATATTAATTCCATTTTAAAATAATGATTTGTAAACAGTTTAAAATAAAGAGATTTGAAGGTTGTTACACTACTTACAGAACATTTAGTGTAAGAACATTTTAGTGATGTAGTGTAACAGGCTTCAACTCTCTTTATTTTAAATTATGACACATCACTGTTACTAGCTTCTCAATCTTCAAAATTAATTAATTGTAAACAGTTTTGTTGGTAAAAGGCATTTTGTCAATTTTATAAACAATAATATTAAAAACTAAGCAAATCTAATCATTTTTCAGTATATAATATGGATATCTATTAGTACTTTACACACAAACCCACCCACACAGAATTTGACTGACAAGCTGTGAGGGGTTATAGAGAGGAGTGTAAGGCGAGTACTTTGATATAGGACACTTATGGTGTTTTAGTTCATGGTTGTTTGTAATAAATCAAAATCAATAACTAGTCAGCACGTCACTGATAAAACTTCCTTAAGTTGGTGCTACTTGCAGATAATCGTGGCCATGCTTTGTTCAAACTATCCATGTGAATACCCTGTAACATATACTTAAAACTTTGAAAGAAATGTTAAAATTAAAATTGTGTTCACTCAAAATGTATGCCATTCATCTTTTGGGGGAGGGGGATGTTGCTTGAATGAGGTTTAAACCCAGCACCACCAGTTTGACAGCCAAGTACACTAATGGCCGCACTATACCTTCAGCTAACTGTTGTTTGTCTCTCTGATATGTGTGATTCTCCATTCGAACATGGAGATATCAGTGGTTGACCGGCCCTTGTTGACATAGCATTTTTCTAGAAAAAATAAAGCTCATAACTTTGAAAATATCACAATGGTAGCTATTTGCTTCTGGAAGAGTAATTATTTTAGAGTGGAAATCAGTACCATATTCATATTAATATTTATTTGCATTTATCCATACGAATATTAAAATTAAAAATTAATACTCCCTCTGCCCCATAATAATTGTCTGGTAGACTTTTTTGTGTTGTCCCATAAGAATTGTCTGATGTGTATGATTTGCAGGGGTGGCTTCTTAATATGGTAGCATGTTTGCGCTACAACCAAAATCCTGGTTCTCCCTTTAATGTAAATAACGTATACGATTCATACATTTTGGTTATCATTCTGACATGATCTTGTGGAGTGGACTTCGGCAAGCATTGTATTGTTTGCAGGTGTCAGGTTGTGCACTCCCGGCTGCAACCCACATTGGTATAATGGTGAAGTATAGGGAATGACGAACCAAGGGAGCGCAGAGGTGTATGGGGGGGAAGTGCGGGACATAAGCTGCATATTGTTGGTTAACCTAGTAGTCAGAGAGCATAGAATAGGATGATCAACAGGAACAATACACAGAGCCATCTATTAAATTCACAGTAAAAGTTTACCTCACTTATGGTCTTCTATCTACTGAATTACAGGCATCTCTGATCATTATGTTGCCTGTATGCCATGTGGTTTGTGCCGTGTTGTGAGTATCGGGTTTTAATTTATGAAATCAAAGTGGTTTATTTAGCTAAATACACGTAAACGCTGTTATAAGGAGAAACAATGAATTCCATTCAGTCTCTTTTAATGCAACCATTTTCAACGCTAAACTTGGAGGAAAAGAATGAAATTAAACGCATTGGCAGGCCCACACCATACCTAAAAATCACTCAGGCAGTTCAAACAAAAACAAGAAGTTTTAACAGGAATTTTAACAGCGATGTATATGAAAAATTGATTGGATGTGTGGTTGTGATATTAAAAACGCCCTGTTTTGCTGTCCTTGCATTTTGTTGGGTGGTGGAGATATGCGGACAAAGCATGGCGTGAATGATTTGCAGCTAAAAAACATGTAGCATCAAAGTTGCACATGAAAAATACTGTTAGTCTTGTTATGTTTGGCAATGTAAATATAGCAAAACAGATGGACAGTGCATATCGGGGAGCAATTGAAGAACACAACCAGAAAGTGGCTCAAAATAGATATGTTTTAAACATTATTAACTTCATTAGGTTTTGTGGGGCCTTTGAATTGGCTCTTCGAGGACATGATGAGTCAGCGACTTCAAGTAACCCTGGTATTTTTCGTGGACTGATACGTTTTAGTGCAGAGCTAGACTGTGTTCTGAAAAACCATTTGGAAAATGCAACAGTGTTTAAGGGAACGTCAAAAATGCGTCAAAATGAGATTTTGCAATGCATGCTTGAAGTCTATCATGAGATATCGAAAGAAATAAAAGACTTGCCATTTTATCTGTCATAGCAGATGAAACCAGCGACGTAGCATCCAAGTATCAAATGGTAATTGTCTATAGATATTGATAAACCATAAGCCATTGGAAAGGTACTGGGGTTTTGTGAATCCTATAGGGCACAAATCAGATAACTTAGCTGGATGCATATTGCCAGAACTTGATCGACATCTGTTAGGCTGTGAACATAAATTGATTGCTCAAACATACGATGGGCCTAATGTTATATCTGGGTCGAAAAATGGCATTCATTCGATCATAAAACAGAAGTACAGGTCTGCAGAATACATTCATTGCCATGCGCATCAGTTAAACTTAATTGTGTTAAATGCAGTATCAGCGAATAGTGGTGTACAAATTTTCTTCATAAATCTTCAAGGAATTTGTGCTTTTTTCTCTAACTCTCCTCAGAGAACATCAGTTTTAAAAGAAGTAGTGCAGAAGCAGCTGCCAAGATCAGCGCAAACCAGATGGAACTTTCAATCTAGATCTGTCAACACAGTTTTTGAATACAGGGAGGAGTTAATAAAATGTATGAAAATCATAAGGGGAGGCGAAAGAATCACCAATTAAAGATCTGTTCTTCAAGCTTCTGGTTTTATTGGAATTTTGAGTGATGCAAATTTCATATTTTAGTTGTCCTTCTTCCATAAAATTATGCCCCATGTCTATATTTTCTACAACCAACTTCAGAGGAGCGACTGTACTCCTGTAATGGTCCAGGATAGACTTAATTATTTTGAGTCGGAAATTCTCAAAATTAGAAGCACCATAAGTTCCACTGCAGTTGATGAGAATGTGACGAAGAAAAGAAAAATTGTGGAACACACTGAAAGAAAACGAGAGGCCATTGAAGTGTGTGATGTAATCATTACTGAAATGAAAGACAGGTTCACATTTGTTGCTCATATGGGAACAGCAGTTCTCTTTCAGCCTGACAGATTTTCAGAATATAACATTTCGTTCCCGTAACAACATATTAAAGTTGCCCTTCAGACATACTCTTTTATTGAATAAAAGAAACTGATTACAGAACTTTCCACAATGTATAGTACTGAAGAATTTAAAAACAACTGGTTGTGTCACTAATGGAGTTTTTCAAGGACAATAATTTATGTTCCACTTTTAATGAACCTGTTAAACTACTGTCATTCCAACAATCCCCATGACAATATGTGAGGCAGAAAGATGCTTCTCTACTCTGAAAAGGATTAAAACATTTCTGCATAACACAATGTCTGAGGAGAGGTTATCTGCATTGGCCATGCTTTCCATTGAAAGGGATTTCATCATGCAGATCAAGAACTTCAATGAGCTGATCATCGATAGGTTTGTTGGCAGGAAGGAGAGAAGGGCTGATTTTCTCTATAAATAGGTGAGTGCTATAAGCTACACTGTTTATGAAATGTGCATGTTTTATATATTGCGAATTCCCATTTCTTGTTCATTTGCATGAATTAATCAGCCTATAGTGAGAAACTTATTCCGTATTTATTACTTAAAACATTTCAAATTGCAAGGATAATTTTGTGAACCACCAAAGTTCAGAGTCACCAGCTGCCCCTGATAATTTGACTCTGGCAATCATACAATTTTATTGCTTCAGGATCAACAAAATGGTGAATAAATTAACCAATAAAACATACTTCTAATTACAACTTAATTACTCAAGAATCAAAACAAACTGGCCCATCCACCATAAACCAAATTCAGTTTTATTGCTGCTACACCAAGAGCACTACAATTTGACCCAGAAGTTAAAAAAAAAATATTCCGAGGACACTCCAGGCAGGATGGCAGGTTGTGAGCTGATTCAAGTGTGCCTGTACATGTGGGGAATCTTGTACTTGTTCCCGCCATTGGCTTTCATTATTTCAATGAGACAGGACTGCAAAGTGAGGAAGACATTGAATTTGCTGCATGTCAGGTCAGAGAAAGATGTTTCTCTGGCAGCAATCAACTTATCAATAGTTTGTGGAGCTGCCTGACCTGATGCTGGAGTGACTGAATTGCCCGGAAGTCCCCCAGATCTAAAACATTCATATTCGGACTGTTCGGTGGTCGATGATTCCACTGGCTGCTGCAACATCCATCCAAGTGTGGTGGTCATTGAAAACAATATATGGACATGCATTTTCTGCTGAACGGACAACTGAATTCTGCTTCTGCACGGTCCAGAGGCCATGTTGCATTTATTGCTGGGATTAACTTACTGGTGAGCATGTCCCGCAGACATTTTGGTGACATTTAATGGTTTGGTCACCATTGCGCTAGCAGGGTGATTGCTGCTGTTCCTCATGACAGGCTTCTTGGTGATGAATGGCCAAATGCCTAATTTACCATCAAACACTGATTGTGACCAGTATCCCAATGAGGCTGGGCTTTGGCAACCAGAAACATGATTTTGGGAATAAATGATTTGCTTTAGCATGTTTGCTGTGGGTCTGGTTCGCTGCCCAGTAGATAAAATTTCTGACCATCCTTATTCAGGTAAAACCATTTTTCATCCGCATGAATTGTCTGCATCATCATGTTAAACTTCGGAGTTTATAATCAGGACGGTCGACTTTGTAGGATCTAGCATCAACAAGCTAAGTTTTAGATCTTCCATTTTGTTGCAGTCAGTCAATAATGGCTTCAGTGCATTTGTATGCAGCCTAATCTTATCCGCCTCCACATGCCTATGTAGGGTACTCTTAGAGACTTTTGAGACTTTTAATGCTGTTGCAATTGAACGAATATTCTGCAGCTTTCACAATTGAAGGTATTGTGGTTGTTGTAGGGCGAGATCTTTCTTCTTTGGACTGACTTTGCCTTTCATCGAGATGCAACTACAGCACAAATGGATCCACTTTCCAAAGATTTCTACCCCTGTTGCCAAATGTGATATGCTGTTCTCATACAGATATGAAATTTTTTGGCAGCATCTGTCATGGCATCTTGCCCCTTTTGATAATTTTGTGGGCACTGTCTCTTACTTGTCCCAATGCCATCACTATCTACACAACCGTGAGCACTGGCCCACTGCGCTTCTCATCAGCCATGCTAATCCCATCTATACCTTTGTCTATAATTGCTGCAATGCCATTTCTATGTACCAGATAATTATTACGAAATGGAGGGAGTATGTAACTTCAAAGCTTGTTGTCACAGACCATGGGTGTCCTATATCAAGGTGGTGTTATACCATCCCTCTGTAACCTCTGGAAGTTCATTGGTTGAATTTTTATATATATATATATATGCTGAAGAAGTAAATTTATCTTTATCTATACTGAAGGTAATGATAAAATATACAGTGTCCAGTGTGTTAATGCTCTACCACTTCTTGTTGATGGCTTTCTTGCAATTAGCTATGTTACTTGCTTCTGAAGTTTGAAAAGGTATTTGCTATTTAATGAATTACTGCAAAATAAGACTCCCCATGAGAGAAAAGAGGAGTTCATCCTAAGTACCTGCAACATCTCAGTTAAGCTGGAATAAAATTGTAATTGTAAATTCAGTAATGTGTTATGAATTATTTTGTGACAGGGTGCAGGATATTTGAGCTACAATGCTGTGACAGGAAGCAGTGTACAGACTTTGGCTGCCATTGCAGCAGATCATTTTTTTAAAGTTCTTGATACTGAGGGTAAGTTAAGAAAGCTTATACAGAAGACATTCAAGTACATTTATACTTTGTTGTACAAAATATCTTAACTTCAGTTATTAGTATATCACAAAGGACTGTAATAACTTTTGTTTAGAGATATGAGTTAAATGTTTGTGCCTTTTTGTATTCATCTTTTTTTCCATTGGATTTCTTCTTGCTCTCATTTTGCAGTTAACTTCCATTGGGTTATGAATACACATTAAGAAAAAAAAATAATATATGATAGTATATAAAGGGAAATTTTTTCTTGTATCTTCCTTATAGTTCATGAGAAGACACTCATTCAAGCACTGGATATGCTGTCCCTTTGGTGTGCCAAATTCAGTAATGAGGTGCCAAATAAAGTCGTAGAATCTTTAAAGGTACAGTGTATTTAAATGTCTTATGTTCCATATAGTTTGTAAGTCAGATATATTATTTTGGTTCATTGGATAAATTGCCTCTGCTGTTGCATAAGATGGAAAACTATCATTAATCAGCACCATTTATAAAAGCAAATTTAAATAAGTTTGTACAAGATGTTAGGATAACAAATGCATAAATAATGCAAGGTGGTAGACTAAAACAGGACAAAATGGTCTCTAAAAATATTCAAATAGCATGGATGGTTCAGGAGGGAATTTGAAAATTGTAGAATAAACTACTATATGCTTTGTGTGGTAACAGAACATAACTAAAAAAGTTAGATTTCTATTTAGTAAGGAAGCAACCAGCTGTTATGCCTGCATTTACACTTATAGCTGGTTTACAAGAAAGGATAAAACATGCACAGGGATAGGTAGTGTAAAATGGGACCATGCCCAGGAGAACATTGTGGTCTGAAAATAAAAGTTAAGAGTATTCAGATTCAAATTACAGAAATAGTTTACTCAGAAGTTAATACAAACATTTAAGAACAAACCCTTATGTTTATACCATTCTATAAATAATAATTTATAGATAATGCCATAAATTACTATCTGAATGAAGGTATCTTGAGTGAGGTCTTTATTCATGCACTGTGCTGCAACAGTGTATGCAGGCATCATATCTCTTTAACCAGGTGATTACTGGTTGATTTAATCTTGATTAGTACCATAACATTAAATTAAATCCACATCCTGTAACTGTTTAGAGCTATTCAGTGCAGTTAAAATACTTTCAAGTGGTGAACCGTACTACAGAGAAAATATTGTTTAAGAAATTAGGAGCAGCAGAGGTAAGTTACACAATAGGGACAGCAAATCAGGAGGTAAGGGTAGGTATCATCAATAGGGTCCAACTTACCTCTCGACTCAAAGCCAGCACTAGCTGTACAGATTGCAAGTTTCTAGGCATACTTCCAGGAGCTTATTTCAGTACAGATGTTGAATCTAAGGCAGTATTAAAGATAGAAATCTCCATTTTTTAAATCTACTTAATTATGCATATTTCAATAGAAAAATATGAAAGGTAATTGAAATACTGGTATTAAAACTTTTGACAGATACTGTTTTTTTATTTATAAAAGTATACACCAGAAAGAAAAGTGTTAGAGGAATTTACATTTCAGTTTAACATCAAGAGGTTGTCTTAAATTTGCTGTTTGAAAATATTGAGAGTGTGAAATGTTTTGAGTACACTATGCTTGTTTTAGAATTTTCCCCTTCCTAACTAACTAATTCTCTGTTGAAATTGCATGGATGACATTTCACCATTGGGAAACACAGAATACTGTTTAAAGAAATGCAGTAATTGTACTTTTAAGAAACAGTATACATGAATATCTTGATTCTTATTATTTTGTACTTCAGACATATTATTTTGATTTATTGCATAAAATACATGGCACTAAACTAACAAGCACCAAAAGTAACACAAGTTTCTATACTGAGTTGTGTATCTCAGAAGTTGTGTATTCCAGAGTTGTACTGGCATGTTAATATGGAAAACATCGTTTCTCTTTATTCAAAGCCTTTCTTTTCAGTGTCTTATATAAAATTACACAGTACTGCTCTATTAAAAGATTGTGAAATGCCAAGACTGGAATAATCTGATAAATTTACATTTAAGACATGGAAGATGTACACAGTAACATAGTAATTACAAATGAATAAAAAATAAAATTGGATTAGCTGCATAATACATTGCTAAGGCTCAGATTTTTATGACCTAAAATCTCTTGAATATGCTTACATTTACGCCCTAAAAATTACCAAAATATGATGTAAGGCCCTAAAAATATGACCTAAAAATTAAAACAACAAAACATAAAAATGCATTTACTTTTACGGTTAACAGATGAAATAGTTCATACTTCTCTTAGCCTTCATTTTCAGCAGAGTTGTACTGGATGATGACATGCAGTTTCAGATAGTCAAGACTTGAAAATATTCAGTTGTCAGCAAGTAGAGCCTTGTACTTGGAGAAACTTCTTTCTACATCACAAGACATAATGGGGACATAGTTCAAATAAGCGAAATCATTAGCAGAATTAGCTTCTTTTTCATTGAATTCTGCTTCTTTACCATAAAGAATGTCGGTAATTTTACACAATTTTGTATGATTTCTTTCAAGCATGCATTGCAATTTTTCCCTAATCTCGTCACCCACTTCACCCTGTGCACTTAATAACTCACTTTCAGTTTCCTTCGCAATGCTTAATGCATCACCAATTGCATGCCCACAGTTTCAAGGTGAGTGATGGATTTTTATATCATAGATAAATTTAATTTTATGTAGGCTTAAGCTTCTTGGCATGATGGATGAAAACAACTGTTTTACATTTTTTTTATTGGAGATGAATCACTTTCCTCAAACTGTTGAAGATCTTCTCAAACTCACTATAGTTTGTAGCATCAAGCCAAGTCCCCCAACATGTTACAATGGGCTAATGTAGAAAGGGCAGTGATGGCACCTCTTCTTTAAACTTCTGCACTTGAAGTGGAACCTTCACAAAAATCTTCTTAGTGTTAATAATGAATTTGCCCACCTTGGATAGTTCACTCACACCTCTTCAGCCACTCTGTGTAGGGCATGTGCAAGACAAGTTACATGCACCATTTTGGGGTATGGAATCTGAGGACCTTTTGTTGCTTTTAGTATATAAGGAGCAGCATCAATTAAGAAGAAGAGCACGTTCTCTTGTTCTACTTTACTTGGCCACAACAAATTCATTGTAATGTCGAAAACAACAGTTACAGCGAAGTTCTACCCGGAGCAAGAGACAAGCCTAAGCCCAGAGTGTGGCACCAACCTGTGGCTCTCCCACCGAGGGTTTTCCCATGAGGCCAATACCTGGTTTCCTAAAACAGCCCCCCGCTCTGCTTACGCAGAGATGGAAGTGGATATGCCTCTTATGCGCATCATCCCAAAAGGGTGACTACTGAAAACCTCAGTAGGGCCGACAGCAATCTAGCATACCGTCTACTGGCTATCCAGGGTGGTACCAGAGGACATTGAGGCATCTCACAACCCTGGTGGTATGGAACCCATAAGACGTACCCAATCTCCCATGGGTATCGGGAACCACTGCCCCGTCGAGACCAACCCAATCCGAACAGCTCCCCAATGGGAGGGGCTCAAATGTTCGGCCCGACGTACTTCTCGTAACCTCAGAAGTACCACGAGTGCTCGGGGTTCGCAGCGCCCGTACCGCGGCAGCTGAAGGGGTCGGAACCCACCCCCCTCCCCCTACGAGATGTGGAAAACAACAGGAATGGAGGAGTTGTCACGTTATCCAACAGTTCACACATTAGCAAAAATGCTTCTCCAGAATGCTCATGCCCACAATAACATCTGCCACATACAGTACATGTTTGTACATTTTTGCAAGAACCCAAAGGATTTGGACGTCATAGACAGTGCTGACAAAAAGATAAAATCTGCCATATAAGAATTTTATAATTCTGTAATAATCTAATAATACGTCTTACCTCACAATCGAATACAATATTTACATTGGTTTGAAATGCATATCAATGATTGATTGCTTTGTTGGTTTTAATGCCAAAATTTTACTGTCCTATCTTGTTTAGCAGTCATTACTAGGGCTCGGATAGATATGCATTAAAAAACATAAAATATGTGTGTAATTATGCAGTTTAAAACAGCAATATATGCATTAACAACCTAGAAAATATGTGCTATCCAAAATCTCACAAAAATGGTGAAATAATAATTTTTGAAAATCAATATTGTGAGTTCATTTAATATTCGTTAGATTGGAAAATATGAGTTAACATTATAATCCACCAAAATAATAAATTAATGTAAAACTCACTGAATTTGTGGACTGGAACAGCTGCTGCTGAAGTGAACTTAATTCTTCCCATTGCATTGTATAACAGTAACCATTTTAAGATTTGAAAACAGAAACGATTCTCTGTTGCTTCTGAGAATTGATTTGTACTGAGAAAAGCAATATTCTGCAACAACAGACGTTATAGGTGCATATTTAAACTTTACAATTTCTTCCAGCGACAATGTTTCTTCAATGTCCAACAATTTGCTCTCTATTGTACCAGAAATTATATTTGCAATATGTTCTAAT
Source organism: Deroplatys truncata (assembly GCA_030765065.1). Lineage (NCBI taxonomy): Eukaryota > Metazoa > Arthropoda > Insecta > Mantodea > Mantidae > Deroplatys > Deroplatys truncata. The sequence goes on along the minus strand of CM060976.1, from coordinate 190,933,076 downwards.
GTATGGTACCCTGGATTTTTTTGTAGTACATATTCAAATTTTTCAACTACTTTTTTTGCAACTTGACCTGGCACAGATTTTAGCTTCAGTGAGAGACTTTCTATTAAAGTTAAGTTTGTGGTACGTCATTTCGTTCGAGCACTGTGATGGCTGTAGAAATGCAGTTGAAATGTGACTTAATGTAAATTAATTCCTCCTTTATCCCATCCCTACATATAGCACCCTTCGCTTCAACAATGCTTTCTGCTTCGTTTTCATTTAGTTCTTGAAGTATGTTCTCGATAATGTCAAAATTATATATGGCAGCCAGTAACCAGGTCCCCCATCTCGTAATGATCAGTTCAGGAGGAAGTGGAATTCCTGGAGCCAACTGTTTAAACAAACTGATTCTACTCGGAGATTTAAGAAAAGCCTTTTTTATGCTTGATATTAAACTATTAACAGTAGGAAAATCTAAGCGCACAGTTTCACTCGGGTGATGCATTGCATGCGCCAAGCATGTTACATGAATCAGTCTACTATAAAGCAGCTTTTACCCCCTCCTGCCTTAACCATATATGGGGCTGCATCAGATAAAAACAAACTACTATCTTCCACAACAAAGAAAGTCCCCGGGGAATGAAGGGCAGAGGGGAAATTGCTGATTAGACACGGTCCGAATCCTGCCTACTTGCTTATGTTACCCTTGTTTATGACACACACGACAGCTCAGTTACAGCCCAATGAATAGTTTTACTCCTTGCGTAGCATGCGTTCTCCGTCATACACATTCACTGTCCTTGTCGCACTGTTTTTCTAAACAGATAAGGAGCAGCCCATTCCTGTCAGGGACTTTGTTTCCTTTGGCGAACAGTACATTTTCATACCTAATTCCCTCTGGCCATAATAGTAACATTGCAGTATTGAATATTTTCGCAATTGAAGACTGGAAGTGGGAAACGCTGTAAGTCCCAAAAATAAACATTCAGGAAAATGCAAAAAAAGCTTATAAAATTTATATTACAAACAATTGCCTTTAATTAAATATAAATTCTGATACTTCACATCACTGTTAACTTTTCATTCAAACATTTTTTAACAAGGACATTTGATATTGAGCACAAGCTCCTATAAAACTGAACATTTCGGTAAAGTTGTATGTGCCATGCGACTAAAGTAAGAAAACGCTGAATGTCCACCCAAGTTCTTGTAGTCTGATACCATTGACACAAAGATTCTAAAGTGCCCTATATTTCACATCAAGAAATTTAATCATAGCAAGTAATGCTTCTTTTTCTCTGCACTAATTTTCCTTATCAGTGGAAGTTGAGGCACATTTCCTAAGGATGGTAGATCATTGAATTTCCACCCTTTCTTGAAGACAGAGAACTCATTCCAGTCTCCTTCATCAAAAGAAGTTTTCATTAGAAGCTTGCCTTTCTTGTCCAAACTGAAACATATAACTGAAGCTTTCATTATCTTCAATTTGCTGATGTTCAGATACGTATCAGCTAAGGAAGCCCAGTCCAAGAAATCACCTTCACCCATGTTTATCACCTTAAAGGGATTTTTTTACTCTAGCTGTAGCCACCATGTTTTCCAGTTTCTTCAGGCACCATGTATTTAACATTCTTCTTCCTTTTTTCTATGATACAAAAGTCTCGATCAGAAGGCATATAACTATGACCGGACACTTAAAGCTTGATTTCAACACCAATGATACTAACTTACATCACGTGCTGGTGGCTGCTTTGCAGCAACAGCTGTTCCTTTGTAAGTTGAATATGGCTTTCCATGAATTCTTAGCTCTGAACATCTTTTTAAGTTAGCAACCTTTCCCTTCCTTTCCATTATAACAAAGTATTGAGGAACACAGTATGGAAATGAATGCACAATATGCAAAGCACTACAAAAGTAGGAGCTCACAACAGAGACAGGATCCAACAAGTACTGCTGTTGGCGCGTGGCACATACAGCGTTCACCATGCCACTACCGATGGAACATACATCCTGGTACATCTAGCGGATGTCTTATGAACAGCAAGGAAACCTGTATGGTACTTCCAACCTTTCCGATGTTATTCGCCTTTGCACATTCAGCGGTTTCCATGAAAAATCTGACATTACACAATTTTGGCACTTTCAGCATTTCCCACTTCCAGTCTTCAATTGTTGATAGATTTGTCTTTGCTATTTCTTCCACTGTTAGAAGATAAGCCTTTGGCAGTGCATTTTCACCGAGCGTACCAACAATTACATTACATATAGATCATTTACACGCATCTGAAGTTTCATCCATGCAAACCCAGATTAGATTATCCTTAATAGAATCACAAATTTCTTGTATTGTTGTTTCATAAAGTATAACTAGAGAACGCTGGAGGATAATGCAATCAGTCTACATGCACAAACAAAACGAAACTGCATCTGTATTATCGTCCCAATGAATAAGTTTACATCTGCAGTTCTTTGATATAATACTTGCCGCGTTAACAATCGGAAACTCTAAGAATGCAATACCTCCCACTCACCGTTTATTGTCTCAGACTTTATTTTCTTTATTTTATTAATTTGTTTTGAAATACGTAATCAATTACATTTTTTAAGCATTTTGCTGTGAAAAATCAAAAATATGTATAATTGTAACGACATTCTCTAAATATTATGCAATTACAAAAAAAAAAATCGAAAATATGCAAAAACATGTACAATAAAATTTACATTTTCGGACTCAGGAAACATGGTTTTGTGCACATTTTACATTATTCATATGTTTTAACCAAATAAAAAAAATTGTTATTACATAACTATCCTAGCACTAGTCATTACATTGACATCAACTTCAAAACTACACACTTATGGTTCACTATGTCCATTGTCTGTATCACTTCTGACATTGTAGGAATTGGTTCAGTATCTGGCTCATGACTTTCATCCTGCTCTGACGCATCTTCTGTCATCTGTTCATCACAGTTTCACTCACTGAAATTTCATTGTCATTGTTTACATATGTTTAAAAAGAGATGCTGTCTGCTATTTGGCGACGTTCTCACACTCAGAAAACTTACCTTCTAGTTTGATATCATCAAGAACTCGACAAGAGTTAACTTTATTGAGGCTGTTCCAAATTGTATCTTGTTTCACAGAATCCCAAGCAGCCTTAATGAAATGTATAGCATCTAAGACAGTGATTTTTCTTGTCTCCAGTGCAGTCAACTACTCTGTACCAGCCTCTTATGATACGTTTACTTCATGCACCTTATTATATCTTGATCTAATGGTTGTAGCTTACTTGTGCAGTTTTCTAGGGGGGAAATGATCTTAATGTTTCTTAAATTAGAAACAGTTGATGGATGAGCAGCACACTGATCAATTAAGAATGCAATTTTCCTGTCTCTTACGCCCAGACTTATGTGTAACGCTTGTAAGAAATTTTCAAATACCGTAGAAGTTATCCAGGCTTTTGTGTTGGAAGTTTACTTACATGGAAAAGATTGCACATTCTTGAAGTATCATACACTGTTTGCTTTTCCAATAACCAGCCATACCAATTTCTCCATTCCACTTTTGTTACAGCACAGCAGAATGTAAGGTTCTCCTTGTTAAGTTTCCCACTGTGACACTTAGTAGCCTTAAAATCCAGATTTTTGTCTGATAGAAAATGGAGAAATAGTCCTGTTCATTTGTATTATAAATGTTGTCAGGACTATAGTTTTTCAAAATACAATGGGAACATTGTATTTTTCCACGTTTCTATATTTTCGCACAGTGTAGCGTCATAATCTAGGACAGCTGCCTCATCTAACACCCATTTGTAAACTAAATCATATCAATTCTTGAATCTTTCAATCCAGCCATTAAATGCTTTATAATCATCTGTACTAAATGTGTCACCCTTGATCTCGAACCACAGTACTGCCTATTGGCACATTTGAAGTTTGTGCTTGTGTAAACCACTTTAGTGGAATGTCTTCTGATTCTGGAAACTGATCCTGGTGATTTTGTTTTCTTTTAGCATTTTTCCATTTTTCGAAAGCAGTTTCAATCAGTCTATGTTTGCTAACAGTGTTTAAGATTGACGCAGGAATGTCTAACTTCTGTGCTAAATCACATGTTTCAAATTTGGATTACAATCTACTTCTTGAAGGATTTTCAGTTTTTCACTGTTTGATATTTGCCGCAGTTTCTTTTTCTCCATTGCAAATGTAAACAGTACAGAATTAAAATACAATGTGTGTATGTTTAGCCAACACTAACAACTATCATCGGCGTTTACCATGCCAAGCTAAATCATCTATCCAACCCACACGATTTGCATCACACAGGTGCACGCATGCCATTGGCTGCTAGCTTCTACACCTAGTTAAAGCACTCACACAAATTGCATCATAAAGATGCATGCATTTTGTAGTGCTGGCACAATGGCCTACTTTACAAATTGCACCACAATTTTCCCGGCCTTCAAAATTTCATGTACCTCATTCAGAGCTTTTTAGAAAACCGGCGCTTCTACGTCCAAGTGGGCCGCTCCTCTTCTCGGGAGCGAGTTATGCGGGCTGGCGTCCCTCAAGGGGCTATAATGTCCCCCTTTCTATACACATTATTTACCAATGACTTTCCCGTGGACGCCAGATGCAAAATCGCAATGTATGCTGACGACACTGCAATCTACAATCACCACAAAAATCCTCGTTTCGGTCTTTTAGAAATGCAGCGGTATATTGACCGCTTCCACTCGTGGCTCCACGATTGGAAGATAGAAATTAATGCAAACAAATGCCAGCTGATTTATTTTTCACGTAAGCTGCGCCTTCCGGCCATGGACCTAACGGTCGGTGGTCAAAGATTGCACTGTCGCCAGCAAGTTAAGTACCTTGGTGTCACCTTGGACCGCACATTGCGGTGGACTGCCCACCTAAAAGATAGCGCCAACAAAGGGCGGCAGCGGTTAAAGTTATGCGCCCCCGTCTTCCGCAGCAAACAGCTGAACTTGAAATCCAAACTTATTCTGTACAAATCCTTCATTCTGTCGGTGGTTCTCTACGCATGTGTGGCCTGGGCAAATGCATCTGCATCTGCAAAAAGGCACGTTGAAATCCTTCAAAACCTCTCCCTCCGAAAAATCCTTCGTGTTCCTCTCCTCACATCCAACCGAACCATCCTCCGTGAAACAAACATGCCCTCCATCCCTGATGCCATTACCAAACGTGCCTCGTCAGTATGGGCGCGCATACGGGGACACCAGAACCCCCTAATCTCCAACATCGGCAGTGGCGAGCCGAAGCACAGGAAACATAGCCGTATCAAAATGTTTTAGCGGCAACACGGCTCGCCATTAAGCGCGCCCATCACACCAGGCCCCAGGCCACCCCAACTACTGCAGAGGCCGTCACCACGAAACAACCTTCCTGCTACAAGCTGCCGCACAGCAAAACCGCGGACTGTAAATATTGTGTAAATAGTGAAGTGTTGTGTAATTAGTGTATATATTTCGTGTGATAGTGTTTAGTTTTAGTCCTGGGACGTGCTTCGCATGGCCAGATGTGTGTATGTGTGTGAGAGCGTGTGTGTGTGTGTGCGTGTGTGTATGTGTGTACATATGTATATAATGAAAAAAAAAAAAGTGTCTCAAAACAAATTTGATAAAACAAAAACTGATAAAGACTACAAACTAAAACTGTTCTCGGTGGCCTAAGGCTGGCCACCGCATGGGTTTTTCTTTCTCTTATAAGTGAACATAATCTAATGCTAACAAGCAAATTGTAAAAAAAATGTAAACATAAGCCTGTTAGCCGGGCCTAATGTACCGGCACCAGGCAATTTCTTTCAATAAATAACCTAACCTTAGGCTGTCGGACCCCACGCCAAATGGACTAATTGACCAAAATAGTGAATGAGGATGTCACACTTTGAACATAATAAAAGAGAGTGAAAACGTGCTAAAAACCTTTTTTTTATAGAGTTTGGTGCATTTGGGACTGGATTTTTATAATTTAACATCATATATGGGAAAATGCGTTACTGAGGAACACCATCTACATTGGTGGTTTTGTCTATGTGACCCATATTTTGTTACCGCCAACGCTATTTCTTATTTTTTTCATTGTATAATAAATAGAAGTCATAGTTCTATGGACTCAGAGGGAATGGCACAAGTCATATACTTCCCTAAGAACTATTTGAAAGCAGTCACTTCTACTTTATTAGCAATATTGCAATGTTGTTGCACTGTAAAACATTTCTCAGCCGTAATTTTCAACTCACACAGTTTATGAAATAAAATACGTTCATCAGTACCAAAATATCTTTCACTGAAATCTTAAACAAAACCTTATACTTTATGTTAGGTATCTTGAATTTACACTGAACTACTCATTCATTAACAGACACAGTAGAACACTGTACAGGAGCACAGATAAATATGTAGTTGAAACCTCTTTCTGTCACTTCACAAAACAAAGAAACAATATCAGCTAGTGGGAAAGGAAAAGAGAGAGAAAAAGAAAAGTAGTTATTTGTTTCTTCTTCACGCACAATTAATTGCACTTCCAGTGTCTCAAATGGACTCATGCAGTTCCAAGTATTAAAACCTTTCACCCACAGATTGTGATAACACATTCCTGCTAATTCCCACTATCATCAAGTGGAGATTGCTGAACAAACTGTCAGTCAGCTGCACAAGCATTATGAAATGTTTACAACAATATCTGGTGAAATGTTAAATACTACATAAATATGACTAAAGTTGTGCCCTTACTGGTACATTTGGCAAAAATATGACATAACCTAAAATATGCATTTATATGACCAATAAGGACTTCATGTTCATAAATGTTGAAAATGTGCTTAAATGAACTTAGGTTTGGAAAAATAAGTCAGGATAAAAATATGACATGTCATAGAAATCCAAGCCATATACTTACAATGTTATTTAATGAACGATGTAACTTTTACTCACTCATAAACTGATGAGTTTGGACAGGTCTACGTTTCAAAATCTTCCAGTTATTCATGTACTTTGTACTTTCCAGTTTTCTTCCCATTTTTTGCAAATGTTGATTAAGGTTTATGAGTAGGATTCTGTGAAATTGGTTTTATAAGGTGAAGTTTAAAATGCTTTAAAATTCGATATTTTTGGTCACTAAGTATCAAGCATCATTTCTAGTATTGTTGCTTTACACTTTTCTATTGGTAGTGGTATTTTAATAATATTTTGGTATCTGATGTCCATTTTTAATCAGACATTTTCCAAATTTCAATCGGATTTCAGTGAACATTTTTTGAATCCCATATTGTTTTTTTTATTATTATTATTATTATTATTATTATTATTATTATTATTATTATTAAGATGGATACCTATATATGACCCTAGTTCTACTTTAGCATTTATGTTAAATTTATCATCTATAATTTTTGTCATTTACAGAAAGGTCCAAGTCTGAAGACCTCTACATCTGCTGTTCGAACAGCATACATTGAGTGCATGTCAGCATGTTTTCATGGAAACACACTCTCATATGGCATGGAGCTCATACCTTTGTTGCTGAAAACAATTGAGAAAGCTGTTTCTCAGCCTACACAGGTATTTTGTATAAATTGTTTTGTTTATTTGCTTTATAAATGAGGGATTTATAAAAATAATGAAATTCTAAATTATACAAGGCTTAAAACACATTTCGAAGATGGGGAAACTGAAGGGTGCATAAAAATTATGGTTAAAAAAGAGAGTTCTAAGAACATAAAAATGGGGCTTTAGTGTAACAAAAATATATAGATAATTTATACTTCCTTTAAGTTGGAAAGTTGAATCACTTGAAAACTATAGTGCCACAGCCAGTAGTCAAGCCACAAATGTAGTATTTTCTGTGCTAATGCACTACTGCTGAGCTATAGCAAAATGCCTGAAGGCACATTAAAGTTTCTCATCTAATTTGTGTGACTTTTAGCCAAGACCCATGATTCAAGTCCTGGTTGTGGCGGTAACTTTAAAATCTGGTTCAGCTATCCAACTTTAGCCTTCACGTGGCCAGTGTGAAAAGCAATCATCTAGAATAAATAAATTGTTAACTGTAGATACATTACAAATTGCCTTTAAGAGGTGACGGGGTATTTGGGATTGTTTTGAAATTTATTGAAATACATGAATCAGATGAATTCATATTAGTATCTTGTCCATGGTAGCTCCGTGGTAGAGCATTGTCTTAAGCATACACATGGCCAATGTGAAAGGGCAATTATGAAACAGAAATTTATATATACATTGTTCAGCATTCGTTAATACATCTTTGAGGTTCATTGCACAGGTGCAGCCTGTTGTTCATTAGAAGGGACAAGGTGTTGGATTACATTGTACCCATTCTGGTTATGCCATAATGAGTAAACACACCTAAAAATTGCATTTTTTGTATGAGAGTTCAGTATGTAAACTTGATTTCTGGTATGCATGCTGACTCATTTGTAACTAATTATTCATAATATTTAGAAAATGCAAAAAATATTTAGAATTGTGTACAATGCAGTGTTAAATTTTAAAACAAAATTATCATTTTTGCACTTTTTGTAAGACAAATTAGGATTGTAATTATCTAAAAACTTATTAAAGATAGAAAGTTTACCATGCAGAGTGTTAAAATTTCAGTAATTGTGGTTGAAAATTGTGAGAGAGAGTAATTTTACCATTCCCTCACGATAAAGGGTGAGTTCACTGGTTGTGTTATATTAGCTGCAGAATGTTAACTGTGCCCTATGAGAAGATAATCAAGGATAGTAATAGGGCATACCAGGTTTTTAAAAATAAATAATTAAAAATGGCAGCAACTTACACAAAATAGTTATTTGTAGTTCAGTTCTAAAGTCGAATAATTCCTTTTCAGTAACTCTCAAAAATGAGGAATCAAACACAGTGAAGCAAATATATGTAATTAACAAACCAAATTACTGAGTTAACTGTACACTCATTCTTGCTTCACTTACTGAATTTTAACTTAGGAACATGCTTCACAGACCATCATCCACATCATCAGCTACATTGTTGACACAAACAAGGCCTGTACTACGATCACCAGATAAAAAGATTTAAAATTATCTAAAAGTTACCAAATGTTCTGAAAGTTATATAGGAAATGCGTACTACGTCTCTCGTATATTCACAATCTGGAAGAGTATCTTCTAGATTAGCTAATTGAAAGTTCAAGTGCATATGGGCAGTCCAACAGTTGGAGCTCAAAACATCAAAGATGGCTGTATGTTGTATTGGTTTGATGGATGATTTTGATAATCAGATTCGGATGATAAGGATTTGGCCCAATGTTTGTTGTTGCTCGAAGAGCAAGGTGCATTAGGCCATGTGTGATGAAGAGTGGGATGATGAAGAATTTTTAATTCACTTTTGAATATCTAAACCCACCCACCACTCTGCCAGTCTACATCTGCTAGGTGCCATAAGAAATAATTTGGAGTTTGCCACTGACAGGTGAGTGAGAAGTATAGAATGATATGTATACTATACCTAATAAACTATATGTGTGTGTTTGTAATTTATATAACATTAACGTTACTTTAATTTGGGTTGTTTATACGGCTGCCTCTGGTGTGCTTAAAGCTAGCCTTTGGCAATTCAGAACCGCAGTAAATAAAAACAAATAAACCTATTGTGCAACAAAAGTGACATAAAATGCCAGTAACTTATATATAACATTTTCAGCAACCTGTGCTGCAGGTGAATTGAGGTTACAAATTCTAAGCTTTAGTGCAGCTTAAGTTGTTACCATATAGTTTCTATAAGCTGTTCCATAGCTAAAGTGAAGTAACAGGTACATATATTACAAAATTTCAGTAAACTGTTCAACAGCTATTGCGCGGTTATGTTAATATCAAGTTTTCTGCAAACAGTTCTGCAGCAGAGATTACACATTCTAAGCTTTTGTGTAGCTAAGTTATATAGTTCTGTATGCTGTTTTATAGCTAAAGTGGAGGTACAATTACATATATTACAAAATTTCAGCAAACTGTTCAACATCTGTTGCAAGGTTATGTTAATACAAAGTTTTCTGCAGCAGAGGTTACAAATTCTAATTTTCTGTGCAGCTTAAGTTATATAGTTCTGTAAACTTTTTTATAGGTTAAAGTGAAGTTACAGGTACATATATTACAAAATAGTAAACTGTTCAACAGCTGCAAGGTTATGTTAATATCAAGTGTTTGCACACAGCTCTGCAACAGAATATTAGCTAGTTGTTTTGTAGCAGTAAGTCCTCTAACGAAATGCTAGTAATAATCTGTCTTTATATAAAAAGTTTCAATAACGTGTTCTACAGGGAAGTGAGGTTATAAATTGTAATCTCTAATAAAAGTTCAGTGTTTATGTAAAGTTTTGAGTTAACCGTTCTGCAGCAGAAGTGTAGTTATAATTTGCTTTTAGTAAGCCATAACAGAGTCAGTTAATGTTACATTGCTGATCATGGTGCTTACTGCCATATATTTACTGATACATTCGTTGTGTGTCAGTGTCTTTTTATATTACTAAAATGTAACCCTATTATTTGCTACAATTTACTAGGGTTGTTTTTTTTCTTACTAATTCAGTTACTTGTGCGTGTGTTTCAAGAGTGTAACCACAGATTTCTTGTATAGACTATCTTGTGTTTCAGGAAATGTGTTAGCTCCTACGACCCATCTGCTGCTTGTGCTGAGGTTGTTTTGCAACACTGACATTAGTGGGAGACTTCTGTGGTGCCCACAAAGTGACAGCAGGAACTGTTATCAACAGGGTCAGTGCTACAATATCATCTTTGGTGAGGGATTGTATTGAAATGTCCCAACGAAGAAACATCCAGGCCAATTTTATAGATTAGCTGCCTTTCCACGTACTATTGGGTCACTGGATTGCACACATGTGCAAATAAAATCCCTAGGAGGAGACATGCCAGAAGTTTTTGCTAGAAAAGACTACTTCTCTTTTAACATGTATACAGTATGTGATGCAAGGTTATGCATTACAGAACGTTATGGCAAGATGGCCTGGGTCCACCTATGTTGCTACCATTTTTCAACAATTCTGCTCTGAAGGCAAGACTGGAAAGACAGACTTTGATAATTCTGTTTCTGATTTGTGATTCAAGTTATGCTCCAGAGTTGTATTTGCTACCACCCTTGTGGAATTCTGCAATCAGTTCAGCATCTTCCAAGGATTTAACATGATTTTAAAGAAAATACCCCCACCACATTCTACCCATGGAATTTGTTTTTCCCCCTCTCAAAAGAGAGATCGATTTTGATTAAAGTGCCATATTAAGATATTTACAAGAAAAAATGTATATCCTGAATTTTCTGTAACATTCATGAGGTCTTCTTCCTCCAGAATGAATTTAATATACATTTGTATAACTATTAAGATAGATAAAAGCTTAGTACACAGAATGTAGATCTCGTTTATGTCTATTAACAAATTTTGCGGCATTAACCATTTCCAAGATGTTCATTGTTACTTGTTTGTATTTTCAAATGTTGTCTACATGTTGAAGTGTTAAGTTGCTATTTATTTCTCTCTTGTTCATTCAAAGAGAGTAATTTCAAAGCCAGCTTATATTTACCAATATTTTAACAATTTGACTGCTTCAACCTCCAGTTTCTCCCTTGTATCTGCAAATGTTTATGTCAGTTAACATGAAGTATTTAGTAAAACTTTACTGTGAATGTGTGCATCAGCTTTTAGTTTTTAATAATTGTAGTCTGTTGTGATTATATAACTTATTTGCTATAAGAGTGTCCAAATTCAAAATTTGGCATTGTATGGAATGTATTCCTTTGAAGTATATTTTTAAGTCATATTGGAGGAGTTTTCACATTTAAGCTTGTATACACAAAACTATTAACAAACTAGCAGAACCATCAGCCTCATCTGCTTTTTCTCTCTTCCCCTCCTATTTATCTTAGTAAAAATGTATGCATAATTATTGGGTTTAAAAACTAAAGGAGTGTATTATACACTGGATAAACCATAATTGGCTTATGAAATTGTGCTAATATGGATGTAAATTATTCAGTTGCCTTTATAAATAAATAATAACTTAGGCGAGGTACATCATTCTGGGCAGTCCTAAATGAATTACAAATTCCATTAGGTCCACAGAAAGCTGTTTCTTATCATATTTGCAGAGAGGGGGGTGAGCTGTTTATCATTATTGGAAACGAGGAAGTTACGTAATATCGGCGCGTTTTTTCCGTTGAGAACCTTCTGGAATGTTTTCTCCCTAAAGCATATGTATTCATAATTTTCATTGGATATTAAAATAGACGCTAATGTTGGCGCGTTTTATTAGCCAATAGTAGTTCAGTTATAATCTTTAGGCGTATCTGGATGCAGGAGTATAAATAGGGTAGGTTAGAGGTAGCTTCATGCTCAGTTCATCAAAATTCTTTGTGCACTACACGTCGTCTTCAGTTCGTCAGTTCGTCAAAATATTTGTATGAGATACGTCGGCTATTGATTCACAAGTTACGAAAATCTAAAGTATTATAAAGTTAATTATACACAAAGTTGAAGTACGTGAATTAAGAGTGATTAGTAATGAAGTTATTATAACAGTTTCAGTTTGGCGAGTGTTAAGATCAATGTATAAATGTGATAGTTAACGTGTTTGACAATAAATGTGTAAAACAAATTTCTTCATCAGTGTTATATTTGGATAAAAGATTCCTTTCCGTTTACACACTCTGACCAAGAGACATGTTCGACTGAGACATAATAGCTAGCCGGAGGACAGTAAACAAAACTTAAAATTCTTTCAAACACTAATACTACCACAAATTGCTAACACTAGATGGAGCTACAAACCGAACAAATGAATGACGTCACAAGATGGCTTCAACACATGATGTAAACAAACTTTATAAGTAATACCGTCGCAAATTGGCTCCCATACGTGGGGCAGTTAAAATTATGTAACCAAACAAAACAAAAGCAACACAACATAAGATCTTCAAGTTCTAATAATTTACGTAAAAACATATCACGTAAACATAATAGTCGCAAATTGGCGCCCAACGTGGGGCAAAGTGACCAGGAAAGGATCAGAATAGCCAGGAAGGGGCAGAATTAACCAGGAAGAAGTGAGATGACCAGGAAGGGGCGAATGGAGAAGTGAACTGAACTACAAGACGCAGATTCCAGAAACAACAAAAGGGACGTCAGACTACGCGGATGATTGGACATTGGTGCAGTATTATTCTTGTTTACGTAATATGTTTTTTACGTAAATTATTAGAACTTGAAGATCTTATATTGTGCTGCTTTTGTTTTGTTTGGTTACATAATTTTAACTGCCCCACGTATGGGAGCCAATTTGTAACGGTATTACTTACAAATGTTTGTTTACATCACGTGTTGAAGCCATCTTGTGACGTCATTCATTTGTTTGGTTTGTAGCTCCATCTAGTGTTAGCAATTTGTGGTACCTAGTATTAGTGTTTGAAAGAATTTCAAATGTCCTCCGGCTAGCTATTATCCTGTTGGCTTGGGCACGTATCTCTATACAGGTTGTGTAAACGGAAAGGAATCTTTTGTCCAAAAATTACACTGATGAAGAAATTTGTTTTACACATTTATTGTCGAACACATTAACTATCACATTTATACATTGATCTTAACACTCGCCAAACTGAAACTGTTATAATAACTTCTTACTGATCACTTTTAATTAACGTACTTCAACCTTTTATATAATTAACTTTACCATATTTTAGATCTTTCATAATTCTGCTGCGCGTAACTTGTGAATCTATATCCGATGTATGACAAACTAATACTTTCGACGAACTGACTGACTGAAAACGACGTGTAGTGTACACAGATTTTTGATGAACTGCCGCTAAATACGACATGTAATGTATGAATGCTTTCGGCGAACTGAAGGACTGACTGACTTTACCTCTAACTTGGCTTCTATTTATACTCCTTCAATCAGATACGCCTAAAGATTATAACTGAACTGCAATTGGCTAATAAAACGCGCCAACATTAGCGTCTATTTTAATATCCAATGAAAATTATGAATACATATCCTTTAGGGAGAACACATTCCAGAAGTTTCTACCGAAAACGCGCCAACATTACGTAACTTCCTCGTTTCCAATAATGATAAACAGCTCACCCCCTCGCTGCATTATTGCGCTATTATTGACAGTTTCAGTAAAGCCTTATAAATTTACTTTCCAACAATATTTACAATCAATAAACATCTGAAATCAATGTCACATAAAAATGCATATTCATATTACAATCATTATTTACATTTAAGTAATTTGTGATACAAATTACTGCATCAACATTGTAATTTCGAGATTACAAGGCAACAGGGAAATTCAAACTACAGACAACAAAACAACGCAGATTCATCATAACACAACGCAGAAGCGACATACAAATCTAGGAGAGAGGGGCAGGAAGCTGGACATCAAAGTAACAGCAACAGACAGCATCACAAAGGTCAGAGTATCGTAATTTTTTTTTAGAAAACAAAATTGTAACCTTCAAATGTACTTAAGGAGTGGTAGGATAAAGAAAATAATGGCTACTAATAATATTGACGAAATAATTATGGAGGGAGATAATGTAACAGTTAGCTGTAATTCAATACAGGTTACAGATAATAGCCCAAACAATGTAGGATTTGAGGGTGAAAATGTTAGTGCAGAAAGTCAGAATAGAATAGCAGGAAATGTTAATTTTGATGCTAGTACGATGATGGAAATGATAAGAAATTTTGGTGAAATACTAAATAAGAGTGTAGAACAAAACAGGGAAGATATGCAAAAGAGTCATAGGGAATTAAGGGAAGATATGAAAAAGACTAATGAGAATATGGAAAAGAATAATAGAGAAATGAGGGAAGATCTTAGTAAGAAAACAGATCAATTAAGGGAAGAAATTGGTAAGAGTAATGAGAAATTAGAGCATAAATTAGATCAAAATAGGGAAGAAATTGAAAAGAAATTCATGGAACTAGATAGTAGCATGATTACAATGAAAATTGAAAATCATGAAATAGGTGAAGTTTCAAAGAAAATGTTGGACATTAGCAGGGAAATATATAACCAAAAAAATGAGGTTAATACTAAGTTTGAAAATGTTAATGTAAACTATACAGAGTTAGGTAGCCGAATGAGTAGCATTTCAAGTGAGTTAAGAGAAATGATGGAGGCTACAAATGCAGATTTAATACAGGTGCAAGTTAATTTCAGAGGGGAAATATCTGAAATTCAGAAGGAGTCGGAAACACAGAGAAATAAATTGTCTGATGAAGTTAAAGATTTGTCTAAAGATTTGAATCAAAAGCTAACTTCTGAAATTAACAAACACCAAGCTGTTCAAAATGAGAATAATAAAAAATTGGAACAGACAATAGAAAATCTGCAAGGTACTGTAAATAGGTTAGAATTGAATTCAAAGGCAAATATATGTGATGTGAATGTATCAGATGTACAAAATAATGATAGAGGTAGTTCCTTAGGTATGACAAATAATGTGAGTGATGCGGCAGCTTCATCTATAGCTAATGCTGAAACTCAGAGTGCACAAGTAACACTAGAGAATTTAAATATGGGAGTAGGGAATTTGCAAAATTACAATCATATCTTAAGTGATTTTCCACTTCCAAAATTTAATGAAAACTCCAGTCCAGTACAGTTCATTGCAGAATTATCAGAGTATTTTCAAATTAAAAAGATACCTGAAGCATTGAAAATGATAGTTGTCAAAAGATGTTTGGACCAGAAAACTTTAGATTGGTTACAAATGGTGTCAGGGGGTGAAATTTCATATGAATCCTTTAAGAGGTTATTCATGAACAGATTTTGGAATGTTACGGTACAGCACAGAATACGAGCAATGCTTAGTCATGGTCAATTTAATCCACGAGAGGGAATATCAATGACTGATTACTTACTGAAACATGCAAGTCAGGTTAGGAACTTGTCACCTCCAATCAATGAGGAAGATTTTGTGAGTTTGCTCGCAAGGCATTATCCTTTAAGGATACAAAATTACTTATTAATTGCAAAACCACGTAGCATCTATGAGATGACAGAATTAATGACAGCTTTGGAACAACAGGAAGAAGATATATCTCGAGAATGGGAGCATAGATTTTTAGATGTGCGAGATAGAAGAAATTACCAAGGTAGTTATCAGCAAAGTAGAGGACAAGACAGGCGTCATGAAAATAATACCAGACAACGGTATCAATCATACGTTCCACAGTTTGAAAGATCAAGGATAGATGGGAGACCAGGTCGACAAGAACAAATAAATTATGTCAGGACAGAAAGATTGCCTGAAAGAGGGCAAAATTATGGAAGGCGGTACATTAGACAAAGGGGAAATTTCACTCACTGGAGGGAAAACAATAACCGGGAAAGATCTGAGGAGCGGCAAGAAAATTACGTGCCAAGGGGACATAATGTCAGAAATCGAGGATTTCGAACTCGAGGGAGGGGAACTCAAAACAATGGTAGCGACAATGAGATAGATTTAGCGCCTGTTAGGAATGGCAGTCCCGTACGTGAACATGGAAATAACCAGGAAAACTGTTAATAGACTCCTGTGTAGTAGGTTCTCAGGACGTCTTTAATAATTCAGTATCCATTACCAATACAAATAATATGCCTACACACACACCCTGTAATAAGATTACAGCAACAAAAGATAAGGGAGAAAATTTTGAGTCACCTCATGTTAGGATGAAAATTGCGAAGAAAGAGATCATTGCAACTATAGATTCTGGTTCGTCAGCTTCAATTTGTTCACAGAAATTTTACATAAATTTGATTAATGAAGGTAACAAAATATGGCTCTTCCCACTAGTAATTTAGTTTGTCGTGTTGCAATCGGAAGAACGACACAGGTCATAAAAACACAAGCTCTGCTTAGCATACTTATCGGCGGAATTTTGAGGTTATGTTTCTAATTGTAAACCATCTGATTTGTGACATAATTATAGGATGTGACTTCCTACATGAATATGAAGCAAGTATAGATTTTAAACATGAAGAGTTAAGAATGACAAAAGACGATAGAGAAATAAGGGTACCATTTATAAAAGAGAAAGTTTCTGTAATCGAGATGACAAAGGATGAGAAAAATCTTTGTGACCAAGAGTTTTTTGTACAAATAACAAAGACTGATACAAATAGTCAGATAAAGCAGGTAGTCACAGAATATGAAGGGAATACCACGCCATATTTTCAACAGCTAGCAGAAATGCCAGAGAAAGTAGAGAAGTTTGCAATCCAAACAAAAGACGACCATGTGAGCGAGACAGACAACAGCTGGGAAGAGAAGAGAAATGAGGAAATAATACACAAGTGTGAAGAAGCTTATAATATTACGATAATGCAAAAACAAATCCTTCATGATGTTTTGATGAACAATAGTTCAGTATTTAGTAATATCCCAGGCAGATGTAATGTATATCAGCATACATTTCAAGTAGAAGACGTACCACCATATAGGCACAAGTATGACAATTTACCTATAAGTCTTCGGGACAAAGCTAGACAACTAATAAATAGCATGTTAGAAAATGGGATTATTGAGCAAAGTAATTCTCAATACATAAATTCAATCTGTTGGAGTATTAAACGAGATGGTAGTTTGAGATTAACATTAGACGGTAGATATGTCAACAAGTACATGAAGCCTGATCATTTTCAAAGTGAAGGAATTGAACAATTAATTACGAAACTTTCAAGAGGGAGATTTCTGACATCCATTGACCTCACTGCTTCATATTGGCAAGTGGAATTAGATCCACAAGTGCGTGATTACACTTCATTTCAGTACTCAGGGATCCAGTATCGTTTTTGTGTAAATCCTTTTGGTTTAAAAAACTCAGGAAGTGGATTTTTGAGAGCCATTCACAGTATCTTTGGAAATTCTGCAGATGACTTTTTAATAAAGTATATTGACGACTTCCTAATCATTAGTCAAACATTTGAAGAACACATGAATAATGTCCATTATGTGTTAAATAAACTACAACAACATGGTATGACTGTGAACATACTAAAATCAAAATTTTGTGTCAAAGAAATAAATTTTCTGGGTTATGTAGTGGATGAACGAGGTATAAGACCTGATCAGAAAAGAATAGAAGCAATAATGAAAATTCCACCACCAAGGAACGTAAAACAAATTAGACGTCTCTTAGGGGTATTGAACTTTCAGAGTAAGTTCGTACCAAGATATTCGGCTGAAATAGAACCACTGCGGCAGCTACTCCGAAAGAACAATAAGTGGAAATGGACAGAGGATCATCAAAAATGTTTTGAGAGAGTAAAGGAACTCTTTGCTAAGTCCATATTACTCGAGAGGCCCAGAGAAGATTTGGAATATGAGATTTATGTCGACGCATCAATGCAAGGATACGCCGGAGTTTTAGGACAGCGAGACATCAACAATGACTTTCACGTCATTAGTACAGCTTCTAGAGGACTTACAAATATTGAACGGAATTCTTCAGTAACTCAGTTAGAAATTGGAGCACTATATTTCTCATTAATTCGTTTTAAAACCTATATTTATCAGCAAAAGGTGAAAGTATATTCAGACCACATCAGCTTAACTTTCATACAACGGTGTAGATTATATAGTGGAAAACTTGCTAAATACATTCATGCAATATCTGCATTCGATATTGAGATTATACACATTCCTGGCAAAAATAATACCTTCAGTGATTTGCTATCAAGATTGAACTACAACCCACAAATTCCCAAAAATATTGAAAGGCCTAGAAATGAAGTCAAAATATTGACAATTGAAATTCCTTTAAGCAAAGAAATGATGAGAAAATTGAAAAATATGGGGGAAATTCAAAATGAGGACGCAAAATTATTTGAACTTAAAGAAAATGCACCACTAATTGAAGAGGCAAAGAAAGAAATTGTAGCAATTCGGGATGGGACATTATACAAGAAGCATGGGAAAGAAATGCCTAGTTGGAAGGTAATGGTTCCGAAAAGCATGGAAAAGGAACTAATTAAGAATTTTCATGAAGGGTTAGCACACTCAGGGACGGACCGGACAACTTCTATGATTTTAGAGAATTTATACATATCCAAATTGCGTCAGAGAGTTCGAAAATTTATATCGTGCTGCAACCTGTGTCAGAAGGCAAAGCAAATAAATGCAGCATATGCATTTGAGACTAATTCGGTTATAAGGGATAAGCCGAGATGTGTAATTAGTATTGATATTCATGGTCCGATGCCTCCAAGTCAATTTGGAAACAAATATATATTTGTCTGTTATGATATATTCAGCAAATATGTAAGAATTTACCCTTTGAGAAAACCTACAGGTTTAGCATGTTTGAATAGACTACTCAAGTCATTTGTGATAGAAGAAGGACCTATCCAATCTGTATTGAGCGATAATGCTACGTACTTCACAGGAAAAAAATTTAAGGACGGGCTGAAAGAAAATGGCATTAAACAATATTTTTCGTCAAGATACAGACCGAACTCCAACCCAGTGGAGAAGGAAATTAAGGAAATTTCAAATTATTTAAGGGTGCTGTGTCATCGAAAACAAACCCAATGGTATGGATACGTGAATTTCGTTCAGTATCTACTAAATGAAACCGTAAACAATGTGACAGGATACAAACCATGTGAACTTAAGTTAGGAAAGAAGATCAATACAATGTGTAAGAAAATTCCAGAAGCCATTCCAGATGCGCATTCAATACCACAAACAGAAGAAGAGATGTTCCGAAAAGCATTCGAGAGGATGAAGAAAAAGGCCATAAAAAGAAAAATTAAACATGAAGAAAAGAAGAGAAAGGAATGGAGGATCAAAATAGGAGATTTAGTTTTGGTTAAAACCAAGAAATTGTCGGATAAAGCAAATAAACTTTATTGGCGAATGTTTCTCAAATACCATGGACCATATGAAGTTGTTGAAGTATATGGAACTAATACATATGAGTTATGTAATCCAACAACTCGAAAAAGCATAGGAAAGTTCCATATTGAGATGCTGAAACCATACAACAATGAAGATCAAGGTGAAACAGAAGACAAAGATGATAAATAGTAAATGCTGGATAGTTAAAGACGAAATGCAGAGCAACGTATTGGAACGTAAGAGGGTTAATTATATATGTATGTCATCAGAAAGGAGAAATAAATTTTGGACATGACTAAATATTTAAGAGGAAAATAACATTTTATTAGTAACTGAACATGTGAAATAAAGCATGATGTTATATTAAAGTACATAAATACTATTCCAAGAGTATTGTTAAGATAAAGTACAAAATAACAAAAATTGGTAAATATAATTAAAAACAAATATTTATGTAGCAAATAGAACATGTGAAACAGGGCCTAGATTTAAGAGATGTAAATATATTTATGTGTAGAGGGTGAATATTTTTGGTAAAATGTATAGTAATTAAAAAAATTCTTAAATGCACAAATTGTTATCAACAATATAAGAAAGTAAAAAAAAAAAAAAAAAAAAATTTTTTTTGTAACAGTACTTAAATACTTCAGGGTACAGTATCTGCTATAAAAAAATTTTGTTGTTTGTAATGTTAGATTAAAGTCTAAACCAGAGCCAGTAAGTAGTGGCGAGATAAAAAAAAACAAAAAAAAAAAAAAAATATGTCGTGTGTTAAATGCGTGTGAAGTGTAAAGTGAAAGTGATAGCGTGTGTTCCAAGATTTAGGAGACTAAAAACCCAATTATAAAATTTCCAAACAAGTTGTAAATATTTATAATTATGTTTCTAGTGGGGCATATGATGCAGTAATTTGTATCACAAATTACTTAAATGTAAATAATGATTGTAATATGAATATGCATTTTTATGTGACATTGATTTCAGATGTTTATTGATTGTAAATATTGTTGGGAAGTAAATTTATAATGCCTTACTGAAACTGTCAATAATAGCGCAATAATGCAGAGAGGGGGGTGAGCTGTTTATCATTATTGGAAACGAGGAAGTTACGTAATGTCGGCGCGTTTTTTCCGCTGAGAACTTTCTGGAATGTTTTCTCCCTAAAGCATATGTATTCATAATTTTCATTGGATATTAAAATAGACGCTAATGTTGGCGCGTTTTATTAGCCAATAGTAGTTCAGTTATAATCTTTAGGCGTATCTGGATGCAGGAGTATAAATAGGGTAGGTTAGAGGTAGCTTCATGCTCAGTTCATCAAAATTCTTTGTGCACTACACGTCGTCTTCAGTTCGTCAGTTCGTCAAAATATTTGTATGAGATACGTCGGCTATTGATTCACAAGTTACGAAAATCTAAAGTATTATAAAGTTAATTATACACAAAGTTGAAGTACGTGAATTAAGAGTGATTAGTAATGAAGTTATTATAACAGTTTCAGTTTGGCGAGTGTTAAGATCAATGTATAAATGTGATAGTTAACGTGTTTGACAATAAATGTGTAAAACAAATTTCTTCATCAGTGTTATATTTGGATAAAAGATTCCTTTCCGTTTACACACTCTGACCAAGAGACATGTTCGACTGAGACATAATAGCTAGCCGGAGGACAGTAAACAAAACTTAAAATTCTTTCAAACACTAATACTACCACAAATTGCTAACACTAGATGGAGCTACAAACCGAACAAATGAATGACGTCACAAGATGGCTTCAACACATGATGTAAACAAACTTTATAAGTAATACCGTCGCAAATTGGCTCGCATACGTGGGGCAGTTAAAATTATGTAACCAAACAAAACAAAAGCAACACAACATAAGATCTTCAAGTTCTAATAATTTACGTAAAAACATATCACGTAAACATAATAGTCGCAAAGGATATAACAAAGACTTTTATGTCCAATTTCTATCAATGAAATAGTCAAAATCACAAAAGGATTATGAGCCACAAATTTCCATTATTAACGATTTAGTATTTCCTGAGTTGTCATGCTTTATTGGACTATAGTTTCTACTGCTAAATTGCATGGTATGTACTATACACACTTCTGTGCAAGATTCTTTTATCAGATAGTTATGATTTTACACTTTGTTTAAAATTTGAAGCTTATGTATGATAATACATGCTTTCAAAATTAGCTGGTATATGAATGCAGTTGCCATATTTACATTAAGAACCACTATGCCTAATACAATACTTTGTTAATCAAATGACAATTTCTTGTCACTATTAGCATATTTATTTATTTATTTATTTATTTATTTATTTATTTATTTGTACTAGCAATCTTCCTTAGTATTGGCTATATATCAGCCCAAGCTGTTGTCTTGCCATATTCTACCCATATTTCTTGTCACTATTAGCATATTTATTTATTTATTTATTTATTTGTGCTAGCAATCTTCCTTAGAATTGGCTATATATCAGCCCAAGCTGTTATCTTGCCATATTCTACCCATATTACACTCTTTAATTATAACATAAAATGATAATAATAATAATAATAATAATAATAATAATAATTAATAATAATAATAAATAATAGTAATGATACCAAAATAATAATCTTATAATACTAATATAATAATAATAATAATTTTATTATAATAATAATAATAATAATAATAATAATAATAATAATAATAATAATAATAATAATAATAATAATAATAATAATATAATTACATAACTTAACATCGCATGATGAAATTAATTTACATCTCTTTTTATTGTCCATAACCATTTCTTTTTTACTTTGGACTCTCCTACCTTTTTAATATCCTATTAGCATATAGGTTTTGTCAATTTCAATACAAAATGGTTTTAAGAATTCATTGCTGAGATTTGTAAATGGAGGATTTGCTTTTCAGATAGAGCTGGGGTCCCATTTATTTCCATTACAGGCCTTTTATTATAATTTGCTTTATTGAAATATTAAAGTTGCATAGTGTGAAGTGCTTTTGAGTTGCTACACTTGATTTAGAGGGTTTCAAATTTTTATAGCAGTTTTTAAGCTCCCTACATTTGAATTGCTTGAGTGACTTTTCATTAGGAAACTGATAGAAAATATCTTTGCTTTTCCTTGAAGTAGATTTGTTACCAAACACACTGTGGCATTCCACATTTACCATTTAAAAAGTAATTTAATTACTTACAAGCTACTACTTGGCATGGAACAAAACATACTAAATGAGCTCTGTATCTCAGGAACAGGAGTTCACAGTGTTTGTTGGTAAACACCGTTATATTTATTTTCAAGTTATGATTTTACAATGGAATGCTCCATTAATGTTCATTGAAATTATAGAGTGAAATGGGTCACATGAATGTGAAAGATTCAACCAATTAAATATCTTATAGCTATGTGCAGTGAGAAAAACAGTGTTTTCAAGTGATGGAAGAATGTTCAACTCAATAAACCATTTACTATATCCGTCTTGTATTATTATTATTATTATTATTATTATTATTATTATTATTATTATTATTATTATTATTATTATTATTTGTGGTCTGAAATAAATTGTATTTATAAACACATGTTTAAATAAATCTCATTAATTTCAATTTTGTTTTTTTTAAGATTTTCTCTTGATTTGTATATCAATTCTTTTAGACATTCCAGTTTTTTTAATCCTGCATCTTATTTGTATAGCTCCCTTTCTTTCTTCTCTCTCTGCAAATTGCTCCCTTAGCAGCTCCTGCTGCAAAGTGACCACATTGGATTTTGCAGTGATCCATGTATATCACTTTTGGCTGTTTATTGAAGGTGGCTTGGTATGCTTGGATGGAGAGCCTGTCAACACATGAAGAAGTACATAGCTTTTATTCAGACAAGGAACACCAAAACCTGTATCTTGCCAAACCCTGTGTTGCACTTTATTTCTACAATATAAACCTCTTTATCCAGACTACAGTCAAACAAAACCCTTTTTCTTCCCCCCCCCCCCCCATATGAGGTTATAGCTTTTAAGGCAGGATGTCATTTATGTGAACCAGTTAGTTGAGCACTGTTCCTCAGTGCAAATACATGCTAGAGGACATCCTACAATAACTGCTCTTCTGCACTGGAGTGAAATCAGATTGTCTTTCTCAGGTACCTAATCTGGTGTTACAAAATTACTTTAGCAAACAAAATAAAAACAAGGGCTCCAATTTGGAATTCCAACTGCAACTGTAAGATATTAATCTTTGGTTGGAAAGCTTGCTCTGAAGTGTGAAAATCCTTTGATTACTATTATTAGGGAAAGAGCGAGCTATTGGAGATGTGAAGCATTGCATAATAATTATAGAGGAACTTAAATATATATCATCCCTAAATTAAAAACAGGGAGGGAGAGAAACATTTTAAGCAAGAGATCAGTTCATTTGGAATTTTTCAGAAATGTAGACAACTAATATAAAGTACCTTTATATACACACTTAAAAATATGACTAAGATTTCACCCACAACGTCCATCCATCTTCCTCCATTGTTTTGAATAAACAAGGATCCATTGACTACATAGATTTCCAAGTAATAATAATCAGTAAAGTCAGAAATTTCCACAGAATGCATGCTTATTATGCATATGTGTTGTGTTAAAGCCATTTCAAATTCAGTTACCGTCAAAATATGTGAAGGTTTGAAACAGAATTTGGAAGTGTTGTATTACTGTTACTACTGATAATGCTAAGTTCAAAAGCATATTACTTTCTCTAGTACTCAAATAAAGTAAGTAGAGGAACCATTGCCTTCCAACCAAAAATTTCACTAGAAATATACTTTACACACACTGAATTTAAAAAAAAAAATTTTTTAGAAAAAGGTGTGTGCGCGTGCGTGCCAAAAAGTTGCCTAAACACCAAACTTGGTATTAGATTTCACCAGAAGTATACTTTAGAGACATCCTGAATTTAAAAAAACATTTTTAGAAAAAGGTTGTGTGTGTGTGTGTGTGTGTGTGTGTGTGTGTGTGTGCGTGTGCGTGCGTGGGTGGGTGGGTGGGGTGGGTGGGGTGTGTGGGTGGGGGTGTGGGGGTGGGTGGGTGTGTGTGCGTGCGTGCGTGTGTGACCCTTAATTAAAAAAAAATTAGAAAAGGTGTTTACATGCTTTCCCCCTCCCTCTAAGATGACTAACGTTTTGATTAAAATACCATATGTTTTAGATATTTGCAGGGCAAATAAACAGTACAAAGATGTTTCTGGGAATAGCCTTAAAGTCCTCTTCATTCTGACTTTTGTAAGCCATAAGAGATAGACAAAATGTTACTACACGAAAACGTCTAGAATTGTTAAAACATACAAATAAAAATGTCTTTGGCTTTGACCATTTATGAAATATTTCTTGTTATTGGTTTGTATTTTGAAATACTTACATTTTTTCAAGTGGTAAGTTTTGTTTTTTTTAGGTCATACAAAGAACAGAATTTCAAAGCCATCACATAGGAACTTGGTCTTTAAAAATCTGATTTTCTTTTTAGCTGTATTCTTCTTATACCTAACAAAATGTGAAATAAAAGCTTATCTCGATTAACATGAATTAGATAGAAGAGTAGGATTTGTGAAAAATAGTTTGTAGAGGATTGAGCTGAGAAAGACATGTGAATGCTACACATCAGATTTTGTTTTGCAGCTTTATCAAATTTGCTTTTGTATTTTTTGCAAGCAATGCTTATTGAAGTTGATGTGAATTATATTTACATATTTTATTCCTTATACTAACTAGCTTTTCAAATATATGCTGCGGCAGGACTTTAAAAATGAACTGCAGAAGGTGAAGTCCCTGACTGGCCTAGAGGCTCAACTGCAGAGCTGACTTGGTAGTTGGTATGCAGCTTTCTGAAAACCACAATTAAAAAACTAAATGCATGCAAAGGGTCTTTCAACAAGAGTGTCCTATCTTTAACATGTATAGCTGCCGTTGTTATAGTTACAGCAGTAATTTTTTTCATGTGGTTACAGTTGTTATTGACAAATAGCCATGGAACGTTACAGCATTCAGCAACGTGTAGAAATTGTGAAAATTTATTATCAAAATGGATCATCTGTTCGCCAAACCTTCCGTGTATTGTGTGAAGTTTACGGTGTGCATCATCGTCCCTGCAAGAGAACGATTCGGCATTTGATCGATAAATTTGAAAGAAGTGGTTCTGTCAGCGATCAAAGAACGCCTGTACGTAATCGACGTAAGCGCTCCAACGAAAACATAGGCGACGTCCATGAGAGAGTATGCAAGAACAGAAACAGCAAGAATTGGGGCTTTTGCTGAACACAACATGACGAATTCTGCATCTGGACTTGAAGTTTCACGCTTACAAAATGGTGTTAACTCAAGAATTAAAGCCCAATGACCATAGGTTGCGCCGTGTATTTACTGACTGAGCTATGGAGCAATTGGAAGCTGACCCGGATTTTTATCGAAAAATCATCTTCAGTGACGAAGCCCACTTTTGGATGGATGGTTGTGTTAACAAACAAAATTGCCGCTATTGGAGCTATCGCAATCCAATGCAGATTCAAGAACGACCACTTCATCCCCAAAAGGTTACTGTGTAGTGTGGATTTTGTTATGGTGGAATCATTGATTCATATTTTTTCCAAGATGAAGATGGAGAAGCTCTGTCAATGGAGAAAGATACCGGGCTCTTATAAGGGATTATTTTTGGCCTCAATTGGATGGTTTGGATTTCAGAAACATCTGGTTCCAGCAAGATGGTGCCACATGTCATACTGCTCTCGAAACAATCGATCTTTTGAAGGAGAAGTTCAGAGGTTTCATCATTTCCTGTGGTGGTGATGATGTTAACTGGCCCCCGAGGTCATGTGATTTAACGCTATTGGATTACTTCTTGTGGGGTTATGTTAAATCTCGAATTTGTCAAGAAGCCAGAAACAGTAAATAATCTTATGAATAACATCACGCATGTTATTCGTGAAGTTGGACCTAATTTACGTTCTTCTGTCATTGAAAATTGGGTCAACCGTTTACATGCAACCCAACAAAGTCGCGGTGGTCGCTTAACTGATGTTCTCTTCCACACGTAATGGCATTAATTATGTTCCAAAATAAAAAAAGAAATAAACCTCTATCATTTATAGAACGTGTTTCATTTAAGTTCAAAGATAGGACATTCTTGTTGAAAGACCCTATATATCAAGCACATATGGAGTAAGGAAGCATATACCGGCCTACAGTGATATCATAGGGACATCCATTTCAAAGTTCATTAGCTGAGGAATGGCCTCTGCAACAGCACAGTTCTTAAAAAATATTTGAAACATGGACAGGTATAAGTAACGCTTTCAACTTTATATTCATTGTGATGGGCATCTCAGTCATGGCTGCGTACCTCATCTCATTGTTTTCTGGCTGTGTTCTTACTGCTTCAGCTTGAGAAAAAGAGAAATACATGATGAGACATATGTTACAGTATATAGGTTAAATAAAATAATTTCCAACATAATGTTTGTACAGAAACTTGCACATTTTATCAGTATTGTATATACTTGGGAGGCGTTCAACTGTCAGCTAAATAATTTCTTGAACTCTATCCAAGATAATGTTCAGCTTAATTTCACGTGAACGATCTCCATCCATCTGCAGCCTGCACTGTCTTAGTACAACTGCGTTTTTCCTTGCATTTTTCTTCTGTGATTCAAATTTGCTTTGCAGCATTTTGTACTTTTCATATTAGTGTTTGCGCTGTTGCATTCCTCAGCAATTTTCTGCCATGCTTGATCCTGCATTGTCATTGAAAGTGAAGTTAATGAAAAGTGTATGAAGGAATTAAATAACTATTGCCATTTCAACCACATACACCAAGTATAAAATTATTTGAGCCTGTGCTCAGTACCTTGTTTTGATATGTGTGCACAAAGCAAAACAGTGATGAAAAGTGTATAAATACAACTGTATTGTGTTACATGTCTCTCTTGCTGGAAGCTGGTGACAAAATATGCTTTTAGAAACTGCAATATGTGCTCAGTTGTTATTAAACTGGATTATAACAGACAGTTATTTGAACCTGCAAGTAACCAGTCATGAAATTCATCTCGCAGGCTCTGTCACACCTAGAACTTGGAGTAAGACCTAATTGCCAAATTGGTCCACCAAAACTAAATTTTATTTTCTCTAATGTTACAAAGTTTCACTAATAGTATAAAAGTTTAGAGGCTATTCATTTTAACACATGCTAAATATTTTCCAAAGTAACTGTCAAAAACTGTCAAACTCAACATTGTGTATAGGAAGAAGGAAAGTGCATGCAAGAGGTACATCATTACTCCCACATGCTGTAGGGTATGCAAGGATGTGACTTCACTGCCTCTACAGTGAAATGTCTCTGTTGTTACTAATATGCACGTAAGTTAAAAAGGTACCTCATAGTACAGATATTCTAGAGAATTATCAAACCATTTTGATTACCAACAAGTAGAATGTGAACCAATCTGTTAAGCAAAAAACTAAATTAAAGTGAGTTTTATTTTTGGATGCTCTTTAACTGCTGTGGTTCTTAGCGTCCCATTCTATATTGGGCGTGAAAGACCGAAAATTTTGCTCAAAGGCCTCTTTATCATGTTTGAGGTTCTTTTACGTGCCGTAAATCTACGACACAGGACCACTGGCTTTTCTTCCCTTCCGAAGGAAGCCATGCTAAGGATTTTTATGCCCGAAAAAAATTCATCGCCCTCCACTGGGTTGCTAATAAGCAAAGAACTCATATAAGTTCTACCAAAATGGCATGTTATGTATGTATAATATTAATGAACATGGAAATAAATTAATGGCATAGCTGGTAAGTAAAAAACTATTAGAAAACTGTTTTTTTGTGGCAGGTCTATTTTTGAAAGTTAATTCATTGAAGAAATACTGTTTTTCATGGAACAGTTTGCATTTAAAAGCCAATTACAAATCCTTGTAAAATCTAAATATTTATAGTTAGAAGCCATAGTGCTCGTGAAAAATGGACTATGATATTCTTATTCATGTTCTTGGCCACTGTAAATATTGAAATGTTAATAAATTTACATATATAATAAAATCATAATCTTTACTTAGTTTCTCTTTGCACCTGACAATCCTCCTATTTTCCACAATATTGTGATATTTTACTACACATACTAGTAACTTTAGTGTTTCCTCAAGTGAGTAATTTCCTGTTTGCTTTCTTTTCTTCCATTATTGTATAACCTAAAAATGTTAATTCTTTGAATGAGCAGAAGCTAGATTGAAACAACTTGGAAGAACACAATTGAAAATGCCTCTAAAAGAAAACAAATGAGTGGTGCTGTACCTATGTTGAAAAGTCAAAAGTTACTGTATTTGGTGTAAATCATCGCAAACGTAACAAAAATGTAATTAGATCTTAATTAATTTTTAAGATTTAGAAGCTGGTAACAGTGATGTGTCATTTTAATTAGATCTTGTAGATACTAACACCATAGTTGAAATCTTTTGGCAGTACAGGAGAAAACTTATATCTTTCAGATTGGTTAACCGAAGCATACATATCTAATGTTTTATGTGGCGATCGTAGTACAGACCCTAAAAGATAAACTTAACAGAAAAGAAGAGTTATATCAGCAGACATACATTTGGTAAAGAGGTTCCAAAATGCAAAAGTTTGCCCACCGTTTGTTCAGAAAATAATTAAATACAATAGGAATAGACGAGAACCAAAGGCAGCCAAAAAGAAAGTCCTAGAAATAGCTAAGTCTTATGTAAAAATTGCAAAAATTGAACAAGCTGCACAGATACTTTGCAAAGAGTCGAGTCATTGCTAGAACACATTAGTTTTCTGTTGCAAAGTTGCAATCCAAAATTAAAAATTAAAGATTCTTTGGGGAAAATTGCTCTCTGATCCTGATTTTAATATTGAAAGAAACCTTCAGCACTGAACTAAAATTTCAAGACAAGGGATTAAATGCCTATATGGATTTTTTTTATGAATGGTGATGAATACATAGCAGATATAGAAGTAGCAATAGTAGGCTTCCATAACAATGACAAAAGCTGGATAAGAAAAGAATGCAATATTGTGGTTGAATTAAGCAACAATTGATTTCCACACTGATCTTACAAAACAGAGAATAAAACCTGTAAAAGAAAAAGATGTGATCTGCACAAAAGTTGACAAGGAGAACCAAATAGTCATCCTTGATCAAGAGGACTGTCATGAAAGAGTGCAGGAACTTCTTCAAGGGGATGAAAGCTTGAAAATTGATGCAAGTGCACTCAAGCTGTAGACGATGCTCTCAAAAACAGCAAATTAATACCGAAATCCTGACGTCAATACATAAAAATAAGCATGCATGGTGATGGTATACCTAAAAATCCACAAAACTGGCAGAAATATAAGCCCAATAAATCAACAATATTAACACACTATCATACTCTCTGGCAAACTGGCTGTCAAAGCATTTCCACTCATTTTCTCAATTTGATAGACTTGGTCTTAAGAACTCTCTTGATCTCGCGAAAAGAATTGAAATCATAAAACTAGCTCCTACTGACTTTTTGGTTTCTCTTGATATCAAGAATTTGTTCCATAGTGTAGCAAGAAAAAAACTGCTCACATATCTACAAAATTGGTTACAGTCTATCAACATTCCCAAAGAAACCATAGAAAAATATATACACCTAAGATAGATCTGCATTGTAATTCCTCCTCTATGTTTGAAGATACATTTTTTTAGCAGAAAGTGTGACTGGCAATGGGAAGCCCCCTTTGTGTTTTCCTGGCCAATTTTTGGAAATACATACATCCCAAAAGCTTCTCCACAATTCTTCAAAGTTTGGTACTGATATGTTGACAACGTATTCACTGTCATAAACTACAAACACTTAGAAGACACATTAAAATTTCTGAATTTGCAAGATCCTGTTATTTAGTTTACACTTGAAACAGAAATGAACAATGCACTCCTATTCCTGGACCTCAAAATAATGAAAGTTGATTGAAAGACTGAATATGGCCTCAGAAAAAGAGCAGACACTAACAATTATTTAAGGCACATAGTTTCAATCTCAGAGCACACAAAAAAGTAGCATTCAATTCCGTGCCACATAGATTCATTAACATACCTCTAAATAAAATTGAGTTCAATGAAGAATGCACACATAGTAAAATTTGCAAAAAGAAATGAGTTAAGCAAGGGAATGGTAGATACTAAAGCTAGCCACAACCTTATTTTCCAAAATAGAAAACAAGCACTGCAGAAAATTTATATACTACCAAGGAGCTGTCCACAAATTTCAAAGGTTATTCAATAATTTCAAAATTACTTCAGTACCATATAACAATTATGCATCAGAAACCTTATAAGATCAAAAAAAACTTACGACCAGAAGTCTGCTCCAAATGCAATAATTCATATATTGAAAAAATAGAGAAATTTTGTTGTCAAAGAACACTGGAGAATATAAATACAAGGAGCTTGTAAATCTCCAATGGTAGCCCATTTCTGGAACACTAAACACAACATTAAACAGGAAATTAAATTACTGAAAGCTGTCCAAAAGCCGAAAGAACTGGACATTCATGAAAATATATACAGGCATGAACCACACCTAATGAACTTTGAAACCCTGGAAGATGGGAACTCTGTCTTCCAGTTCTTCAAAACTACCAGAGACACCCAACTGCAACAGGGATTTTTCCAGAAGTCTCCCCGACAGTTAACAAGTAGCTGACATGGAACCATGTCCTAAGTTAAAATGTGGTAAATGAAGCAAGAATGAGGGTATAGTTGACTCTTCAATAATTTGGTTGTTAATTCCTTTCCAGAGTGACCACTGATACTGAAAATATACTTCTTTTTTTTTTTTTTTTTTTTTTTAAACATGCCGTATAAACTGAAATTATGCTGGAATTATTGATTATGTACTGGAAAAATTGGATGAAATATCCATATAACATTGATTTATTTCAGATTAAATTTTCAGGTGGTTGGTTCTTGGAAGATCTTGTTAATCATATATTTTTTGAATAAGTTGTTTTCATGATAATTGCTTTTCCATAAAGTTTTATCTTATATAATAATGATTCAGTCATTTGTATAATCGTTTACTCCATAAAATGTTTACAAGCTATACAACATTTTCAATATTATGAAAATTGTTACAGAGGGATGGGGGTGGAGGTTAAGGTTACAAATAAAAAATAAAAAATCTGCTGATATTTCATTCCCATTTCTATGAATATCTGTGATTTTTTTTCTATTATGAATAGCACAGGAATTTTATAAAAATATAATGCTAAGAGGTATAGGGAGAATTCTGCATAAAAAAATCTTCTAGATCATTATACAATAATTTCATAGAGGGTACAAGAGTAAATTTAATTAAACTGTTATTCAAGATTTAAAAAGCTGTCCATTCAACATTGAGTAAATCTAATCAACTAATAATAAACACATCTTTATATTATGATTGTGGGAACAAATAAAACAGTAAAGATGTTAACCTAGCCACAATATGCATTTGAACACTGCTGCATTTTTACTAGAGTATGACTCAATGCAATACTGGAATTTTGTCAAAACCTATACTGGAATTTTAAACCTTCAAGGCAATATGAGGGTGACTAACTTATATTTTGAGCCTATTAATAAAAAAACAGTAATTTGTCATTAAAAATTGCTTTATTGTTTCTCGAAATATTCTCCTTTGTGTTCAGTACACTTAGGCATACATTCGAACTATTTGTTATAGCATTTTTTCCAATCTGCTTGAGCCACCTCCAAAATGTGGTTTTGAACACATCAGTGGCTTCTTCTGCCAATGAAAATTGTCCACGCAATTTATTCTGATGTTTGGGAGCAAAAAGAAGTCATTGGATGTCAGGATCAGGACTGTACGGTGGATGACCCATCAATTCAATTATTTGAGTGTTCAAATAGTCGTTTGTTAGACTAGATTTGTGTGCGCTCGCATTGTCTTGATGAACGTTCCATTGGTGCTTGTTTGCTTTCCTTATTTGACTGAAGACTTCTGTCAAACAAATGGTTGTATACCATTCAGAATTGATCGTTTTATGTTCCCCTAAAGGCGCTGTTGCCACATGTCCATTTTTTTTTCTCGAAAAAACAGGCGACCATTTGTTTCAAAGTGCTTAAGTACAAACAATTTTTGTTGGATTTAGTTCATCTTGAAACACCCGTATAGTTGACTACTGTTTACGTTCCAGTTCATACACATAGATCCATGATTTGTCACCTGTTACAATTATATATGTCTTTTGAAGTACCGCCATTGTATTTCTTGAGCATTGCTGTACACCAATTGACACGAGCATCTTTTTGAGATTTCATTAAATTATGTGGTATCTAATGAGAGCAAACCTTTTTCACGGCTAAATGATCATGCAATATTTTATATAGATTGTTGAAACTAATGCCTAGGGTTGCCTCAGTCTCACAGTCTGTCGCATGACTTTCTTGCATTATCAGTTTTTGCACAGCATCACTGTTTTCTGGCACAACAATTGATTTTGAATGGCCTTCACGAATTTCGACAGTGAGCGATTGGCGCCCATGATTAAACTCATTATACCAGCGTTTCGGAGTGGCAAAGGATGGAGCTTCATCGCCAAATGTGGAAGTTGATCAATGCACTCGTCTTGATAATCCATGTCGAAAGTTGTAATAAACCATCGCATGAACATTTTCATGAGTTAATTCCATTTTATCACTGAGATACAATTTTCAAGTCACTGTAAACAACACAAATAACACACTATTGACAAAATGTCTGAAGTAGATTATGGTCAACAATATCAAACTTTCCTGTGGAAATGTCAGATAGCACCTAACAACAATCAGTGTTGCCAAGGCTCAAAATATAAATAGTTGCCCTCGTAGATACCCTGCTTTAGTATGTGATTTTGTCATGGAAACCAATACTAAGCTTTCAATTATAATGAATAAATTTTCTTAATATTGATATGGCTAGTGTACTAGTCATTTGAATAACTGAGTGTTCCAATAAATTCTTTGAGAATGGTCCTTTTATACAGGATAGGAAAAGAGAACAAAATCACATGGCAAGCACTTTAGTTGTTTGATGATGCTTTCTACAATGGGGTGTGAAATGTAGAATTTCTGTGGAAAAAGCTGAGATTTTGAAATTTTGAATTGTCCTTTATAAGCCGTTTGAGAAATAGGGTGAAATGATTAAGTATGATTTTAATAACCAGAATATAATATGCAGAAATGTAAGTAAAATTCTAGAACTATGATGTTACTTCTAGATCTAAATAACTTGTTACTTTATATGTATTAATTAATATGTGTTACCTTTTCAGTGTTTAATTATAATGGTGTTCATTTGAAGCATTAATGTCTTTACATTATGATTTTCAGATTCCTATTGTAACAGAAGCCCTTTGTGCTGCATGCCTGTTACTCAAAATGGCTTCTGCTGACATTGGAACAGACAAAAAGTTGGATAACCTGTGGAATGTAGTTCTAGATATGGACAAACAATTGTTTGTGTCAGATAAATTCCTTACTCTTGCTTCAGATGATGGTATGTATGAGGCATAAATGTTGCCTTCAAATTTAAGTAATGGCATGGAGATAACATTCTAAGCCTCTTAAACCTTTGTGGGCAGCCATATTTATACCATGGGTTGGAGGAAAAGTCTTGAAAAACAAAACCATGTAGTATTTTCCATAGGCACTTTAAAGCATGAAGATACAAACAAATGTTTTAACATGAACAGAAGCCGGCTCGGTGATCTGTATATTTTAGGAAATAAAATCTTGAAAGGGAATTATTATGGCACTAACATCACTTGTGTCATTTACACTTGCAAATGCATCTGTCGGAATTTTCTTCTTCATTACCATAGAAATTAACATCAGTTCATCTGTTTCCTGCAACAACTGCCTCATCTCCTCCTCAGTCATTGGTCTTTTGTTTTGCCTTTGTTGTAAAAATCACAATAAAACTAGAAAATAAGCGTACTGTATGAAATTGTACATGTACACTGAGTAATAAAGCTTATCAAAACTGAGTGTAAAACCGTATGACATTGATAGATCCCTTATCAAGATTAAGAAAGAGAATGAATTAGCATTTCTGTGATATCTGTTGTCAAATTTGAGACTAGAACAAAGCTTCAGATTTGTACAGTGAAAATATTCATGTTGGTCCTGTACAATCAGGCACACAGTTGAATAAAGCTTGGTTCACAATAACTTGAGAATGGGAATGAGAACGAGGAGCAAAACAGCATACAACAATTTGGTTCACAATACCCGAGAATGGGCGGCGCCGTGGCCAAGTGGTTAGACTGCTCGCCTCTCACCGAGGCGGCCCGGGTTCAATCCCAGGGACCCGCATGTGGGATTTGTGGTGGACAAAGCGGCGTCTGGGCGGGTTTTCTCAGGTTTCCCCTGCCATTCATTCCACCAAATGCTCCATCATCACCTTTCCTTTCATCCATTTCGCTGTCATTTCATTTCATCTACTTCCTTCATCCCATACCAGGCATCGGGCTGATCACCCATCCTGGACATTCTGTCTACTCCATGATTGTGTCTGCTCCTCGACAGGCCTCTGATCCCAGGCACCCGCCTGTAAGTCCTGGGGAGTGTAAGTCCTACATAAGATGAGGTTAAACACCGAATGAATGAATGAATAGCCGAAAATAACAATGGAATGCATATCAATAGCAAACTGCAAAGTCATTTTGTGCATTGGGACATCATTTGTTTGTAACTAACCAATCATATTTTTTCACATGCTTCCAATTCAGCCAACTTAATGCAGGCTAGCCTACGTCAAAATTCTATAGAGTAAACATTTTTTAAATGCAGATCCGTTACTATTTTTGATTCCTCTAGTTGTACCACAGATTAATACATTGTACCAAGCATCATAGCTTTATTAATAGCATACATTAAAATTATTGTTATTATTATTTTTCATTTCTACAATTTTTGCTGTTCTGTAGTTTTTTTTGTTTTTGTTTTGACAATAGACAATTTTGGGTTGTATTTAAACTACATATGACTCCTTTGGCTAGAAGAAGCAATGTTTAATAGATCCGAGGGAATCAGGATTGATGCAGTAATTTGTATCACAAATTACTTAAATGTAAATAATGATTGTAATATGAATATGCATTTTTATGTGACATTGATTTCAGATGTTTATTGATTGTAAATATTGCTGGAAAGTAAATTTATAAGGCTTTACTGAAACTGTCAATAATAGCGCAATAATGCGGAGAGGGGGGGTGAGCTGTTTATCATTATTGGAAACGAGGAAGTTACGTAATGTTGGCGCGTTTTCGGTAGAAACTTCTGGAATATTTCCTAAAGCATATGTATTCATAATTTTCATTGGATATTAAAATAGACGCTAATGTTGGCGCGTTTTATTAGCCAATTGCAGTTCAGTTATAATCTTTAGGCATATCGTGGAGTGGGATTATAAATAGGCTAGGTTAGAGGTAACGTCAGTCAGTCCTTCAGTTCGCCGAAAGCATTCATATACTACACGTCGTCTTCAGTCAGCCAGTCAGTTCGTCAAGTTACGCGCAGCAGAATTATGAAAGATCTAAAATATGGTAAAGTTAATTATACACAAAGTTGAAATACGTGAATTAAAAGTAATCAGTAAGAAGTATTATAACAGTTTCAGTTTGGCGAGTATCTAGATCAATATGTAAAAGTGATAGTGAACGTGTTCGACAATAAAAATTATAAAACAAATTTCTTCATCAGTGTAATTTTTGGATAAAAGATTCCTTTCCGTTTCACAACCTGTATTGAGACACATGTTTGACCCAAGCCAACAGGATAATAGCTAGCCGGAGGACATTTAAAATGAATTATTTCAAAAACTGATACTAGGAAACGCAAATTGCTAACGCCAGATGGAGCTACAAACCAAACAAATGAATGACGTCATAAGATGGCTTCCACTCACATGAAGTAAAAACAATATAAGATCTCCAAGTTCTAATAACTTACGTAAAACATATTACGTAAGAACCATCTCTCGCAGGATGCACATTTGTTTGAATTTCTTCTGGTTTCATTTACTCACCTTGTGACTAGAGAGAGCTCTAGTGGCTGACTCTAGTCACAGCCACCTTAAAGCATCGAATATACACAATATGGATTTAATATGCCATTCCTAAGAACAAGAAATTAAAAATTTAACTAAGCTTTCTTTCTCCCGTTTCTGAGACCTGGGAAAGCTTGCTGTTAATTGTGAAAACACATGTTATAAAACAAGTATTTTAACTTTGTTATTCTTGTTCTCTTTTCCATTCTTGGTTACCGTGAACCAGCCTTAGAGAAGTATTAAGCTTCAAGCCCAAGTTTACCTTTCATTAAGGCAGGAATGTGGTGCCTTCTAGTATTTAGGAAGTTTTTTTAGTGCTTAGCTTAAGATTGGTGCTACCACAAGTACACATAGTGAGATGGACTTTATAGTTGAGTATATCTATGCTTTATTCATCATTTGAAATTTTCTGTATAGTTTCATGGCTTTTTCACTTAATTCAGCAAAATAATAAGCACAATGCATACAATCCAAACTGTGGAATTGGACATGTAGTTTGCAGTATGCAAATTCTATTTTAATGCAGCTTAATAACAATGCTAATGTAAAGTTTATTTACCTTATCTATGACCCTAAACATTGTATTTTGAAAAACAGCTAGAAAGAGTGATGTGTCTTAAATTAACTGTAAAGAGAGCCGGAAGTAGAAACACAAACATCACTTACTATACATATTACTCTCTTTATGATGATGGAAGCAGGCAGCTCTCGAAACATGTTAAGTCAATAATAGTAGGTGATGTTTACGTTTCTATTTTCGACTTAATTTTAAAGTTAATTGTAAATAAACTTTTGTTAACACCATACCCCTAAGCCTATAAGGCCATCTACTGGAAAATTGTTGCATCTGTCAAAGTTTTGTCATATACAAAAGAAGTTTCATTTTACCTTCTCTGTCATCCCCGAAAAAGAAACCTTTTGACAACGGGTATATTAGATTTAAATACACCACATTTTTGTACCCTTAGTAATAGATTTGCTACTCTGAATTTTGAAATAATAAAAAAGTTCCAAAGGAAATATATGAAAGGTGTGTAACATAAAATAGCATAATAATGAGGCACCATTGTGATTCAGAAAGTAAATGCATTTGTTCTAATTTTATATGTGTATTTTGAGCAAAGCAGAAGAATAGCTCATTATACCATTGGTTAACACTGAAATAGTGAATCATAACTTTCTTTTGTTCTACATTTTGTCAGAAAATAGTTTTTCCAAACTAAAATCAGTTTGGAAAATGTAATTTTGTGCTTCAGCAGTATTTTCTAGTTTAGATTTTTTACTAAACATACACAAGATGAAATATAATATTGGAGTGGTATAGATTAAAAAGAGTGGTACTTCACAATAATACAAAAATAGAGATTAGAAAACAATAAACATTTTAGGCCTTGAATGTTTTATCTTTTGGATCACTGCACAAAACAAATATATGTAATAGAAAATCTTATCCAGTGCACCTGACATAATTCTGAAAGTCTTTAAACACAGCTGCTGGGGGGGGGGGGCATAATAACCAGAGTGACATTGAAAAGTATATTATAGTGTAATAACTGGTATATCTGCCTACATCTTTTAATCTGTGGCATGACACCCCTGGGCTAACCAGCGCAACTGTCAGCCTCACATGTGCATGGCAGAGGTGAACAATCATTCAGCTGATACGCAGAGGTGTGGTCCGCACAATGCTTCCCCACGCTGGAATGTTGGTTTCTGTGACCTATAGATCGTTGCATGTAGCTCCTCAAGTGCATCACAGTGCTGAATGGGCACCAGTCATATATATGGGACGAAAAATCACCTACCTCATGGGTGGGCCTGAACCAATGCATATTCCAATAGGTTTCAAATATTAATTTATCAAATTCAAGCAATTTCAGCATAAATGTGGAAAATAATTAATTTCATGATTACTAAGAAAGCAATACTTCCTTAAATTTATCAAAATTCTCTATGTTTGTAAACATTCCATTTTTAAGGAAATGCACTGTTTTCTTTATTAGTTGCATATTTCATGTAATGCCATAGTACAAAAGCTATTTAATACTTCAACTTTCTCTTACAGCACTGTTTCATGTAATGCAGCTGTGCGAAAGACTACTAATGGACCATGCTCATAGACTAAATGGCAGAGCCAGTCCATTGCACAAGGCTATCATCTTCTGTCTAACAGCACCCAGTTCCAGTTTGCGTTTGAAGTGCAATCCTATAGTAAAGAAATTGGTATCAGTTCTGGGTGGTACACAGCTGGCTCGTTCCTTATTGAAGGAGTTCAACAGATTTCTTACACAGACTCCTGAAGAGAAAAAAGATACTCCTGAAGGGGGAGGGGGAGGGGCTAGAGGTGATACAGCTGGCAAAGTACTTGCTGGCTGTATCACCACATTTTGTGCTGGCTCTAATCTTGTTCCTGAAGATGCTCAGTTCCTTGCTCTGGACAGTCTAATGTGCTGTCATCATCCAGCAATTGGTAAGTAAACAATGTTTAAAATTATATTGAATAAATGAGAAATATCGGAATGAATAATTATTTTGCTGAAATGTATGTGAGGCATATTCCTAAAAATTTTAATTTCATTTCATTTTGTATTTTTTTTAGAAAATTAAAATTTATCAGTGTGTTTGGAGGTGCTTAATATTTTGTTATAGAAAAAGTGAAAGCAATGGACTAGTAAGTTTGAATGAACTTTTGAATAATATTGAATTAAATACTCTGATCTGAATTTTTGTATAAAATGTCCTTGTTAATAACTCTCAAATAGAAGCAAACAGAAAAATGTATATGTACATCTTATGCTTAAAGCAACTAAATGGTTAAATAGTTTCATCACCCAGTTTGATTCTTCATATTGAGAGCTGGGGCACAAAATTAATAATAATGGTTGTGGAGAATTATGTTTGGCTGAATTACAAAACTCATGTGCCCAAAACTTGGAAATATAAACTTTAAAGGTATGGGTAAAACTGTACTTTTTGAAAAATAAAATCAGAACAAAGATAATAGAAAACAAAGGTATTAATGAAGTGGTGTGGTGATTATATGTCACAGTGAGTATAATATAGTTAAAATTTGTTATATTCTGTAATATAAGGATATTGTAAGAATTGGGAAAGACCATATTTAAAGGTTTGAACAGATTTTTATTGAGCTTTGAAAATAAAGAAAAGGTGAAAATATCTCCATTTGACACAGTATAAATACAATTATTTAATTTCAATGATTACTTGTGTTTTTTATATTTGCTGTTAGTAAGGGATAGCTGTTATCTATTTTTCTATCATAGAAAACTTTGATGCAGAATGAGGAAGTGTTGTTAGAATGCATTGGGAACCATTGAGGTATAGTAGGGAGTAGTTGGTTTATCCCACTGAATGCACAGAAGTTAAAGAATATTATGGTGATAATGATATGAACAGCAAATATGAGCATGAAAAGTAATACATTCCTTGGTTTAATCTTCACAGTGGCCTCCATTAAATGAATATGTGGCTTTAGTTGAAAAGTATCATGGATCCTTGCAATTCTGTATAATGCAGATTTTACTTATTAACTTTGTTAGTATAGTTGTATAACTATAATTATTCTTGTAGGCGCTTTCCACTTTGTAATTATTTGTTGACTTAATTCTCTTTTCTTGTATCAGTGGCTGCTGCTCCAAACCTCTGGTTGAAGTTGTTGAAACATTTGAAGATAAATCCTGTTGATTTTATACAGTCATTTCAAGATACGCTTAAGAAGCTGTACATAGATGAATATAATGCTACACCGGTAAATATTTACATCTTGTTAGCTTTAGACTTCTTATTTCTACTGCTTAGTCACATTGTTGCTGAATAATTTTTGGTTAAATGCTTTTGTATATATGTGTTTTGAATTGCAAATTATTTTGCGCTTTCTTAATGTTTTTATACCAAGGTTGCTTTGTGTGTAACATGTAAGTTTGGATTGATGAAAGCTTTTGCTTCATTAACATTAGATCTGGGTCATTTAAAAGGCTGATTAAAATTAATAGTAGAATTAACTTTCCTCAAAATTAAGGAATATTTGTAAATGTAATATTAAGGTGCCTTTACACTGTTGCAGCTTGTATCAACTTAGTTACGTAGTTGCATGCAGCTGAGATTATTTTTCCTATATGGCATGAATGCAGAGCAATTACAGCCTCATGCTGCTGAAATTGCCATAGAAGTAAACTTTTTATTAGATTAGGTGCGCTCCAATAATGTGGATTTTCAGCCTTCTGAGTATGTATATGCAGGAGTTGCTGTGCCATATGCTAGGATGGATTTCGAATGAGAGCATTTCCATTAGGTTAGGTTAGGTTTCCATGCTAGGTTTTTCTATGCCTTTAAAGTCAGTTTCGGGAAGAGAGAATTCTTGAAATACTGCATCTCGCATTTGGGGATCTATGCCCTTCACAGCTCACCATTTATTGATGTTATGCAGAATTTAGAAGAACGA
The DNA here is from genome assembly GCA_030765065.1 of Deroplatys truncata. Taxonomy (NCBI): domain Eukaryota; kingdom Metazoa; phylum Arthropoda; class Insecta; order Mantodea; family Mantidae; genus Deroplatys; species Deroplatys truncata. The sequence goes on along the minus strand of CM060976.1, from coordinate 190,891,596 downwards.
AGATTCCCTTAAAGTTCAGATTGAAATGATGGCAGATAAGCAACAACAGCTGAAAATGTAATGAAAACAGAGAGCATGTTTCATGTGTAGGATCCTCCCACTGCTTTATAAATGAGCAGAAAAAAGTATGCATGTATTGTGCCAGGAATTTGATGAGGGAAACAAAAACATTTAACATTATAACAGGTGACAAATGCTGGATATAGCGGTATGATCCCTGAACTAAGTGACAGTTATCGGTTTGGTTCTTCCCAGGAGAGGCTCCCCCAAAAAGCAAAGCAAGTAAGAAGTGTTGGAAAGATGATGATCTGTCTTTCTTCTCAGTTAATGGCCATATTGTAACAATTCCACTTGAGAGGCAAAAGACTGTCATTGCCAGATTGTACACCACAAAATATCTGCCAGAAGTCTTCATTAAGAGTAGTACTAAGCTAGCTGTGGAGGAGAGAGGTTGTGTTTAGTGGAGGCTCCAGAAAGTAGTGAAAGAAGGGTCTAAGTAATGACGAGAACTTGTATTGACATAATAGAGGGTGAATTGGCTCATTTAGTAATGTGGAAAGGAATTGGTGTAAGAAAGCAGTTCATAAGGAGGAGATGGTGAATATTTTCTCCCTTTCATGTGTGAGTGGTATACTACTAATCATTGGAGATGTTGAAGTTAATCCTGGCTGTAATGGAGATCATGCGGTGCTGGGAGATATCTGGAATAAAGTGCAGGGCATGGAAAAGCAATTGGGAAATAGAATTATGGAGGTAGGAAGAGGAAATAAAAAGTGAAGTACAAGGTATGATCAATTATAGTCCAAGTAATTAAAATACTACAACATTTGGAAGAGAAACAGCAGAGATTTAATCTGGTAATGGCAGGGGTAGAAGAAAGAAAAGGAGTATCGCCCATTCAGTAAGTGGAAATGAAATTGCAGTGGTGCTGAATAGATGGGAGATTGCCAAGGCTTATCGAGTGGGTAAACGTGGGGAAAGAGGACTGATTGTGGTCAGATTTGCAACGACACAAACTGTATACAAAGTTTTGAACAGATCCAAGAAATTAAAAGGTACAAGTATTGTTGTGAATAAAGATTTATCACTGGAACATAGAAACCTGAAGAGAAATCAGATTCAGCAGAATACAGAGATTAGAGGGCAAGTGTGCATATTGTCGTGTACCTCAGATATTTAGTAATTATTTAACTTCAGAGGAGGGCTACTCGCTTATGAGAGGGATCGTTAATCAAACAAAGAACGTTAATTTAAGAGGCAACGACGAGGGACGCAGCTAAAGTTAGATTCACAACATAATTACACTAACATAATTCCTGGCTGAAGGGAGAGGCAAGGATTCTATTCTACCATAATAAAACGGCAAGGAAATGGATAGCTGATAGATTTATTATAAAATGTTTTCTTACCCCATGTGTCTGCCGGGCGAGGACGCCATGTCGCAGTATCCGTCTAACTCTCGCGAACACTAGTCACAGAATGCTCAGAAAACCCACGCTAAGCTTGGCGTCACTAACGCCATATCCCTACCAATGACAGTTTCCCCTCCTTCGCCCCTACTCTCAGATAAACTGCCAACCTTCGACTCGGTAACCAGAGAGCGTATTACCATTAATATAATCTGTGCACATGCCACAATATATATGTAATTTGCGTCTCCGTATAGATGGGCAGTCAGTGGATGAACATGAAAGGGATGTCACCTGACAAGTTGGAAGCAGCCTTGGCAATGCAGCTGACCAGAGAGAGTAGGCCAAGGACAGATGACCGGCATAGAGTAGTGATTGAAGAATCAAGAGTCAAGATCCCCCGATCATGTATATATGTAAAGTCACATATTGAAGCAAGAGCTGTAAACAAGTTTGATTATTTGAATAAGAGGAACACTTTGAAGTTAGTATTGTTGAGCTAATTCAACTAGAAGTTTTTTTTAGTGTGTGTATATAGAAGCCCCTCAAGTGACATAAATGTATTAGTGAATCTCTTGACTGCATTATAAAAAACTTTAAAAAACAAAAAGGAAGAATATTGTAATTACAGGCGATTTCAATGTAAATTTTTTTAACTCATAAAGTCTTGAGCTAAGAACAATGCTGTTAATGCATGGACTAGAAACTTTAATAAATGAACCAACCAGAACATGTTGATGTAGTAAAACAGTCATAGATCAAATAATAGCAGATAAAACCAGCTTAGAATGTAACATTTTTCTCTTTGACTCTGGCTTTTCTGATCACTGTGCTCAAATCTTACAAGCATTTTTTTAAACCCAATAAGACCTTAAACAATGCCTGTAAAGAAGTAAGAAATTGCAGTGAGCAGCGAGAAAATATCTTACAGTTAGAGTACATGTTATTTCAGGAAAATTGGTATAAAGTTTATAAAAGTGGCTCTGTAGTCAAGGCATTCAATAACTTCTGGTTGTTTCAGCACTATTTTAAAATTGCAATACCTATTATAAAGGTTAGATTAAAAAACCATAAGAAAGGTTGGATTACATCTGGCATAACAATATCAAGCAGATGACTAAGACTTTTAAATAAACTAAAAAGGGAATCTATAATTTCTGAAAGCTGTATATAATACTACACAAAATATAAAACAGTGTACCATCGGTAATAAAAGAAGCAAAAAGGAGATATAACGATTCTTTTGCTACAAAATCAACCAGCAAAAGAAAAGATATGTGGCAACTGATAAAAACAAGAATACCAAATTTGAATAAGAGAAATATATGCTTAATGAATAATAACAGAAAAGAGGATAATGCAACTTCTGTAGCCAATCATTTCAATGATTATTGCAGTGACATTGCTGAAAGATTACACTGGTCAACAAAATTTAAGATTTTTAATGCTAAAAGAAGTTCAAAGGGTGACACTTACTGACTTTTTTTTGTGCTGATTTCAAATCTTTTTACAGAACTTTTCCATCATCCATAGTTTTTGAGTAATTAATGAATAACATTTCTGGTAATTATACATTTTAATGTGTGTAACGTTCTAGCTGGAATACCTTTTACATACCTAAAATGAATATGAAGTAGATTTTCGACTGTACTTTGCTTGAGGAACATATCTCAAGTGTCCAACAGTAGTCTGTCGCATAATTGTGGTCATTTTCCCCGGCAGTGTCTTTCCATTTCAGCGATGTCCTGATGGAAATGCTCGCCATGTTCATTGCTGACAGCGTCAAGTTTCTCAGTAAAGAACTCAAATGGGAGTCTAATATATGTATTTTCAAAGACATATTACATCCCATGATCTTGTAGTTTTCAATCAGCTCAGTGACAAGTTCTCTGTAATGTTCAGACCTGTAGTTTCTTAGAAAGTTTATGATGATAGTTTTGAAAGAGAACCATGCAGACTCTCTCTTTGGCCGCTCTTTTTGACATAATGATTGCTTTTATTTCTACTATCCCATATGCACAACAAACAGCAAAATTTTATAGCCAAGTTGTAATCCAAGTAAGATAGCTAGCACTTTAAAGTCTGCACATTTCTGCCATGAATAGCCATCATACCAAATATTGGATAGCAATAGATGCATGTTCATATAATTCTTCTTCATACCAACTGTGTGGGCTATAGGAATGGATGGAATCTTGTTTCCATTATGTAGCAAGACTCAATTCAAGCTTGTTTTCAAGGAGTCAATGAACAAACACCAATCTTCAGGTTTATGTCAAACACCCAGGGACTTCATCAAAGAATCAACATTATTACAGAAAATTAGGTCCTCCTGTTTAGAAAATAAGTGCTCAAATTCCTTTTTGGGGTTGACAGAAAGAATTTACTTTGGTGCCATCCTGCAGGAGGAGCCAGCCTTTCAATCTTGAAGCAAGTAACTCGGCTTTATTTTTAGATAACCCAAGATCATGAACCAAATCATTTAGATCCTTCTGTGACAACATCTGGAATCCTTCCACAAAATCTGGGTCACTCTATTGTAATTCACCAAGGTCATCAACACTTTCAAAATCTTCAGTCACATTTCTGTCATCTGGTGGAAGGCCTGGTCCATGAGGCACTAGTCAAATTGCTGATTCTAAAGCTGGATGTTTAACAGTATGTTGGGCTTTGGGGCTTGGAACTTATTCCAGATATATTTGTCAAACAGAAGTAGCAGTCTGTTATATGATCCTTAGGTTGCTACCATAACATAGTAACTGCAAAAGACATATGACAGGACCCTTTTAACCAGCCGGTTAATAGTGTTACATGTTTGGCACAACAGATTTCTGGAGCCCAAAGCTTATTCTGGTCTATTTTATTGTCAAAATAACACTCGTAAGCTCTTTTAATTTGAGGAGTCAAATTTTGCCTTTGCGCTCTTAAAGTGAATTCGCCACAAGTGTAAGAAAAATTGTTTTTATTGTTTACACATTTGCAAGACATTATCCTCCTTCTTATTCACAATGCTTAAGAAAACACACTATTAGCTGACACTACACTTTGTTAATTTACAACTCAGAACACACAGGATTAGCGTCTTTCATTAAATAAAGCTTCTACTCCTCTGGCAACTATGCAGGACCCTTTGTATTTGTAACAGACCTTCCTTATCTGGGACATTGACCTGGGCAGGAAAGTCATAGTTTTGTGAGAAGCTCATTGTTGAACATTTCCTGAAGTCATAGACAACAATCGCCTAAAGCAAATGTGTCATTTGTTGACCTAATGAAATAAAATTATTTTCTTTTAATCAGTATGTTTACCACCCTATGCTAATAGACATGAAAAGTTTTTTTATATTACAAAAAATTGGTGGATGATGGAACATTTCTGGATTTGGCATACGCAAATACATAACAATCAGCAGAAATTATTTAACATTTTCATTGTTGACCAATGTTATCAAATAAAAGTATGGGCAATAACAAGCAAACAATATATGTATACCATAATGAATTAAATTCAATTTTCTTAAACCCTGTTACAAGAGACAAAATTACAAAAATTATTAGAAGCCTAGCATCTAAACGAAGTGCAGGCTGCAATGGTATACCAGTTTACATAGTAAAAAGGTGCAATGAATTACTAGTCCTCCATTATGCTATATTGCTAATCTGTTTCTACTGGCAACTAAAGTTAGCAAAAGTAACTTCAATTTATAAAAAAGGATCAAAATATGAAATATAAAATTACTCTCAATATTCTCCAAAATATTGGAAAAAGTAATGTACTTGCATTTATCATCATTTCTGAATAAGCACAATATTATTATAGAAAACCAACATGGGTTTTATAAAGGGCAATCAACACATACAGCGATAAATAATTTTCTAAAAGAAGTACATGATGCAATAGACAGCAAGGAACCATGCATTGGACTGTTTCTTGATTTAACTAAGGCCTTTGACGTAGTATAACGTAGTCTTTTATTGAAAAAACTTTATGCAATTTCACTCCTATTTGGCAAGCAGAGAACAAATGGTAGAAATTATCCATTTAAACAAAACTAAAAACATCTTAAAAGCAGCTTTCTCACAAAAGAAACCAGTCCACTATGGTATACCACAAGGTTTGATTCTTGGTCCACTTTTGTTCCTGCTATACTTAAATGATCTAGCTGCTACTGTAAATGAAGTACATATCACATTATATGCAGATGATGCTAATGTGCTACTAAAAGGGAAATAGAATGTTTTGTAGAGAAGTTCTGGGTTTACCCAAGAGTTCACCAAGGGGCGTGGCACTGGCAGAGCTAGGAAGGGTAGGGAGAAAAGGTATAATAGTGGAAAGAATTTTGAAGTATTGGTATAGATGTTTAAATTTAGAAGATAGTAATATATTAAAAGAATATATACAGTTCCAAAAAGCTGTCTTAGGAGAAGAGTGTTGGGTTGGGGAAATGGGAAATGTGCTAAAACAAATTGGCATGAGGAATATTTTCCTATTAGATAAATATAACAACAGTGGGTTTTGGAAAGAAGTGAGATTGAGGGTGGAAGATATCGAGAAACAAGAGATATGAGCTAGTTTTGAGGGTAAAAGGTCATTAATCTTTTATAAATCAGTTAAAAGAAATTGGGGAAGGGAGAAGAATGTAGATATATGCAATCAATTTGGTAGAATAGGTCTTGCGTGGATGCGTACAGGAGTAATATTTTTAAAAAGGAATGGATATAATTGTTCGGGGAGATGTATTGTGTGTGATGAATCGGGTAGTACTTTTCATTGGCTAATAGAATGTGATAAGGTTAAAAGGTGGAGAGAGGTTATATGGAATAAAAAATGGGACAAACTAAACAAAGAAGCAGTAGCATTAAGAATGTTGGGAAGCACAAAAGTAGAAACAATTAAAATGATGGGGACATTTTTAGGCAACACAAGGGATAAGTGGATAAGGAGCTTAAGAAAGGTATAGCAGAACAGGCAGAGTTTGGAAAGTGGAGAGATGGTATAATAGCTTTATCCCATATATACAGCCTAGGGGCTAAATATGGGAGAGCTAGAAAACTGGAGCACTAGATTTAAGTTTTAGGTTTAAGTTTTATTTGTATTATTGTAATAATGATGAAATAAATATTACATTACATTAAATTACTAAAAGGGAAAGATATACAAGAACTAAATACAAATATTGAAATGTCTTATTTCATTGTCTTATTTAGTACCCAGATCACAAATTGGTGTCAAAATAATAATCTTGTAATAAATAAAGACTAACCATCTCATCATTCTTTCATCATTGTCATAACAAATCGGAAAATGTTCCAAAAATCAAATTTGATGGAAATAATATTAATTTAGTTTCAGAGGGGAAATTCTTGGGCATAACTGTAAATCAGAACCTAAAATGGATTCATCTTATTGAACCCTTAGCATTGAAACTTAGCAAAGTATACTTTGCCCTAAGGCGTATTAGAGAGGCAGTAAACATTCAAATATTATGGACATTATATTATGCAAACCTTCATTCACTCTTGCATTATGTTATAGTGTTCTGGGGAAACTCCAGCCAAGCAAAAGTAATATTTACAACTCAAAAAAGAACCATTCTTCTAATTATGAATATAAATCGTAGAACAAGCTGCAGAGAACTTTTCAAGAAATTAAAAATACTACCACTGTCCTGCATGCATATCTTTGAACCATTGAATTAGGTTAAAGCCAATCTGCATCAGTTCAGTACAATATATTGGGTACACTCAACAACACATGTAACAAAAATAATTTACATAGATCCACGCTTTTTGAAGAAAGCTTTTACACACTGGATTAATAATTTATAATAAATTACGCCTAGCCTTCAGAAATAGTGAAGTCCAAAGCTTTAAGATTCAATTGAAAAGATTCCTGCTACAGCATTGTTTTATACATTAATTCCAGTCACTATGTCTTTTTAAGTTTTAACTCAATATTTCATGACTGGATATTGTAAACATTGCTGAATACTGTAAACATTTCATATGAAGCATATTTTATTTCTAGTCTGTTGGAAATGTAATTGTTTTGTTTATAATGTAATTGTTGATTTCACAGCTGTAAATCGATCTTATATTGCAAATATTTTATTTGACATGCCTAGTAATAATGTATATTATTTACAAAGGATAAAATAAAATTCAGGTTCATCAAGTGTTATTTCTATGCCTAGGGAGAGCTTATTACAGGTAGAAGGGGTAGAAGAACATAGGGTGATATTAGTGGAGGCATATGCGGGACTGTAACCGAGTTGCCTTGCAATGGTGGCAGAAATTTAGAAGTAGGGGCAAGTTGTACACTTAAATTTTGCACTGGTTAACTATAAGATGAAGAAAGGGAGAGGACTGTGACATGTTGGTTTTGGAATTGTGAAGGTATATGTAAAGGACTGAGTGGTGGGTTTTTTAAGGAGTTGCTAACCAAGGTCCACTTGTTAGTACTAATTTAAATGTGGTTAGATGGCAATGAGTGTATTATTGTTCACGGCCTTGATTTTATCGGTAAAAAGGGGTTGAGGCAGAGTATTAGAGGTAGAGTCAGGGGGTATAGGATTGTTGTTGAATGAGTTGACTGGTAAAATAAAGGAGAGGAAGTCAGAAATTAAGAAGTTATGCGGGTGGTATTAAGGGAGTGGAATATGTCCATTAGAATAATTTACAATCCGCCTGTGAATTCTAAATTTTGCAACCCAGATATCTTTTGACACGTAGAAATGAAATTAGAGTATAAAAACGGAGTTCCTTTACATGGAGTTTATGTTGCTAAGAGATTTTAATGCAAGAGTGGGAGATTTAGAAATTTAGGAAGTAGAATATGGGATGACATGGGGAGAGATGAAAATAATAAAATATGGATTAGGTGGAGTGAGGATAAGGTAGTTAATGAGGAGGGATTTAAGTTAGTCCAGTTTTATGAGAAGAACAGATTTGTTATCTTGTATGGGTGTTGGGGAGGTGGGATGATGTAGGCAAGTTTACAGGTGCATGTGGACAAAGTGTGAATGATGATGTTCTATGCAGTGAAGACATGCTATGTAATGCCTGTGTCTTTAAAGTTATGAATGCTATTGTTCCAACTCTTTTTCCACTTCTGGTGTCGAGATTGCAGAGAAGGTTTCAGTAGTGGATATTGAGCCAGTACTAAAATAGTCAATTACACATGGGCCATGAGAGTTGTAGTGAATTTTGCAATATATTGTACTCTGTAAGGACTAATCTGTGCGTTCATGGAATAGTACTTATCTTGGCAGGGAATAGTGATGGAGCAGTTGAACTTAGTGAGTTTGTTTTGAAATGGTCGGAAACAATATGGTTGTGTCAAATAGGGTAAAGAAGGAAGTGTATGATGGGTGGTTTGATGAGGAATGTAGAGGGTTGAGGTTTATGGTAAGGGATGCAGTTATTGGGTGGAGAGAGAGAGAGAGAGAGAGAGAGAGAGAGAGAGAGAGAGAGAGAGAGAGAAATGGAGAAGGTAATAGGGATTTTATGTTACAATTACAGGAAAGGTATAAGTTGTTAATTTAAGCAAAAGAAACAAGAGTGGGGTAGGGCTAAAGCTGTAGAGATTGAACAATGCTTTCATCTGAATGGTGGAGAGTAAGCTTGGAAAATTATTAATCAGTGTGTGAAGAGTGGGAAAGGAAATGAATTATTAGTCCAAATGATTGGTTTAGGTATTTTCAGAGTTTGTTTTTTCTGGAAAGTAGAAAAGGAAGTAATTTGAATTTGCAGTTAAATATTAATTATATATAATCAGGTTTGTAAATTAAAGAGAAACAAGGCAATAGGTATTGATGATATACCTATAACATTTTTTATAGTGTATGAGTATGATAAACAGGGCAGATTAGTATGTTTAACTAAGCTTATGAATGTGATTAAAAATAAGAAGGGGATGCCTGAGAGCTGGCGTTTAGCAACTTTACACTCTATATACATAGGCATAAAAACAATCATAACAATTATAGAAGAATTGCATTATTGTCTAATTTTGGAAAAAGTTTTGCAGGTATTATGACTGGGAGAACTGAGATTTGAGCTGATCAAAAAATAGAATATCTCATTAACAAGCCAGTTTTAGGAAGGGAAGAAGGACAGTGAATAATATGTTTATTATAATGCGTAGCTTAATATTTTCTCCTCATACTTTTCATACACTTGAAAATTAAGTTGCCAATTTGAAAATATGAAGTCTTTATTTTGAAACAATCGCTTTCGACACCTCAATTATTAATTTACTTTATGAGAAATGAAATTACGTTAATGCAAAACTGCTTTATAGCTGATTGAAACCATTCGTATTTGTCACTGGTGTAAGCCTTTTTCTTTTAGAAATTGTTTGCCACTCTTAATTTTGTTATAAAATTCACTGCAACCGAGTTCAATATTTAACTTGCAATATTTAACTTTTACTGTAGATTGCCATTTTACCTCTTTCTTTAGACCATATGTCAATTCAAGTTATGTATTTGCTTTCCAGTTTTCACAGTTTGAAGACCAAAATGCTTTGGCAATCATCACTTCTTAAAAAAGTTCATCTATTATCATGTCTGATGTTTTAAGTGTTTGATTGACTTTTTTCTGCAGATATCTTAATTTCGGGCCATGTAATGCCATTGTTCTTTATCCACATAAATGATCCTCCACCAAAGCTATTTTTCCACATCTTAATATAGGAGAAACATTGTCATATTTTATAAACTGTCTTACCATATTAACAGAATTGGCACCACATTCCTCTTCCTCAAGTTTCCGAAGTAGTTTCTTAGCTTTTTGTGCCACAAATTGATTGTCATGCCTTTCCTGAAGATTGTATTTCACATTTTCCAGCTCAATGACTTGTTGTACTACTTCACTTTTTTCCATAGACAAGATTGTTCTATCAAACAGTAAACTGTCCACGAACAAACCACAAATACACTTCTCCACTATCACTTTTAAAGAAGTCTTTTATCATCTTCGGGTACTGATCTTTATATAAAACGTAAAACTTAAGTCCTTGATAAACAAGAAGTAATCTCTTAAGAGAAAGAAATTGGGTGCTACTATGTTTTAGAACATTTTTGTACTCGGTGTGTATGTAGACACAGAACTCTTTTAATTCAGTTACCCATACAATATAAATGTAGAAATATTTATATATTTTGACTGAAAGAGCTTCTACATCATTAAGTAATACATCTACTGCAGTTTGCAGACAATTGTGGCACCACAACCAATAATAGCCACAATATTTCTTGCAAATTATTCCTTCAGCCAAATGTAAACATTATTCGCTCCTTTACGTTGTGCAACTGTGATGATAATTGTAATCAGTATTATAATTATCACCATAGAAATCAATTACTCTCTATACTAAGTCATTTTTCTTTACAACAGAATATATCAAATAGTTTGCCAGTATCTCAGAAGTTTCACCACTGAAATTCTAAAAGTTACTTTCACTCCAGGTACTGCACAACACGGGACAATTTTATTGGCATTTCTGTTAGAATCATCTATTGTTAATGTCACAAAATTTGATGTACTCAAGTCATCATTTAGTTTTTTAACTGCCATTGATGCAATAACATTTTTAATGACAGCCTCTCTTTGTTTGGGTGAGGTTGAATTTAGGTCCAAAGAACTTGTATGTTAATTTTGAAGAATAATCTACAGTTTTGAAACTTAAATTGTGAGTAGCAGTATGGAACACAAAAGTAGCTTCCTTAGCAACAATGATAAGATCTTTGTCAGTGGAATTGGCACATTTATAAAGGGAGTTGAGGAACCAGCAATCACAGTTAAACTAGCTTTATGCTATGCAGTTTACAAATGGTCTTTGATGTCTGAACACCCACCGTGAAATACTGAAAGTTCAGGCAAACATTGTTCACACTTTATTCTGTCCTCATAGTCACACAGTTTTTTTCAAAAATGGATATCTTGCTTTAAAGCATCAGTAAATGTGCTGTTTCTTTTCTGCATCTTAATGTTCTTAAAATTATACACTCTTGAAATATTAGCTTATTTATTTATATTTTAGATAATAGACAAATCTATACCACTGAACTATCATGTATTGTAATCAGCTAAATAGTTAAACATACCTTCACATCACTAGTACAATCAAATTAAAGTTAAGAGTTCAAATTGCAGGCCAGTAATGGTTGCCAACTTAAGTTTGTGAAAGACTTTCAGAAAGAATCTTTAACTGTTAAGCCACGCCCATGATAAATTATTAATAAGGGAAGGGGGCATAATGTGCATAGCTTGACCATTGATGATAGCACTACATGGCACAACACCTTGTTTACACCATATGCAATACAGTTGTGTAGCTGCTGCAATAAGTGAATGTACAGCCGTATTAAACATGTTACTTTCCATTAGTCTTCTCTGTAGCACTTGGCAAAGTGTACGGTACTTCTGTGGTTAAGATCGCAGCTTTGCTTCTCGCAGTAGCAAACCCTTTTTTTTCCTTCTGTTAATAATGTTTAATTAGCACATAGTGACTGCTATTTTCGATATACTCCATTTCATACATGGCATTTGGTAAAGTTCATAATAGAATAGTTCAAAATACGTAGCTTCACAATTTCATCATCATGATTTTATATAGACCATACATAAAACAAAAAATAGGCATCATATCAGACTCAAAATCAGCCATAGATGGAATATTAAATTACAATAATAAAACATCAAGAAATATTAAAGAAATAAGAAGCCTAATTAAAGCAGTTGAAACTAGAAATCATGTCACTCTACAATGGATCCCAGCTCATGTCGGACTTTTGCACAATGGACATGTGGATCAATTAGCAAAGAAAGGTGCAATACAACAAATAAAACCTGTAGGACAAATAGAAATAAGTAAACAATTAAATAACATTAAACAATATTTCAAAGGACAGCAGAGACTTGATGAAGAAGATAAATTAAAAGATAAACATTATAAGAATATTAAAGATAGGGTTGATATACAAAAAATGCCAAGAAAGACTGCAGTGGCCTTATTTAGGATGGCAACTGGCCACGATTGCCTCGCAGAACATCTCCACAAGATACGATGCCTACGTACACCCAAGTGCACTCTCTGTGAAGAAGATGTCATCCTGAAGAAACAGCATCTCGCCAAATGCAAAGGCCTTAAAAGTGATAAATTACAGGCTTTATATTAGGAAGCCAGAGGGAAAATGATGCAGATCAATTTATCCCCAATGCCATTGGTGAACAACAATAATTTCATCATCATAATCACATATCTGTATCTTGGTGGATATTGAAGGACGGTCTAGGTGCGTTGTGGCAGCTGAACAGTGTGCAATACACTGTAATACTTGAGAATATTTTGATTCCCTCTATGAGGATAAGATATCCTGATGGAATTGTTGAATTTGTACAGGATTCTGGGCACAAATTCAAGAAGCCTGGGATGTAGCTTCTCATCCATGTTACTACAGGGATTTCATTTCATCTATAACCCAAAAATGAGGGCAGTTATAGGTGGTCAGGGTTCATACACCCAATATTAATGTTGTTTATTTTTTATGTGTTTAGTTTTAGAAGATAATGGTTTATTTGCAGTTATTTAAAATGCGTATTTTAGTAGAATTGTGTTTTTGTGTAAATAGATATGCCTAAAACTTGAAATGTTAAAGTTATATTAATGCAATATTATGTTCTAACACCCAGTCATAAAATTAACAATATAGAAAGTAACAATAACTAATGTAAAATTTGAACCAAGGAGCTTATGAACCGCAAGCAGTACCTTCTTAATCTCTCAGCCAACAAAACGTTTTTCCGTGCTCTGTTTTCAGTAGCTTATAAGGTTACCAGCGAGAAACATCCTTATAAGATGACCATTGTGTGCACAGGGCAGAGACCATTCTACAGTTCCTGCATGTGTGTTGTGAACACAGCTGTTATGAAGGAACACAAAGCCATCCGATCATCACATGGAATCTCAGGATGACTCATTTGTTCTGTCCACGGGTGTACATGTTGCCACAAAAAGTTCAAATTAGCAACATTGAGATCATCAAGCTGTACCATTTCTGCCTCAATTTAAATTTTATATATAACATAAATTTCAAACTGGGACAATTGACAAGATGGTCAGGACTCCAAGATCAGACCATCAAACGGGAAGTATGATAAGCCTGTTTATTATTAAAATGCTAGTTGATAAATATTTATCAAAGAAAAGAGTGAGATTATATGCTGTATTTATTGATTTAGAAAAAGAGTATGACAGAGTGGTTAGAGAGATTCTCTGGTATATATTAAGTAAGAAGGATCTGAGTGTTAACACAGTTGGGTTGCTTCAGGAGCTATAGCATCGGAGTAAATTCTGTGTTAAATGTTACTTAGGAGAGGTTACTAGTGAAGTGAAGCAGGAGAGAGGACTTAGGCAAGGTTGTGAGTTGAGCCCAGTACTGTTTTAACTTATTCATAGGTGATATTCTGGATCATTGAAAAAATTTGAAGTCACATGCCCACAATTAAGATTGTTAATATTCTGTGGCTACTTTATGCTGATGATTTTGTAGTATGCTCATTATATCAATGATTGGTTTGAAGTTACAGATGAAATAGAAATATACAGTGGAAAATAGGGATTAAAAGTAAATAGGAATAAAACAAAAGTTATGGTGTTTAAGAAAAGTAACAAGCCGCATAAAGATGAAAACTGATTAATAGAAGAAAAATTCAAGTTGTTAGTGTTTGTATCTGTAGGTTAAATTTAGTAGTAATGGGGGGGGGGCATAAAAGGATGGCTTTGGCCAAGGGGAGTATGGTAATGTTTACACCTAGCACCGGATATGAACATTTTGCGGTTTGAAAGAATTTATTCTGCCCTAGTTGAGGCTTGTTGGATTTATGGGGGCAAAATTTGGGGTATGGATGAGGGGTGGCATATTATGGATTTAATTTTAAGAGCCTTTTGTAATTAATATTTAAAAAGAAGCTAGAAACAGTGATGTGTTTTTGAATTTACTTAAGGTGAGTTGGAATTAGTTACACTTAACATCACTTACGTTTACTCACTTGACATGTTTTTGAAAACGGTTTGTTCCTATCATCAGAAGGTGTCTGATGAGTTGGACTAATTCCAGCTCGCCTTAAGTAAATTCAAAAGCTTTTTGTAAATGAATGTTTGGAGTGCCTTGAAATGCAGCAGCTATGACCAAGTTAGGTATGATTAGTGTGAGAGGGTTAGTGATGGAAAGGGTATTGAAATACTTGTTTACAATTAAAAAGTTACTAGAAGCAGACATTTTGAAAATATGTCTCAGATATCAAGAAGAAAACTTGGGGATTAAAGGTAACAGTTGCCTGAGGCATGTTAGAGAGGAGTTGGGAAAAATGCCTTAGGAGGCTTTTGGGTTAGAATTGGTAATTTGACCAGAGGGTTTTGGGTGGAAGTGAGATTAAGACTGGAGGATATGGAAAGGCAGACATTAAGCTCTCAGATTACAGATTAGGGAGAGAAGAATTCATTGACAAATTACAGGGAACAAAAAGTTGACTCTGATAAGGAAAAGTATATTTCAATTTGGGAAAAAAAGGGGGGGATAACTGGTTTTAATTAGCTGAATCGAAATTGAAGGGTATGAGAGGGGCTGTTATCCGAGGTATCTGCCCTATCTGTTGGGGGGAAAGAAGACCAAATTTATATTGTTTTTCATTGTAGAGGGGCAATGGAGTGGAGAGAGCATTTGATAAGTACAAAATGGTAGAAAAGGATAAAGTTATTATTGAACGCAGTTACCCAGGCTTGGGGAGCTTTTATGGAAGGTGAAGAGGAGATAGAGATGGTCAGGGGAGAGGAAAACAGTTTATGATACTTTATTAGAACATAAATGACTTAATTTGTTGTAATTAGATATGTTAATTTTGTGATTGTGGTTATCTGGGCTAAATAGGACTAACAACCAAGGCATCACATGTTTGTACTTGTACTGAAATCAATAATAAAGTCTTCAGTGAACTGAGAACAAAGAATCCTAAGTTTCCTGTGTGGAATCTTGTTGTCTCTGCACACACTGCACTAGAAACAACCCAGTTCCTGCAGAAATCAGGAGTTAAGTGTTTGTCCCATCCTCCTTACAGTCCAGACCTGGCCTCATGCAGCTTTTTTCTGTTCCTCAAAATAAAAGGAAAAATGTGTGGTCAACAATTTAATCACCTGGAGCCATAGAGCTGCCTCTATCTAAAGAGAATGGTTCAACTTTTGCAAAATAGTTTGAACAGATGATATGTTGTATAGAGTGCAATGGAGAGTACTTCGAAAAGATGTAATGATCAGATTGATATTTTTAAAATTGTATTGCATTCATTCTCAAAACTTTCAGAGTGACCTTGTATAATGCTATAACTACACATGTAAGAGTTAAGTATGTAGCATATGAAAGAAAGCTGAAGTTAGTAAATATAATGATTAATTTCTCATTTGGAATGAGAATTGTTTTTCAACAAAAACCACTATTTCAGATTTTAGACAACAAATGCTTAGAAAATTCAGAAGAATATTGAAATATCTGTTTAAAAACATTTTAACTGTCAGTTAAGAGAGAAGAAAAGTTATTAAATTCCTTTAAGAAATAAATTTTTATATTGTATTTTTTTAAATGTCATACGTTTGCTGACATAGTAATGTGCTATTTATATACATACTTTGCACCATGCATGAAGAGCTGAACTATTAAAATTATTTAAAATAAAGAGAGTTTAAGGTTGTTACACTACATCATTAAAATGTAGTGTAACAACCTTTACTAGCTTCTAAATCTTCAAAATTAATTATTAAAATTATGCTTGCCCACCTCTGTGGTGTGGGATAGCGTATCTTTCTCACATTCAAGAGGTCCCAAGTTTGAATCTCGGTTAGGTAAATTTAGCTCTATGGACCATGGGCTCACTTTAGCGCCATTTCACCATTTCAATCATCATCCGGTATGACCTACCTGATTAAAGGATATTAAATAAAAAAATAAAAAAGAGATTATGCTTACCCATGAATGCAAAAAGTGAAAAATTTATGAAAAATCGGATTTTCTGTCTTTTACTTTTAAAAAGTGTCTCACACTTTAGCTTTAGCAGGATACATCAGTTTCTGCTCTGGCTGTTTAAAGATCCAAATACAGTGCTTACCAGTTTTACACAGCCCAGCAACAGCCATGGTATATTTGTCTCTGTTTTCTTGCACCTCAAATTTTCAACACTTTGCTTCATTGAAATTCTATGACAAAATCTGCTGAGCAATTGCCATGAAATACATTCCAGATCTTTTTGAATGTATATTGAAAATATTTCTGATGTTAGATTCACATGACTTTCTCTAGCCATTATCGTTTATTTTTCTCTCTTTTTTACAAACTATTCTTAAAATAGCTTTTTTTCTATCTTTCATGTTAATCAAGATAAACATTTGCAGAAATAATTTCATTACACATTTCATTGTAGATACAAAGGAGATACAGGAGACTGAAGCAGTTGTCAAAACTTTGTCGTGGCAATGAAATTCCTACTGTTTCCATGGCAACACAAGAAACAACTGAATGTATATATATATATATATATATATATATATATATAAATAAATTAATAAAAAATATATATATAATTAGAATTTTTTGTGTAGTAAGTTTTTGCCTATCTTATGGTTTACCAGTTATACTAAATTCGTTCCAAATGAAAAGGACTTTACTTCATACAAAATTTATGTTCAAATTATATAGTTTATTAGTCTAAAAATAATATCTTAAACTAGCTCGTAGCTTAGTCGTAGAGCACCTGCCTGCTGTGCAACGGGTACCCGGTTTGATTCCTGGCTGGAGGGTAGGAATTTTTCTCTAGCCAAGATTATTCCCTATCCTCCCCGGAGTATGGAAGTATGAATGAGAGTGTGAATGTGTGTGTGCGCTTGCGTATGAGAGAGAGAGATCTAATGTATAAAACCCAAAGAAAACGAGAAATCTAATGACAACTGTATACGAGTTAACACCATTACCGATAAGCAGTTTGTTCCAAAGGTAAAAGGTTGCCGATATGACCATTACATTTAAGGCAGGGTATAAATGAAACATTAGGGTGAAAAAAACTTAAATATAAGGTAATTAATCATTTTTGAGAAAATCAAAAATGGTGAAAATTTTTTATGTAAAGATAGTTTGGGATGGGGGAATTTTTTGGAAAATCTGTGTGTCACGCACACTTGGAAGATGCTGAACTTAAATACATGCATGGATAGATACACAAATCTACTAGAGAAAATAAAAACCAACATATGCTTTTTTTACCTTTGGTTTGTATAACTTCCTCTGTCGTCTGCTGTTATAAAACAAAACAAACAAATAAAAATAAATAAACAATCATAATCATGAAATGCAATCACTGTATTTTACCAGAAATGAGCTAACATAATTTAAAAAAAAGATATAGGTCAGTTTTTAAATGCATACATTAGGGAAACTATATCACATTTTATGCTTGCTTTTTGAGAAACTTGGATCATTGTGTAACAAGTTTTATGGAAGATTATGGTAAATAATTTGTATAATTGACTGAAAACGTTTTAAAATGGAAAGTTCAAAGTTGGTAAAATGTAATGTAATTTATTTGCATTCAGTTATCAACTTTACATCGATTTTGGACAAGTCAGTCTTATTTCTAAATTATTTACAATTAGAGGTTTCTACAATTTATACATTCATAGCTCATTTAAATCATACAGATTATTTATTAGAAATTCTTTTAATTTACATTTAAATTGTATTTTTGAAGTATTTGCAACAGTTTTTAATTGTGATGGTAATCTATTAAAAAACTTTATTCCTCTTAAGCTAACATCTTTCTCAGTAATAACTGTGTTGAAATTATGTCTGTGGAAATCAGAGTTGCTCCTTGTGTTATATTCGTGTAGTTGATAATTCTTGTTGAGTTCTGTTTGTCAGTTATATACAGTATAGTCCTATAAACATACAGAGAATAAATGGTAAATAGTTTATTATTGATAAATATCTCCCTGCATGGGCCTCTTGGTTTTAATTTAAATATAAGTCGGATGCGCTTTTTTTGAAGAATAAATATTTTATCCATGTGTGTTTTTGCAGAACATGCCGAAATTTCTATTCCATACATTAAGTGTGAATAAATACAACCAAAATAAATGAGTTTCCAAATATGCATATCCCCATACATCTGAAAATACTTTAATAGAAAAATTGATTTGTTGATGGCACTGCAGGTACGGTTAATGTGTTCTACCCATTTCAGTTGATTATCCACAACAACAATTTCAGTTGATAATCATTTATGGTTTGAAATGTGTGACAACATTTTAGAGCATAGAAATAAATGTCTCTGATCCTTTGCATAGTTTTACTGCAATTCAGCTTTTCCTTAGATCTCATATAATATTTGAAAATTTGGCTTGGGAAGATGATGTCGTCCTGAACAAACAACATCTCGCCAAATGCAAAGGCCTTAAAAGTGATAACTTGCAGACTTTATATTGGGAAGCCAAAGGGAAAATGATGCAGATCAATTAATCCCCAGTGCCATTGGTGAACAACAACATATTTGAAAATTTATTGCATAGTATTTATGCATATTTACAATTAATTACAATGTTTTGTTATTTCTTCAGAGCCTCGCTAATAAAGAAGCCTAGTATTTTGCATGCATGCCATATTGTTTGTCCTTATACATACATACAATTGCCATTTTAAATGTCTTTAGTTCATGGTTTGTTTTGTGCATGTTGTAAGTCATACTGCTTCTCTTCATAACAATGTTTGCTTACTAAACCTTAGGTCATCAACTAGGCTAAAGGAAACAAAAAGCTATTCAGTGAAAATCCAGTTTTTCACTACTCAGTGCCCATCTTCTTCTAGTAAGCCTTTTGACAATCAGAAAAATGGAGGCTGTTTTGTTGCTTCTCCATAAGGGTTTATTTGATGTTAAAATTTTTAAGCAAGAATACATTATTCAAATAAAACAGTAGTTTTGTAGTATTTGCCATTCAAAGCATGCAGTTCATTCTGGAAAAATAACTTAATATACATATCTTAAAATTCTTTAATGCAATAACATCAAGTAGTGTGTAACTAACATTTGCTGCGCATATGGAATGTTTACCTTTAGAATTTTGCTGTAGCTTGTAATATTTTTACTTTTTCTTTGTTTGTGTGTTACAGTGTTTAAAAAACTGCCTTTGTACAATAGTACAGTTAAATCCTGATGCAATTTTACCTTCTGTAGTGGAGTTTGTAAGTGGAGAGCTTCAGGATTCTTCAATTTGTCATGTGACTAAAGATGAATATTTCACCTTTCTGACACCAGAGGGTGAACTTTATGACAAGAGTGTGATTTCTGGGTAAGTCAGTTTTATTATGAAACGGAAGCTTGCATTGCATTTGATAGCATTGTATTGTTAATTTAAATTAATTTTTTCTTTTAAAAACAAGGAAATTTGCTTTTAATTTTTTTAAAAAAGCCTAAAAAAATTATTATTTTACTTTGAAAATCTGCATTCCAAGTTTATAACAGATTTTGAAAAACTGCAACAAGGACCTTGAAATTACTACAGATAAGCTTAAGAGTATGTAATTTCATCAAATTTGGCAAAACAAAAAAGAAAGAAAGAAAGGAAAAAAAAAAAAAAAAGATTGTCCCAATGTTAGGAGTGTGTGGTCCTAAATCCTAGTGTAGGAATTAAATATACTGATTAAAGTATAAAATGAATATGCAGTCCATTGCCACTTCATTGACAGAACAATACATTTTCCCTTGAAGGTAGCATCTTTTCACCCAAAGCATGTGAATGTTTTGACAAACAAAAGTGAAATGCTGTTTATAATCCTGGAATTTCATAAGAATGGCACAAATCTTATTGCATTAATTATAGTAAAATGTATAGCTCTGAAGTGACTGCCATACTGTATTCTCATCATGGCAAAACAGCACCAAGTTTTTCTTCAAAGTGCACACTACAGATAAAATAAAACAACAATTTCTTAAATAGAAACAGAAAGAGAGGAATTTCATTTTTCTGTAATTGTGTTCTTGTTTTAATTTTAGCAGTTTTAAGGTAGATAAGAGCTGTACAAGCAGGTGAAAAGAAAGATAGATTTTGTGTTTGACTGCTTAAACCATCTGTTGTACCACAAGTTTTAAATGATTTGTATTAAACATCTTTGTATTGAGTTAAAAATAAATTGGTTTTGTTTTGTTTCATTTTAAACATTTGTTTAAAACAAAGAATATTTGTTTGTGAAAGCTCTGTACAAAATAGAGGAACTATAAGATAGATCTGACTATTGGCCAGAACTAATAGAATGTTTAAGAAAACACTTGTTAGTGGAGTAAACTTAAAACACTTTTAATAGCTTCACTCATCTTGTATGTATTTTGCAGAACATGTATTGTGAGCTCAGTCACATCGTCGGCTGTCTGTTGACTGCCAGAACAATTCTCGAGTCATTTATTGTTAGCCTTGAATGTCCTCTGGTGACTGTTGATGAAACTGAATTAGGGGTTATCTGCTTCTGGAAAATCAAAGTTCATGATCTGATTTTCAAATTTTTTATGTAAATCTTCTCCCGTACTTCTAGTTCTTTGGATTTCTGCTTGGCTTCAGTTAATTGACATTGGTTCCTATTTTATGGTTTTGAGTCCAAAAGCGTGAAACAACAGCCAATTTTTCAGTGTTAATATTTAATGCTACACCAGTGCTCCTTCAAGTGGTTGCCTATGTTCCTCTTTGTTTTCTTGATTTCTTCACAGAATTTTTACATTGGATCCAGTAGATTCCTGACTTTTTCTTTTGAAGTATGGGATGAGATTTTCTTGATTTAATAAAGTCCTTAATGCTATATTTGTTGTAAGATGCTAGGGTGATGTGCTTCTTGAAAATGTTTTGAAATTATGAAAGAGACCCAGGTTGTATGTAAATTTTCTGAAGTTAGTCTTTTTTGTTGTGTTTGTTAGGGCTGTGATCTATTTGGTGCGTTCTTGTCTTTTGAATTTTCCTATCTTCCATTTCCTTGGCTGAATCCATTTTGTTGTGTAGATTTGATGATATATTTATATTCCTTGTTATATTCAATTATTATTATTATTATTATTATTATTATTATTATTATTATTATTATTATTATTAAATATATGCTTCCCTGAGTATAAACATTTCTGTTTGTTGTGCAGCAATGAAACTGAGAATGAATTGAATGTTAAAAACATGAAACGAGAAAGTAAAGTTTACTCTTACAAAGAACAGCTTGAGGAACTGCAGCTGCGGCGTGAATTAGAAGAAAAGCGCAGGAAACAAGGCAAACTAAAAGAACCTCAGTTGACGCCAAAACAGAAAGAAGCAATGAGAGTCCAACTAGAAAAGGAGTCTGCAATTCGCACCAGATTAACTCAGGTAAGGCTTAAGTATTTGAATATTTTATTTTTGGAACAGTAAACAAAAACAAGAAACAGGTTTGATAAGATTGCTTTTCACGTGCTTTTACATAATTTTCAGCATTTTTGTGTTTGTTTATGTAGCTATAATCTAGAATATAGTGTATACCAAACTATGACTGTCCGTAAAATTTGTAATAACTCACTGAGTAATGCAAGTATAGAAATGAGATTAGCAGCAAATGACATAGGAACCATTATATATCTTATGCTTCAATGATACTGAATTTTAGTGACAGGTAGCTTTCAGCAATAGATCCACCTCTCATATCTTTGGGATCATTAGCAGACATAGTTGTCGCACACAGTAGAATCCATTTATAACAAATTTCAGGTTGGTCAAAATTTGTTTCCTTAAAAAGAGAGTTTGCATAAATTGAGCATTGTATTGAAATTGAAAATGTTTAATTATACAACTATATTTAACAAACTTCAAAAGAATTAAACAGTTTACAAATTAGCTAAAGTTTCCCAAACTATTATGACAATATGGAATATGATACACTGTAAGAGCAAAATACAAATTATAAATTATATACAAACTAAAGTAAATTATATTATTTTACAAACTATATACACAGTGCCCCAAAATAACAAATGTTTGCATAATTGGACTGGCGCCATGCGAGCTCAACCTGCAGCAACTAAAGGAAACATTAGATTTTTTGACATTAAGACCTACAGGTTAATTCTTCAAAATGACCTAAGAAATTACAAGTCCGCAAGATGACGTACTAACCTTCACTTTTTAAAATAATCCAGCATTACAGTTGGCTTCCTCTTTCCCTGATGCCTCACACTGAAAAGCATCTGTTTTATTTTGAGTAAGCCTTCATAAACATTGTAGGAGTAGAGGTAACATATCACAGCATCCAACTCCTCCACTGCTATTGTAAATGTTAGCGGCACTGATTCCTCCTCCTCTTTCTTCATTTTCACACATATCTGCATACCCTTATATGTTGCCAAAGTGAGAATTTCATTATCAAAGTTCATGAATTCTTCAAATGTTGTATTTGTGTTGTCCTGGAGCAACACAAAAGCAACTTCTTCCTGTTCCTCACTTTCTTGAGGAGAAGCACCAAAACCAGCCTTGCAGAAGTACTTGCGAAAACCTAATTGCCACCACCACAAAAATCCTCGTTTCGGCCTTTTGGAAATGCAGCGGTATGTTGACCGCTTCCTCTCGTGGTTCCACGATTGGAAAGTCGAAATTAATGCAAATAAGTGCCAGCTAATTTATTTCTCTAAGCGGGCACGCCCTCCGGCAATGGACCTAACGGTCGGTGGTCAAAGATTGCACTGCCGTCAGCAAATCAAGTACCTTGGCGTGACCATGGATCACACAATGCGATGGACAACCCACTTAAAAAATACCGCCAACAAAGGGCGGCAGCGATTAAAGTTATGCGCCCCCGTCTTCCGCAGCAAACAGCTTAAATTAAAATCCAAACTTATTTTGTATAAGTCATTTATATTATCAGTGGTCCTCTACGCCTGTGTGGCTTGGGCGAGCGCCTCTAAAACTGCCCTCCAATACCTCCAGACTGTTCAAAACATTTCCCTCAGGAAAATCCTCCAAGTCCCCCTCTTCACAAACAATAGAACCCTACATGAAGAAACCAACATGCCAACAATAGCAGAAGCAATAAACAAAAGAGGCTGCTCCGTATGGGCGCGCATACGACGCCATGACAACCATCTCATTTCCAACATCGGCAGTGGCGAGCCAAAACATCGCAAACATGCGAGAATCAAAATGTTCTGAAACAACTCTGGCTCGTCACTTTGCGCGCCCATCTCACCCGGCCCAGGGCCACTCACACATACGGCAGAGGCCCCCGCCAGATGGCGTCCCCCTTCATGGAGGATACAAGCTGCCGCACAGCAAAACCGCGGACTTGTATATAGTCAGTGTTAAGTGTTTTTTATTTATTTCGTGTGCTAGTGTTTCCGTGTGTCGGAACTGGGACATGCAGCGCATGACCAGGAATGTGTGTGTGTGTGTGTGTGTGTGTGTGCGTGCGTGCGTGCGTGCGTGCGTGCGTGCGTGTGTGCGTGTGCGTGCATAATATGTGTAGTGTATGTATATGTGTGTGTGTACGTATGTGTGAAAAAAAAAAAAACTGTTTTCAAATTGAAACAAAACCGCAACATACACAACAAAACTGTCCTCGGCAACCTAAAGATGGTTGTTGTATGGGTTTTTATATTTTTCTTTTTCAATAATCTCATAGAAACTAGACAAATGTAAATAAATGTAAATTTTTGCCTGTAAGCCGGGCCCCTTGTACCGGCACCAGGTCACATTTCTTTAATAAATAAATCTGAAATCTGAATCTGCCATGCTGCTATAAACATGTGCTTGTCTGTAGTGTATTCTGCTTCAGTTCTTTTCTTTTCTTTTCATAAAGCAAATGGTTCTCTGCACAAAGGATATTCTACATTTGGCCTTTAAGAAACAAATTATTCCCAAATTCAGAGGCTGCATATGACCAGGAGAATTTGCCAGAAGAAAGATAACTGTAATATTTGTCAAAAACGACATGTCTGCGGGATATGCAAGCATTCATCACCAAGATGACCTTTACTTTGGAATCCATTTTAGAGTGTATATGATGTATAATTTTTCAAATGTTTCAGAAGTCATCCAGGAATTTATCTGAAAGTCATAATTGCATGGAAGTGTGAGAATGGTTTTAAAACACCTTGGTATATTACATTTCCCAATAATAATCAGGGGAAGCTTCTGGCTGCCACTGCTGTTAGTATACATTAGTGCCACAAATCGCTACTTGCTTTTTTTCCGCCAGCATGACATTTTCTTTCATGGATTACACGTGTTTTGTTTGAAAGTTTACCAAACAACACTTTCCTTTTGCCCAGTGTTGAGGTGGTTCTTTGGATGGTAATCATTGAGAAGATAGGATAGAGTTTCCTTAAACTTTTGCACTTTCACCATACTTAGTATTAAACATAAGGTTGTGTCATTTCTGAAATCTATCAAGCCATCAGAAAAGCCATCTATTTTAAAATTTCTCTAACCTTCTCCTTTAAAATGTTTATTTTAATTTCTTCTTGCTACAAACTGTTTCGCTAAAACTTCTTCCACTTGCACAAAAGGCAAAGCATGAAAACTCTCGTTTTGTAATTGCAATACTACACTGTACTGCTTCTGCATATAAGATTACATCCATTTACTTCAAAATGCATGTCAGTGGATGGGGTCAGCTCATATTTCTTTACAATGTGTGGTAAAGAAATTCTGGGTTTATTCACATCTCAAAATATAGCTACTTTCTTTTGAATAGTTAACTTCTTCTGCCTTGTGGCCATTTTAATCCACAAACTAGAAATCAAAATAAAAAGTTGAGCCTACTGTAGATGTTAACAATTGCTCAATAACACAGTAATGTGATGCAAATCTATGGGACCTAGCAAAGGCTGAAGAAAAGGAAAGTATCACATGCATCTGACATGTCACCAGATGCAAGCTGCAGTGAAAGTAAAGGTGCACTACAACAATCAGTTATTTTAATCTTTAGGATGCGCATTACAAATAGGTTTCCTTAACCTTTTGCCACTCCTATTTAAAGCATTAGTGCATTGCCAGGATGGCTGCATTTTTTGAATGGACATTTAAATTTAATTGCCTATAGCAGAAACTCTGTCCTACCTTGAGAAAAAAAGATTCATATAAAATTAAACAGAAAAGATAGAACTGATTTTATTTATTTATTTATTTATTCTTAAAGTTTTGATGCATGTATTGGCCAACCACTTGCACATTTCACTGCTTGCACCAAAAAACACCCCAACCACACAACAGGATTTCACGCTGACTGTATTAATAAGTTGTCTGTTTAACCTTTCCAGGTGGAGCTTTTCTCTTTCACTATATAAAGCACTCATTTTTGCATGACTTGAGACCTTCTAAATGATGAAAAAGATTAGGGGTTGCAATTATGGTAGGCAAACTTCATTTCCTGCCAGTAGGCTAGCAAGACAAATATTCTTACAAGCTAATGCGCCAATATTTTCCTGAAGGTCAGTTGATTCATAAACTGCACATGCAGGTCAGTTTGAGAAGTTATACAGAATGAAAGCGTTCACAATGCATACATTCAGTACAAAATGTAACATGAATTTCTACAGCTTTTTTGGGGATATCCTACACCATAGTATTTATCCTTCTGATCACTTACATCTATGCTGTCCATCTGCTTTGTGTAATTTTAGACAGCATTTGAACATGGTATTTCAATTTCTTCATTGTCTTTTGCTGTTTTTCTCATCAGTGAAACCATCAGTCCAGGGTTCCGAGTCAGTAGAAAGGAGAGCAACTCGTTTATCTTGCCACACTACTATTGTCATCTCTTTGTACTGAAGTTTTCTAGATTTGCCCTTTCTCAGTTTCAAGGTTGCTGGTTTTCTGAATTCTATGGGTCAGTTTTTCTGTTTGCCCTTGTAGTACCGTGGCAATATACCAATCATATACCAATAAAATTTTCATGAGATTTGTTGCGATAAAAAAGTTGTCTAAATAAATAGATGCCATTTTTCTCATAACTCTTGCGAAAGTTGTAAAACAACTGTTATCCAACAGAATAACTTGTCAAATTTGTTTCTTCCCTTTGTAAAATTCACTTTAGAAGATAACCATTGGCATTGTCAGTTCCCAAGCCCAGTTTGTTTGTTTTCCAGTTGGACTGTGTAAGAAATAATTTTCCCTTGAAACTAATCCTCATTTCTCAACAGAAAATTCATATTCTGGTTTACATCATGTTGAATTTATTCATTATGTCCAAAGCTGATCCGTTTTGTGCAATATTTGCATCAAAGGATCATAGCTGCCTGCTTCTGCATTTATTATTCCTTTGTGATAGAAAACATGTGAGTGAAAGTTGAATAGCATGTGAAAGTCTGTCATGCTGCATGAAGTGCACACACAGAAATGTATTGATAGCCATGCCAAAATTTGGAATTATTATTCTTCTTCCTCTTCCTCTTTCTTCCTTGTTCTCTTTTTTTTTTTACTGAGGCCTAGAAACGATGTAGCTGTTGTAAATAAATGTAATAATTATACGTCACTGCATACCAAAGGTAAGTCACTCATTAAAAAAAAGAGTAATTATATTCTAAGTTGCTATAGTAATTTATGCAGAAGGATTGAAAACGAGGTTATACAGATAAATTGAGTTGTTTTTGCCCAAGGTATTTCTGAGGTAGAATATCAAAACAAATGCATAAAATACTTATAATTTCTGTAATGTATAATATTTTATTTCATATTATGTAGTCAAATGTTATTATTTTCAACAAACACATATTAATGTACATAATGTTTAAGTTAAATGCACCACTCTCATTATGGCTTTATCTGTGCAGGAAGATTTGTTCAGTTTTTTTATTGAGTACTTCTTTACAGTAATATAATCTGAAAGTGAATGAGGATTTGTCTATGTAATCTATTCCTACCTTCCATTTGCTTGTAAAATTAATAATTGAGTTTGCCAAGATTTATTTGTGTGTTGCTAAAAGTGACATCCCTTTTGTCAATATTACATTGCTATAATAGACCTTAAAGTAGCAAAATGAGACGTAATACAAAATTAAACTTGTTTAATCTTAGCTTTTGTCCCAAATACACTACATACAGAAAGTTAGCATTAATAATCTAAATGTATAGGAATTTGTATTTGTTAACTAAAAGGTGTCTTGTAATATTGTATGAAGTTACTCATCTAATTAAGAATTTTATAAATCTACTAACACAAAATTTAAATTGCTAATGCTGATATAAATCCTGGCTTTCAGATTAATTTATTTGTAGATTGTTAATTAAATAGTGGAGTAGAGTGGTGAAAATGTTAATTAAACGTTTATACACAGGTTCTTCATTTTGCATTGAAAGTAGTATGCATACTTAATTGCTTTGCTTATCTTTCAGATGGATAAACGTCTGCAGAAAGTAGTGTCTATGACAGAGGCAGCAGCAGAAGGTAGTGGTGAGCAGTTGTCGCTGCACTTCAGGGATCTACTGCCTTTTATTTTGAAGAATCTGCAATCTCCATTAGCAGCACCATATCTTGCAGATCTGTATCTGAACCTCAGAAAATGCGTTTTCCAGGATCAGTATCTGGGTTGGTATATTGCATTTTGAAAACAAATGGTATATATTTGCTAAATCACATTACTTAAATGAACTTTTGTGATTTTATGCTACATTGATGAATTTTTGTTTATCTGGAATGACCTGAAATACTTAAATATGAGTTTCGGCTCTTTTGTTCCACTTACCATGACAACATACTTTTTTTTTTTCGAAGATCCTATGTTAGACAATGAGATCAGTGTGTCTCTTCCGTTGTAGTATTCTAATCTTCTTTCTTCTCATTGAGTAATATGTTAATTTGTTCAGTGAAAGTCAGATGAAAGTATTGTGTGGCATTTCTTAACAACTTCTATGACTTCATGAACTTGAAGATCTCTGTGGATAGCCTCATTGCTAATGAACCAAGGCTCATCATCTAGTATTCTTAAGGTGTGCTTTTGGATTGTTTCCATTTTCTTGATATTTGAATTTACTGCGGAGCCCCATATACTAGAGTTCTGCATTCTCATGAAAACAATCTACCATGACTCACTGGGCCACCTTCCGTTGCCACGCATGGCAGCCTAGACAGGTTTAGCTGAGCACGTGAAGCCGAGCAAAGTGAGCCGGTCAGTTGTGGCAAATTCTTGGTTGCTTGCAAGCAACCGTAATGCTGCTGCTTTCTGGTGCATCCCAGTTGTATTACAACTGTCGGCAAGTCATAGTTTAACAGAACCAGGCACTAATACAATACTACATTCAAGAGCAATATGTACAGTAATGTAGATGGTGTCCATATTATGATGGAATCTATAGGAAGTGATGAATGGAGGAGAAAAATGGCTTAAAAGTAGTAGAAGTGTAGTGATTAAGAAAATGTTTAGTGATCATTTCAGTTAGGAGGGTTAGGGAAATTTCTTTTTAATGTTAAAATGAAATGGCAATGGTCAGTAGTAGTTTCTGTTTGTAAGTAACTTTTAGTAATATAAAACTGTTTGGGATAATAAGTTTTTGTATCACACTTTGCATGCATGGATGTCTTTGGGATAACTTGCCAGGGCCAGATTCCATAGGCTTCATTATGTAGTGTGCTTAGCAACATTCATAAAAAATGTATATGTAAATGCTAAATATTAACTACTATATTTAAAATTTTATCTAACCACAAAACCAGTTGTCTTTTATTTCAATATCTGTTTTCCTGGATATTGGAAGTGCAATAAAGTTAAAAAAATCTGATGTGTTACACTCACATAACTTTCTCTACTCTTGTACAAACTATTTTTACAAACGTTTATTCTCCATATGCTTCATGTTAATCGAGATATCGAGATGTCAATCTTATTGGTAATTTTCTTGTAGATGCAAGGGAATTATGGTAGCTTTTAAGCGATAGTAAAATATTTTAACGCTGGTTGCTATGTGGCGCATTCCATTCTCTTTGCATGTCCAGGACATAACAAAATGAATAACGAATTTGAGAAAAAGTATAAGTATTGAAAAATTTAAGGAAATAACAAGCAATATCTCGAAAACGGTTCACTCAACAAAAGAAATGTATATGACATAAGTTGTGTATTTTAATGCGATCTACATTTTTTGTGTAGTAAAATTTTGTCTATCTCTTATGGTTTACCAGTTATGCAAAAGTCGTTCACAATGAAGAATACTTTTGGAGACATTCCCAGAAAATTCGAAATATACATTTCATTTCTCATGACATTATCTTAAACATATGATATTTTCATCAAAATCTTTAGAGCCATTTTTGAGAAAATTAAAATTTTCGAAACATCTTCCATGTAAAGGGTAGTCTGGGGTGGGGGGATTTTCTTGAAAACCTTCGTGTCGCATCTCTGGAAGATACTGAACCTAAATACCAAGTTTGGTGCTTATCCGGCTGTTCGTTTTTGAGTTATGCTGTTCACAGACACACACACACGGACATGTTTCCAAAAATGCTTTTTTTGGTTTCAGGAGGTCTCAAAACATGTATTTCCAGTGAAATCTCGGTATCGAATTTTTGGGTGGAATGCAATACTTCCCCTACTTACTATACGTAGTAGAGAAAGTAAAAAAATTAATGGAGCTGAGGGATGTGTGAGTAAGCAAATCTGGATAGAAAGTAAGACAACTTTATGAATAAACTTTATAACAAAGATGTATAATGTATGATTGTGATATAAACTATGAATTGTGAATGGAAAGTTGAATCAAACTTGAAAAATTCAATACCCAATTGTGATGGAAACATTGACCTTCAGCTTTCCATGCTGTTTTCCTCTGAGCTAATATGGCTTTTATTCTTGAACCTTTCTTGGCTAATTTGTATACATTCTCCAGCAATCCTCAGATTAGTATTATAACTTCAGAGGTGACTTGCTATTGCAAGTATTTATTACAGTCTTCTAGACAAATGCTAGGATTATGTAACATATGTAAATATTGAACATATTATATGATGGCCTTATATCAGTAGATTTACTATAGAAATGGCAAAAATGAATCTATTCCAGTAAAAGTTCCAAAATAACAGACTTCGAAACAAACTATTAGTGCCAAACCTCAGGATTAACAGTGGGCAATCCATTTTCTCCTTCACTTGCAGATCTTTTCAGGAGTTCATCAGAAACAATTGCCAAAGTTTCTCTTGCATCTTCAAAATCTGGCAACGATGTGTAGACAACATTTTTGCAATAGTACTGAAGAAACACACAGAAGATGCACTAAGATCATTTTAAGTATAAATAATATTGTTTTAAAATTTTTTAGCTCTAACGTACTCTACGTAATAACTACAATTTATTTACGTACAAGTACACAATGTAATTATGTATTTATGACGTAATCTACATCCTAGAGTAGACTAGCTTTCTTTAAACTGGTCTAGCTCACAATAGGGTCTATAGATTGAGATCTTATGTTATGTTATGTTAAAATGTTAAATCTATAAGAAAAAACCATAAAATTCACATTAGAAACAGAAAAAGATGAAAAAATCATAAAAAATGCAAACAGAATAAATTTTGGTATCTACAGGAGACCAATGTAAACAGGCAATTGCATCAAATTTAACAGCTACAACCCAAGATCCCACAAACATGCAGTTTTCAGTAGTTTAACGCACAGGCTCATGAACATCAGTAGAAGAATATGAAGCAAAATATAAAAAAATCCTTGAAATTGCAGAAATAAACGGTTTACAAAAGTCTTTGGAGGACGAGAAAGTGAACATAGAAAAAATTGTCAACAGAAACAACTATGCTCAATACAACAGAAAAGATGTTTTTAAAAAAAGTCACTTATCTCCCACAGTTGTTTGACAAATTCAAAAAGATGTTTAAAGAACACAACATCTAATTGGCTACAGTTAATAAATACACCATAAAAAATGTACTTGGCTCTACCACTAAAGACAGCAACCCCTTCAAATAAAACTCCAGAATTTATCAATAGTTGCAACCAAATTTAAATAGGAAAAAAATAAGGAAAAACTTAGAAATAGAGTCAAAGAACACTTTAGATATATAAAACATCTAGATAAATCAGCAATTGCCATCCACTTTTGGATGAAAAATTACTACATAAAACCAGAACCAAAACTATAAAACACATAACAGGAAAGCAAGAATTGTTAACATGGGAACAGATTTTATGTGGAAAAAGAAGAACAGAGTCTTCAATTTCAATATTCCCCAGAGCAACCCATTGTACATGTTCCTAGAACCACAGAACATGTGACAGATGGTGCTTACGTAATATGTTTTTACGTAATTAGAACTTGAAGATCTTATGTTGTGCTGCTTTTGTTTTGTTTGGTTACATAATTTTAACTGCCCCACGTATGGGAGCCAATTTGCGATATACTTGCAAATGTTTGTTTACATCAAGTTCGTTGAAGCCATCTTGTGACGTCATTCATTTGTTCGGTTTGTAGCTCCATCTTGTGTTAGCAATTTGCATCAGTGTTAGTGTTCGTTTGATTTCATTTCAAATGTCCTCCGGCTAGCTATTATCTTATCTTGGGTCGAACATGTGTCTCTATACAGATTGTGAAACGGAAAGGAATCTTTTATCCAAAAAGAACACTGATGAAGAAATTTGTTTTATAATTTTTATTGTCGAACACGTTCACTATCACTTTTATACATTGATCTAGATACTCGCCAAACTGAAACTGTTATAATACTTCTTACTGATCACTTTTAATTCACGTACTTCAACTTTGTGTATAATTAACTTTATAATACTTTAGATTTTCGTAACTTGTGAATCTATAGCTGACGTATCTCATACAAATATTTTGACGAACTGACGAACTTAAGACGACGTGTATTGCACAAAGAATTTTGATGAACTGGCCTGAATACGACGTGTAATGTATGAATGCTTTCGGCGAACTGAAGGACGGACTGACTTTACCTCAAACTTACCCTATTTATACTCCTGCAATCAGATACGCCTAAAGATTATAAATGAGCTGCAATTGGCTAATAAAACGCGCCAACATTAGCGTCTATTTTAATATCCAATGAAAACCACGAATACATATTGCTTTTAGGGAGAAAATATTCCAGAAGTTTCTACCGAAAACGCGCCAAACATTACGTAACTTCCTTGTTTCCAATAATGATAAACAGCTCACCCCCCTCGCTGCATTATTTCGCTATTATTGACAGTTTCAGTAAAGCCGTATAAACTTATTTCCCAATAATAATTACAATTAATAAACATCTGAAATCAATGTCACATAAAAATGCATATTCATATTACAATCATTATTTACATTTAGGTAATTTGTGATACAAATTACTGCATCAAACAATCTACAAATGGATCAGCTTACCATCCAAGATCAGTCAATATACAGTTGACAATGGAGGATGCTAACCTCTGAAACATGTTCCGAGAAATTTAAAAAGTGAATGTTGTTTTGTGTCAGTCAATTTAGTGTTTACTCTTAATGTAGACTTCGAGATTTGGCAGTGTTGTGACAGAAAGGACTTAATATGTAACAGTTTTAAACACTGAAGGATTTAATACATTACATGGTGATTATCATAATGAAATGAAATGCATCAATAACCTGCTGCCCTCAGGGCCTCACCTTGGTGAGTACGGGAGTGGCGACCACGAGATACCTGAGTCACCCAGTGTCTGGAGGTATAACCAGTCCACCCTGTCTCCTGGGGTCAGAAATAAGGAGACCTGGTCCTCCAGGTAGGGGGTTAAGCATGGGGCTCTCAACCCCACTAAAAACCTTGTTAAGACGGATGGTTTGTTGTTGGCGACTTGGAATGTTATGACCTGGAAAAATGAAAGCAGTGGCAAATAACTCTTAAGGTATTGACTGGACAGTAGTGTTGCAAGAAAAACAGAGTGGAAAAGGAAGAATAGATAAATAGGATTACACATTATTGTATTGTGGATCAACTGAGCCTGGACTACACAAGATAGGATTTATTATCACAAAGGGAATAAAGAATAGCCTAATAGAGTTGGAACCCAGTTAATGAAGGATTGTGTAAAATAGACTTAAGGTCCAATTTTGTAGTGTGACTATACTTTCTGTGTACACATCTGTGGAGGAAAGGGCGAGTTGACAGGGAAGAGTTTTCGTGAGAGTTTGGAAGGAGAGTGTGGTGAATGAGTTTCCGGATACGTTGATGTTCTTGGGTGATTTTGGTGCTGGAGTGGCGGGGAGGCAAGTGTTGCTTGAACTAGGTGTCGAGGTTGGTGCCTTGCATGGACAGTTTGTGATTGGAATTAATTGGATTATTAAGGAAGGAAGTTTCTGGTGTGTTATTGTTTTTTATAATGCGATTGTATTGCTTATGTTTTGAGCCCCACGTTTGGGAACCAATTTGTAACGGTATTAGTTATAATGTTTGTTTACATCAGTGTTGAAGCCATCTTGTGACGTCATTCATTTGTTTGGTTTGTAGCTCCATCTTGTGTTAGCAATTTGCATCAGTGTTAGTGTTCGTTTGATTTCATTTCAAATGTCCTCCGGCTAGCTATTATCCTGTTGGCTTGGGCACGTATCTCTATACAGGTTGTGAAACGGAAAGGAATCTTTTATCCAAAAAATTACACTGATGAAGAAATTTGTTTTATAATTTTTATTGTCGAACACGTTCACTATCACTTTTACATATTGATCTACATACTCGCCAAACTGAAACTGTTATAATAACTTCTTACTGATCACTTTTAATCAACGTACTTCAACCTTTTGTATAATTAACTTTACCATATTTTAGATCTTTCATAATTCTGCTGCGCGTAACTTGTGAATCTATATCCGATGTATGACGAACTAATACTTTCGACGAACTGACTGAAAACGACGTGTAGTGTACACAGATTATTGATGAACTGCCACCGATCTACCTCTGACTTGGCTTATTTATACTCCTTCAATCAGATACGCCTAAAGATTATAACTGAACTGCAATTGGCTAATAAAACGCGCCAACATTAGTGTCTATTTTAATATCCAATCAAAATTATGAATACATATGCTTTAGGGAGAACACATTCCAGAAGTTTCTACCGAAAACGCGTCAACATTACGTAACTTCCTTGTTTCCAATAATGATAAACAGCTCACCCCCCTCGCTGCATTATTGCGCTATTATTGACAGTTTCAGTAAAGCCTTATAAATTTACTTTCCAACAATATTTACAATCAATAAACATCTGAAATCAATGTCACATAAAAATGCATATTCATATTACAATCATTATTTACATTTAAATAATTTGTGATACAAATTACTGCATCAATAACTGTGTAGAATTGCATTGTACGTTTACATTTGCTCAGGGTTAGTTCTTATTTGCCATATTCTGTGAGATTTCTATTGCTTAATTTTTGCATTTGTTGATTTACTATTTCTATTTTTGTACGAGAATGTGATTATCTATATAACCAGAGTTGCTTCTGTAATCTGAGTTGACTTGTACTTGTTTCGTTTTTATTGTATTGATGTACTGACTTGAATAAATTTATAGCCAGAGGGTGGCGCTGATGACCGCCACAGTTTTGCGCCACTCAAACCGCTATTACTACTATTACTACAAATAACCTGCTGTTACACAATTCTATTGTTATACAGACACTCTCAATTCCCTCTTTATTTTTGCTTGTAATAGCATTGCATAGTACTTAGGAAGAGAGCAAAGAATGTAAAGGTAATCTGAAAAAAAAAGTATTAGCCATGAAGTTTATTAAGGATTGTTGCATTACATGCATGTGCATATATATTCAAGTTCCAATGTTGGTTCCATACATTTAAGTGTGTTATTTTGGAATGGTTTTAGGAATTTATACTGAAACTTGAATGACTGGAACTGCCATGTAAAATAACTCCAGTAGAAAAAATTCCAGTGTTGTTGATAATTTAATTTGTGTTCACGTTTTGCAGGTGAACTAATTGCACATGTAACTCTCCGTCTTCAAACCCCGTGCTCCAACCTCAGTCCCAGGTGGGAGGAAGAGGACCTCACTGTTGCAGTCACACGCACAATTACACTGCTCCACAAAACAACTGTGAGGCCAAAGCGGTCATCGGAAAGTAGCCGCATGTGTCTAACAGCACCGGCATTCTGCTACACATTCCCACTTATTCGTTCTGCTCTCTTGTCTGTGATTGCAAAGACTGATGACAACCTTATGACTGCTGGATTACAAATTGTATCTGAGCATGCACAGATGAGGGCTGCAGATGAAGGACACTACCATCCAGATTTATTGCCTCGCAAGCAAATGTTTGAACTTTTGATAGAAATAATAAGTAAGTAATTAGAGTTCTACTAGAAGAATGCATTTATGAGTTGCGATTTAGACACTTTAGTCTCACTTAGATATGAGTTAAAAGAGACTAGGTACTAGGACCTTCGTCCTCATTGTCAGGTGAATTTAGACAAATGAGATTGAAGTGTCTAAATTGTGACTCATAAACACATTCATCTAGGATTAGAAAGTTTCACTGTATATACAGGGTGGAAGGTAACCTGAGATTATCCTTTTAAACTATGAAAGAGCATGTTGTTTACAGTGTTTCTCCTTAATAACTTTTTTCCATAAAGGTTTCTGTTTTTGAGATAATGACTGTTTTATTTTATACAGTATTGCAACACAGCAAATTCAACAGGTTAACTTTACATTTAATAGGCCAACTTTTAATTCTTCAGCTCCTGCTGCTATTGCAACGAACAAATCAACACTTCTGGTATACAAATAAACAGAAAACTATACATGATTGTAACATAACTTAAATATAATACAGAATATGGAACTGAGGAAGCATTTACAATATTATGCAAATTATTAGTCAGGACACTTATTTATGAAGTTAATAAAAGCTTGAGAAACCTAAGTTACAGGATTATTCTTCTTTTCTTTTGAATTATATAACTCTGTGAATAATCAAAGCAAGACAAGAACAGGAAAGCCGATGAGAACTTTTTTTTAATGTTTATAGAAATTGTTCAAAATGTACATCTCTTACCAACACACATGCTTCACAACATTTTCTTCAATTCTGCTGTACTCTA
Source organism: Deroplatys truncata (assembly GCA_030765065.1). Lineage (NCBI taxonomy): Eukaryota > Metazoa > Arthropoda > Insecta > Mantodea > Mantidae > Deroplatys > Deroplatys truncata. Next base: position 190,855,054 of record CM060976.1, on the reverse strand, counting down.
CGAAGTACGTCCAGGTTGTTTTTTTATTTCTTCTTCTGCTGCTTGAAGTATTCTTGCAATGTTTCCACATCAGGCACTTCTGTAATGTATACACGGGTTTTCATATTGCCCCCCCCAAAAAAATTGATTGGATATAGATTTGGTGATCTTGATGGCCATCTTGGCCATCCGTTCCAAGCGATCCAGCATTCTACATAGGTGTTGAGTAGATGGCCACCTCCTGGCTCTACTTATGTGCAAAGGTGCACTGTCATGTAATAGCCACATATCATTTTTTACTGACAGGGGAACATCCTCAAGCAGAACTGGTAATGTTTCTGGAAGAAACTGGAGATAGATGGCTCCTGTTAAAACTCGAGGAAGAATCCACAGACCAATTAATGTGTTTCCTATGATTCCTGCCCAAACATTTACAGAAAATCTGTGCTGAAAGGTGTCTTGTCTTATTGGTATGGATTGTCATAAGCCCAGGTTTGTGCATTATGGTAATTAATTACTCCATTTCTGGCAAACATTGCTTCATCTATTGCAAGAATTTTAAGGGGAAAATCCTCTCGTTAAGAAACCATTTGGAAACTTTGTGCTGAAAGTGTCTTGCCGTATTGGTATGGATCGTTGTAAGCCCAGGTGTGTGTATTATGATAATTAGGTACTCCATTTCTGGTAAAGGTTGCTTCATCCATTGCAAAAATTTTAAGGAGAAAGTCCTCTCCTTGTTGAAGAAACCATTTGGAAAATGCTACATCTGCTTCAGAGAGATACTAAATGTGCTGAGTATGTAAGGGTGTAGTAACTTCTTTTAATGTTCTCAAAACAGCCCATTGGGGTATGCCAATAGTGCGAGCTATACCACGGCTGCTGCTTCCAGAATCTTCTTCCAGCAAGTGAAGGATTTCTTCTTCTTGTGCAACATTTCTTTGAACAACTCCTTCGACATGACATAACATTCCTTTATCTAAAACTCTTTGACAGATGAATACAAATGTCCTATGATGTGGTGCTCGTCTATTTGGAAATCTTTCTCGATAAATTCTTGTCGCAACTGTCACATTACGATGAGTTTCACCCTAAATGAGTAGCATTTTAAGATACTCAGCATTAGTAATGTGAGCCATTTTGTAGCTGATAATCTGCTGTTTCAAAAACAAGCCATAAGTGCACTTCGTTTGATCATAAAGTGTTGTAATGTTGTGCAGTCTTGTGACTAACAATGTAGATTCAACTGAGACATATTTCAAAAGCTTATAATAATAGAGTGCGGACTGTTTTAATTCAAAATTTATTTAAATACAGGAAATATTTATTATTCATTCTCCTCTAAGAAATATTTGAAAAAGTATTTAAGTTTCATAAAATCTTCATTTAAAATAAAGTTCATATTAAGCAATTTTTGCTTTTTCTCAAAAACTACTTTAAAAACAGCAAAACTGCACTAAGATTTTCTGTTCTATTCATTACAAAAAGTCATCTTGTTCAAGGATGATCATAGGTTACCTTCCATGCTGTATAACTCTTCTATTAACATTATGTGAGTTCTGTATGACTGAAAAACTTATTATTCAACTTTCCTAATGTAAAGATGTAACATTATAAAATGTTATACCAGTAGAACAAGTTATTATTCAAACTAATTCCTTATACAGTAATGACTTTGCAAGTTGTAACTCTATTTTTGCAAGTTACTGTTCCACATGGCTCTGCTATCAATATCCTGGTTATTGGTGTATATGAATCCAAATGAAATAAAGGTATCCCAGGAGTAATTTGTGCTGGAGTATTATTTAAGCAGTTCAAGGCTATTCCTTCTCTTCTTGCAGAAAATATTACAGCAGTATGTTAAAAGCTAATATACCTAATTTATAATTAGGTCGAACAAGTGGACGCATACAACAGCAAGCAGGTGCTGCTTTGTTAGACGTAGCGACATCAGGCTCTGGGGCAGATGGTTGTGCACGCGCCAGTCCAGACGAAATAGATAGTCTTCTTTCAGCATTACAGAACCCTTCAGCAGTAGTGCGTGACGCAGCCTTGAGAGTAAGTATGTCAGTTGTAGATGGTAAATAGTGTTTATTGTGACTAGTACATGAATCAATGGCCTGTATCAAGAATTTCAATCATTTGTCACAGTTTTATCTGTTTAGTTTTATGACTTTCATTTTATTGCCTCACCTGCAGTCGATTTTATGTAAATTCATTGGAACAGTACTCTGAAATATATTTAAAGCTTCTATGACCTAAAATCAGTGTCAAAGGCTATCATGCAAATTTCTTGTTTTGTTTGGTCAGTTTAAAATCCTTTTAACTGGATAGGTCATATCGGGCAGTGATGAATGAAATAGGTGAAATAATGCTCAAATTATGACATTCCTCTCCTTAATCGAGATTGAAATTCAGGACCTCTTGAATGTGAGACAGATAATCTACCTTCACATCACTGAAACTGGCTGTCCTCAGTGTGTCTATTACTAGAGAGTTTAAATGAAAACTTAAAACAAAATATAAATAATTAGGAAGTATTTTATGCAGTAGAGCGTGATCATAGTAAAATGTTGAAAAGCAAGTCGAAATTTATAAACACAATACAATCTCCACTTACATGTCAAAATTTTACAAGACTAGTTTCAGGGAGCATCCTCTCTATCAGTTGCTTGGTCGACCAATGATCTCGAGCCTTGCCCGGTAGGAGTGTGCCAACTGTCTTCTCTGTTAAGGATGATGCCACCCCATTGCGATCCCATTGTCCTAAACTTATTAATCAGATGTCTTAAAAGTTCTCTATTTGGAATTGAAATATAAGGAAATTTCTCCTGAAATTGTCTACACACTTTTCTATATGATTTGGTTTTTACATATGTATGGTACATAAAAATTCATTCAAATGTGAATTTGTCGGCAGGCATTGCAGTGGACTAATAATATGATATTAACACACTTAAGCAAATCGCATACAACACAGATGTCTTGAATAAACTTTCACCTTTGAAATGCACAAAGTCAATTCTCTTTATGCCATTAACACAGCAGCGACTAAAACACAGCTGCTAAAGATGAACTTGAACGTGTCATGTGCTGCCAGTTGCTCATCGGAAAAGTACTGAGGTTACTGCAATACAGTCTACTACACACATAGCTGCTCTATGGCCTCACCTTAAAATGTCCGCGCAATAGTAAACCATTACTATTTCTCTGATTAAGATTTGTAGAGCAACTCACATTATGCTTTATTGATTTTATAATTGTGCTTTATCTTTTTGATGATTATGCTTTAGTTTTTATAATGTATTTCTTTCAAACAAATACACTTCAGTATCTTAAATGAATTTTTTGTGATAAAATAAAGTAAGTTTGTCTTACAATAATAATATTAAGTTATACAAGAACACATTGCAATAAGAGAACAATGCTAAAGAATAAAAATCTAGCTGTCTCACTCTACACTCTTGAGGTCAATTAATTGCAAGTTTTAGATGACATTCATGAGTTTCTTATGTCAGATATGATAGCTTAGAATTTAAAATCCATTTGAGATACAGATATTGCATACATGTTTTTAACTTTTTATTCCACATAGCTAGCTATATTACATGCATGTATTATTATGTGAAAGAGAACTAAGGACTGAAGAAAAATCTCAGCCAAACCTACTCTGGATTTTAATGCGGCTTGCAGCAAGAAGTCCATACACTGCCATGGATAAATTTTTATAATGCATATAGTTCATTAGCATTAGTTTCTGCTGAAAGTAAACTGATTCTATAGCATGAGTTATAACACTCCATACTCTCTCAAAAACCTCTTACTGTAAGTTTGAAAAGATGTGCCTAAACCTTATGGATGACAGCCATAAAAGGGTAAATTCCATTTCTCAAATTTTGTGTCAGATACGTCTGTTCATCTGATTTTGTATCAGGACCTGTTTTTAAAAGAGAATACATTGTTACCCTATAACTGAATATGATAAGAGGGTTGTCTACGATATGTATATAGAGAGAAAGCTGCATGTAAAATATTTGTTGTATTTAGCAGGTCACTAATTATTGGCCTCTGCTCCTTTGCCTCTCTAATTATTAATGCATTGTCAATCACTGTAGATGATGCAAAATACTCGGGAATAATTTATGCCATATAAAGGAACATGTTTGAAAATGGTATGGTTAATCATTAGTAATAAAATTTGACTTGCATTATAAACAGTTATATTTTCTTCTCGCATTATGCATGCCCAGTTTGAAAACATTTCTAGTTGTTAGTGAATAACTATAGTCATGAAAGCATTTCAACATCAGATGCTCTTTTATCATGAAAAAAAAAATCCAAAATTACACATATGTGGACTTCATAAATAATAATGCTTTCAGGGGTTAATTGCCATGGTGGGAGCCTTTCCTACATGGAAAGAACACTATGAACTAGCATTGCGGCTAACAAGAAGAATTTGGGTTGCTTGTTTCGATGTTTCTGAAGAAAACAGGTAAGCTGTAGAAAAAAGTAATTTTTACTTTTTCTACATTGTTTATGGGATATGTTTTAAGATATTTTCATGGCAAATGAAATGTATATCTTGAATTTGCTGGGAATAGGGTATGGAGTCCTCTTCATTCTGAATGACTTTTGCATAACTGATAAACAGAGGTAGACAAAATCTTACTACACAAAAAAGTGTAGGTCTCACACAATTTATATCAAATAATTTTTTATGGAGTTAATCATTTCCAAAATATTCCTTGTCATTGCTTTGAATTTTCAAATACTTTTTTCTGCAATGGGAAGTCATTAATCGTTTTTTAATTTCTCTACTGCATATAGTAAATAGAGGAAGTATTGTATTCCACCCAAAAATTTGATGTCGAGATTTCTTCGGAAATATACCATATTTATCTGAATCTAATGCATACCTTTTTTTTACCAAATGTACTACTCAAAATCATGGTGTGCATTAGATTAGAGTCAAATCCGTTCTGTAGAATGCCAGTAAATTCATTCAACTTTTTTGTTTATTACGTCACAGTGGATTGCGGGAGTTAACATGCATCTGGAAACTTGCGATAAGCTAGCCACTCATTTATCATTGTTCTATTATTGAGCATTTATAGTTACGATATGGAGGGCAATGGCAAACAGAGAAGAACGTCCTGATGCTTCTTTAAAGTGTAAAGTAATCCTTTATGCTGGAAAACACTGGTAATAGAAAGTCAGGAACGAAGTTCAGTGTATCAGAGAGCAATGTTAGCTTGTGATGAAAACAGAAATTGGCATTATTTGGCATTAGCTTAAGTACTAGTAGGGAGAAATTTACGGGTCCTCGTAAAGGAAGACATCTGAAGATGAAGAAAAAGTGTTGGAATTTGTGCATGAAAGGAGGAAGAATGGCCAACTTGTGACTAGTGACACTATAAGAAAGAAAGCAAGCCAAAGAGGAGGCTGAAGTTCTTGGTTTTCCGAAACAAGAGTTTAAGGCTAGCCGTGGATTGTTTAATGCAGCAGATGGGTTTATGTCTAAGACGCTGTACGACAATGTGCCTGAAGCTTCCTGCAGATTTTGAGGACAAACTACAAACATTTCAGCGGTATATCATTTCACTTCGGGAGGAAAACAAATTTCCATGGGGCAAATAGGCAACACTGATGAGATGCCAATTTCGTTTGATATATCCCGGAACTACACTATTACTGAGAAGGGAACAAATGAAGTTATCAAAACAACAGGGTGCAAAAAACAGCATGTAACACTAATTTTGTTCTTTAACAATGTGTCACCTTACAATCGGGCACTTTCACTTCTATAATCTGATGGTTTATATCTACGATAAATCCATTGTTGTATTAAGTGAATTTAAATAAAATACCTATTACCTATTTTCTGTCATTAATGCACTTTACATTCGATACAAACCCTTTTTTTCATAATTTTAGGTTTCAAGTATGGGGTATGCATTAGATTCGCATAAATAGGTATGCTTTGGGGCCCTCTGAACCCCAAAAAAGCATTCTTAGAAAAAGGTATAGGTGCATGCATTGCAGTGCGTTCGTGCGAGGGAGCGAATCTACATCAAGGTAGGAAAGGGAAAGGCTGAGGAAAACTAAAGGAAGTTTCTACAAATGGAAATTTCTAAAAGCAGGAACCAGAGATTGGTATATTCTGGAAACAGAAATGTCTTGAACCAGTGCTGGTGGTTATTGTTTTGGAGTCAAGTGATTTGGTGTTGTAACACTTGGCTACCACTGCAGTGTTTCTTTACCCTCCACTTTTACCCTTGCGGCAGCGTACTATTCTACAATCACTTGTGTTTATTTTCTGCTAACTATGCTCAAAAGACCTAGTGTGCACTGGACCAATATTGTGAGACGTTAGTGAACTTGTATAGTATTCTGCCATTCTTAGTTTGTTTAAGCATTTATTTAAATTCTAAATTAATATTTAACATAAATGATAATATGACAATGCAAACAATCGTTTGAAACAACACAAAGTCAACCTTCTCAAATGATTACTGTCAATAATCAATAGTTACCAATACTATTCAATCCAATTTAGTTGGTGCACTATCCTGACTTTGAGGCGACTTATTTAATTTTTAACTTAACTTTGCCATTCCACTAATATTTGTAGAATTCATAAAATTTACATTTTAAAACAACATTGATACACTTAACTGCAACACTTTTTGCACAATGATTCTTAATTCATTCAGACTGAGTTAAAAAAGATTATTGTTCTTGGATTTAACATGCACATTTCTAGTAATGATTTAGTGCCAAATAATATATTATTTCCATGTGTTCCATTTTCTGTGTTGACCATGTTGGATGTTGTTTACTATGAGTGGTGTGAGTCTATGGGTGATGTCGGCTGGCAGGCCTTGTGTTGGATCTTGATGTCATGCTGCTAATGAAGTACCCTTTCTTCAAAGTGAACATACTGATGAGAGATGCTGTTTACATGCTGCTTGTTGAATGGCTGATATACTAGTGAAGATTAAACAGTGAATAATACTCATAGTATTCTCAACGTTAACTAACAGTAGCCTTCCTCATGTACTGCTTATAACATTCTCCTGGAAGAACTGGTGGACTGCACTCGCTTTGATAGCAGAGATTGCAACTGCTTTTTCTCTTCCCCAGCCTTGTCTTACATATGCCAGTCAGCCCTTACACCAGCATGATGTAGCCTCCTGGATTTTTGTCCAAATGATCTAGCGCTACAATTGCTGACCTAAAGCCAACAACATTTCATGTGCAGAATACAATTAAAGTGATAGGGGGTTTCTATCATTGCAGGTATACAGTACCATAGGGAGTGGTATGAAAGTTAAACACTATCTTAAGTTTGAACCCTGAGAGAAACTGCATAAAGTGAGACAATAGTAATGAGGCATAAAACCAAGAAAAGAGACATATTAAAGAACTATGCTGGTAATGATCTCTCATTGCCACTTTGCCAAATGAGGATATGTTAATAGTTGTCTACCCCAGAGCTTAAAAATTGTGTGGCACAACTATCAAGAAATGTAATGCTGCTTCACTGTTAACACTTTTGGGGGAAGGGTAAATAATAGATTTTTAAAAATTCTCTCTCTCCCTTTGGAGAGCAAATAAAGGTATAGAGGCAAGCTTTTGAAAATGTGCCATTGAATTTATCTTAATATTGACCTACAAGTAGTTTTGTGTGAATTTGCAAGATATTGGGTGATATAAATAAAAACAAGCAAAAGCTTGTGAGCTGTAGCTCCAAGCAAGTTGAGAAACGAGCAACAGGTCGTGGTTTGGTATAAATAAAAATTTCCCCTCTTCAATGAGCTATTGCTATCACCTACCAAGCTTTTGCTCAGTGACCTTCACCATGACACATCTTCTGAGTAAACAAACACGCCCATTCTTTGTCAGGAGGCGATTTAAATCTTTACTGCACCTAAATACATATACTCATTCATGCTAATCATACTCTCATTTATGAAATCTAATAGACTTGCAAATTTTAAATAACACAATAATAATTAAAGATTTCGCAAATGAAACAGACATGAGATTCACCCAACTTTTAACAGCTAACGCTCATCCCCTTTCTAAATCCAATCCCTCATTTCCTTATTTGATAGTATTACAAACGTGTCACCAACTGATATATTGAAAGTAGATTATTTGTACTTCTGTTTTTGCACCTTTATAATGATATCCTCTGCATCTATATAAAATATCACTACGTAATTCCAAGAATTTATAAGATGTTAAGAAGGGGAATTAAAACAAACTAATCTTAGAGTTAAGACTTTCATTTACACTGAATTAAAATTAAACTGGATTAAAGAGTTGATTAAAGAGTTTCATTCGAAAGTTAAATTTAAGTTTGGTTTTAATTGAAATTCTTTAGTTATAATCCGGTTTTGATTTGTGCGAACATTCTGCTCTATGTAAGTGTTTATTTTTATATTGCTTTGATTATATTACCAGTCTTCCGGTAATAGAGCGGCTTGCTATGACCTCACTCACATTCTGTTTAGCATTATAGTACCCAGATGAAAACACGTCAGGATCTTTTCAGCATTGTTAGAAGGTCCACCTCGTGTTTCATTTGCCTCTGGAAGAAAATGTTGCGCAACCTTTTACATTTTGTCGTTTAAATAACTGTTTATATCAGCACACATCCGAGTTCTTGCATCTTGAATCAATTTTTAATTTCACTATCACTTACGTATAGCAAGTAGAGGAAGCATTGCACTCTAAGCAAAAATTCGATACAGAGATTTCATCAGAGATACACATTTTGAGAGTGCCTGAATTAAAAAGAAACATCTTTAGCAAGATGTGTGTGTGTGTGTCTGTGCGTGCGCGTGCACACACCCTCTACCCCAAAACTGTACCTTTTCTCCAACAATTTTGATTAAAATCTGCTATTGTTTAAGATATTTGCTTGGCAAATATAATTAGATATATCTCGAATTTTCTGGGAATAGCCAGTGAAGTGCTCTTCATTCTGAATGACTTTTATGCAACGCTAAACTGTAAGAGATTCTACTACAAGAGTCCTACTACGCACCTGTGTCTGAACAGCAAACTCAGAAAGGCAAAGTCGTTAAATAACAAGTTTGGTATTTAAGTTCAGCACCTTCCAAACATGCGTCAGGAAGATTTTCAAGAAAGTCCCCACCCCCCCAAACTGCCTTTAACATGAAAACTTTTTCCAAAAACCTTATTTTCTCAAAAATGACTCTTACGATTTTGATTAAACATGACAGGTTTAAAATGTTTTCATGTCAAATGCATATATTGCATTTCCTGAGAATATCCTACGAAGTCCTCTTATTTCTCAGTACCTTTTGCACAATTGGTAAACCATAATATAGGCAAATCCATCTACAAAAAGAAAACTGTTCTCGTTAAGCAAACAATTTATGTGAAAGCATTTCTTTTTTACTTTCTTTTTTTTAGCTTAGTCATTCCTGAGGTGGAATGTTGTTATTGGTTTAAACTTTCAAATAACTACTTATAGTTCTCTCAAATGGGAAGTCGGTATTCAATATTTTCTCGTGGTCATCAAGCAAAGAGCATCGAATTTCAAAGCCCTCATATGGCCAGGCGCTCTTTAAAAACTGACTCACTTTACCTACTGTATCGTATAACAAAATTGTAAATGTACATTGAACGTTTATCTGGATTAACAAGAAGAAGCTGGAATAATAAGCTCTTGTAAGTATAGTTTGTAGAAGAATGATTAGAGAAAGCCATGTGAATGTAGAATAGCAGGATTTTTATTCTTTTTTCCACGATCATCTGAAAAGAACGTAATTTCAAATCCATCAAATAGCGACCCACATTTAAAATATTTGACTATCCCTTTAGTTTACTGCATTCTTCTATTCCTACAATGATAGTTTATCTCAATTAACAAGAAGTAGCTACCAAGAATAAGGTTTTGTAAGAATTGTTTGTAAAAAGAGTGATAGAGAAAGTCGTGTGATTTTTATTTTCCTCTCTGGAACCATGATTATGAACTCCACCAATGTATTAAAATGCAGTTGAGCAAGCTGAGGTACCTACGAAGGTACCTCAAGAAATAGCAAGCAAAAGCTTACTAAAGGCAAGCAGGACTTGTTTTTATTTATACCATATCGCGAGCAATAGCTCAGCGCTCAAGGTCTTTGCTCACGAGGAGGTTGAGCAGAAAATTTTTATTTATACGAAACCGAGCAATTGCTTGGAATTAGTGAGAAATGAGCTAAAGCTTCTTTTATTTATACCACCCATTAATTTACCATGTCTATAATCATAACTATTAAGTACAATATGGAACACACTAAATGATTACCAGATATTTATCTTTGGCTTTGATAGAAATAGCATAACTCCATTTTAAAAATGATTGTCCAAGATAAACTTGCTGATATGAGTTATGTAAAATAATAAATTTTTCAATTATAGTTAATTAGTACCTACCTTTCCAAAGGCATCTTTTCAACTTTAACTTACACATGGCATGTATGGAATCACAATTAGTAATCATTGATTGACCTAATAGTGGTTAACTATGAAACCTGGGACTTGAATAGAATATTGGTAGTTGTCATTGGGCTATGTCATGTCACAATGAATTTGAGAATGCCTTATGGTTTACCAGGGTAATGTTAGTTGGGGAATTAAATGATGTTCTGGCAAGTAGTTATGGTAGCTCATATTGATTAGAGCAATGGTATGGAAAGCTGAAGATCCATGGTTCAAACCCTGAGTGTGGCATAGAATTTTTCCACCTTTCCAATCATTTGTTCATTAATTAGTTACTAAGTAAGAGAAGTTTGTAAGCATTCAACTTACCTTATGCTTACCAATTCACTGTTTATGTGCAGAGAACTAGCAAAGAAACTATGGGATGCAGCAGGCCTACAACTGTCTACAGAGCTTTGTGAGGAATTGCTTGGAGATATTGTACATCCAGTTGATGAAATACAGCAGGCTGGAGCACAGGCTCTTGCTGCTCTCCTCAAAGAAGAGACTGACCTTATTGATGGTGTATTGGAACGTCTGCTTGCAATTTACAATGAGAAACTTGCGGTAATTAAAATTGTGATATACTTTACTCTTTCAGCATGGTTTTAAAGTAAGTGTAGATTTGAATGAGTGTGGTATATAAAAATAATTTTTGGTAATGAGAGTGTTTTGCAAAAGGAGTGTGCAATTTTAGAGGATACTTATCAAATTTTTGGGAAGGTGAAGGCATGGTTAGATCTACATAGGATTTGTCTTGGAAAATAAAGTAACTTTTCTGAACCAAAACCAGCATTGTTGTTATATACATAGTAATTGGTCTAAGTAAGCCAGTGAAGACTGTCCCAACTTTAAAAAGCTTAATGACAGACCTCAACAAAGGTGATGCAAATGGGTGTGTTTTCTAAAAAGAAAAGTGGCAGTATTAGAAGCAGAACATACTGGCATAGATAGTGTCTCCAGGACACACATAATAATGCTGAATAGGGTCTCATACATTGCTGTAGTACTTTACTATACTATCTCAAAAGTCATGCTTTCAAAATAGGGAAGAAAAATGCTCTTTGTTTCTGGAGAGATACGTGGAAAGTAAAGGTGTCAATTGCCTTCTTTTTAAGTTACAGAATTTAAAGGCACAAATTCTTGCATTTTATAGATTTTATTTTATAGCAATATACTATTGTTTCAAAAATCAACCTTGACATAGTGCAATTTAGCACTGTGGTGATAAAGTAAAATCTCCAGACTTTTAAAATCATGACTTAATGTTTGCCTTATTTTATGTCAGATATCTGTAATCTTTAATTTATATATTTTAATTTTGTTTGATGAATAGTTCCACAAATTCATATAAGGTTTATTATAACTAATATTCTTTCAGATGGACTCAGCCTTTCACAGGACATGCGTACATTTTTTAACATCACCTCAACTTGGTGGTTATGTCATGGTGGTTATCTATAGGTTCCTTGATATGATGACTCATTGTGTGTCTGAAAGATGGCTTTATTTGCATAGCTATCTGTATCACCTGCTGTTCAGTAATATATATATATATATATATATATATATATATATATATATATGTGTGTGTGTGTGTGTGTGTGTGTGTATTTATTCTGTCTATTTTTCTCTGAATTCATTTTATTTTGTGTGTGTAAATAATATGCACATAGTTCTAAGGTGAAATAAGCACTTTTTTAAGCTGCTAAAATAAAAAAACCTTATTGCTACTTCTGTGGGACTAGTAAGAACCAGAAAGTGGAGCAATCTGTTTTCCTCATAACCCAACATCCAAAATGTGTGGTAATCATAGTGACAATCTGAAACATTTCTGAAACATTGTCCTGGGCCACAATGGATATCGCAGATGGCATTTCTGAGGAAAATTTTAAACATGGATATAGGTCACCCAACTTATGAGTCCCAGTTCAGAGATTATGATTAGAGGATGATTTTTTAACTGTTAAACAAGCCCACCATTAAGGTATCTCAATTTTAGGCAAATAAAAATCCTGTAAGTACAAACAACAAATTCCTCCCTCTGATGGAAATTGAAATATGATCTTGAACTTCTACATCTTCATCTTGAGCAGAAAACCAAGTGAGTAATTCGCCAATTTCATATAACGACATTATTCCCAGTATGTCTTCAAAACAAGAAACTTAAGCTATAAAAGCCTAAACCAATACTTTTTACAACTAAAGTTTGTACTTCAGACTGCATTAGGCTTTTTTGAAGCTAACAAATTAAACTCTTAACATGTCAGTTCTGCCCAAAGGACTGAAAATATACCCTGAAAATGAGGGAGATGAATTACTTCAAATATCAAAAACTGAATTCTAAGCTTTTGTAACTGGCAAATATTAAAACATCAAAAATTATTATGGAGGAGACAATTGGATTTAACACAGTGAGGCACAAATTAATAATTCAACTCTGCACTTTCCCTAATTTTGTTATCTTACCTAGTATGTACATGTTTCTTGAACTGTTGTCCATATCCTCAGCTAGCATCAACTATTGGAGCTTATAAGTTGACGAGAAGATCTCTCTGGTGCCAATTAAGGCGCCTATTTTAATAGTTTTACAGACTTAAAGTTAGAATTTTCTTCAAATGCAATATCAATTTCTATATCATAAAAATGATAAGCCACAGCTAATTTAAGAATATTCTTGTTCCATAAGCTTCTGAAGAATTTGTTCGAGCCTACTACCAGAGTTTGCTTTGTTTTCCTAATGTAAATTCTATTGCATTTCTTATAATTGGTAGGGAATATGCCTGATTTTTTACCTTATTGTGCATTATATGGGATTTCAATAAACTTTTGATCTTCAGAACATTTTTATACCACCCCAAATCTCCCACAATTTTCAAAGAGTATAACATCATTGGCACCACAGAACAAATTCAGCATTAAAAGTTGAATGCAACAAAAAGCCTACTGAACCTCCAAAATGTGCAAATTGTAATTTATTTATTTGTTTATTCACCCTTTAGATCACATTACATGATATGGGCATAAAATGACTATATACAATATACATGAATAGTTTTAAAATATTGCATTATTACATCTGTACATTAATATATTTCCCTACTGAATAAAAGGTATACTGTAGTAAGTGTTTTAACTTCTTTATTAAATTGTTTTAAGTTACTTTAGTATCTAAATTTGTGAGATTTTTTTTTAGAATATTCATCCTGCATACCTGAACATAAAGGTCATTCTTTCTTCGTGAGTTATGAAAATGGATAGATGTATTCACACATAGCTCTCCTTGATATCTTTTAATGTGTTCTACAACTTGTGCTATAAAGACACATGCTAATGGTAATATATTATGTTCCCTAAATAAGGTCTGCAGGATTTCTTGCTATCTATTCCACTTAGTATTCTTATAGCTCTCTTCTGATTTTAAATATTCTCTCACATATTTCTCCCCAAAATGTTATTCGATATTTTAATCGACTTTGAAAATGAGCAAAATGTACATTTTTCAATCCTGGTAAATTCAGTGTGCATTTTAGACATTTAAGCATATAAAAGATGGAGCTGAGCTTTGATGCTAGATGATGAATATGAATGTCCCATTTTAGGTTTTAATTTACATATATACCCAGGTATTTTGTTTCTCCTTTGTACTCGGTATTTTTCCCGTCATATGTAATTTGCGGTTTAATACTATTTTGACATTGCCATGCATGAAATGTTATTGCAATAGTTTTTTCTTTGTTTATGATTAGTTATGTGCCCCATCCAACAATTATTGCCAGTGTAAAAGGTATTTGCAATATGTTTAATGGCCATAAAACAAATCATATGAGTAGAAGACGACTCATCTCTTCCAACGTTTATAAACAAAACTTCCCTTGAATGTTTTCAATTAAGTAGTTTTTTACCACTTTTAAAATGCCTTTGCTATTATTAATGACTTATAATTTAGGTGACTTATTGAATAATTTTTTTCCCATGCTTCTTACATGATAGTTATTTAATGTACCCCAATGTGTATCTTAAAGTAGTATGTTGGTCACTAATATTTTTTTCACTCATCTTTATGATATTCTCCCATAGAGTGATTCTGTACTTTATATGTGAATAAATGAAAGTGTAGTAGACCTACTTGACTGTTTCTTTATCCATTGTATTCCTTACTTGTCTCATTATACAAATTCCTTAATTTTTTGGGGTGATACGTGTTATGCATAGTTTCCATTTCAGTTGTTTATCAATTATCATGCCTAGAAAGTTACTAAATTTTTGTTTGCGAAATAATTTCTCCATCTGTTTCTGTCTTCAAAATTTATCCAGGCTGTCTTTTTAATGTTTAACAGCATATCTGAACTAGAATAATATTGGAAAAGTAGAATCACATTGAAAAATTCAATACCATTCTGTGCTTTCTGTGCCGCACTACTTTTAGTATGGAATTTGCGTTTGCTTCACCCCAGAATGGTGAACAGCTTGTTATCTCTAGTTCTGGGTTAGCTCTAGGCCATATGAACTCTTTAAAGAGCTTAGTACATAAACAAACAAATATCTCTGGTTGTTTAGAAAGGAGTGATGTATCAATGGCACATTCCATATTCTGCCTTGATACATGTGGTTGCTCCTGTAAAATAAGCTCGAGTATCTACATCTATTCCTACTGTAACTATATGATGAGCTCATACAACAAATCCTAAAAAACCAATTGCTGATATGACTCAAATTATTCCATAATTTCCAAAGGATTCTTTTTTTCCTCTTTCATGAGAAATTACATATGAAATTATACCAAATCCTGGTAACCACTGTGTTGAAGCTTGCTGGAACCAAGGATAGGTAGGCAGCAACTCACAGGTTGGGAGTTATTGCATTCAGGATAAAAGAATCTGTAGTGTTAACAAGTAGGTTAAGGGTTAGTAGTAGAGCTGACTGAATGTAATTATACTATGTATATGTATTTTGATAGATATGGTGAAATAAATTATCTTATCTTACCAAATCCTGGTAGTTGCAGAGCATTTAAAGTTTGTGTGTCCAGTTGCTCTTGCTTTTTGTATTGCACAAAATTTCAGGTGCCAGTAATGGACACATTTATCTTCATTCCTTGACATGTCAAATTGGGATAGAATGCTTTGTTTTATCGCAGTTCTTAAATTCCTTGTTTCTTTGAAAATTATATTCATTATATCCTTTTCTCTCTCCACATAATTAAATATTACTTTGATGTTCAATGTACTTCTTAGAAATGAATGTCTCTTTAATAACAAGCTGTAGATCATCTTTTTAGGTGGAAGTGTATAATAACATAAATACCGTCAAGGTGTTCTTTTGAAAATTTAGTTAAGATGCTAAGAACACTGGGTTTCTTTTCTGGAGGCAATTCATGGTCACTAACACTGCTAGCTTATCTCTAAAGCGTAGTACTGTTTCCGCCACTGAAACTAGCATTACTTTCTTTAACACTACTAATCACTTTATCGTTTACTGTTATCCTGTCCAATCTCATTTCAGTTGAGCAATCAAATTAATTGTCATGCTTCTGAATAATCAGATCCACCAAAAACATTGCAAAAGTGTGTTCATGCTGTCCTACATAGCCTTCTGTTGAAAAACACCTTAATTTGGATGCCACAATAATACCTAAAGCATTCCAAATATTAATGATTTAATTCATTTTTGCTGTGTCCATATAAAAATAGTGAGACATGCATAATAAACTTATCAACTACCAAGCGAGGTGACGCCATGTTAACACCTGGGACTCAAATTTGGGAGGTCTTGGGTTTGATCCTCAGCAATTGCCTACTCTGACTTGGGTTTTTTTGTGGTTTACCCTTGTTGCCAAATGAATGCTGGGGTGGTTTTTCTAACGACAAAATTTTTCCAGTCCCTCATTCCCCATCATTTCACTTCATATCACCATTTGAGGTACAGGGCTTGACTGGGTAGATTGGTAGTGTGTGGTGCGCAGTGGATATGCAGTTTGTGAATGTTTCTTCCACCTCTGGTATGGAACCAGGGAAGTTTGGGCCTGTTTGTCAGGAGGAGCACTGGGAGGTTGCCTGCAGGAGTGTTTCCATCTCTGAACTTTAGGGACTCCACTACTTGGTCCGAGCAACCACCCTTTGGGTCTTTACCTCATCCCTTCCTCCCGGAGGTTGTATACGGCACAATAGGCCTCTGGTCACAGTGCTTAAATCCTCCTCTACCTCTTGCAAGAAAGAAAAACTTGTCAACTATGAGGGGCATGCCAAAAGCTTTTAGCTCCGTCACAATACAACATGGGAGGAAGTTACCACTACGTGCATCTGATTTTATTTAGGATGGCCCAGAAAAACAATTGCGATATCTGTAAGCGAGGAGCCACGAGGGGGGAGAGTACTACGTCATCTGTTGACCAGTGCGTTATGGAAGATGGAGCTATCCAGACGCGACTTACGACCAATGATCTGTTACTATTTCAAAAAGGGGTTAGACCCCAAGCAGAGCCACTAAATTTTGTCAGAAACTTTTGGGGATCCTGCTCCTTCACTGGCCACAGTTAGAAACTGGTTTTGTGAATTTCAAAGGGGGAGAGAATCCTTAGAAGATGAGACTTGTGCAGGTAGGCCACAAACTATATTTACTCCCGAAAACATTGAAGCTGTGAGGAAAATAGTGAAAGAAGATCTGCATATCTCATTCCTTGAGATAGAGAAGACATTTAAACATTGGATCAACAGCAGCACAAACAATTGTGCATCAACATCTTGGTCTCACCAAGAGATGTGCGCGTTGGGTCCCACATTCCCTCACCGATCATCAAAAAGCAGTCCGGATGGATTGGTGCAAATTTATGCTAAAAAAATTTAATTCTGGTGAAAGTCGGGATGTATATAACATTGTTACAGGCGATGAAACGTGGATATACCTTTATGATCCAGAAACTAAACAGCAGTCACATGCCTGGTGCTTTGAAGATGAACCACCTCCAACAAAAGTCAAGAGGGGTCGAAGTGTTGGGGAAAAAAATGGTTGCCTGCTTTTTCCTCAACAAAGGGTCTCATAGCAAGCATTCCACTTGAGAACCAATGCATAGTACTATGGTACACCGAGTCCTGCCTTCCAGAGGTCATCAAGCGGTGGAAGGAACAGCACCCAAGGTCACGGAAGGGAAATCTCCTGCTGCACCATGACAATGTCTCCTCTCACACTGCTGTCAGAATGTTGGATTTCCTGAATGAAGAGGGCATCAGGGCGCTACCGCATCCACCTTATTCGCCAGACTTGGCCCCCTTTGACTTTTTTGTGTTCCCCAAAATGAAGGAACGGCTGCAGGGGCACTGATTTATGTCAGATGGTGAAGCCATTAGTGCATATTTGGAGGCTGTGAACAGTGCCGAAGAAAAAGTGTGGCAAGAAATGTTTGCAAAGTGGCTTGTGCAAATGAATAAGTGTATAAGTGTTGCAGGGGACTACTTTGAGAAAATGTGAAAGAGTTTTGAAATTAGTTGTGTTTTTTGGGAACAGCTAAAAACTTTCGGCATGATCCTCTTACTAGCTAAGGTATCAGACTGACTGGCATTTTAACTCCCCCTCCCTCAAGTTTACAAGGCTGTAGTGGATAATCCAAACAATCAAAGCTTGTTTGGAACCATGAAATGGGTCTGTGTACAACATTTTTTTAAGAACAAATTCTTGTTTGAGTGAAAACCATTCCTTGTGAGCATAATGCAAAAGGAGCTTTAAAGTATACACAAAGTAAATACCTTGTTTCATACCGTAATATGAAGTAATTCATTTAATTCTGTTATACTGATTCTGTGGAGTATAATGCTTTTAAAACTATTGAAAAATAACTGTGGCAGACACAGAATTTGGTGGTAGCTGAGCTGTGGCCATTACTGAAGCTGTTGATGTTGCCATAGGTTAAAGGTGGAGCCAAGTTAAAAGCGTAAATAAGGAAGACTAGGATTCTGGCATTACAACTTGGTATGTATTCCTAAGTCAACAAGAAAAGTAACTTAAAAGTTTCCCTTGTTTAAATAACAAAACTTGTGCAGGCCAAACAGAAAACTTCTTATGACAAAGTAGTAGCATCATACTGGAAGGTTTTTGAAAGAATAACACACATTGTAAATTATATTTCTGCTGTAATGAAGCAAAACTTCCCATTTGGATATTATTGGTTCACTTCACTGCTTGTACATTGCTCATTAAGTGATTTTCTGGCTAAAAACGAATAAAATAGAACACAGTCACTGTAACTGTTCTACAAGTGCTCACTGAATTTACCACTGACCTCTACTGAAGGTAAAAGTTAACATCAACTAAAGGCATCTTCCTTATCACTCAGTTGAATGTGGCGTCTGGTATCTGTTTTGTATCACATAGTAACACGAACAAAAGAGGCAGAAAGAGAGTTGAACACGTGCTTGAAAGCTTTATTCATAGCAGCACTTCTCACTAAAAGAGGATTTATACATTACTATGTTAGCAAGCAGTTAACATAGGAAGCTGGTTTTTAGGTTGTAAACTTCAAAATGAAATGCTATTCATGAACAGATTATTTTCTTTACTGGAGCACTGTCAAATTTTATTTGCACAAATGATATTTCTATCAGAGGTTTGTGTCAGTGGTGTTAGAGCATAAATTCACTGTTGTAAGTCAGAGCATGCTTGTTATTTGGTTTTGTATTGACCAGCTTTGCCCTCTGTTTCCTTTAATTATGTGATATGTGTGCAGTAGCAGTACTTAACTTAAGGAATGCTTAAGCGATTGTACTTAAGACTGGATATTATGGATAGCCATGTTATGAGGGCATCAGAAAGTGACTTGGAAGAGCAAGTCCATTTCTCTACTTGTTTATTTCTCTCAAATATATTAGCATCATATATTTTCTCTTATTTTCTGTCTCACAGTAACAGCATGTCAAAAAATTGCCCCAGTAAAGGACAACTTTACAAACATGTAAAACAGGAAATATGAACTGTATATTATACAGTAACCTTTTGCTGTTTTACTTTATGAACTTTAGTACCATTCTTAAATGTCTGACAATAATTAAATGGATGAAATGTACTTTAAGGTTATAGAACAGTACACAAGTATCATGGAATGGTTCTGAATCTAAAATAATTTCAATTTTTAATTCAGATCTTACCACCCAAATTGGATAGCTTTGGACGAGTTGTAGAGCAGCCTGTGGACACATGGGAGCCACGTAGTGGTGTGGCTCTGGCCTTGGCACAAATAGCACCTTTCCTCAATGCAAAGTCAGTATCTCATCTGATCACCTTCTTCGTACCAATAGGCCTTGGAGACAGAAGCCCAGAAGTCCGAAAGAACATGCTAGCTGCTGCTTTGGCTGCAGTTGATCTCCATGGCAAGGTAAGAGTTACTTGACTATAGAAATTAATTTGTGTAAACTTAAATCTAAAAATAAGATACTATTCAAAGTTTCCTTCATATATCAACTAATAAGGTAAACCCTGAAATAATGTGCAGAGTTAAATATTTGCCAAACATTTTATTTTTTAATCTAGTTATACCAGCATTGTTCAGAATAGCCCCTTAGGAGTAAAAGCTTACCAATGTTATGTTAGCAGTTGGATTCTACTTAGTTTTCCTTAGAAGTTAAACTCTTAGAACAGAAAAACAAACCCAACATTATGCCTAAAACAATAAACAGACAATTTACCAGTCATATCAGAAATACAGCAACAAGCTGCTATCTCTTTTTCGAAAATGAAAGCACTATCCAATAACACTTGGATCCAAGATAATACAGAACAACATCTCAAAACCCAATCTCTACCGATCACACCAGCAAAAAAGTATCTTCATCTCCTTGTGGCACAATGGCACACCTAGAGTACAAACAGAAGATTACCTAAAACTAACTAAATTATGTCTGGACCAGAATTTCTTTTCATTCCATCACAAAATCTTTAAACAAACCACAGGCCTAACTTTGGGAAACCCCCTTTCACCATTTTTAGCAGAACTATATATGAGCCATTTGGAATGCCATATTACTAAATCTTTCCCACATCTATTCAAAACCTGGTATAGGTATGTAGATGATATTTTTGCTATTGTTCCAAAAAAACTTTCAGAAGATGCTTTGAAATTATTAAATTTACAAAAAAGATCTATTAAATTCACAATAGAAAAAGAAGAAAATGGCCAATTACCTTACCTAGACATCAGGATCATCAGAAATAATGCACACAACAAACTAACGTTCGGCATTTACAGAAAACCAACGCACACAGAAAATTATATTAACAATAGTTATAATCCTACAAGCCACAAACATGCTATTTTAAATAGTATTACAAACAGGTTAATACATATATCAATGGAGAAAGAGGAATACCAGAAAGAATACCAACACATTATCAACATAGCCACTATAAATGGATACCAGAAAAAAACAATAGATAAGAAGATAAAAAGGTTTGAAAGACAGAAATACATCCAACAAATGACTACATTACTCAGACAACAAAAACCACAAGCATATAGAAAATTCACTTATCACCCTTGGACACATCATAAATTTCAAAGGATTTTCAAGAAATACATTCTGTCTCCACAGAATAACCACAATATACAGAAACTACTATGCAACAGAACAAAAGATCCTATCCCCAACGATAAATCAGCTGGTATATATCAAATTGATTGTAATGAATGTAACCTGGTCTACATAGGAAGAACCAAAAAAAATCTTGAAATAAGACTTAAAGAGCATATGAGATGCATTTACCAAAAGCAGCCAGATAAATCAGCAGTAGCACATCATTTCTGGTCTTCAAACCATGATAACACTCCGAACATAAACTCTTAAAACCGATCAACAGCAGCAATGAATTGGACATCTGGGAAAAAATACATATTGTCAAACACAGGAATCACCTAATGAATTTCGAACTGCCGCCACCCTTTTGAGGTTCATCAGCCCAGCACCAGAGAACACCACTAGCCACACACATCCCCCAGACGATGACCGGAAACATCATTTGAGAACATGCTGACGATGGGAACAAGCCGTCTCCCGAAACGTGTTCAAATAAGAATATTTTAGCGATGTAGTGTAACAACCCTCAACTCTCTTTATCTTAAATTATGACACATCACTGTTACTAGCTTCTAAATCTTCAAAATTAGTCAATTTAACACTAACCTGTTTTTACTCAAAGATGTAAGAAAAGATGACCACCACCCAAAAGAACTAAACAAATAGTACTGGCAACTATAGAGGAAGAATGTCCATCATGTGAGTATTTGAGAGTATACACAGATGGTTCATTATCTAACAAAAACCTAGAAGCAGGTGTAGGAATACACTCTGAGTTATTTTGCACTATATAGGGAAAAAGAAAACAAGCTTTGAAGGAGAACAACAGCAATTAACATAGCTCTGCAACAACTCCTGCTTAGACCATAAGCCTTCCAAAGAGCAGTCCTCCTGATTGATTCTCAATTGGCAATCCAGGCAATTGCTACAAATGCCCAGCCAAAATCCAAAATTATAAAAGAAACAAGGGTACAATAAAACTCCTCAACAAACAAGGAAAAACAATAGCTTTCTAATAGACACCATCTCATGTTAACATCTCTTGGAATGAAACTGCAGACCTACTTGTCAAGAAGGGAGCAACACTCAATAATACTACTACAACCTCATGGACACAAATACAGTGACAAGACTTGTAAGGAACTGAACCCAAGACTGATTTCATTCAGAAGCATCAAAATTGTTTCAAAACAAAATTTGGAACAATATCAGAGGAACGTGGCAGGTGAACAAAATGAAGCCAAGGAAAGAAGCAACAGCAACCTTCAGACTAAACACTGAGCATGACCCTGTAGCATGTCATCTATACCACATCAAAGTTTACAACTGAACACTGTACCATCTGCAAGGACCAAAGCACCAAAATGAATGGAGAACATCTACTTCACTGCTGAAGACCGGAATCTAATCTCCATAGGAAGAAGAATCTCCTACAATTGTGCTGAAATACCATAAGACTCATGGATTGAAGCCTTGCCATTAGACAACAACAATAATTTAACTTTTAGAAGCATTGAGGCATTGCTGTATTCATTCATTTAATGTAAAATGCTTACCCTGAAGTGAATTTTTCAGATTGGAGAAAAGATTGTAATCTGTGGACTAATGTCCAAACTGTAAGCCAGATGGCAGAGTATTTCCCAATTGTAAATATCAAATGCTGATTGGCTTGTCTTGCATTATAATGGAGAAGTAATCACCTTTCTCTTTTTAAGGTGTCATGTTAAAATGCAATTTACTGAATGTATGGATATAGCACATTCACAGGTTGTCTCTTTACTTCCAAATCATTGAGTGTAATGCTTTTCATTAAAGCAGTTAGACCATCAGTAAACAGTGCTACAATCTGCTGTAGAGTTATTATATACTTTTTGAAGTAATTCATAAATTTGTATCATTGTAAGTCCATATAAAGCATAAATTATGATAGATCTTTGATGAGATACGAACATAAATTGATTATTTGAATCCATTTCAGTAGCTTAAAGGCAATGAAGTTTCTAAGCATTTAAGTTAAGCCAGCAAGGACTTAATCAGTTTGACTGACAGGAATTATGCAATAGATAACAATACCATCTCCATGCACAATGCACATTATTTCTGAGATCGCCCATGTAAATGCTCCATCTTGGTTTACTTTCATGTCACTTTGAAGAGTACTTATAAGATTGACAAATTAAAAGTGCAGATTTATACATTAAATATTCCTTCATTTTGGTACTGACTTTTTGTCATCTTTTCTTAAAGGTTTCTTTTTGATAGAGTAAATGTTTAATGTGATTTGAAAGCTAGCAAGGAAGAGGTCTATGAAATTTCAAGATGCAATAATGTAAACTGTTAAAATTTTTCTACTTTTTTGTGTTGGTTCTTAATATTTATTCCTATAACCCTAAAAAATAAGTCTATTCTTATCAGCTCAGTTAGGCAATTTCATTTGTTTCAAACATTTCATTTTAATAAAAAAGTGTGTCATGTAGTAAATTGCACTGCATGAAAATGCAAGCAATACAATATTTGATTGAATTAACAATAGAATATTTCTTCTTATTTGAGAATATCTGTGTAGTCTAACTAGGCATAATTTAATTTTCAATTTGTTTTCTTGTCTTCCAAATTCTGAATAGAAATTTTGAATAAATAATAAAACAATTATTCATAATTAAACCAAATGTTTAATGTTTTCTTGAAAAGTAGCATAGACCTAAATTTTAAGGTATTAAGACCTGTACAATGTTGAAAAACTGAAAAATTGGTAGACCATTTGATATAGCTGTTGTGTTTAATGTAGTAATACTCTTAAGGCAGAACCATATACTTGCATTTATATAATTACAACATTCTAACATCACAGCATCAAAGTTTAGCAGTTTGTTTCAAAACAATTTTTTTTCTTCTTTCTTTTAAAGTAAAACTACTTTCACGTTAATGGTAGTGAGTAGTTCACAGAAATATTTGTCTTCCTATTTTAAATAATAAGATATATTTCTTTCTCCATTAGGATACAGTGAACAGTCTTTTGCCAGTATTTGAAGAATTCCTAGATGAAGCACCAGATTCTGGAAGTTTTGATGCAGTACGCCAATCAGTGGTGATTCTAATGGGCTCACTTGCTCGGCATTTAGAAAGAGATGATCGCAAAGTGAAGCCAATTGTTGCAAAGTTAATTGATGCCTTATCTACACCTTCTCAGCAGGTAGATTGCAAATATTTAACTACAGTACTATGGAAGTTTAAGTTCATGTATTATGAGGTCTACAAGTATGTAGAACATAGCATTGCATGCAGCATTGCAATGTACTACGTTAGCTACTTCAACCTTGCTCTGATTGCATATTATTAGTAGCTAAGTCCATCCCAAAAACATGTAATTATTACCTGCTGTTGTAATGCATGTTATTATTATATGGTGAAGATAGTTTATGCAATATGATCTACAGTGGTAGAATGTTCAACACATATTCTAAGGCATTAAAAATTGTGTATAAAATGGAATTACATGCAGATATCCAGAGAATATTGCTGCCTATGCCATGATATCATTATATAACAGTGGTCTTATGTGGTAAGATGGGTGTTTAAATTCTTCCACATCCTATGCAAATGGGATGAGTGCATTGAGTCATAGGATATGCATACATGTTTATTTATATGTTATATACAATAGGGCTAAGCATGCTCAGAGTCAGTTATTAGGCATCTAACTTGCATAACCTCTTCTGTGAAAAATGCTACAGCACAAAACTTTATATTAGCTATGTGTATGTTTACTTGCATCCAAATCAATACATCATTCCATGTATCAGAGTAATTTTTATTATGATCAAATGTACAGTTTACTTATAATGTAGGAAGATACATAAAACACTGCAAAAAACTGATGTTTTCTCTGTCCACTCTAATTTTAATTTCTAGATAATGCCTACAGTTCATTGGCTGGGATAGTCCACTTGCAGGTGGACGTACCCCTTCAGTTACTATCACACCAGTAAACAACATGTTGTTAGTATTGCTTAGAATGAAATGAAAGGTTTCATGTTCTGTCTTTGCATTGGCTAGTTGATAAATAACAGATGTACTATAGAAAGATGGAATGCATTTTTTTAATTCTGCACACCGAAATTAGTAAAAGTCGCCTATTTTTAATTGTACACGGAAAAAGTTTTCATTTGTAACCTAGTGTTACTTCTTGTATACGAATTATTCATTATAAAATCTTGTTTTTCTTTGATTTTCATGTTAAGCATGATAAGTGTTGGCCAAAATGGTTGCAATACACGTTATTGTAGCTACACAGAAGAATTCACGACATTCAAATATTTAAAAATTAGGTCACTGTATGCTGGCCTTGATACTTCATACAGTTTATATGATCTCATTAGAAACAAATGAATGGATGAATGTATTGCTAAAGATATTAGAAAACCTGGAAATATCTCAAACAGCCAAAGCTACAAAGAAATTAAACACATTGCATGCTTCAGTGAGTTGTAGTACTTTCTAGCTGTTTGTTATAGTCTTCCATTTATATGACATTCATTAAAATTTAATAAGAATGAAGAAGAGAGAGCACATAAAATTTGAGATATACTTTTTATTTACCCTGTCATTATCTCAAAAATCTGACATTTTAACTGAAATTGTTAAAACCATTTTTTGCGAAAACTGTTGCATATAAAGGATAGTTTGGGATGGGAATTTCCTGAAAATCCTTGCCTTGAATCTTTGAAACATGTTGGATGTACAAGGCAACACTGAAAAGTTTTAGAAAATCAAATAAGGATTAGCTTTGAGACATTTAAATGATTTTATTGTTTTTCAAAATAGTCCCCTTTAACATCAATACATTTTTGCATTCGATGAAACCAGTCCTTAAAACAATGATGCCACTCTTCCTGAGGCACTTCAGATGCCAGGTTTTTATAATGTTCCACTGCTTCATGTGATGATGAAAAAGTGATTCCACACGTTTGATCTTTAACTTTTGGAAATAAAAAGAAATCAGAAGGTGCTAGGTCAGGGCTGTATGGTGGAGGGTCCATGGTGCTGATATTTAGGGCATCCAGATACTCAGTTGTTAGTTTTGCTGTATGTGACGATGGTTATGATGATGCAACTTTACTTTTCCTTTTGTACTTTTTCAGAAACTTTTTCAAAAATTTGTGGTAAACAGACATTTGTATACCAGTCAGCAGTAACGGTACATCTATCTTCTAATGCTGTAGTAGTAGTATGGCCCTTTTAGAAAAATAACTAGCAACCATCTTCTTGTCAGTGCTGCGAATTCGTCAGACTTTTGTGGGTTTAGGTTCTGTAAGAAAGACCCATTGAGCCGATTGGCTTTTCTTTTATGGATCATAATAAATCCAAAATTCATCATCGGCAATGATATTCCAAAACAAATTGGAAGTGCCACCTTGGAATTTTTCCAGTTTTTCTGCACCAATCAATGCATTGTTGTTTTTGATCGGGAGTCAGTTTATGTGGATTCTATCAACAACAAAGTTTTCTCACTGTTTTTGTAAAACAAACTGTTGTAAAATGTTCTGGATTTGACTCATACCAATGCCCAATATTGCTCGAATAAATTCATAAGATGTCTGTTGATCTTCTTCAAGCATTCAAACAGCGGCAATATTTTCATCAGTAACAGCAGTTCTTGAGTGTCGAAATTTATCACTAAGAAAAACCAATTTCTTTTGAATTCGCTATACCAATTATAAATTGTTGCCTTAGATGGGGCCTATTCTAAGTCAATCTTCACATTGTTTAGGTGTTAAAAGTGTAAAAATCATAGCCCGGAAATGTTTTCTAGTCAAATTTATTTTTGGGTGAACACAAAATCTTTAAATGATGATAATTAACAAACTATTAAAGCAAATCGAACAAACTATGTAGCAATCAATTCGCAAAACATTAGAAAGTAGCTGTCAAGTATTAACCAATTTCATTTGTTTTTTAGAAACGGGGCATTCTAAACATTTTCAGTATTGCCCTCATAGATGCAGAGTTTAGTATGCATCCAATTTTGTTTCTCATCCCGTATCTTTCTGACCTTTTTCTGGTTTCATTGAACCTCAAAACATGTATTTCTGATTAAAACTTGATACAATGTAGTACTTCCTCTGTTGATAATGGAAATATACTTGAATTTTTTTACTTACTGGATATTCTGAAATTATACTGGAATTAGTGATTACATACTGGAAAAATCTTGTGTAATGTGTAATGTAATATTTATTTCCATCCTTATTACAATATACAAATAAAACTTACTCTAAAGCTTAAAATCTAGTGCTTCAGTTCTCTAGCTGTCCCATATTTAGCCCTAGGCTGTACATATGTGACAAAGCTACTATACCATCTCACCACTTTCTAAACTGCCCATTCTGCTGTACCTTTCTTAAGCTCCTTATCCACTTATCCCTTATATTGCCTAAAAATGTCCCCATCATTTTAGTTGTTTCTGCTTTTCTACTTCCCAACATTCTTAATGCTACTATTTCTTTATTTAGCTTGTCCCAATTTTTATTCCATATAACCTCTCTCCAACTTTTAACCTTATCACATTCTATTAGCCAATGAAAAGTATTACCCAATTTGTCACACATAATACATCTTCCCAACCAATTATATCCATTCCTTTTTAAAAATATTACTCCTGTGCGCATCCATGCAAGACCTATTCTACCAAATTGATTGCATATATCTACATACTTCTCCCTTCCCCAGTTTCTTTTAACTGTTTTATACAAGATCAATGAACTTTTACCCTCAAAACTAGCCCATATCTCTTGATTCTCGATGTCTTCCACCCTCAATCTCACTTCTTTCCAAAACCCACTGTTATTATCTTTGTCTAATAGGAAAATATTCCTCATGCCAATTTCTTTTAGCACATTTCCCATCTCCCCAAACCAACTCTCTTCTCCTAGAATAGCTTTTTGGAACTGTGTACATTCTTTTAATATATTACTATCTTCTAGGTTTAAGCATCTATACCAATACTTCAAAATTCTTTCCACTATTATACCTTTTCTCTCTACCCTTACACTCAACACTTCACACACATTTATTTCACTGCTCTTGTTAATGAACACTCTGATACCACCGGAGACCCTCCCTCTTTTGCTTTTCCTGTTACCATGATCCCCTATATAGTCATATCCTACCATATCTATCTTCTCACTTTCATTCAACAAAGTTTCCACCTTACTATTATTTCACCTAACTTTAACACTTCAAATACTTCGCCATTTATCACTTTTGACTTTAGCCCTATGACATTAAATGGCACCACCTTCAGCTCTAGTCCCTATCTTGAATCCCTTTTTCCCTCTGAATTTTTCTAACTTTGCCCTATATCTAGTTTTCCTCTCCTGCACCGCTGGATCTTCTTTCTCCTCCTCTAGTTCCAAGATACTTCCTTCTGTGGTTGACACCACTTTGAGGCTGCTTCCACTCGCGATCTTCTGTTTCTCTCGATCGGCTGCCGCCAGGATCAATGCCTCTTGCTTCTCTCATTCACTGGGTATGACGCAGCTCCTCGACGTCACACCAGCTGCTTCATCCCTTCCACTGGCATCTCTATGCACGTATCCCTCTCATTCTTGGATTACATCGGCCTGCTTCACTGCATTCATTTCCTCTGTTGAATTTGCTCTGTTTGTAGTTTGATCTGGAATCAAACACTGACTCATATCTTGCTTCCTGCCATCTATCCACAATTCTAATCCTCTTACAAATGATTTTTTTCCTTCTTGCATGGCTTGGTTCATTTTCACTAATAATAATCTTCTTATCTCTCTCTCTTCTTTTCCATAATCTCATTCAATAAAAATTCTCGTTCCTTTCAATTTCCTGTTCAAAACTGTCCATTTGATTTTGTAGGTCTGGCTCTGTTGCCCCTTCTTCCGGTTCTAAAACATGTTATAATTTCCCAGCCTGCCAACTTTATATCCATTCGTCTTTCTAGCATTTCCTCCACTATTTGCTCAAGGCTTTTCTCTCTGTTTTCCTCCACCCGAATATCACTATATTGTGTCTTCTTGTCTCCATATTATGCTCCAGCTTGTTCAATCTTTCTCTACAGATGCAAAGTTCTTCATGCACTTCATTCGTCATGGTGAACAGCATTCCTTTCAATTCTTCTATCTTTCTGTCGATATTTAATTCTGTTATCTTTTCTATTTTCTTCAAGTCCACTATATCCTCTGAAATGATTTTTAGCATTGTCATTATCTATGTCATTCTTTCAGGTCCTGGGTTTAATTCTACTCCTTCAATGACCAATAATACTGCCAGGATCGCAACCAACTATAGGTATTCCTTTGATACTTGATTCTTTCTGTTCCTTATTCATTTTGCCGTTTGTAAAGCACCCAATTCTGGCCCTATACTCTTCCAAATCTACCCCCATTTTCTTTTTTTCCAATCTTTCCAGGAGCGCTACGTATATGGGACCGCTCGCTTCCGCTGCTCGCACTAGGCTCCCTAATCTTGTGTGTTACATTCACATGACTTTCTCTACCCTCTATCACCTATTGGGTATACAAAATTTTCTTACGTAAGTTTATTTTCCTATCTACTTCATTTTAATTGAGTTAAATCTTTCTGGAAATAGCTGTTTTACATATTTTGTTATAGATACAAAGGGAATAGTGATAGTCAAATGTTTAAAAACTGGACACTATACCTGCCTTAAAATGCCATGCTCTTTGCATGCAATCGCAAGAAATAACTGAATATCAAAAGGACTTGAAAAGAATGGCAAAGTTGAACAATATGAACCATTAATAACAGATATCTCGGAAATGGCTGATGCCACGAAAAAGAAAGGTTATTTGAAATAAATTGTAAGTTTTAAAGAGATCCACATGTTTTTTAGTAACTTTTCATTTTTGAGTTACACTGTTCACACACGCACGCATGCAGTATAATACCTAGTCTTACCTACCATGTACGTGGTAGAGAAAGTAAAAATTGAATGAAACATCCATATAACATTGATTTCAAGTTAAATTTCCAAGTGATTGGTTCTTGGAAGATCTTGTTAATCAAATAAGTATTTTTTTTAATGTTATTGTTTTGCATGATATCTCTTTTTTCATAATTTTTCACCTAATATAAAAATGACATTTGGATAATCTTCCACCCGTAAACTTTTACAGGATACACAATATTTCTAGAATTTTAAATATTGTTATGGGGGATGCTAAAATAAAAAATCTGATGTGTTACACTCACATGACTTTCTCTACTCTTGTACAAACTATTTTTACAAACTCTTATTCTCCATGTGCTTCATGTAAATCGAGATATCGAGATGTCAAACTTATTGCTAATTTTCTTGTAGATGCAAAGGGAATATGGTAGGTTTTAAGCGTAGTCAAATATTTTAAGCGCTGGTTGCTATGTGGCGCATTCCATTCTCTTTGCACGTCAAGGACATAAAAAAATTAATAACGAATTTGAGAAAAAGTATAAGTATTGGTAAATTTAAGGGAATAACAAGCAATATCTCAAAAACGGTTCACTCAACAAAAAAATGTACATAACATAAATTGTGTATTTTAATGCGATCTATATTTTTTGTGTAGTAAAATTCTGTCTATCTCTTACGGTTAACCAGTTATGCAAAAGTCGTTCACAATGAAGAATACTTTTGGAGACATTCCCAGAAAATTCGAGATATACATTTCATTTCTCATGACAATATCTTAAACATATGATATTTTAATCAAAATCGTTCAGAGCCATTTTTGAGAAAATTAAAATTTTCGAAAAATGTTCCATGTAAAGGGTAGTCTGGGGTGGGGGGATTTTCTTGAAAACCTTCGTGTCGCATCTCTGGAAGATACTGAACCTAAATACCAAGTTTGGTGTTTATCCGACTGTTCGTTTCTGAGTTATGCTGTTCACAGACAGACACACACACGGACATGTTTCTAAAAATGGTTTTCTTGGATTCAGGGGGTCTCAAAACATGTATTTCCGGTGAAATCTCGGTATCGAATTTTTGGGTGGAATACAATACTTCCCCTACTTACTATACGTAGTAGAGAAAGTAAAAATACAAAATCTGCTGATACTTCATTCCCATTTCTGTGAATATCAGTAAATTTTTTGTTCATTATTACGAATAGCATGGGAGTTTTTAAATTACAGTCCTAAGAGGTAAAGGGGAGAATTCAGCATAAAAAAGAATTACAGAGAGTAAATTTAATTATATTTCAAGATTTAAAGAGCCACCTGTTCTACATTGTGTATAGCAACTAGTAATAAAACACAGCTTCTTATTATGGCTGTGGAAACAACTAAAACCAGTACAGATGTTAAGCTAGCCATAACATGGATTTGAATACTGCTGCATTTTTACTGTAATATGACTCAATGCAATACTGGAATTTTGCCAAAACATATACTATAAATACCGGAAATAAACTGGAATTTTAAACCTTCAAGGCAGTGTCACCCTGCTACGTACTCTAAGTAACCGACAGAGAAAATAAAAAGAAATAATGAAATAAATGAATAGAAAAGCCAAGATTAAAACCGAAAGAGAAATTAATTAAAAAGAAAAAGCAAGTGAGTAAACTTACAAGCATTCAAATCAGCAATGGTGTACTAGGTTCTATGAGGTTATACTGCATTCTTCCATTTGGCTATGGCACAACTTGAGAGAATAGATCAATTTGTACTGTGTTTAGCACAATGTTTTTGTACTAAAATAATTCTTACTTGCCATTGTCATCTTTTAAGAGAGTTCATTAGTCTCTTATATTAAATTTAAATGCACACTAATGATTACTTTAGTCTTGTGGACTGTTATTGTAAGCATATCTTACGTTAATCCTGAATGGGAACTGGGACAATGTTTGTAGGTCCTTTATAAGCTCTGGATTATATGAAACCAAATTATAACTGGGGAATTGCTAGTACAGGTTGTAATATGTATTCCAAATTTGTGGAAAATTGTTGTTTTAAGCTAAGAGGTTAATCATTGTAAAGCATATGTGTGGCATTGTTTTATGACGTGGAATCTCAGCATAAAGTACTGTAGAAAATCATAAGATTTATATTTTATTATGAAATGTATAACATACTGTATGAAAGTGTAACACATTTGTACTGAAGAGGGGATGTTGCAAATACAAAAATTCATTAGAGTCCAATGAGTTATAATTGACAGAGTTAACAAATGCAAGATAAACTATAACATTACAATACATATTGTAGTGTATCCAGCCTGGAGCGTCTTTAGGGCATGTTTTCCACTTGAAATGTAGTTCCCAGTGTAATACTTTATTAAGCAATACCAATCCAGTGTGATTACAAAACCTGATATTAATCTATTTATAGATTGACATTCTTAAAAATAATGCAACTATTAGCCCAAAGTACCACTGAAATTATAAAGTTCGTTTTCACCTTTTGGTGATGTGATTGTGCAGTTCAGTGTCTGCTAACTTCCACGTGCTCACAGTTTAATGTACCATGGCAATGCCAGTGATTAGTCCATTAATAAGGAAGGTAAAAGATAAACCATTAAGAAGTGGAGAGAATAATAAATGGGTTTTGTGTGAAGAAAGGGCTGTGTATGTATACATTATATGTACTTTAAAAATGTTAACAACACACATTTGTGTTTAGTCCTCCATTTTGAATGGACAGGGATTAGGAATAGAATGGGATAGGAAGCGTCAATGGTGCAAACTTCTAGTAGATGGGCACGGTGTGTTTGTTGACATCAGGATTAAACTAAGGCTGGATCCAGTGTAGTTTCAAAAACATGTGCGCACACGCACAAACTCACTCTCTCTCACACTAAATCAGTGACATTTTCCACTTTATACATGGGTCTTCTTGAACACATTGATCTTGGTTTGTTTTGACCTTTTCAACAAATTCTCTTTTACAAACTGTTGAACCTCACTAAAGGATTTCAGAATGTTTTGTGGCATCTTGTTAGTTTTCACCACATGCCATCTTAATTGCTGTAGATGCTTCGTTGCCATCACTGTAATCTTGAGGGGCTGCTACAAAAACTCCACTATTTCCTTCTCTGTAAGATAATGTGTTCTCCGCCTTAGTATCCACAGACACACATTCTTCAAAGGTAAGTGAAGATGGCAGTTTCAGCTCATTTGCAAGTTCTACCCACAACTCGCAAGAGGCTTCAGAGATGTCATCTGGTGCTTTAATTGACTGAAAATTCAGGATGCCAACTTTTCTCCAACCATTCAGAATTGTAGTTGCTTTCACATTCCACCAGGCCCCTGCAGAATATTGAAGTTACTAGGCATCTTAAGTTTTGTTTATAAGTATACGTTGCACCGATGTTTGCAAAAGTGCATTTTGACATTCTGGATGATTGCTGGCCTAGTGGCTGTGCATCGATGTGCAATTAGAAGGAAGGAAGGAATGAATTCAAGCCTGATATATTCTATCCTGCAGTCCACTTTATGCGCAGAGCATTTGTTGATGTTGAAGAGCTGGTGCTATATGAGGAGAATTTTTATCTTATCTCTGCTCATCTCTTTGTCCACCTCAATGAATCAGTCTGTAAACAGACTTTTTGTCATTTGAATTAATGTGTTGGTAGTTGGGACACTACATCACACAGTACTTACTTTTATATGTTTCAGGAATGGTTTTATTCCCATCTTCAGCATTTGTCCAACTGGCTGGCCTGGTTATTGTTCATTGGATATTTGTTGATTGCATAAACATCTGTTGATGGGGGTGATGAATTTCCAGACGTTGTTGGGAGGCAGCAATTCGAAGACGGCAAAGGCAGCAAGACTTTTTGTCATTCATACTTTGCTGTTGGCCATATATTTCAAAACAAGATGCAACACTTTAAAACACCTTGGCTTAGTAAAGTGCTCTTTATGAATAGCTTCAGCTTCCTTGTACCTGTGGTGTTGCAACAGAATAATGCTGTCAGTGTCTGTTTTGATTGCTTACCACCAGTAGAGATCTCACACTTGTAAGCCATTGTCTTATGTGTCAGCAATTTATAAAAAATGCAGTTTCATCTACATTGAAAGTGTCTTCTGGCTTGTAATTTACGAATCCTTCAAATAAGTTTTCTTCTATTACTGAGCAGCTTTTACTTGACATCTCTTACTTCTCCACTGACAGTCTTCCGGAAAATGCTGTATCTTTCTCGAAAATAAAGAAGCCAACTGGCACTTGCATGGAAATCTTCGACATCCAATAACATTGCAAACTCCTTTGCTGTTTCTTCAAGCATTGGTCCAGAAACAGTTACACCTTTTGCCCTAACATCCTTCAACCATGTGTCCATGACTTTCCACTTGATGGAAATCACAGCACAAATCTTCTTTCTATTGGGGCAAATCGTTGACCTTTCATGCGCCTGAAGTATTTTCTCCTTGTCACAAAGTATAGTAGAATGAGTGGTGGGTTTGATGTTATGCACACATGCTACTTCGATCTGCTTCATTCCAGTATCTTTCGTCTTTATCAGCTCAACTTTCTGTTGTATAGAAAATGTCTTTCTTTTCTCTGCCACTATTGTGTTGTGAAAGTTAGCAAACAACTATTTCATCACTGATCTACAAAATTGCAAGACGCAAATTTTAATAACTTCAATTATCTTCCTGTGTTTAACTGGAAAAAACATGAAAATGAAACGTTGATATTGTAATGAAAAGAAGCTAGAAACAGTGATGTGTATTGAATTTATTTAAAGGTGAGTCGGAATTGTTACACTAACATCACTTAAGTTTACTCACTTAACATGTTTCAGGAAACCGTTGTTCCCATCCTCAGAAGGTTAATTCGACTGGCCCGTGTTGTTGGTGTTTCCGTTTTTTGGACTGGATCCTGTGGTGGCATCTTGTGGTGGAGAAATGTACTTCCAGAGAGGATTTGGTGGCGGCAAATCAAAATTCATTAGATGTGTGTTGTGTTTTAGAATGGTGATCTTCTCCCATGCATCTAATTCGGCTGCAAATTTGGCTGGTTTGACTAATGTAATATTGGGTTTGATGTTGTGATTAGTGATCCAAAAATGGTGTGAAACTGCAGATTTGTCCATTTGTTTGTATTTAATACATCTCATGTGCTCCTTTAGCCTAGTTTCTAGGTTTCTTTTTGTCTTACCTATGTATACTTTATTGTAATCTGAACAATTGATTTTATAGATTCCAGCTTTTTTGTCTTGTGGAATGGGGTCTTTTAACTTGTTACAAAGTAATTTCTCTATGTTAAATTTGTTCTGTGGAGCTAGGCTGATGTTATGTTTCATGAAAATCTTCTTAAATTTGTGAAAAGTTCCTGGGTGGTATGTGAATTTCTTGAACTTTAGCTCTTTATCTTGCTGGCTGAGATTTGTTGTGTTTCTGATGTGCATCTGTCGTTTGAATTTTGCAATTTTTTTGTCAATAGTTGTTTTGTTGTACCCATTATGTATTGCTGTGTCTACTATATGCTGGTATTCTAACTGGTATTCTTTTTTATTTAAGGGGGTATATACCAGTCTATGTGTTAGGCTGTTTAGTACTGCATGTTTGTGTGTGGTTGGATTGAAACTCTTATTTTTTATGTAATTAGTAGAGTGTGTTGGCTTCCTGTATATGCCAAAGGTTAGGTTCTTTTGTTCTCTGATGATTTTTAGGTCTAAAATGGTAGCATGCCTTCTTTTTCTATTTCTATGGTGAATTTTATTGATTGGTTCTGTAGGTTTAGTAAGGCTAAGGAGTCTTGTATGAACCTGTTAGGGACAACAGCGAAGATGTCGTCAACATATCTGTGCCAAACTTTAAACATGTATGGAAAGGAAGTTGTTATGTGTGTTTCTAAGTAGCTCATAAATAAATCTGCCAAGAAGGGTGAAAGTGGGTTGCCCATGGTTAGACCAGTTGGTTGTTGATAGAACTTCTTATTGAAACTAAAACAATTTTGTGCAATGCATAAATTGGTAAGTTGTATGAGGTCTTCTATTTCTTCTTCAAGTAGGTTAGTCTGCTGTAGCCATTTCTTTAATTGACGCAGGAGTTGATCTGTAGGAACACTTGGAAATAGTGCAGTGACATCAAAGGAAACTAATCTGTCTTCTGGTTCGAGTTCCAGGGATTTTATCTTCTGTATTAAATCTTCTGAATTCATTATGTTTTTGCTATTGAATTTTGGTAGTGAAGAGAATCTCTGTACTAACCATTTTGCCAGTTTGTAGGTAGGAGAATCAATATTGATGACGATTGGTCTCATCTTATTACCCGGTTTGTGTATTTTAGGTAGAGCATACATTCTTGGTAAAGTGGGGTGATCTGGTTTAATCACATTTTTTTGTTGAGTGAACCGTTTTTGAGATATTGCTTGTTATTCCCTTAAATTTACCAATACTTATACTTTTTCTCAAATTCGTTATTAATTTTTTTATGTCCTTGACGTGCAAAGAGAATGGAATGCGCCACATAGCAACCAGCGCTTAAAATATTTGACTACGCTTAAAACCTACCATATTCCCTTTGCATCTACAAGAAAATTAGCAATAAGTTTGACATCTCGATATCTCGATTTACATGAAGCACATGGAGAATAAGAGTTTGTAAAAATAGTTTGTACAAGAGTAGAGAAAGTCATGTGAGTGTAACACATCAGATTTTTTATTTTAGCATCCCCCATAACAATATTTAAAATTCTAGAAATATTGTGTATCCTGTAAAAGTTTACGGGTGGAAGATTATCCAAATGTCATTTTTATATTAGGTGAAAAATTATGAAAAAAGAGATATCATGCAAAACAATAACATTAAAAAAAATACTTATTTGATTAACAAGATCTTCCAAGAACCAATCACTTGGAAATTTAACTTGAAATCAATGTTATATGGATGTTTCATTCAATTTTTACTTTCTCTACCACGTACATGGTAGGTAAGACTAGGTATTATACTGCATGCGTGCGTGTGTGAACAGTGTAACTCAAAAATGAAAAGTTACTAAAAAACATGTGGATCTCTTTAAAACTTACAATTTATTTCAAATAACCTTTCTTTTTCGTGGCATCAGCCATTTCCGAGATATCTGTTATTAATGGTTCATATTGTTCAACTTTGCCATTCTTTTCAAGTCCTTTTGATATTCAGTTATTTCTTGCGATTGCATGCAAAGAGCATGGCATTTTAAGGCAGGTATAGTGTCCAGTTTTTAAACATTTGACTATCACTATTCCCTTTGTATCTATAACAAAATATGTAAAACAGCTATTTCCAGAAAGATTTATCTCAATTAAAATGAAGTAGATAGGAAAATAAACTTACGTAAGAAAATTCGTGCGATGGTATTCTTTATAATTATGTAACATTATTGTAGCCCCATGTTTGGGAGCCAATTTGATGCGGTATTACTTATAATGTTTGTTTACATCAGTGTTGAAGCCATCTTGTGACGTCATTCATTTGTTCGTTTTGTAGCTCCATCTTGTGTTAGAAATTTGCATCAGTGTTAGTGTTCGAAAGAATGCGACTGTTACTTGATTTAAATTTTGTTTACTGTCCTCCGGCTAGCTATTATCTCTCGGTCGAACATGTCTCTTGATCAGGGTTGTGTAAACGGAAAGGAATCTTTTATCCAAATATAACACTGATGAAGAAATTTGTTTTACACATTTATTGTCGAACACGTTAACTATAACATTTATACATTGATCTTTACACTCGCCAAACTGAAACTGTTATAATAACTTCATTACTAATCACTCTTAATTCACGTAATTCAACTTTGTGTATAATTAACTTTATAATACTTTAGATTTTACATAATTCTGCTGCGCGGAACTTGTGAATTTATATCCGATGTATGCCGTACTAATACTTTCGACGAACTGACGAACTGAAGACGACGTGTAGTGCACAAAGAATTTTGATGAACTGCCGACTGAAGGCGACGTGTAATGTATTGAGATTTTCGATGAACTGAGCAACTGAAGGCGACGTGTAAGGTATTGAGATTTTCGATGAACTGAGCAACTGAAGGCGACGTGTAAGGTATTGAGATTTTCGATGAACTGCCCGCGATCTACCTCTGACTTGGCTTTTTATACACCCACATCCAGATACACCTAAAGATTATAACTGAACTACTATTGGCTAATAAAACGCACCAACATTAGCGTCTATCTTAATATCCAATGAAAATTATGAATACATATGCTCTAGGGAAACATTCCAGAAGTTTCTACCGAAAAACGCGCCAACATTACGTAACTTCCTCGTTTCCAATAATGATAAACAGCTCACCCCCCCTTGCTGCATTATTGCGCGCTATTATTGACAGTTTCAGTAAGGCATTATAAATTTACTTCCCAACAATATTTACAATCAATAAACATCTGAAATCAATGTCACATAAAAATGCATATTCATATTACAATCATTATTTACATTAAAGTAATTTGTGATACAAATTACTGCATCATATGCCCCACTAGAAACATAATTATAAATATTTACAACTTGTTTGGAAATTTTATAATTGGGTTTTTAGTCTCCTAAATCTTGGAACACACGCTATCACTTTCACTTTACACTTCACACGCATTTAACACACGACATATGTTTTTTTTTTTTTTATCTCGCCACTACTTACTGGCTCTGGTTTAATGTGTTAGACTTTAATCTGACATTACAAATTTTTTTTTATAGCAAATACTGTACCCTGAATTATTTAATGACTGTTTCAAAATGGTTTACTTTCTTATATTGTTAACAAAAAAAAATTTATCAATTCAAAAATTTTTTTGTAATTATTAAACATATTTACCAAAAAATATTCACCCTTTACATAAATATATTTACATCTCTTAAATCTAGGCACTGTTTCACATTTTTCTGTTTGCTACATAAGTATATTTTTACTTTCTCTACTACGTATAGTAAGTAGGGGAAGTATTGCATTCCACCCAAAAATTCGATACCGAGATTTCACCGGAAATACATGTTTTGAGACCTACTGAATCCAAAAAAAGCATTTTTGGAAACATGTCCGTGTGTGTGTCTGTGTGTGTGTGTGTGTGTGTGTCTGTGAACAGCATAACTCAAAAACGAACAGTCGGATAAACACCAAACTTGGTATTTAGGTTCAGTATCTTCCAGAGATGCGACACGAAGGTTTTCAAGAAAATCCCCCCACCCCAGACTACCCTTTACATGAAAGATTTTTCGAAAATTTTAATTTTCTCAAAAATGGCTCTAACGATTTTGATTAAAATATCATATGTTTAAGATAATGTCATGAGAAATGAAATGTATATCTCGAATTTTGCGACGGTATTACAAATAATGTTGATGCTTGTGATGTTTATGCATGTGTGTTTACTTCACGCGTTGCCATCTTGTGACGTCATTCGTTGTTTGGTTCGTAGCTCCCTCTGGCGTAGCAATTTGTATCAGTTTTGAAATAATTCACTTTAAATGTTCTCCGGCTAGCTATTTAGGTCGACATTTAACTCTTGCAGGGTGTGAATCGGAAAGGAATCTTTTATCCAGAAATTATACTTAATGAAGAAATTGGTTTTATAACTTTTATTGCCAAACACGTTCACAAACACTTTTACAAATTGATCTGGATACTCGCCGAACTGAAACTGTTTGTAATAACTTCTTATTTATCACTTTTAACTCGCATACTTCAACTTTATGTAATTTTTTAAATGTATGATACTTTATAATAATTCTCGTAATTCTGCTGCGCGTAACGACGAAATGAAGGACTGGCTGACGATGTGTAGTGTACACGAAATTTTGATGAACTGAACGGCAAGCTACCTCGGGTCTGGCTTATTTATACGCTTGCCTCAAGATACGCCTAAAGATTATAAATGAACTGCTATTGGCTAATAAAACGCGCCAACATTAGCGTCTATTTTAATATCCAATGAAAACCACTAATACATATGCTTTAGGAAATGTTCTAGAAACTTCTACCGAAAAGGCGCGAAACATTACGTAACTTCCTGGTTCCCGGTAATGATAAACAACTCACCCCATTGCTGTATTATTGCGTTATTGTGGACAGTTTCGGTAAAGCCGTATATTATTATTTACCAATAATAATTACAATTAATAAACCTCTGAAATCAATGTCACATAAAAATACATATTCATATTACTATCATTAATTACATCTGAGTAATTTGTGATACAAATTACCGTATCATATGCCCCACTAGAAACATAATTATAAATATTTATAACTTGTTTAGAAATTTTAAAATTGTGTTTTTAGTCTCCTAAATCTTGGAACACACCTATCACTTTCACTTAACACTTCACACGCATTTAACACACGACATATGTTTTTCCCCTATCTCGCCACTACTTACTGGCTCTGGTTTAATTAATTTAGATATTAATCTGACATCACAAAATTTTTTTTTTTTTTATAGCAAATACTTTACCCTAAATTATTTAATCACTGTTTCAAAATTGTTTACTCTCTTACATTGTTGACAAAAATTTATACATTTAAGATTTTTGTAATTATTACACATATTTACCAAAATATTCACCCTCTACATATATTTACATCTCTTAAATCTAGACAATGTTTCACATGTTCTATTTACTGCATAAATATTTGTTTTTTAATTATATTTACCAATTTTTGTGATTTTGTACTTTATCTTAACAATACTCTTGTAATAGTATTTATGTACTTTACTTTAATATAACATCAGGCTTTATTTCACATGTTCAGTTACTAATAAAATGTTATTTTCCTCTCAAACAGTTAATCATGACCACAATTTATTTCTCCATTCACATGACGTACATTTTTATTTAACCCTCTTACGTTCCAATACATTGCTCTGCATTTCGCCTTTAACTATCCAGCATTTACTATTTATCAT
This sequence comes from Deroplatys truncata, assembly GCA_030765065.1. NCBI lineage: Eukaryota > Metazoa > Arthropoda > Insecta > Mantodea > Mantidae > Deroplatys > Deroplatys truncata. Next base: position 190,814,137 of record CM060976.1, on the reverse strand, counting down.
CTTTGTCTTTTATTTCACCATGATCTTCATGGTTGTATGGTTTAAGCATCTCAATATGGAACTTTCCTATACTTTTTCGAGTTGTTGGATTACATAACTCATATGTGTTAGTTCCATACACTTCAACAACTTCATATGGTCCATGGTATTTGAGAAACATTCGCCAATAAAGTTTATTTACTTTATCTGACAATTTCTTGGTTTTAACCAAAACTAAATCTCCTATTTTGATCCTCCATTCCTTTCTCTTCTTTTCTTCATGTTTAATTTTTCTTTTTATGGCTTTTTTCTTCATCCTCTCGAATGCTTTTCGGAACATCTCTTCTTCTGTTGGTGGTATTGAATGCGCATCTGGAATGGCTTCTGGAATTTTTTTACACATTGTATTGATCTTCTTTCCCAACTTAAGTTCACATGGTTTGTATCCTGTCACATTGTTTATGGTTTCATTTAGTAGGTTCTGAACAAAGTTCACGTATCCATACCATTGGGTGTGTTTTCGATGACATAACACCCTTAAATAATTTGAAATTTCCTTAATTTCCCTCTCCACTGGGTTGGAGTTCGGTCTGTATCTTGACGAAAAATATTGTTTAATGCCATTTTCTTTCAGTCCATCCATAAATTTTTTTCCTGTGAAGTACGAAGCATTATCGCTCAATACAGATTGAATAGGTCCTTCTTCTATCACATATGACTTAAGTAGTCTATTCAAACATGCTAAACTTGTAGGTTTTCTCAAAGGGTAAATTCTTACATATTTGCTGAATATATCATAACAGACAAATATATATTTATTTCCAAATTGACTTGGAGGCATCGGACCATGAATATCAATACTAATTACACATCTCGGCTTATCCCTTATAACCGAATTAGTTTCAAATACATATGCTGCATTTATTTGCTTTGCCTTCTGACACAGGTTGCAGCACGATATAAATTTCCGAACTTTTTGACGCAATTTGGATATGTATAAATTCTCTAAAATCATAGAAGTTGTTCGGTCCGTCCCTGAGTGTGCTAACCCTTCATGAAAATTCTTAATTAGTTCCTTTTCCATGCTTTTCGGAACCATTATCTTCCAACTAGGCATTTCTTTTCCATGCTTCTTGTATAATGTCCCATCTCGAATTGCTATAATTTCTTTCTTTGCCTCCTCAATCAATGGTGCATTTTCTTTAAGTTCAAATAATTTTGCATCCTCATTTTGAATTTCCCCGATATTTTTCAATTTTCTAATCATTTCTTTGCTTAAAGGAATTTCAATTGTCAATATTTTGACTTCATTTCTAGGCCTTTCAATATTTTCGGGAATTTGTGGGTTGTAGTTCAATCTTGACAGCAAATCACTGAAGGTATTATTTTTGCCAGGAATGTGGATAATCTCAATATCGAATGCAGATATTGCATGAATATATCTAGCAAGTTTTCCACTACATAATCTACACCGTTGTATGAAAGTTAAGCTGATGTGGTCTGAATATACTTTCACCTTTTGCTGATAAATATAGGTTTTAAAACGAATTAATGAGAAATATAGTGCTCCAATTTCTAACTGAGTCACTGAAGAATTTCGCTCAATATTTGTAAGTCCTCTAGAAGCTGTACTGATGACGTGAAAGTCGTTGTTGATGTCTCGCTGTCCTAAAATTCCGGCGTATCCTTGCATTGATGCGTCGACATAAATCTCATATTCCAAATCTTCTCTGGGCCTCTCGAGTAATATGGACTTAGCAAAGAGTTCCTTTACTCTCTCAAAACATTTTTGATGATCCTCTGTCCATCTCCACTTATTGTTCTTTCGGAGTAGCTGCCGCAGTGGTTCGATTTCAGCCGAATATCTTGGTACGAACTTACTCTGAAAGTTCAATACCCCTAAGAGACGTCTAATTTGTTTTACGTTCCTGGGTGACGGAATTCTCATTATAGCTTCTATTCTTTTTTTATCAGGTCTTATACCTCGTTCATCCACTACATAACCCAGAAAATTTATTTCCTTGACACAAAATTTTGATTTTAGTATGTTCACAGTCATACCATGTTGTTGTAGTTTATTTAACACATAATGGACATTATTCATGTGTTCTTCAAATGTTTGACTAATGATTAGGAAATCGTCAATATACTTTATTAAAAAGTCATCTGCAGAATTTCCAAAGATACTGTGAATGGCTCTCAAAAATCCACTTCCTGAGTTTTTTAAACCAAAAGGATTTACACAAAAGCGATACTGGATCCCTGAGTACTGAAATGAAGTGTAATCACGCACTTGTGGATCTAATTCCACTTGCCAATATGATGCAGTGAGGTCAATGGATGTCAGAAATCTCCCTCTTGAAAGTTTTGTAATTAGTTGTTCAATTCCCTCACTTTGAAAATGATCTGGTTTCATATACTTGTTGACATATCTACCGTCTAATGTTAATCTCAAACTACCATCTCGTTTAATACTCCAGCAGATTGAATTTATGTATTGAGAATTACTTTGCTCAATAATCCCATTTTCTAACATGCTATTTATTAATTGTCTAGCTTTGTCTCGAAGACTTATAGGTAAATTGTCATACTTGTGCCTATATGGTGGTACGTCTTCTACTTGAAATGTATGCTGATATACATTACATCTGCCTGGGATATTACTAAATACTGAACTATTGTTCATCAAAACATCATGAAGGATTTGTTTTTGCATTATCGTAAGATTATAAGCTTCTTCACACTTGTGTATTATTTCCTCATTTCTCTTCTCTTTCCTGCTGTTGTCTGTCTCGCTCACATGGTCGTCTTTTGTTTGGATTACACATTTCTCTTCTTCTTCTGGCATTTCTGCTAGCTGTTGAAAATATGGCGTGGTATTCCCTTCATATTCTGTGACTACCTGCTTTATCTGACTATTTCTATCAGTTTCTGTGATTTGCACAAAAAACTCTTGGTCACAAATATTTTTCTCATCCTTTGTCATCTCGATTACAGAAACTCTTTCTTTTATAAATGGTACACTTATTTCTCTATCTTCTTTTGTTATTTTTAACTCTTCATGTTTAAAATCTATACATGCTTCATATTCATGTAGGAAGTCACATCCTATAATTATGTCACAAATCAGATGGTTTACAATTAGAAACATAACCTCAAAATTCTCTCCGCCGATAAGTATGCTAAGTAGAGCTTGTGTTTTTATGACCTGTGTAGTTCTTCCAATTGCAACACGACAAACTAAATTACTAGTGGGAAGAGCCATAATCTTGTTACCTTCATTAATCAAATTTATGTAAAATTTCTGTGAGCAAATTGAAGCTGATGAACCAGAATCTATAGTTGCAATGATTTCTTTCTTCGCAATTTCCATCCTAACATGAGGTGACTCAAAATTTTCTCCCTTATCTTTTGTTGCTGTAATCTTATTACAGGGTGTATGTGTAGGCGTATGATTTGTATTGGTAATGGATACTGAATTATTAAAGACGTCCTGAGAACCTACTACACAGGAGTCTGTTAACAGTTTTCCTGGTTATTTCCATGTTCACGTACGGGACTGCCATTCCTAACAGGCGCTAAATCTATCTCAGTGTCGCCACCATTGTTTTGAGTTCCCCTTCCTCGAGTTTGAAATCCTCAATTTCTGTCATTTTGTCCCCTAGGCACGTAATTTTCTTGCCGTTCCTCAGATCTTTCTCGGTTATTATTTTCCCTCCAGTGAGTGAAATTTCCCCTCTGTCTAATGTACCTCCTTCCATAGTTTTGCCCTCTTTCAGGCAATCTTTCTGTCCTGACATAATTTATTTGTTCCTGCCGGCCTGGTCTCCTATCTATCCTTGATCTTTCAAATTGTGGAACGTATGATTGATACCGTTGTCTGGTATTAATTTCATGATGTCTGTCTTGTCCTCTTATTTGTTGATAACTACCTTGGTAATTTCTTCTATCTCGTACATCTAAAAATCTATGTTCCCACTCCCGAGACATATCTTCTTCCTGTTGTTCCAAAGCTGTTATTAATTCTGTCATCTCATAGATGTTCCGTGGTTTTGCAATTAATAAGTAATTTCTTATCCTTATAGGATAATGCCTTGCGAGTAAACTCACAAAATCTTCCTCACTGATTGGAGGTGACAAGTTTCTAACCTGACTTGCATGTTTTAGTAAGTAATCAGTCATCGATATTCCCTCTCGTGGATTAAATTGACCATGACTAAGCATTGCTCGTATTCTTTGCTGTACCGTAACATTCCAAAATCTGTTCATGAATAATCTCTTAAATGATTCATATGAAATTTCACCCCCGGATACCATTTGTAACCAATCTAAGGTTTTCTGGTCCAAACATCTTTTGACAACTATCATTTTCAATGCTTCAGGTATCTTTTTAATTTGAAAATACTCTGATAATTCTGCAATGAACTGTACTGGACTGGAGTTTTCATTAAATTTTGGAAGTGGAAAATCACTTAAGATATGATTGTAATTTTGCAAATTCCCTATTCCCATATTTAAATTCTCTAGTGTAACTTGTGCACTCTGAGTTTCAGCATTAGCTATAGATGAAGCTGCCGCATCACTCACATTATTTGTCATACCTGAGGAACTACCTCTATCATTATTTTGTACATCTGACACATGTACATCACATATATTTGCCCTTGAATTCAATTCTAATCTATTTACAGTACCCTGCAGATTTTCTATTGTCTGTTCCAATTTTTTATTATTCTCATTTTGAACAGTTTGGTGTTTGTTAATTTCAGAAGTTAGCTTTTGATTCAAATCTTTAGACAAATCTTTAACTTCATCAGACAATTTATTTCTCTGTTTTTCTGACTCCTTCTGAATTTTAGATATTTCCCCTCTGAAATTAACTTGCACCTGTATTAAATCTGCATTTGTAGCCTCCATCATCTCTTTTAACTCACTTGAAATGCTACTCATTCGGCTACCTAGCTCTGTACATTTTACATTAACATGCTCTATTTTATTGTTAACCTCACTTTTTTGGTTAGATATTTCCCTGCTCATGTCTAACATTTTCTTTGAAACTTCACCTATTTCATTTGCTATCATTTCTTGATTTTCATTTTTCATTCTAATCATACTACTATCTAGCTCCATGAATTTCTTTTCAATTTCTTCCCTGTTTTGTTCTAAGCTTTTACCAATATCTTCCCTCAATTCCCTATTATTCTTTTCCATATTCTGAGTTAGTTTTTGTTCTAATTTCTCACTATTCTTTTCCATATCTTCCCTGTTTTGATCTATTTTCTTACTAAGATCTTCCCTTAATTCTCTCTTATTCTTTTCCATATCTTCCCTCATATTTCTCAGCATTTCCATAATCATCATACTAGTATCAAGATTAACATTTCCTGCTATTCTATTCTCGCCTTCTGCACTAACATTTTCATCCTCAAATCCTAAAAAGTCTGGGCTATTTCCTGTAATTTGTATTGGATCACAGCTAACTGTTACAATATCTCCCTCCATAATTATTTCTTCTGTATTACTAGCAGCCATTGTTTTTATTATCCTACCACTCCTAAGGTACATTTAAATTTGTTTACCTTTTTGATGCTGTATGTTGCCGTTACTTTAATGTCCAGCGTTCTGCCCCATTCTCCTAGATTTGTATGTCGCTTCTGCGTTGTGTTGTGATGAATCTACGTCGTCTTGTAGTTGATCTCGGAATTACGATGTCCAATCATCCATGTAGTCTGTCCTGCCTGTTGTTTCTGGAATCTGCGTCTTGTAGATCATTTCACCGCTGCATTCCTGGTTACTCTGCTTCATTCCTAGTCATCGTGTTCCTTTCCTGGTCACTTCGCCTTCCTTTCCTGGTCACTTCGCCCCACGTTCTGGGTGCCAATATGCGACGGTATTACAAATAATGTTGATGCTTGTGATGTTTATGCATGTGTGTTTACTTCACGCGTTGCCATCTTGTGACGTCATTCGTTGTTTGGTTCGTAGCTCCCTCTGGCGTAGCAATTTGTATCAGTTTTGAAATAATTCACTTTAAATGTTCTCCGGCTAGCTATTTAGGTCGACATTTAACTCTTGCAGGGTGTGAATCGGAAAGGAATCTTTTATCCAGAAATTATACTTAATGAAGAAATTGGTTTTATAACTTTTATTGCCAAACACGTTCACAAACACTTTTACAAATTGATCTGGATACTCGCCGAACTGAAACTGTTTGTAATAACTTCTTATTTATCACTTTTAACTCGCATACTTCAACTTTATGTAATTTTTTAAATGTATGATACTTTATAATAATTCTCGTAATTCTGCTGCGCGTAACGACGAAATGAAGGACTGGCTGACGATGTGTAGTGTACACGAAATTTTGATGAACTGAACGGCAAGCTACCTCGGGTCTGGCTTATTTATACGCTTGCCTCAAGATACGCCTAAAGATTATAAATGAACTGCTATTGGCTAATAAAACGCGCCAACATTAGCGTCTATTTTAATATCCAATGAAAACCACTAATACATATGCTTTAGGAAATGTTCTAGAAACTTCTACCGAAAAGGCGCGAAACATTACGTAACTTCCTGGTTCCCGGTAATGATAAACAACTCACCCCATTGCTGTATTATTGCGTTATTGTTGACAGTTTCAGTAAAGCCGTATATTATTATTTACCAATAATAATTACAATTAATAAACCTCTGAAATCAATGTCACATAAAAATACATATTCATATTACTATCATTAATTACATCTGAGTAATTTGTGATACAAATTACCGTATCAATTTTCTGGAAATGTCTCCAAAAGTATTCTTCATTGTGAACGACTTTTGCATAACTGGTAAACCATAAGAGATAGACAAAATTTTACTACACAAAAAATGTAGATCTCGTTAAAATACACAACTTATGTCATATACATTTCTTTTGTTGAGTGAACCGTTTTCGAGATATTGCTTGTTATTCCCTTAAATTTTCCAATACTTATACTTTTTCTCAAATTCGTTATTCATTTTTTTATGTCCTGGACTTGCAAAGAGAATGGAATGCGCCGCATAGCAACCAGCGTTAAAATATTTGACCATCGCTTAAAAGCTACCATATTCCCCTTGCATCTACAAGAAAATTAACAATAAGATTGACATCTCGATATCTCGATTAACATAAAGCATATGGAGAATAGGCGTTTGTAAAAATAGATTGTACAAGAGTAGAGAAAGTCATGTGAGTGTAACACATCAGATTTTTTTTTTAATTATTTTTACCCATTTTTGTTATTTTGTACTTTATTTTAACAATACTCTTGGAATTGTATTTACGTACTTTTAATTTAATATCATATTAAGTTTCAATCTTTGCATTCTTAATTTTCAAATGTTGTTACAGTTACTAAAAATTTAATTTTTTTTTTTTTTTTAAACATTTCTCTTTTTTTTTATATATAATTTATTTCTCTTTTCAAATGACATATAAATAATTAACCCTCTTACGTTCCAATACATTTCTCTGCAAGTCATCTTTAACTATCCAGCATTTACTTTACATCTCATTGCTATTTACCCTCCTGGATCAAATTGTGTGTGGCTATACATTACTCGTAGCCGTATCCTAACCTTCAAATTTTTGTTCATGAATAACCTCTTGTATTCATATGAAATTTCATCCCATGATAACATTTGAAAACAATCTAAAGCTTCCTGAACAATACATCTTTTACCAACTTTCATTTTCAATTCTTCTCTTATCTTTTTAATCTGAGAATACTCTGACAAATCTGTACTAAACTGTACTGGATTGGAGTTTTCATTTTGAACAGCTTCGTACTTGTTAATTTCAGAAGTTTGCTTTTGATTATTTACAGGCAAAACTTTAACTTCTTCGTACAATTTATTTCTCTGCATTACTGACTCATTCCGTATTTCTGATATCTCCCCTCTGAAATTAACCTGCGTCTGATTGAAATCTACATTCATAACCTCTTTCATCTCTCTCATCTCACTTGAAATATTACTCATTCTACTACCTAACTCTGTACATTCTACATCAACATGTTCATTTTTAGTATTAACCTCACTTTCTTTGTTACCTATTTCCCTGCTCATGTCTAACATTTTCTTTGAAACTTCTCCTATCTCATTTGCTATTACTTCCTCATTTTCATCTCTCATTTTTGGCATACTACTATCTAGCTTTATAACTCTCTTTTCAATTTCTTCACTACTTTGATCTACTTTTTGCTCTAATTTCTCATTCCTCCTACCAATATTTTCCATTAATTTGCTATGATCTTTGTTTATAGTTCTCTCAATTCCTCAAAACTCTGATCTACTTTTTGTTCTACAGTCTTAATAATATCTTCTCTCAATTTCTCATTATTCTGAGTTAGTTTTTGTTCTAAACTCCTATCAATATCTTCCCTCAATTCCCTATTATTCTTTTGCATATCTTCCCTGTTTTGATCTATTTTCTTACTAAGATCTTCCCTCATTTCCCTATTATTCTTTTGCATATCTTCCCTGTTTTGATCTATTTTCTTACTAAGATCTTCCCTCATTTCCCTATTATTCTTTTCCATATTCTCATTCAAATTTTTCAGCATTTCCATAATCATACTAGTATCAAGATTAACATTTCCTGCTATTCTATTCTGACTTTCTGCACTAACATTTCCACCCTCAAATCCTAAAAAGTTTGAGCTATTTTCTGTAACCTGTATTGAATTACAGCTAACTGTTACATTATCTCCCTCCATAATTATTTCTTCTGTATTATTAGTAGCCATTGTTTTCTTTATCCTACCACTCCTTAAGTACATTTGAAGGTTACAATTTTGTTTTCTAAAAAAAAAATTACGATACTCTGACCTTTGTGATGCTGTCTGTTGCTGTTACATTGATGTCCAGCTTCCTGCCCCTCTCTCCTAGATTTGTATGTCGCTTCGATGAATCTGCGTCGTTTTGTTGTCCTGTAGTTTGAATTTCCCTGTTGCCTTGTAATCTCGGAATTACGATGTCCAATCATCCGCGTAGTCTGTCGTCCCTTTTGTTGTTTCTGGAATCTGCGTCTTGTAGTTCAGTTCACTTCTCCATTCGCCCCACATCCTGGTTAATTCTGCTACTTTCCTGGTCACTCTGCCCCTTTCCTGGTCATCGTGTTCCTTTCCTGGTTACTCTGCCCCACGTTCTGGGTGCCAATTTGCGATAGTATTAATGTTATTTATTTAACATTATGCTTACGTAATATGTTTTTACGTAAATTATTAGAACTTGAAGATCTTACATTGTGTTGCTTTTGTTTTGTTTGGTTACATAATTTTAACTGCCCCACGTTGGGCGCCAATTTGCGACGGTATTCTTTATAATTATGTAACATTATTGTAGCCCCACGTTTGGGAGCCAATTTGATGCGGTATTACTTATAATGTTTGTTTACATCAGTGTTGAAGCCATCTTGTGACGTCATTCATTTGTTCGTTTTGTAGCTCCATCTTGTGTTAGAAATTTGCATCAGTGTTAGTGTTCGAAAGAATGCGACTGTTACTTGATTTAAATTTTGTTTACTGTCCTCCGGCTAGCTATTATCTCTCGGTCGAACATGTCTCTTGATCAGGGTTGTGTAAACGGAAAGGAATCTTTTATCCAAATATAACACTGATGAAGAAATTTGTTTTACACATTTATTGTCGAACACGTTAACTATAACATTTATACATTGATCTTTACACTCGCCAAACTGAAACTGTTATAATAACTTCATTACTAATCACTCTTAATTCACGTAATTCAACTTTGTGTATAATTAACTTTATAATACTTTAGATTTTACATAATTCTGCTGCGCGGAACTTGTGAATTTATATCCGATGTATGCCGTACTAATACTTTCGACGAACTGACGAACTGAAGACGACGTGTAGTGCACAAAGAATTTTGATGAACTGCCGACTGAAGGCGACGTGTAATGTATTGAGATTTTCGATGAACTGAGCAACTGAAGGCGACGTGTAAGGTATTGAGATTTTCGATGAACTGAGCAACTGAAGGCGACGTGTAAGGTATTGAGATTTTCGATGAACTGCCCGCGATCTACCTCTGACTTGGCTTTTTATACACCCACATCCAGATACACCTAAAGATTATAACTGAACTACTATTGGCTAATAAAACGCACCAACATTAGCGTCTATCTTAATATCCAATGAAAATTATGAATACATATGCTCTAGGGAAACATTCCAGAAGTTTCTACCGAAAATTGCGCCAACATTACGTAACTTCCTCGTTTCCAATAATGATAAACAGCTCACCCCCCCTTGCTGCATTATTGCGCGCTATTATTGACAGTTTCAGTAAGGCATTATAAATTTACTTCCCAACAATATTTACAATCAATAAACATCTGAAATCAATGTCACATAAAAATGCATATTCATATTACAATCATTATTTACATTAAAGTAATTTGTGATACAAATTACTGCATCAACAGGAAGCCAACACACACTACTAATTACATAAAAAATAAGAGTTTCAATCCAACCACACACAAACATGCAGTACTAAACAGCCTAACACATAGACTGGTATATACCCCCTTAAATAAAAAAGAATACCAGTTAGAATACCAGCATATAGTAGACACAGCAATACATAATGGGTACAACAAAACAACTATTGACAAAAAAATTGCAAAATTCAAACGACAGATGCACATCAGAAACACAACAAATCTCAGCCAGCAAGATAAAGGGCTAAAGTTCAAGAAATTCACATACCACCCAGGAACTTTTCACAAATTTAAGAAGATTTTCATGAAACATAACATCAGCCTAGCTCCACAGAACAAATTTAACATAGAGAAATTACTTTGTAACAAGTTAAAAGACCCCATTCCACAAGACAAAAAAGCTGGAATCTATAAAATCAATTGTTCAGATTACAATAAAGTATACATAGGTAAGACAAAAAGAAACCTAGAAACTAGGCTAAAGGAGCACATGAGATGTATTAAATACAAACAAATGGACAAATCTGCAGTTTCACACCATTTTTGGATCACTAATCACAACATCAAACCCAATATTACATTAGTCAAACCAGCCAAATTTGCAGCCGAATTAGATGCATGGGAGAAGATCACCATTCTAAAACACAACACACATCTAATGAATTTTGATTTGCCGCCACCAAATCCTCTCTGGAAGTACATTTCTCCACCACAGGATCCAGTCCAAAAAACGGAACCACCAACAACACGGGCCAGTCGAATTAACCTTCTGAGGATGGGAACAACGGTTACCCGAAACATGTTAAGTGAGTAAACTTAAGTGATGTTAGTGTAACAATTCCGACTCACCTTTAAATAAATGAAAATGAAACTTTTAATTCAAACAATATCAAAACACAAGTATGAATGAATGAATATTTATTTCTCAAGGCTAACAATTACCTAATTAAATTACATACATTTTAGACTATAACATTTGAAAATATTAGACTATTAAATGTGGAAGGTTGCCCCACTTAAGCTCACATGACCTTGAATCGCTCTCCCACTCCTGCCATTGGTCAAAATGCTTATGTTTATTATTGCGTCAGCTCACTGCGAGTTCCAGCTGTCTGCTGGGCCAGTCTGAGGTAGGGCGATTCTTTTGCAGTAATCAATTCATACGATTCATTCACGAGTCATGAATCGAATGTATGAATCGAATCAAGTATGAATGAATGAATATTTATTTCTCAAGGCTAACAATTACCTAATTAAATTACATACATTTTAGACTATAACATTTGAAAATATTAGACTATTAAATGTGGAAGGTTGCCCCACTTAAGCTCACATGACCTTGAATCGCTCTCCCACTCCTGCCATTGGTCAAAATGCTTATGTTTATTATTGCGTCAGCTCACTGCGAGTTCCAGCTGTCTGCTGGGCCAGTCTGAGGTAGGGCGATTCTTTTGCAGTAATCAATTCATACGATTCATTCACGAGTCATGAATCAATTCATACGATTCGTTCGCGATTCATGAATCGTCCCCTTGTCTGCTGGTCTATCCTACTGCACGATTCAATCATGAATCGTGTCCACCACGATTTGTTCATGAATCGTACCCTTGTCTGCTCGCCTGCCTTAGTGCACAATTTGTTCATGAATCGTCCGCTTGTCTGCTGGTCTAACCCACTGCACGATTCGTTCATGAATCGTACCCTTGTCTGCTCGCCTGCCTTAGTGCACGATTCGTTCATGAATCGTCCGCTTGCCTGCTGGTCTAACCCACTGCACGATTCAATCATGAATCGTACCCTTGACTGGTGCCTATTCTCACTCACAATTCTTATATGAACCGTCCCCCGTTTGTACTTTGCAGTTTGCAGACAAAATGCGCAATCAGGAGTTTGTTGTTACGATGAGGGTTATGATCTTTTTTCTTTCACGTAAAAAAGACAATGTATGTAAAAATGCTTTCTGCGCTATTTTGGGTAATACACTTGGAGTTTCCTGAATTTGTTAATGAAACCATTCTGTGTGATTCCACTTAAGTTGCAATTACATAAGTATTATGCAAAGTATATATGAAGACATTATTATTATATTCTTCTTCATTTCTATGATTAGGCATTCCATCCGCCTTCGTATTCTTTACTCCCATCTTTTCCTGGGGTGTCCGATGTTTCTTTTTACTGACGATTTGTACTTATTAATTAATAGTGGTATTCTTTCTTCAATCGTGTAGTGTAGTTCATATGATCTTTTCAATTAAATTAATTTTCTTCGATTTTATCATATAATTTATAAATATTCAGTTGTATAATTTTATGTTTCATTTGTTATTAGATCTAATCTAGTGCATCCTTAAGTTCTTCATAAAAAATCGTTTCCGCCCTCTGAAGTTCACTTTTGTCCGCTTTTTTTTATTATTATTATCATCATCATCCGTCACCACTACCGCAGTTGCGCGGGACAATAAGCTCTATAACTTTTATAAATACGTGACCGTGCATGCAGAGAATAATTTTTATATACATTTTACATCGGCATATTCGAGGTACTATTAATGCATTAGAATTGGCTTAGTTATATCGATGCATGTTCCTATACTTTTAATGTAGATTATAGTATATAAATTAAAGCTTTTCAATTATATAATTTTAAACACTTTAATATTTTATAATCACAATGTTAATCAAACCAAGATTTCTAAAATTCTCTATTTTTCCTACATTTTGCATATATTTTGGTATTGTATATTATAATATCTACTATACTGTAATCATGCAATACTGTGTATCAAATCTCCCAGTAAAGTACTGAAAATTACTTCAATTGTTTATACCACGTGCTGCAGCCTACATTCATCCATTGGCAATGCTTACGATTCATTTTACTGCGCTTTACAGTTATTTACACAATTTGTTTTTAAGAATTAATCTTTCTCGGCTGAACTCGGTACTCCTAGGTTATGACATCAGCATCTCAAAGAATCGTGTTGATCTACCAATTCATATTATGAATTCTAGCGATTTTTTAGACCTGAGCAATTCACTCAATACTTTGATCATTCCGGTGTACTACGAATCGACAGAACCTGGCAATACTTTTTTTTTAAGCGGTGGTGTTTTTTATGCTGTTTTCGTATACCATGTTACAGCATCACAATGCTTGCCGCTTGGTAATTTCCTTGCTCATCATCATACTCACTCGGCAACATTCATCCGGGCTCGGCTTGGCAGCCAAAGCGCAAGCGAGAATGAATCGAGAATGTCCTGATCACGATTCTTTTTGAACGACGATTCATGTACGATTCTTTCTGAACGACGATTCATGCACGATTCTTTTTGAACGATGATTCATACACGATTCTTACGATTCATTTTGAACAACGATTGATACACGATTCTTACGATTCATTTTGAACGACGATTCATGCACAATTCTTACGATTCATTTTGAACGACGATTCATGCTAAGACTGCCACGATTCATACGATTTTTTCCTTGTAGTCGTTCATATGAACGATTCGTTCATGAATCGCCCCATGTCTAGTCTGAGGCAAAGTTTACTCGTAATAGCTTCAACAATTGCTGATTTGTGGCAGGGGTACATTGTTGGGCTTTCCAATGCCAGTTTCAACCTTTCAATGATAGTGGAAAGGTGCAAACAAAAGGTTCTTACCATAAGTAAGTCGTGTGCATAAAAATGGATCCCCACCTGAGGTTCAGTGTGCAAAAAAACTAGCAAGAAAAATGCCACAACCAACACGACCTAAATCAGTAATAGCCAAGGTGAGTGCAACAGTGACTCAAGAAAATCCACCAACCCACAGAAGCATTTCCAGTCATGAATATCCAAAGGGACCATCTATCAGATAATACACAGCAATTTGGGTCTAGAACGGCCCCATAAAGCATGTGGACACGCTTTGAAAGAGCAGCACATCAGAGAACGCTTCACCAATGCAAGAAAACACTATGAACACCACCTGGCAGGTGTAAGTGGCAATGGGTGGTTTATCTAGATGAAGCATGGGTTTATCTAGGTGACACAAAAAAAACCTGAGCCATTTATTACCATCAAGTGGGCCAAAAAGGGCGCTCCAACTTTATTCGGAAGAACAAGGAAAAGTTTTCCAGGGGATTCATGGTGGTTGCAGGTTATTGCTTTCAGGGGAAATTTAGCATTCATAGAGTTGCCAAATGTAAAAATTAATGCAGCCTACTATCAAAGGAATGTTATGGACCCAATTTTTGATGAAGAGATTCCTCAGTTGTGTGATGAGAATGCCCCAAATGTTTGGATGCACATGGATAAAGCATCCAGTCACACTTCAGTCTTCCCAGCATTACTACCACCGGAAAGCTATCAATGTGATAGCATTTAAAAGGATCCCTGTGAAGACTCCAGATGCCTTGCCTATGAATTTTTGCAGATTTGGTCAGCTGAAACACCGCCTTGCTGCTCGACGTCCCACCACAATTGAAGGACTCTGGAGGAGTGGGCTAAACTCCCCCTTCCTGTTCTTAGAATGCAGCCTTCTTCAATGGAAATTGCGCTGCACAGCCATAGTTAAAGCCCGTGGAAATCATATTGAACACAATAGCTGGTGGCGAAAGGGAATCTCGCCATGAAAAAACATAAGCAAAAACGTCCGAGCTTAAGTTGGGCAACCCTCCATATAGACTATAAATTCACTTCTTCGTTGCTTGCCTATGCCTAATTTACAGTCTCAATACACACAACTCCTGGGAAACACAAGTAAGCTCAAGCTGGAAGTGGAGAAACATTATGTATAATCAATACCATATCACTGTTCAAAATTTTCAGGTTGTCAACTTCAGAAAGAGGTAGTGCATTTGTTGGTACTCTTGATAGGTGTAAACATTTTGCTCAGAGAGCAAAGAACTTAATATGACAGACATTACACAGTTTGTTTCCATGCAACACTTTGAAATTGAAACAAAAATGTATTAATATACAATATGTAATTGCATTTTTGCCCCAAAAAAGATAATATAATACTATCAAAGAAAATGTATTTTATAAAAATTGGATATGTAATTTTGAAATGTTCATAATTAACAGGTATTTAAAAATGAAAGTTCTTTGCATTATATTTTATGGGATTTAAGTGGGAATTAAAATCCATATGTAAAAATGAAATATACACTACAGTGAGATTCATTATTCCAAGATTTTATTGTACTCTGCACTTGCTTGCACTTGTCTGTATGTTGTTCAAATCAACCTTGTTTTCATTTACAGGTACAAGAAGCAGTAGCAAATTGTTTGCCTCCACTAGTCCCTGCCATCAAGGATGATGCTCCACAACTTGTTCAAAAATTGCTACATCAATTGCTGGAGTCTGAGATTTACGGTGAAAGAAAAGGTGCAGCCTACGGCTTAGCTGGTCTGGTTAAAGGAATGGGTATCCTTGCCTTAAAACAGCTGGACATTATGAATACACTAACAACAGCCATTCAAAATAAAAAGAATTTCAGGCATAGGGAAGGTAAGATATTTTGTATCCATGCACAGTGTAGTAGCATATAGTCATGATAGTTTTGCTAATGCTTGATAGCTGATGCTACGCTAGCACTCCAAACAGCAGAAAGTTATTGTGCTCTTTTCATAGGGTTACAGCTTGTGATAAAGCTGCATTTTCAGCATTATTGTTGGCCAAGCAATTGCAGTTTTCTATTAAAGTATACTAAGTGATGTTAGTATTGCTGCAACGTGCTTCTAACCAAAGGAAGTGTATGTAGTACAGTAAATTGCAGCAATAACAAGAAAAAAATTGTCTAATGTTTTGTTCTTCAGGATTCCCAAAGACAAAGAAAGATAGCCTAAACACTGTGAGATAGTGAATGTGAATGTGAATATTGAACAAATCTAAGAGTTACAATAAATGAAGAACACCTAACTGTGTAGTGTGGGAATAGCATGTCTGCCTTACATTCAAGAGGAGACCCAATTTCAAATCTTGGTTAGGGTGAATTACCTGGTTTTTCCCTTATCCTGAAAAGATTAATGTTGGGTAACTTCTAAGCTCCATGGACTCTGGGTTCATTTGAGCATCATATCATGCATTTCATTCATCATCCAACATGACATACCTGGTTAAAGGACGTTAACCCCCCCCTCCAAAAAGTGCGAGTTCATATTATGAAACTAGTTGGTACTATGTACATTAGTTTGGTTATGATATATCTAAATAAATTGTGTGTAATCATTTATTAATATATTGGTATGGAAGAACCCTAAGCAATGCATCTAGGCATAACAACAATAATTGATGACTGGAAGTGGAAAACGTTGAAAGTGCCAAAATTGTGTAATGTCAGATTTTTCATGGAAACCGCTGAATGTGCCAAGACAAATAAAATGGAAAAGGTTGGAAGTACCATACAGGTTTCCTTGCTGTTCATAAGACATGCGATAGATGTACCAGGATGTATGTTCCGTCAGTAGTGGCATGGTGAACGCTGTATGTGCCACGCGCCAACAGCAGTACTTGTTGGTTCCTGTCTCTGTTGTGAGCTCCTACTGTTGTAGTGCTTTGAATATTATGCATTCATTTCCATACTGTGTTCCTCAATACTTTGTTATAATGGAAAGGAAGGGAAAGGTTGCTAACTTAAAAAGATGTTCAGAGCTAAGAATTCATGGAAAGCCATATTCAACTTACAAAGGAACAGCTGTTGCTGTGAAGTAGCCACCAGCACGTGATGTAAGTTAGTATCATTGGTGTTGAAATCAAGTTTTTAGTGTCCGGTCGTAATTACATGCCTTCCCATCCAGACTTTGGTATCATAGAAAAAAGGAAGAAGAATGTTAAATGCATTTTGCCTGAAGAACTGGAAAATATGGTGGCTACAGCCAGAGTAAAAAATCCCTTTAAGGTGGTAAACATGGGTGAAGGTGATTTCTTGGATCTGGCTTCCTTAGTTGATACATATCTGAACATCAGCAAATTGTAGATAACGGAAGCTTCAGTTATATGTTTCAGTTTGGACAAGAAAGGCAAGCTTCTAATGAAAACTTCTTTTGATGAAGGAGACTGGATTGAGTTCTCTGTCTTCAAGAAAGGGTGGAAATTCAATGATCTGCCGTCCTTAGGAAATGTGCCTCAACTTCCACTGACAAGCAAAATTAGTGCAGAGAAAAGAAGGAATTAATTGCTATGATTAAATTTCTTGATGTGAAATATAGGACATTTTATGAATCTTTGTGTCAGTGATATCAGACTACAAGAACTTGGTTGGACATTCAGCATTTTGTTGGTTTAGTCGCATGGTGCACGCAGCTTTACCGAAATGTTCAGTTTTATGGGAGCTTGTGCCCAATATCAAATGTCCTTTTTAAAAAATGTTTGAATGAAAAGTTAACACTGATGTGAAATATCAGAATTTATATTTAATTAAAGGCAATTGTTTGTAATATAAATTTTATAAGGTTTTTTTGCATTTTCCTGAATGTTTATTTTTGGGACATACAGCGTTTCCCACATCAATTGTCAGAAATAATTAATGTTTAGAGAACTCAAGTAACAGTGAATGAGACTGACACTTTTATATTTGAGGCATTTGTGGCATATGTTGTCACTTACACTTTAATTATAAGAGACTATTTTCAGAAGCCCTTGCTTCCATTCACAACCACAGGGTATATTACTAGATGGTATAAATCAGCTATGCCTGATATAGTTGACATTAGCAGCAAGGTTTATCATAAATACTTCGAGTGAATATAGGTACACTCCAATAAGAGTGAGAATTTTAAGGTTTTATAAAGGACATAAAGGAATGATGATGTAACACTGCAAAGAATTCTTAATACTCTTTTTTGTAACATAAATCTTTCTTACTGTGTGGAGAAGTACCCCAAAAGACTATTTGGTATGGCAAGAGGGAGTAAAACTAGGCAAAGTATGCTACTTTCAAGTCATTCTAATTGAGAGGATTGTGCATTTTCTATTTTAACTGCTTAGCATTCAAATTTGTGTTCTTTACAAAATGATTAAACTCTTATGCTGGTGAATTTACAGTCCTTCACAACTTGGTTTACTTCTTAAGAAGCAGGAACATAATTTATAGTTGCTGAAGTTTATACTTTGCTCTGTTTCTGTCATGTGTGGCCATGTGGTTTGTATTTAATATTGTTGCCACATTCTTTTTGCTGTTTTGTATTCTTTGTTGTAAAATGCATATTCATTGTATAACCCTCAATATTTGCTATGATTTGTTGTTTGGCAGTCTGAAAATTAAAGTATGAAGCTTCCCCCCCCCCAAGTAATCACTCTTTATTGTCAAATATAAGAATCTTGAATATAGAATTCAAAATACACAGGAGGAACACAAAATTGTGCTTTAAAAATCCAAAGTCCTTCCGTTACATAGTGAAAAACAGCTGGAAATCGACAGGACTTGAAAAGAATGACTTAAGTATTGAACAATTCAAACCATTAATAATAGATATGGAAATTACTGATGCAGGGGGGGAGGCATTGGAAATAAATGCATGTTTTAAAGGATCTACATTTTTTGTTTAGTATGTTTTTGTCTATCGCTTAATGTTTACCACTTAATGCAAGATTTATAAATTTTCATTCCAAATGAAGAGGACTTCACAAGCTATTCCTAGAAAATTTAAAATATGCATTTTATTTTTCATGTAAACATCCTTAATATATGGTATTTTAATCAAAATTGTTAGAGCCATTTTTCGAAAAACAAAACATTTAAAAAAACGTTCCATGTAAAGGGTAATTTTGGTGGGGGAATCTTTGTGAAAATCTTGATGTCATATCTTTGGAAGGTACTGAATTTAAATACCAAGTTTGATGTTTATCCAACATTTTGTTTTTGAGTTAAGCTGCACACACACACACACACACGCACACGCACTCGCACTCGCACTCACACACTCTCACACACTCTCACACTCTCTCTCTCTTCTAAAAAAATCTGATGTGTTACATCATATGACTTTCTCTAGGGTCTATCACTTATTAGTGGATATACAAGTTTTCTTAAGAAGGTTTAGTTTCCTATCTACTTCATTTTAATCCAAATAAACCTTTCCGGAAATAGCTGCATTACACATTTCATTATAGATACAAAACAAATCGCGATAGTTAAATGACTTAGAACTGGATGCTATATGCTGGCCTTAAATTTCCATACTCTCCATGACATTGTGGGAAACAGGTTAATATTGACAGGACTTTAAAAGTATTGATCAATTCGAACCATTAATAATGGATATCTCGGAAATGGCTGGTCCCATAAAAATAGCTATTTGAAATAAATTGCATGTTTTAAAGAGATCTATATATTTTTTGCAGTACGTTTTCCTCTGTCATTTAATGCTTACCAGTTACACAAGGTTATACAAAATTGCTTCCGAAAAGAGGACTCACAAGTTATTCCCAGAACATTCAAGATACCCATTTTGCTTTTCATGTAAATACCTTTAATATATAGTATTTTAATTAAAATCATTAGAGCCTTTTTTCAGAAAATCATTGAATTTTGAAAAATATTACATGTAAAGGGTAGTTTGAGGTGGGGAGGATTTTTTTAAAATCTTCATGTCGCATCTTTGGAAGGCATTGAACCTAAATACCAAGTTTGGTATTTATCTGACTTTTCATTTTGGATTCAGAAAGCCTCAAAACATGTATTTCTGGTGAAACCCCCAGTGTTTGGGTGGAATGTAATACCTTCTCTACCTTCTATGTATGTGATAGAAAGCAATGAATAGAATGGGAAGCAAGATGGAGAATAACTCATTGTTAACTCCAGAGCATTAGCCCCCTCACCGCACACGCACACACACACGCACACAGGATCTCAAAACCAGTATTGCCAATGAAATCTTGATATTGAATTTTTGGATGGAATGTAACCCTCTACCTGATATTATGCACGTGGTAGAGAAAGTAAAAACAAAATGAAATGAAATATATCAGAACAGTTTGAATTTATTTGTGTGTGCGTGTGCACTTATTATTTTTTGTTTGTTTCTGCAGTGGATGAATGCAAAACTGAGCATTACCTAAGATAATGATTAACTCTAGATTTAGAAAAATGTATGAAAACAGCAAAACGTTCAACATTGATGAATATGACAATGTGTTAACGATGAGAAAAATAATTATCTGACTTATCCCTTATCTTCCAGGAGCACTGTTTGCATTTGAAATGCTTTGCAACATGTTGGGACGTTTATTTGAACCTTACATTGTTCATGTTCTGCCACATCTGTTACTTTGTTTTGGTGATGGGAGCCAATACGTACGAGATGCAACTGATGACACAGCAAGAGTTGTAATGAGTAAGCTATCTGCTCATGGAGTAAAACTTGTATTGCCATCTCTGTTAGCTGCTTTGGAAGAAGATTCATGGAGGACAAAGACAGGTATGTATTATAACAGAAAAATAAAATATCTCACTAATCATGCAATACTCGAGATAACTCAACAAATTTTCTTAAACATTATGTTGCTTTGTTTCTATTCTTGTTATAAATAAATGTCCTATTATTCCATTTAATGTATGAATTTTTACAACACAAAAAGAGATTGTGATTAAGCCACTGTACACAGCACAACTATGAATATTCATTCACCTTTCACAAAAAAACAAAAATGCAATATAGCTCTGCCCATTATATCTTGGCCCATGGGTCTGTTTCACTTACAAGCCAGTGACTGTAATGGTGCTCAGAAGTTTGCAGCTCCGTTGTTGCCATTTGTTGCATGATGTACTGTATGTGTGTATTGTTATTGGAGTAATACATATTTGTGCTTAACATAAAGGAACATTTTTTAATTTACAAAACCTAAGTGCAATGCAAATATAGTTATTACCAGGATTACTGTGGATAGGAATCTATTGAGAATCCATAGAAGTCATTGTGACACGATTTAGATGCATCAGTTAGATGCAATATGGCTTTCCAATTTCAACAGAAAAATTTTTCAATATCTTAATTATTGATCCTGAAGCCTTTAAATCTGCTACGTCAAGTATACACTGGCATTCTTTTGAACTTTCTTCTTTCCTTAGAGGAATATTATTTAATCTATGAATCAAGCTTTTGAAAGCTGCAAGTTAGTGTGATTGGATTACAGTCATTCTTTTTAATGTAATTATTTACATGTAGTGATTTTCTGTAGATCCCAAATTTAAATTTGTCTTGATCTCTGATTATTTTAAGATCCAAAAAGGGTATAGTATTATTCTCTTCTGTTTGCATTATGAAATTTATAAATCTGTCTTGTAGATTCAGTAATTTCAGAGCATCTTCCTTGAGTTTTAATGTGTATGATTGCAAAGACATCATCTATGTATCTGAGCTAAAATTTGTACATGTGGGGAAAGGCTTTTAACTGTGTGTGTTTCCAAGTGACTGTATAAATCTGCGAGAATGAGTGACAAAGGGCTTCCCATCCCTAATCCTTGTTGGATACATAAATGTGTAAGCTTATGTCTTCTAATTCTGCAGTATAGAATGAGTTACCATTTTCTAAGAAGTGTGGAAATTTTCTCTATGGTGTGCTTTTTAATAGAGCCTTGACATCAAATGAGACGATTATATGATTTTCTGGCATCCTAAAATCTTGGATGATGTTAACCAATTCTAAAGAAATTTTAATCCCTAAACTTTCATATTTATTTTAGAATTCTAATTTCTTGACCAACATTTACCAATGTAGTAAGTCGATCAGTTTATTCTATTAATGACAGGTCTCATGCTGTCACCTTTTTTTGTGTATTTTAGGTAAACAACATAACATTGGCAAGGTAGGGTTGGTGGACTTGAGGACAAATTTGTCATCATTCAATATTAATGTATTTTTCTTTCAAAGTTCTGTTGACCAAGTCTGCACAAAGTGCCTAGTGGTCTTTTTGAAATTTCCACATAATCTGAGCCACATAGAAGTAGGTCAACCCTTTGTATATAAGCATCATGTTCTAAGATTACTAATGTGTTACCTCAGTTGTGTGCATTGTCACTAAATATATTTAGGCAAGCAACTTTATAAAGATAATCTTGAGAGTGGATAAGTAAGATTTTTATTACTATTTTTTTAGTGTGAATAATATTATGTAATTCATATCAGATATATTTTCTTCAGAGCATGATAGGCATTTGATTCACCTATATTCCCTAATTTATTTTTATGGTGTTCTTCCAACAATTCATTATGTTCACAAGATTTCCATTCACCGTTTTTTAGCCATTTATGTTCATTTTTTATATGATGAATTGATGTTGAATTTTTTAATTAACATGGTACCGTTCTGATTACAGTTTTGCACAGCCCATCATAAATGGTTATTCATACTGGCTTTCCATGCCATCAGCTTGGTTTTTTTTCATACCATTTTAATTTTTGCATTACACTTTTAGAAAATACGTCAAATTCATGTCCAACTTCCGGATACTGAGTTTTTAACAGGTATCTTTTACCTTTATGTCTGTCGGAGAGAAAAACCAAGTGTATACATTATCTGTTTTGCAAGCCTCGTCGTTATGTTCCCACAAGCAGCCTTTTCCAAATTACCTTTCACCATACCTCTTTTTAACAAGTTCAAAATCAATAATTTTGTGACAATTTAAATCCATTACAAAATGGACTAAATATCTGGCTGAAAATCCTGGTGAGTCATACTGCCCATCCCCTGCCAATCATATAGGTATACCACAACCTTTTAATGAATTCAAGTTTTTTCTTTCTTGAACCCAAAATGCTCTAACAACTGGTGCTGCCATGTTTCAAATGGTTTTATTGAATGTACGCCTTGAAATCATTGCCAAATCCAGAAGGACCTAAATTGCTGAAACAGTTTACCAGATAATAATAAAGAACTTGCTGTTAAAGTGTTTTCTTCTGGTTTCTTTCCTGATAGATTTTGTGAGTTTCAAATGAATGTATTACCACAATAACACACTGTTTTCACACTTAGAATTGTCCCTTTAATGTAATGAGAAATTGTTATGGCTTCATTTCTACATAAATCACATACCTTGAAAAATAAAAGTAGAGATGTCCAAGCAACAATGAAATATTCTGCTGTAGCTTCATTTCGTGTATGGTGAAAGTCTCTTCTTCCTCATTATTACTTGTATCAGAATCTGAAGTATCAGGTTCGTAGATATTTTCAGGAATCATAGGGAAATATATATTTCGTTATGATTTCAGTACTAATTCACATTTTACTTCTGAATTCTGGTTTTTTCATCACCTTCTATTCTGAATTCTCTTTCACTACTTTTATCATCACCAGCTTCATTGTCAGTCTTATTGCAAGTAACGCTATCGCATAGCTCAGAAACCATTACAATTTCTAGCCTCTATCATTCTGTCCTTTGTCGTTTGCTCTAGAATGAAGATGGTAAAGGATCAATTGTCTTACTAGAACTTGATATCTGGAAATTGTCTTCATTTTTCCTTATAGTAAGAATATTCCAGTATTTAATAAAGCCCTCTGAAATTTTCATCCGGCATAAGCTGCTTTTTTAACTGTCTGTTCATAATCTGTGTCCAATAAATGGAAGGAACATAAACGACTACCGGAACCAGACAAAAAACCTTTCCTTTTGCAAAATTCTACCCATATCCTGTATCTTTTGGAAGATTTGTCTCTGTTTGGAAAAGAGCCTCTGAGCAAAATTACCAGTCTTTCATCCCCAATATAGAATGGGACGCTAAGGACCACAGCAGTTAAAGAGCATCCATAAATAAAATTCAATTTTTTTTCTCCTTCTTCTTTCCCTGTTTGAAAACTCATGAAAATGAGTTCCCTTAATTAAAAAAGATCAAAACCCCATCAGAAATTCAGGAAGATGTAGTCAACTTGTCCCAGATTTCACTCAACCAAAGGGAAATGCATCTGTTAAATCAGGGTCTTAAAACCTGTATTGACTATACACACAATATAGATGAATACATAGCAGATATCGAAATAGCAATTTTTGACAAATTGAAAGATGGAAAATGCATCATAAGAGCAAAATGTGAGGATATTTTGGATGAATTAGTAGTGAAGGAAAAAACCCAAAAAGTAACCCGTATCGATCTGCATTAAAAACGTTGAAAGAGAAAGATCTTATTTATATTAAAGCTGACAAAGGTAATAAAGTAGTAATTTTGGATAAATCGGAATATGAAACACGTATGACAGCACCTCTTCATGGCAATGATTACAAAAAACTTACAAAAGACCCCACAAAAAAGAGTCAGAACACTACAATAAAGGTGCTAAACAACATGAAACATATTTTGGATGAAAAAGACAAAAAGTTCCTCATACCGAGCAACCTATCACACCCAGGATATATGGATTACCAAAAATACATAAACCAGATCAAAAAATGAGACCAATAATAAACACTATAAACTCATCCACATACAATATAATCAGCATGGTTAGTTAAAGAATTTCAGAAACTTCCTCAGTTCCACAGCCTAAGTATTAAAAATACATTTGATCTGATAGAAAATATCCAAAACCTAGAACTCACGGACAATGACCTTCTGATGTCATTTCTTTGTTCCCTAGCATACCAAGAGAAAAACTCCTTACATATACCAGGCAGTGGTTAAAGTCAATATACATGGGTAATGAAAAAATGGAGGAATATCTTGCTCTGATAAAGTTATGCATCAATGAGAACTATTTTACATTTACAGATGAATACTATTGCCAAATAAATGGACTAGCAATGGGAAATCCACTGTCCCCATTTCTAGCCAATTTATACATGAGCTTTCTGGAGACCCACACAACAAATGCATTCCCATTTTTATTTAAATGATGGTTCAGATATGTTGACGACATCTTTGCAGTAGTTGACAAGAAACTTGCCAAAGATAACTTGAAGTTACTTAATTTGATAGCTCAGTAAAATTCACAATGGAAATAGAATCAGACAACAAACTCCCTTTCTTGGATATAATAGTCATCATAACTAACAATAAATTAGAATTCAGAATTTTTAGAAAACCTACACACATGGATAATTACATAAGGATATAACCCAAGACCACATAAACATGCAATTTTCAACAGTTTGGTCTTCAGATTGGTAAACATACCCTTGAAAGATGAGGAATATAAGAAAGAGCTCCAAAACATCATAGAAGTAGCCTACAAAAATGGCTTTGCAAAAGAATTAGTATACAAGAAAATCCAAAAATTTAAAAAAGATAAAGAAAAAAAAGGAAATTACCAGACTACTAAAAATAACAGAAGACAATAGTTTTAAAAAGTTTACATTTCATCCTTGGGCACATAAAAAATTTCAAAGGATTTTCATGCAGTGGAACATCAAACTAGCACCCATCAATAAACATAGTTTAAATAACATATTAAGAACAAACACAAAAGATAAAATTCCTAGAACTAAAATGCCAGGTATTTACGAGATAAATTGCAGTGATTGCAAACTTAAATATATAGGCAAAACAAAAAGGAACATAGGGGTGAGACTGAAAGAACATTTTAGAAATATAAAACACAAAGAAACTGAAAAATTGGCCATCGCATATCATTTCTGGAATTCAAACCACAACATCCATAATGAAATAAATTTAATCAAGTCGATCCAAAATCCAATAGAATTGACGATATGAGAAAAACTCCTCATACAAAAAAAAACAAAAGTCATTAATGATTTTCAATTTCCCTCCAGAAAAGGATCTCATCTTTAAATACATCAAGCCGAAAATGACGTCAGGAAGCCCAACAGCGACCTGTACACTAGAACCGACAGACTCATTAGTGGCTCTTAGCTGATGATGAAGACAAGGTGTCTTCGAAACACGTTCAAGTTAATTATCTAGAAAGAGTGAAGTTAGTGTGTGTTGCCACTAGAATTTTATTTAAATAAAGAAATCGTTGACTAATTTTGAAGATTTAGAAGCTGGTAACAGTGATGTGTCATAATTTAAAATAAAGAGTTGAGGGTTGTTACACTATACATATATAATTTTATGTATTTGCTTCACAGTTACTAGCTTCAATTCATACCTATTATTGTGAGGGCTGTTTCAAAAGTAAGTTATGCCATTTTTTAATAAAATAACAAAATGTTCAAACATTTCAAAAAAGGTGTATTTTGAAAAGTACATTTAATAGTTATTTTTCTACATAATCTCCTTGAATCTCAATACATTTTTGGTAGCTTGATAACAGTTTTTTTTATTTATTTATTTATTTATTTATTTATTAGCCAGTGTCAAACCTATCTCCCACCAAACTGGCTAGCCATCATTCCACTTCTTGTTTTAAGTCATTCTCATTTGCGAAGTACCTTCCCCTGAGATATTGCTTCTGCTGCAGAAAAAAATGGTAGTTGCTTGATGCAAGGTCAAGAGAATAAGATGGATGATCAAAAATATCCCATCGAAACTTCTCAAACAGGACGTGAATCTCATGAGCACATGTGGGCAAACATTATCATGGAACAAAAAAACTGTTTTGCTCAACTTCCCCCTCCTCTTGTTTTGAATTGCTCTTCTAAGGTTTCTCAATAGCTCACAATAGTGAGCAGCTGTGATTGTGGTCCCATGGGGCAGGTAATCAATCAACACCCCCTTGGAATCCCAGAAGACCATTGCCACAACTTTCGCCTTTTTTGGCAGTAAAATTAAATTTAGTTTTTATTTATGGATGCTCTTTAACTGCTGTGGTTCTTATCGTCCTATTCTATATTGGGTGTGAAAGACTGGAAATATTGCTCACGGGCATCATTATCAGGCTTGAGGTTCTTTTACGTGCCGTAAATCTACAACACGGGACCATCGGCTTTACTTCTCTTCCAAATGAAGCCATGCTAAGGATTTTTATGCCCAAAAAAATCCATTGCCCTCCGTCAAGTTTGAACCTGTGACCTTGGGAACTAAAGGCTAGCATGGTATCCCTAGGCCACGGAGGACAACTTTTTGGCATTGGCTCCTCCTTTCCTTTCCACCCTATATTCTTTCCACCCTTTTGGATTTGAGTGTCCAGTGATGAATCCACATCTCATCCCTTGTCACTATTCGTTCGAATTAACCATTTCCCTCATCCTCAAAAAGCTGCAAAAATTGCAATGCAACGTCATTGCTGTTCAATTTGTGTTGTTCTGAAAGCACACCTGGAACCCATCTTGCACATTTTTTGTGATAGATGCAGATCCTCAGAAATGATCTGTGAAGTGTTGCATGCTTATTTGTCAAGCATAAGGTACCAATTGGTGTCCATGACCCATCAGATCTCATTGACAATATTAGGAGAGCCGGAAGTGGAGGGATGGCCACTTCGTTGTTCATCATGTAACGTTCTCCCTTCAGTGAATGATTGATGGCAATGAGAAACCATTGGCCTTGACATAACATCTTTATCGTACACACTGCACAACTCCCAATGAATTTCAGTTGCACTTTTAATTTTTGCCATCAAAAAACATATAGCACCATGAACTTTGCAATTAGCGGTAATAGCAAGTGGAGTGTCTCATGTTTGCTGGCACTTGACTGACTTAGTGGTAAAGGTACATAGATACATGAAATTTTATAATGATGTCACTACACCTAGACAAAAGTTCCCTATGACTTCCGGACTTTTCTTGCCTACCTCATGGATTTAAAAATTAGTGTAACTTACTTTTGGGACGTCTCTCTTATAAGAGTATGTCTACATTTTTACCCTTCTAAAAAAACAAGAAAGAAACTTCCAGAGTTTTAAAAAATTTATCTACAATGCAAAATAAGTACATTAAACTCCCTAAACTCCCATATTGCAATATTTATCATATCTGAAATTTCACCTAAATATTATAAGAACTACATTATAGTTATACTGTAATTAGTATATGCATACAAGTTTAGTTTTATAGCACAGTTTTTTTTTTTTTTTTTTTTTTTTTTTTTTTTTTTTTTTTTTTTTTTTTTTGTATGCATCATATTTTAAATTTGTCAGTTATATCTTGCTGTTATGGATGGGTTGGTTGGGTTGGGTCGGGTCGCGTTGGGTCGGGTCGGGTCGGGTCGGACATTTACATAATTCTTTTTACAATGTTCCACTTATAAACTAACTTAACATATGTACAAATTTCCTTGTCAACTATGCTGCTCTTTTTGCCTGGCACCCTGGCCTTCTGGCTCCTCTAAGCATTCCTTAGTACCTTTTATCCCTATTTGCCCATCTTCTCCTTCCTCTGTTTGCTTTCTACCTTTATCTCTCTTACTTTTGTAATCCATTTCTCTTTTGCTTTCATTAAGAACTCCCCCATATTCTTAATTTGCTTTTCTTCTTTTCTCGTTAGCATTTTAATTGCTACTATTTTCCTATCCATTTTTTCCCATTTTTCTTCCCATACTTCTTGTCTCCATTCTGCTAATTCTTTGCATTCTGACATATAATGCTCTGTGCTTTCGCTGTCGTCGCATAATTCACAAATTCCATTTTTTTTACCTCTTAACCCTCTCAAGTACATTGCTCCTGTTCTCATCCATGTAAACGCTTCTTTTCCTGCTCTATTACAATAATCCACATACCCTTCTCTTCCCCATTTCCTTTTTACTAATCTATAGAACCCTAGTGACTTTTTATTTTCTAAGCTTCCCCAAATCTCTTGTCTTTCTATGTCCTCCACTCTGTTTCTTACTGCTATCCAAAACCATTGCTATTTCTTTCTCCTATTCTCCAAATATCTCCCATTCCTATCTTCTCCATAATTTTTTCTACCCCTGTCCACCAGCTATTTTTATTTTTCATACTCTTTTGTTGTTCCATGCATATCTTTAAAATTTCCTCTTTAACTTTTCTCAGGCACCTAAACCAAAATTTTAATATCCTTTCCAGTATCACTCCCTTTCTTCTTGTTCTTCCTAATTCCACTAATGCTACTTCCCCTGGTGCTGATCTTGTTAACCCCAATAGCTCTTTACAGAACATTCCGTAGCTCTGGTCTATTTTTCTGCTTAATTCAGATCCTCCCCAAATTTCTACTGCATATAGCATTCTTGTTTCTACCAATGCTTCATACATTCTTTCTAGCCATTTAGTTGGCATTTCCAATTTATATTTGCACATCCTTACTCCTGTCATTGCTGCCTTTCCTTTAGTCACAACCTTCCTGCTGTACGCCCCCCATTCGCCATTACTGCTCATCCTCATCCCCAAGTAATCCATCTCCTTGACTACTTCTAATTTTAAACCCCCCATCTGCCATTTCTCTTCTCTTTTTAGTTTATTTCCTCTTTTAAATACCATAACTTTTGATTTATTTATATTTACTTTTATTCCCCATTCTTCGCAGAATTCTTGTATTCCATTGACTGCTTTCTGTAACCCAATTACCGTTATAGCCCCGACCATAAGATCATCCGCATATAGTAAACCTGGTATCTCTGTATTTGCTATTATGGGGCAGTGCAGATTTTTTCCTTTCACTCTTTCTAATATGTCATCTATGAATATATTAAATAGTATAGGACTCAATTTACACCCTTGTTTTAATCCTACTTTTTGCTCCATCATTTCTGTAACTCCATTATTTTTACATCTTATACAGAATCTTACATCTTTATAAATCTTTCTGATTTCTTTTATAAAGTTTTTGCTTACCCCTTTCTTGCTTAATTTATATGCTAATGCTTCCCTATTTATTGTATCAAATGCTTTTTCAAAATCTGCAAAAAACATGTATATCCTTCCTCTTTTCCTGCTCAAGTATTTATCTATTATAGTCTTTATTATAAATATGTTGTCTATTGTGCTGTTATAAACTATTTGTGTTACAGGTTCTGTAGAGCTACTGGGTGCAATGGCATACTGTGCCCCAAAACAACTTTCATCCTGCTTACCAAGCATAGTCCCTAAGCTTATTGAGGTGCTAAGTGACTCCCATGTTAAAGTTCAGAAAGCTGGAGCACAGGCATTGAAGCTTATTGGTTCTGTCATTCGGAATCCTGAAATTCAAGGTAATTTTTCATACAATTTCTTGAAAGATGATTTAAACAAGAAGCATTGTGGAACTGAAAGGGAAATTAAATGTTTTGGTTTTCTAGTTCATTTTCATACCGCTTCTAACAAATTAGTGTCAGAAAGGTAGAATAGACTGAAAAATTCAATGCCAGTAGGATTCCGACTTATCTGGATCTTCGGCATGAGTCTGTTGGAGAATTTAGCAAGTTGCCTTGTAAGCTCAGATGGTTAGAGCAGTGGTGTACAGTAAGCTGAAAATCTGTGCTTCATATTCCAGTTATGGCATTGAATTTTTCGGTGTGATTCTATCTTTTCAACTTAAGCCTATACACAGCATGTGTAGAAGAAAATTATTTAGTATTAGAATCATATCACTTCTTGCATAAGTGTTGCATGGCATTTGGAAGAAGCATCACGAGAAACAATTTTGGAAAAAAGTGACACATACAGTGTGTCCGAGAAGTCCCTGTACTCCGTTATTATATTACTATTGTAACATTGACCACTACATATGAAGAAATTGAAATTCATAATAAAGTGAAGTACTTACAAGAACAAATTATGGATCTAGTGGATCCGTTTGTGCACCTTCATGCGGCACACAAAGCATTTCCATGTCGTTGATATGTTGCAGAGCATCACAGGAGCTATGTATCGAAAGGCTTGCTCCACTCTTTCACGCAATTCATTTTTCCTGTATCAACGCTGAGAAACCAGAGATTTGATTATTCTCTACAATGAGTAATCGGGTGTGGTAGGTCCAGATTTTGTTGGGGCCATTTCATTATGGCTGGAAATGTTGCTGAACCATGCCCAATCTAGCGGTCTGGTAATTGTTCTTCAAGAAATTGACACACCTGAATGGTAAAGTGGGCCAGGGCCCCATCCTGCTGCAACCATACACATCCCATGATTCCCCTCTCTCACAGCTGAGATATTGGCCACATTCGCAGATTTGTAAATAAGAATGCCCATTCACATACCTTCAAAATAATAAGCCTGATCAGGTGTTGTTTTGTCATCCCGACCCATACTATGACATGAGATGGTTTCATTTCCAATTCTTGTACAAAATAAGGATTTTCTTTAGATCAGAAAGCCACATTTCTTCTGTGAGAACTGTGATGTATTGCACATTCATCTGAAAATAACACTTCCGCAAGACACAGCATTTGGAAATTGTGCCAACAATACATGACAGGCTACAAGTCGCTGCTCCATGTCGTTGGATAATTCATTCATGAAAGTTGTTCTAAATACTTTCACATGCAACTGCTTTTCAATGTGATCATCCTTTGTTGGATGTAGTACATGAAGTTCAGCTGCTCTTTTGTGAATCAATTTAGTTGGAGACTGCTCAATTGATTAGCTATGGTGGCACATGTTTCCTGTTGCATCTTCTTACATCCACTATGTGGCTGTCTTTGACACTGCCTGAAGCAAACGCCTGTTTCTCCCATTCAAGCAGGGTTGCTTCATGAGTGGAACCTAGCCAAAGCAATCTTAAATGCGTTCATTATCTGTGTCTGGGTGATTTTCAAAATCTAATTATGCTTTACTAGGGAGTTTGCGGGCAATTGCTCAAACGAGTAAAAACAATTACTCAGTTTAAAATACCGCCTCCAATAACTGCAAATAACATTAAGATAAGGATAAATATAATAACGGCACTAAAAGAAATTATTGCTCCCACAGATGATAAGAAATTTCATGATGTATAAACGTTGCCCTTATAGTTTGCCCTGTCTGTGGTGTTTCATGCAACCACACACACGTCATTAACCATTCCTCTATTGTGTAGCTGTGTCCACTTATATCAGCCATGTCTTGATGCAGTAATTTGTATCACAAATTACTTAAATGTAAATAATGATTGTAATATGAATATGCATTTTTATGTGACATTGATTTGAGATGTTTCTTGACTGTAATTATTGTTGATAAGTAAGTTTCTACGACCTTACTGAAACTGTCAATAATAGCGCAATAATGTAGCGAGGGGGTGAGCTGTTTATCATTATTGGAAATGAGGAAGTTACGTAATGTTGGCGCGTTTTTCCGTTTAGAACCTTCTGGAATATTTTCTCCTTAGAGCATATGTATTCATAATTTTCATTGGATATTAAAATAGACGCTAATGTTGGCACGTTTTATTAGCCAATTGCAGTTCAGTTATAATCTTTAGGCGTATCTGGATGCAGGAGTATAAATAGGGTAGGTTAGAGGTAGCTTCATGCTCAGTTCATCAAAAATCTGTGTACACTACACGTCGTCTTCAGTCAGTCAGTTTGTCGAAAGTATTAGTACGGCATACATCGGATATAGATTCACAAGTTACGCGTAGCAGAATTCTGAAAAATCTAAAGTATGGTAAAGTTAATTATACAAAAGATTGAAGTATGTGGATTAAAAGAATTATCAGTAAGAAGTTGTTATAACAGTTTCAGTTTGGCGAGTATCTAGATCAATGTGTAAAAGTGATAGTGAACGTGTTCGACAATAAAAATTATAAAACAAATTTCTTCATCAGTGTTCTTTTTGGATAAAAGATTCCTTTCCGTTTACACAACCCTGATCAAGAGACATGTTCGACCGAGAGATAATAGCTAGCCGGAGTACAGTAAACAAAATTTAAATCAAATAACAGTCGCATTCTTTCGAACACTAACACTGATGCAAATTGCTAACACAAGATGGAGCTACAAACCGAACAAATGAATGACCTCACAAGATGGCTTCAACACTGATGTAAACAAACATTATAAGTAATACCGTCGCAAATTGGCTACCACAACGTAGGGCTACAATAATGTCAAATATAAATACAACATAAATACCACCGCAAAGTGGCACCCAGAACGTGGGGCAGAGTAACCAGGAAAGGAACACGATGACCAGGAAAGGGGCAGAGTGACCAGGAAAGTAGCAGAATTAACCAGGATGTGGGGTGAATGGAGAAGTGAACTGAACTACAAGACGCAGATTCCAGAAACAACAAAAGGGACGACAGACTACGCGGATGATTGGACATCGTAATTCCGAGATTACAAGGCAACAGGGAAATTCAAACTACAGGACAACAAAACGACGCAGATTCATCGAAGCGACATACAAATCTAGGAGAGAGGGGCAGGAAGCTGGACATCAATGTAACAGCAACAGACAGCATCACAAAGGTCAGAGTATCGTAATTTTTTTTTTAGAAAACAAAATTGTAACCTTCAAATGTACTTAAGGAGTGGTAGGATAAAGAAAACAATGGCTACTAATAATACAGAAGAAATAATTATGGAGGGAGATAATGTAACAGTTAGCTGTAATTCAATACAGGTTACAGAAAATAGCTCAAACTTTTTAGGATTTGAGGGTGAAAATGTTAGTGCAGAAAGTCAGAATATAATAGCAGGAAATGTTAATTTTGATGTTAGTATGATGATGGAAATGCTGAGAAATATGAATGAGAATATGGAAAAGAATAAGAGGGAATTGAGGGAAGATATTGATAGGAGTTTAGAACAAAAACTAACTCAGAATAATGAGAAATTAGAAAAATTAACTCAGAGTAATGATAAATTAAGGGAAGATACGCAAAAGAATATTGGGACATTAAGGGAAGATATGGAAAAGAATAATAAAGAATTGAGGGAAGATATGCAAAAGAATAAGAAAGAATTGAGGGAAGATATTGGTAAGAGCTTAGAACAAAACAGGGAAGAGATTGAAAAGAAATTCATGGAGCTAGATAGTAGTATGATTAAAATGAAAAATGAAAATCAAGAAATGATAGCAAATGAAATAGGTGAAGTTTCAAAGAAAATGTTGGACATGAGCAGGGAAATATCTAACCAAAGAAATGAGGTTAATAATAAAATAGAGCATGTTGATGTAAAATGTACAGAGCTAGGTAGCCGAATGAGTAGCATTTCAAATGAGTTAAGAGAGATGATGGAGGCTACAAATGCAGATTTAATTCAGGTGCAAGTTAATTTCAGAGGGGAAATATCTGAAATTCAGAAGGAGTCAGAAACATAGAGAAATAAATTGTCCGAAGAAGTTAAAGTTTTGTCTATAGATTTGAATCAAAAGCTAACTTCTGAAATTAACAAACACCAAGCTGTTCAAAATGAGAATAATAAAAAATTGGAACAGACAATAGAAAATCTGCAAGGTACTGTAAATAGGTTAGAATTGAATTCAAGGGCAAATATATGTGATGTGAATGTATCAGATGTACAAAATAATGATAGAGGTAGTTCCTCAGGTATGACAAATAATGTGAGTGATGCGGCAGCTTCATCTATAGCTAATGCTGAAACTCAGAGTGCACAAGTAACACTAGAGAATTTAAATATGGGAGTAGGGAATTTGCAAAATTACAATCATATCTTAAGTGATTTTCCACTTCCAAAATTTAATGAAAACTCCAGTCCAGTACAGTTTATTGCAGAATTATCAGAGTATTTTCAAATTAAAAAGATACCTGAAGCATTGAAAATGATAGTTGTCAAAAGATGTTTGGACCAGAAAACTTTAGATTGGTTACAAATGGTATCAGGGGATGAAATTTCATATGAATACAAGAGGTTATTTATGAACAACAATTTGAAGGTTAGGATACGGCTACGAGTAATGTTTAGCCACACACAATTTGATCCAGGAGGGTAAATAGCAATGAGATGTAAAGTAAATGCTGGATGGTTATAGATGACTTGCAGAGAAATGTATTGGAACGTAAGAGGGTTAACTAAATATATATGTCATGAGAAAACAGAAATAAATTCAGAACAAAAAAAAAATAAGAAATAAATATTTAAAAGAAAAAAATAACATTTTTTGTAACTATAACAGTATTTGAAAATTAAGAATGTAAAGATTGAAACTTAATATGATATTAAAGTAAAGTACGTAAATACAATTCCAAGGGTATTGTTAAAATAAAGTACAAAATAACAAAAATGGGTAAAAATAATTAAAAACAAATACTTATGTAGCAAACAGAAAATGTGAAACAGTACTTAGATTTACGAGATGTAAATATATTTGTATAAAGGGTGAATATTTTGGTAAATATGTGTAATAATTACAAAAATTCTTGAACGCATAAATTTTGTCAACAATATAAGAGTGTAAACCATTTTGAAACAGTAATTAAATAATTTAGGGTACAGTATTTGCTATAAAAAAAAAAAAATTGTAATGTCAGATTAATGTCTAAACAAATTAAACCAGAGCCAGTAAGTAGTGGCAAGATAGAGGAAAAACATGTCGTGTGTTAAATACGTGTGAAGTGTTAAGTGAAAGTGATAGCGTGTGTTTCAAGATTTAGGAGACTAAAAACCCAATTATAAAATTTCCAAACAAGTTGTAAATATTTATAATTATATTTCTAGTGGGGCATATGATGCAGTAATTTGTATCACAAATTACTTAAATGTAAATAATGATTGTAATATGAATATGCATTTTTATGTGACATTGATTTGAGATGTTTCTTGACTGTAATTATTGTTGATAAGTAAGTTTCTACGACCTTACTGAAACTGTCAATAATAGCGCAATAATGCAGCGAGGGGGTGAGCTGTTTATCATTATTGGAAATGAGGAAGTTACGTAATGTTGGCGCGTTTTTCCGTTTAGAACCTTCTGGAATATTTTCTCCTTAGAGCATATGTATTCATAATTTTCATTGGATATTAAAATAGACGCTAATGTTGGCACGTTTTATTAGCCAATTGCAGTTCAGTTATAATCTTTAGGCGTATCTGGATGCAGGAGTATAAATAGGGTAGGTTAGAGGTAGCTTCATGCTCAGTTCATCAAAAATCTGTGTACACTACACGTCGTCTTCAGTCAGTCAGTTCGTCGAAAGTATTAGTACGGCATACATCGGATATAGATTCACAAGTTACACGTAGCAGAATTCTGAAAAATCTAAAGTATGGTAAAGTTAATTATACAAAAGATTGAAGTACGTGGATTAAAAGAATTATCAGTAAGAAGTTGTTATAACAGTTTCAGTTTGGCGAGTCTCTAGATCAATGTGTAAAAGTGATAGTGAACGTGTTCGACAATAAAAATTATAAAACAAATTTCTTCATCAGTGTTCTTTTTGGATAAAAGATTCCTTTCCGTTTACACAACCCTGATCAAGAGACATGTTCGACCGAGAGATAATAGCTAGCCGGAGTACAGTAAACAAAATTTAAATCAAATAACAGTCGCATTCTTTCGAACACTAACACTGATGCAAATTCCTAACACAAGATGGAGCTACAAACCGAACAAATGAATGACGTCACAAGATGGCTTCAACACTGATGTAAACAAACATTATAAGTAATACCGTCGCAAATTGGCTACCACAACGTGGGGCTACAATAATGTTACTACAGTCTTAATAACTGAACTGCAAAAAACAAGCAGGGATACCAATATCTGAAAAGCAAGAACAGCACAACTGAAATAACATAAGGAATACAGGGACTTCTCAGACAGACTATAGAACATTTTGGCACTTCTCTCCTCCACATAATGAAGCGCATATTTATTTGTTCACTTTGTAACTGCTTCATAATTTAACAAGATAATTCCAGTGAATGTACCTGATTTAGAGAGGAGAAAAAGCTTCAGAATTAGACATAATTTTTTTTTCTCTTTCTAGCCATTGTACCAGTCTTGCTAGAAGCACTCCAGGATCCATCAAATAAAACTGCAACTTGCCTTCAAACGTTGTTGGACACTCAATTTGTGCACTTCATTGATGCACCTTCACTGGCTCTAATCATGCCTGTTGTGCAGCGTGCCTTCATGGATCGCTCCACTGAGACTCGTAAGATGGCTGCTCAGATCATTGGCAACATGTATTCCCTGACAGATCAAAAGGATCTCACACCTTACCTTCCTACTATCATACCTGGACTGAAAACATCATTATTGGATCCTGTGCCAGAGGTTCGTGCAACTTTTAGTTATTAGAAGGGAAAATATCTTTTAGCACTTTTACTTTAAACTGTAATAAAAACACTTAACAGTTCCCCACCCCCAAATAACTAGCTGTATTATTCATAGTGTATGCAGTTATTGCATGGCTCGTAAGAGGTTTTTTTTTGTGGAGGGGGTGAGTATAGTAATTGCTTTTAATGCAATTGTATTTCAACAGTTGATAGATTTTACGTTGTCATCTACATGCAATATGATACCTGATCCCAGTGCTTTGATGGGCTGTTATAATGTGTGTGTGCAGTGTATTCATTAGAAAACCAAGGGAGAATACTGTCTACTTTCAATCCAACTTTGATTACAGTAATTCTTTCTACTTGAGGTGTACACCTGTAATATTTATTATTTTTGCAGGTTTTATCTTTTTCTAAATGTGTCCTAAGGATACTAATATTCCTTCTGACAGTCACTAAGACCATGCAGTATTCACACCATAGGAAAAACCGTGTAGGTTTGAAATAGCAGCAATTCATGTGCATGTCTTTCACTTTCTCTTTCTTTTACCTATGGTTGTCAGTATATTAAAGTTGATAAATGAAAGGAGTTTTCTGGGCTGTATGATCATGCCCTCTGGACTCCTCTCCATCTTCCCAGATGCTTTGTCCATGGCTGTGGCAGACATTATTAGTGGGGCACTGAATGTAACCGTCTTGATCAGTGGACCATCGGCATACAACCCAGAAAATTCCTTTCATTCTTTTGACACCAGACATGAAAGCCTAGGTTCTTTAAAGTGTATTAAGGTTTTGGTGATTCACACTAATACTCCCAAGGCAGGGGGAAAAAATCTGATGTGTTACACTCACATGACTTTCCCTACTCTTGTACAAATTATTTTTCCAAACTCTTATTCTCCATCTACTTCATGTTAATCAAGATAAACATTTGCAGACTCTACCTTATTGCTAAGTTTCTTGTGGATGTAAGGGGAATATATATTTACAAGGACAATATAGAAATACAGTAGCCTTTAAGCACATACATATCTCTTAATAGCTGGTTGCTAGGTGCAGCACCATTCCCTTTGCCACAGATAAATACTCTTTGCATATCCAAGACAAAAAAATGAATAACGAATTCCCATTTGAGAAAATAAGTATTGAAAAATTTAAGAGAATAACAAGCAATATCTAGAAAATGATTCACTCAACAAAAAAAATGTATATGACATAAATTGTGTATTTTAATGCGATCTACATTTTTTGTGTAGTAAAATTTTGTCTATCTCTTATGGTTTACCAGTTATGCAAAAGTCGTTCACAATGAAGAATACTTTTGGAGGCATTCCCAGAAAATTCAAGATATACATTTTATTTGTCATGAAAATATCTTAAACATATGATATTTTAATCAAAATCGTTAGAGCCATTTTTGAGAAAATTAAAATTTTCAAAAAATGTTCCATGTAAAGGGTAATCTGGGATGGGGGGATTTTCTTGAAAACCTTCGTGTCACATCTCTGGAAGATGCTGAACCTAAATACCAAGTTTGGTGTTTATCCGACTGTTCGTTTCTGAGTTATGCTGTTCACAGACACAGACACACACACACACACACACACACACACACACACACACACACACACACACAGACATGTTTCCAAAATGTTTTTTTGATTCAGGGGATCTCAAAACATGTATTTCTGGTGAAATCTCGGTATCGAATTTTTGGGTGGAATACAATACTTCCCTGAATGCTTTCACTTAACTGTGAATGTTCCAAAAATAATGTATAATTCAATAAGAAAGAGAACTCTAATATATGTAAGCTTTGAACCTTGGTGATAATCCATTTTTGTTTTCAAGAGAATGTGTAATTTAGAGGGGATGGAGAGAAGACTTAAGCTATTGTTTATTTATTGAAATTGAAACAATAGCAATAACAACTCCCCATATTTACAGGCTGCCATCAAGGACAGAGACAAAACAAACAAATTATGAATAAATTCTTTACATCAGAAACATTAATAAAATTGAAACATAATATAAAGATAGCAGTGTAATACCGACAGTTCATTTTTTTTTCATTTAATATGATAGTCAAAAATAAAACTAAAAGCTGCAAAAGGACTGTTAAAAATGGTAATAGAAAATGACATATAGTAAATAATTAATAACAGTGGAATATATGCCTAAAAATGGTTATTATACAAATGATTTCGAAGAAGGTAACACATACTTTATATTATTACATATAATTGTGAAATGTTTTTATGTATGTTACTATGCATAGGTATTTAACTTAATAGCTATTTTAAATGAGAATGCTTTGCATTAACTTTCTTTAAGGTGCGAAGTGTCTCAGCTCGAGCACTTGGTGCCATGGTACGTGGGATGGGAGAATCAAGCTTTGAAGATTTGCTTCCTTGGCTGATGCAGACTCTGACTTCAGAGACAAGTTCAGTAGATAGATCTGGAGCAGCCCAAGGCCTAAGTGAAGTAGTGGGTGGATTGGGCGTCGAGAAACTTCATAAGTTAATGCCAGGTAAATCAAATAAAATAATTTAGCAATGTTTATTCTATGTGTAACAAATTTCAATTTTGCTTATTAAACTTATAAAATGATCTGCCGGGATTGTACAAAACATGATACAGAAAATTTCTTTTTAGCTTATGAAAAAATACTTTTGATACGCAGTACGTCTTTAAACAACTTTTGTTGAATTAAAGATTGATGACAGTAATAGTAGTAATGTGTACATGAATGATGCAGCAGACCAGGTTGAGCACCGAGTATTACATCATATGACGTAAACCAGCGGAAAGTGTGGAAACCGGGCAACCATAACACGACCACTTTAAGGAATGCCGAGTCAGCTCTTCTGTACGTATTAATACTACAGGGTTTTGACTCGGTCGAGAGAGTTATCAAAAGGCAATCGAGGGCAGTTATCAAAGAGTAGCTGTCAGGTCAGTTGTTGAATCCGTCGTCGAGACCCCGTACACGAGTCGCCAACACAACACCAGGTGAACAGGTAAGAATGTATCTCTACTAAGTTCTGCATACTTGTCGGGCTTCAGCCCATTCTGAGTAGCCAATGTACTCACTTAAAGTAGTAATATAATTTATTGGGTCAATGCATCCCCTGTGTATTATTTAAATACCCCCATCCTGGAACGCCACCCCGGCCTACCTACCACCCCAGTACCGACGCATCCCCCCTACCTCTGAGCTATCACCCCCCTCCCCTAGTGTAATCACCTACTGCGGGGGTAACCACCAGATGGTAGAGCTGACTCGGTGTTCCTTAGCGTGGTCGTGTTATGGTAGCCCGGTTTCCACACTTTCCGCTGGTTTACGTCATATGATGTAATACTCGGTGCTCAACCTGGTCCGCTACAATATACTGCATGTCAAAGAAAACACATTTGTCGCTGACATGCATAATATGTGTTTGGCTTACACAAATGTTTTTTGCATATCCATACACATTTGTTGCATGTATATGTCCCTTTTTAATTCATCCCTGAAAAGTACTATTTAAATTGCTATTTGTTGAGGTCCTACTTTATGCCTGAATAATGTAATAGGGAACTCCACATGTCCATTTTTTCACAAATTGAGTTGCAATTGCTCTTCTGTAGTCCACCAGCCTTAGAAGGAAACTTGATGTAAACAAAAGCACATGGCAAAGCTGTGTGCATTGGCTGCAGATTACAACGTAGTTCCATGTCAGACTATGCAAATTAATTTTGCTTTATATTATTTCAGAGTTTATTTTGTAAAAAAAGCATAGTTAAAATATTAAATTTTAGTTTACACTGCATTTAAAAACATACATATGTAATTATAAAAACTTAATGAATGGAGATATGTATATACACCATTTTCTATTACTAAAATACAGTTGGTCAGTCTTGTTGCATTTAGCGATGCTTGCTTGTTTTCAAATTATTTATTACAGTGTGGTTAAGGTTAATAATTATTATGACTAGTCAAAATGTGTATGTGAAACATCCCAAAGGGAAAATTTTGAAAAATGGCGAAAAAACTATTGTATTGAATGTGTTCATATAGTTTTGTAATAATTATCCGGATTTAGCCATTAAAGACATTATTAATTTAACGTCCGAGTTTACGGGTGTTTCCGTAAAAAGTGTCAACTCCATTTGCATGGAAAAGCACAAAGCTGGAAAACTGTTATCACTTCAAAGAAAAGGAAACATGAAAAAACTGTGCTTGGCACAAAATGCGATGATAATGATGAGGAGCAGGAGGAAATGGACGGGATTGAACCACTTTCATATTCTGATTAACAAGATACATTTCAAATTTTATCATCATTCCATACTGTTTATATTACTACCTCAATATTTTAAATAGTTTATAACTCATACTCGGTCTGCAGGAAATGTGTTAATTAAAGTACATTGTTCTTCAGTATTCCAATGCACCAATACCAAATTATTTCAAAGTGTATTTTGGTCATGGATTACAGCACAACAAATGTAAAATAATCATCTGTTGTCAAAAGAAGTAGCAGTATTGATAAAAAGAGAATAATGCATTCGTTCAGAAATAAACACTGCTGATGTGCATTTATACCAGTAGCATCCATAAATAAAACTCAATTTAATTTCAGATGGTTCAGGTCAGAAGCACATCTTTTCAAATAGTACATATGCTCTACCCACGGCGAAGTAAAACGATTTGCAGACCAGTATTTTGCACACTGTTTTTGTTTACATCAGATTCCCTTTTAAGGCCGGCAGGATTATAGAGTTATAGAGTTTTAATGAGAAAAACTAATAATATAATAAATCTGTCACTTTATATGCCTATACAACCTTACACTATATCCTGAAGTAAAAAGAAACAAA
Source organism: Deroplatys truncata (assembly GCA_030765065.1). Classification (NCBI taxonomy): domain Eukaryota; kingdom Metazoa; phylum Arthropoda; class Insecta; order Mantodea; family Mantidae; genus Deroplatys; species Deroplatys truncata. Next base: position 190,771,863 of record CM060976.1, on the reverse strand, counting down.
CGTGTCTGAGATCTGTATGTATCTTGGACATGCTTTGCTTCTTTTTAATGTATAGTTCCCGAGGTCGCGGGTTCAAACCCGGCGGACGGCAATGGATTTTTTCGGGTGTAAAAATCCTTAGCATGGCTTCCTTCGGAAGGGAAATAAAGCCGGTGGTCCCGTGTCGTAGATTTACGGCACGTTAAAGAACCTCAAGCCTGATAAGAGGCCTCTGAGCAAAATTTCCAGTCTTTCACGCCCAATATAGAATGGGACGCTAAGAACCATAGTAGTTAAAGAGCGTCCATAAATAAAAAACTCAATTTCAATTTTTAATGTAGTTTAGTTTCTCAACTTAGTGAGTCATCTATTCAGTGCTAATTAATTGTTACTCCACACATGCTAAAGTTGGAAAGATAGAATCAGACTGAACAATTCAGTGCCATAGCTGGAATTTGAAACATGAATTTTCAGCTCTCTGTGCCACTGCCCTGACCAACTGAGCTACCATGGCAACATACTGGCATACTTAAATTCTTCAACTGATTCACACATTTTCCCCAGTAAACCACAAGGTGTTCTCATATTCATTTTGAGATAATATACTCCAATGGCAACTCACAATTTTGTAAGTATTTAAGTCCTGGGCTTCATATTTGCCCACTATTAGGTCAATTAGTGTTAATTGTTCTTCCACACATGCTGTTTGTAGTATGACCATGATAGCTATCCAGAACAGCATGTTCTTTGAGTTGAGTAGCTCTCCTGGGCGATGTTACCAAACTCGTATCACCCAGTTGACTAAAGGCTTCTTGCCCATCCACCTTTTAGGATGAGCTTGTATGATGACATCTTTAACGCCTTTAGGAATGATTTTTCGTTTGAAGATGATACCTGGTGGTAGGTCTCTGTCATCTGCAGTTATACACAACATAACAGTGCATCTTTGTTTTTCACACAATTCTAATTACCATGCTGGATTGACTCCTTCACTTATTGTGTAAGCTTGTGGCATTTCAAAGTACATAAGGGTGTGGTCTGCATTACCAATTTGCGACAGTAAATATTGATTCTTCTGGTGCAATCATGTGCTAAATCTGTGGAACTTCACTGTCTTTTCGTTGTAAATGGCAGGGAGATGTATAGCGATGCTCATTTTACTATGAAAACTGAAGCCATTAAGTTCGAAAAAATGTGCGAGCCATCCACAACTAGCCTTAAAATCATAAAGTTTATGTTTAGTTCTCTTGCTATTATTATAGCATTTCACTCGTAACAGCACAACCAAATTGCCTCTTTTCAGTTACATGCATAATCTGTTCTACACTTATGGAAATTTTGCTTTTCGATCCTTTAAATATCCACCAATTACTATTCATTTGCTCAAGACAAGCTTTATTTTTTTCGTCAGTCACGAATGCAGCTCTCATGCATGTCATGTTTTTGTCCAGCAGTATGATTGCCTATTTGTTCTGTCTCTTCAGCGATGTGGTTTTCTTTTGCCATGAACATTGATACAGTTCAACTAGGCCCCGTATTTGTTTTAATTGTATATAGATTATAAAAGATGTATGTCAACTCGACTCTGTATTTGATTTAATTATATATAGATTAAATAAAGATGTAAAATGTCAACTCGGTTCCATATTCGAAATGGTTGTATATAGATTAAACAAAGATGTAAAACATTGCATTTAATATTATAACTTGAGGGGAAAAAAACCTTCATGTGGAAACATTGCAGATTGTTTGAGGAAATAAGGTTTGGGTCACTGGCCTACTCTTTTCTTGGGAAAGGAAAGGTTCATCGGCACACATGTATACAAAAGCGCTGAGCCATTAAAAAGGGTCTACGCGGAAAATGCTATTTCTTTTCAAAGCGGAAGAAACATGATATTTGTGCCGAGAAAAGGCTTAAAGCCATAAATATATGTACGTGCTCCAGCATAAATTAAACAAATTGAAAATAGTGCCCTGGGAAGAGAAAGCTGAGCAGAACTGAAAGTTTAGCTGTAAATGAAAAATCATAAATACAAACTGACGAATCCGAAAACAGGAGATCGTCACATGATTGAAAATCGCACAAAATAATCACGTGACATAGGCGGAGTAGGGATGAAATCAGACATGGTGAAATTCACAAAATACTAGTAAGGACACTCTTCGTTAAACCCTAGGACAAGTAACACTCTTCGCAAAACACTACGACAAATAACAGTCTTAGCCAAACTCTGCGGCCTGTAAATTGAATAATATCGGACATGGCGAAATTCACAGAATACTAGTAACTTGGCTTCTTTGCTGAACCTTACGACAAGTAACACTCTTAGCTGAACTCCGTGCCGTGCAAGTTGAATAATATCATACATGGCGAAATTCATAGAATACTAGTAACTTGGCTTCTTTGCTGAACCTTACGACAAGTCACACTCTTAGCTGAACTCTGCACCGTACAAGTTAGGCCATGGCTATGAACGCAGGGATAACTTTACAATACATCTTAATACTGCCGACTAACAAAGCATCTTGATGTCAGTCGCGGATAATTAACGAAGTTGTGGCTCACGTTCCTGAATGTGTAACATAACAGTATAATAAAACCAATATTTACCAGAGCCAATGTTTTTATTATCGCAGTCGATATATAATTTCACCACACCCTGTAGACTTTGCAGAGTCGACACTGCTCAACGCTAGCCGGAGAAAGAAGAGAATTGTTACGCATCGAGGAAGCGGCCGACTTCATATGCCGCCAACGTGTTGAAGGAGGTGAACAGCTTCATATGACACCCAACCTTAGCGCCCAGCTTCATATGGCACCCAACTGTTGTGAACAGCTTCAACATCCTGTAATCATATTGCACATCAGCCATCCTGAACATGTGTTTCACTTCAGCTGATGCTACACAATGACTTTGAGATGAATCTTTGTACATGGTTCTTGCTTGTGATGGAAGAATGCCAACTTCCAGATTTTGGTCTGTCAGTAGTAGTACAAACTCTTATGCAAATGATATCCACACTCCAACTATTCGCTGTTGAATTTTTGTAAAAGTATGGGATTATATGCCTATATGTGGTAATTTGCAGAACTCATTACATGTATATTTCAAAAGAATTTGAGCAGGATATTAATTTCAGGAGCACGCATAAAAGCAGGAGAGTTTAGGGTGGGTGGTAGCATTGCTCTTAGTCTCGGGAGCTGCCAGCGCAATAGTGAGTGAGAAGGAAAAAACAGATAATGTATTTATTTAAAGGTGAGTCGGAATTGTTACACTAACATCACTTAAGTTTAAGTGTAACAATTCCGACTCACCTTTAAATAAATTCAATGCACATCACTGTTTCTAGCTTCTTTTCATTACAATATCAACGTAGATAATGTATTATCAATCTCTGTGGAGTGACATCTCTCATCCTCTTTCGTTTGCGCTCCCTGCTGTAATTCAATATTACTGTTCTTTAGCATTCTAGAAATTTGCATTTGAAAACCAAATGCGCATTCAAACTAGTATAACCTAAAGACAAATCTCATTTGCTGTTGGTTAAAACCTACCAAATCTTTTCTGTATCCTTTCTTTCAATTTGGAAGTTCACCCAAGAATTTCTGCTACTTTGTGCTTTGGTAGTTATCATAGTAATGAGTTACATATCTTTCCTCAGCCCCACCCTTAGATTAAAAATGCTTTGTTGCAATATCATATGGATTGTGAATTTAAACCAAAAACAAGGCAGGAGTTTTCTTATGTGAATTTTGCAACATCAGAATGAATGTTAATTTAAATTTACTGACACATTGGTTGGTGTATTTAGTTGTTTTTCAGGGTTAAATTCAAGTAATTTCTCAAGTCTTCATTGAGATGCTCATGTCCTTTTGTTGCAGAAATAATCAGCACAGCCGAGCGGACAGATATTGCACCACATGTTAAGGATGGCTATATTATGATGTTCATCTACATGCCAGTAGTATTCACAAATGAATTTACTCCATATATTGGTCAGATAATTAATCCAATTCTCAAAGTAAGTGTAAATATTATTAAAGGCAATTTATAGTATACAAATGAACTTTATTTCCAATTTGATACAAACTGTGTAGTCATTCTAGTAAGTTCTTAGCTGAGATTTGCAAACTCCATTGCCAATTAAAATACAAATAATATCGGAAAAAGGCAGTGAAGTAATATAATTGCAAGAATTATTTCAAAGCCGCACACATACTCTAAAGGCTTCAATATTTTTATAGTGCGTAAGCTACTTTGAAATAATTAGTTGCCAATGTTTCTAAAAATTTCATTGAAGTGTGTATGTAAATTTATTCTACACTCTAATCACTGTAAGAACTCAACTAATATAAATATTCATATATATCTAGTTTCATGTTGATAGGTTATTTATTCACTCCATAAAAAGCTTTAATCTCCACTGAGTTACATGCACACCATTAACTGCCATTTCAGTTAATGCTGGATAGGGTAGAGAAGTAAGGGGTCTCATCTATCCTATCAAACAACCCAACCAATTAGCATAAACCATGTAACATGCCAATGTTTATTTCACTATGTTTCATATGATGATGGAAAATTATGTTGAGAGTTACATTTTCAAATATATTTTGAATTTTTTTTGTGTCAAAAGAATTAAAATTTCTGGTTACCAATTCATGGTGTGTAGTCTGATACCAACTCATATCTATCTCAAATTGTTTATTGAAGTGGCTTTGAAATTCATAAATATTTTTTAAAAATAGATTGAACTAATACTCATTTAAGATAAAACTATGGGGAAAAAGTTTTTAAAAAAATATATATATATATGTATCTGTTACATTCACATGACATTCTCTACTCACTCCTGTTTATTTGTTTATTTTTATATATGCGGCTTCTACAAACTACTCTTGTGAAACTTTATTTTTCTATCTACTTCATGTTAATCAAGATAAACATTTGCAGAAATATTTTCACTACACTTTTGTGTAGGTATAATGAGAACCCAGAGATTGAAGCAATAGTCAAATGCTTAAACATGGGTGCCTATGTGCTTGCCTTGAAATTCTATACTCTTTCCATGACATCAAAGAAACAGCTAAATGGGACAGCATTTCAAAAAGTATAGAAAAGTTGAAATCATTAATAACGGATATCTCTGAAATGACTGATACCTCAAAAATTATTTGAAATAAATTCTATATTTTAAGGAAGTTTACATTTTTTGTGTGGTAATTTTATGTCCAACTCTTATGGTTTACCAGTTACACAAAATATCTTCCAAATGAAGAGAACTTCACAGGCTATTCCCAGGAAATTCAAGATATAGATTTTATTTGTCATGTAAATATCTTAGCTATATGGTATTTTAATCAAAATTGTTAGAACCACTTTTGAGAAAATAAAAAATGATGAAAAAATTTCCCAGTAAAGGATCATTCAGGGTGGGAGGGATTTTCTTGAAAATCTTTGTATCACATCTTTGGAAGATGCTAAACTTAAATATCAAGTGTGGTTTGTATCTGACATTACACATGCATGCACGCACACGCATACACAGACACACCCACAAAATCTAAACATAAAATTTTAGGGTGGAATGCAATACATCCTCTACCCATTAAGTATGTGGTATAATAAGTTTGCTTTTTAGCAATCATGTAAGGTGCACAGCAGAAGGAAATAAGCCACACCGCACTTACCTAGAGTTAAACTTTGATCAAATTCATTCATGGTTGTTGAACCTTCTTGTTTAGAAGTATGTAAATATTAATCTCTTGAGTAAATGATGAATGTAGTCTTTAATTAGATTGAAAATCCTTTGAAAAAATATTTACAGTTTTAGATGCAGATGTTTCTTCTTCAGTGCTCCTTAGGAATGTTAGAGCATTAAACAAACAATAATGCATTATGCATTTTTCTTTTCTGACATAGTTTTTATGAGCATTTAAGTTTCTGTCAAGTGACAGAAGTTTGAAAATTAACAAACAAAATGGTTTTAACTGCATTCCATTTACAAAGTAAAAGAAAATTCCAAAAAAATCCTGACCCATACATAATTTGGAAATAAGGATAAAACACATGCCTGCCACTGACAATACACTTTTTGACTATCTGTGCTTCATTCATATTTCAAAAGCTGTTCTTTGCACAATCATATTGTTTGAATAAAATGTATTTTCTGCTCCCTCATAGGCTCTAGCAGATGAAAATGAATATGTGAGAGATACAGCATTGAAAGCAGGACAAAGAATTGTCAATTTATATGCAGACACAGCTATCATGCTGCTCCTCCCAGAATTGGAAAAGGGATTATTTGATGACAATTGGAGGATTCGCTACAGGTATATGATATATGGTGACTTAAATTTCTTATAATTTATATGTTACCTTGTTAATGCCAGATCTTCCTTCCTCTCCTCTCTCTCTCTGCCAGTTGAACTACAATATTGTTGCTGTTACCATAAGATACATTAAAACTTTTTAATTGGAAGGCACCGGGACCAAAACTCTGACAATAATTTTAAAATAGCTGAAAATATGTCAAAGTTGGAAATTATGTATGTACTTTAGACAAAGACTTGGATAATTCTAAATAAGTGTGATCTCATATATGGTTTATGCTATTCCCGTGTTCAATGGAATATTTTCCCCAAGTTGAAGTTTATCAACATTATGTAAAAAATATCTCCCTTGATGTCAATGTATTTGGTCCAGCAATGTTACATTGTCTGTATCTCATCACAGAAGCCAATTTCCTAGAGACCTGCAAAATGTGCTTCAAATGACAATTTAGGTTCTTCATTGGATGGAAGTCAAATAGAATTAAGTCGGAGAAATAAGGTGGGTGTGATAACAAACCATACTCCACTTGTTTGATTTTTGTCACTCAACAGTACACTTGTGAGGGAGAGCATTGTCTTGATAGATGATGACTTTAACATTTTTGGTCTTCAATTGATCCAGAAAAATATCAGGCAGGACCCTCTAGAATGAATGGACCTGGCACTGATATTCAAAATGGCAGCCGTATGTGGTGTGAAACATTTTAAAAGCTCATGTACAAGCTATGATTTTTCCTCAGTAAAATACAAATGTGGTGTAATAACACATCTTTTGTGTACACATATGCTCTGTTATATACAAAAATATTGTCTTAAAAGAAGAATAAATAGAATTTAATAGTAAATGATGACCAATGAGCAACGAAATATATAACCTTAAACAACATCTATGCAGTCAACAGTTTTGCATGCCATAACTTAACAGCACTTCTAAACTACAGCTACATTAATTTTAAATCGGAAGACATAGTGAAAAGATTAAATATAATATATAGAAATGGTTGCAAATATACAATTTCACTAAAATAGGTTCAATACCCCAGAACTAGTTTCGAGGAATCACTTCCTCATCGTCAGCTGATTGCAACTGGTTGGCTTTCCTCTGATGATTACAGATGTCTCGTTGTCCCTCTAGTGGTGGTTCTACAAGTTTAGTAATCAAATTTTTGTCCATAGGGATGTCGAAATTCATTAACTTTGGACGAAATTTGCAAAGAAATATTTTCTCCCAAATGTTTAATTCTATAGATTTTTGTGCCTGCTTGATAAGTGATACTGTGTCCTCAATTTCATGCCCCTGTATCCAAAAATATGCTGCAACTGCTGATTTTTCTTCTTACCTGGATTTGATGTTTTGAAAATGTTCCTTAAGCCTCGTTTCTATGTTATGCTTAGTTTGACCAATATAGATTTGTTCACAATCCTTGCAATCTATTCTATAAATCCCAGATTTTTATATGAGCTGCGGTAGAAAGTGCTTACGTAATATGTTTTTACGTAAATTATTAGAACTTGAAAATTTTAACTGCCCCACGTATGGGAGCCAATTTGTTGTAACATTATTGTGTATGTTTATTTTGTTGTTGTAGCCCCACGTTGTGGTAGCCAATTTGCGACGGTATTACTTATAATGTTTGTTTACCTCAAGTGTGTTGAAGCCATCTTGCAACGTCATTCATTTGTTCGGTTTGTAGCTCCATCTTGTGTTAGCAATTTGCATCAGTGTTAGCTTTTGTTTGATTTCATTTCAAATGTCCTCCGGCTAGCTATTATCTTATCTTGGGTCGAACATGTGTCTTGATATGGGTTGTGTAAACGGAAAGGAATCTTTTATCCAAAAAGAACACTGATGAAGAAATTTGTTTTATAATTTTTATTGTCGAACACGTTCACTATCACTTTTACATATTGATCTAGATACTCGCCAAACTGAAACTGTTATAATAACTTCTTACTGATCACTTTTAATCAACGTACTTCAACCTTTTATATAATTAACTTTACCATATTTTAGATCTTTCATAATTCTGCTGCGCGTAACTTGTGAATCTATATCCGATGTATGACGAACTGACTGACTGAAGACGACGTGTAGTGTACGACGACGTGTAATGTATGAATGCTTTCGGCGAACTGAAGGACTGACAAACTGACGACGACGTGTAATGTATTGAGAATTTTGATGAACTGGGCGACCGACTGACTTTACCTCTAGCTTGGCTTCTATTTATACTCCCACTCCCCGATATGCCTAAAGATTATAAATGAACTGCTATTGGCTAATAAAACGCGCCAACATTAGCGTCTATTTTAATATCCAATTAAAATTATGAATACATATGCTCTAGGGAAACATTCCAGAAGTTTCTACCGAAAACGCGCCAACATTACGTAACTTCCTCGTTTCCAATAATGATAAACAGCTCACCCCCTCGCTGCATTATTGCGCTATTATTGACAGTTTCAGTAAAGCCTTATAAATTTACTTTCCAACAATATTTACAATCAATAAACATCTGAAATCAATGTCACATAAAAATGCATATTCATATTACAATCATTATTTACATTTACGTAATTTGTGATACAAATTACCGCATCAGAGCTGGCATTATTTCTTTTTGGTTTGCATTTATGAGGAATTTTATGCTGAATTTATTTTCGGGGATGAGTGCCACATTGCTATCATTGAAAATTTTCTTGAATTTGTTATGTGCCCATGGGTGAAATGTGACTTTTTTGTATGTCGGATTTTTTTTCGTGTGGTTTGAGGGTTGTATTTTCTTTTATCATTTTTTGTTCTTTGAATTTTTTGATTAACCTATCCACCATATCTGTTTTGTAGCCATTTTTTCTAGCTGTTTTTAAGATTACTTGGTAATCTAAGTTATATTCCTTTTCATTGAGGGGGATGTTCACTAATCTATGGATCAAACTGTTAAAAACTGCAACTTTGTGTGATGGGGGTTGTAACTATTGTTTTTATATAGTTATCCGTATAGTATCCTTGATTCTTTCTATAGTTTCTTGGTAAACAGCCTCCATGTAGTTTTTTCTTAAAGTACTCTCATCAAGCATTGACATCTTTGAGTATTTTTCAAGAAATCCCTTTAAGGCTGGATGATTCACCTTATTGAGTGGAATTCCTGCTTGTGTAAGAGCTGCACACAAATCAATGTTTAATTCCTTCAAAAGTTGGCTTTTTGAAGAACTCTGTTGAAACGAATTTTGTAATAGAGGTTGCCGTGATTTGTTTGCTTGAATAGTCTTGTTCATTTGATGCTTAGAGCTGGAAATGTGTTGTTTGATGCGATCTCATTGGTGTTTTTCATCTAACAAAATTCCTGAATCACAAATAGTACATCGCATTACAGTTCCATCAGTGTCTATGAAATCTTGTTTGAATTCCTCAGCCAGAACAATAAATCGAGCACTGGACACCTTTGGCATGGTAAAATCTAGCACTAGTACACTCGTTTGGTACTGTAACATAGAGCTAACACTAGTTCCTTGCTAACACAATGCGACTGTCACACAACTCAGTCTTGCGCCCATTGCTGTCCACATTCTCTTATAACACTGCAACAATTATCAGAATGTTCTCATTCATGCTGGAACTTCAGTCTCAGCGATTTCTAGTAGTTTCGAGCAGAACCCAGTCTTAATAATTCTCAGAACTGCGCAGGTGAGGTTACTGCCGTCTCTGCGTGCCCAGCCTTCGCCTCCACGCAAACAGATGATGTCTCTCACCGTAACAAATTCACATTCACGAACAGCAGGCTACTGATTCTGGTGGGATAGAATCACTCATTGTTAATTGCATTATTGCAAGCTACTTTATAGGGGTAAAGCGAGAGAAAGGGGTTTTTGTCAAACACAATTATTTTCCATTGTTGCGGGTGTGCTTTCAATTCCCGCGTGGCATTTACTGAAAGAGGTAGGCTTACTATTCGCACGTACACAGCAAGCTGAGGAGACATTAATTGAAAGTTAAAGAATAAATTGGAATGAAACTTAAAATAAAAAAGGGAATTATGGGCATGGTTGGGGGAAAATAGGATAAAGGTCCCAAAAAAGGGAAAAAGGTGTGAGAAAAAATGCCTCTTTTTGCAACTAGAAACAAAATTTCACACTGTGGTATCTTTACGCACAGCTTTAACTTATCCTAAGAAAAAAGGTGCGCACCTAAAAATCCTAACCCTGGAACCTTGCTTATCCTAACCCCCAGGAAAAGAGTAAAATAATGCTGTTGCCCAAAACAATGTTTCTGGTGAATACCTTGGTTGTGTGGATACAGCAAGTTGCAACTGTTCTCTTAAGAATACCTTCTTTTTTGGGGGGGGGCGGTCCTCAAAATTGCTAAAGTCAGTGCTTTTAAACCAACTCAAAAACAATGAAAGTTTGTCATTACTTCTTACATTTTCCTCTTCAAATGCTGCTGAATGGCTTGACAGGCAGTAAAACTTTGTCCACTTATCACACATTAATTCATCACCCAAACACATTCAAATTGTTTCCTGGGAAGTTCTGCATCATTGTGAAATACATGCACTGCAAGAGATGGCATGATTTAATGCAGTCACTTTTGGCGGTTCAGTAACACACATGTCATCTGTTTTACATAATGAAACAACCGCTATTAGGCCTACTTATTATAATGAAAGGACTCACTTTTCAACTTATTCTAGAAACTCACAGTATCCACTTATATTATCCCTTTCATTCTATTCTTAAAATTGTTGCTGGTCACAGACACAAACTTGGTTCATATCTTCATTGGGGTCCTTTCTTTTAGGAGGCAATTGTTTCGATAAATATGATGGTTGATTTTCAAAAATTGTCGGAAATGCACCTTTGTGCAGTTTAATCCTCTTTCTTGGGATTGTTATAAAAAAAACTCATCACAACAGAATTTATCCTCTCTTATAACAAAGTCAGCAGCAAAATGTTGTATGCATACAATTGAATCCTTCAATGGCATAAAGTGCTCTTGATTTATGCATCTGATCCATTTTTCTGTTAAATCTTTATCTTTTGGAAATATGAATATTGGAACCAAAGGTCCATCTTTATTGTAATCATATTTACACCCAGGAACACAAGAGTTATGGGGCATTGCAATGTTTTAAGTTAGTTACCAATATTTGCGACAATAACGTCACCTTCTGTAACAATTTCTTCTTATAGGTGACGCAGTAATTTGTATCACAAATTATGTAAATGTCAAGAGTGATTATAGTGTGAATATGCATTATTGTGTGACATTGATTTGAGATGTTTGATGATTGTAAGCATTGTCAAGAAGTGGGTTTATACGGCCTTACTGAAACTGACAATAATAGCGTGCAATAATGTAGCGAGGGGGTGAGCTGTTTATCATTATTAGAGACGAGCAAATGACGTAAAATTGGCACGTTTTTCTTAGAATTTGCTGGAACATTTTTCCCTAGAGCATATGTGTTCTTAATTTTCATTGGATATAAATATAGATGCTAATGTTGGCATGTTTTATTAACCAATAGCAACTCGGTTATAATCTTTAGGCATATCGGGGTGTGGGAGTATAAAAAGAGCTAAGTCAGAGGTAGATCCCTCCCAGTCCATTGGAAACATTTGTGCATTACACGTCGCTGAATACATCGCACAGTTTATCGATTCACAGGTTACGCGTAGCAAAGTTATGAAGAATCTCAAGTGTCGTAAAGTTAATTACACAAAAAGTTGAAGTACGCGAATTAATAATGTGCAGTAAATAAGTTATTTTAACAGTTTCAGTTTGGCAAGTGTCAAGATTAATATGTGAAAGTGCATAATGTGTTACGACAATAAAAGTATAAAACAAATTCTTTTATCAGTGTTATCTTTGGATAAAAACTCCTTTCCGTTTACACACCTTGATTAAGAGATTTGCTTGACCGAGAGATCATAGCTAGCCGGAGGACAGTGAACCCAAATATTAAATACAATAATAGGCGCTCAGTAAAAGATAACACGAAGTGACCGCGACAAATTGTCTTTTATACGTGCGGCAAATAAACAGTAGCATTCTTTCAAACAAACACTAATACCATCGCATAGGTATCACCACTGTAACCGTGACACAATTTATGTTCTCAAACAAATAAATTAATAATACTTTACATTTAATATATACATAATCTATATGGAATATGGTAGTAAACATAAACATGTGGAAACCACATGCCACAACAAACACATGATTGGAATTATTCATGTTTCCTGAATTGCTCAAAACACTCTTACTTCGCTAATGTGATTACAAAATGATGCCATAGTTAATAAAAAAAAAAAACCAATAAATCGCAGGCATCGAAAACACAACACAGCAACTATCATGTGTAAACACCACAGCGATCACCAACTACCGGCACATTTTTCTCAAGCTCAAATCCCAGTGTCAGGTCCGTTCATTCTGGAGGGTCCTGATAATATGCTAGATATTATCAGATATATTATATTATCGGTGATAGATTTTCCAGGGCTAGTGGCACACCTTTGACATCACAGAAAACTGTTGCATGATCTTCCCAGCCAATTTCACATACGTTGCTTTCTTTGGTGGTGGAGAATCTTGGTGTTTCAATTGCTTAGACTCTTATTTTAAGTGTGTAAAGGTGCACCCATGTTTCATCACTTGTTACAGATCAACACATAAAATTGCTGGAATCTCTCTGGAAATGGATCAAACATTGCTCAGATTTTCACTCTGATTCTTTTTTGATCCAGAGTCAACAGTTGTGATATCCGTCTTACAGATAATTTTTTCATAATCAACTCTTCTCTGTGAAACATTCCCTTGAAATACCCAAAGCTTCAGCAATTTCAACACCATCATCAGGCAATCCCACAGAACCATGCCATATTGATGATTTCTGTTGTCATGGCAAGTTCAGTCTTCTGCTACATACTTCATCTTCCAAGCTTGGCTGCATTTAAACTCTGTGGTCCACTTGGAAATGGTTGAAAATTATGGTGTAGAGTCCCCCAAAGTGTTTATCATATTGGTATAAATTTCTATTACATTCATACCTTTTTCCTTAAAAAGCTTTTAACAGCTTGATGTTAGATTATTGCCATGTTCTCCATAACACATATCTGCACTAATAAACAGCTATGCCTGCTATGATTCTTGAACAGTCTCTTTTAACGTTCCTTAACCATGAACGAATAGTGAATGAATTGGGCAAAATGTCCAAATGGGTCTTGGATCCATAGAGCTTGAAAGTTGCTGACATTCACCTTCTGAGCATAAGGAAAAACTCCAAAGAAAGCCTTATGCACATAGCCACTCCCTAACCAAGATTCAAACTAGGGACCTCTTGAATGTGAGACATACTATCCCACCATAGAGATGCATTAAAGCCGTGTTTTGTATGGAAAACTTCGAATAGGGGTGGAAAAAGTACAGTGGCTCAACCTTTTACTTCCCCTCTTCATTACAGGAGCATGATTATGAGACTTTCTGCAATGTCAAACTGATGCACACATTGTTTGGAGTTATGTTGAAATTCCTAGGTGTATTCATAAGTTTTAGACAGATTAGGGCTGAGGGGAAATATCACTGTTACGAGGGCTGTCCCAGAAGTACCCAACCTAACAATGAAAACAAAGGTTTTGGGAAAAGACATCTTTATTTCTTTCTCTACATAGTCTCCTTTCAGCTCCATACCATTTTCCCAGTGATGTCCAATTGCTTCAATACTATGTTTATAGTAAGAACCATCGAATTCTGCAAAATATCCATCAACTGCAGACTCCACCTCTTCATTCTTAGCAAATCTGTTACCACCAAGCTATTTCTTCAACTTTGGAAACAGAAAATAATCAGAGGGGGCTAAATCTGATGAATAGGGTGCATGAGAAAGCAATTTGAACTTGAACTCATTGATTTTGGCCATGGCGATGATGAATGTGTGAACTGGTGAATTGTCTTGATGAAACAAAATTTTCTTTTTCACTAAATGTGACCGTTTTTGCTTGATTTCATCATTCAGATGCTGCAATAAGTTTGCATAATACTTCCCATTGATTGCTTTTCCTTTTTGAAGATCATGAAAATTATTCCAGTCGCATCGCAAAAAACTGACGCCATGACCTTGCCTGCAGATGGAACTGTCTTCGCCTTCTTTGGAGCCAATTCTCCCCTTTCAGTCCACTGTTTTGACTGTTCCTTCATCTCAGGTGTGAAGTGATGGACCCATATTTCATCCATGGTTATGAATTAATGCAAAAACTCAGCGAAACATTGCCAAACACTCGACTGAAACATCCTTACGACGCTGCTTTTGTTCCATTGTGAGTAAACGCAGCGCCCATCTTGCACACAGCTTTCTCATGTCTAAATTTTCAGTCAATATGTGATGTACAGCAGTTTTTGAAATGCCTATGATGCCTGCTAGCTTGTGCACTTTCAGTCGGTCATCCAATACCATTTTATGGATTTTCTTCACAATTTCTGGCGTGGTCACCTCATTTGGTCGACCACTGCGATGTTCGTCTTGGCAGCTTGTACGGCCTAGCTTAAACTCTGCCACCCAATATTTTACTGTTGTAAACGAAGGAGCAGACTCCCCCAGAGTAGAATCTAGCTCAGCTTTAATATTAGTTGGACTAAGACCTTTCAAATGAAAGTATTGTATCACATAACGATGACCAGTTTTATCCATGTTAACAAATTTGCTGAGTGTGTTCACTATTGATGGCTGCCAAACATTTACTAAACAACCTAGCATCATCAAACTTAAGCTTTATAAAGTTAGTACTTTCTACCATAGTCATTTGTTTGAAACAACAACCACTATCTAGATGTCAGGTCGGGTACTTCTGGGAGTGCCCTCGTCCTTCAAATAATTTTGCTTTTAACCATAGTAGTATAAAAATTTGAAACAAATTATTTATCTTTCAAAATAACTGAACTTTAAACTTCTGTGGTTCTGAGGAATTATTGTAGAAAGCAAAACTAATCACTAGAGTGAGAGAATGAAAGGGAAATTGCACCAAAAGGAAAGTTGCACATAATGCATATAGTGAAAACAGTTTTTTTTTTCCTTTCTTTTCTTTCCTTATTTGTTTGTTTGTTACGTTTTGTTTTTGTTTACCTTAAGACATGTTCCTTGTGTAGTATTATATCCGAGATTAAAAAAGTGACAGTATAGTTATAAGAAATATCTTGTGGTATACAAAACTACAGTGGAATCTCCTCAGTACATTCCTCACTAACATGTTTTCCCATGTATGACATAGAATTATAAAAGTCCCGGTCCTAAATGCTATAAAAAGTTTTGTTTAGCATGTTTTCCTCTTACTACGTTCGAAGTTTCACATCGTCATTCACTATTTTGGTCAATCCCGGTCAGTTCAGTTGGCATAGGAGCCATCAGCCAATGACATGCATGCATCCGTATGACACAACTTTTGTGGGTGGGGTAGAGAATGCCTTTACTTGGTATGGGATCAGCAGCCAATGGCATGCGTGCATCTGTGTGACAATTTGTGTGTGTTGGATAGTTGCTTTAGCTTGGCATGGTAAACGCTGACGATAGTTGTTGGTGTTAACTAAACATATGCACGTTGTATTTTATTTTGTACTATTTACATTTGCAGTGGAGAAAAAGAAAATGCAACTAATAACAAACAGTGAAAAATTGAAAATCCTTCAAGAAGAAGATCGTAATTCAAATAAGAAATGTGTGGGTATACCGAGGAAGTTCCTCCATCAACCTTTGTTAGCAAGCATAAGCTAATTGAAACTGCTTTTGAAGAAGGGAAAAAATGCTAAAAGAAAACATAATCACCAGGGTCACTTTCCAGAAAATTAAAAAGGCAGTCTACTAAAGTGGTTTACACAAACATGAGCTTCAAACATGCCACTAGACTGTACTGTGATTCAAGCTTAGGCAATATATTTAGCTTAGAAGATGGGACTAGATTTTAAACCGTCCAATGGCTGGATGGAAAGATTCAAGAATCAACATGACATAGTTAAAAGATGTGTGTGAGGTGAGGCTGCTGCCCTAGATAACGAAGCTACGCTATGTGAAAATTTAGAAACATGGAAAAATACAACACTCCTGTTAATTTTGAAAAACTATAGTCAGGACAATGCTTTTAATGCAGATGAAACAGTACTATTTTGTCATCTTCTGCTAGATAAAATGCTGGATTTTAAGGGCACTAAAGTCTAGTGAGAAACTTAATAAGAAAAGGTTTACAGTTCTGTTAACAAAGAGAGGCTTACAGTTATGTTGTGCTATAACAAAAGTGAAACAGAGAAATTGGTACCGCTGGTTATTGAAAAAGTACGCGTTCTGCGATGCTTCAAGAATTGCAAACTTTTTCATGTAAGTACACTTCCAACACAAAAGCCTGGATCAGTGGAGAATTTAGTGTCATGCTGGCATATTACTATGCTAGCTCAGTGGTTAGAGCAACCAGACGGAGACCAGGAGATCCATGGTTCAAATCCCGGCTATGGCACTGAATTTTTCAGTCGTCTGATTCTACCTTTCCAACCTTGTCCAACACATGGCTTGTGTGGAAGAACAATTAATTCCAAGTCTGGATAACTTCTGCAGCATTTGAAAACTTCCTATATGTGGGATGCAAGACTGGGCATAGAAACAGGAAAATTGTCTTCATTGATCACTGTGCTGCTCATCCACCAACTGTTTCAGATTTAAGAAACGTAAAGATTAATTTCCTCCCAGGAAACTCACAAGTAAGCTACAACCTGTAAATAAAGGTATAATACAGTGTATAAAGCATACGTATTGTAGGAGGCTGGCACAGAGAAGGTTGGCTGCACTGGAATTGACAAGAAAAATCATGAAATGCCATGCATTTCATTAAGGGTTCTGAGATTCTGTGACGCAAGATACAATTCGGAACTGCTTCAATAAAGCTGGCTTTTGTGTTCTTGACGATAATGTCATGCTGGAAGATGAGCTTTCCAAGTGCAAAGAATGGCATCAAATATTGAAACTTACTAAACATTGACAATGAAATTCCAGTGTGTGAAACTGTGATGACAGATGAAATACTTGAACAGTGACAGAAGAAGCATCAGTGTGGGATGAAAGTGACAATGAGCCAGAGGCTGAGCTGATTCCTACAAAGTCAGAAGTGATGGATGCAATGCAATGGTTCCTTCTGCATGTATTATTCTTTGACTTTTTATTTTACAATAAAACCTGCCTAAATCACACCTTCTGTATACCGGAAACCTGGACAAATGGAAAATAAATCTCGGAACGGAGCTATTTCCTGTGTGAAATAATAATCTCAACCGGAAGATTGCCTAACACAGAAACAATTTTTTTCTGGACCTTTTGCATAAATAACCTGACTTAGAAAATTATTATATACATAATATAAAGATGCTTGCTAAATTTTTAAAGTAATAGCAGTAATTTTGAGCGCAGCTGTGCTTGCACTGAAGTTTTAAGAACTGTGTATATGAGATTTAACTTTGCACAAGTTCTGTGAGGAAACTAGCAGAGAAACTACAATTATTATAAGCTGAAAATACAGCAAAACATACATTTGATCCCATTTTTTTATTTACAGACTTTTATTTTAAATTATTCCTTCATTATAAAACTATGCAATCACATTTTTTTTGCACTTTGTTTTATTAAAATGCAAATTCTTTGTAAGACAGAAACCTGTGAAAATGGGGTGGTGGGAAGTACCAGAACAATTGTGTTCCATTTTAGGTAGGTTTTTCTGCATTAACGTACAACATTGCTGTAAATAATTTTCTTTTTTTTCCCCCCCAAAGGAAAGAAAATAAGCCAATTTTACATGACATGTGAAGTTCAAAACTTATTTGTTTTAAATAGAAAAGTTAGTTTGGACTATAACAGTATTAATTGTGGTTCTACTTTTTTTGTAATGGAAAATTTGTTTCTGAAACTTACAGTTCTGTTCAGCTGCTAGGAGATTTGCTGTACAGAATATCTGGAGTATCTGGAAAAATGAGCACTGAGACTGCAGATGAAGATGACAACTTTGGAACTGAACAGTCTCACCATGTAAGCCCTTATTGATAGTAAGAATATTTAATGTATGAACAGAGCAAATGTTTGTCTTTATTTATTCTTTACATTTGTATGAAAGTGAATGAATGTAATTTCATATAAAATGTTGTATTTTATGAAGTTGTAAATATTTTTTGTCAGAATGCAGATTTTTAAATTAGGCATTTACTACTAAAGAAATGTGTATAATAAAGTAGAATGCTGTACCATTTCAGTGTTAACATTTTAAAAATGCACCAACAAAATGACATGAACAGGAGAAAGGAATCTGCATCATAAAATGAGAGCTAACCACCGTGAAGCACTAGTTATACATTTATCAATATTTGAAAAAGAGTACGTATAATTGTAATTCATGCATGATTCAAAATTTAAAGTAAAGCTGAATCATTAAGACTAGTAAATACAATAATTTACTAACGTGTTTCAACAGTCCTAGTTAAGTGAGAATGGCTGTTTGATAATAACATAGGCTCTCAAAACAAGTCCATCAAACAGAGATTAAGCGATGTTTTAATGGACCTACTATTCAGCCTTACTCTAAAAAGATCATGTCCCTTCATGTTTATTGCATAGCACATTTTCAATGCTAGATACAACAACATTCTTCAGCTGAAGGATTCATTCCAACTATTAGCACTTTGTCTAATTTTCAATAGAATATTCATTTCCATTGTGGAAAACCTATTTTAACATCACTTGCATTATCTCCAGGCTATAATTGATGCTCTTGGAGGAGGAAGAAGAAACCGGGTCCTAGCAGGGCTCTACATGGGAAGATCTGATGTTGCGCTTATGGTTAGGCAGGCTGCCCTTCATGTATGGAAAGTGGTGGTAACCAATACACCTCGCACACTTCGAGAGATACTTCCAACGTTGTTCAGTCTTTTACTTGGCTGCTTAGCCAGTACTAGCTACGACAAAAGACAGGTAATTTGTTGTTCAGTATTCTCTGAATGTTTGTCCATTAAATTTTATAATTTATTTACCGGCAGAACCTGCAGTTTCTTTCAACGTATCCCATTGAGAGTGAGTGAGAGTGTGATTTTCGGCCTTCATAGTAACCTTTTATACATGTTAACTCAGTTATTTCTACAAAATCTCAAATTATCAGAAAAAGTTATGTTTCCGGTTTTCACTTGTGATAAGTATTGGAGGTTTAAGCTTTTACCAAAGGGCAACATTCTATTTTAGCTGTGATGAAAAGGCAGTGGTTTTGCCAAGTCACTGTTAAGCGCAATGTGATAAGCAGCCTAACAGCAGGTGTAATACAATAATTTGGAAATCAGACCAACCTGTCAGGCAAAGTGGGAGTGGCTCAGTAAGTCAGAAAATAATTCCATCTTGTTTCCATCATCTGGTCAATTCTTCGGCCAGAATTAACTCTTTGAGAATTTAAGTGCCATCGAATATTTTAACCCATAAGCCTGCAGGACCATGAGGCACTTACTGTTTCTGTTAATACAAATAACTTATATTTTCAGGTGGCAGCACGTACTCTGGGAGACCTGGTGCGTAAGCTGGGAGAACGTGTGCTACCAGAGATAATTCCTATTCTGGAAAAGGGCCTAGAATCCGATCAGCCAGATCAGAGACAAGGTGTTTGTATTGGTTTGTCTGAAATAATGGCCTCTACAAGTAAAGATATGGTGCTGACATTTGTAAACAGTTTGGTTCCTACAGTAAGAAAAGCTTTGTGCGATCCATTACCAGAAGTGAGACAGGCAGCTGCCAAAACTTTTGACAGCCTGCATTCTACAGTTGGAGTACGTGCCTTGGATGACATCCTGCCAGCAATGTTGAACCAATTGGTAAGTGAAACTCATACTGTGTGTATTCCCATTATGCCTCCAAAATCTGCTATATGTGCTTTTGGGTGAACTTGAGAGTTTCCAACCATTAGGAATAACTTTCAAGCTTACAGCAAATGACTATGACTGATTGACACAGGCTTGTCAGAGTCATCTACTGAAGGGCTTGTTATCTTGTGGACCAATCATTTCAGGAAGATGAACCCCCAGGCCAGCAATGAATGGTTAACTAGATAACAAGCCTTCCAGAGGTTGATTGAATTGAGTGCCTATGTATCAAACACAAGGTCATATCTTCCTTACTGTAAGTTTACACTTGGCAATAAATAAAATTAATTGCCCATCCTGTTGGAATAGAATTAACGTTCTCATGTGGGCAATGATTATTTAGACCACTGGTAGATATATAAGCAGTTCATTTTGTTTATTAGCAAAGAAAACCTGATGTTACTATACTGGGCCCACTTGAAACACACTTTGTGTTACTGTGAGCAACACATGCACAGCTTATACGATCTAGTAACTGACAGTAAAGAGAGAATGTTGCCTTCTTCCGTGTCTTGTGCAAAATTTGGAATACCAGATAGAGTAACTTAATGCATAAGAGCAACTTTAGCTTCCATCTCAATAACCTATGTTCACATATTAAAATGAACACTCAGTAGATACACAGAGTGAGTCAGAATAACACTGAATAATTTTAAGGCATCATTCATGAATTATGTTTGAGCATTTTCTTATAGGGAATGTATGTCCATAAGCTTCTTGTTACCGAGCTAGGGGACATTAATGTTTTTCAAATGCCACTTCAGGTTAGGTGTAATTCTGTCAGATCCCTGTTCCCTTACTGCATTGGTTCATCGCTTATGTCTTGTTTTCTTTGCATTTTGGAATTTTACTTGTGTTATGTTTTTAACAATGTTTCACCATTAATCTAAAACAGCATTTTGTTTTATAAGTGATAGGAAATTCCGTCTCATATTATACAGCACTTTGTGGCTCCTACAAGAAGCGTAAGGTTATCAATCTCAGCTATCAGGATAGACTAAAGTGTTCCGTTTACTGGAAAGACCTTCAGTTTTACTGCCTCTTATAAAAATATTCCCCTTTACTTACGCAGAACTAGCAGACATGTATTATGTTTATGGTGCTGCTTGGGGAAATATGAAAAGGGCAGAAGATCTTTATGTTGAGTCTTACCCTAGGAGACATTTGCCTCATCTCAGCACCTTGAAGTAGGTATAGTGTTGTGTTTGTGTTTTTAAAGCACCACGTTGTGTATGTGTTTCTCACGTAATGTTGCTTACCTCACGCGTGGAACCATCTTGTGTGACGTCATTCGTTGGTCATTTGTTAACTCCTTCTGGCGTAGCAATCTATATGAATTAGTTTTAAGGTTATGTATATTGTCTTCCGGCCAGCTATTTAGGTAGGCATTTAATTCTTGCAGGGTGTGAAGCGGAAAAGGAATCTTTTATCCAAAAATTACTAGTGAAGAAATGTATTTTATAATGTTTTATTGTCGAGCACATGCACTAACACTTTCACAAATTTATCTTGATAATCGCCATACTGAAACTGTTTCTAATAACTTCTCACTTTTAACTCACGTACTTCAATTTTTGTATATAAGTGACTTTGTAATATTTTAGATCTTTTATGATTTTTACTGCGCGTAACTTGACGAACTGAGCGGCCAACGTGTAATGTACGGAGAATTTTGTATAACTGCGGGAGACGATGTGTAGTGCTTCGTGAATCTTGCCGAACTGGAGAACGATGTGTACTGTGTCGAGAATCTTGCCGAACTGGAGAACGCTCTCTTTGAATCTACACTATTTATAGACATGCCTCAAGCTACACCTAAAGATTATAAATGAATTACCATTGGCTAATAAAACGCGCCAACATTAGCGTCTATTTTACTATCCAATGAAAACCACTAATACATATTACTTTTATAGAATGTTCTGGAAGCTTTTTTACTGAAAAGGCGCGAAACATGACGTAACTTCCTGGTTCCCGGTAACGATAAACAACTCACTCCCTTGCTAAAGTATTGTATTATTGTTAACAGTTTCAGTAGAGCCGAAAATTATTATTTACTAATAATAATTACAATTATTAAACCTCTGAAATCAATGTTACATAAAAATACATATTCATATTATTATCGTTAACCACATCTGAGTAATTTGTGATACAAATTACCGTCACATATGCCCCACTAGAAATATAATTATAAATATTTATAACCTGTTTAGAAATTTTATAATTTTGTTTTTAGTCTCCTAAATCTTGTAACACACGCTATCACTTTCACTTTACACTTCACACATATTTAACACACGACATATATTTTATCTCGCCACTACTTACTGGCTTTGGTTTAATTTGTTTTAATATTAATCTGTCGTTACAATAAATTTTTTTTTTTTTTTTTTATAGCAAATACTTTACCCTAAATTATTTAACTAGTGTTACAAAAAATGGTTTACTTTCTTATATTGTTACCAAAAATTTATCAATTCAAGAATTTTTTTGTAATTACCATACATATTTACCAAAATATTCACCCTTTACATATATTTACATTTCTTAAATCTAGACAATGTTTCACCTGTTCTGTTTTCTACATAAGTATTTTTTTTTGAATTATTTTTACCATTTTTGTAATTTTGAATTTTATTTTAACAATACATTTTGAATTGTATTTACGTACTTTTTAATTTAATATCATATTAAGTTTCAATTATTACCTTCTTCTTTTCAAATACTGTTACAGTTACTAAAAATTTATCTATTTATTTATTTATATTTTTTTTTTTTTAAACATTTCTCTGTTTTTTTTTTTTTTTTTTTTTTTTTATAACTTATTTCTCTTTTCAAATGACATATATATAAATAGTTAACCCTCTTACGTTCCAATACATTTCTCTGCAAGTCGTCTTCAACTATCCAGCATTTACTTTACATCACATTGTTATTTACCCTCCTGGATCAAATTGTGTGTGGCTAAACATTACTCGTAGCCGTAACCTAACCTTCAAATTTTTGTTAATGAATAACCTCTTGTATTCATATGACATTTCATCTCCTGATAACATTTGGAAACAGTCTACAGTTTCTTGAACAATACATCTTTTAACAATTGTCATTTTCAATTCTTCTGCTATCATTTTAATTTGAGAATACTCTGACAAATCGGTACTAAACTGTACTGGACTGGAGTTTTCATTTTGAACATCATGGTACAATTTACTTCTTTGCATTACTGATTCATTTTGTATTTCTGATATTTCCCCTCTGAAATTAAGTTGCACCTCATTTACATCTACATTCCTAACCTCTTTTATCTCTCTTATCTCACTTGAAATACTACTCATTTGACTTCCTAACTCTGCGCCTTCTACATTAACCTCACTTTTAGTATTAACCTCACTTTCTTTGTTACCTATTTCCATGCTCATGTCTAACATTTTCTTTGAAACTTCTCCTATCTCACTTACTATTACTTCCTTTTCATCACTCATTTCTGGCCTACTACTATCTAACTTCATAACTTTCTTTTCAATTTCTTCACTGCTTTGATCTACTGTTTGCTCTACTTTCTCATTCCTCCTACCAAGCCTTTCCATAAATTCCCTATGATCCTTTTCCATTTTCTCATTAATCTTTTTCATATCTGCTCTCATTTCCCTATGACTCTTTCGTATATCTTCCCTAATATTTCTCAAAATTTCCATCATTTCCATCATCATACCAGCATCAATATTAATATTTCCTGCGATTCTATTCTTACTTTCTGCACTAACATTTCCTCCCTCCAATATTACATTGTTTGAGCTTTTTTTTGTAACCTGTATTGACTTACAGCTAACTGTTACACTATCTCCCTCCATCATTGTTTCTTGTTTTACACTCTTTTTTTTTTTTTTTTTTTTTTTTTTTTTAGAATTAAAATCACACTTTTCTAACCTTAATTATGCTGTCCGTTGCTGTTATTTTGATGTCCAGCGTTCTGCCCCATTCTCCTAGGTTTGTATGTCGCTTCTGCGTTGTTTTATGATGAATCTACGTTGTCTCGATGTTTTTGCGTCCACTTATCCACGTCGTTTGTCGCTCCTCTTGTTTCTGGAATCTGCGTCTTGTAGATCATTTTACTGCTGCATTCGCCTTTTCCTGGTTAATTCTGCTACTATCCTGGTCGTCTAGCCTTCCTTTCCTAGTTGTCGCTCCACGTTGATGCGCCAATTTGCGAGAGTACATTGCAAATTGTATATTTACTTCACTTTAACTGCCCCACGTTGGGCGCCAATTTGAAGTAGGTATAGTGTTGTGTTTGTGTTTTTAAAGCACCACGTTGTGTATGTGTTTCTCACGTAATGTTGCTTACCTCACGCGTGGAACCATCTTGTGTGACGTCATTCGTTGGTCATTTGTTAACTCCTTCTGGCGTAGCAATCTATATGAATTAGTTTTAAGGTTATGTATATTGTCTTCCGGCCAGCTATTTAGGTAGGCATTTAATTCTTGCAGGGTGTGAAGCGGAAAAGGAATCTTTTATCCAAAAATTACTAGTGAAGAAATGTATTTTATAATGTTTTATTGTCGAGCACATGCACTAACACTTTCACAAATTTATCTTGATAATCGCCATACTGAAACTGTTTCTAATAACTTCTCACTTTTAACTCACGTACTTCAATTTTTGTATATAAGTGACTTTGTAATATTTTAGATCTTTTATGATTTTTACTGCGCGTAACTTGACGAACTGAGCGGCCAACGTGTAATGTACGGAGAATTTTGTATAACTGCGGGAGACGATGTGTAGTGCTTCGTGAATCTTGCCGAACTGGAGAACGATGTGTACTGTGTCGAGAATCTTGCCGAACTGGAGAACGCTCTCTTTGAATCTACACTATTTATAGACATGCCTCAAGCTACACCTAAAGATTATAAATGAATTACCATTGGCTAATAAAACGCGCCAACATTAGCGTCTATTTTACTATCCAATGAAAACCACTAATACATATTACTTTTATAGAATGTTCTGGAAGCTTTTTTACTGAAAAGGCGCGAAACATGACGTAACTTCCTGGTTCCCGGTAACGATAAACAACTCACTCCCTTGCTAAAGTATTGTATTATTGTTAACAGTTTCAGTAGAGCCGAAAATTATTATTTACTAATAATAATTACAATTATTAAACCTCTGAAATCAATGTTACATAAAAATACATATTCATATTATTATCGTTAACCACATCTGAGTAATTTGTGATACAAATTACCGTCACAACCTTTACTGATGTACATCAAGACTGTGAGAAACAGGAACTTTCCAAAAACAAGTGCATTGTTCGGGAGTCCAAAGAAATGTAAAAACAGTGGCTCTGAAGAGGAGGCTCTTGATACTGAGTCCATAATTCTCCGTTCACAAGCACAAGAGTAATAAGTGCATGCCATGCACACAAGCCAGTCTTCAGTTACTAGAATTCTGCACAAACGCAATCACATCCATGTCACCCAAGTTCAAATACTGGGGCCAGATGACTTTCCACCCCTAAAGTTACAATTTGTCCAGTGATTTCTTCTTAAATGCATTGATCAACCAAGATAACCATATTGTGGAATGACAAGAAGGTTTTTAAATAGGATATGCTAACACACCTAACAGTCACATTTGGACACAGGAAAGCTCAAGAGCTATCAGAGTTGCAAATTATAACACAGGTTTGCAGTGTAGCATTGTGAATGACACACTCTTGGGGTCCTATTTTCTACCTCCATGTTTTATGGGCCACGTTTACCTACAGATTTTTACAATATACTTTCCCACAACTACACAAAGATGTTCCTTTAGGAATGTACCAGTTAATATGGTTCCAAGGCAAGTGGGGCACCTGTGTATTATTCCGGCAACATAAAAGATTTCCTAAGTGCAACGTATATCGCTGGATCAGTAGAGGAGCACTGAAATCATGGCCAGCACATTCACCAGATCTAACCCCTTTGGAGTTTTTCCTTTGGGGACATGTTCAGATTCTTGCGTACAAGGCACCGGTTAATAGTGAAGAGGAGCTGATGGCCAGGGTCTTTGTAGCTTTTGATCCTATTTGTATTATGCCAGGTATTTTTGAAAAGATTGGCATTCATTACGACAACACTATCAACTATGGTCTGAAGTTAAAGGTTGGCACTTTGAGCAACTTTTATAGACATTTATGCACTTGTTCAGTTCTTGTTCTTAGTTTAACTAAGTTTGAAGCCTTTTAAAAACTTATCTTTGTGTTACCTAACATGTTTTAACTTCTCTCAATTAATTTGTATAATGTTGGAGAAATTTTGTTCAAACATATAGTGTTATTTGAAGATGTTATTGACAAATAACCTGTATTCACAGCTGCAGATCGCTTAAAAAAGTTTTGACTCACTTCAGAGCACATGGATTTAGTGCTATATAATTAAATAAAGCTTCACAAGTTACTAAATCAATTTAAGAGAATGTTGCATTGTTTAAAATTAAAGCTAGTGGCTATTTTTATTTCAAAACTCTCCCAAACATAGCAAAAGATGTTTTAGTGACCTGTTCCGTGGATTTTCATCTGACACAGTGTTTCAAAAACGTTAATGCCCTCTAGCTGGATAACAAGACCTTACACGCATACATTCCCTAAAAGAAAATACTGAAATAGAACCCCTGAATCATGCCTTAAAATTATTTGTTGTTATTCCGACTCATCCTGTATAAAGAACGGCTTAAAAAATGTGTATTCCTCACTGGCAGTCAGAATCCGAGGTAGTTATGAACTGTTAACCCATGCTTTTGAGGTACAATGGCCCTCATTAATCCGTCTCTTCCCAGTAGTATATCTTTTTGTTTCCCTCATGTAGTTGCAGATATGTCTTCAGATATATATGTTTCCACAGTGCAATATCATCCCAATGACAATGCCATTATTTGTTTTCACAAAAGAACTTGGTGGTATTATAATCTATTAAGAGGAATCTGTAATTACAATTAAAGTTAATTGGTGGGTTTTATGAATTTTATTTTAATATAAATTATTATTTTAATATATTTAAGTATTATGGGTTGATTTTTTTTTTTCTAATACCAAAGAATGGAAGCTAATTTACTTAAAGTTTGCTAAGTTAGAGTCACTGTTGACGACACTTAACACTTTATTGTTAGTCATTGCGCCCCAAAAAAAAGTTATGCACTTTATAGTGAATTGTACACTTGATAAAATCATCTACCTTTCCTAAACCTGCTTTAGGCTTTTTGCACTGTGTTTTAACACCACCAGTCGCTCTGAATTCTTTTCGTACATGTATGACCCTGGCTTTTGAAACATGGTGTGCTTTACAGTTAATTTTGCTAAATTGTTCACTGGAATGTATATCAGGATTTATATTGGCTTTCAGCCCGCAGCTCTGGCTCCGTTTAATGCTGGATTCTTATTTAGGATATTGCGCTAAGCAGCTGGTTCTGGCAGTATCTTTTCAATCTACGGTACTCACTAGAGTTCATGATCTAGATGTGTATCTCTGTGATTCCTGGATTCTCTGTTTTATTTTTATGTCGCTTCTTGTGCTGCATCATTTATTTTGTAGTGCATGAGCTATGAGAACTCTATTTTGCTAATATCTTGGGTCATGGTAAGGAAGGTATTATAAATAAGGTTACGAATTCTCAGAAACTTCAAATTTATTTTGAAAATCTTGATATTTCACCAAAATAATAACTAATTCACAATTAATGATGATTTTTTTCACTCGATTACTTAATTTCTTAGATATTATATCTGCTGATGCATGTCCAGAATATTCTTTATAATATTTCCTATCTGCAATCCTCTTCTCTAATGACACAAAGAGACGCTATGAATGACCCCTTCTTCTCTGGACAAACCTTATATAGTACTGGACGTTGCTATGGTTACCAAATCAATAAGCATTGTTGATTGATCCCACTACATAGCAATTCAAGCGACACAAATATTTTCTTAATAATAAGTTTCTTTATGGTTGGCTATGAAATTTACTAAAATAATAAATGTTTTTCCTTTTGCTTAATATTCCGGACATTTTAACTATCCAAAATATTTACAAATATTGCCTTAAATGAATGAATAAATGTTACAATCTTTATAAGCTATTAATTTAACACAAATTAGCAAATACTTAAAAATCTTTGATATTTCTGAACAAAGTCACCATCTTGAATTTTATTCCCTTTCTTAATTTACAAACAATCTCCCTTCCAAATATCTCAACCTCGTAATATCTAGCTCAAATGCATGGATTATACTCCATTAACTTGTAAAACAGACAACTGTAAGAAACGTATATATCGATTGCACTCTTGTAGGATCCGTAAAGCTGTGCTTAATTACCAACCTAGAGGAAAACAATCTCTGGGGCCACCTTAAAAAACGATGATTGGAAAATCCAGCTTTGAATCTGTAACAGTTCTTGACCTAAACTTGAATGGAAGAAAAAAAAAACAACAACAAAACAATTGTGAAGCACATAATAGCCATTTTTCAATAGTTTACCTTTAGGGTGCTTTTTGTAACCCTGAACACTCATTTTACAGTTAGGTTGCCCCAGCTAAGCTCGGGCGATTTTGAATAGCTCTGCCATTCCTATTGTTGATCCAATGCTGATGTTTGCTATTGCATCAGTTTTGCTGTGTGTGCCTACAGTCTGCTGGCACAGTTTGAAGGCAAATTTACTCCATAATGGCTTCTAAAGTTGCTGATTTGTGGCAGGGGTACATTGTTGGACTTTCTGATGCTGGTTACAGTCTTTCAATGATAGTAGAAAGGTGTAAACTCTTGCCATAAGTTAGTCGTATGTTGGCCATATAACACAGCTGCACAAAACCGTATTTCCACCTGAGGCCCACTCTGCAAAAAAAAAAGCATAACAGGGAAAAGGCGCAATCAGCACATCCTAAAGACTGGGTAGCCAAGGTGATAGCATCAGTGCACAAGAAAACCCTCCAATGCAAAGAAGCATTGCCAATCACATTGGAACATCTAAAGGGACCGTTTACAGGATAATCCACAAAAATTTGGGTCTAGAATGGTGGCATTAAGCACGAGAGCACATGTTGAAAGAGCAGCACATCAGAGAATGCTTCACCAGCACAAGAAGACTTTATGAACATCACCTGGCAAGTGAAAAGTGGCAATGGGTGATTTCCTTAGGTAAAGCATGGTTTCTATATGACACAAACAAACCCGTGCCATTTACTACCATCAAATGGGCCAAAAGGGGTGCTCCAACTTCAGTGATTGCAGGATACTGCTCTCGGGGCAAACTCAACAATCACAGAGTTGCCAAAATGTAAAAATAAATGCAGCCTACCAAAGGAGTGTTATGGACCCAATTTTTTATGAAGAAATACTCTGGTTGTACAGCAAGGATACTCAAAATGTATCCACATGGATAAAGTATCCAGTCTCTCACTTCTAGATCTTCCCAGGATTACTACCACTGGAAAGCTGAGGAAACGGGTGTAGACATAATAGTATTTAAATGGTTCTCTTTGAAGTCACTAGAAGCCTCACCAATGGAGTTTTGTGGTTTATGGTCTGCTGAAACATTGCCTTGCTTCTCGATGTTCCACCATAATTGAGAGTCTTTGGAAAGTCTGCCAGGAGGAGTGGGATAACCTCCCCCTTCCTGTTCTACAGTGTAGTCTTCTACAATGGAAATTGTGATGCAGAGCCATAGTTCGAATACAGACATCACACCGAACATAATAAGTGGCAAAAGGGAATATCACCATGAAAAAAGTAAGTAAAAATGTCCAGCTTAAGTAGGGCAACCTCTATAGCCACTGCATATTCACACTCACAAAGTTGCTGCCATATTCCTCACTGACATTGTGTATGTTTTTGTTTAGTCACGAAATTGCTCAGTTTCAGTAGACTGATTGTTTTCTATTTCCAAATAACAGTAAAAATTTAGTATATTGCAATAAAATCATTAAACAATCCATTAGCACATTTTAAAAATAACATAAAGGAAAGATGGGATCTATTTTCTACTTTTAGCATGTGCTTATTTTGGGAGGAGTATAGCTGAACATATCTATATACTCTTTAACCAGTTTATAGAATTAGAATGCCCTATGAACATTGAATTACAGAAGTAGCAGTTTACTGTTTATCCCGGGAAAAGCAAAACAAACCATACAATATGTGAATGAAATAAGAGGCAGAAGAATTTTAAATTTAAGATCAGATGAAAAACAAAAGAGCTTGAAAAATACATCTGTAAGGTGAAACAAAAATAGAGGACAATGTTGATAATGTTGTATCACATTAGCATGAGGTGTTCAAGGAAATTTAAAAATTGGCGCTCTTGAGGATTGAATATACAGATGAGTCAGAATAGCATTGAATAATTTTAAGGTGTGATTCAGGGGTTATATTTGAGTATTTTTTTATTGGGAATGTATCTCCATAAATGTCTTGTTATTGAGCTAGAGACGTAAACTTTTTTCAAATTCTACATCGGGTTAGATGAAATTCTTTTTATATCACCATTAACCTAAAACCTGCATTTTGTTATTTAAGTGGTAAGGGATTCTGTCGCATATTATACAGCACTTTGTGACTGTACTTCCTACAAGAGGTGTAAGTTATCAACTTTAGCTGTCAGGATATACTATAGTGCCTCTGTCATTGGAGGGACTTACAATTTTACAGCCAATTATAAAAATATTCCTCTTTACTTATGCAGTGCTAGTAGACATGCATTATATTTATGGTGCTGCTTGGGGAAATGTGAAAAGAGCACAAGATCTTTGTGCTGAGCTTTACTGAAGGAGACATTTGCCTCATCACAGCACTTTTACTGTCATACATCAATGATTGCGAGAAACAGAAACTTGCCAAAAACAAGAGCATCATTCGGGAGTCCAAAGAAACGTAACAACAGTGGCTCTAGAACAGGAGGTTCTTAATTGGGTCCATAAGTCTCCATCCACAAGCACAAACACAAGAGCAATAGCACATGCCATGCATACAAGTCAGTCTTCAGTTACTAGAATTCTGTGTGAACAGCAATTATATCCGCATCATCATTCCCAAGTTCAAGCACTGGGGCCAGATGACTTTCCACCCCAACCACAGTTTATCCAGTGGTTTCTTTATAAATGCATTGATCAACCAAGGTTTCCTAAAACCATATTGTGGACAGATGAGAAGGTTTTTACACAAGAGAACATGTTTAACACACACAACAGTCACATTTAGGTATGGAAAACCCTAGAGCTATTAGAGTTACAAATTAGTAACACCAGTTTGCAGTGAACAATTTGGCTGGCATTGTGAAAATCACACTCATAGGGCCATGTTTACTAGCTTCATGTTCTACGGGCCTCATTTACCTATAGTTTTTACAACATACTTTCTCACAACTATACAAAGATGTTCCTTTAAGATGTGCCAATTATTGTGGTTTCAAGGCAAATGGGACACCTGTGTCTTATTTTGGTGACATAAAAGATTCCCTAAGTGTAACGTATCCTGATTGCTGAATCAGTAAAGAGCACCAAAATCATGGCCAGCACATTCACCAGATCTAATCATTTTGGAGTTTTCTCTTTGAAGACATGTTCAAACTCTTGTGTACGAGGCACCAGTTAATAGTGAAGAGGAGCTGATGGTCAAGATCTTTGTAGCATTTGATGCTATTCGTGATATGCCAGGTATTTTTTAAAGAGCTCAGCAGTCATTACAACAATGCTATCAACTATGCTCCGAAATCAAAGGTCCGCATTTTGAACATCTTTTATAAACACTTTATGCGCTTGTTTTCAGTTCTTTTTTTGTTCAAGATTCACAAGTTACTAAATCAATTTAAGAGAGTTTTGCATTGTTTAAAATTAAAGATACCAGCTACTCTTATTTCAAAACTCTCAAAACCTTGTAGCAAAAGATGCATAGCAACCTGTTCAGCAGAATTTCATCTAACCTGATGCAGTGTTTAAAAAATGTTAATGTGCTCTAGCTTGATAACAAAATGTTAACGGGCATACACTCCATAAAAGAAAATACTCAAATAGAACCTCTGAATTGCAACTTAAAATTATTTGGTGTTATTGTGACTCATCTTATATTCACAACTGAAAATTATATACAGTAGAATCCTGTCAGTACGTTTTTGCAGGGACCCAAGGATTTGGATGCCATAGATGGGAAAACATGTTAACGAAAATACAAAATCTGCAATTTAAGAACATAATTATGTAATAAAATTAAATAATAGTTACGTTTCCATATGGAATTGAAATCAATTTGAGTCTTTTTCCATGTTAAATTCAATACATATTGAGATCAATTTGGATACACAAAGTTTGAGAATAAATAAATAATTCAAGCTTTTATGTTAGTCAACTTGGATTTAGTTGCAAACCTGTTAAACATATGTTAGTTTCTCTGTATAATTTAAGCAGGTTTTGAGGTTAGTGAATGTTTTTGAGAAGAATAAATCGTGAATTATGAAAACAATAAAAGTGGCTCTGCTGTATGTTTTATTATACATGTGATAACAATTTAAGCTAAAATAAAATTCTTCTGATCCTACTTTCCAAGAGGAAAGTTTTGTTTTAGCATTTTTACCTTCTTCAAAAGCAGTTTCAATCAGCTTATGTTTGCTAACAATTATGTTTAAGGTTGATGAGGGAATGTTTAACTTCACGCTATATCCACATGTTTCATATTTAGATTGCGATCTGCTTGTTCAAGGATTTTAAGTTTTTCGCTGTTGGTTATTTGCCGCACTTTCTTTTTCTCTATTGCAAACAAAAAGTTAAAATAAATTTACATATGTTTGGTCAACACTCAACAATAGAAACTATCATTGGCGTTTACCATGCCAAGCTAAAGCATTCTCTATCCTGCTCACACAAATCGCATCACACAAGTATGCATACATGCATGTCATTGGCTGCCGGTCTCCACTCTGTGACCAAGGATTGACCAAATTAGCAAATGAGGTCATCAAACTTCAAACATGTTAAGTGCCTACTCCCAATGGACTGACCAAGGATTGGCCAAAAGAGCGAACAAGGACATCAAACTTCGAACGTAGTAAGCGGGACCATGAAAACATACTAAACAAACGTTATTTATTACATTTGGTGCATTTTGTGCTGGAACTTTTCTAATTCACTGTATTACACGGTAAAACGTGTTAATGAGGAATGTGCTAACGAGATTCCACTGTACGTAACCAGGTGTCAATTATAATGGGATATGGAAAAAATGCAACCCCATAGAGGGCTTTAAACTGGAAAATATAATGCTATTAATAGTATTAAGTTTAAAATAGAGAGTTGAGGGTTGTTACACTACATCACTATGATATTCTTACTTGAAAAACTTACTTTTAAAACAGGACATAAAATTATACTTAAAACTAGAAATCAAAAAGAAAATCATGGCTGCAAACATAAGATTCCTAAATCTTTGCTTAAAACACAAAGTTACGCTAAACTTCGTTAGAAAATACGTAAAATTTAATCACAATGTAAAACATCAAACAGCAGCAGACAAGAAAGTAATTGAAATAGAAAAGAACAAACATTATGCAAATTTACAGGACTTGGACCTTAGAATCTATGAATTACACTTATGGTTACTGAAAGTTTTAGGAATACCCTTATGGGAAAATTTACGGTCAAATTTCCTTACGCTACTTAGCAAGAAAATGAGCGCCAAAACAATGAAACTGAAAAAGAAACTAAACAACCTTATATTCAAACAAAAAATCTCCCTGGAATACCGGGAAAAATCTCCTAGACATAACCAAATACGGAAAGCAACATATAAAAACAAGTAAAAATATCATAGTGATGTAGTGTAACAACCCTCAACTCTCTATTTTAAATTATGACACATCACTGTTACCAGCTTCTAAATCTTCAAAATTAGTCAGTATTAAGTTTACATTGATTTTGTAATAAAAGAAGTTATGTTTGAAAAAGTTGGTGAATAAACTCATTCATTCATACAATATGTGTTTAATCATTAGCTTTACTCCAGCACATTTTAATGCATAGCAATTTTTATATTTATAGAATGATCCCGATCCAACGATAGCAGAGTCAACTCTTGATGGACTTCGTCAAGTAATGGCTATCAAGTCACGTGTTGTGCTCCCCTACCTTGTTCCACAGCTTATTGCACCACCAAGGGTCAACACCAAGGCACTTTCTATTTTAGCATCTGTGGCAGGTGAAGCTTTGACCAAATATCTTCATAAAATACTACCAGCTTTGCTAGCAGCATTATCTGCAGCCCAGGGAACTCCTCAGGAAACACAGGTATGTCCTTGACTTCAAGATATACTTATAATTAAACTTCCTTTAACTATAACTTTTTCTGATGAAGCTGCATAGTTTGTGTTTCACTACAAGTTTGGAAAGTAAGTTTTGCAGAACTGTTGAATATTTTTAAAATTATTAGATCAAGTTTTATATTTTCGTAATTCTGTAAAATACTTCTCAAACATGTATGGTACAGACATTCGTACTGTCATACATTTTGAAAATATAAACATTTAAAAGCTAAAACTAACTGCTTAAGGGAACCTCTGGTCTTAAATAGACTTTTCTCTTCTCATTAGCCAAGTTTGAGGAAATTTTGTGAACAAGATATGCATGCAGTTTCTGTGGTTTATTTTTCAAAATAGAAATATTCAGATTTTCAAGCTAATATATAAATGGAATATCTCTCTTCAAATAAAAATGTAACAAGTTTTTCAACACATAAAAATTATAATTGAAATTGTGAGCGGATTGGTAGCACGTTATTTCACTTACCAAATTTTTACCCAGAACATGTTTTGAAGATGTTCATCTCTCCCATCAGCTGTATGCGTATTGGTGTTTTGAAAGATGCTAGATTGCAGTAAAACTGACAGTGAATTAGGGTGATCCCTTCCAGACACCACTGGACATACAGCTAACGATGGAGACGAATGTCTTCAAAGCATGTTCTGAGTGAAAACTTACTAAGTGAAACTAAAGTATCACCAATCCATTCACAATTTCAGTTATGTTAAAAAGTTTTACTGTTTATAATCACTTCTAATAACTTAGCATGTGATATAAAAATTAATTTAAAACCAATGAGTAACATAAAAAAATTCAGTGTATAGTTTATTTCATTATGCATTTGGTAAAAATTCATTTTAATATTTCACTGGGAAAAGTATGCTGATATACAAATTTTGTAACTTGGGGAAAAATAGTTAATTTAATATTTAAAAGATGTTTTGCACTAACCATTCAAGGAATATAATTGAGGATTTATACATAAGAAGGATGTGTATTAAATAGTGCATTCGATTAAAATTAGATTGAAGATTTAGTTTTATGTTTCCTGTTGGAATTCTTTTAGCTTTGTAGTTTTAAAAAAAAAAAAAAAGAAGCAAAACTCAATTTTGGGAAATAAAAAAATAAATGTATATAATTTATTGAATCAATCCTAAAATACCTTATTACTTTATGTGCCAATAATATTAAATTTATAAGGATGAAACAAATGAGTCCTCATATTACTATAGAATTGCTTGAATACCTAGAAATGGCATATAGTCTGTTAAATATTTTCTCTCTCCATTTTAGGAACTGGAGTATTGTCAGGCAGTGATTCTATCAGTGACAGATGAAGTAGGTATTCGCACCATTATGGATCAATTAATGGAATCAACACGCTCTGAAAAAGTGGAATTAAGACGTGCATCAGTAACCCTTCTTTGTGCATTCTGCCGTCACACACATGCAGATTATTCACAATATGTGCCCCAATTGCTTCGAGGACTTATTCATTTGTTTACAGATGAAAACAGGGATGTACTGCAAATGGCTTGGGAAGCACTAAATGCTGTAACAAAGGTAAATATATTCAATGACAATGGATCGTATACAGTTGAAACCATGTTTAATAATGGAGAAATAAGATTAGTGAATCATTGATCCTAAATGGTTTTCTCGCTAAAACACAAATAGTTATTATTAGCATGATTGAACTTATCACCAATTATTTAGCTCTGAAGAATTGTATACAAACTTCACTTCATGAAAGTTGAAAACTTGCTTGAACATGTTTTAAAGACACTATTATCGATTATCATCAACTATTATCGATTGGTAGACAAACTCAGTGTATACAACCAGATGTTTACATGATTGCAAGGTTTTAAATTGAATAGCTGATTTGAGAAACATAAGTCAGCAATTTGCATAAAATGATTTTTTTATTATGTTTGTTTCTTGAAAGATAAACTTATTGATGGGTTGAAAAATGTCATAACTCATGCAGTATCATACAGTTAAACTGGAGCTGAGGATATTATGTTGAGTTGAGAAATCTCATAAGTCACTGACATCACTTCACTTCTCAACTAGTTATGTAGCCAATCAACTGACTGAAAGCTGTTCCCTCTATGTTGTGTTATGTGTATATGAGATCTCAGAATCAGTAAATGAATTACATTTGTTCAATGATGCCTCTGGGGGTCAAAACTGGAAGCACACTATCATTAGGATGTCCTTTTCTTTAGTAACTTATGCACATTTTCACATGATTTGACATTATTTTCCTATCCTCATTCATGCCTTGCGATAGGAACTTTGGAATGATTAAAAGTTCTCTAAAGCATCATGATAGAATCTGTGATCCATGGAAATTGTTCAGCTGATATGTGCTACAGGACAGAAATTTTCTTGAAAATGGTACAAACATCAGAGATTCTTGACTTCAAGGCAAGGTGGCCCAATTATAAAAAAGACCTGACATTTTCAGAGAGTTTGGGGAAATCTCTTCCAAGGGAGGTGAAAATAACTCTCAAACCAACTTCATTCTGTGAATTTATGTATAGTGCAGAAAATCTAGGAAACTGTAACAACATTCAACTACATTGATAGACCCATAGAACAGCACACATTTGATCTGGCAAAACAAAAACAAAACAAAACACTACACTCCTACCAGCTTCTGCTCTTACTTATGGATACATGAAAGTGCCCATATACTGGAAGATAAAATCTGTAGCATGGCTTACTTCGGAAGGGAAGTAAAGTCGGCGGTCCCAGGTGTAATTTATGGCATATAAAAGAACCTTAGCCTGATAAAGAGGCCTCTGAGCAAAATTTCTGGTCTTTCACACCCAATGTAGAATGGGACTCTAAGAACCATAGTAGTTAAAGAGCATCCATAAATAAAACTCAATTTTATTTTTGGAAGATAAAATTAAAGACATAAAAAGAAGTTATACATACCAGCAAAACATCACAAATTCTTCTGAATATTGTAAAGTGACCTACACTCAACAGAAATTATATGAGTAGGGACCCCAGATTGTCGGTAAATAAAATAATGTAATATCGGTGTAAAAATATTATAGTGAGCGGTGTTTTGGGCAGTAAATAAAACTGCTTAACGGTGTTATCTCGTGCAAAAAAAAAAAGGGAAAAAACAAAAACACAGTTTAAACTATTTTACTGTGGAACAAAGGGCACCTTACATGTAACTTAAAAAAGAGGAGCATGAAAATATTTATATAGTATACATTTCGACTGATTTACTTTGTTAGAGACAAAGCCACCATAAGTTCGGTGTTCTCTGGCTTAAGATTTGTTCTTAAGTTTGTCATGATGTTCCCATATGCAGAGAAAAGTCTTTCACTGTCCACATTGGACATGGGAACCCACAATAGTTTCATACACTTCTCACTGAAACACAAGTGATCACATTGAAGTCCAGAAAGTAAATCCATATGTTTACTTCAGCAGCATCATCTAATTTCTCACACACTATGTTCTTCAGAGCAGTATATCCCTCCTCGAATGTCTTCTCTGGCAAGTCTCGCAGAAAAGGTAACATTCTTCTTGCTTTTTGTATAGTTATATCAGTAGATGCCTCTTTGATACTATTTTTCATACATCAAACAATTTACCTGCAGAATAAATATCATCATCAGCTGGATCAGCTGACATTAAGGAATTCAGCTTGGTAACTGACTTTATGCCCAATTGCTTGAACTGACTGATAACATAAGACTTCTTGAGGGTTGGCAGTCTCTGAAGAAGACTTGAAGTTTTCTCTCCAAACAAGCCCTCAGCTACTATTGTGAAGCCATTTGATATATCTTTAAGTTTGCTATATAGTTTATGAACAAATGGATATTTAGATCCCTCAAGCACTTCAATAAGGCAAATGGTGTCTTTGCAGTGTTCAAGAAGGAAAGATGCCTGGCAGTTTATTATATTTTGAGACCGCATCGAAATACTACTGTGGAATTGGTTTGAATTCCCGCGTGCCGCAAAACTAAACTGACCTGGCAACGTCTTGCACATGCTGTCTGTATGGTGCGC
Organism: Deroplatys truncata; assembly: GCA_030765065.1. Classification (NCBI taxonomy): domain Eukaryota; kingdom Metazoa; phylum Arthropoda; class Insecta; order Mantodea; family Mantidae; genus Deroplatys; species Deroplatys truncata. The sequence continues at coordinate 190,733,265 of CM060976.1, read as the reverse complement.
GAACGGCACGTTGCCAACTCCACCGTCAGCTGAATTGTGTATGTGCTAGCTTAATTTGAAACGTGGCTCCATCTGCATAATTCCTTTTCTTTTTCAGAGCAGAAGGTAAACAGACTCCTTGCGCTAAATTGTAACGTAATTTAAAGAATATAACTTGACTCCAAACGAATCTTTCAGTATAGCGGACACAAAATATACCTAGACATGCGTTCACATTATGGCAACGTCGCGAGACAGCAACAATTTTCGTGCGAGGGGTACAGGAAACGGAGACAGTGATTGGTAGAAGAGGCTGTCTACTGTCAGAATTGACTTGAAACAGACTTAGAAATTCATGCATTATTTAACGATACTTTTGCGACAGTCTTTTCCAGCCGGCATTAAATGGGGCGATGCAAGCATGAATCGTTAAAATACGGCATTAGATAAGAATTGCAGGTAGTATTGTCATTTAAATCCAAAGAATAATTTGAGTGAAATGAGAAATCCGTCACTGATGCGGTGTTGCGAGTTCCGATAAACATGGCATTCCTTTTTTTGTGCATGCGATAGGTGTGAAGGGGACGGGGTAGTCGAAGCAGTACCGATGTTTGCCGAAGCTCTGGTTAAATCACAGTGCAGTTTGGTGCACATGGGTGAAACTTGTATTGGAGATACTTTGGTGTTCTGTGCCGTGCAGCACACAACACCGTGCAGCATGGCCGTAGCGAATGACAATACACGTATCCGTAAATGATTGATAAGCCAAATATCTGATTGTTTATGTGAAAAGGAGAGACAAACGCCCAAAAAAAAAAGGAAAGAGAGAGAGAAAAATTTTGGGTTATTTTGCACATTTGTTTTTCATAACGGTGTTATTTCGCGTTTTTGCGATATAGAACTAATGTCGCGTTATTTCGCGACTCAGAATGGATATATATGTGGAATTTAAAAATAATTGATTAAAGGTTTTCCTTATTGTTAATTTTCGGCCAATTTCGCGAATTAACTACTCGCGAAAAGTTGGCGTCCCTATATATGAGACATCAAACTTCACTGCATGAGGTCATTGGTGACAAATGAATAAAGTATTCATACAAACCTTGCTAAAAAGTAGGAAAAAATCTTAGAAAAGACATTCTATAATATTCTATGCCAGTGTTCCTTTCATTTATATGTTCTTTTCATTTTGATGAAATTTGTAAACGTAAAATTCAGTTGATTATCATAAGTCCAGTTTATTTGGAAGTTTTTTCTAGTAATTGCAAATGAGGAAACAAATATTTAACCACCATAAAGAGTATTCCTGTCTTCAAATAATGCACATACCATGTACCATTTGATTGGAATCATTATATTTATGTATTTTTTTTTTTAATCTCTAAAATTTTGTTGCCTGACTAATGACATTTCTGAAATCAGCAATTCAGTTCTACAAACTTCTAAGCTATACATTTCAAGGATTACAAAATTTCAACTATTCAAACATTTCTGTTTACAAATTTACTGTAATATTTACCACAAATAAAGTACTTCAATTTCAATCTCTTTACCATTTCTTTTCTCTCTCATTAAATTTAGGGTGCATTCAGAAAATATGATCCAGTGTTTCCGTTTCTTCTACATAGACACATTGTCTGTCTTTCAACTATAATATGGCACTGAATTAAACTTCAGCTTAAGGAAATGTGACAATTACTTCTTCTATTAATGTTTGTTTTTCTAGATAAATTCTTTAAATTACTAAACCAAGGAACAGATCTCTGCTTTTCTAAACTGGTTGAAAATATCTGAGCTTGGTATAGGTGTATCTAAAAATGTTCCTTTTTATGCTGCTAGTTTAGCTTCTTTATCAGCAAATTCATTTCATTTTATACTTTTGTGGAGTGTATCCATACAAATGTAATTTTAAATATTTTTTTTCTTAAGCTTCAATTAAAAGATTCTGTATTTCATAAATAAGATGGAGAGTTATGCTTTTCATAATTTGCTATTGCTTCCAATACAGTTTTAGAATCACTAAAAATTATTGCCTGTTTTAAGTTATTTAATAGCACTTTAATAGCATGTTTTAGGGCTGTTGCGCCTGCTATAAGAATAGAATTACGAAAGCTATACTGAAAATTATTAGAATGCCATGTTTGTAAAAACAAATAAAATTTGGCTGTATTTGACAGCTACTTTCTGCTTTGCAAGTTGATTGCCTTGTAGTTTCTTTGATGCTGTAATAGTTTGTTAATTGTCATCATTTAGAGATTTTGTCTTCATCCAAAAATGAATTTGACCAGAGAAGATTTCCGGGCTATGACTTTTTACAATTTTAAATCATCAGTAATGCCTAAACCATCTGAAGATCAGCTTAGAAATGCATTTGGTGAAGAAGCCCTTCTAAAACAACAATTTGTAATTGGTACTATAAATTCAAGAGAGATTGGGTTTATTTCTTAGTGATGAATTTCATGAAGGAAGGCCAAGAACTGCTGTTATGATGAAAATATTGCTGCTGTTCCAGCAGTGCTTGAAGAAGATCGATGGACATCTTAAAAATTTATTCAGACAACATTGGGCATTAGTATGAGTCAAATCCAAAACATTTTACATCAGCAGTTAGACATGAGGAAACTTTGTTGTCAATAGATTCCACATAAACAGACTTCCGATCAAAAACAATAATGCATTGATTGGTGCAGAAAAACTTGGGAAAAACTCCAGGTGGCACTTTAAATTTGGTTTGGAATATCATTATTGGTGATGAATCTTGAATTTATTATTATTGCTCAATGGGTCTTTTGAACAGAACTTAAGCCTGCAATTTGTAGTGCTGGAAAGAAGATGGTTGCTAGCCATATTGCTACTATAGCATTAGAAGATAGATGTACAACTACTGCCTATTATTACACAAATGTTGTTTACCGCAAATTTTTTAAAAAGTTCGCGAAAAATGCCCAAAAGGAAAAAGAATGTTACAGAATGACAATGTATTGTCGCATAAGCAAAACTAACAACTGAGTATCTGGATGCCCTAAAGATCAACACCATGGGCCCTCCACCATACAGCCCCAATCTAGCACCTTTGATTTCTTTTTGTTTCCAAAAATTAAAGATCAAGTGCATGGAATCACTTTTCGCCATCAGACGAAGCAGTGGAACATTATAAAAACCTGCTCCTGAAGTGACTCAGGAGGAGTGGCATCATTGCTTTAAGGACTGGTTTCATTGAATGCAAAAATGTATTGATGTTAAAGGGGAATATTTTGGAAAACAATAAAACATTTAAATTTTTAAAACTAATCCTTGCTTGATTTTCTAAAAATTTTCTGTGTCACCCTGGTACAGCCAATGAATTGATAATTGTACCCAATTTTTTGTTTCTGTTCCAAGTAGAAATTCCCATAAGATATTCATGATAACTAATTTAGAACCATTTGTATATATGTGAGCACACTGCTCACTTTCTTTGCCCCCCCCCCAAAAATACTAATGAACTCCCCTGAGAGATCTATTTAATAAGCTAATGTGCTGCCAGTCTGGAAATCTATTGTGTTTAAATTCATTTTCAGAATAGGGTAATCTATTGGATTTATATATTAATTCATTCATAGATTACATTTTGTCAACACATTTAAAGAGAACCAATTTTTTCATAGTTATTTAAAGAAAGTAAAAATTCAGATTTAATCTGTTTCCTCTAAAACTGTTGTAAGGGGTATCCTACCTGTGACATTGCTTTTAGTAAATATTTATAACTTAACATTTGAAATCTTATCTCTAGCAAAGGTGGCTTTGATTCTGCTAATATTACATTTCTAGGTATAGATTTCATACACCCCATTGCTAATCTAATGCGCTTAAACTGAACTCTCTTGTCATCCTCTGTAGTGTAGTGGTTACCATGCTAGCCTCTAGTTCCCAAGGTTGTGGGTTCAAATCCAGTGGGGCGGATTTTTCGGGTGTAAAAATCCTTAGCATGGCTTCCTTCAGAAGGGAAGTAAAGCCAGTGGTCTCGAGTCGTAGATTTACGGCACGTAAAAGAACTTCAAGTCTAATAAAGAGGTCTCTGAGCAAAATTACCGGTCTTTCATGCCCATTACACGATGGGATGCTAAGGACTACAGCAGTTAAAGAGTATCTATAAATAAATAATTCTACTCTTTCTAGTTTACATATTTCTTTTTGCAGACACCGTGAAATTATAAAAGATGCATATTCTATCCGAGATCCGATAAGTGACTTATAAGGTATAAGCCTAGTGCCAGGATCAGCTCTTCACCAAGTGCATTTTATACAACTCATTCTTTTAGGAAGGTCACATTTAGATATGATATGCTCAACATGTTGTCTCCATCTGAGTTTGGTATCCAACATTACTCCTAAAAACTTAACAGTATTACTGATGTTCACTTTGACATTGTTAATATACATGTATAGGATTTTAGTTTATATTTATTTCTGTGGAGATAAATTGAGACCACATTTCTTCAAAAAAATAAGAAATGGGTGCTACTGTATTTTGCAGCAAACTTAAGCACGACTGCATTGGTTTTGTTGTGCTATATACAAATAAATCATCTGCATATTTTAAGATTTTGGTATCATTATCAATTTATCTACATTATTAAGTATATTGAGGGTAACATAGGACTCAATACACTCCCTTGTGGCAGACCTTTTTAGTATGTTACCCTCTTCTTATTTCCAGGGAAATTGACAAATATCATTTTCCTTTCTACTATTAAATTATAAATAAAGCATACAGTTTGTTTAGGAAGATTTAGGTTCAAGAGATCATTAATAAGAATATCTGGCATTACATTATCTTAAGCCGCTTGTATATCCAGAAATGCAGCTGCAAGATGGTTTTTACTATAAAATTTATTTCCTATCTCAGCAATAAGTATGGCAAGATTATCTGTACACGATTTCACTTTTCGAAAACCAGATTGAAAATTTAGTACATATTTATTGTGTTCAAGCCACCAAACTAATCTTTCATGTATCATTCTTTCCATAAGTTTTAATAAACAAGGAACTAGAGCAATGGGCCTAACTTTATTATTTGCTTTTGGAATGAATGTACAGGGTGGACAAGAAGTCCCGTACTCCCAAGTATTTTAGCACAAGTACTTAGGTATTAAGTGTCCATATCTGTATGTTCCCCATCATGCTGTAAACACAGTTCTATATGCCTCCATGTTCTTCTTGACATATTCTTGAGAATGTTCGGTGTTATAGTGCGAAATACATCCTCAACAGCATTGTGCAGTTCTTCATTTGTAGCATAACGACATGCAGATACATGTGCCTTAATGACTCCCCATAACAAGTTGTAGGTGTGGTGAGGTCAGGACTTCTTGGTGGCCATTTCAAGGGAGCTGGTGTTGCTGATGAACCACGACCTATCCACCATCCTGGAAAGTGTTCATTTAGTAACTTGCACACTACAAGAGCGTAATAAGGAGGTGCTCCATCTTGCTGCAACCATATGCATTCTGTGAGGCCCCTTTCTTCAAGTTGTGGTATTAACCATGTTTGTAACATGTGTAAATAATTTGCACATTCACAGGCCCTTCAAAAAAGTATGAACCAAGCAGATGTTGTGATGTTATTGCTGTCCATATCATTACGTGAGGCGGGTTCCTTTCCAACTTTATTGTGTAATGAGGATTCTCTTTGGCCCAAAAGACCGTATTTCTAGCACATGAGCTGCAATAAATCACACATGTCTTTCCTAATCCAGAAGTGTTACTTTTCGCGGTGGAGCCTTAATAAATCTTTCCTGGAATGCTCCCATAATCTGTCTCATTGTGTTGTCGATTGTGCACCCACACACTTGTCACTAATCACTCCTCAATAGTGTAACTATGACCGCTTACATTTGCTGTGGCTACAAATTAAAACTTGACTGCAAAAACATGTAACCATGAATTCCGACAATTGATAAGAAATAACATAGCTACATAGCATAACATTTGATACTACCAACCACATAATAACATTTGATACTCACAGGGACTTCTCACCCAACCTGTACACAGTATTCACTCCAATTAAGTGGAAAAGTCCTTTGAAGAATATGTCATTATAAAGATCAAGTAAAACTCTCTTAACAAATTCTGGTAAATGAGAAATTATTCTGTAGTTTATTTTATCAGCCCCGGGGTGAGTTATAATTTACATTGTTAAGAGCCATTTCTAATTCCATCATAGAATGGGTCTCCAGAAAGGAATTTAGTTTGTACTTCTAATAGTTTATATTTTATGTACCTAAGCACATTGAAATCTTGCTGTAAATCTCTAAAGGCTGCACTCCTAGTCTTAATTGCTTTGTTACAGTCTTCGTTCCACCACACCAGGGTGGTCTGATTGTACTGTTAATAATATTGCTTTGTTCTTCCTTGGTGTTCCTTCTGTAATTGCCTTGTCTATATCACTATCAAAAAAGGAATATTGCATTTCTGTTGAGTTCAAATAATCTAACGAGAGAAAACATTTATTCTTTTGCATTAATTTTGATTTAAATTGTTCCCAGTTAATCTCTTTAAGTTTCTATTGCAAGAATTTTTTCAGGTGTCTGTTGTAGGTTGGTTGTATGTGGTGACATCCTGTGGTTGAGGGATGAACTTTCAAAGGGAATTTTCTGATGGCAAATCAAAATTCAAAGTGTTTGTCCCAATTTTTATGATTACAATTTTCTCCCATGTGTTTACTGCATATCTGGCTGGTTTTAATAGTTTAATATTTGGTACAATTTCATTGGTAGACCACAAGTGATGTGCTACTGTGTGTTTTTATTATAACATCTCATGTGAACCAGATTTAAGGAACCATCTCTGAAACATGTTCAAGTTTTGAAACTTTAAGTGATGTTGGTGTTTCTATTACCGACTCATTATTATTTAATGATAAACACATCACTGTTTCTAGTCTTCTGTTAAAATGTAGTAAGGTAAATATACTTGTGTAGTTTTTTTCTGGTCTCAGGAATTTGATTTTAAATGTTTGGGGATTAATGTGGTTGTTGTTTATCAGATATAACCTCATATGTGCTTTGTAATCCATTCAGTACAACTTTATCCACTTGACATGATATGGGGATAACATGCATGTTTTCCACCTTGCAGGCCCAGGTTGTAGTTCTGACATGGAAAGATAACTGGAAGAAGTTTTTTATTGTTTTTCTTCACCACGAAATAACATTTTTGGTTAACTTCCATTCAAAGGACTCCATGTTCATCTGTACTATTGTTAATCATTTGTTCCAGTCACCAACAAAGTCTTGGTAATAAAATTAACCCTTTGTGGTCAGAATGTGTTCATACCCGCGAGCATCTGGAGCTGAGGTAGATTTTGTTACCAACTGAGCATTTGTGATTGAATCTATCTAATGCTTTGCACATTCACTGCCAGATGTCAGCAGTATGCAAGAATATTCATAGCCAGTTAAAACATGTTTAAGGCGGGTTTCCAGCCACAGTTATGACATTGTATGCGTGTGTGTCTGCATGCTATGTGAAGATGGCATGGAAATGAACAATAATATACTAAAATAATGTCATTGTTCAATGAATTCAGTAGTGGTTCTTTTTGTTTTGTGTAATCTGGCTTAGAAGAATGAGAAAATGATGTAGAAGCTTCTCCGCAGCAAGTTGGGTGCAACAGCAGCTTAGCTAACTCAAGTGATGACAGTGATGAGTGCCTAGATTTGCAAGTTAATGCATGGTGTTACCAATACCGGTACTTGTATTGACAATCCTTACCTCCATTCAGATAACATTTCAAAATTTATCACACAAAGACTGTGTAATACCAATGTATATTATATTATGTATATATAAGTATAATTTTCAGCATAAGTACCATTTTTCAACTCAGCATCTTAGCGAATTTTTTCAAAATCAGCATAAAGTCAGGTATGATCGCTTACATTTACAGATGGTATAAATAATGTGCATTAATAAGCTTAAACAGTGTAAGGTTTTAAACTTTGCAGCAATTTTTAAACTTTGTTAAATCTGACCCTTTCTCACCAGAAGGGTTAAGCGTTAAGCAAGTTCGCATAAAAAAGAAAAGTGCAAGTACTCAAATTTTGAGGCTCCAAGCGTGTTTTCAAGCTATCTAACTGTAAATAACTTCAGAGTCACTTTGCAGTGTTTTCCTAAAATTGTATACAGGGAGAACCTGATCATGGAGTAAAATGCAGAAAGGCAACTTTGCAATTATGTTTCGTATCATTCACTAATCTATATGCACCAAAAATTACATCTATTACAATATAACCTAGTAAATAAAGCAAAATTAAAGCGATATTAAAAAAAAAAAAAGTTCCCCAAGATGATATGAAGAGTTCTGAAAGTATAATGCTGGCAAGTTTCTGCAATGAGTGAGCTATTTGGGAAAATTATTTTTACATGAAAAACCATGTACAATATTACCTGTTGAATACATCCCTAATCAGGAAAAAGGAAAATATATTTGTATATCTTGCTATTATAATGTTTAAAGTATTGGTACCTGAAAACTCCAATCCCCTCGCCCCCCAGATGACCTACAGTATCGATTTAAATTTTACCCTTTCATTCAGAATGTTTACTTCTGTTTTCAAAGTTGAATGTTACTGCTAATGCATTATGTTAACCAGATTTCTTTCTCCCCCCTGTTTTAGAAGTATCTCCACTTTTCTTGTGTTTTTTAAAACCATGTGTTATTTATATTTGTGCATCCATGCATAGTTAGCAACTAGAGGCACATAGTATTTCCCTGTGGTTTTCCCTATTATGCTACAAAGGCAGATTCCAATAACCAGGAATGGAAACCAGAATGAGAACGACAAAATTAAAGTACATGTATTATGATGTGAGCATTCACAATTAATGGGAAACTTTCCTGGGTCTAGAAATGGGAAAGGAGATTTGATCAACTTTTAACCTTTTTGTTTTTATTCCATATTTGCATATTCAACTCTTCACTGTAGAAATTTTTCATGGTGACTATAACATGAAATAGCTGCTATTTCTAATCGCAAGCTGTCAAAACGAAAGCAGAGGAACTTCCAGCAAATATGTATCCTGACTCCCTAAGATTCATTTAGCATTGGTTCTAGCAAAAGTGTCACTTGTAGTTTGTTTGTACGGAGTTCAAACTGCCCATTGCCTCAAAAATGACATAGAAAACACAAAGAATGGGAAAAACTAGTGGAAATAAACAGAAATCAACAAATAACTGTAATACTATTAATAAAGGAATGATAGTATAGCATTTTCACTAGAGAATGGCAACTAGTAATGCATCTGCTTTCAGAAAATGTTTATTCTGTTGAATTTTGTTGTTGGTTAACGTGCAGTATGGCTGAATTGAAGGCAGGTGAGAAAATATCATTGGTCAGTTACAAACAAATGATGTATCAATGCACAAAATCGACTTTCCACTTTGCTTACTATATGATCATCAATATGCATCCCCATTCTTGTTTAGTGTATTGTGAAATACAATGATGCATACTGCTTTGCTTACTGTTTCTGTTCTCATGTTATTGTGAACCAGCTTTGAGGAGCAGTGGTAAAATATTTCTTTTATAAAATAAAATGATGCCATTATGTTTTTGTTTTCCAGACTTTGGATTCTAATCAACAAACGGCACATGTGGGTGATATCAGACAGGCTGTCAGATTTGCTGTTAGTGACCTTAAAGGTCAGGATCTACTACCAGGATTTTGTTTGCCAAAGGTATTCTATACTATACATTAGAAGATAATTGTTAATGCAGAGCTTTGTCATTACAAACTAATTGCCATCTTTCAGATATATGTCAGTTTCTACGTATTTCTATGATAATGCATGAATAACAATTGCTGGGCATTATTTATTTCTGTCAAAGAGAGAAAGTTCATTAAACAAGAAACTCCAGCTTATGGATAGTACTATTCAATTTATGAATTATTTGATAATTTATCCACTGAATTTCATGAGTTTTATCCTACCATATGTTCAATGTTTAATATAATATGTATGTTTTGCAGGGGATCACCCCAATTCTGCCTATTTTCCGTGAGGCAATTTTGAATGGCTTGCCAGAGATTAAGGAGCAGGCAGCCCAGGGTTTGGGAGAGGTTATAAGACTGACAAGTGCTGAGGCACTACAGCCGTCCGTTGTGCACATCACAGGACCTCTCATTCGTATCCTGGGTGACAGATTCAACTGGAACGTAAAGGCAGCAGTGTTGGAAACCTTAGCACTTCTTTTAGCTAAGGTATGAATTTTTGACTAAAGCATAATTTTGTTCAAGGGTACCCCAAAAGAATAAACATCACAGTTAAGAAAAACAATTTATTGCATATTCATGTCACATTTGTGCAAAATTCATATTCACTGATTTCACATTTATCGCTTCTTTCCCCATATTAAGTTAGCTTATTCTAAAGACAGTGTAAAGTTATTGTTTCCTAGACACTGAATAGTCCATGGCAACTAGAACATGGATCATTTCTGAAATTTTATTATTGAAGATAATTGAGGTCTCTGAGGTGCTCATGTAATTGCTTCAAGGAAAAAAATTGGTTTTCATTCCAGAAGAGAGTAGTACTAACAAAGGTAAAAGCTTTCTTTCAGTACAAGCATAAAAAAAGAATTAATGCCTCAGAAATGTATTGCCATAGCCATGTTTCAGCTCTCCAAGATATTAGTTATTATACAATGTTAAAGAAGATTTATGGCCTTCTTCTTTACATCAGAAAAATAATTATATTTCTACTTAAAGAAAAATGTTGTCTTAGCTCTATTCTGAAATAATATTAATTATAAGTAGAAGTTGAAGGTAGTGAAAATGAAGCAGATCTACAAGTATTGCAAGCAAAAATGTTTTGCAATCTATTAATTGCATCATTAGCTACATTCACTTTGCTTAAAATAGATGTAACATTGTTAAGGCTACTGCCACTAAGTGACAAGTTGTTTGCTACCTTACTGCTATCTACTGGAAGTAAAACGAAATTGTTGAAAGAATCAATTGGCTATATTTCAAAATACATTATGCGATCTCTATTCTTCAATATCTGCTCCCAAATCATTAATTCTTTGGTCACTTTAATTGCTGCTGTCATTTAACTTCATGATCAAATGACAAAATGATGTGCCATAGCAGATTTATCAGTATGCTTGTACAGTAGAAGCTTATTAATATGTTTTTTGCAGGGACCAAGGATTTAGACATCATGAACGGGAAAATGTATTAGCGAAAATACAAAATCTGCAATTTAAGAACATAATTACTATGTTTTCATGGGGAAACGAAATTGATTTGAGTCCAATTCCATATGAATATGATCCGCATTCCATGTTAAATTCAATATGTATTGAGATCGATTTGGATATACAAAGTTTGAGAATAAATAAGTCAAGCTTTTATGTTGGTCAACTTAGATTTACATTGGCGAACCTGTTAAACATATGTTAGTTTGTTTCTCATATATTTTAAGCAGGTTTTGAGGTTAGTGAATGTTTTTGAGAAGAATAAGTTGCAAATTATGGAAGCGATAAAAGTGGCTTTGCTGTGTGTTTTGTTACACGTGTGATTAATGATTTTTGCTCAAAAAAAACAATTACAAGTGTGCATTACTTGTTACGAGTACAGTAGGAGATAGTATCTTTGACGTATTCAATATGATTTGAATACGGTAGGTGCTTCCATGCCACAAATTTTGATCCAATCCTCTTCCAATCCTACGTTCTAAGAGGATTGGATCCAAGCTTCAATACAATCCAGATCCGCATTTCCATGCAGTATTCAATATGGAAAGTGTACTCAAATTGTTTTCAATTTCCCATGGAAATGTAGTGTATACATATTACCTCCCAAACGGATTTGAAATATGCATACTATTTACACTGATTTGAAATACATATCAATGGTTGTAGCTTACTTGTGCAGTTTCCTGGGAGGAAAATGATCTTTATGTTTCTTAAATTTGAAATAGTTGTGGATGAGCGGCACACTGTTCAATGAAGAGTGCAATTTTCCTGCTTCTTATGCCCAGTATTGCATCCCATGCTCATAAGAAATTTTCAAATACCACAAAAGTTATCAGGCTTTTGTGTTGGAAGTGTACTTACATGGAAAAAATCATATATTCTTGAAGCATCACGGACTGCGTGCTTTTCCAATAATCAATGGTACCAATTTCTTCATTCCGTTTTTGTTACAGCACAACAAAACTGTAATCCTCTTCTTGTTAAGTTTCCTGCCGTGACACTTAGTGGCTTTAAAAGCCACGGTTTTGTGTGGCAAAAGATGGAAAAATAATCCCGTTTCATGTGCATTATAAACATTGTCAGGGCTATAGTCTTTCAAAATTGATGGGAGCATTGTATTTTTCCACATTTCTATACTCTCAAACAGTGTAGCGTCATTATCTAGGGCAGCAGCCTCACCTCGCACACATCTGTAAACTAAGCCATGTTGATTCTTGGATCTTTCAATCCAGTCATTGAACACTTTGAAATCATCCAGTCCCATCTTCTGTGCTAAGTGTGCCACCTGAGCTCGAACCACAGTACCATCTATTGGCACATTTGAAACTCTTGCTTGTGTAAACCACTTTAGTAAAATAACTTCTAATTCTGGAAACTGGCCAGGGCAGTTACGTTTTCTTTTAGTATTTTCCCTTCTTCAAAAGCAATTCCAATCAGTTTATGTTTGCTAACAATTGTGTTAAAGGTTGACAGAGGAATGTGTAACTTTCACACTATATCCTCATGTTTCATATTTGGATTGCAACCTATTTCTTCAAGGATTTTCAGTTTTTCACTATTGGTTATTTGCCGCACTTTCTTTTTCTCCATTGCAAACGAAAAGTTCAAGTACAATTTACATATGTTTGGCCAACACTCAATAGTAGAATGTATCATTGGCATTTACCATGCCAAACTAAAGCTTTCTCTATCCCACCCACACAAATCACATCATACAAATATGTACATACATTCATGTCAATGGCTCCTGATCTCCCCCTGTGACCAAGATTGACCAAAGTAGCAAATGAGGACATCAAACTTCGAACGTAGTAAGCACCTACTTCCACTGGACTGACCAAGGATTGGCCAAAATAGCGAATGAGGATATCAAACTTAGAAACGTAGTAAGCAGGAGCAAGAAAACATACGAAACAAACCTTATTTATTACATTTGTTGCATTTTATAGTTATTATAATTCATTTTATAATTCCAGAACTTTTATAATTCAGCATAATATGTGGAAAAACAAGTTAATGAAGAATGTGCTAACAAGATTCCACTGTATTTAATATTTCTAAAATGATTCTTCGCTCCAGTTTCCAAATTATGTTTTTCCAATGTGATTTTGATCACAATCTAAACAACTTATTGTCCATTCCAAACCAGAGTTCCCTCTGATGTAAACAGAAGCACGTGCTTCGGCTTGTCACGAACCCAAGAATATACTCTTACGCCAACGTAAATAGCTCCTTAATACATGTATTGTATTATGAAATATTAGAGCAGGAAAGGTGTAGAACTGCACATTTTATTGCGGTTATCATAAGAACTCGTCGTTAAATATAATGGATATATACTAGCTGTTAAGAGATTACAAAATATGACTTTCGCCTGCTATTGCGCTAACGCCGAAAGCATCTTGGTTGTTAATACCAACCGTATAAACGACTGCCAATCTCATACATACACAAGAAATGCAGCAATGAATTCCCAGAGGTGCTATCTGAGTACCGAATAAACACTTTGCGTAACACAGGATATATGATAAGCGAATAGTCCTTCATAATACACTAATACACAGCTCAGCTCAGGTCAAATCTTGTGATTTAGTCAGTTGGTATTTGAGCTCATATGGCAGAGGAAGGTGCGTGTAGTGCGAATAAACTGGTCAAACACAGAAGCGGGAAACAGTTAAAAAGTGGCTAAAAACAAACAATACTTCATAATTCAACTTGGAATACAAACAGACATAATACAGCATAGAAGAGGATAAAGTTTTAAGTGCGACAATGCTATGGAATTGAGGATAAGCTTGTCATTATTTTGGAGAGTAGTTCTGATTCCGATATGTCAGCTGAGTTACCTTCGGAGAATTCGGATTTGGGTGTTGCACTTTTGCCCGATTATGATTAACGTAAGTGTTCATTGCCGCATACTTATAAAATCGATTGTTACCTCAGGTTGCATTTTGAACCATGATTCTCACGCAGGGCGCCTTTTTATAGATTAAATAGTGTTCAACAAGCACGTGGGAGGGGAACAAGCAGCCATTATGGGCGGGGATTGCGAACTACTTTCGTGCGGATAATACAAAGAGTTTGTTTTCAGTGAAAGGCACTCTGGTTTGGAATAGATAATAGTTGATAAATGACAGTTTTTACTCTCTCTCTCTGAAAGTTTATATTTAATTATTTTGCACAATTCAGGAATTTGTAAGATTAATAGATACAAAACTGTGAAACTTGGAATGATGACACATTCCTTATTTTCCCATTTGTACATGTGATCTCTTCTCATATCTCTGATCTGTATGTATTTCAGGTGGGAGTGATGCTAAAGCAGTTCCTACCACAATTGCAGACAACATTCCTTAAAGCTCTTAACGATTCCAATAGGCAGGTGCGAATCAAGGCTGCTAATGCTTTGAGTCATCTCATTGTGATACATACCAGAGCAGATCCTTTGTTTACCGAACTGCATACAGGAGTGCGCACAGCTGATGATCCTACTATTAGGTCGGTATTATGTTACTTTCAGAGCATTTTAAGGCTGAAATTTGTATTTCATTCACATAACTTTCTATTTCTTGCTTAATGAAATTAGGTCCACTAGCATTGTTGTAGACAGATTGGGTTTCCTCTTTCAGTTCAAATTACTAAGGGGTGGGGATCAGAATGTTAAAATCTCATTTACAATGAAAACTAAGTGCAGCACAGCATAAGCACAAAACTTTGCAGCTGTGTTATTTAATGTAAGCATTTACATAGAATCATATATGGTATAGGAGATATACCTCTAAAAATGATAAAATCGTTTCTTGACCATAGAACACAGGCAGTTTGTATTAGAAAGGAAACATCAGAACCCATAGAAATTAAATATGGCGTTCTGCAGGGTTCAATTCTTAGACCACTGCTATTCACAGTAATCATTATGATCTGCCTTCCTTCATAGATGCACATACTGTTTTATAAGCTGATGACACAACTTTTCTCAATATCAACTCAAGAAATGGCAGAAAATACCCTGACTTGAGCGGATGTATGGTTCAGGGCCAATGGGTTTCTACTTAATAACAATAAAACACAGCAAATTATATTTAGTTTAAAGGATATACCACCTAAACCCTGCGATGTCAACATAAAATTCCTGAGTATAACTGTTGACAGTAAACTAACCTGGGACCCTCACATTAGGAGTATCTCAACAAAATTGTCTAGAGTCATTTACCTAATAAAAACTTAAAATACCAAGTACCAGATGTGTATATAAAGCCTGCTTATTTTGCTTTTTTTTTTCATAGCATAATATCCTATGGCATTCTACCATGGGGAAGTAGCAGCCATGTGACCGAAATACTGTTATTACAAAAAAAGATTGTTCGTATAATCTCCAATCCTGACAAACAAGAGCACTGTAAACCTTTATTTATTAAACTAGGCGTTCTGACAGTGATAAACCTCTATATATAATTAACATATTTACACTGCAGTTAATTATGTGAAAACCCATCTACATGAGATGGATTATAGACAGGATATACATGGTTATAACACCAGAAATAGTAACAAAATTAAGTTCACATCATAGACTCGCAACAAGTCCATATACAAACATAATATAACATAAACCATTAATTTTGGCATTGTATAGTGTATACCTGTAAATCGGTGGTAATTTATATTAATATTGTACTTTAATTGTACCCAATTTGGCATTGTCATAGACAACGTATATTTGTTAATACTGTACCTTAATTGTAACTAATTGTTGTATATAGTACTGTATTTATCATGTGACAATTACAGTTGTACTGTGTGTTTTAGCTTGCTGTATATAGCATTGAATTTGGCATTGTCTATTGCTGTACAAAGCCTAATGACAAAATATTCATTCATTCCGTTCCATTCCATTCATAGGGCACTATGCAATGTATGAAATTGCAAACTCCAAACAGTATACAAAAGCAGACAAAAAGTATTTGTATACAGTTTTAAAAATTCTGTTAGCCAAATTAATGGAGATAAAATTCTCATTTTTAATAGACAGAAAGAACGAATAGTAAATGTTTTTGTATGTGGTGTTTACGAATTATCACATGACTTTATTCACCACAATTTCTATTACAGAAATATTTGCTTCCTCAAATTTATGCAAGTGTTATAATACAATAAGTAAGAACACGAATAAAGTTACATATACAAATAATGAATAGACATAAAAAAAATCTGATGTGTTACACTCACATGACTTTCTCTACTCTTGTACAATCTATTTTTACTAACGCCTATTCTCCATATGCTTCATGTTAATCGAGATATCGAGATGTCAATCTTATTGGTAATTTTCTTGTAGATGCAAGGGGAATATGGTAGGTTATAAGCGATAGTCAAATATTTTAACGCTGGTTGCTATGTGGCGCATTTCATTCTCTTTGCATGTCCAGGACATAAAAAAAAATGAATAACGAATTTGAAAAAAAGTATAAGTATTGAAATATTTAAGGAAATAACAAACAATATCTCGAAAACTGTTCACTCAACAAAAGAAATGTATATGACATAAGTTGTGTATTTTAACGCGATCTACATTTTTGGTGTAGTAAAATTCTGTCTATCTCTTACGGTTTACCAGTTATGCAAAAGTCGTTCACAATGAAGAATACTTTTGGAGACATTCCCAGCAAATTCGAGATATACATTTCATTTCTCATGACAATATCTTAAACATATGATATTTTCATCAAAATCGTTACAGCCATTTTTGAGAAAATTAAAATTTTCGAAAAATGTTCCATGTAAAGGGTAGTCTGGGGTGGGGGGATTTTCTTGAAAACCTTCGTGTCGCATCTCTGGAAGATACTGAACCTAAATACCAAGTTTGGTGTTTATCCGACTGTTCGTTTTTGAGTTATGCTGTTCACAGACACACACACACACACACAGACACACAGACACACACACACACACACACACACAGACACACACACGGACATGTTTCCAAAAATGCTTTTTTTGGATTAGGAGGTCTCAAAACATGTATTTCCGGTGAAATCTCGGTATCGAATTTTTGGGTGGAATGCAATACTTCCCCTACTTACTATACGTAGTAGAGAAAGTAAAAATCTGATGTGTTACACTCACATGACTTTCTCTACTCTTTGGTTTTTTCATTAACTTATAAAAATAATTTATTGAATTATTATTTATATTTTAGAATAATCTTAGCATTTTTGATTAAAATGCCTATATTTGTTTTTTAATAAATAAATTTAATTTAGAGAATATAATTTATTGAATATTTAAGTATTTAAATATTTTATTTTCTGTACAAACTATTTTTACAAAAGCTTATTCTCCATATGCTTCATGTTAATCGAGATGTCAATCATTGCTAATTTTCTTGTAGGTGCAAGGGGAATATGGTAGTATTTAAGCGATAGTCAAATCTTTTAAGAGCTGGTTGCTATGTAGTGCATTCCATTCTCTTTGCATATCCAGGACATAAAAAAAAATGAACAACGAATTCCCATTTGAGAAAATAAGTATTGAAAAATTTAAGGGAATAACAAGCAATATCTCGAAAATGGTTCACTCAACAAAAAAAATGTACATGACATAAATTGTGTATTTTAATGCGATCTACATTTTTTGTGTAGTAAAATTTTGTCTATCTCTTATGATTTACCAGTTATGCAAAAGTCGTTCACAGAGACATTCCCAGAAAATTCAAGATATACATTTCATTTGTCATAAAAATATCTTAAACATATGATATTTTAATGAAAATCATTAGAGCCATTTTTGAGAAAATTAAAATTCTCGAAAAATGTCCCATGTAAAGGGTAATCTGGGGTGGGGGGATTTTCTTGAAAACCTTCGTGTCGCATCTCTGGAAGATACTGAACCTAAATACCAAGTTTGGTGTTTATCCGACTTTGTTTCTGAGTTATGCTGTTCACAAACACACAAACACATGTTTCCAAAATTGTTTTTTTTTTATTCAGGGGGTCTCAAAACATATATTTCCGGTGAAATCTCGGTATCAAATTTTTGGGTGGAATACAATACTTCCCCTACTTATTATACATAGTAGAGAAAGTAAAAATGTTTGTCCTAACTAATGTGTTGGGACAAATGAAATAGCCAAAATATGAATATTGACAAATACAAATATAATATGTGGTAGATATTACATTTCAAAATATTCGTTCACCAAATAAAAATGTTATATTAAGAATTTCTTCAATTCTTTTTTAAATATCGCTACGGTTATTGATATTTTTCATGCATTAATTAGAGTGATGTTTTTTGTGCAATACATTTTACAACACGTAAAATGTAATACCATTTGTTCTTTCGGTGTATTAAAAAGGAGAATCTTAAGGTGAAGACAAATACTTTTGTCCGCCTCTGCATTTGCATTGCATGTTTACAGGAAGAATTCTGCATTTCTTACTCCATGCATTACCAGTCTCTGAACAGTACACAATGTAACGGAACAAATTGTATATGTTTTAAGCCCCACGTTGATGCGGCAATTTGCGATGAGATTCTTACAAATGTCTGTTTACATCAGGTGTGTTGAAGCCATCTTGTGACGTCACTCCTTTGTCTGGTTTGTAGCTCCATCTGGCGTAGCAATTTGCATCAATTAGTTTCCGAAAGAATTTAATTTTCGTATATTGTCCTTCGGCTAGCTATCATCTTATCTTGGTAGGACATGTATCTCTATGCAAGGTTGTGAAACGGAAAGGAATCTTTTATCCAGAAATTATACTTAATGAAGAAATTGGTTTTATAACTTTTATTGCCGAACACGTTCACAAACACTTTTACATATTGATCTGGATACTCGCCAAACTGAAACTGTTTGTAATAACTTCTTACTTATCACTTTTAACTATGTATTTCAACTTTGTGTAGAATTAACTTTATAATAATTCTCGTAATTCTGCTGCGCGTAACTTGACGAAATGAAGGACTTACTGACGACATGTAGTGTACACAAAATTTTGATGAACTGAGGTACAAGCTACCTCGAACCTACCCTATTTATAGGCCTGCATCAAGATACGCCTAAAGATTATAAATGAATTGCTATTGGCTAATAAAACGCGCCAACATTAGCGTCTATTTTAATATCCAATGAAAACCACTAATACATATGCTTTAGGAAATGTTCTAGAAGCTTCTACCGAAAAGGTGCGAAACATTACGTAACTTCCTTGTTCCCGGTAATGATAAACAACTCACCCCATTGCTGCATTATTGCGTTATTATTGACAGTTTCAGTAAAGCCGTAAATTATTATTTACCAATAATAATTATAATTAATAAACCTCTGAAATCAATGTCACATAAAAATACATATTCATATTACAATCATTATTTACATTTAAGTAATTTGTGATACAAATTACCGTATCATATGCCCCACTAGAAACATAATTATAAATATTTATAACTTGTTTAGAAATTTTATAATTGTGTTTTTAGTCTCCTAAATCTTGGAACACACGCTATCACTTTCACTTAACACTTCACACGCATTTAACACACGACATGTTTTTTTTTTTTTTTTTGTTTTTTTTATTTTTTTTTTTTTTTATTTTTTTTTTTTTATCTCGCCACTACTTACTGGCTCTGGTTTAATTAATTTAGATATTAATCTGACATCACAATTTTTTTTTTTTTATAGCAAATACTTTACCCTTAATTAATTAATCACTGCTACCAAATTGTTTACTTTCTTAAGTTGTTGACAAAAATTTATACATTTAAGAGTTTTTGTAATTATTAAACATTTACCAAAATATTCACCCTCTACATCTATTTACATCTCTTAAATCTAGGCACTGTTTCACATGTTCTGTTTGCTACATAAGTATTCGTTTTTAATTATTTTTACCAATTTTTTTTTTTTTTTTTTTGTTATTCTGAATTTTATTTTAACAATACTCTTGGAATAGTATTTATATACTTTACTTTACTATCATATTAAGTTTTAATCTTTGCATTCTTAATTTTCAAATGTTGTTACAGTTACTAAAAATTTACTTTTTTTTTTTTTTTTTTTTTTTTTTTTTAAACATTTCTCTTTTTTTTTTCTTATTTATTTCTCTTTTCAAATGACATATAAATAATTAACCCTCTTACGTTCCAATACATTTCTCTGCAAGTCATCTTTAACTATCCAGCATTTACTTTACATCTCATTGCTATTTACCCTCCTGGATCAAATTGTGTGTGGCTAAACATTACTCGTAGCCGTAACCTAACCTTCCAAAATTTGTTCATGAATAACCTCTTGTATTCATTTGAAATTTCGTCACATGATAACATTTGAAAACAATCTACAGTTTCTTGAATTACACATCCTTTAACATCTTTCATTTTCAATTCATCTGCTATCTTTTTAACTTGAGAGTACTCTGACAAATCTGTACCAAACTGTACTGGACTGGAGTTTTCATTTTGAACATCTTGATACAATTTATTTCTTTGCATTACTGTCTCATTCTGTATTTCTGATATTTCCCCTCTGAAATTAACTTGCGCCTCATTTACATCTACATTCCTAACCTCTTTTATCTCTCTTAACTCACTTGAAATACTACTCATTTGACTTCCTAACTCTGTACATTCTACATTAACCTCACTTTCTTTGTTACCTATTTCCATGTTCATGTCTAGCATTTTCTTTGAAACTTCTCCTGTCTCACTTACTATTACTTCCTCATTTTCATCTCTCATTTTTGGCATACTACTATCTAGCTTCGTAACTTTCTTTTCAATTTCTTCACTGCTTTGATCTACTTTTTGCTCTAATTTCTCATTCCTCCTACCAATACTTTCAATTGATTTCCTGTTTTGTTCTAAGCTCTTACCAATATCTTCCCTCAATTCTCTCTTATTCTGATCTAGTTTTTGTTCTAAACTCCTATCAATATCTTCTCTTAATTCCCTATTATTCTTTTGCATATCTTCCCTGTTTTGATCTATTTTCTTACTAAGATCTTCCCTGTTTTGATCTATTTTCTTACTAAGATCTTCCCTTAATTTCTCATTATTCTCATTCAACTTTTTCAACATTTCCATAATCATACTAGTATCAAGATTAACATTTCCTGCTATTCTATTCTCACTTTCTGTACTAACATTTTCATCCTCAAATCCTAAAAAGTCTGGGCTTCTTTCTGTAACCTGTATTGAATCACAGCTAACTGTTACACTATCTCCCTCCATAATTATTTCTTCTGTATTACTAGCAGCCATTGTTTTTTTTATCCTACCACTCCTCAGTAACATTTAAATTTATTTACCCTTTTTTTTCTAAAAAAAAATTAAGATACTCTAACCTTTGTGATGCTGTCTGTTGATGTTACTTTGATGTCCAGCTTTTCTGCCCCATTCTCCTAGGTTTGTATGTCGCTTCGATGAAACTGCGTAGTCTTGTTGCCTTGTAATCTCGGAATTACGATCGTAGTCTGTCGTCCCTGTTGTTTCTGGAATCTGCGTCTTGTAGATCATTTCACCGCTGCATTCCTGGTTATGTTGATCCTTTCCTGGTCATCTTGTTTCTTTCCTGGTCATCGTGTTCCTTTCCTGGTTATCGTGCCCCACGTTCTGGATGCCAATTTGTAACGGAACAAATTGTATATGTTTTAAGCCCCACGTTGATGCGGCAATTTGCGATGAGATTCTTACAAATGTCTGTTTACATCAGGTGTGTTGAAGCCATCTTGTGACGTCACTCCTTTGTCTGGTTTGTAGCTCCATCTGGCGTAGCAATTTGCATCAATTAGTTTCCGAAAGAATTTAATTTTCGTATATTGTCCTTCGGCTAGCTATCATCTTATCTTGGTAGGACATGTATCTCTATGCAAGGTTGTGAAACGGAAAGGAATCTTTTATCCAGAAATTATACTTAATGAAGAAATTGGTTTTATAACTTTTATTGCCGAACACGTTCACAAACACTTTTACATATTGATCTGGATACTCGCCAAACTGAAACTGTTTGTAATAACTTCTTACTTATCACTTTTAACTATGTATTTCAACTTTGTGTAGAATTAACTTTATAATAATTCTCGTAATTCTGCTGCGCGTAACTTGACGAAATGAAGGACTTACTGACGACATGTAGTGTACACAAAATTTTGATGAACTGAGGTACAAGCTACCTCGAACCTACCCTATTTATAGGCCTGCATCAAGATACGCCTAAAGATTATAAATGAATTGCTATTGGCTAATAAAACGCGCCAACATTAGCGTCTATTTTAATATCCAATGAAAACCACTAATACATATGCTTTAGGAAATGTTCTAGAAGCTTCTACCGAAAAGGTGCGAAACATTACGTAACTTCCTTGTTCCCGGTAATGATAAACAACTCACCCCATTGCTGCATTATTGCGTTATTATTGACAGTTTCAGTAAAGCCGTAAATTATTATTTACCAATAATAATTATAATTAATAAACCTCTGAAATCAATGTCACATAAAAATACATATTCATATTACAATCATTATTTACATTTAAGTAATTTGTGATACAAATTACCGTATCAACAATCACAATGCAACAAAGACTGAATGCATTTTCATATCAGATATTTTTGGTTGTTATTGAATTTTAAACTTGTGGCATGCTTGAAAGATTTCTGCATGCAATTTACAGATCTAAAAACCCTTGCCAAATTCTTGCGTTACACCTATGCCTGTATTATGAATGACCTTACCTCATGCCAGCACTTATGCTGCATACTTCTTCATTTGAATGGGTCCTAAGTCACACCATTCACCCTACTTTCTACCCTATTCTGCCAATTCTACAAAGAAATTATTTTTCTATCTACTTAATATTAATCAAGATAAATATCTATATAGAAATCCTTTCAATTGTGTAACACAAATTTTGTGAAGAAAGCTGAGGAATTTGTCAGCTGTTAAACATAACTCATAAATGCAGCAACAACCTTATAAGAAAGAAAAGATAGCACATGTAATGCTTCTAAGGGCTGTAGAAAGTTGTCTGACAAATAACATTTTAAATCAGATATATATTTTAATTGTGGGCATCCCCCCCCCAATTTTTTTATGCTCTTCCAGTTATAAAATTCATTGAGAGTGAAGTGGACTTTGCTTATTGTAGAAAATACAAGATGTACATTGTTTTGTCAAGCCAATATCTCAGCTTTATGACATTTTAATAAAAAATTCTATGAACCATTTTTGAGGGGGGAAAAGTAATGAAAGCTTACTCTTTTTCTGCTTTGGTTCAGGAAAGCTCATAACATGCATCCTCCTGAAATAGGGTATTGAAAGCTTTAGGTTGAATGTGTTAACTTAATTGCAAAATGAGAAGGTAAAAATATGTCATCAGTACATTGGCTTTAAACAGTTTCTTTGTGTACATGACCCAAAATATAAAGGGAAATACATTATTGCAGAGAAACAATGCTGCAAGCTTTACGAGGAGTTATTACCCCAGCTGGAGATAAGATGACTGAACCACTACGGAAAGCAGTATACACAACACTGACAGGAATGTTAGGTCATCCTGAAGATGTAACTCGTGCTGCAGTTGCTGGCTGTTTGGGTGCCCTGTGTCGCTGGCTGTCACCAGAACAATTGCACACAACACTAATGGATCATCTGCTCTGTAAGCAATGAAAATCTTGATTTTTTCCATTTGTATTACTTGCATGACATATTTACAGTTTTCTAGCATAGATATGTGCATAAAAATAATTTTATTTTTAAAGGCAAATTTATTTTAAAATATGTTGATACTATTCCTGTTTTGGCAATGCCATTATTTTAAAATTATATGAATAGAAGTGTTTAATTCTGAATTAAGAATATTGACCTAATATCTACGAAACACAATAGCAAACACAATATCCCATCATTTTCTGTAATGGTTTTAAGCTTTTAAGTATGACATAGATTTACTTTTAATAAACTAATAAGCATAAAAATGTATATCTTCATTAATTTTCCAGTACCTTTTAGGGAAAAGCAACCATGGCAAGTAACTCATTATTCTTGGGCTTCGGTGATCTCTGTCATTTGCTACAATGTCCTATGGATAGAATCTGAGTCCACATGTGATGTTGGATCCTAGATGGCTTTGAGAACAGTAATGGCAAACTCTGTATACCCGTTTTTAAAGGATCCAATAATCTTGCAAATTTAAATTTAAAATCATTGGAAATTGCATACAGTGAAGCAAATAATTAAATTTTAGATAATAAATTTAAGCTAAACACTCGTATTGTTCTGCTTAGCAAATTACTGGCAGGACATGTTTCAAGGACCTGTTATCCCCATTCTTGGCTGCTGGTGCTTAAGGTTGATTCATTTTCCATAATTTAGTTCTGCAAATGTCTACATGAGTACATTCTGGTCATTTCATATCTTCTTTTACTAATTCTTGCAGAATAACTTAGCATTCAAAGAAGATAACAGTCAATTGCACTTACATATAATAATTTTTTTCATGATACTCTCATCACTTGGAATTTCAACACCAAGTGTTCTAGGATCAGATATATTATCAATTTCTGCAAACACTGGCTTGAACGAATCTTCTTCAGTCAAGTTGTTGAGTTTGGTAAGATACTTTTGTAATTTACCATCAACTGCTTCACTACTTCAGCCCTCTTGATAGCTGTTATTTGTTACATCAAAGTGGTGTTGAAATTCCTGCACTGAAGGACGCTTTTGAAGTATCAACAACAAACTGTATCTTATGTCTTTATATCCTGTTAAAAGCCTTTCCAATAGATAACTGATGCTTTGATGAAGCACCTCTGCTTCTGATTGTTCCTGCATTTGTGCGTATCACTAGCTATAGGGTTTATCTAAGTGCCCTTCCTTTAATACTTAGGTCTTTTGTCACAATAGCAGCACAACATTGCTTACATAAAAGCAGTTAAGGCTGGTTCACAACAATCAAGAACAGTAACCAGAATGAGAATGACAAAGTTAAAATACATATATTTTAATGGGAGCATTCACAATTGACAGGAAGCTTCCCCATAATCTGGGTATGGAGAGAAGACTTGGCCAAGTTTCAACTATCTTGTTTTAGAGCACAACATATTAGATTCATATTTGCATATTACTCTCTTTGCTCTAGAGATTATTACATGAAACAGCTGCTAGTACTCTCTAGTCGCAAGCTGGAAACATAAAACTGGAAGAAATTATAGCATATGTGCATTCTTTCCTCAGATCCTGATTCCTGCAAATCCATTGATCATTGGTTCTTCCAGTGAAAGGGTCATCTGTAGTTTATGTATATGCAACTCAAAACTGGCTTAAAAACAGTAGCAAAAACTACAAAGAACAACTTTAATGTATGCCATTAAATAAAGGGATGAAAGGTGGTATGACTAGGGGAATCAGAAATGTAATGGATCCATTTAGATGTTTACTCTATTGAATTTTGACATTGGCTAACCCTCATGTTGGCTGAATTGGAAGCAGGCGAAAAAAATCATTGGTAAGTTAAAAACAAATGAAATTCCAATGTGCAAAATCAACTTTCCATTTTGTGATCAATATGATCATCGATATGCATTCTCATTTTCATTTCCATTTTGGTTACCATTCTCAGATTATTGTCAACCAGCCTTTACTACTAAATTCATGGCCCTACTGTGATTGGCACACTTGATTTTAACATGACAACAGAAAAACAAAAAAAAAACAAAAAAAAAAAAAAAAAAAAAAAAAAAAAAAACGATTATCAGAATTTTATTCAACTTGTAACTTGCACAACCTGACTACATACTTCTCATTCAAGGAATGAGTGCAAGCATGTCTATAATTATGGATGGGGAGAAAAGGGTAGCAATATAGTGATATGTAGACATTATTGCTTTAATTTATTTGAGCAAAATTTCCGGTCTTTCGCACCCAGTATAGAATGCGACACTAAGGACCATAGTAGTTAAAGAGCGCACATAAATAAAACTCAATTTAATTTAATTTTTCAGCAACCAGGCATGCACATGTTTGATGTATATATTATTTCATATATGCATATAATCTATAATGTTTTGTCTGTGAAATTTACACCTATTCTAATGGAGATGTATAATTACCTGAGTAATCTGAATATATTTAAATTTTGTTTCATTTATGAAATTTACAAAGATGCAAACATGGAATAACCTAAGACTTGTTCATATAAGTTTCACTATATCTGATACATTGACAGTTAAAGTCACAAAAGTTACCAGGGTAAGCCAATCTGGACTCGAGGGTTAAAACCTAGTAGGTCATATTGGACAGTGAGTGAAAGAAGTGGGTGAAATTATGGTCAAAGGAGTCCAGGGTTCACAGAGCTTAGAGTTACCCACATTCATCTTTTGATAAGGGAAAGCCCCGGAAAAAACCTTATTCGGGTAACTCACCCTAACTAAGATTGGAGCTCGAGACCTCCTGAATGTGAGACAGACATACTACCCTCACACCATAGAGGTAGGCTTTTGCAGTTATTATGTTGCATCATTAACTTAAAAGCTTATTTCATCCTCACTTGATCATTGCTCCCTTAGCTGTTCACAGGATTTCCAAAGAACAGTGCATTCCCACTTGTTTTTGTATTAAAAGTGCATGTAATTCTCCAGAACTTGTTTCAAACCTTAGTGCCATTTGCAGATAATGAATGAATGTTATTTTGAATCATCTTTGAATTAAATTGTATTACGGTATTTACATACCATCTATCCATTTTTTAATTTGTTTATTTTATGTAATTTTTTTATTTATTTATTGTTAAATTCTGTTTGTTTAGCTCTAGATGAACAAAATCTATCAAAAACTTGTGGAATAAAATATTTAATTTCATGGTAATTGTTACTACTATACCTCAAAGGCAACTGAAGTACAGCATGATTAAAAAACTCTTAATTTCTTTGTAGGCTGAATTTAATTATATTTTGTGATTTAGGTGATGATATGCCAATGGATTGGACTTTAAGGCATGGCCGTAGTTCAGCTCTGTCAGTTGCACTGAAAGAATCAGCATCTCAGGTTTATACAGATGACTATAAAGACAAGATTTGCAAAGTACTGCTGGGATATTTGGCAGCTGATAGGGTAAGCATAGTAAGCAAAACCAATAAATGTATTTGAAGTTTAAATCACAAAGTATAAAACAGTAAGGAGAAAGTTTTTAAAGCAGGAATGTAAAAGAAACTTATTCAGTTACCTGTGTACATATGTATGTGCTAAGGAATATATGAATGACTCACTTTTGAGAGGAACTGCACAAGTAGCAATGGGTAACAAATGAATAGTTACAAAGGAATAATAGAACATGATGTTTGACAGCCTCACAACTTTCTCTAACCATTACAGTTCACAGGTAGCCAGTATACTGTTGTTGTTAAAAGCTTATTGTTCTTTTTGCAGTGTCATGCTCAGTGGTCTAGGGCTAGCCTCTAGTTCCCAAGGTTGTGGTCTCAAACTTGGTGGAGGGAGTTGGATTTTTTTTCGGACGTAAAAGTCTAGCATGACTTCCTTCAGAAGGGAAGTAAAGCCAGTGGTCCCATGTTATAGATTTACAGCACGTAAAAGAACCTCAAGCCTGATAAGAGGCCTCTGAGCAAAATTTCCGGTCTTTCACGCCCAATGTACAATGGGACACTAAGAATCTTAGCAGTTAAAAGAGCATCCACAAATAAAACTCAGTTTAATTATTCTTCTTGCAGTAATTACAATATATGTATAGAAGTGTAAATTATTCAGTATGTGAAGATAGCATTCTATGTTTATAAGGTATAAAATATTTCAATATTTCCTGGTTCTGAACTCAGAAAATCTATCCTTTTGGTTTTCCAGTAATAGAAAAATTGATGAGATTGAAGAGGACTTCATTATCTACAGAAAATTCATAATGTATACATTATTTGTAATGTCAATATCTCCACTTAAGGTATTTTAATTAAAATCACAAGACTTGTTTTGGCGGGGTCAACAAAAGAAAAAGAATGTTGCTAATAAAGAACTGTTTGGAGAAAGGGTGACACCACATTCTCCCTCTGTTTAAAAATACTTTCTTGATTCACCAGCTTCAGAATGTGTGTGAACGCACAAACATCTCCTCAACCGTGACCTTACTTCTATGTGCGACCTCTGCAGATCCAACCTCATAGTTCATTTCGTTACAGCTTGCCAGATGGCCTAAATTCAGCACAACAAAGAACTTTAAACTTTATGAAAATGACAAAATTGTATAACAATGTATAGCACACTTATCTAGAGAATTTAATGTTGTATGTACTATTACTGTTTTAAAATATTATATTTTTCATTGTAATCATGTTCTGTATTCTAAAATAGTCGCAATATAACTTTATGGTGAAGCAGCAATAAGATTTTAAAAAAAGCAATTGTTTGAAAGCAGTTTTTCTGCTCTTAGTTAAGTGGTAGGGAAAGTAAAATTGGGAAATTATTAAAAAATGAAAGCTAACATGATAAATACCGCAACCTGGTATTTGGACGGAAGGAGATTGCTGCTGTGTGTTCATACTACAAACTAGCATGATGGGGAGAGGATAAAAAACAATAGTTAAATACTGTTGGTTGAATGGAACTAAATGCACCAAAAAGCAGATATGTTACTTAGAATTATTTCTACTGTGGTAGTTAAGAACGATAAAATATAGCAATAAAAATTCTTTTGGATTTCAAGAATAATTTGAAATCTTTTTTTACATATTCTACTGCTTGCCTAGAGAGAGGGAGACACAAAGTCAACAGTGCAAAAGTGAAAATTTGATTAAATCCATTGTCATGTATTTAATAAGTGCATCTTCCTTCAAGGATGCTGAGTGAAGATTTTCATGTAATTTCTCTTATAATGCCACATGGAAAAACATTTTTTCTCATTTAATTTTATATATCTATGTGGGAAATTATAACAGGCAGACCAAAGATTATTACAGAAAAAATATACAAGTCATTAAAATAAACAATTTGTCTCATAACTTTTTACATAGCATTAGCTGTTTACAAAATACTGGCTGCATGTTTAAGCTTTTCCAGATTGAAGCCTAGCTTGATCACTATATTAATATTTGAAAATGAGGAGTTTTTTTCCCCCACATGAGTTCAGAACAAAAACCAAGTTGTTGTATAAGCAACTGACTGTTTTCCCATCTAGCATGTAATAAGTCTATATTGTTTGATTTGAAATAATTGTTAGGCAGTCATTTTTATTGTGGTTGAGGTGAATGGTATAGAAGAATCACTTTAATATGAATAACGGAGCTTATAAGGGACACCAGTAAATAGAACTGGATAGAGAAATTCTTTTCCAAAAGGTTGTTTTAGTTGCTTGAATATTAATTACAAAGTGATCATTTTTTATTTTTATCATGCCTAAAATAGTAACAAAGTTTGACTGAAGTTCATATTTATACAGCATGAAGTAAAGAGAAGAGAAAAACGAACCAAAGCTTTTCTTTTCTTTTTTACAGGTACCAATTGCTATGAATGGGGTGAGAGGATGTGGTTATTTATTTCAGCACTTAATGGTTACAAAACAGCCATTACCTCAACAACTTCTTGTGCCATTTGTCAGGGTAAGCATTATTGTGTACCTATTTTATTTATTTATTTGTGCTAGCAATCTTCCTTAGAATATGGCTATACATCTGCCCAAGCTGTTATCTTGCCATATTCTACCCATATTACATTATTTGGTTATACATAAAAATGATGATAATAATAATAAAAATAATAGTAGTAATACCAAAGTAATAATCTAATAATACTAATATTATAATAATGATAATATAATTAGATAACTTAACATCACATGATGAAACTAATTCACGTCTCTTTTTATTGTCCACAACCATTTCTTTTTTACTTTGGACAGGTACACTCCTACGTGTTTACTATCCTTGTTAAAAATCTTGCTCAAGGCTACTTTCCTGTCCAGTTTAACCATTTCCCATTTATAGCTTGCTTTCTCCAATGCTTTGTACCTTTACAATCAAAAACCATATGTTCTAAATCTTCTCTTTCCCCACATATTGGACACTGGTTCTGTGAGAACCCATTTCTTATTCCTATTAGTCTCCATACACCTGCTCATACCCAGGCCATACTTTCTCTTTGTTCTTTATTTGAGTTATCCACATACTGTTCTCTAGCCCATACATTTTTTATTAATATATATGATTCCAAAGAACTTTTCTTCTTCTTACTAAATAAATTTTGTATCTCTATATCTTCAAACCTCCGCCTAGCTTCTTTCCAAAAACCCTTAACATTATTTTCCCTCCTCCAAATTTCTCCCAGACCACTATTTTCCAAATTAATTTGTATACTATAACTACACCCAATTTTCTTTAAGTTCCTTTCTTGAAATTCCAAACACTGCCGCAAGAAGTTCTTCTCTTCTAAATTTAAGAGTCTCTACCAATATTTAAGAGCTCTCTCCATTATTACCCCTTTTCTCCCCACTCTCTGCATTTCAATTAGGGCAATTCCTTAACTATAGCATTTGGCAGGCCTAAAACTTCTTTACAAAAACTCCTATGTACCATATCTATCTCTTCCCAGCCTCGTTCTACTCCCCATATTTCACTTCCATATAACATTTTTGCTTCAACTACTGTGTTATATATTTTCTCTAGCCATTTAACATTTATATCTGGTATTCTGTATTTGCCCCCTCTAATCGCTGACATTGCCCCTTTCCCCTTCGTTAATACCAGTTTCTTCTGTTTCTCCCATTTTCCACCCCCATCCATTTTAAACCCTAAGTATATACAATCTCTAACCACTTTATATTCCTTCTCTCCATTTTTCCACTTTTCATACTTGCTCAGTTTGGCACCTTTCTTAAACACTATAATTTGAGTTTGGCACCTTTCTTAAACACTATAATTTGAGTCTTGTCTTGATTTACTTGCAGATTCCATTCATCACAGTATTTATTCATTTGCTGTAGGGACTGCTTCAGACCAATCGTTGAAACTGATCCTATCACTAAATCATCAGCGAATAATAGCCCAGGAATTGATACATTATTTATCACAGGCAACCAATTATTATTCCTTCCTATCTCAGTGAGGATATCATCAATATACAGATTAAATAACACTGGACTTAGCTTACATCCTTGTCGTATCCCCTTCCTTTGGTTTACTTCTTATGTCACTAATCCTACTCCTACTTTCACACAAAATGTATTCTCCTTATATAGAGCTTTAAATAAATTCACCATCTGTTGACTTACTCCCTTCCTCAAGAGTTTTTGCCACAACAAATTTAAATAAATGCGGTCATACACTTTCTCCAAATCAACAAATGCCATGTATAATTTTCCCCTTTTTTCTTTTAAATACTTATACACCAGAGTTTTAATTATAAATAAGTTATCTATCGTTCTTCTGCTCTTACGAAAACCCATTTGAAGCTCCGAGAGGATATTATACTCCTCTACCCAGTTTTGAATCCTATTTGCTAAAATCCCTGTGAAAATCTTTCCAACATTTGAAAGTAATGCTATTCCCCTGTAATTATTGGGCTTATCAACGCTCCCCTTGCCTTTGTAGGATGAATTATTGCTTTCCTCCAATGCTTCGGTACATATCCCTTGGTTTTTATTACATTAAACAAATCTGTAAACATCTTTACTCTAGTCTCATCACTGCACCATTCTTTAATAAACTCAGGAGGAATTCCATCAATACCCGTTGCCTTATTATTTTTCATTGCCTTTACTTGTTTCACTACCTCCTCATCTCTTACTTCACTATCTAATATATCTATATATCCCACTGCAAAATCTGCCACTGGTTTCATCTTAATAAAACCCTCCTCCTCGAATAACATTTTAAAATACTCCATCCAATCTGCTGAAGTTTTTATTTGGTTTGACTACCCATTTGTTATACGTGGATTTTAATGCTCTCCACACCTTGCTGGCATTGTTCTCCCTTAAAACTTTAATTAGATTACTCTGTTCTTTATTTCTCCATTCTTGTTTCTTTTCTTCTAATAGTGCATTATATAAATTTCTACTCTTTAGCTATTCCTTCTTATCTTCCTCACCCCCTCTCTTTTTCCATCTTACTAATGCCTGTTTCACCATGTTTTTTGTTGTTTTGCATTCCTCATCATACCACCCTATTTCCTTTGTTACCCTGTCCCTCCCCCTTCTCATCCTATCCCCTGCTCTTTGCATTAACATATTAAAAATATTGGTTACATTCTCTATTTCCTGGTTCCTTATCATAAAACTCATTCCCTGTTGACATATTTGACCATGCTTAGAATCTAATGATGGTTTGAATTTTACGCTCTGTTCCTCCCTCCATTTAAATTCAATATATTGCTTAGTATTCTTTCCCCATTCCTGTCTAACTTCCCTTACTTCCTCTGATCGCCTTTGAATCTCCGCTACCAGCGGAAGTGGGAACTATTTGATACAAAATGTAGTACCTTAAAGTTTCTTATTGTATACGCCTTGCTAATCGGCCATAATATATAATCAATAACACTTTGCCCGTTCATATTGACAAAAGTAAACTCTCCCTCCAAGTCATCTCCATATTTACCGTTCAATATATCTAAAGCGTTCATTTCACAAAATTCGATAAAACCATCGCATGACTTATCGATACACTTATCTTTACTTTGCCTGAACTGCTCCCTTCTAGAACGTGTTTCATTTCCAACAGACATATCACACTCTATATTCACATCCCCTTCCTCTATTCTGATATTAAAATCCCCCATTATTATTACTTCCGTATACCCGTACTTCTCTCTTAACCTATTTATATCTCTCTCTAATGCCTTCAACAATTCAGGATTATGGTATTGCGAGAGAGCGGGTGCATTGTACACTACACCTAAACATATGGTTTTCTCATTTATCAATTTATCTTCCAATATAATCAACAAAACATTTTTAATCCTGGACCAAGTATCTCTTATTACTTTCCCTATGGATTGTCTTACAAAAAGACCCACTCCCCCCGAAGCTCTTCCCTTCCTTGCTATCCCTCCCCTTCTATTCCAACATATATATAATCCTTAACCTCTATATTTACCTCCCTTAGCTAGGTTTCTGATACCCCTAGATAATCTACCTTTTCTAGTAGATATCTCAACTTCCCTGTAAAATTTTATTTTTTAATCCCTCGCAATTCCAGAACCCAATCGTGTACCTATAGGAAGTTCAGTTCTCTACTTTGAATTTCAGCTATGGCACATTTCTTTTTCCCACATGTATTTTGCTGTATTATACTTATGTTCTTTAAATTTCAATGGCTCATCATTCATTTTTTCATTGTAATGTTTGTTTCAGTCTATGAACCATAGTAGTAATGAAGTAAAACAGTTGCTTGCCAAAGTTTGCTCATTGCTAGCAAAAACAGTGCCTCCAGAACAGATGGCACCTGAGCTTCTGCGCATCGTCATTCCTATGCTGGTGAATGGAACAAAGGAGAAGAACTCTTATGTGAAAGCTAATAGTGAATTTGCACTTGTTTCTGTACTGCGCCTAAGGCATGAAGATGATACACAACAGGTCTGTATATCTCCAGCAATATTCATCCAGTCATAAGACCTAGAGATCTGGAAAATTTGTGACTCATGAATTCGTTAAAAAAAGTTAAATATTGCAGTAACCCTAATAAAGAGTATTTGTAAACCAATATTAGCTGCAGTAAGTGATTTTCCATCTGCAAAAATTTTGAAAATTTGCTCTATTCATTAGTTTTTACCTTTATTCATGAAAAAAAAAAATCTTTAGTGATTATAAAATTTATCGCCAACTACCTAAACATATGTGTTACCCATATAGTAGCATGAGTTTTGTAATGTTCATCATAGTGTTTACTGATTTTTCGCACAGGATTTGGCAACACTTTTGATAAATGCATGCATGTCAATACAAAGGATCAATTTCAGAACATTGAAAGCATTTCTCTCCCTTCGTTTCGTTTGTACCTACTGTACTTACCTGCTTTTATTCAGTGGTATTGTGTGTCCTAGCACTAATATGACACTTTGATTCACTTTAATGTAATTTGTTATGGGTCAATTTGAGGATATATCTCACTTCAATAGCACTTATTTACTGTAAGTATTCTCAACATTTCTTGCTCTGCTTGTGCAACTCACGTGTGTGCATTGAAGCATTTGACTAAAATATAAAAAAAGGTAATTTGATTGTTAAGCAAGAAATAAGAAAGAATTAACTTATGGAAGAAAATGTTTCATAAAGAAATTCAAACTTTGAAATCTCAATGAAATTAAATCTTTAAAAGGGAACAAAACACAAAAATTAAGTTGCTTTATAAATAAAGGATATGCACTGTAAAATACAGTGGTAATATTATTTCTATATACCGCCACACTGTTATCACTGTGTAACAGTGCATGCCATACATTAAAGTGAGCTTTGGGATTACAAGGCAACCTCTGCCACATGTGCAGTAATACGTTTTAATAATTGTTTTTGGTGATATTTCAAGTTTGAGAAGTGTGTTTTTGGTGAATGTGTTACTGAGTCACTTTAGTAGTATACAAACAGGATAATATGAACAAGAAAATGGCTCTGTGTAGTGCATATGGCTGTAATTTGAACTGTAAAACACATAGGGGAACTCATTTTCAGAATTTTCTAAATAAAGACAAATCTCCCAATAGGTACAGGATATGAGTAGAATTTCGCAAAAGAAAAAATGTTTGCCTGGTCATAAAAAGAAAAAGAACTGGGATTCATTAAAAGGTAGTGTTATATCTATATGGTTGGCAGGGGATGATCTGTATTATTCCCCAGCATTTTCAGCCAAATATTTATTGTATTCCATCATGGATTTAAGTTCGTGCAAAATTATTGATTTTGAGCTTGTTCAAAGAGGTATAGTGAAAGGCAATTTGGAAAAGGCTGGTTGTAACAACATAATGACTAGGTTGCAAAATGGAAATGTGTAGAATTATATTTTTTCTCTCTGACAGATATAAAGATTAAATTATCTGTTAAAAACTAGCATCCAGAAGTTGAACATGAATAAATTTGTCTTGTGGCATTTGTTAAGTCTAATGAAACATATTAAAACTGTAGTAAAAAAATGCTCAGAACAGATGGTATTGAAAGCCATTATAAATAATCATTTATGGTGTGCTGCACAAAACTAATGAGAACAGTAGGTCATGTCTGTTTTTCAATTGTATAAAAAATTAATAGAATTGGCTAGAAAATGGTGAATGGAATTTTTGTGAAGATGGTACATTATTATTATTAGAAGGCAAAATAAATAAA
Organism: Deroplatys truncata; assembly: GCA_030765065.1. NCBI lineage: Eukaryota > Metazoa > Arthropoda > Insecta > Mantodea > Mantidae > Deroplatys > Deroplatys truncata. Next base: position 190,697,736 of record CM060976.1, on the reverse strand, counting down.
TTATCAGTCAGATGCCTATAATGGTCTGAAGATTTTTTATAGTGCCTTCTTAAAAGATGTAGTTCATATTCAACATTATATACATATTGGGGTTTAGAAAGTTATAACAATCTGTGTCTCAGATATGCTCTGAAAATAATATATATTTTTCACACATGGCCTTCAACTTAGATCTATGATTGCAGCTCTAGATTAGAATGTCAATATAAATAAATAAAAAAAAAAGACTTGTATCAAAAATTATTACTCCAAAGCATCTAGGTCTTGGAATGAAAAATAAAAATGAGGAATCTAACAAAGAATGATAATGCTGATAATAAAACATAAATAGTGAAATAAAACATATTTGTACTCACAATGTATGGATCCATTACTGGACACAGTAATTGATGTCACTACCAAAGATTATTAGTGAACACTTATATGCACAAATTGAAATTTTTATTATTCTAGCTTCACTTTCACACCAGAACTTACTGGGACATGTTTGGAGACTGCTGTCTCCATCAGCCTAGATTCACTGCTGCGCTTCCTCTTGTAACTTGTAGAAGGCATTTTCTGGCTGGATGTGCTGTACAACGAGATCCTTTTCATATAGCTATCAAAGTTTGATATATTGTGCTTATTCTTATACAGTGGAATCTTGTTAGCATGTTCCTCATTAACATAATTTATGTATTACATTGAATTAGAAAAGTTTTGGCACCAAACATAATAAATAGCGTTTGTTTAGTACATTTCCTTGCTGCTGCTTAGTGCATTTGAAATTTGACGTCCTCATTCGCTACTTTTGTAGACTAGCAGCCAATGACATGCATGTATTTTTGTGATGCAATTTGTGTGGACGGGATAGAGAATGCTTTAGCTTGGCATGCTTAGTTTCTACTGTTGAGTGTTGGCCAAACTTAGTAGATTATATTGGAACTTTTCGTTTCAAATGGAGAAAAAGAAAGTATCGCAAATAAACAACAGGAAAAACTGAAAATCCTTGAAGAAGTAGATAGCAATCCAAATATGAAATGTGTGGATATAACGCGGAAGTTAAACATTCCTCTGTCAACCTTAAACACAGTTGTTAGCAAATGTAAACTGATTGAAACTGCTTTTGAGGAAGGTAAAAATGCTAAAAGAAAACATAATTGTCCTGGCCAATTTCCAGAGTTAGATATTCTACTTAAGTAGTTTACACAAGCAAGAGCTTCAAATGTGCCAATAGACAGTACTGTGGTTCGAACTCAGGTGACACATTTAGCACAGAAGATGGGACTGGGTAATTTCAAAGCATCCAAAGGCTGGATTGAAAGATTCAAGAATTGACAGGCTTAGTTTACAGATGTATGCAAGGTGAGGCTGCTGCCCTAGATAATGGCGCTATACTGTTTGTAAATATAGAAATGTGGAAAAATACAATGATCCCATCAATTTTGAAAAACTGTAGCCCTGATGATGTTTATAATGCATATGAAATGGGACTATTTGTCCATCTTTTGCCAGACAAAGTTTTGGATTGTAAGGCCACTAAGTGTATCATGGCGGGAAACTTAGCAAGGAGAGGATTACAGTTTTGTTGTGCTGTAATGAAAAGAGAATGGAGAAATTGGTACTGCTGGTTATTGTAAAAGCATGCAGTCTGCGATGCTTGAACAATGTGTCAAGTTTTCCATGTAAGTGCACTTCCAACACAAAAGCCTGGATAACTTCTACAGTATTTGAACATTTCTTACAAGCAAGGGACACAAGACTGGGCATAAGAAACAGGAAAATTGTATTCTTCATTGATCAGTGTGCTGCTCATCCACCAACTATTTCAAATTTAAGAAACATAAAAAACATTTTCCCCCCAGCAAACTGCATGAATAAGCTACAACATTTAGATCAAGGCATAATTCATGCATGAAGCAAACGTATCGGAAGAGGCTGGTACAGAGAAGGTTGGGTGCACTGAAATCGACAAAAAGAAAAATCACCATCTTAGAGGCCACGCATTTCATTAGGACTGCCTGGGATTCTGTGACGTAAGATACCATTAGGAATTGCTTTAATAAAGCTGACTTTTGCCGGGTTCTTGGTTTCCGAAACATGTCCCAGTAACTTTTGGTGTGAAAGTAAAGCTAGAATAATAAAAATGTAAAATTGTGCATACAAGTGTTAAATAAACATCATTGTTTCCCAAAAATATTAGTGAAGTTTGGAGCCTACATATACTGCATTGGAACTACACAGTAGCTGAATGAACTGATGATATCATGTGTGTATTGAGAAAGTCGCTGTAATGCGATAACCATTGACTTTAAGATGATTGCATTACGTGTGTTGCTAATTATTCCTGATGACACATAAACTAATGTAATGAATGAGATACTCATTTTTGTGTTTTGTTACCCCTTAAATGAAATTCTTCAAACTGGTAACATGAACTTCATCAAACCAAGGAACTTGGATACTCAACTCTCAATGATAATGAAGGTATCAGCTTACAAAGATCAGCAGGGCTCAGATTTTGATATCCTAACAAGAAAACTGACCCATAAAATGACTAAACTTTTTAAAAAAATGACATAAAATGACCTAAACTGAAATTTATTTAATTTGTTAAAATTAGTGAACGGTAAGTTATAAAGTTATACAAGTAGAAGAAATAGGTATAAGAGTAATGAAATAATTTACAAACTTAATTAAAAATATATTTGTTTCATGTTATTGTTTGAAGAATCTGAAAAGAAAATTGTTTTTGAAGCAGGTCTTAGGAAACTGTAGCATTAACTCTTTTAAGTTCTTAGATTATACAAAATCAGTGGGAATGAAAAGCACTTCCAGCTGTGACACAGTACCTCGTGTATGCACTTATTAACATATAAAAGACAATGCTGATCTGTCTTATACCTAGATGGGACATGAATTCATAAGTATAATGATACCTCTTCCCCTGACAATAGCCACCTCTCCGCCCACAAGCACCCTTTCCAGATTAATCATTAAGTTTTTTCAATTAAGAATTGATTTTTTTTTTTCCAAGAATACGAGTAAAGGCTGTAAGTCACTCATTTCTCAGTTAAATAGTGAAGTTTGTGATATTTGAAAAGTTATCCTTATATAAAATGTCGTAAATATAAATCATCATATACTCAATGAAAATGCAAGGAAATAATTAAATAAAGGTGCAAAGTACAAGAAAATACAAATGTTAAATCAAAAACAAATGCCTTAAAAATAGAAAATAGCATCAAATGACCAAAAGATAACGTAATAAATATGCATCTCCATAATCTGGTATCCATGATAAGGATTTGTGTACACTTAAGCAATACCTACAATGCAACAATTAAAAGATGACATCATCAGAATCCAGTTCTTGACTGGGGGAAGATTTTGCCTTAACTGGAACCCTTCCCTACTTCTGCTGAGTCTTGAAAGTATGAATGTGGGAATGAATGCAAGAAGTACATTTCATAGTAAAAATTAATAAAACCTAAGTTCAAAGTAGGTCCACGTTAATTAACAGCATTACTAGTTCGTTCTCAAGTCAAAATTCCCAATATGACAACAGAAGTTAAAGGAGACTATACAAATGAAACAGTTAAAGAAAAAAGAAAGAACTGTACAAAATACATACCACATGAAAGTATGAGTGAAATCCCTGTTGATGAATTGACTCATTTCTGCATTGAAGTTCATTTCTCTTTTAGAGGATATACCTATAGATATAATGTACATTCATGAGAAGGTGACAGAAAATTAATTTCATGTGATCACAGTGAATAGCAGAGATTTTTTTTTCCAAATATGTTGCTTCAGTGTAACGCCATTGAACATGATACCCCAGCAGAAATTGACTGTATGAGCAACTTCAAACAGCTTGGAGGCTTAAAATGTTATCGCAACACAAGACAAAGCTGCTTATCGAAAAGGAGCATTTTCGTATGCCTACAGTTGCTGCTCTCAACTTCAACTCTCATATGTGGCTAAAAACTTATAATAACTGAATTTGTATAAAGAAGAAAATGGAGATACTGTTTCATATTGTAAGCAAGGATGTACAGTCACAAACTTTAAAAATATTCCTGTTGCCCTATTCTATCACAGCATTTTAAAGTTCAAAACTGTACCACAAATTAAGATGTATGGTTGCTGGGAAGGACTAGCAGATACATGGATTTATGAAGTAAGAAGTCAAGTAGAAAAGAAGTAAATGAACAGTTGTTTGGATATGAACAATTGTAGTACATTTAACATGTTTAGTTAATGCAGAACAGCGTAGCAACAAAATATCACATGAATTGCCAATATCCATGTGTAAAACTGTGCAATTCATAAATTATTAGTTGTGGCAAGGCGTAATGATGTTATTTTTACTTTCTCTACCATGCACATAAAAGGTAGAGAAGTATTGCATTCCACGCAAACATTCAGTACCAAGATTTCACCAAAAATACATGTTTTGAGGCCCCCTGAATCCAAAAGAGCATTTTTAGAAAAAGGTCTGTGTGCACATGCATGAGTGCGTGTGTGAACAGCATAACTCAGAGATGAAAAGTTGGATAAGTATCAAACTTGCTATTTAAGTTCAGTATCTTCTAAGGATGTGACACAAAGATTTTCAAGAAAATTTCCTCCACTCCCAACTACCTTTTGAAAGGAACATTTTTTGAAAATTTTGATTCTGATAAAACAGTTTTGATTAAAATACCATATCTGACAAAATGTATATCTTGAGTTTTCTGGGAAGTCCTCTTCATTCGGAAAGAATTTTGTATATTCTTGTATAACTGGTAAACATTAAGTGATAGACGTAAACATACATCACAAAAAAATGTAGATCTCTTTAAAAACCACAATTTATTACAAATAAGCTTTTTTGTGGCATAAGCCTTTTCTGACAAGCAAACATACTCATGGGGCAGAAAAGCATACCCGTTTTTGCTATATTGTCACATTCTGGTGTGTTATACAAACATATCTGTCGACTTTTACAACTCAAATACTACTAGGAAAGGAGAAAGCTTAATATGACATTCGTAAGGCATGCGTTTGTTAGGTTGCAAACAAGTATAGCAGGCGCGTTATAAGATAAACCACGCAGTCAGAGGAGGGCTCCTCAGGACTAGATTGCTCTAGTAATAGTAACTGTCTGTTCTTCAGTTGAATTGGATACGTGCAGCTCTGCAGTATGAATGTTTTAAATGTTTCAAAAGAAGTTGTAAAGATCTTAGAAGAGGAAGGCCATATAGCTCCAGTTCTTGTAGAAATGGAATGTGAAATAGTCAAAAAAGTGTGCGAGATGTTGAAAAACTTTGTGTCACAAAATGTTGATAGAGATCTGACACTAGATGTTGAGAGTACTGAACCACAACAAGATGATGACCTTTCTAGCGATATGGTTTCTGAAGAACAATTACAATCATCTTCTGAGGGAGAAACCAGTAGTTTCGTGGAATCAGGTTCAGTGTATGCACCGTCACCAAAGAAAAAATCTGGAGACATTAGTTTTGGAGAAAAGAAGAATGATGTTTCTTATTGGCTGCTTCCAGGAAATCTGAAACTTCATAAACAAAAGTTTAATCACAGATCATGGACAGCAATGAAACGTAGATTTACAATTTGCGTGGTTAACAAGTGAAAGACAATTATATAAAATGAAAGAATCTTTTGAACGTGAAAATGCTGTCAAAGAAAAAATGAAGAAATTGCAGAATGATACATTTCAAGAATTCCTGCAGAAACGTTCAATGAATGCATTAGTGAAAGACCATGATGTGCAAAACATTGCAACAAGAAAAGCAACTGAACTGCAAATTGGTGAAAACCCATCATGGCTGCGTCATTTCAAGAAGCACTACACTGTAATGCCTATAGTGTCTCAATCAGGCAAACTAATGTCAAAGTTATTTATAATTCTTCAAGATCCATCTGACATCAGTAAGAAAGTGGAAGAAAAGATGTTCAAGGCGGACAATCTAATTGTAAAATGGAATTCCTCGGGAAAAATGACAAAACTGTTGTTCTGTGTATTTTTGAAAGAAGCATTCCTGCCATATTCAAGCGCATGAAACCTTTTACTTCTGGATCATATGATGTTCATAGCGATATAGAACACATTCAGCAACTCTTGGAAGAAGAACATTATGTCCCTGAAAAGCTGATGGTGAACATCATACCAGCCAACACAACATACAAATAATAATAATAATAATAATAATAATAATAATAATGCATTTATTGTCAATAGACTGAAATGCAGTTTCTGACATTGTCAAATGGTTACTTATTACGTAATTACAGGTTTATAATTCAATTTATTCAAACTTACATACTACAATTCGTCCATGGTATAGACAGCCTTATTTATTAGGTAACTCTTAAGCCTAGTCTTAAAACTATGTGCTATATTAGGTTGCTTTACAAAATCTGGCAGCTTATTATATAGGAATTGTCCCATTACTTTAGGATCCTTGTAACTAACTGCAATTCTAAAACCCTGTCTGAAGAAATCACTGTTATGTCGTGTATTGTAGTGATGAATATCATTGTTTCTCAAATTATCTTTTTGTAATGCATATATTATTACTTTATAAACATATAATGAAGTTACTGTAAGAATTTGTTTTTCTTTAAAAAATTTTCTGCACGAATCCCTATGATTTAATTGATATATTATTCTGATTGCCTTCTTCTGTAATTTCAGTAGTCTTTCAATGTTTGCTTTTGTGCAACACCCCCAGATTTCTATCCCATACATTAAATGAGGAAAGATGACCCCATAGTATATCATTTTTAATTCTCTTTCTTCAAGAATATTTGAGAAATACCTAAGTAAATACAATGACTTGCTAATTTTACCACAAATATGCTGAATGTGTTCTGTCCATGTTAATTTTTGGTCAATTATGATTCCCAGAAATTTATGTACATTTGTGCTAACTATATTATAATTTGGTAGTTGTAGAGTATTATGCATATTGTTAGAATTCCTTAGATTAAATTGGATTAGTTTGGTCTTCGACATATTACATTTTAAATTGTTTTCCCTAAAAAATTTAAAAAACGAGTCGATGTTTCTTGTCATTGTGTTAAGTAGTTCCTCGGTTGAAATATCCCAACATACAGTAGTTGTGTCATTGGCATACGAAATAACTTTACTATTGTCTGTGGTAGGAATGTCATTCACATAGAGAATAAATAAAAGGGGACCTAATACTGAGCCTTGAGGTACTCCATATTTTACAGTTTTAAATTTGGAAGTAGTTTTGGTTGTTAAGTTTCCTTGTTTATGATATATTTGAGTAGCCTGCTTTCTGCCAATAAGATACGAGCTAATTAGATCTCTAGTTAGACCCCTAATCCCAAATGCTTCCAGCTTGGTCAATAAAATATTATGATCTACACAGTCAAATGCTTTGGTAAGGTCAAAAAATAGTGTTGCATTTTTTTCTTTATTTTCTAGGTGTTTGACTATATTACTCCTGCACTCCATTATTGCTGAAATAGTAGAATAATGTTTCCTAAAACCATGTTGTGAATTAGTAATGACATTATGTTTTTCTAAGAAATGAATTAGACGTTGTAATATAACCCTTTCAAAAATTTTGGCTAGTTCAGATGTTAATGTAATTGGCCTGAAGTTATTGATGTCCTTAGTATCACCTTTTTTATGCACGGTACTGACCATTGATATTTTAAGACATTCCGGAAACTCTCCTCTCGAAATAGAGTATTAATAAGATACTCAAGAGGGCTTGCAAGAACATGTTTACACTGTTTTAGAGTTAGAGAATTAATTTCATCCCAACCACTAGTGGTTTTGTTTGGTAACTTATTTATGATATTAATAATTTCAGTTGTAGTCACAGGATTAATAAAAACAGATGGATATATTGTTTTCGAGTTAAAATTGGTTACAGGAATTTGGTTAATTGATTGTACCGCAACATTTAGAAAAAAATCATTTATATATTCACATAATTGAATAGGGTCTTTTTGTACTGAGCCATTTATGTTCAATTCCAGATCTTTAGTGTTGGGATTATTTTGCCTAGCTTCGTTAACTATACCCCATGTGGTTTTACTAATGTTCCCTGAATTGTTCATTTTGCTTCTATACACAGAAGCTTTAAGATCATCAAGAGTTACCAAATAATGCTTTTTTGTCTGTTTGTACACATTTTTGTAATGTTCATTTGCTGTAGATTTATGTAATTCATAATACTGCTTCATTTTATTTCTGAGCTTAATGGTTTCAGAATCTAGTTTAACTTTTGAGTTTTTGTTCTTATGTACAACTTTAGTTTTAGTATGGCAACATGCATTAAAATGAATACTGAATACTCTATAAAATTCATCCCATTTATCTTTACACTATTAGCCGAGTACATAGTGCCCCAAGTTTCTTCTCCTAGTTTTTCCATTAACTGAGCAATGCAACTTTCATTCATATCACGGAATGTTTTCAGTACGTTTAGTTTTATGTTTCCTCTTATACCTAAGAAATCAACACACTGGGCATAGTGATCAGATATATACATATTAATGTTATATGTATTAGTCTTAACACTATTTATATTAGTTGCAATATGGTCGATGGTGGAGGATGATAATACTGTTTCCCTAGTTGGATTGTATATTAAATCATGGATATTGAATGAGTTAAATATATCTAGAAGTTTCTTGTATGAGTTATCAGAATAGTTCAAATTTATATTAAGATCACCTGCAATTATTAGATTTTTGTATTTTGTTGATAAACTAGATAATAATTCATCTAAATGTACCATGAATAGGTCAATTTCTGTGTTTGGAGACCTATAAATCCCAAGGATTAAAATACTGCATTTCTGAGCTTCCAGCTTTAAAGCTGCAACCTCAAATAATTTCTCTACTACAAAGTTGCTCACATCTTCATTTGAAACTCTCAGAGAGCTTTGAGCTAACATAACTACCCCACCCCCTTTACTTTGGGACTTAGTGTAACTACTTATAATGTCATAATTATTAATTTTACACAGACTCATTTGTTCACTATTTAGCCCATGTTCAGTAAATATTGCAATTTCTGGTGAGTATTCACTCAATAGTTGTTCACAGGCTACAATTTTCTGGCTAATATACTGCACATTTAGGTGAATCACCCTAATTAACTTATTTGATGCATCAGAGGGATTACAAAGTTCTGCTACCGAGGTTACTACCTGTTTTTTGTTGAATTCTAATATATCCAATTTTTGTAAATGCACATCCACCTTATCCCTAATTGCAGCAGCGGGACAATATCCTCAAACTACAGTCCTTGGCATATCAACAGTTCCTCTCTCTGAGATTCCAGTGTGCACATCAATACGGATGGGTACTGGGGAGGGAAAGACATTGTGAGCCTTTTCAGAACGCAACTGACTATTATTTCAAACATTTGAAAGGACACTGTGATAAATGTGAAAGAACAGTTGTTATCAAATGTGGTTGGTGTACAGAAAAGTTATGTTTCACGCACTTTTTTAATGACTATCATTATTGCAGTACATTTATTAAGACTAACAATGTACCTTACCGTAAATAAAGGTCAGAAATTGTTATTCTTATTATCATTATTAGTATTATTAATTTTATTATTAACATTCAGGAAGAAAACATGCTTCACATCTCCCTTCTATGAATTTATTTCTCTCACAAACTGATAGTGTTCGATGGCCAAAGTTTGCAGAAGCACTTACGTTTAAATAGTGAACACCATTAAATAGAATGATTACGACTTTTTTTCTGCCCCATGAGTATGTTTGCTTGTGAGATATCCGTTATTAATGGTTTAAATTGTTCATCATTTGGTCATTCTCTTAAAGTCCTGTCAAATTCAGTTCTTTCTTGTGATTGCATGGAAACAATATGGAATTTTAAGGCAGCATATAGCATCCAGTTCTAAAACATTTGACTATCGCTGTTCTCTTTGTATTTATAATGAACTGTGTAATGTAGCTATTTCTGGAAAGGTTTATTGGAATTAAAATGTAAATAGAAAAATAAGCTTTAGTAACAATAGTTTGTATACCCACTAATAAAAATAGAGGGTAGAGAAAATCATGTGAATGTACCATATCAGATATTTTTTTTTCATGAAATATATAGGGCTTAGTGCATGCAATCCCCTTAATTGATTGTTCGAGCTGTTGCTCTTGTCATCCAGTTGTCAGTGCTTGCATGTTTTTAATTCAAAACTCAAAATGGCATGGTTTTTTTTCTCCCACTCCTTTTTTCCCCTCATCCTCCATATTTTGAACGTATTGCACATGAATCTGTTAAACTTTGACCCCATTACAGTCAATGCATACTTAAATATTTATAGTCTTAGCTTGAAGTTTTCACATTACTTCTGTAGAACTTCATGGAAAGTGAAAATAATTTTACATATATACCATCTTAAACTTTGCAGCACCTATTGGTGCCATATTGTGCTGATTGTAGACTACTCTCAGATAATTATATGACTTGGCAAAATGCTCAGGGTTATGCCCAGTGGCAATTCTGATCCTTGTTAAGGAGCAAATTGCTTATTAAATAAGAACACACAAGCACATTCACATTTACACAGCAGGGCATACAAGAAACCTTGTTTAAAGAAAAATTTCTCAAGACAGTTGGGAATCAAACCTGGGATGCCTCCTCATTCAACAGGCAGGTGCTCTACTGGCTGAGCTCTGGGACCTGTCAGTAATTAATTTCTGAATAACTTTATGCAAATGGACCTATTTGATATCAGCATTTCACTGAAAATACGTTTTGAGGCACCTTGAGTTAAAAAAAATCTTTTAGAAAAAGGTTATGTGTGTGTGGGTGCGTGGGAGAAAGAACAGCTTAACTCAAAAATGAAAATCCAATAAATACCACACTTGGTATTTAGATTCAATACCTTCCAAAGATGTGACACAAAGATTTTCAAGAAAATCCCCCAACCCAAGCTACCCTACACATGGAACATTTTCAATTTTTTTTTATTTTCTAAAAAATGGTTCTAATGATTTTGATTAAAATAATTATATTAAAGATATTTATATGACAAAAAAGTGTATATCTTGAATTTACTGGGAATAGCCTGTGAGGTCCAATTCATTCAGAGGGAATTTTGTATAATGGGTAAATGTTAAGCGATAGATGAAAACATATTACACAAAAAATGTAGATCTCTTTAAAACCACAACTTATTCCAAATAATTTTTTTTAATTTTTTGTGGCATCAGCCATTTCCAAAATATCCATTAGGGGTGTGACAAACAGCTATTTTTGAGTAATAGTTATAATTGTCAAGTTACAATGTGTTAACAGTTACCAGTAACGATTAAGTTATTTGTTTTCATGGTTATCATTTTCCCAGTTACATTACATTAACATTTAGCTGTAACTACATTTCAGTATGAATGTCAATACAGACTTACTTTGTTATTTGATACATTAAAAAAAAGTTTCTTTAGCTGTGTCAACACTCTTGATTAGTATGGTGGTTTATAACTCCGAAATGCATTCACACTTACTTGAAATTCTTGCACATACATACTGCATATATATTAATACATACACATATAAAAATCCTTAGCATGGCTTCCTTCGGAAGGGAAGTAAAACCGGTGGTCCTGTGTCATAGATTTATAGCATGTAAAAGAACCCCAAGCCTCATCAAGAGGCCTCTCAGCAAAATTACCAGTCTTTCATGCCCAATGTAGAATGGGATGCTAAGGACCACAGCAGTTAAAGAGCATCCATAAATAAAACTTAGTTTAATTTGTTTTTTATATACACACATGGCTCTTCCGTATTGGCTAAGCTGTTCATGCCATAAGTGCACCTCTCTTAGCATGTGCAGATGGGAATGGTCATGAGTAAATGAAAAAATTATTACATTCAGCAAATCAAGTAGTTCAGAAGCATGCAGTTGTACAATATTAATACAAAATATTTAACTTACAATTATGGTGTGTTTGTTAATGAGGTGTCCCTTACAACTTCGAGGTTTGATTTAGGAAATACTGATTTAAACCTGTCGTGTTATCTGTTGGCCTTTCATTGTTCTTTGCCATGCAAGGTTAAAGGCATAAATATCCATGTTAAATCCAAAAGCACACACCTTCATATGTGCTTTTCGAATTTGAAAGCTGGAGAAATTTCACGTTTCTTTAAGCAATCTTACAGGGTAGATGCTGAGATTGTGCAACTCTGGATCTTGAATCACAACTGTTAAAATTTATGTACCATTGTTTGAGCGGCCTGCGCATATTACTAAAGAGCATTAGTTGTTTATTTATACCATCTCTCCATGATGTATAAAAACTTGTGCACCTATATTGTATGTGAACAATCATCTTAATGCAATGTGTGCAGCTTTGCTGCCGGAGTGTTGACTGACCTGATACCTGTGGCCTGTGACCTATATTTGAAAGTGATAAGCAATGAAAACTGTAATAAACAAATACATACTTGCAACTCTGTGCTGCGCACATGCAGTGAACAATGTCAGCAAGATTCTATAACTGTTAATGTGACAACTAGTTGTATTCGTTACTTTGGTAACCATTATTGGGTAATTAATTACTTTGGTAACCAATGTAACCATTGTTATCTTTTGCCCATTCCTAATATCCATTATTAGTAGTTTGATTTGTTCAGTACTTTCTCATTCTTTATAAGTCTCATCAATTTTCAATTGTTTTTCACAATTGAATGGAAAGAGTATGGAATTTTAAGGCCAGCTTATAGTGTTCAGTTTTTAAACATTTGACTATCGCTGTTCCCTTTGTATCTATAACAAAATGAGTAATATAGCTATATCTCCAAAGATCTCGATTAAAATGAAGTAGATAGAAAAATAAATTTTGGTAAGAATAATATGTATACCCACTAATAAATGATAGAGAGTAGAGAAAGTCATGTGACGCAACACCAGATTTTTAATTATGTATCTTTACATTTGACTCCTTAAGTGCACCTTTAGCAAGAAGTTAGTACTATATTGGTAAATCATGCTAGTATGTAGTAGCTCCTTATGTGCTTGAGCACACTCAATACTAACAATGTAAGCAATAAGTAAGACAAAAGATTAATGTTACATGAATGAAAAAAATGAGCTTAAATAGGCTTACATAATTTGCTCTTACTTCATGTTCATCCTGAAAAAACTCACTTTTATTTCTCAGATGTTCCACAATTTTTGTTCATTGAGTGTATGTTTCTTTGTCGATATAGTGGAAGATAATGGTTCTATTTATTTTTTCTTCATAACAGCGCTGCATGAATCTGCTGGACGTTGGTGCACGTGAATCTTTGAGCGATGTCATAAGTAAAGTACTGCGCAAAGTGGCTAACCAGCCAGAGGGCAAGGATGAAGATCTTGATGATACCCTTATTACGTGATTAGTTAGAGTCCAGGAGTGGGAGGTATACAAGTTCATAGTAATATTAGGCATGAAATTGTATCATGTATTTAAAGTAATCGTACATAAATGTTCAAGTAGTTTTTCATGATCAGGGGCACTTCTGAGTAATTCATCTTTGTCTGTTTTATTGTTCACAGACTCTTGTGTATTTTGTATCTCTGGTGTTTGCAGCATTTGATACATACCCATTTCAGTTTTTCAAAAAGGTATTGAAGTCCCTTTTTGGTAATAGTAGAATGTGTGAAAGGTGTAAATGTCAGCTCAAGGCTGAATTTCTTGGAAGTGCCCCAGTAAAGATGTTATCCCACTCCTGTCTTTATTTATTTTACAGTGTGAATTACAGGAAGCTATCTGTTTATGTGAATTTCTAGATTAGACATAAAAGACAGTGGCTATCATTTATTGGTTGTAATTTAAGTGCAATTTTGTTTAAAAGCAGTTTTATAATGGGACTCATTTTTAACCAATTAACAAACAAGGAAGCTTTGTTTTTATTTTGTTTATTATTTTGGCTTCAGCATTTGCATTCTGGTGTAACTTCCAAAAATTGTGAATAACGTTTGGTTTAGACATGTGTGACTCTGTTCCTTAAGAATCACATTTATATCAGCTGAATATGTTTGACAGTACTGCATTTTACAGATTTCACATTTATACAGCATGAAGGAAGAAAGAAAAAGTACCGAACTGAAGCTTTTCTTTGTATATTTGTTTGACTGAATAAAAGAATAAAAAAAGGTTGTTCAGTAAGTGTATTTTTTGCTACATTCCTTTAATCAGTTCTGATAATAAGTATGCTTAACATACTGTGCACAGTTTTTGTATCTGTGTTTCTGTAGGAAATAGAATTTACAAATGGCAAAATATTCTTATTCCTGCATCTCAGCCTCTATCCTTTAGTACAGAATATTAATATCGGTAGTATGTATTTAATTTTATATAATACATAAAATATGGAAGAAATGTTTCATGTAATGCTTATTGTATAAAGCTAAATTTACATTTTGCACGTGTTGATTTCTTACTTTCTCTACTACTTATATATAGTAAATACAGGAAGTGTTGCATTCCACACAAAACTTTGATACAGTAGAATCCCGATAACTGAACTAATGTGGACTGAGAGTGTGTCAGGTTACTGAAATGGAATAAGGGGTCTGTTATTCACAACTCATAATATGTACTGCAAATTACAGAAATGCATGTTCTAGCACAATATAGGAAACAGAAAATTAGAACATATCCTGAAAATTGTTACTGTAAAAGTAAATTTAAAAATGCATATGTACTTACATAGAATAGAGAAGTTCTTTATTAAAAAAAAAAAAAAAAAAATCTTGTGATGCTAGACTGTCTCTCACATTTATTTCCTTGCCGTGCAGCTTCATCACGTAAGCCATTTTCACTGTCACTAATACAACTCAACACAACACCAACAGTAAGCCTAAAATCTGACAAACTGTAGTGTAACCAGAAATAACTGAAAGTTTAGCTTACCACATATGTACTGGGTAAAGCAATAAACCTTCAAACCTTCCAAACAAGCTTTTGTGCTACACACATTATTAGCGACAAACTTTTGATTTCGTGACAATGGTCTGCCAGTTGCTTATGTTCGACTCGGATATCTAAGTTCAATACACAGTCAGCTCTTTTTTTTTCTTTCTTTCTTTCTTTTTAGTGAGGGAGAATGCGGTAGGTTGTATTTCCACAAAAATAACAAAACCTGTCACCAAATACCTGAACAGATCAGGAAAACACATGGACATTAATATGCATGAATGTGAACATTAATACATACACTAATTAAAATTTATATATACTGCTCATACCACATAGTGGATTATAGAAATTATTACAGTCAAGTTAAACAATAAAAAATTTTAAAAGGTTGTCGAGTTATACAAAATGTAAAGTTATTGGGATTCTACTGTACCAAGATTTCACAGAAATACATGTTTTGAGACTCCCTGAATCCAAGAAATAGCATTTAAAAAAAAAAGTCTGTCTGCCCACCCACCCATCTGTCTGTCTGTGTCTCTGTGTGAACATATAACTCAAATGAAAAGTTGGATTAATACAAAACTTGGTATTTAAGTTCAACTTTTTCCAAGGAAGTAACACAAACATTTTCAAGAAAATTTCCCCACATGAAACTACTGTTTACATGGAGCATTTTTAGTTATTTTTTATTTTCTCAAAAAAAGGCTTTAACAATTTTGATTAAAATACCATAATTATGTTTAAGATATATGTGTGACAAACAAAATTTATATTTTGAATTTTCTGCAAAAAGCCTGTGAAGTCCTTCATTCTAAATGACTGTATGACTTTTGACAGTGCATGTTAACATTCTTTTTGTGGTGTTAACCATTTCCGAAACGTTCTTGTTGTTATCCAAGAAGTGGTGGAATCACACACAGTGAAGCAATTAATAAAATTCACTTGATGAAAGTGGAGTCAACCTAAACAGTCTTGTAAAGCTAGTAAGAGTGTTTAGGTTGACTCCACTTTCATCAAGTGTATTTTTGTTATTGTTTGAATTTTCAAATACTTATACTTTTTACTTTCTCTATCACATACATAGTAGGTAGAGAAGGTATTGTATTCTATCCAAAAATTCAATATAGAGATTTCAGTAGAAATACATATTTTGTGGCCTACCCTGAATCTAAAAAAAAAAAAAATCTGATGTGTTACACTCACATGACTTTCTCTACTCTTGTACAAACTATTTTTACAAACACTTATTCTCCATCTACTTCATGTTAATCAAGATAAACATTTGCAGACTCTATCTTATTGCTAATTTTCTTGTAGATCTAAGGGGAAAATATATTTACAAGGGCAATTTAGAAAAACAGTTGCCTTTAAGCACATACATATCTCTTAATAGCTGGTTGCTCAGTGCAGCACCATTCCCTTTGCCACAGATTATAACTCTTTGCATATCCAAGACAAAAAAAATGAATAACGAATTCCCATTTTAGAAAATAAGTATTGAAAAATTTAAGGGGATAACAAGCAATATCTCGAAAATGGTTCACTCAACAACAAAAATGTATATGACATAAATTGTGTATTTTAATGCGATCTACATTTTTTGTGTAGTAAAATTTTGTCTATCTCTTATGGTTTACCAGTTATGCAAAAGTCGTTCACAATGGAGAATACTTTTGGAGACATTCCCAGAAAATTCAATATACATTTTATTTGTCATGAAAATATCTTAAACATATGATATTTTAATCAAAATCGTTAGAACCATTTTTGAGAAAATTAAACTTTTCGAAAAATCTTCCATGTAAAGGGTAATCTGGGGTGGGGGGATTTTCTTGAAAACCTTCATGTCGCATCTCTGGAAGATATTGAACCTAAATACCAAGTTTGGTGTTTATCCGACTGTTCGTTTCTGAGTTATGCTGTTCACAGACGGACACAGACACACACATGGACATGTTTCCAAAAATGCTTTTTTTGGATTCAGGGTGTCTCAAAACATGTATTTCCGGTGAAATCTTGGTATCGAATTTTTGGGTGGAATACAATACTTCCCCTGCTTACTGTACGTAATAGAGAAAGTAAAAAAAGCAGCATTTTTAGAAAAAGGTCTGTGTGCATGTGTGCGTGTGTGTGCATGGCATAATTCAAAAACAAAAAGTCAAATAAACACCAAAATGCTATTTAGGTTCAGTACCTTCTGAAGATGCAACACGATTTTGAAGAAAATCCTCCCAACCCAAACTACCCTTTACATGGAACATGTTTTTTTTTAAATGTTTTATTTTCGATTTTGATTAAAATACCGTATATTAATGATATTTACATGACAAATAAAAATGTATGTCTTGAATTTTCTGGGAATAGTCTTTGGAGTCCTCTTCATTCAGAAGTAATTTTGTATAATCATGTGTAACTAATAAACATTAAGCAATAGAAGAAAATGTACTACACAAGAAATATAGATTTCTTTAAAAATACCTTCTGTTTTTTGGCGTTAGCCATTTTGAACTCATCCGTTATTAATGGTTCAAATTGCCATTACTTGATCATTCTTTAAAGTCCTTTCAACATTCAGTTGTTTCTCACGATTGCATGGAAACAGTATGGGAATTTAAGGCAGCAAATAGCATCCAGTTCTTAAATATTTGACCATCCCTGTTCCGTTTGTATCTATAACAAAATGTGTAATGTGGGCATTTCTGCAAAGATTTGTTTGGATTAAAATGAAGTAGATAGAAAAATAAGCTATAGTTGAATAGTTTGTAAATTCACTAATAAATGATAGAGGATAGAGAAAGTCATGTGAATGTAACAGATTTATTTCAAGTGGTAAGCCGCTATTCATTTTTTTTTTCATGGTCATGCCAAATAGCATGGAATTTCTATACTATGCTCTTTTTAAAAATTTGACTCTCTTTAGCATATTGTATCCTCCTTATATCCAAAGGTTTAATGTGTAATGAAAGTTACGTGATTAACAAGAAGTAGATAGAAGAACAAGCCTTTATAAGAATATCTGTAGAAGAGTGAGTAGAGAATGTAACACATATTGGAACTATATGTGAAACTGTGTGCAAACCTTAATTATGTTTGACCTAGAACTGCAATTATACTAAGCAGCTGTTTGCATATGTTAATGTGGATATGATATAGCTGAAGATGGAGGTGTAGTAGCATTTTCTCAAGAAGATTGTACATGTTTCCTCATTAAAGCAGTTTTATTAAAAAATTAAGATTGCAAGAATACATTGTCAACACAATATTTTGAAGACTTCTAAATTAGATTAGATATTTGATAGATGAACAGTAGGGACATACCCTTACCTGCCTGCACTGAAACCTTAGGTTTATTGTACAGTTTCCTCCCTGTTTTTCCAATATCATCACCCTAAACTCTAATAAGTCTCAGGAGTCTTTGAGTAGGTTTTTATTAGATATCTCATATCTACAGTATCTACGCTCAATTTGGATCAATAGTTCCAAATTGAGTGTATCTGTTCACATCCAGTCTCTCACATGGGAATATTCAGTGCGAGGCCATTTCCTCCTCTACACTACAGAGGCCTCTAAGCAAAATTTCTGGTCGTTCATGCCCAATACGTATGAATGGGACGCTAAGTACCATAATAATTAAAGAGTGTCCATAAATAAAACTCAATTTAATTTTTTTTCCTCCACACCACACATCCTGCATCTTGGTTCTTCTGAGAGCCATATTATCTGCTGGTGGTTTTTGAAACTCCCATGACCAGTCATCAAACCCACCATGAGCCTCATCTCCTTCCTACTTAATTTAAGGGCTGCATTACTCCTAACACATGGCTGTTGCATCATTACCTTTCTATGTTTTTATTCCTGGATATGTTTCCAGTATTCTATATACTGTCTTTGAATCCAGTCTAATAGATTTCCTTACCATTAATTTGATAATACCCAAGACCAATTCCTTATAAATGGAACCTGCACTCCATTTTAGTCAGCTTGTCTGCATTTTCATTTCCAATTACCCCAGTGTGGCCAAGGACCCATGCTACAGTAAGTCTGTTGTATTCCCCTAGCCCAGCAGTTCCCAAACTTCTTGCACACAACCCCCTTTTCAATAATGAAATTATTGGTGACCCCTCCATTCACTTCGCTGCTTAATCATTAATTTGTAAGTTTTCGTTCACAGTTCAACAACTTAAGTGCGAAGTTAAAGGATAAATTAATTCAGCTTTCTTCAGACCAAAGTTTAAAACTGACTTTCCAGAAGGAAGATGTGTATCTGTTCTGGCTAGCAAGAACAAATGCCCTGGTGTCTGCCGCACTAAACGTGCTTATTCATTCTGCACCTTATATCTCTGCGAAATTGGATTTTCGTCAATGATGAACATCAAAACTAAATCTAGGAATAGACTGCAGTTAGAAAGTGGCTTAATAATGTGTGCAATTAATATACAGTGAGACATTGAACGATTAATTAATAGCACAGGCTCATACTTATCACTAATCATCCTGATGTACGTTGTAATAATTAATGGTTTATATAAAATTGTACATGTGCATTTACTGTGAAATTGTTGTATTAATATGCTTTTTAAATACAAAACTTGATTCTGTTTAAATGCAATATGTTATATAACTAAATTCCATTTTCCCCATTGTTATAATAATTAACAATAAAAATGATTTATTAATAATTCCAAATATCCACTGCGACCCCTCAGATAGAATACCATGGCCCCCTTGAGGGTCGTGACCCACAGTTTGGGAACTGCTGTGGCCTAGCCTTTCTAGGCTTCTCAACTTTCCTTAACAATCTTTGATCTTGTGAAGGGTGCTGTTAGTGTCTGTAGTGATGCCTGGCTGTCTTGAGTATATTCAGATATTACAATTCTTGTAGCACCTGTCCTCTTCTCCACACAAGCCCTGATGGCTTATAATTCTGCCTGGAAAACCGTGGTCAAAGCTCCCAAGCTTCTCCAGCTTGGGCTGTCTTCCATATATGCCAGCTCCTGTTTCATCTTTTGTTTTGGATCCATCATTGAACCATCCAATGTTCCCTGATCGGTATTGATGATTAGCCTTCCAATGCTCTCTACCTTCAATTATAACACTGAAGGACTTATTATAGCAGAGAGACTGCTGGCATTTCTGTCATTTGTGCAACTGGATTTATCCCCATGTTGTCTAATATTGTGGTACAATGTCCCAGATATCCCATAGGTTTCCAGTTGACCCCAGTCTAATGTATATGCTCCAGCCATTGCCTCCATTTTAATGCATAGGTACATCGGAGACAAACTAAGCATAGTTTCCATTCCGGCTGTAGGTGTGCTGTCAATTCCAACAGTTATGGATAGAGGTTAATCTCTGTAACTTCCCCAGTTCTTTGACAGCCCCTACCTGCTCAGTCTTTTTCCACCAGACCAGTGACCCATAACTATAGGTCTCACTACAGTGGTATAAATCCAGCTTCTAACACAGGCTCTTTTGGTATTCATTAATGCCATTTTAGCTTTGGTACCTGTTGCTTTAAGGTGAGAGTTCCAAGTGAGTCCAGAATCTAGTATTTTTCCTAGATACCTCACTTCCTGTTTCACCAGCAACATTTCACCAAATAATTTAAGCTTCCAATAGTTTTCTGGGATGCCTTCTTTGTAAATGGTATCACCACAAT
This sequence comes from Deroplatys truncata, assembly GCA_030765065.1. Taxonomy (NCBI): domain Eukaryota; kingdom Metazoa; phylum Arthropoda; class Insecta; order Mantodea; family Mantidae; genus Deroplatys; species Deroplatys truncata. Next base: position 190,677,168 of record CM060976.1, on the reverse strand, counting down.
CTTCTTGGGATTGACTCCAAGATCTCTGTACAATATTTAAAGCATGTTTTGCCAATATGCTTTCCAGGAAGTTGAGTTGGCATTCTTAATTGCCCTATTGTGTTCACCCAGGGCATTCTGATATCCTGTCTGTTGTCTTTTTCTTTTTTGCTTTGTTAAACCTTAACTGTTCCCTTTTCTTTCTAGGGTGTTGTTCCACCAGGACACATTCCTGTTGGTAGTTTTCCTTTTAATAGGATTAATTATCTAGATGCGAGGTCACTATAGCTGTACCAAGCTGATCAGCTACATCCTCTATATCTGCCATATTTGTAACTGAACTCTTCATTTCATTTAGATATTGAGTGAAATCTATTGTATATGATACCCAGTCTATTTTCCTGGTATTCCTATAGACTAGGTTTGTTTTTCTCCCATATATATCTCAAATCTAATATACATGTGATCAAATAAAGGATGGTTCCTTTGACTCATGCCATAGTTTCACATAGTCTCCCATCAAATTAGTCCCAAATGAAATGTCAATGACTTCCTCCTTGGTACATTAAGGAAGGTGACCTCCTGTCCCCTGTTGAATATCTCTTTTCAACTAGATACTCCAGTAAACACTCATCTCTGATGTTGGTGTCCCTACTTCCCCACACTAAGTTGTGAACATTTGCATCACACCCCACCAGAAGTTATTCAGCCGTTGACAGTTGTTTCCTAATTCTCTTACCCCTTGTGGATGAGGGAAACTTATCCTCATAAGAGAGATATGCTAAGGCCAGGACAAACTCCCTGGTACTCCCTTCTAAAGATGCTATTGTTTATTCAGAGTAGTGATGCTTTGATGCGAAACATGGTGATTGCAGATATTATAATACTTTTATTCTTAGGAATTGGATTAAGAAGTTTGTAAATCAAGTGTAGCAAATATACAAATTGATCAAACTGACTCCCATATTTGGCAGAGTGGCCAACATACTGTGAATGAAATCCTGCATATACTATGCAATAATTAAAGCCCTATGTTTTGTTATATGTTTGATCATGACTCTCTTAGATTTTCTCTTCCTGTAATTGGCCTAGATGTGCTTTGAAGACATGGAACATTATTAAATCAATCTTAAATCCAAAATGAGCATTTTTGTTAAATGTCTAAATATAACTGCCATAGAATTTTTTGCAGTTGAAATTATTTTAATTTGGAACAGTGGGGAACATTAATTTCTGAGCAGAAGAAGAGGGTGTTTATGTTTGCCACAAATGTGCATTAACTTGCAGATTTTCATGTGCAAAATTACTGGGAATGCAAAGAAAATGTGAAAAGCACACAAACTCTTCAAAGTGCTCAAGAAAAACGAGTTAAACAAAAGGAAACAAAATGGCAACAATTGATTGGAGACATTTTATGGATCACAAAGAGATTGCAGAGTGACAAGGAGAATCTGTTGCTGGTAAGATATGCATTTTTGTAGGTATATATCCTGAAAAGTTGAATTGTTTGTAAATTTGATCCCTACAGATAAATGAACTAGTTTTTGGTGTTAATTGACAGAAAATAAAAAAATGATAGGCTGTTTTTGCTGATAAACTCAAAGTTGTCAAAAGTAAAGAGTTTAAATTCTCAATTATGTTCATGTTCAGTTATCAAAGAACAATACTACAACAATTCTTTTACTAGCTTCCTACATAATTGTGAGGCCTGAGATTGGATCTCGATTGGGTTGAATTATTTGGGTAAGGTTTATTGTGGGGCTTCCTTTTATCCTGAAAAGATGTATTAGGAAACCTTATGGGCCATGGGCTCATTTGCTGCTGCCGCTACACATTTTTATCCACCCCCCACAAAAAAAAAGACTTGCTTTGTGTGTAATAAGTTCTGCTGTGGCACATTCTAATTCACAGGAAGTTTAGCATTAATATGATTGATTGCTTTGATTACATAATATAAGGAATGAAATTTAAACCATTGTAATAATTATATGCATGTCACAATAGTGTAACAATAATTTGTAGAAATGTGATAATCTACTTTACTAGAGTAGTATGTTAAACTAAATAATAGGAGATATGTATATTCCAAATAGACACAAAATAATAATGATATTTGATATAACCTGAAAGCTCTGCTGAGTGATTTTTTTTTGTTTTTGTTGCTCCTTACTGGTATAATACAGATAATAAGTTATGGCCAGAGTTCTAAGTATCACATTAGTGCTGTCACCAGCAACCCATTGAATGATTTTACACACCCTGAGAAGAAAGATGACAGTGTCAATACAAATGGCTGAATATTTGAAAGACTGCCATGTATTAGCGAATGCTATAGCAGCCTTGACTTGTCATAAAGACTCGACATGGAGGAAGACCAACAGTTGAAGTCAAGCTGCCCTTTTCAATCAATGGCAGAGGACAACACCTTTCCCGTGGAGAAGCAGAATATTAGAGTTGATTTTAGAATAGAGCATTGTCAAGTTTTGATTGAGCCACAAGATGATATAGTCATAAAGAACCCATGTCTGTGTCGAAACAAAATGAAACTACTAGATTCCAACTAATAGTCAGCAATCTGTAGGCTGTCCCTGAGCTAAGACAAGATACTCTGAGCCAGAAGCAAGGGGTGGTGACATCATTACTGAAAGGTGATGTTCTACTGAGTTTTAGACCTACAGTCATCTTTCAGGAACCATGTATCACAAACATTTATCCTGGTAGACCAGTGCAATTACTTAACCTAACAGAGCTCCATCATCTGTTAGAAAACCCTATCCCAAGAGCAGACAACCTCATGACATGCAGTTGACTTGAGTATGATGCTTTGTGAACGAATATCAGAGTATCTCCAACCTAGGGAAGGGCATTGCAGACTTACTCTTCTATCTCAGGGTGTATATTGAAAATGCTAGACTTATCTGTCAGCCATCTAGAGGCATCACACTAGCCTCTGGATCCAGAGGTCATTGGTTCAAACCCAATGGAGGGCAATGGATTTTTTCAGGCATAAAAATCCTTAGCATGGTTTCCTTTGGAAGAGAAGTAAAGCCGGTGGTCGCATATTGTAGATTTAGAGGCCTCTGAGCAAAATTTCCGGTCTTTCATGCCCAATATAGAATGGGACGCTAAGAACCGCAGTAGTTAAAGAGCATCCATTAAGAAAACTCGGCTTAATTTAACAGATGGTTAAATAGATGGAGGTATGAGAAATATCTGAGAACATGAGGTTGAAAGGGTCATTCAGAAGTTTGGCATCCCTTTGTCTTCACATCTAGTAATAGTAAGCATGGTTGGTTGGTTTCTAATGTTTGGCAGTTGACAATGAAGCCATTTGCTCTTTTTCACTGCAGTATTTTGATGAAAGGCTGTTAAGTTGATCAAAGGTTGACCAACAAAGTATGTGGTCTCGCTCCATATCTTCTGGTCTTTCATGCCCAATATAGTCAGACTGGGTCATTGTAATTAAGGAGCGTTCATTAATAAAACTCAGTTTAATTTTTTCACTCCATATTTTCTCTGAATTCACAGAAATGGCACATAGATGATTCTGCTAATACAATTCTGTGCAGATGCCCATAGAGGCAGCAATGACCTGTTAATCTAAAATTGCCACAGGATTTTCTTGGTAGTTTAGTAATTCTAGTTATATTAATTGTACATATTTTCCCATTGTTCCTCTTGCTTGCCATACACATTCTTTAAATATGAAGAGGGGGTGCTCTTTTTAAGTATAGACTACAGGGAGCTTAACAATGCACACCAAAGGACTTCTGTCCCTTCCTTTGAACTGGCGACACCCTTCTAATTGCTGGTGCGCAATGTCACAATGTTGGATAAGTTAGCACACTGCCAAATAACATCACCGCAACATGGAAAAGAGTGCATTCTCTGGGGACCAAGGACCTTGGCATTTTATGCAACACTCCAGCTATACCTGAATGTCACTATCGCCATAGAAATAGTTCGGATAACACCAGGAGAAACTGAGTAACCTACTACGTAGACTGAAGCTAACCAATTTGAAAATGTGTGCGAAAAAATGAAAATTTGTTTGCAAATAAGTTAGTTGGTCTATGTAGTTGTGCTGTCGGAATGGTTAAGAACCCAGATAGTGAATGGCCCAAGACTTTTTTATGGGCATAAAGGGCAGACGGAGGTGCGAGTTTCTAGAGGCTGCAACGCTGTTATCGCCGATTCATCAACGGCTTTTCCAAAATCAAAGCTGCTCATTAGATAATGTATTCCGACCACTAAAATAACTTTGCAGTACACCGATTTCTTAGATTCCCGCAACCTAGTGTCAGCTTCATCGTGGACATAACATCTGGACACGGCATTGGGATCATACTGCCCCAAGCCCAACACAGTCAATAACCGAAGGTCGTCTACTTTAGTAAGACACTATCCAAGATGGAAAGAAATGCTGCGTTATCTGCAAGGAATTTCTTGTGAAGTTTTTGAAGCATTTTCGCAGATATCTCGTAAGATCATTTCTAGTTATGAATTAATCGCTTCACCCTTGCTTAGCTCTTGAGTTTCAAGAACTTCCATTGAGCTCAGAGACTGCAGGATTACAACTTTCAGTACTTTGAAAAAGGAACTAAACTAATTCGAACCCATTGTCCCAAAGACAAAGTGAAAACGAGAAGTGCGATCACTGTACTAAGGCATAGTGCAGGCCTAAAGAGGGAGCAGGTGTGGGATCACTACCGGAGGAAGTTGAAGCTGGAACTATGTAAAAACGGGCTAGGATTTTATCACGGGTTTAGAGGAGCCTCGATCCAACGAGACTCGCTAAAGAATCAAGAATGGACCGCTACTGATAATGTGAGTCCCCGAAGCCCAGAGATAGCTCATTCTTATTTGAAGCAAAATAAAATTCCTGGAGGAAGCGCTGGTCGAAACCTCAAGAGATTACGCTTAGATAAATTCTAGCAACTAAATTATTGGTCATGAGTGAGAGCTGACACTGACAGATGATACTGTCAAATTGACGTACGCGGTGAGTCTGCCCACAGATTAGGGACCAGCTTCGAATGCAACAGTTCAATCCAATTCGATGTTGGCAGGTTGAGGGCAGCCCGATGGAGTGTACCTACACTTGTTGGGGCTTAACCACATTGAAGCGGAATAGGTGTTACAGGATGACAGGTGTGAATAAGGTTGTTGGAGAGCAGGGAGGTAGAGAGATTTGCTCCTGGACGGTTGCAGGTCAGAGTGCAACGGCCCTTGTGCACCGCAGGTTTGTTGGGTTTTTTTCAAAAATATATATTATTTTTAAAGGATGCTATTGAGATTTTGATTTATTCAAGCATCTTTTGGAGGATTATTGCAGCAGTACAACATGGGGACGCCATTTGAGAGCATTGCTATTTGTGTTGCCAGACCAATTCCTGTCACTGATGGAGGAAACAACTGTGGTACTACAGACTGTTTAGTAAATGCTTGTAGCTTTACGCTTCTCCAATTAAGAAGCCACGGGGATAGGCAGCTGCCTTGGGATTAATCTTGTCTATCGCTTTGTAATACTGCATGAATTCCACAGTTACCAGGGCATCTCCTACGGACTAAACCTAACCTGTCGATAGAGGCGCGGTATCGAATTAATTTCTTTACAAGCTGCATACACAGTTGTAAGACACTGTAGAAATATCGAAGAACTCTAGCAATTAGATACAACAGAGCTGTGACATCTTGCCAACGCTCTTCTTTCAGACATACAGGATAACCCATAACATCTCCGGATTGGCCGCAACGAGCTTTCAGCAGAACGCTTCTCCTGTCCTTTGGCATTATGTTCGAAGCCCTATCCAACGCAGAGTAGCCGGCTATTTGGTGCGTCCGAGACCTTTGGAACGCCTGCTCCGTTTCCATATCTAGATGACAAGCGATAGCATGCAGACCCGTTGCGACCCACAAGGGGTTTTCCAGGTGGGCGACCTGGTTCAATCATATCGCCCTTTCCGAACCATGGACTTTTGTACATAACTTCCAGAGGTTTGTCGTCCTCCGTAGTGTCGTGGTTGCCATGCTAGCCTTTAGTTTCCGCGGTCGCGGGTTCAACCCGGCGGAGGGCGATGGATTTTTGTTCGGCGTAAAAATCCTTAGCATGGCTTTCTTCGAAAGGAGATAAAGCCGGTGGTCTCATGTCATAGATTTACGGCACGTAAAAGAACCTCAAGCCTGATAAAGAGGCCTCTGAGCAAAATTAACGGTCTTTCGCGCCCATGGGACGCTAACGATCACAACAGTTAAAGAGTGTCCATAAATAAAACTCAATTTAATTTTGCAGCAGTTCTGGAAGTGGTCATACCAATTAAATAAACATAATCAGATATGTGATATGTCAGACTATGAAGATGGTGATGATGATGATGATGATGATGATACGTTTGGACTAACTGGTGCGCTGCAACAGCGCTGTTCAGGACTTCAGTCTCAAGGAGGAAAACAGTGTCTTCCCGCGCGCTTAAGCACTGTATATCACTACCTAGTAATACTGAGGCTAAACTGTGTGCAAATTTCTGGAATCCGAATGTTCCAGCGGTGTTTTGTCGTGCTCCACGCACCAAAGCGTCCGAGGAGAACATTCCAGAAAGATGGTATCTCCAATGTGATTCTTATACGTGACTCGTTGCCCACAAATTAAGAGCCGGGCAACTATACGAGGGCAATACTGAAAATTTTTAGAAAGTCAAATAGGGGTTATTTTTTAAAAATTTAAATGAGTTTATTGTTTTTCAAAATATTCCCCTTTAACAGCAATGCATTTTTGCATTCGATGAAACAAGTCCTTAAAGCAATGATGCTACTCTTCCTAGGGAATTTCAAAACCAGGTTTTTATAATGTTCCATCATCTGATGAAAAAGTGATTCCAGACATTTTATCTTTTATTTCTGGAAACAAAACGAAATCACAAAGTGCTAGGGCAGAGCTTTGGAGTGTCCATGGTGCTGAACTTTAGGGCATCAGATACTCAGTTGTTAGTTTTTCTGTATGAGATAATGCGTTGTCATGATGTAAAATTATTTTTCCTTTTGGGCGTTTTTCACCAACTTTTTAAAAAAAAATTGCTGTAAACACATTTGTGTACCAATCGGCAGTAACGGCACTCTTATCTTCTAATGCTGTAGTAGAAATATCGCCCGTTTTAGGAAAAAAAAGAAAAGAAACTAACAACCATCTTACCACTTAGAATTTTTCCAGAGCTTTACTTCACTAATCAATGCGTTGTTGTGTTTGATCGGGAGTCAGTTTGTGTGGAATCGTTGACAACAAAGTTTTCTCGCGTTTAACTGTTGATGTAAAATGTTTTGGATTTGACTGATACAAATACCCAGTGCTGCCCGAATAAATTCATAAGTTGTCCGTCGATCTTCTTTAAGCATTTCTCGAACAGCGGCAACATTTTCATCAGTAACAGCAGTTCTGGGGTGTCCTTTACGAAATTTATCACTAAGAAAGAAAGGAAAAAAAACACCTCTTTTGAATTCGCTGTACCAATATTATAAATTGTCGCTTTAGATTGTGCTTCTTCGCCAAATGCATTTTTAAGCCGAGTTTCATATTATTTAGGCCTTAATGACAATTTAAATTCCATAAAAGAAATCATAATCCGAAAATGTTCTCTAGTCAAGTTATTTTTTTAGCGAACATAAAATGTTTAAATGATGATAATTTATCAACTATTAGAGCAAATTGAAGAAACTGCAAGGCAATCAAGTCGCAAAACATTAGGGTGTAGCTGTCAAATATAAACAAGTTTTATTTGTATTTAGAAACAGCATTCTAAAAAAATCAGTATCACTTCGTATAAGGGCGAACGCCAACGGCAGAGGTGTAATACGAATCGAGTTTAGTCTGTGAATATAAGATTTCAGCGCAGAAAATAAGACGAAATGAAAAAACAGATCGCGTCATACCAACATATTACTAAAAGGAACGTACATAGTTTGTAAAGAGAATAAAGGTTACAATAAATGCTTACAATGTGTTTGAATCTTTGTCGTATTTATTACATAAAAATGCAATTTAAGTACCTTTTTTCTTCTCATATTATTCAAGGTTTCTCTGTTAGAAATATGAAGTTTTCTAAAATAATACACATTCTTCCTTAAAGTACACGCACTTCAAAGCATTTTGAACTGGTGACTATGAAAGCAAAGGTACACATCCGCTGATCTGCACTCTCCTGAACCATCTTCTATGATAAATGAACCTGAACGTGATGCAGAACTTCTTGGATTAGGTACCACTGAACTTCGGTAAGCATTACATTACGAAGTTTTCATCCACTCATTACTCAGTGCCTCCTATTCTTTCAATTTACCTAACAGTAACATCGGATGGTGGATAGTTATTGGGTTGTATAGCAAGTAATGCTACTTGAATATTAGATTCAATTTTTTGAGTATTTGATTATTTTGTCGAGGTGACAAACGTTTGACTTACAAGGAAAAAGTGCACACGTGCGATGTTGTCACACTTTAAAAAAAGATTGCATCATTATTACATAATATTGCATATGCTATATTAATTGCTATTATTACTGCCAATGCTATAATATATTTATGAAATAAAACATTTAATTAACTTTATTAAAAGACAAAGTATTTTAATTAGTCAGACATAAAATCACAATATTGAAACACAAAAGCATACATGCTTTTCTGACGATTGAGCATATTTTAGCATATATTTTCTGGAGGCCTGTTTTGCACCAAATTCCTGATATGCCATGAGGAAGTTTGCGATGAGTTGATGACAGTCAGTCAGCCTGCACTGAACTGTTTTAACACAGTCTTGAACAATGGGACGTCCACACCATGTTCATGGCTGAAAAAAAAAAAACTCTCTACAGACGCACAATTTTCTGGCATACTGGAAGCAGTGATAAATTAAATACGAAGAAATACTACGCGCGCGATTATCTTGCCTTCTAGTAAAGAAATGCGACAATTGCATCTGCTGGCACAGGATCCTCTGGATAAATCTTGATTCTAGAGGGTCCTGGTTGGCACCGATATCTTAATTGATATACACGACTTTTGGTTTTACATCTTTATGGCTTATTATAATAAAATCGTGTTCGAAAACAGGGACATTTTTGGAAGTTTATTACAAATCGGGGACAAGTTATAGTCAGGGACAAAAGTATGAATTCAGGGACGTCTAATAACCTTAGATTATGGAACAACAATGACTGAAGTAAGTTCCATTTTGAAAGTTTAAATGATTATTGTGAGGCTTTTAATAATTATGAAGACATTCTTGTAACTGGAGCTTCTGGTTCTGGAGAATGAAGCACCACTAATGAGTTGATGACTGTTCCTTGTTTTATCATTTAAGTCTGATTTTCGAATTTGTTAATGTTGATTAAATAAATGTTTTATGTAGTTAACTGCAACATTTATTTTCCGCTTTACTGTCTTACACACTTGCGTAGTAGAAAGGAAAGCACCTTTCCTCTTCATTGGCATACATATTATAGTAACACATAGTTATTGTAACTGACAAAATATTGGCAAAGTATAGATTATAAGCACATATTACTTCTGAAAATAGTGACAGGGATTTATGGAGAATAGCAAATAATATTCCTCTATTCATTCCGCATTGTCGCTAATCACTTTCCTTAATCCTCTGTTTCGTCTTAATATTCTGTCTTCTGTAATATTTTTCGATCGTTCCTCTGTACCGATTTTAGGTACAATTTAGCTCCCAATGGCGCTCGTACTCACTTTTCACACACGCATTTTTTTTAAAATTTATATATAATATATATATATATATATATATATATATATATATATATATATATATATATGGTCGTATCAAGCTGGAATGTCATTTTAGCAGCATTTTTACATTCTCTGCTACGTATAGTAAGTAGAAGAAGTATTGCATTCCACCCAAAAATTGGATACTGCGATTTCACCGGAAATACATATTTTGTGGCCTCCTGAATCCAAAAAAAGTATATTTGGAAACACCTCCGTGTGTGTGTCTGTCTGTGCATCTGTGAACAGCATAGCTCAGAAACAGTCGGATAAACACCAAACTGATATTTAGGTTCAATATCTTCCAGAGATGCGACACGAAGGTTTTCAAGAAAATCCCCCCACCTAGATCACCCTTTACATGGAGCATTTTTCGAAAATTTTAATTTTCTCAAAAATGGCTCTAATGATTTTGATTAAAATATCATATATTTAAGATACTTTTATGACAAATAAAATATATATCTTGAATTTTCTGGGAATGTTTCCAAAAGTATTCTTCATTGTGAACGACTTTTGCATAACTGGTAAACCATAAGAGAAAAAATGTAGATTGTGTTAAAATACACAATTTATGTGACATACATTTTTGTTGTTGTTGAGTGAACCATTTTCGAGATATTGCTTGTTATTTCCTTAAATTTTCCAATACTTATACTTTTTCTCAAATGGGAATTCGTTATTCATTTTTTTTGGTCCTGGTAAAGCAAAGAGAATGGAATACTCCATAGCAACCAGCTCTTAAAACATTTGACTATCGCTTAAAGCCTACCAATTCCCCTTGCGTCTACAACAAAATTAGCAATAAGATTAACATCTGGATATCTCGATTAACATGAACCATATGGAGAATAAGCGTTTGTAAAAATAGTTTGTACAAGACTAAAGAAAGTCATGTGAGTGTAACACATCAGATTATTTATTAACGTGCATGTTTAACTCGAGGATGGGACGCAAGTATCATTGAGAAGGAAAGTTGTTCCATCGTTTCATTTCTCAGGACAACAAGTCGATCCATGTTACCCCAGAACCGTTCGACCACATTGAGAAAATATCCCTTTGTCCGTAGGTAGTGTCAGTATAATATTCCGACGGCATCCACTACTAATTTTAGCAAACTAAGAAAATTGTGTTGCGAAGGAAAAATAAATCCGGCGAAAAAAGAAAAGAAAGAACTCTGATCTGTTGCATTCACATGGCTTTCTCTATCCATCCATCCACCCACTCACCCACCCATCCATCCATTCATCCATACATCCATCCATCCATCTATGGTTTATTTTGATATAACTTATGTAAATGATTTTTCGAAACCTTATTTTTCTATCTAATTCATATTAGTTGAGGTAAATCTTTGCGGAAATAATTTCATTATACACTTCATTGTAGGTATAAGGGGATACAGGAAACAGAACACACAGTAAAATGTTCAAAATTGGGTCCCTATAAGCTGGCCTTGAAATTCCATACACTTTCTAATGACATGGCGAAAAACAACCGAATAGCAGCAGCACTTTTAAAATGATAAAAGGATTATAAAATTCAATCAAAAATAAAGGATATTTTAAAAATGGCAGATGCCACATAAAAGTTATTTAGTATAAATTGTGTGTTTTAAACAGGTCTAAATTTTTGTTTCGTGCGGTTTTTTTTTTTTTTTTTGCTATCTCTTATGACCGTTATATAACATTTGCTCCGAATGAAGAGCACACCACATGCTGTTTCCATAAATTCAAAATAGGTACGCATTTTCTTTGTTATGTAAATATCTAATATAATCATATGGCCTTTCAATCAAAAACGTTAGCATTTTTGAGAATATAAAAACTATCCCAAAATTTACATGTAAAGTACAGTTTGTTTTGGTAGATTTCACTGAAAATCTTCGTGATATAATTGGAAGATACCAAACTTGGTAAATATGTATCCGACATTTCGCTTTGAGTTATGCACGCGCACCTATAATCACGCTCACGCGGGCGCGCGCGCGCACACACCACACACACACACACACACACTCGCGTACACACAGACATATATACACCACACACACGGATCTTCTTCTAACACTGTTTTTTTCAGGGGGGGCTCAGAATAAATATTTTCGTTGAAATCTTAACATGGAATTTTTGGGTGGAGTGCAATACTTTCTTTACTTACTGCATAGGTGATAGAAAGTAATAAATTACCCCTCCCCAAAGACAAAAACGTTGGAAGTCTGAAAATGATGCCAAATAGCTCTTTATTGGAATCGCATTTTCACTTCACTTTTGCTGATTACCGGTTTTTCTTAGCCGAACAGGGCCACGCGGAAGCGCAATTTTGAGATGTATAGGTGTTGCATATAAGGTTGGCCTATGAAATTGTTTTAGGCTTTGCAGAAAGAGACTGCGGAAGAACAACAGGAGGAACTGTTCGTGCCATGAATTTAGAATCGTCTGAAAATAGCTATATACAATTCTAATATTAAAATAAGTAGGTACCTATAAAATGCAATATTAGATAAAGCTCACAAAGACGCTCAATACTATGGAAAGAACATCCCTCAGAGCATACTTACAGACCTGAATCCCACAAGGCACACAACTGCAACTCGACTCACTCCCTTGAAAGGTGACTAAAGCCATTCAAAAGTGACGACGACGACGACGATGTTTGGGTGAAGAGAGTCAGCGCAAGGGAGTGCTGTAAGCATACTTACCCTTGATAGAGTTTAAGCTTATTTGACGGGATGGGTGTTGCAAGGTTACGAGTGAAATTGCTATAGAGGGATGAAAGGATGTAGTAAACTTACTCCTCAATGGCTACTGCTCAGGATGCAAAGGCTTGTGCAACACTGGTGTGATGTGTTTTTCCAATCCTGAGCTCAAATAAATGTTCCACGTCTCAACATTCGCACCAACCAGTTCCTATAGCCGATTTGTTACTGTTATTTCTGCCATTCCCTTTTTTAGGGGGGGTGGGTGAAATGGATACTGGAAGTTAAACATATTTAAATAAATTCGCTGTTTTAAAACCAACATTTCAACAGAAAAAAAAACGAAGTGCAAAAAGGACTGTGCCTATTCTTGCTTCTTCGAAATTGAATTCGAAGTATACGTAGAAAAAAACAAAACAAAAGAGTTGGGCAATGTTAAGAAATGCAGCTAATAGATACTTCTCTCCCAGTAAGAATGATCCTTGTTGAGGATCCTGATGCTGTTTCAGCAAGAAATGTTGCTTCCAAGGATGACGGTTGTTCACTGTCTTCTGGGTGTAATCCAGCAGTGTGTTTTGAAACAATATTTTAAGTTGTTGCTGGATGTAGTTATGTCCTCTTCTCGCGATGCATGGTGTGTGCTGTTCTGATCTACGATAACTAGAAAGGTGGGTTTGAGATAATCTATGGAGGTAGTGTTTTCCATCTTGGAAGTTCTGGTTTTATTCTTTCGCGAAATACTAAGGCAAGATTGTCGTATTCTGGTTGAAGAAACATCTTTAAAGCGTTATGGCTAACAAATACAGGTGAAGATATAATCAAATCAGGGTGAATGAAGAGCGAGCTTATCTCGTGGTACCTGAAGAGAACAGGACGTGTGATACGTACATGTTCCTGAAGTTTACTGAGAAGTGATTAAATGTATGAAGGTAATGCGATATCTCCAAATAAATCAGTTGGAAGTGTCATGGGTTCACCGTAGATTATTTGGACTGGTGATACTTTGAATGATGATTAAATGACGACCCTCCTCCTTTCCCCCAAACAAAATGGAAATATACTGTAAAGTCAGCTGTGCTTTTAGTGCAGACTTGAGGAATCTATCCCACCTTTCAGTGGTATCTTTTCAGAAGGGTAATATTCCGTAGTTTCGATGTGTTAAACACCAGCCAATAATTTGAGTAAATTTTGCAAAGAACTGCTTACACTAACGGTGGTTATGTGTATGGGAATATGACGATTATAGCCAGAAGGTAGTTACTGGTAGCTTTTGGAAGGTGGAAGGGACTAAGGATCTCACGATCATTAGCGGTTAATGTGAGTGAATCTTTTACAGGTGCATAGCCTTAGATGGCATGTCACCAAATTTTGCAGGCGTTAGCAAAGTGTAGTTTTCTTAGCACAGAGCAAACTCTTACGTTTCAGAGAACTCTAAACTTTTCCTCGTTAGCTTCAACTCGGTACCTGCCGAGCTGAGACCGAGTTTGTCGAGTGATACCTAAGAGAAAATTTTCAGTCTGTATTCTAATAGCATGCTCTGAAATTTTAACGTAAATTCCTTGACGATGAAAGATGCAAGACCTTTATAAGCGATCATTGTTTGTAAGTTACACAAGTAAAGGAATTGATATCCCACAAATGTTTGTGTCAGCGAGAAAATGTAACTTATCTAGTAAGTATCGGAAGTTTGTTGAGAATTACCCAATAAAATTCAAATTACGGCTCGATTCAGACGTTTCTCAACCGTGGGTTAATCAGAATAGATCACAAAAGGTTGTCCTTCAAAAAGATGCTTGAAATATTTGGCAGCCTCATACTTTGCAGGTTTACAAGAAGCTAAAGATCATATGTGCTGTAGTTTACTGTGTCCTGCACAGCTTCCTCTAGAAGAACCCCAAAGACTCAGAATTCCTACATAGCCTTCCTTGATGCCGTAGCTGTCCTCTCGAATCTACTATAGTGTGCATAATTGGCCAGATCAGAAACACCTCTAGAAATACTGAAATTCCTTCAGATGTTAAGTGCTTCAGAATGAACAGCAATACAGCAGAGATCTGAATAACATTGATTTACAAATAATCACAATAAAGGCACGATTCTCCATTATGTGCATTTTTTTGTTAATGATTAGCGAATATTTAATTATATTAATTTGAGATCAATTTCATTAAAGTATTTAGTACCTATATTACATTTTTATACAATTGGCATATCGATGCATACAGCTTGTAAAACGACGTGAGGCCCCCCACTCCTGAAGCATAGATGCGCAACAGCACTTGCATAATAAGAGGGGTGGGGGTCAGTGTTCCAACTGCTGTAACTGTGATAATTACTTACAGAGCACTTCCGATTTTTTGTTTGTTAGCTCATGTCCTTCCTTTACTTGTACTGCGTGGGGCATGTTGCACACTCAGAGTAAACTTAGTGACAAAGTGCTACATTCCCAAAGCAGGGAAATCGTAAGCAATGTGTAGGTGTGTACATATTTTAAAAATATACGCCAAAGTAATGCCAATGTTCTACAAGGCAATAACATAGTGTAGCTACAAGTATTAAAAACTGTAGTGTATGGCGAATTGTTATGGAAAAGAGAACAATTAATTCCGGTGCGTCCATCTCATTTTCCACCCCTCACAAAGAAAGACCAAGAAAACCAACGATATCAGCATTGGAGAGCTTTAATGAGGCGGAGCTCGCAGAACCATAAACGACTTTTGTACAATAGAAAATGAGAGGCCTTCTTTAAGAAAAGTGCACGCAAAGCTGCGAAATTCAGTTGATTTTGAAGGATCCATGTCAACATTACGCAAAATCCTGCTATAAGTAGGATTTCGGTGGAGTAAAATAAAAAAACAAACGAAAAATCTTGATCGAACGTCATGATATAGAGGCTTGCGTATCACTTATCTAAGGCAGATCTCTAAATTTCGCATGTTCCTGAAGCGACGATTCCTTAGAAGGTTTATTTTTCTCAAATTCAAAAGGTCAAAGTCCAATAATAACTAATGCAGGCGGAGAGCAGGGTTTTATTGCCAACGTTTTAAGTCCCACCAGAGAACAGGAGAGTACCATATTGAAATAACCTTCATTATATACGAGAAATGGCTAAAAGAGAGATTATTACCCAATCTTTCTTTAAATTCAGTTCTGCCAATCGATAATGATCCCTACCATAACGTGCAATTAAATGAGGTTCCTTCATCTAATTTAAAAAAGACACCATGATTTCCTGGTTACAGGCTCACCTTTCAGAAAAATTCCTTAACATTGATTTCCCCTCACTCCACAAACCTGAAATATACATTCTCATAAAACTACTAATACCTACGCATCGTAGATACAGGATGAATGTTGGATGAATGCAACAAAAGGGTATTAAGACTTCTCCCTTACCATCTAGAGCTCAATCCAATTGAGCTTATCTGGGCTTCTGTAAAGAACTGAGTTGCAAACATAAATCTGACAATTAAAATGGATGATGTTATGGGACTGGCCGATGAAAATTGCTTCATCACTGGGGAAGAATGGCGGGACCGTTGCTGCCATGCAAGGGATATTGAACAAAATATGGAAAATGAGGGACTCTTGGATGGGGGCAAGACATAATTATCTATTTGGGTAACATAGTCAGGAAAGTGAAATTGAAAAATCCGGTGATGACGAGTCTGATTACGCCGATGAAATCGTGCGTAATTCCGAGGAAATTCCTCACACATGGAAATAATTTCACGCATATTTCTGGAGTGGGCCCATTGCCCTTGAATGAGGTTGATTAATGCCAGGTTCAAATGCGAGGTTAGCTTACACATTTGTTTACACTTCTAGTTCCTTTCTCCCCTCCCCCCCCCCCGGGCTGCTTCGCCTCATTTATCCTCTTGTGCACATGGAGTGTCACGACATTTTACACAATCTGTACGTGGAATTATTACACGCCCAGATTGCGATACTGTCGTTGGATTTCGCTTCCAGCAATGATAAGACTAAAAACTGAGGTTGGCACCGTTTAAGTGCAAATGTTTGTATGTTGGTGAACTTGCGAGATTGAGGAAATTTTATTTGACTGCCTTGATTTGACTGGATAATGGCTACGAGTGGGTCAGATTATAGCTGTGATGCACCTGGGGATTTTCATTTATCTTCTTCAATAGAAGACAGTGGCAGTAGATTTAGTGGCTCATTAGAAAAGTGTCCTCTTTGCAACAGTGCACGAAGAGTCTTTTATTGTAAACAGTGCGTTCGCAACGGAGACTTCTTTCATTCCAGTAATCATTACGCAGAAAGGTACAGAGGTGTGCAACAAAATTGCATCAGTTAATGTCATGAATGTGTGACGCAGTGGTATTTTCAAATAGGCCTATGCATAGTATCATGGGAAAATACTGAAGTATTTACATTTTGAAGTTAAATAAGCAATAGCACCAGCAAAATCACGAGAAGCTTAGAATGAAATGTAAACATAACAAAACTGAACTTAAATCTTATTAACCTATATTAATAGTAGGTTATAAAGCGGATCAAGTTTACGTATAAACGCAGGAGAGAAGTATTGGGACTGGGTGGCAAATCCAAAGAATGTAGTGCAAACGCAAAACTGAATAAGGTTATAGAAGTGTGTAACAGAACTCCTATTGCTATTATTTTATTAAAATGCGCAAGAAGTCCACATTCTGGACGCAGATGCTTATAAAGAAGCAATAATGCAGCTACTTTAATCAGTAAATGAATTAAACACATTTATCATCATTAAGGAGTGATGAGATATGCTTATATTGCACACAAAACTAACTTCTGTTTCCAATCCCCTCCCCCAAGGTTGAAATATTGTGGTTTAAAATTAGTGAAGTAAATCAGGGTTTTGTATGGCTTTAGTTAAACCTTTTATTTTTGCCTTCACTACCACATACCTAGTAAATAGAGAAGGTATTGCATTTCGCCCAAAAATTCAATGTTGAGTTTTCACCGGAAATACATGTTTTGAGGTCCCTGAATCCAAACAAAGCATTGTGTGTGCTTGCATAACTCAAAAAACGAAAAGTGGGATAAATACCAAACTTTGTATTTAGGTACAGTACCTTTCAAAGATGTGACAAATATTTTCAACAAAATCCCCCACCCCAAACTATCCTTTAAATGGAAAATTTTTCTAAAGTGTTGATTTTCAAAAAATTGGCTAACAATTTTGATTAAAGTACCATATATTAAAGATATTTACGTGACAACCATAAAATGTATATTTTGAAGTCCTGTCAACATTCAGTTGTTTCTTGCGATTACATGGAAAGAGATGGAATTTTAAGACGGGCATATAGCATCCAGTTCTAAAACATTTGATTATTGCTATTCCCTTTGTATTTATAACGAAGTGTGTAATGCAGTTATTTCTGCAAAGGTTTTTTTGGAGTAGAATGTAGTAGGCAGAAAAAAAAGTTTTAGTAAGAATAGTTTGTATACCCACTAATAAACGATAGAGGGTAGAGAAAGTTATGAATGTAGCACATCAGATTTTTATTGCAAGTCATGGCATGGCAAGCCTAAATTGCAACTGGAGAATCACTTTTTACAGTGCTTCAAAAATGAGACAGTCCTGTCCTTATTTTGAGCCCTTTAGAATTACATGGAAAAGGAAAGATACAAGAAAAGGAGCAGGAGGAACAGAAGAAAGTTAAACTTAATGGCCTGGAAAGTGGATTTTGTTACACTACATAATGATTGTTGCAACTGTCTGTGTGGTCTGATGGTCAGCATTCTAGCTTCTCAATGCTTAGGTTGAGATTGGGTTGAGGAAATTGTTCGGTTATTATGCAGAACTACGGCCGCTCGAAAAAAAACAACGAATTCCGGTGTTAATGGTAGATTCTTTTATGCTGATTACGTTTTTAACAATTTTGTTTGTCGGAAAGGTTCCATAATGGTGTTACACGCTAATTTATTGCATGCGCATAGCGACGCTAGCACACTCGCATGCGTTCCTTAACAATGGTTATGATTACCTATTTATAAAACCTAAGCTTTGTGATTTTCGGGAGGTTAGGTTTAGTTTTTTTATAAAAACTTAGGTTAATTAGCAGTCGTAGCTATCCTCAAAGCACGCGAGCGAAGCAAGCGTGCGCTCCTTAACGTTGGTTATGATAAGCTTAAGTTTCTGAATTCACGGAAGGTTAGCCTTAGGTTAGTTTTTTTTTTATATAAGCTTAAGTTTCTGAATTCACGGAAGGTTAGCGTTAGGTTAGTTTTTTTTATATAAGCTTAAGTCCGACAATGAAACCCAGATTTTAGGTACTACAAATTAATATTAACTATATGTTTACATCTCAAATGTGTCATAAAGCTTCTTTATCCATATCCTGCTCCTTCTAGCCAGCATTCTTAATAAATATCCGCAAATAAGCGTCGCTACGCGCATGCAATAAATTAACGTGTAACACCATTACGGAACCTTTCCGACAAACCAAATTGGTAAAAACGTAATCAGCATAAAAGAATCTACCATTAACACCGGAATTCGTTGTTTTTTTCGAGCGGCCGTAGTTCTGCATAATTACCAATTGTTCTTTAACTAGAATGATTTGCCCCCTCCCCAGAATCTGAAGTATGAATGTGGGAGTGAATGTGTGTTCCATGATAACAATTAATAAATAACCAGCTTTAAAACATAGCCCTTGATATGATCATATAAGTTAAGGGGGACTATACAAATGAAATCATTAAAAATAGAAAAGGACTTTGTTCCCAGTCTACCTTCCAAAATTAAGTTCATGCTTTGGCCAGTAGCAGGTACTCTGTGGCTGTGCTGTTCATATGGAAGAGCTGCCAACATCTGAACAAAAGCACAGCGAGACATATGCAAATGACTGATTTTTCTCCCTAAGCCTCAAACGTAGCCCAGGGTTGAGGGTCCTAAGCGGCAAAGCATAGCCCAGAGTTGAGGGCCCTAAGCTGCAAAGCATAGCGAAGGGAAGTAGAGGAGTGGAGCGGCTACTGTGGAATGATGACAGGTCACAGCCGTAGGATCTGCGAGGTTAAACCCAATGAAGAAATATGAAACTTTACTTGGTGTGATAAATACAATAGATAATAAGTGTGTGTGGAAGAAGAAGGAGAACTAAAAATGTCGCCAATATCACTAACACTCATGGGTTGGCCCTTCCGTACATATTTAGTAGTAACAAAATGTAGTACTTTGTTGACATTTAGCAATTTATTTGGTATATAAGAAAGTGTCTTTTTAATAAAGGGAGTTCAGTTGGGTTCCAGTCTTTCCAACCATTCATATCACGTTTTAAACTGTGTAATATATGCATTTTCATTCTTTAGTTCATCTTCTTCTGCAGTTGGTATTTATGGCACTGTTACACCCCAAAAAAATAAATAGAAAAAAGTTTGACACCATATTTGTTCTAATTAATTCCTGATTATTTGTTCCCTTCCCTTTAAGATTATTAAGTTGAATACACATGTTTTTGTTGTTTTTTTTTCTTCATTCCAATATGGTATGAAAACAATGTTGAACCTTAATCTATATATTTTTGCATTTATACTGTGCTACTTTGATTTAAAAAAATTGTGATCGTGAAAATAGTGATAAATTGAGGGCTGTAAAGATACCTTGTCTTTCTGCAAAATAATCCTGAATTTTTTATTTTTGTAGAAAATTGAAATTTATAATCTCATTTTTATGTAATTTATGATTTTTATTCACCAGAAAATAGGATCCGTGATTATCATGCTAGGAGCCAAAAATGAAATTGGAACATTTATCTATTTAATGTTGATAACTGTAATGGAGGAAATATCCACATTAATTTATTATAGATATGTATATAAAAATGAGAAATCCTTTAATCCTCATAATATGATACAGTGGCCACTGTTCCAACCTTCTGCTATTACAAGCAATTTCAGTATTATTAATGGAGTTTAATTGCTCAAAGCTTTAATCGTTCTGTCTTGATTGTTAAAGGAATTTAATTTTCAAATCTATTGCTGAAACATAATAGAAAGGAACATATGTTCATTAATTGAACAATCACTCAAATATATAACTACATTTATATAATGCTGTGAAAGGTTATAACAAGAGTGATGCTATAGGTTGTATCCATGGAATGATGAAATTGTTCTTCTTGTATTTTCTTGAGTACTTTTACTTTGAAAGTAGTTTAATAATGTGTTTATGTATAGGTTTGCAGATAAGCAGTTGCATTTGCTTCATTTGAGAAATGAGAGGTCAAAAGTGGAAGCGCTCTGCAAGAAAGCACTTCAAAAACGTCTGGAATCAGATCGATTGGTATGTTTTTAAATGTCAAATATAATTTGGGGGACAAATGGCAAGTTAGTGCTTGCTCTAATAGGTGTGTGAATATCTGAAATGCTCTACAGCCTTTATTTAATGAACAATAAGACTGGCAAAATTTATTTCCTGCCATTTCTGTATGCTTATGTAGCTATTACCTACCATTGATGAACAGCCAATTTTGCCCACCTTTTAGGTGTAAGGGTAGCAAGTAGTAATATGCAGAGCATGCATTCACATCCTGGTTTGGATGAATACCAATTCTGAGGTTCTCTCGGACCTGAAAGAAAATTGTTGAATAACTCTTAGTTCTTTGGACCCTAGGCTTGTTTGGGCAGTCATTAATCATTAGCGCTTAATGCATTATGCGTACTACCATCTTTTACAATTCGCCTCTAAAATGTATGGGAGCAGAGGCCTTTTTATGACTTTACAGCAAATGAGGCATTTTTACATCTTTGAGGATGGCTTCAAAGTGTTATACAGATTTTCACCAAGAACTTGATAAAGCAAATTCAGTTTCATTAAATTGTAACTTTAGATTACAGATGAGTGTACTGTGCTAATTGGTATACAGTACTATTATAGGCCTGAGCTTTATCTGTGTTCATCCTTCATCACAACCATGGTCCCCCTTCACTGGGCTTCAAAAATTTGCATAGCATGCAGATTTGATGGCAGGAGGAGCTGTATATCACAAAATCCAATGACAGGCTTGTCCCGCCTTGCATCCTTGTAAGGTTAAGACACTGTGAAATCATTCTGTAAAGCCAGTGATGCAAATATCATTTGTGCCCACAAAATTCACTTGCTCTCCAGGAAAGAGAATAACCTGTTCATGAAGAGCATTTTATTTTGAAGCTTGCAGTCTAAAAGCCAACTTCCTACGTTAACTGGTTGCAGAAATATGGATGTGCATTGAACTCTTTTAACAAGAGGATACTGCTAAGAAGCTTTAAAGTTCTCTGTCCAACTCTCTTCATGCCTATTTTGTTTGTGTCAGCATGTGATTCAAAATAGATACCAGAACCAGCATGAGGTAAGCGATAAGGAAGTAAAAGGCCTCTAAGTTGATGTTATAGCTTCAGTAGAAATTTTTACTCTCGCGCTAGTGGTGCTAATTTCAATTCCTGCAGTTCAATTAGAGTGATTGTGTTGTTTTATTGGTGTTTAGTCAAAATGCCTCTTAAATAACAAAGTTTGAGTAATGAAAGTCAACCAATAATGCATAAATGTGAAGTGTTGCATCACCAAAGCAGGAATATAATTTACAGTGTTATTCATTCTCCTTTTTACTTTGTCTACAGGATTTGTATTACTAGTATTAAGATGTGATTTTCAGATTATTTTACTTGTTTACTTTAGCAATGTACACCAAGTCTATCTGCTTAAGTACTACAGTAATACCCTATAAATTGTTTTCATTTCGTCTTATTACTGTGTGTGACTTTGTTCCACCCTTTAAGTGTGGCAATGTCACATTTCTCCTCGGGGGCTGCCAGCTACCTTTAAATTTTATGTCTGCCATAATTTGATTACATCACTATTATGCGGTCCAAATCTCTTGACATTTGAAGCATGTCAACTAATACAGTACTAGTAAATAGCAGCAGTGTGGTGTTGCCTCATATGGACAGTATACCTCGCCGCTGGTAAAACTGTAATTGCAATATCATATTCACGCATGTGCATTTCATGTTTTAGAAAAGCAAAAACTAGCTAGGATGAAAGGCGACATTTTCCTGAACAAGTACAAAAAAGATTCATATTTTTACACCCAATGCTTCGCCACTAATTTATAGTTATCTTTCGTGATGTTTAAATGGAGACTTTCAATTATAGTTATGCTTGTAATGGTAATAAATCCATTGCTGTCCTAGTTATTTTATATATTGTTATTTTGACATAATTATCACTTAATAATGTGCAATTCCAGCGTTGTAAATAAATTAAGAAATAATTATCCCACAAGGTTTTCTAATACAGCTAGAAACTCGTCACGAAAATCCTTCAGAGCCCTTTGATGCAGCTCTACAAAACCATGCATGATGTTTTTTTAATAAACGTCATATATGGTTTTGTTCCACAGAATAATACCATTGAAAAACCAATGATTAAGTGCATTTAATGATTATTATGCTTGCTTCTGCATAATGTCAAATCCTAGAACCAAGCACGTATCCGTTACATGAGAAGAGTGTGTTGTGCATTTTACAACACTCAACATCTCATTACTTGGAATGCATACAACCCCCCCCCCCAAAAAAAAACATAAAGAATAATTCAACTGAGAACTTTTTATGCAAAGAATCGGCAACTGTCCTCAGATTCTCGAGGAAGCATCAAAAATGGAATTCATTGACGCAATAGCTCAAGGTTAAAACATTGACAAAGCAAAAACACTGCCGGTGTATTTTTTACTTGCTGGAACGTTAAGCGACTCAGTTGTGAATTCACCTGTGGTGTACACAGTTCTTACAGTAATAGGCATTGGCCTAGCACTTATAAAGTTAACTCTTTCATGAAAATGTCGCTTAATAAGCCCATTAGTACCAGTGAATATAGCAGTAAGGTTAATACTGTTGTCTTCAGTATGTATAATTTCTTTAAAAAGTATGCCAATGAAGAAAACCACAAAAATCTTAACTACACGAAATATAAAGAACTTACAACTGAGGCATGCTTATTAAGTACATAAACTCTTTCGCACGTACGTGCGTGTGTGTGCGCGTGCGCGCGTGTGTGTGTGCAATGTGATATCAAGGGTGATGAGAATATGCTGTTAGCTGTGTCACTTGAATAACAAGGACCCATAGAAAGATATGGGTTTTTTTTCCCTATTTGTGTATTACATTTCCGTCATTGTGTCTTCTTGTTTTCTTGTAGTTTTTAAGTGAACCTTGTGATGGTATTTATAACAAACATGTTAAATTGTGATGAGGCGAAGTGAAGTGTGGCAACTGTGCGGTCACTCCGTATTGGTTGTCATGAAATTCAAGAATTTGGACCGCACAGTAGTGATCTCTAGTAACCAGCAATAAATGGGCATGAACATTCAGTAATGGATGAAGTAAATTGTAAACTAACTCCCTCACGTAAATTATTTATCTTGTTTGAATTCTAGGGCTGTAGGATATGTCACATCTTTTGTGACAGATTTTGTTTATAGTTCATGTAATGAAGTGTAAAATATGAACTGTAAATCTGCATATAGCCTATGAATTAGTGTTCTTTGCTTTAATAGTGTTTATTGTGGTACCAGGAATAATTTCAGCATGCCTGCTAGAAAGAAACAGTACTACAATGTCTTCAAGGATTCTCGTAAAGTGGAATTCATAATGAATTTACATGTAATTTTTGTACATTTACTGCAGTGAACATTTTATGCATTCTAAATTTTATGTAATTGGAAAATTATTACACTTTTCTGGACAAGGGAAAGTTTTACAGGTTTAAATTTCAGGAAGTTGTAAAGTATGATGATTTCTTAAAATTCAAGTTACTACAAGGGATGTAACATAATTACAAATATAACATAATTTTAAAGTTGTAGTAGTTTTCATTAAATTAATTATAAATTAAATCCACTTGTACTACCATAAATATTTTTACTGTTTTCTGGGACGTGTTTCACAAGCATTTTATTTGCATTCCCAACTGTTGAGCAATTGCTTATTTTAGAATCTTAAATTGAATTTTTGTGATCAGATGATCTTAAGAATTTCAATATTTAAGACTTTATTTGTTGCAATGTAAAGAATTGCAAAAGTATTCTTCAGTAAATACTTTTCATTTTATTTATTCTGTTCATGCTTGTGGTAGATAGATGTTAAGCAAGTATGATGCTGGATAAATTTTGCAAAATTTTCAGGGGTGCATTAGCAAGATGGAAGGGGTATGATGTCCATAACCTAAGAGTTGATTCTGAATTAAATATTGTAACATTTCCTTTCTTTCCTTCCTTTCTCTGATTTACCATTAAAAAAATTGGTATTGGAGTTTTTCTCGTTGCATTGGGAACAGATTTTTTTTTTTTTTTCTTTCTTTTTTTTTTTTTCTATTATTGTACAGATTTTGCACAATTGCAGTTTTTATGATGTGCCCACAATGCCAACATCAAAGAGAGTACAGCTCTTTACTGCACAACATACTTTTGCCATGTAGTTCATGCTGAAGGTGGATCAGAGCATGGTAAATATAAATAGGAATAGATGTTCATTGTGTTTGATAACCTTTATTCTTTCCCACTAGCCATGTGTAGGCACTAGGTTGGAGGTTAACTATAAGGTGCCTTTCGCAAAGAAAATTAAGCATTAATGCAATGATGTAAAATTTAGCATAAACGTAACGTAATATGTTGTCCTTCACAACCACAAACAGAAACATAAACAGCCAGCCAATTACAAGAGAGTGTGAAACAGCTGAGCTAATGTGGCAGCCTTTGAAGTGACCACTGACAGTACATATGACATGTACCAAAATTAACAAAAACCAGCTACTGAGTTAAAAGACATTAAACTCACTAAAAAAAGTGCCACCTACCATTATAATTTGTTTTTGCTGTAATTTTTATAGATATCCCAGTGATTCCAGGCCCATGATCTTATACAGAAAGGCATTAACAAGTCAACACATGGTTAAGAAATTCTGATGTGAGATGCCAGAATAATTCACACAATGAAAATCGCTCTCTGATAGGCTGGTTCCATATGTTTGACTGTAGACATAAACTTGAAGCCTTGGATCTTGCAAGCTTCTAAATTTATGTATTAGGAGTCGAATTTGGGGCATGTTTGCTTCACTTATTCTGTAATTTATACAGGGCTTGTTTCAGAAGCTTTTGCTTCCATCATCAACATTATAATACATATTTAGTTTTTAAGATTACATTATGTTTACACTTAGTTTTCATTGTGAATGGGGCCTAAAGCCCAGAAATTTGAAGCACCTACAACAATGCAAATAGCCCTTGAGGTATGGTATCTCTAATATTCGAGATGTCCTTGAAGGTATACCAGGATAATTGAATCAGATGAGAAGATTTAATGCACATGTAGGTATCTCAGCATGGCAGCTCAGGTGGTAAGAGCATCAGCATTGAGTCCTGCCATGGCATTGAATTTTTCAATTGTGATTCAACTTTCCAGGAGCAGGTATATTCAACTCGTGAATGGAAGATAGATGATGTATGGTAGTATAAAGAAGCAACTAAGGAACCTTCAGAATTCAAGACTAGTTAAAGCTATTTTAATTTGTTGCAACACTTAAGACATAGTAGAGTTTTCAAGCAAAAGC
The DNA here is from genome assembly GCA_030765065.1 of Deroplatys truncata. NCBI lineage: Eukaryota > Metazoa > Arthropoda > Insecta > Mantodea > Mantidae > Deroplatys > Deroplatys truncata. The sequence goes on along the minus strand of CM060976.1, from coordinate 190,651,120 downwards.
TCTTCAGATTGCCCAACTATCATTGCAGCTCTTTAACAGATATACAGCATATGTGATGCCTTATGTCAAGAGAAGAGATTACTAAGTCCACCAACACCTTTGAAGCATAATAGCAGAACTTATAATCAATGGAATAAAATGTGGAAAAGTAGTGCTTCAAGGTATTTACAAACATTAACAAATCATAAATTTACTGTGAATAAATATTTTATGAATAGTAAAATGTTAAAAAAGTTGAATCGAAATTTAAAAACACATAAAATTCTCCTCTTACATGTCAAAGTTTAAAAAAGACTAGTTTCTTGGAGTATCCTCCCTATCATCAGTTTCTTTGTCGACTGTTGCTCTCATAAAGTATATTATATACTATCTCAGTGATTTTAACATCCGCTGCATATGGCAAATGAGATGTAAGTGCATTTGTGCCACAATGATAATTTTATGTCAGTTTATTTTCTCTATGAAGTGTTTACAAATATCAAACCTGAACATTTATTTTTATTACTGTACATGTTTTGCACAGAATTTTCCACTGATTTATTAATCAGCATAAGTGTAAAATGTAAAATCTGATGCAGTAATTTGTATCACAAATTACTTAAATGTGAATAATGATTGTAATATGAATATGCATTTTTATGTGACATTGATTTGAGATGTTTGTTGAATGTAATTATTGTTGATAAGTAAGTTTTTAATGCCTTACTGAAACTGTCAATAATAACGCGCAATAATGCAGCGAGAGGGGGTGAGCTGTTTATCATTATTGGAAACGAGGAAGTAGACGCTAATGTTGGCGCGTTTTCGGTAGAAAGTTCTGGAATGTTTTCTCCCTAAAGCATGTGTATTCATAATTTTCATTGGATATAAAAATAGACGCTAATGTTGGCGCGTTTTATTAGCCAATTGCAGTTTAGTTATAATCTTTAGGAGTATCTAGATGCAGGAGTATAAATAGGGTAGGTTAGAGGTAGCTTCATGCTCAGTTCATCAAAAATCTGTGTACACTACACGTCGTCTTCAGTCAGTCAGTTCGTCATACATCGGATATAGATTCACAAGTTACGCGCAGCTGAATTATGAAAGATCTAAAATATGGTAAAGTTAATTATACAAAAGGTTGAAGTACGTTGATTAAAAGTGATCAGTAAGAAGTTATTATAACAGTTTCAGTTTGGCGAGTATCTAGATCAATATGTAAAAGTGATAGTGAACGTGTTCGACAATAAAAATTATAAAACAAATTTCTTCATCAGTGTTCTTTTTGGATAAAAGATTCCTTTCCGTTTACACAACCCTGATCAAGACACATGTTCGACCCAAGATAAGATAATAGCTAGCCGGAGGACAATAAACAAAACTTAAAATTCTTTCAAACACTGATACTAGGTACCACAAATTGCTAACACTAGATGGAGCTACAAACCGAACAAATGAATGACGTCACAAGATGGCTTCAACACACGTGATGTAAACAAACATTTGTAAGTAATACCGTTACAAAGTGGCGCCCAACGTGGGGCTACAATAATGTTAAATAAATACAAACTACAAATCTTTGAACGCATGAACCATTCCCACCGAGATATGGTGAGTGTATTTGTTTATCCAAGAATGAAGTCGTTTACATAGTGGCTTCCTGCAAGAACTCTGCTGTTAGTATGTGTGTCAAAATGTGCATTATCACATATTGATGCAAATACACCTATTATTAATAAAATGCTTATAGGTGGACTGAAGGTTATTAAGGATCTTTTACTCCTTTTGTTGAATTCTCTTAGTAGTTTATGTAAAGGTGGACATATTCCCCTCCATCCTGTATGCACATACATATGTTTGTCAAGTAGCAACTGCTGCTCTCATGTAGTGCTGTAAATACTCACAAGTTGCCAAAGTTTTCATTATAACCTATTGTGTAATGGCACACTAAAAGATCATTGCTTATGTATCCATCTAGTACAGTAGTAGATTAAATCATCAGAGACAAGGGTCACTGTTAATGTACATAAACTTAATTTTATCCTTTGCAGCGTATTGAAATTAATGCCTGTAGAGAACGGATAGAACTGCTCCGTATCTTAACACAAAAAACAAAGAAGACTATAGAAACAAGTAAGTAAGCCATTAGTTGCTAAACATAAAGTGATGTAGCATGCTCAGTCATCGTACTGTAACATTTAATATGTAGAACTGTAAAATAAGAATGCCAAATGAATTTAGTCACTGATGCCCAGTAAAAACAAAAGAAATAGTATATTTAGCCCTCTTGCTCTTGGTGTGCAAAAAAAGAAAAGTAAAAAGCTGACTGTTGAAAATAGATTTGAAAGAAATGAAAATAATACTGGTCAACATTGATTCTACGGTATAAAGGAAAATATGTGACTTTAATGGAAATAAGTACCTGATTTCAAAAATGAAGTCCATTTTTGGCAATCACATCTAGTTTTTATATATGCATACATGTCTATGCTGTTAAATTCATTCAGCTTATACAGCTGACTGTTAAGTTTCATTATGTTATTTTAAATCTGTTGTTGATTTTCTTCCTAATCGGCCTACTTCCATCTTCCCTTATCACCCAGATGTTTGTTTATATTCCCAGCACATCACTTTTGTTCTATGGGTCAGATCTGTCTTCTTGTAAGGTGTTTATGTTTACATTTATAGCTATCATAGATATCAACTTCAGTTGAGTTGAAAACTTGTGTTAATATGCACATTCATCTTCTATATGTGTAGTGCTAAAATAAAAGTTCGACTATGACTTCTCCATTGGGATTACACAGGAGACAGCGTCTGCAAAGTCCTCAGAAGTTTTGTTACATTTGTGGGTGTTACGTGTTTGACGGGAAGGCACATACAAACACAAATGACTCGCAAACAAAGAAACTATAATACTCATATTTCAAAGAGATAGTTGATCAGGATAAATCGTTCGCGCCTCATATTGCATGTAACAGTTGTGTTGAGGGATTACATTATCGGTGTGAAGGAGAATGGAAGGCAATGCCGTTTGCCAAGCCAATGATATGGAGAGAGCAACAGAATCGCCATGAAGATTATTACTTTTGCATGCGCAAAGTTGCTGGCTACAACAAAAAAAATGAGACAAGAATTAAATATCCAAATCTGAATTCAGCTACTTAGCATATTCCTTATGGACCTGAACTATCCATACACACCAGCAGACCTCAATTTTAATGAATCTGAAAGCAGCTCTGTGACTTTCAACAATGAGTTGAACGATTCACCACAGCATTTAATCAATTTGAGTTAAAAGGTTTAGTGAGGGATTTAGGCCTCACAAAACAAAACAAAAAAACAGTGAATTACTGGGCTCAAGACTACAGGAGAAGAATTTGTTATCACCTGGCATTAATTTTCTTGGTATAGGAATCGTGAAATACAGTTCCACGAGTACTATGCAGAAGAAGATCAACTTGTGTGGATGTGTGTAATCTTATTCAGCATTTGGGCAGGGAGGCATATGAGTCAAGTAACTGGTGTCGTTTTATTGATTCTTCCAAACAAAGTCTTAAGGCAGTGTTACTTCTAAATGACAAAAAGTTAGCTTCAATACCACTTGCACATTTGACGAACCTAAGAGAGTCTTATGAAACTCTGAAACGTGTTCTTGAGAAAATTAAGTACCATGACCATGAGTGGCAAATATGTGGTGACTTGAAGGTCACTGGTCTGTTACTAGGACAACAAGGAGGATACACAAAATTCCCTTGTTTTCTTTGCAAATGGGATAGCAGGGTGAGGGACAAACATTGGGAAACTGACTAGGGGCTTGAGAGGCGGCAACTGGAATCTGGATAAAAGAATGTTACTTATGTGCCTCTTGTTGATTGTAAAAAGTTCTACTCCCTGCATTACACATAAAACTTGGCTTGATGAAGCAATTTGTGAAAGCACTTGATAAAATTTACCCTTGCTTCCAATACTTATGCACAAAGTTTCCATCCATCCTCAGGCTAAAATCAGAGAGGGAGTATATGAAGAACCACAGATAAGGAAATTGAAAAAAGATGTTAAATGTACCAGCTCTATGGATTAAATTGAAAAAGATATATGGAATGGATTCAGAGAGATTGTTAAGAAATTTCTGGGCAATGTGAAAGATCCTCAATACAAAGAAATTGTCAGAAATATGCTGTAATATGAGTTTGAAGCTTCATTTCCCCCAAGTCACATCTTGACTACTTCCTGTTGAATTTAGGAGCTATAGTGAAGAGCAAGCTGAAAGGTTTCACCAGGACTTGAAAGATGTTGAATGACGCTATCAGGGATGTTGAGATGTACATATGATGGCCGTTTACAGCTGGTATCTTGCATGCGACAAACCTACCAGAGAACACGTGAGAAAATCATGTACACTGAAGTTCCATGGGAAAAGAAAAAGGGGTACACAAGATAACTAACATACATTCTCAAATTCAGGTATTCTTTCATGTTGTTATTCTTCTTTATTTTCTTTAAAAGCGGTATATGGGTGTGTAATATTTTTGCAAATTTTGCAATTATATTTTCATTGAACATTGTTATATTGCCAAAACAAGATGTGCTACAGAAAAACAGAATGCATTTTTGAATTCTGCATACAGAAATTAATAAAAGTCACCTATTTTTAATCATATCGCAGAAAAAAGTTTTCATATGTAACCTAGTGTAATACAAAGCATTATTAACATGAGAAATTCATTTTTTATTTAGTTTTGTTATGTATTAAATCATAACCCATTAATTTTTTCAACCTTTACTCTCTTTCTTTCAAGAAAGTTGTGATTTCTTTACTTTTAAACTGTTCTAATGCAACCAGTAATGCAGCATTACAAAAATTTTTGGGTAGACATTTTCTCTCAACATTGTAACTACCTATTTGCCGCACTGCTGACGAATATCCTTAATTAACATGTCACATTTTCTTTGTTTCATTACTTGCCTGAGAGAGGTCTCGGATAAATAGTGAATAATTCTGTTTCTTCCTAACCTATATAGAGTATATCTGCACTTTAAATACAACCTTCTGGTGTACTTCATAGTTTTAGCTTTAGAGGCTTTTACTCACTGTATGGTTCTTTACCACAGTAGTAACAATGAAGTGTTTTCTTACAACCTCTAAGCCATCTGTACTCTAGGTAATAATTACTTTGGAATTTTCTTGTCATTTTTTAGTCTTTCTGAAAAAGATATAGGATGGGTTGAAATATTGCAGCAAACCTCGAGGTGAAATCCTGAGTCTGCTAGTAGGGTTTAGTAGTCTCAGAGGGTACACACTCTGGGCACTGGGTGAGGGAGTTCCATTGAGGGAACTAGGGGTTAATGGAAAATAACTACACCAGGATCTATAAAAACTAGTGGTTAGGCCATTTTATTAAGTGGGTTAAGGGGTGTGACCCTCTGACAGGCCCCCTAGTGCAGGAGCTTAAGCACACATTACAAGGACTTACCTGAAGATAATTCTGGCAGAACTTGAGGCATTAGGTAAAATAATACTGTGTAGAGAGATTGGGGTTGGAGATTCAAGTTTAACATAGATGCATATCTCCTACGCAGAAGCATGGATTTGAGAAATTGAGCAACATTACCTAAAACCATGCTCAGTAAATACACTGCTATACTGCACTGCTACATCGGCAAAGTGTTGTCCCCATTACTTGGTTTGTTCCATTTACACCACTTTATGAAAGCTGATGCAACTCCCCAGCTGTGAGTTAAACCTCACAAAGGATTCAACCTACAAAAAAATATACAATACAGGGTGTCCAGTCTACATGTTTAACATTGCAAGCTTTTATAATTTTAGTTATCAGATCCAGTTAAAAAAGCATTTGACATATGATTAGCGGGTCTCTTGCCATTTATGATTGCAACAATGACAATGATCACACTATTAGGTTAGATTAAAATGTGAAAGGTGGTGATATGGACACCACAACAGAAGGTTTTCTATGTTCTCGGACACTGGCTGAAATAAAATCAGTGAATGTGTGCAATGAAATTTTTGTTGTGAATTTAACCTTGGCCATCACTGATTATTGGTAATGGCTAGGGAACAAATTATATTAGCTAAATTCATATTTTTTCTGCTTGCAATTATAGGCGTGAAACTATGTATAAATGTTGAAATGGCACCACTATCACAAATACAAAATTTTAGTTCACATAAAAATGTATTAAAATAAAAATATGTAATTAAATATTTTTCATAATTTAGTTATTAGCACATATTTTATGCATTTTTTAGCAATAAACCATATTTTCATTACTATGCTTTGTTTCCCCTTTTATTGTGAGTGGCAAACAGCATAAGAACTGGGTTTGTCGAAAGATATGTGCAAGCTTCTGCCTGTTCCTTCAGTTGAGAAGTGCATGACAATTCTAAACATACAAGTTGAGTGATTCACATATTGTAATTGTTGTCACCAAAATGTAGTAAAACGTTTTAAGTTGCATCAGTATATAAGGAATTCTTGGGTACATTTAGCACAGATGGAAAAATTCTATATTGTGAATTGTGGAAAGTGTATAAAAGTTGACAATCCTTCCAAGTAACAGCATTTATCCAGCAACAAATATATAATTGCGGCTTCTTGTTCTGCCACAAAGCGGGTGCTTTTAGGTGAAAAATAGGACTCTCCAGCTTACATTCAGAACCTTATAATTCTGAATTTTATTCAGATTTGTGCAGATTTCTTGTTTCGGCAGATATTCCTCTATTTAAAGTAAACAATCTAGAAAGGCCATCAAATAGACATTGGTAGTAAGTGCTAATGATGTGCCTCTTATGAAATGTGCCTCTTAATGTGACAGAACGATCATTCTCCAAATACTAGGTAATTGCTCTGTGACAATTGGCAGACATTTCTAATGGGCAATTTTGAGAAGATGGGTGTTATACATTGTAACTCCAAAGAATTTTCAACAAATTAGCGTGCCATGTCATGATTCATTACTGGTGAGTTGCTAAAACAGTTTTATATTACAACTTGTTCTTTTATGGAAAATGAAAGAAAATATTTTTTTGTCTATTAGTAAATATTTTTAGCTTTTTGATATATTCTCAATTTTTAATGCATAAAAAATAAATTAAAATTTTTTGCACCTAAAAATCGTTCTCTAGTGATGGCAGGGATGTGCCCATAGTTACTACCCATTATTTGGAGTATATTGTTCAAAACGGTAATCTTGGAGTATTTTACAGAATTTATTTAAATTCTTTGTAAAAGAAGTTTAATGAAGTTAAGTGTGAAGCATTGGATGTGGTAACACTGAATGCCTATATGTATGCTTATTGTGTAGGCCCATGGATGTGTATACATGTTTGTATTATGAAATACAGTTGCAATTTAGTACTTTAAGCTAATAAGTATTGTGGTTGTTTATACTTATATGTTAAGTTGAAAAATTAATTTATATTCGTAATTTTAGTTTTATTATCTTCGTGTTCCACTTTTGATCAGAATTTGGATGCAGGGCTATTGAAACTCTTATCTTTTTATTATTTGTATTCAAAAGCATAAATTTCCATGACAACTTTCAAAATTATCTGTAATAGTTGATTGTGCAATATTAATTTGGTCCATATCTTTTAGTTCCTGATATAAATCCATGAATTTACATAGGTCTACATCACTCAAGGTAACAGTGTTGTACTGCAAGATTAAAACATTTTTCATATAAACAAAAAGAGCACTTATTAGTAACAGATGTAGATTAATTTGTAATAGTTAATGTCCTCTTGTTTTTCATTTTTAGTTGAGGTAAATATGTTTCAGAGCATTATGAAAATTTCTATGTTAAATTCACCATTTGTAGTTTACAATTTGTACATTTTTAGGAGAGCCAAAGATAGTGCAAATGAAAAAGACAAGTCAAGATAGAAGTGCAAGATTACCTAGATATGAGGAGCGTGTAAATAAAGTAAAACAATATGCAGCAGAAGCAGCAGCAAATAAGGCAAAAAAGAGGTTGGAAGTGCAGAATATACAGCAGCAACTGAAGGAGGTTACACGTACTAGCATACAACAGCTGGTTCAGTATATCTTTCCCATCATGCCAGTTCAACCAGTGCCAAGGTAATAAGGTTCACTATAAAAGTTTTGAAATAGATAAAAGCTACAGTTGATAAAATCAATCTGACTGTTGGGGTTTTCCAAAGAACTTTCCACCATACTATGTACTCTTCCTGATCCTTACAAACCAGTTTGGAAAGCACTCTTGCTACTCAGTTTCTTGGAACCTTGAAACTCATGTACACTGTAACTACTACTTCAAGGCTGGAAACCCTGTTTCCATACATACAATTTTTCATGTCAGAAACAAAAAAGATTTACACGGAGCACCCCTGTCGCACCTCTGTGAACTCCAAAACTGGATTGTAATGTTGACAGTGCAAGCAGAGGTACACGTGTATGTGGGTGGAGTAGTAGCCCTTGTAGTCATATCCTTCGTTGCCATTCTCATAGCCTCACAGGAACTTTTGGTAAACAAACTGTAGTTACCAGTAATCAATAGCTGCTCATGTTTCTCTAGAGGAATATGAGACACATGACTGTCTTTAGAAGTGAAAGTGTCCACCATCTGAAGCTCTGAAGATTCTTCACTTGTGTTTGAAGATCTAGAAGGATCACACAGCTGATTGACATTTGATCATTTCCTTGCATCATTCAACACAGGTGCACTGTTATGCATTGGTCAAATTGTTGGGTGTCCATCTTCCTCAAATGAAGACACTCATGCTTGATTTTAGACACAACCCTGTCTGCAAGGCTACCTCAGTTTGTTGTTTTTTGGACTGTTTTCATTTACAGTAACAGCATTTTCCTTAATCATAGCTGAAGTATGACTGCTTCTCTCATCGTGTTTCATTAAATTTTGACCTCTTTTAAATTCCTGTAACCATTGAAAAACTGTGGCACGGAAACAAGCAATGTCTTCAAAAACCTGTTGCAAGTACTCCTGACTTACAAACTCATTTAAACTACTTTTAAAAATGTAATAAAGATTGTTTTACTAAAGTGCTCTCTTTCCATTTCCATTCTGCCAATTGGCTGTCAGTATGCCAGATTAATGGAAAGTTAGTTACAGTGACATAAACTAACTAAAGTGCATTTGTGTAACACATATATTGTTTACTTATTACTAGGGCTGCGACATTGAGTTGCTATATGCAATGTAGTGAACAGAGGACAAACGGAAGAGTGTGTTTTGTAGGGGTACACTGCGGTACAGTCTGTACAGGAAAAATGACACATGGCTCAGTAATGTTTACTCCATTTCTGTTGTTACATATTTTGTAAAGATATAATAAGCATGTGTTAATTAATCTTAGAATACATACTATAAATTTAAATTAGATACTTCTTGTTTTAAACTTGCATAGGGTTCTATTGCAGTTTGTTACAGTAAACAAGCCATTTTTTTTTAATTTTTTTTTTAGATTTTCAAAAGAAAATTACTCACTAGTATCAGACAATGCTGATGTGTAGGCAGAAAAGCTGTGTTTGACATCTACCAAAACCACAGGAGCATATGTAAAGTATTTTAGATCTTGTATTTCTACACTCAAGATTTCTAGAAGACATTTCATCTACAATAATCTCATAAACTTTACAGTGTGTATTGAGTCCACTATTTTTCTTTAACTTATTAGCATTTTCTCAGACATTATTTTTCCTGTTTCATCTTGCACACTATTAGCCTTACAGACAACTTGGTTCACAACAGTGATTTGTTTAACAAGCTTTTCAGTAAACTTCAAACTCATCTTTTTGGGATGCTATTCTTTACTAATCCCTTTAAAAAATATTGTTACTCTTTATTTATAAAAAAATTGAACATTTGAATCTCACTTACACGTTATTCAGTTCTGTGCGAGATTTTTTTTATTATTTATTTATTTATTTTTTATTTTTTGCAAATATACATTAAATTTTTAGGCACAGATTTTGATCCATTAATATTTAGATACGTTTTTATTATACATTTTCTCATTAATACATCACATTTTTGTGGTCCCCATGTACGAAGTATGTTAATTTACTTAATTGTTTACACATTATGTTTGTGTTATGTTAAGATATATTATGCATTGTTTCTGTATACTGTATTTGTGCTGTTGCATGAATCATCAATAGTTTCAGACTGCATTATACAGAGTGGTGCAAAATAGTTGATACATTTTATTTTGAAATCATTTAAATGTGTTCACTTTTTAGTCACAGGTACTTTGATGCTTGGAAATACACTTCACTGTAACACATGTTGAGTGTGACCCTCATTATGGTGGACAGCTTCTTCCATGCAAATGAACGTATTCCTGACAACTTTCTGACACAAATTTTCACTGATGTCATTGCACAGCTGCACAATATGAGCACACATTTGCAGGACACTTTGGGCGGTATTCATAGTCGATTTTGGTCCAGCCCAACTTGCTACTTCCGGCGGATTTACAGCGGACCATCGATTTTCTTATTCATAGACCGGGATTTGCGTTTGTCCGGGGATCAAACGCCTTGCTCGGGACCAAATTTTGGTCTACCTCAGAGGGGTAGATTAAAGGCAGACCATCTTTACAAAATGGATGACTTTGGAGTAATGGGCATGGCTGCTTGCGTAGAATTCGCGAAATGAGACGGTGGAGTAAAACTATCTACTAAAATTAGATATAATTGGAAAGTATGGCAACCTAAATTTCAAAACAAATACAGGTTTAGTAAAGCAAAGGTTAAAAGGCTGATAAAACGGATTCATCCAAACCTATATGACAGATGACGATAACCGAGGTTTGAGTATCTCATTTAGTACGATGCTAATAGCACTTCCACATTATGCAAGAGAAGCGTATCAAGAAAAACACTACTGACCTTAGAAAGTCGCATTATAACTAATGACTCATATGTCATTGCTAGATTTACCTTCGTTAAACCGGGATTACTGTACTTTGCATAACATGACGGAATGTAACGCGAAGTTAAGAAACTCTGTTAAAGTAAATATCTAATTAGGATGCACTTAACGTAACGGGAATGAATCTTTATTGATTGTTCTTTTATTACTTCCTGCTACTGCTTCACGCCGATTGGTTCTAATTGCCATGCCACATTAAACTTCACGTAACGAGAAGGAAAAGTTTGACACTGCCAAAAGAGGACATTATTCCGTATGTGGGTAGGAGGTATGAAATGTTAAGAAACTTACGGAATCGGAGTTTCAACATTGTAACATCGAGAGCCCTAAGCCGCAAGGCGTAGCCAAGGGATTGAGGAACCTCAGTCTCAAAGCGTAGCCGAGAGATGTTTTTTAGGAGGAGAGGAGTGTAGCAGTTATAACTGCGAAGCGACGACAGGGCGTAGCTGAGGGATCTGCGCGTCTAAACTCGAATGAGAACCTAGATACTACACAATCAACCCTACGTATTAAAAAACCCTGATTTCGTATATTTCTTAACATTTCATACCTCCTACCCGATACGGAATAATGTCCCACTTGGGTTAAGTTCGAAATAATTCAGGCTTTGCTTATGTTTTCCCGGTGAGGATAGGAGCATTACAACTCCCGGAAGGTTTATGATGTATTAGAATTTCCTCAGGTAATTATTTCTGTATAATTACTATCACACAATATTTACTTGGTTAAGATCCAGGGTGAGATTTTAATAACAGCAATTCCTTCCTATTTAAATACGATTTGATTCTGAAATTTTAAGGTTAAAGGTTAATATTCCAGCAAGTTAAATTCTTATTGAAATGATTAACAATGCCATGAAACTGTGTGGATAAGAACGTTTCCAAAAAGGAAGGTGTGGCAATAGGTTAGAAGCATGCACAAAACTGCCTATATATGTATTATCTCCCTCCATACCTGCCTTTTGTTATTGCGTTTGTCGAAACCAATTGGTTTTCAATAATATCCATCATTTTTTTGTATTAAGGAAAACAGGCATTTTCCTCCTCCGACCATTTTAATGCACACTTCTAGGTTATCTCCATTTTTTTTACTTTGGGCGAGGAGTGAGCACTGTACCGATGAAAAACCAGCTGTGAAATGACCATAGTAAGTAAACACTAGGGAATAACAGTGGTTAGTTTACTACTCTATGGCAGTCGTGCATGCGCAGAACTACCTTTCTTCGTCGTGTAACATTTTCTCCTTGCTGATCCATGGCCTTTCTTGGTCTGAGGCTTTTTATCGTCTATGAATACGAAAAACTTGATCAGCCTTTGGTCCAGACCAAATTAGTCCAGAGATGGTCCAGACCAACATCAACTCTATGAATACGGCCCTTAGACTTTAAAGTGTAGAGTTTCTCTTTTAAGTAGTCGCACAAAAAGAAATCACAAGGGTTTTAAATTGGGGCTTAAAGGGGTCCAAAAGAATCCGACATGCTGGCACTGTGGGTAATGATGAGACATCACTGGCCACCAAAATTTTCATGCAGAAAATCCAGTACAGTGTGTGGTATATGAGGCGTTCTCCATCTTAAATAAATTCCTACACTTGAAGTGGAAGGTTAGTGGCCAGAAGGTGAGGCAAAAAAAATCAGTCTCACCAACGTAAGCCTGTATCAGACAGCATTTACAGTGTCATCAAAGAAAAAGGGTCTAATTAATCCATGACTTGATATTGCTGTCAAGATGTTAACTTTTGCTTTGTATCTGGTTATTTCATGGATATTTTGTGGGTTCTCTCTGGCTCAAAATCTGATGTTTTGTTTATTTAAAGCCCCATTGAGATGAAAATATGCTTTATCAGAGAACCATGTGTTGAAGAAAATCTCTCCTTACCTTCTGCCCACAATGCATACTCCACTCTTTTATATTTTTGGAGATTTATCAGTTTATGCATCACAGTCATTTTGTAGGAAAACTTTGAGTTCAGTTTGTGATATCCTCAGTACTGTGCAATAAGTTATCCCCATTTCCCTTGCTGCTTGCCGAGTTGACTTCTCTGGACTGCACTGCATGGCAACCCATAACACCTCAATGTTTTCAGGCAAGCAAACTGCTACTTGTTGTCTTTTTTTCCTTCAATACAGTACCTTCTTCAAATTTTCTGTACAAATGAAGGATTGCATTCCTTAATGGAGCCCATCTTGTTTGAAATTATACTTAAAATCTCCTTTGAGTTTGATTAACACTTTTTAACTCAGTGTAAAGCATTACTGTTTTAGCATGCTGTTAAACAGAGAAATGACCATACTTAGCCATGGCACAACTCTAGTGACAAAGTTTTGCTACCTTTCGAAATAACATTCAAAAGAACATGTTTTGCAATCATTTGATCACATCATAGCTTCTTTGTTTACTGATTATTGAATTACATTATTAATGTTACTGCCACAAGGTGACTTCACTATAGTAATGCCATCTATTAGAAGTAAAACAAATTTGTTGATAGAATAAATTGCCAGTGTTTCAAAATTCATTATGTAATTTTTATTCTTTAAAATAAATATTTTCTCCCAAATCATTAAATCTGTAGGTCCATTTTAAAATAAATATTTTCTCCTAGATTATTAAATCTACAGGTCTTTTAATTGCTTTAATAATGTTATAAACTTATGTATTGCTTCATTGTTAATAGCTTCAATTTATAATTATTGTTTGTTAATCTGTACACTAGCTTTGCCATAACTCCTGTAAGACATAGGATTTCTCACTGAAATTTAGCGCGGTCACACTATGATAGCTTCTTCCTTTCTCATACTGTTCTTCCTTACAGCTGTGGATTTTTATAAAGGCATTTTTAAAGTATCTGTATAAAATTGTGTGGTTACACTGCCTTGAGGCAGTAAAGATCTTGTGTGCCAGCCATGCCCGTACCCAGAAAAAAGTTTTGGGGAGGGTTTTCCACAAGTAGATCTAAACTTAACAGTATCCCACACAGTATGTACCTACTCCATAGTATATAGACGTTACATGGATAAGAAAATTGCTTGGAGACATTATATAGACAAGAAAAACTCTCCAGAATGAGGATATTCCACCTTACAGCACAAAACATGGAGACTGCTCCGAAAACTGGAATGTATGGTCACCTTACCTATGTAAGTCGACGATATTAAGTTTCCCTTTTTCTTGTAAATGTACTACTAGAATAGACCTACTGTTATCTAACGATATTTTCCCATATTGGTTTGCTATGAATTTAAATAAATAAAACTGTCAGAAGTTTCGGGGGGGGTTTGAACCCTAGAAACCCCCCCTCTAATACGGCCCTGGTACCAGCTATATATATATATATCTCCTATATTGCTTTATCTTTTCTCAAGTTCATGGTGGTCATCAAAGCATTGTCATGAGATGAACTTAATGAATGGATTTTGTAAATATTTTGAGAAATATAACCTAATACAAACTTTCATTTGAATAAAAATATTAATATTTTGTCTTTCTATTACCTATTACTAATTATGTATACTTAAGTGATGAAAATGTTAAAGGGATGGGGCGGGATCTTTTCATTTTCTTTCTTCTTTATTATTATTCTTATATGATGCTTTTGCAGTGAGCATTGTAGACATTTTCCTTGTATCTCAGGATCATGTTAACAGGTAGATCTCTGAGAATCTGCTACTGCTAAGATATAGTTGAAATAATAAATTCCAGCTTTTGCAGTAGAAACTTGTTGAATTTATTTATTTGCTGGTATACAAACTCATTCCCTCACGCTTCCAATCAATTATACGTATACACAGCACATAATATTCATAAATAAAACAAAACTTTTACATCAGCCATTAATGGCTGCACCAGCCACCTACTGTGGCTTGGCATCACTCCCCTGCACTCTCACACAGACAACCACAGAACACCAAAGTATAAGAAGTGCTACCCTAGTGTTAAATTGGTGGAAACACGAAGGCGATCGCAGCGTGAGTAGTGATCGGGGATGGAACCAAACTATGAAAAATCGCGCTCTCGGAATAGTGACGTCACTGCTAGCTACTGCAGCCGTAATTTTCATACTGCCTAGCTGTCAAGTCTCAGCTGATCGTATGTTCTAATACCGCATTGCTACTGATGACGGCCAAAGTTAATCACGTGAGCTTCGGTAGTTACGATTGCATCCATTCAAATTATTTGTAATGCATTTTATTAAAGCTCACGTAAAAATATTTTTGTCATCTGTAGCAATACAGTATTAGAACATAAAATCAGCTGAATACCTGACGGCTAGGCTAGTATGGAAAACACTGCAGTTTATTTTGTATAATTTATTTTTATTTAAATTTTCCAATAGTCTGCACATAAACTATACTTATATATAGCATTAATGGGCTCTGTAGTGGTTGCAGGTTCAAGTAACTATTTTTGTTGATAACAATGAATGTTTCTATGCCATAATACATGAATTCAACAATTATATTACTAATTCTCAGACTAAATAAGTGTAAGCGCCTTGCAATGATGATGTGCATGGTAGTAAAATGCTTTGTACTGCAATGAACTGTTTCAAAGTTTTGCGTGAACTTGCAACCAACTGTAGGATGTGGCTTTTGATAGGATATTGGAAGAACAATACTGTTTTAACAGTTACTTAATTTTATTGTTCTCTTGGAAAAGCACAACATAAATCATATTTATGTGAATAACATGAGTAAGATATTTCCATTTATGACAAAGAAAGTTTAGCATATTATTATCTACGATATTACAATGTAGCTATTGTTTAAGATTTTCAAGTGATGTAAATAACAATTTCCATTGATTACAGGACAATTTTAGCATAACATTATGTATGGTATTACACTGTAGTTTTTGCTCAAGAATTTCAAGCGATGAAATTAACAATTTTAATTTATTACAAGAAAACTTTAGCATAACATTATGTATGGTATTACACTGTAGCTTTTGCTCAAGAATTTCAAGCGAAGAAATTAACAATTTTAATTTATTACAAGAAAACTTTAGCATAACATTATGTATGGTATTACACTGTAGCTTATGCTCAAGAATTTCAAGCGATGAAATTAACAATTTTAATTTATTACAAGAAAACTTTGGCATAAGATTATGTATGGTATTACACTAGCTTTTGCTCAAGAATTTCAAGCGATGAAATTAACAATTTTAATTTATTACAAGCAAACTACAATATTACACTAGCTGTTGTTCAAGAATTTCAAGTGATGTAAATAACATGAATAACACATTTCCATTCATTACAAAGAAACTTATGCATAAACCACCATAGGTATTGCTCATTTAAACTCGTAAGCATAAATGAGGTTAGTTCGTCCATGGAAATATACCTGCAAGTAGCGGAACATTTTGGCTGTGATGTCCAACTTTCAATTATGAAGTGCAAACAAGAAAATTAATCGTATATTCCACTGTCTGGATGACTCACAATATCTGAAAAGTAAATCAGACAATATAAAATTCAGCAACACTAAGAAGCTCTGAAAAACTTAACCTTTCATCCAGCACTGTAATGCTGGAAACTTAATAACTTGCTCAAACTTAATAACATACCTTCACATTCTGTCACCATTCGGGACTCGAACCACAGCACTGGATGGGAATGTAAATCGTAGGCGTATCCCCTCTGTCTGGACGGCTCAATGTATCTGAAAATTAATTTTATATAAAAATGTGTAACACACAATAAACTAGCAAAGTTTTCTACCTCATTCTACGAATATCACTGAAATTAATAGAAAATACCAATATTACAACAAATATAGATTCAATCAGAAATACCGTAAATGTATGATTACCGTCTCTGCTTTGTTCCTGTTGAAAAAACTTCGGACGAAAACTTCCAGAATAAAATTCCAAGATGGTCCCTTTCTTCTTTACCTACACCAAAGCCTACTCTGGTGTTCTGTGCCTGCCATTCAGTTCGTTACGAACTTCGAAACTTGAAACAGCCAATCAGAAAATTCGCCTTTCCCGCAAAAGTACAACTAGTGACACACCGTGTTCATGTGGGGAGTTAGTGCCCTTGGTTTCCACTTCTCCAATACAAGTTTCACCCCTATGCAGACAACTGCTAACAAAGCTTGGCTTCACTTTTCAAACTTAGCATCTATTTTATTGCTTACCACCCTCTAGGCTCTGTTTGCCTAAATTTTCCATAGGTTCCCATAGTAACCTCCCTTCCACTCACATATTTGCTCTCTTAGGGTCAACAATGATCACTTCCATGGCCTTATATAACTCCTCCTAACTATGTTTTTATTATTTCAATTTAATATTTTCCTTTCCTACATTCTTTTTCTTTCATGTTCCAAATTTATAGTAATTGATTTAATTCTCTCCATTACAATTTTAGGTTATGTTACTATGAAAGTAATTCCACAACATACATATTCCAACAACAATATCAATCACATGAAATTAAAATAAACATTATAACAATAAATATTGTTATGAACACATTTTAAGATTCCAATTAATATATAAATATTTGCATGCTCATAAGTAAGCCTGTGAGGTTATGTAGCTTTGAATTTCGCTTCATTGAAATGATAGGATTCACAGTTCTTAAGTTAGACACAGGAATGTTACTTATGTCTTTGTTTAGTGTAGAATAAGCTTTTAACTTTTTTAGGAAGAGATAATTAGTTTCTCTTAGCTGTACAACATGTTTAATAGTTCAAGTTATTATTGTTTTTATTCTTATGCTCTTAGAGAAAAACCTTTAAAGATAATAATTAATGACTGTGCACATAAACTACATTGAAAGCAATAATGAATGAAGAGGATTCATCTTGTGGCTTTTCATTAGAATTTTGCTTTTCTATATTTCAAATAATTTTTCAGCAGAGAAAATTTTCTCAAGCTTAATAAATATAGCTACAAAATGAGCAATTTAAAGCTGGTTCATAATTACCTGAGAATGGGAAGCAAAACAGCATACAAGATTTTGGTTCACAATAACCAGAACGAGAATGACAGTGCACATCAATGACCATATCAATGGCAAACTGGAAAGTCAAGTTTATGCATTAGGATGTCATTTGCTTATAACTGACAATAATATTTTGTCACCTGTTTCTGTTTAAGTCAACATAATGCAGGTTAACCAACATCAAAATTCAATAGAGTAAATAGTTTTTAAATGCAAATCCATTACTATTTGCGATTCCTCTTGCTGTACCAAGTGTCATTCCTTCATTAATGGCAACATTAAAGTTATTTGTCGTTCTTTAAAGTTCTTTGTTAATTTCTATTCGTTTATGCTGTTCTTGGTTGTTTGTTGTTGTAGTACCTAACCAGTCTTGAGTTGCATACAACAAACTACAGATGATGCTTCCGCTAGAAGAACCAATGTTCAAATGGATCTGAGGGAGTCCGGTTGCACATTTGCTAGAATTTCTTCCAGTTTCATTTTCCCAGCTTGGAAAAAGCTCTAGTGGCTGTTTCATGGGTGCCTTGTGTAGTTTCCACAGTGAAGAGTCTAATATGTACAATATGGATCTAATATGCTGTCTCTGGGAATGAGGATGAGAAAGTTAAAATTTGGCCAAGTCTTTTTTCACATTCCTGGTGCCTGGGAAAGCTTCCCATTAATTGGGAATGCTTACACTAGAATACATATCCTTTAACTTTGTTGTTCTCGTTCTGGTTTCCATTCTTGGTTTTTGTGAACCATTCTATATACTTTGAATTGACTGTAATGTATAGAAATTTGATGCTGAGGATTACATTTTTGTGACATTACCCTGATGACAATAAAATATTACTTATTTATTCTACATTGTTTAACAGTGAGGAGGACTGTGATGCCAAAGACACTGTATCAGCCTTGGCAGATGCTACAAGGACTGCTTACATTCGTGGACGGTGGGTGTTTATAGACAGCTCTGGAGAACTGCAACATTGTATTGTTGCTCCTACTTTACCCAGCTCTGGGGACTACTCGGCCTACAATGTGTGGGGTGAGTAGAATGGTTAAATTTCCCTTTTGTGTAATGAAAGTCATCACCTTACATAAATCAGTCTTCATTTTGAATATTGTACAGATATAAATGCTTTATGTAATTGTCAAAATGTGCTTATAGTAGTTCCAAGTGAAAATAAAAGGAGTATTTGGGTACACATTGAATTTGAAAATGGTACACAGTGTAACAGACTTTAACCCAGGTATCTTTAGAATAATAATGAATTAAGTCTGATATTGCTATTACAAATGGGATATTGCTATTAAACTTTTATTCCTCAGGAGCTGACATTAATACATAAACAATTCATTAAAAGGAAACAGTAAAATGAGAGTTGGGTAAAGATATGTTTTGTCTGGCATTTGGTTAAAAGCACAAACACTATAACTCAAAAATAAGTCCTGATAATGTGGAAATTGAAGTGTTGCTAATTTATCTAATTTTATTTAAATGCAATGTGAATGTCTGAAACGTAAGTTGGTCAAAATTTTAATAGTAAGTTTGGGGGGGGGTAACAAACTCTCCAAATACATTAATAAAATAGTAAACAAGGTTTGTGGGTCTGATCATCTAGTGTAGGTGTTAAAATACTTGCCTGCTGTCTGAGGGATCCTGGGTTCAATTCCTGGCTGTGTTCTAGAATTTTTGTTTAACTGAGAAAATTTCTTGGTGTGGAGTCTGGTGTGTGAATGTGAGTGTGCTTGAGTATATGTAATTGGTTATTTTAATAAGATTTCAAGAATGTCACTGGGCAAAGACCTAAGCACGTGTGCCAAATCATCATGCATATGATAATTAATTTAAAATCAGCACAGCTGAATGGCTTCAAATAAGTGCTGCAAGATTAAAACTCTGATGCAATACTTTCACATGACTTTCTCTACTCTGTCGTTTGTTAGTGAGTGCAAACTATTTTTACTAAAGTTTGTTTTTATATCTACTATGTTTTAATCCAAATAAACCTTTGCAGAAGTAGCTACATTGCGCATTTCATTATAGATACAAAGAAATGGCAATAGTCGGATGTTTAAGAACTGTATGCTATATGCTAGCATTAAAATTCCATACTGTTTCCATGCAATTGTGAGAAACAGCTGAATGTTGAAATGACTTTAAAGAATGACCAAGAAATGAACAATTTGAACCATTAATAACAATATCTCAGAAATGGCTTATGTAAAAAAAAACTTATTTGAAACAAATTGTGTTTTAAAGAGATCTACATTTTTTTGTGTAATACATTTTATTTATCACTTAATGTTTACCAGTTGTACAAGATTATACAAAGTTCCTTCCGAATGAAGAGGACTTCAAAGGCTATTCTCAAAAATTTAAGATATACATTTTATTTGTCATGTAAATATGTTTAATATGTGGTATTTTAATCAAAATTGTTGGAGCCATTTTTTAACAAATTAAAATGTTCAAAATGTGTGCCATTGAAAGGGTAGTTGGGGATGAGGGGATTTTCTTAAAAATTTTCATGCTTCGTCCTTGGAAGGTACTGAACTTAAATACCAAGTTTGGTACTTATCTGACTTTTTGTTTTTGAGTTATGCTGTTCACAGATACACACACGGACATGTTTCCAAAAAGGCTTTATTTGGATTTGGGGGTCTCAAAATGTATTTCTGATGAAATTTCAGTATCAAATTTTTGGGTAGAATCCAATACCTTCTCTATGTACATGGTAGAGAAAGTAATAAACTAAAAAAAGAGAGAGCTATGGGGGTTTGAGTCATCCAACCCAAGCCAAGTATTAAGTTGTACATATATTGTGCATCTAAAAGCATAGGAATCTATGAAACTTGACTAATTTATTTTATTGGCATAGGTTTAAATGCGCCAGCATCACATATGGCAAATGGCAATTTAAATCATTTTAAAGTTAACGTTTCTATATATATATATATATATATATATATATATATATATATGTCATCAGTAATGCTCATTAGTTGTAAACAGCGGTTCTCAAACTTCTTGCACACACGACCCCCTTTTCGATAATGAAATTATTGGCGACCCCTCCATTCACTTTGCTGCTTAATCATTAATTTGCAAGCTTTTGCACACAGTTCAACAAAGTAAGTGCGAAGTTAAAGGATAAATTAATTGAGCTTTCTTCAGACCAAAGTTTAAAACTGACTTTCCAGAAGGAAGATGTGTATCAGTTCTGGCTAACAAGAAGAACAGAATACCCTGGTGTCTGCCACACTAAACGTGCTTATTCCATTCTGCATCTCATATCTCTGCAAAATTGCATTTTGGTCAATGATGAACATCAAGACTAAATCTAGGAATAGACTGCAGTTAGAAAGTGGCTTAATAATGTGTGCAACTAATATACATCCAGACATTGAACGATTTATTAATACCAAACAGGCTCATACTTATCACCAATCATCCTGATGTGCAGTGTAATAATTAATGGAATACATAAAATTGTGCATGTGCATTTACTGTGAAATTGTAAAATTAATATGTTTCTTAAATGCAAAACGTGATTCTGTTTAAATGTAATGTGTAATAGGTGACTAAATTCCATTTTCCCCATTGTTATAATAATAATTAACAATAAAAATGATTTATTAATAATTCCAAATATCCACTACGACCCCTCAGATAGAATACCATGCCCCCCTTAAGGGCGTGACCCACAGTTTGGGAACCGCTGTTGTAGAGGATGACTATGAAACATGTGCTCAGGGATCTGCTTGCAGCCTTGAAATAAAATAATTCCTTAATTTAATAACTGACATATGCGGTACACCGTGAAATTCTTTATGGAGTGATTGCAATAAATTGTAATGAGGTCTGCACACAAGGCTGTTTTGTTTTCCATGTACCAAATGACTTATATTTACAGTGGCAGCAAATAAAGATGGAGTACCTGGAGGTAGCAGTGAAGCTGTAGACCATAATCCTGCGTATAACATCAGTGCTGCCCTCACTTATACAACTCAGCTTGTTAATGTTCTGGCATTCTACTTAGATGTTCGATTACCTCACAAGCTGTGTTACAGGTGAGAAACAAGTAATTAAACTAAAGTCTATTCTACAACATAGTTATAAAATTGTGTTTTAAAATTCGTGTTCAACCTTTAAGAACCTTAGGAAGTTTTTGTCATATGTTCTGCTGTTCATATTAATTTAATCGATAGTTTTGTTTTATGGATATAAAATTAAAAATAAAAAAGAAGCATTTAAAGCAATGGAGCATTGATCAAAAGTTAAAAACGTTCATCAACCTTTAATAACACTTCTTGCTTGACTTTAATTGAATATTTTCACAGTGATATTGAAAAGCAAAGCATTTTGCAGATCAGTATTGTTGGGTTCGGATAGGCATCCTTATAATATAAAATTTACAGAGTTCATCTCCCTTTACACATTTAATTTTACTATTTAGTATTATTTAAATTGCTATAACTTGTACTGTTAACAAATCCAAACAAATATCTGCTTTTGTTGTAATGTGACTAATTTATCTAACTCCATATTAAAACTGTTTCTTGGTTTGATAGTAGATAGATTGCCCCTCTATATGGATACTCATTAGCACTTTTTATTTTGAGCATAACACTTGATGTAGGCCAATGTTGTATTTAATTTTCTTGGGGTCTAGAAACCTCGAACCAATTGTCTTCCAGTTATTGTGAGCATGTTTGACTGTGTCATATTCATGGTTCCATAGATTTGCTTCTACAAATAATGAACAAAATGGAATCTTATCTCTCTGTGACACTTCCAATGCTAGAGAAGTCAATAATAATATATGTCAAAGTACAGCCTGCAATTACACTCTAAATTAAGAAAAGCCATAAGAATGCAACATAATTATGCATTGGAGTTGCATGATGTTGCCACATGTTCAGAAGTGGAAACAAGTTAAAAGCAAAAATGAGGAAGAAGAAATGAAATAAACAATTTATGATGGAAATTGCTGTTGGACTTGACTTGGTATGCATTCCTAAATCATTGTGGAAAGTAACCTGAAAGTCATACCTTGGTAACGATAATGAAACTTGTTCAGGCCAATCAGAAAGTCCAATATATTGTGTTAAATGGAAGTGTTTAGGGTTGGCTTAATTTGAGTTTAGCAGTGCCAAACTTTACCTTCCTGTTATGTTAAGATTAATGTCACATGGTAATGAGAGCCAATCAGCGTGAAGGCAAGTAGCATGAAGTAATAAAATGAATTACTAATTAGAGTCATTCCCATTACAGTAAGTGCATCCTAATTAGACCTTCAGTTTAGCAGTATTTCTTTATGGTACAGCATTGTATTGGAAGTTTTTTTTAAAAAAAAATCACATTGTGTATATTGAAAGGATTTTAAAAAAAAAGAGTACACATATATTCTGATGGCACAATTTCTGTTTGCATATTGTAGGTTCACTTTCATGGCTCGTGCATTACTCATTAAGTGACATTTTGGCTAAAAACCAATAAAATAGAGCAGACATAATCACTGTTGCTGGTCTATGAGCACTCACTAAATGTATTACCGTTAACCAAAAGCTACAACCTCTACTGCAGACAAAACTCAACATCAACTAAAGGTTTCTTCCTTATCACGTAGCTCAGCTTGGTGTCAGTACTGTATCATGTGGTGATACAATAAACAAAAGAGGCCGGAAGAGAGGTGGACAGGCAACTTAGAACCTTTGATTCATAGCAGCAACTCATGTTGAAAGATGAGTTCCAATGTCACTATTATCTTGGCAAGGAGTTAACTTAGGAAGCCGGTTTTTGGATTACAAAATTTAAAAATCTGATGTGTTACATTTATATGACTCTCTCTACCCTCTTATCGCTTATTACTGGATATACAAATTATTCTTGTGAAAGTTTATTTTCCTATCTACTTCATTTGAATTGAGATAAACCTTTCCAGAAATAGTTGCATTACACATTTTGTTACAGATGCGAAACGAATAACGATAGTCAAATGTTTTAAAATTGGATGCTATATGCTGGCGTTAAAATTCCATCTCTTTCCACGATACCGTGAGAAAGACAAAAATTGACAGGACTTTAAAACAATGACCAGGTATTGAACAATTTGAACCATTAATAACGGATATCTCGGAAATGGCTGATTCCACAAAAAAAAGTTATTTGAAATGAATTATATGTTTTAAACAGATCTATGTTTTTTGTGCAGTACATTTTCGTCTTATTGCTTAACATTTACCGGTTATGTAAGATTATATTACATTTTATTTGTTATGTAAATATCTTTAATCAAAATCATTAGAGCCATTCGGAAAATCAAAAAAATTGGAAAATTTTCCATACAAAGGGTTGTTTGGGGTGGGAGAATTTTCTTGAAACTCTTTGTCACATCTTTGGAAGGTACTGAACTTAAATACCAAGTTTTGTATTTATCCAACATTTTGTTTTTGGGTTATGCTGTTCACAGACATTAGTGCGCATTTTTATATAAAAAAAATTTTCCCCAGGTTCAGGGGGCCTCAAAACTTGTGTTTCTGGTGAAATCTCATATTGAATTTTTAGGTGCAATGCAATATCTTCTCTATCTCAATGTATGTTATAGAGAAAGTAATAAAATACTCTTCATGAACAGACCATTTTCATTCCTGGAGTGCCAGTAAGTTTTATGATTGGAAATTATATTTGTTTTAGCAATTTTACGAAATAAACTCACAGCATCTTTAACTGTACCATGCATCAGGGTGGAGCATACTACTTATTGGGTCCTGTCATCCTCCGTGGTCTAGGGGTGCCATGCTAGTCTCTAAGTCCCAAGTCACGGGTTCAAACCCAGCGGAGGGTGATGGATTTTTTTGGGCGTAAAAATCCTTAGCATGGCTTCTTTCGGAAGGGAAGTAAAGCTGGTGGTCCCTGTCATAGATTTACGGCACGTAAAAGAACCTAAGCCTGATAAAGAGGCCTTTCATGCCGCATATAGAATGATACGCTAAGAACCATAGTACTTAAAGAGTGTCCATAAATAAAACTCAATTTTTCTTATTGGCTCTGCCCACCACCCACCATCAAGTCTGTATTTACCATAATAAGATATTACTACGTGAGGTTTAAGTACAGATTTCAAAATGATTAATAAATACCAGCACTCTAATGATGATGGTCTTATCTTTAAATACATAAATACACAACATTTGCATCATGAAACTCATCAGTGGGTCGCAGATGATAATCGAGACATGTTTAAACATAAATATATTATGTAACAATAAATAAGTTGTGTTTGCTTCACTGTCAGGTAGCTTCATTTATACGTGTTATGTTTAAACATGTTTGAAGTTAAGTAGTAGTAAGTATAGGATACATTTTGCATTTTGTTACTCAGAGTTACATCACACTTTCTAATAATTTTCACTTGCACTCAATAATACCATTATAATTTGCATACAATAATATCTTATAGTAGGGATAAAACAGAGGAAACTGCTATCGTAAGATGAGCATATGCCATTTGTTTCTGTAAGATAATAGAAGCTAGAGTTTCCATTATTTCATACCTTGGGACAGGATTTTTATACAAATGTATATTTCTTTTCTGTATGCCCACTTGGTATATGAATTAATTACTAGATTTCCAGCAATTTAAACCATATTTTATGTTGCATATAATGTATATTTTGCCTGTTTTGTTAAGCGTAATATTTTAAGAGTTTGCAAATTATGTTGCTTGTTTGCTTGTTTCACATGTATATTTTATAAATATATTTTTATTTTATCCTCATATTTGATTTATAAATACAGTATTTCCACATAACGTGCGCAATCAAATCAGTCTTGAAACTTGGAAACACATGATAGCTCACACCCAACATAATCATGGGTCAGGTTATATTGGTGAATCCCCACTTTATCTAGTCATATCTGTTCCCTTAGGGTTTGAAGGTGGCTGCTAAGGAGTTCTTGGGATTGAGTTCAAGTGTGGTGTTTGTACTGGCAAGTAATATTAAATTTACTTCACATTTTTGGCATTTCTTAAGATATTGTGACTTTGTCCAGTTTTTCAACTGTCACTTTTCTCAGTTTTCACTGTCACTCTTTTGTTTTTATGTGGTTAACCTTTACTGGGAGTTCATTTCATTAATGCCACTTCTGTAGTTCAATTCTCTGTCATTTAACTTCCTTCAAGATGCAGCCTCTTCTCGCCTCCACAATTATTGCTCCATGGTAGTCACAGAAGCCGTCACTAACTCCTTGGAGAATCGCTCTTGATGTCGCATGGGAAACTCACCCACCAACTCGCTCACTGACTGGTGCAACTCAGCTCGCAACTCCCACCTTACACTGACTGACACAACTCACTCTACTATCACCACTGACTCAACTCTTCACCTTGCACTGAGTGGACTGCGCGAGAATGCTTGCTTATATAAGCAGCAGAACCTTCCACAGAAGGTTCTTGAACATTCTAGACTATTTCAACACACTTTCTGGAGTAGGGGGAAGATAAAGTTTCCAGAAAGCTCTAGTTATCTCCAGATAATGTGCTCTGTGTTTACACTGCAAGCAGCATTATTGTTGTTTATTTGAACTGCTTGGCGTTGACCTCCTGATAACCTTGGCCATAGCCGCTGCGTCACAATATGTAAAAATGTAACCTACTAATTTACACAAAGAAAAGCATTTTAAAATATTCAATCACTAGTAGTTTTAGAAATTCAATTCCAAAAATATTCCTGCTGGTGTGCAATTTATTCTCCTGAAACTTACATCATTCAAACTCTGATTACATAAAATTGCTGTACATTTTTATTTTATATCAAAATGATGTCTTCATACCTTTTATATGAGCCTATTTATGTGCATATTATGGAAGTTTTTAATGTATAAATGCTTACATATTAAAAGGAGCATAAAATTCCTGTCCCTATCATACCCACTATAGCAATTCATTTTCTTGTAATATACCATAGAATAGCAAACTGTCTTGCTTCCAAGTTTAAAAAATTGTGATCTTTTTTGAACAGTGATTTTTGTGGCCATGAGATGAGTGACCAACAGTTCGCCAACAGAGTGGCCAAGCTCAACTCCAATATTCTGCATCTATGCTTCACACAGAATGTGAAACCAGAATTGCTGGTCCCAGCGCAAACATTGCACAATGTCCTCCTGCTGCTCAACACTGATATCAGTGATCTTGGAAGGTAATTTGAATAGTTTAGTTCATCATAGCATAGCATAGCATATCTCTGGGGTAACTTAAAACATAAAGTGTACAAGACAAACCTACACACCCTGGAAGAATTAAAACAAAATATCTGCCCGTGAACTACGGTGAGTGATGGATAGTTTCCTAAAGAGGTGCCAAAAATGTATGGACAACGATGGTGGCCAGTTTCAGCATCTCCTTTCATAAAGTTGGTAAGTAAAGGCTTTAAAAGTAGTTTTAAAAATGTTGTATGGTTTTAACTGCGCCTTTCTATGATAGCGGAAGACGGCAACGATCGCCCAGGACGCGGACAGGAAAAACACGCTCAGCCGGTTCGTAGTCTGTTGCCTCTCCCTGTACTAGTAAGAAAAAATATAAATATATTTTTACCTGCTTCAGTGACTGCTTTTGTTAGAGCAAGATGAACCATCTTCTTCTCTCTTGAACTCATTTTTTACACACTTCCACATCCACAAGAAACTTCAGCCTGCCAGAAATTTACTTATATGCTATGTTCACATTTCAACCGCCTTCTACAATGAAGGGTTGCTGAAGATTAAAAATAACAGCTGAAAGAATGATGTATGGAGTCATGCTCGTATTTTTTAAGTACATAATTTTTCCACAGATATTGAAATATCAATGATTTTATTTTTGATTTGATATCTGTGAGGACTAATCAGTTTCTTACAAATAAGCAGAAAAAGACTATTAATGGGATAAGGAAATAAGGGACACGGTTGATGCAGAGGGTGGATGTTCATATGTATTTTTAGAAAACTGAAGACAGATGTCCCACATATGCCCTTGAGTACTAAACTCTTTGCTGCCAAAGGCGGAAGTCCCACATGCATCCTTTTTTATTCTTAACATAGACATCCATCATATTGCATGTCCGCAACATGTAGCAATAGAACAACCTCCTTTATTCCACTCAAGCATTAGATTCTCCTGTTCTCAAAACTAAACATTGTCAATGGACATATGGCCTTTCGTCTCTCAGGTACAGAACTGATTATTACAGTGTTATAGACCAAGAAATAATACGCTATGTAATGGTCATAAATACTGCTAGTTTAGTTTTCTGCATAGTAGTTTAGCTCTTTGTTTTACCGTTTATGTACTTGAGAGGAAACAATTTAGATATTTGTGGCTTTCTTGGAATGAATTATATATGATAGTCTCATTGAATGTCACATACAGATTAAGGTAATAATGATATTTATTTATTTGCTCATAGACATAATACAGGTATTTTTCAGGCATTGTCAATGTTATCAAACAATTACAAAGGAGAATCAGGATACATAAATTTCAATTCAAGCGATACACATTCTGGTCTTATAATTTTTAATCACATATTTACAATTCATCTACTCTATATAAACATTTACTTAATAGATACTTCTTTAATTCCTTTTTGAAATTTACACTATGCTTTATTTTATGGTACTTGGTAATATATAACATCACACCACCTATAAGTGGGTCTTATTCAGTTTTACTTTTGTTAATGCTGGTTCTATACATATTGTTCTTGCCATTCGTTATAGGTATAGAATTGATCGTATTTCCTTCCAAAACTGCAGGAAAAAAATTTACTACATTTTATGCATATGGCTCATTATTTCCACCATACACCAAGTTAGATAACATTAGACTGAACTGCAAGTGCTGTTACCCTCCAGATGAACATGAGCTAGGTAACCGCAGAGTAAGGACATACAGGCGTCAGACCCTATGTCTGCCAATAATGTCATCCAAGATAAACCCAGTATAATAATATATTAATTTTATTTATTTTAAGAAACTGAAGTTAGTAATTTACTATATATAATAAACAAAATGCCCTGCTGTTAAGCATTTAGTACTGAATTAGGGATTGGGAGAGAAAAAGATTGTCTTATTGTCTCTTCAGTGCATTGTGAAATATAGACCTCATTTTGCTGAAGAAATATTTTGTATACTATCAAATATCTTAATCATTCTGCAGATATCTGATTCTAGTTTTGTGCATGTTTCTAAGAAATGTTCGACAGCACACAAAACTGAATGATTGAATTAATACATACATTGTTGGTTAAATTCCTTCAGGAATTGGATGTAGTGCTTTATGTGATTTTTTTAAAGGCAAGGCCCACTGGAGGTAGATCCTGCAATAGCCCAATCATTGGAAGACCAGTTAGCCCGTGATTTGGATGCTGGTGATGAATCAGGTTCTGATGATGAAAGTGATACTTTACCTTGGGAGTGGGAGGCTGTAAGTATAAATCTTTCTACAATTCCTGGCTATGAAGATGTGCTGTGCATTATAGGCCCTAGATAAATCATTATTATGAAATGCATTTTAAAAGTTCTTGGCCTGACTCAGATATGTTGTGAAGATGACCAAATTACGATAATGTTAAGTATCATCCTTAGATAGCATGTTATAAAGTTTCAGATTCTTAAGTGTAGTCACTTGGTTACAACAATCCTGTAAACAAGCTAGTGTTAATTTTACACAAAATTGAGAAAATTGAAACACGGGCTGTGATAAAGTACTTCATTTTGGAAGGAAGGAATACAAAAGGATTTAGATTCAACAGTTAATAAGTGGTCTGTTGAATTAAAACCATTCGTACATCCATTCAAGATGAGTGCTCAGGGCATCGCAAAACCACTATAACTGATGAGATTCTGACGAAAGTTCACAATGCCATACTCAATGATTGGCACTTGAAGGCATTCAAGTTAGCTGACATTGCAAAGTAATTGATATGTCATGTTACTACATTTGACACAAAGTTTTGGGTACGAGAAAGCTTTCTACTTCTGGGTGCCATATTTAACAATGGACTCCTTCGAATGAACGTTTTTAAAGAGTATTTATAAGTGTTCAAATGCAATTCCAGTGAGTTTCTCTGATGTTTCATAACAGTAGATGAAACATGGATTCAACACTACATGCCATTAGCTGAAGGGACAGTTGAAACTGATTGACAGCAGGTGAAAGTGCAGCAGAAAAGCAAAAACAGCTTCATCTGCAGGAAAAGGCATGGCTGTGAATTTGTGGGATCTCGTGGTGATTGATCATAGACTACCTCCAGAAGAGCAGATCCCTCACCAGGGAGTACTATATTTCAGTACGGACGAATTGAAGGATGCTATTAAAGCTAAATGTCCATATCTTGCAAAAAAGAAAGTTCTCATTCATCACAATGTGCTTTCATACACATTTGGCATTGGTGCTGCAAAACTGCATGAAAAATCAGTCTCAGTCTTTGTTGATCAGCCCTCGTATATCAGGTTATAGTCATTACAAACTATTTGATATATACCAGCTGACTTATCGTTGGGGATAGGGTCTTTTGTTCTGTTGCATAGTAGTTTCTCTATATAGTGGTCATTCTGTGGAGTCAGAGTGATGTATTTCTTGAAAATCCTTTGAAATTTATGATGTGTCCAAGGGTGCTTATGGTTTTTGTTGTCTGAGTAAAGTAGTCGTTTGTTGGATGTGTTTCTGTCTGTCAAACTTTTTAATCTTCTTATTTATTGTTTTCTGGTATCCATTCATGGTGGCTATGTGGATATTCTTTGTATTCTTTCTGATATTCCTCTTTCTCCAATAGTATATGTACTAACCTGTTTGTAAAGCTATTTAAAATTGCATGTGTGTGGCTTGTAGCTATTGTTTTTAATATAATTTTCTGTGTGAGTTGGTTTCCTGTAAATGACGAACATTAGTTTGTTGTGTGCTTTATTTCTGATGATCCTGATGTCTAGATAAGGTAATTGGCAATTTTCTTCTGTTTCTATTGTGAATTTTATAGACAGTTTTTGTAAATTCAATAATTTCAAAGCATCTTCTGTAAGTTTTTTTGGAACAATAGCAAAAATTTCATCTATGTACCTATCCAGGTTTTGAATAGATGTGGGAAGGATTTAGTAATATGGCATTCAAAATGGCTCATATATAAGTTCTGCCAGAAATGATGAAAGGGGGTTCCCCATAGTTAGGCCAGTGGTTTGTTTAAAGATTTTGTTGTGGAATGAAAAGAAATTCTGGTCTAGACATAATTTTGTTAGTTTTAAGTAATCTTCTGTTTGTGCTCTAGGTGTACCATCATTTATTATTAAAGTTTCTAGGACTGGTAATAATTCTTCTTTTGTTATGCTTGGGAAGAGCGTAGTGACATCAAATGATACCTTCATGTCTGTGGGTGATATATTTATATTAGAAAGGTGACTGGTTAATTCTAATGAATTTTTTATGCTTAGACTTTGAACACATACATGAAGTTGAAGGTATTTGAAAGCCATTTTTCAGTATATATGTGGGAGAGTTTATGTTGTTCACTATGGGCACAAAGTTTGTGTATTTTTGGTAGTGCATATAACCTGGGTATGGTGAAAATTTGGTTTAATTCTGGATTTTTCGGTTTCTGTTAAGGTTTCTATCAGTGTGTTTTGGAGTGACTTGATGCATTCTTTTAATAGATTTGTGTTGATTTCTATGTACTCTGGGTCATGTAGTAATTACATAATCTAGTTTCATAATCTTCTTGGTCTAATATTACTAATGTGTTTCCTTTGTCTGCTTTGGGGTATACTACAGGTTTTGACTTCAGGGATTTGATAATTTTTTGATGTGGTATGTAGTGGCATTTTTGGGCTTATATCTGGTCCAATATTGGTTCACACTGTGATTTTATTATTCTTTTATCATTATCTGTTAGGTGATTGGAGGCTATTTCAATATCAGCAATGACGTTTTCTGTATTTTTAGTGAAGCTTATACAACAATAGATAAGAAGATTAAAAGGTTTGAAAGACAGAAATACATCCAACAAACAACTACTTTACTCAGACAACAAAAACCACAAGTATATAGAAAGTTCACTTACCACCCTTGGACACATCATAAATTTCAAAGGATTTTCAAGAAATACATCGCCCTGACTCCACAGAATGACCACAATATACAGAAACTACTATGCAACAGAACAAAAGACCCTATCCCCAACGATAAGTCAGCTGGTATATATCAAATAGTTTGTAATGAACCAGAGACTGGAACTTAGGCAGAATGCCTTTTTAAATGTGTCAAATCTATCTTCAATTTGAAAGCAAATCTGTACAAATTATATCTTTGTGATTGAAATGCCACAGTTTTATGTTGCCTTTTTAAATTTAAAGGCCTATTTTATGAAATGAATGCTTTTTGTTGCCTTTATTTCATTATTTATCAATTAATTATTAAACATTTCCTTCAGGTGCATTTTATTTCAATAACCGTTAGTCCATGACAATGAAAGTTAGTTCGCCAAATGTATATTATTGTCTTTAAGTTGCAGACAACATAGGCATCCTTCATTCAGTTCATTATTTTCTTTGCAACAATGAGTGCTGCCGTGCAAATAAATGTATAGGTAGCAGAAAGCATTTGAATACCGCTTTTGTTTAGTTTAAAAGGCAATAATGAGTGCGGGTCTAACTTTGTTTTTCTTTCAGTTTTCATTGCGACTTTGTTGTAGCTAACAGCAGGATGCCGATATTCAGTGTTTCTTTGCACAGTAAAGTTACGTTAATACTTTTAGATCCGACGTATTTTGTACAAATGGTAAAGTACTCTCATGCAAAATATGCGAGCAGTCAGTGAACTACGAAAAAAAGTATTTTATATTACAGCATAGTGGCACAATCAAATACAAAAATGCACTTTCCAAGTATATTGGGAAGAAGATTTCTTTGCCTCCAACAGTAATTGCAACATCGAGTTAAAAATCCCAGTTTGCATTCGACTTATGTAAAGCTTTCCTCAGCGCGGAATCCCTTTGTGGAAATTACAGAATCCTACATTATCACAGTTTTTGGAGAAGTATACTAACCAAACTGTACTTAGCGAGTCAAGTTTGTGAAAATGTTACTTAACCAAATGTTCCGATGACACAATGAAAATCATTAAAGATAAAATGAAAAATAAGATGATCTGGAATTCTATCGACGAGTCAACTGATACCATGGATCGTTTAATTGTCAATGTTGTTATTGGACCATTAGATCCTACAGAAGATGAATCAATGAAACCATTTCTGCTTACAACAGAGTGTCTTGAGAAAGTTAACAATTCAACCATCGCACAGTTATTCACCATTAAAGTTGCTGTGGCCTGAAGAGATTCAATACGATGGCTTACTTTTCATCAGTGACGCTGCACCATATATGAAAAAGGCTGGAATAGCATTAAAAGTGCTATTTCCAAACATGCTTCACGTGACCTGCGTAGCACATGGCTTTCACAGGGTGTCAGAAGAGATATTATGCTTGTTTCCAGATGTTGACAAATTGTTTTCTAGTATTACGAAGATCTTTGTGAAAGCCCCATCAAGAATCCTGACATTTAAATCCATTGCACCAGATGTACCTCTGCCCCTCCAACCTATCATAACGAGATGGGGGATATGGATCTCAGCAGCACTTTACTACCCTTCAAATTTCCAGAGTATAACTGAGGTGGTGAACGCTCTGGAGGATGAAGCATTTTCAATT
Source organism: Deroplatys truncata (assembly GCA_030765065.1). Taxonomy (NCBI): domain Eukaryota; kingdom Metazoa; phylum Arthropoda; class Insecta; order Mantodea; family Mantidae; genus Deroplatys; species Deroplatys truncata. Next base: position 190,617,524 of record CM060976.1, on the reverse strand, counting down.
GTAGCAGCCAAGAAACTTCTCAACTCTTCGGAAGTGAAAAATGACTTAACTTTCTGTGCGGCCAAGTTTGGGTTCCTGCCACAAGTGATCTGCCAGCTTCAAGAAAGAGGACAACCTTAACGAAGTCAGTGAAAGTTGTGGATGATGCAGTGCAAAGACTGGACAGTGTACCAGGGAAATGGGGTTCATTAGTTAGCGAAAAGTGTAAAAAATTCTACAAGGTGACAATTCTGTTGCAGTTGAAATGGATCCTACACTGATGTTATGTTTTAGATTTGCTCCAATAACCTCTGTCGATGTTGAGAGGTCATTTTCTCATATGAAAAATGTGTTATCTGACAGAAGACTCAACATGACCCCAGAGAACTTAAAAAAGCATTTGGTTGTCAGGTGCAACGAATAAGGCATTGCATTACACAGGCCTTTTTAAAAAATATTTCATTTTTGTGTCAATTACAACACTGGCATTTTGTTTAAAACTTTTAAGTTCTTTAAAATATGATGATCGAGTTGTTGAATAGTGTAATCTATTAAATAAATGGGTTTTTCTAATTGGCTTTTATTGCCTGTTTTAGTATTTAAAATGCCTTTTTTCCTGCCTATTTTAGCTATTTATAATGCCTTTTTGCCTACCTATTTTAATTATATATAATGCCTAAACTTCCAGTCTCTAGTAATGACTGTAACCTGGTATACAGAACCAAAAGAAATCTTGAAATAAGGCTTAAAAAGCATATGAGATGCATTTACCATAAACAGATTGATAAATCAGCAGTAGCACATCATTTCTGGTCTTCAAACAATGAAATCACTCCAAAAATAAAACTCTTAAAACCGATCAACAACAGCAATGAATTGGACATCTGGGAAAAAATACATATCGTCAAACACAGGAATCACCTAATGAATTTCAAACTACCGCCACCCAACAGCCTTTGGAGGTTCATCAACCTAGCACCAGAGAATACTACTAACCACACACATCCCCCAGACAGTAACTGGCGTAATTAGTTGGAAACAAGCTGACAATGGGAGCAAACCGTTCTCCCGAAACACGTTCAAAATAAGTATGTTTTAGTGATGCAGTGTAATAACCTCCAACTCTCTTTATTTTAAATTATGACACATCACTGTTACTAGCTTCTCAATCTTCAAAAAAATGGATAAATACATATTATATGCTCTTATAATAATTAATTATTCTGACTTTTTACAATGGAAAAAGTAGCCTGTATGTTATTTCCAGGTTTGTTTAGCATAGCTTAGCTAAGTTTAGATTAATTGAATGTAGGTTTTGCCTTCTTTTTTCCTTTTATAATAATAGTTGTTTAGCTGCCATAATTCTTTCTATTGTAAAGGGCAGTCCCTCCTTAGAGCTGTCAGCTCATTGCAACATTTAGTATACATAAATAAAATAAACAAATATTTTAAAATAAAGAGAGTTGAGGGTCGTTACACTACATCACTAAAATATTCTTACTTGAACGCGTTTTGGGAGACGGTTTGTTCCCATCGTCAGCATTTCCTCAACTGATTTTGCCGGTCATCGTCTGGGGGATGTGTGTGGCTAGTGGTGTTCTCTGGTGCTGGGCTGATAAACCTCCAAAGGCTGCTGGGTGGCAGTAGTTCGAAATTCATTAGATGATTCCTGTGTTTGACAATATGTATTTTTTCCCAGATGTCCAATTCATTGCTGCTGTTGATCGGTTTTAAGAGTTTTATGTTTGGAGTGATATCATGATTTGAAGACCAGAAATGATGTGCTACTGCTGATTTATCTGGCTGCTTTTGGTAAATGCATCTCATATGCTCTTTAAGTCTTATTTCAAGATTTCTTTTTGTTCTTCCTATATACAGTAGAATCTCGTTAGTACGTTTTAGCAGGGACCTAAGTATTTGGACGTCATAGGCGGGAAAACGTGTTAACGAAAATGCAAAATCTGCAATTTAAGAACATAGTAATAAAAATCTAATAATTACTACGTCTCCATGGGCAATTTAAATCGATTTTGAGTACAATTTCATACTGAATACGATCCGCGTTTCCATGTTAAATTCAATATGTTTAAATGGATTTGGATACACAAAGCCTGAGAATAAATAATTTAAGCTTTTATTTTGGTCAACTTGGATTTTTTAGGTTATGAATGTTTTTGAGAAAATAAATTGCGAATTGTGGAAGCGGCAATAGTGGTTTTGCTGTGTGTTTTATTACACACGTGATAACAATTTCTGCTAAAAAAGAAAAAATTATGAGCGTGCATCGTGTTATGAGTACAATAGACGATATTATCTTTGGTGTATACAAGACGATTTGAATACGGAGGTGTTTCCATGCAACAAATTTCGTTCCGGTCCTCTTCTGATCCTATTTTCCAAGAGAAAAGTTTTGTTTTAGTATTTTTCCATTCTTTAAAAGCAGTTTCAATCAATTTAGGTTTGCTAACAATCGTGTTTAAGGTTGATGGAACTTCCGCACTATATCGACATGTTTTATATTTGGATTGTGATTACATCAAGGATTTTCAGCTTTTCACTGTTGGTTATTTACCTACTACACTTTCTTTTTTTCATTGTAAATGAAAAGTTAAAATACAATCTACGGTTGTTTGGTCATCACTCAACATTAGAAACTATCGTTAGCGTTTACCCCGTTTACCACGCCAAGGTAAAGCATTCTCTATCCCGCCCACAGAAATCGTGTCAGACAAGTATTTAAATGCATGCATGTGATTGGCTGCCGATATCCACCCCGTGACCAAGGATTGACCAAAGTAGCAAATGAGGACGTCAAACTATGAACGTGTTATAATAAACGCCTACTCCCACTGTACTGATCAAGGATTGGCCAAAACAGCAAATGAGGACGTCAAAATTCAAACGTAGTAGGCGGGACCGGGAAAACGCACTAAGCAAACATTATTTATTATATTTGGTGATTTGGTACTGGGACTTTTATAATTCAACGTAATACACAAAACGTGTTAATGAGGAACGTGCTAACGAGATTCCACTGTATACCAGGTTACATTCATTACAATCAATTTGATATATACCAGCTGATTTATCATTGGGGATAGGATCTTTTTTTTCTGTTGCATGGTAGTTTCTGTATATTGTGGTTATTATTAACAGAATAACCACAATATACAGAAACTACCATGCAACAGAAAAAAAAGATCCTATCCCCAATGATAAATCAGCTGGTATATATCAAATTGATTGTAATGAATGTAACCTGGTATATATAGGAAGAGCAAAAAGAAATCTTGAAATAAGACTTAAAGAGCATATGAGATGCATTTACCAAAAGCAGCCAGATAAATCAGCAGTAGCACATCATTTCTGGTCTTCAAATCATGATATCACTCCAAACATAAAACTCTTAAAACCGATCAACAGCAGCAATGAATTGGACATCTGGGAAAAAATACATATCGTCAAACACAGGAATCACCTAATGAATTTCAAACTACTGCCACCCAGCAGCCTTTGGAGGTTCATCAGCCCAGCACCAGAGAACACCACTAGCCACACACATCCCCCAGACGATGACCGGCAAAATCAGTTGAGGAAATGCTGATGATGGGAACAAACAGTCTCCCGAAACGCGTTCAAGTAAGAATATTTTAGTGATGTAGTGTAACAACCCTCAACTCTCTTTATTTTAAATTACGACACATCACTGTTACTAGCTTCTAAATCTTCAAAAAAGTCAAACAAATATTTATTTTTTGCTTTAAGAGTGCATATGTAGATGTTTAAACATCCAATTTTCTTTCATTCAAAGTGGAAACAGATATTCATCAGTTTTGGTTGAGGTATTGTGTGCTGAGAAGGGCGTTGTCAAAATTGTACACTGTTTTTGTTTTATTGTAGCTCTTTGAATACATTTTTAAATATAAATACCATTTCTGATTTTGTTTACATTGAATACATGTGAACTTTTTAATTCTTACATGACATTAAAAACAACTATCTTATTTGTTTTTTTACTTTAAGTGGGCATAAGTAAATGTTTAAATTTGAACATCTGATTTTCTTTCATTCATGCGTGAAAACACATTTTCAACAGTTTTAGTTGTCTTTATTAAACATTTCACTGCAAATAAATGAAAGAACCTTACTGGGAATTAAATACCATTGTAAATGCTATGACCCAAGGTTATCGGGAGGTCAGCACCAGGCAGTTGGAGATAGGTAAATATACATGTCGCATTCTTGTCCAGTGTAAACACCAGAAGTGCTATTGGCAGATAGCCAGAATTTTCTGGAAGTTTCTTTGCCCTCCTCCTCCAGAACATGTTCCCAGATAGTTCTGTGTAAAGATTCCATTGGTTATATAAGCGAGCATTCTCACAAGAGCGGTCAATCAGTGAATGAGTGAGGTGGCAGGGATGTTTCTGCTGTGAATTCCTGGTTCTCTGAGAGAGTTGGTGACGGCTGTGTGATGTGCAGCGAGTGCTAGAAATTGTAGAAATCTTGTGTTCGATATTGTGAACCATCCAAAAGAAGAAGCTATGTCACGAAGAAAGTGTAGTGACAGTGTGAATTCTCATGAAAGTTGAACCAGATCGAAACGGTAACAGCAAGAAGTGACAATTATATATATTATATATATATATATAAAAAGAACTGGACAAAGTCACACTGGTGCTAGAAATCTGATATAAAAGCCACGATCGAGGAAATACTTAAACAGCAGTGAAATGAAGAGAAGGAGGAAATGAACAAAATGGAGAAGAAGGTGGAGAAGAAAATGGAATCTGGAATGGAAAAAATGGAGACACGAATGAAATCCAGAATAGAGGAGATGAGAATTGAAATGAAGAGTGTGAAAACAGAAATGAAGACTGAAATAGAGAAAATGAAATCCCAAGTAGGTTTTGACAGACAATGTAAGATCTTGGGATAAAGGCAATGGTGAAAGCCCTGAAGGACAACTTTACAAAGGAGTTGAAAAAGATTAAAATCTGGCATGGAAGATGGTCTAGATCAAGAAAAACAGCTAGATGGGCAGACGAAAGAAAACAAGAGGATGATAAGAGGCTGCAATGGACGAGTGTCTGGAACACTAGATGATGAGTGCTGCAGCCCTATGCACAGTCATGGTGCAACCTGCATTGGTTGGGACAAAAGAGACCTTGAGGAGGAAGCAACTGGAGGATCGAGACATGGGGTTGAACCTGAAGGATAAAGAATCTGACAAACTGCGTGGGCAGACTTCGCTCAAAGGGGCCAATTTATAAGAGCTGTTGGGCCCAATGGGACTCCCTGGTGGTCAGGAACGGTATATTGAAGAGAGTGTGGGAGTTAATGGAGTGAAGAACTAACGTGGAGCTCCCGAAGAGTATGGTGAAGGAAGTCCTCGAGGAGACCCATGCCAGTACTACCAGGGAGGGAGCAGCACCTGGATGCGAATAAGACCTTGAAGAAGCTACATTACCGATTCTATTGGTTGCATCTTCAAGGCTATGTGGAGAGGTAGTGCCAGCAATGCAACATCTACGCCACAGGTCCTGGGTCCTTGTGATTGTGATCTCGCTGCTGCAGATTGTGGAGCTGTTCGGGATGACCAGCTCTGAATCTGAGGAGGGAGTGTGTGATGCAGTGGCTATGACCCAAGGTTATCAGGTCGGAGTCAGGCAGTCAGAAATAAACAAAGATAAGTAACATTCTCACCAGAGGTGCTACTGGCAGATAACCAGAATCTTGTGGAAGTTCCTTCTCCCCTCCAGAATGTGTGCCCTGATAGTTCGAGAATGTTCTGTGGAAGATTCCATTGGCTATATCAGCAATGTTTCAGTTGAGCTGGTCAGTAAGCGAGTTGATGAGCAAGTTGGTGAGGACTGCTGTGGCGTGCAGCGAATGTTACTGCAGATTGAGAGATTTATGTTTGGCTCCCCAAGCAAATGAACCATCCAGGAGAGGTTACATCATGAAGAAAGTGAAGTGATGGGGAAATTGAAGTAGTTCACATTAGTGAAGTGACAGTGTGAACCAAGAGAAATGATGGGTGGGGGGAAAAAAACTGGATAGTCACAATATAATTTCCACAATACAATATGGAGGCATTCAACTTTGGGGCAGCCGTTACCCTGACCCGTGCTAAACACATTGTTACCAAATATTTCTATTTTCAAAGCATTTGTGAAAATCTATGCAAGATAGGAAAATGTAAATTATAAATATAAGGAAATATTGGTGACGTTAGGAATTAATTTCTAAAATGAGTAGCATTTAACACTAAAAATTCACATACCTTAATAACATGCTTTTGGGTTGCTAACCCATCTGCAGCTAGCTTCTGACAGCTAGTTCCCAATAATGCCAGCTAACATATCTACTAGTAACATTTAACTCACTTTGCAAGAACGAAGTTACATATTTACTTTTATAATCTGCAGGGAATCTGTCATATGCCACAGAAGATAGTTGTTAGTTTATATTGAATGTGTAAATTATGCATGTTTAGGTACCAAACGTGGCCTGCCCAGAAAGTGTTCCTGGACCAAGTCAGGTTTCACAACACAATTTGACCAGTACACAACAAGCTACTAGTATGGCAGGTGGTTTGGTAACAAGTGCTGCAGCTAGTCTTGCTTCTTTTTGGAGAGGATGGACAGGGACCAAATAGTGTCTGAAACAAGTCAAGTTGCAGCTTCAGGTAAGTTGCAAACAAATTTCATTTTTAAGGCAATCTATCTTTATCCATTATACTATATATTTGTAGTATGGTTGAAAAGTTCTAGTACACCCATTTACTTTTTGTGCATAAAATTGAGCTAATAATGCTGGAAATGGGGTTGCCAAATGCACAAATCAAAACTTACATTTGTGCAAACTGAAAAGTTTGTGCAAAATTCTATAGGAAAGTTTGCAAATTATAATACTAATGAGGCTTCCAGAAGTGCACCATGCATACTGAATTGAAACAAGCACTAATCTACTTATTGAAATGTGATTGTTGTTTTCTAATATTTATATTAAAACATTATTTTAAAACTAAGTTCTCGTGTTTGTTGTGAATGTTAATGCTACATCTTACCTGATGATGACACCAAACAGTTTTTCTTTTTTGTGTTCTCATACAAGCTATACACAAATAGTGGAGTCTCCCCAGAACACTGAACTTAACACCACTTATATAACACTTCTCACTTTTCTATTTATTGTTCATTTAGTATGCCTATTTTAGAATCAGTTTTTTTTATGTATTTTTGTTTTTCATCTCACTAGGACTAGCAGTCCATTCCCTTTTCTTTCTTGCAACAAATTTATCCATCACTTCTAAAAAGGCACACACAATAACAATCACGCAAACTTTTCAGATCAGAAATGAGCATCTCTAGGTGGGAGGGAACATTTATTTTAACTCTAACAAATGAATATGATTATTAAGGAATCCATCCCTCCCTTCACACAACCTTGTCTATTTTTAATGAAAATCCAAACTGTTAAAACATTTTTAGCAATGCTGTATAGAACATACAGCTCTCTCTCTCTCTCTTTCTCTCTCCTTCCCTTAGCCTGTCTTAACAGTCAACACATAGAATAAATACCCACAAATTAAATGTTTTTTTCTGTGAAAGATTGATGTCACATTTATGCATATTCTATTTTACAGTTAAATCTTATTGGAAACTGAGACAATACAATGCAAATAACAAGCTATAAACAATAACTGAATGGTTACCCTGAAAAGAGATCTGACAAAACATCAAGTGGAATAATGATCTACTCAGTGGATGTCATGGCTTGGTGGATGTGAAATAACATGGTGGAAGGGAAATAAAGTATTTCCCTTTCAGATCTGACTTATTGATTTTCCAATGTTGGCATTCTGGCGAATAGTGATTTATCTGCAAATAAAACTAAAGCTCCCCCCCCCAACAATTTATAGTTTGTGGGTTAGATCGCTTTTTGGGGTAACTATTCAATTGCAGTAGTTACTAATTGAAATAGCAAATACAAGCATCTTTAGTTTGGAGGAAGGACTTGTAGCTGCTGTATGAATCCATGAGAGGCCACATAGGATTTTAGGGCGCATTTTGGTAAAGGTTACCAATAAGATGTAACTTGTTAAAGTGGGGGAGGAAAAAAAGGCTTCAAGCACTAGAAGTATTAAAAGATACACCACGAAGTGGAGACTTCAAACATAAATGGAAACTTGTGCTCCCATTGTCAATTCACTGGTTAGATCACCAATGGAATTAATAAGAAAATAGGCAAGTTAATGTTTTATGGGGCATCTTATGGTAGAGGATCAGCAGCACCAGTATGTTTCTACAGCACAACTATTATAATGCTGGTAATGCTCTGCAAAATGCATACGAGAACATAGTGCTGCATTCACATTTGTGGAACTCATGGAGGAAACAAACTGAGGTCCTAGATGAACCAGTACATTTCCATTCAATTTCCTCTCCCCCTTTCTGCATTTATTTTACCTTGGTTTAACTGCGTGGTCATATTGCAGCTGTCCTGTTAGGAAAGACCTTGTGGCTTGGGCATCTCATGGACAGTTAGTCTTTTAGGTCTCATCCCTGTATCATACCATCTTGCTTTGTTGTGTCCACAGAGGCTTTAGTGCTAGACAATGTACCTCTGCTCCAGTATACCTGCTTTCATTATCTATGGATAGATGGCAGAGCATTCGCTATTACCATCTGTTTTCATTTTTACTATTGTTAAGGTGGAACTTTGGCTCATGGCATTAAATATCCAATCCAAGATTTACCTTGGGACTGAGGGAAACCATGAAAAAATCCAGTCGGGTTGATTGGCCCAAAGGATTTGAATGCAGGACCTCCTGAATGCGGGCCACAGGTGTTACCACCTTAGTCATCCTGCTTGGTCATTCAAATTTGTTTTGCAAGAAAAGGAAATAAAAGCATAGGAGATAGGTACATTGTAACTTTTGACTCACACTCTTATTATACAAGGTTTTCATTTCAAAGTTTACTAGCCCTCGATAAAATCAAAGTGAAACTGATGGATACTGTGGTGTGAAAGTTAAATATGCAATTACTGCTGATCTGAATAAGCATTCATTTTTACTTACTTCATTACTTATAGTAAGTAGAAATATTTGCATTCCTCCCAAAAATTTGAGATTTTGTGAAAATACACATTTTGAGGCTCCTTAAAGGGGAGAGGTTTTTAGAAGAATATATATGCGTATGAATGAACTTGCATTATAAATCACTGCCAAGAATTTCAACAAGGAAGTCTTTCAGAATATTTAATAACAGGGTGTTTTCATTAAAATAATCTGATGCACAACATTCATATGGTTTTCTACACCCACTATCATTTATGTTTATATCTCTTCTACAAACTTATCTTACAAAATATTTTTCTATCTCATTCATGTTAATTGAGATAATGGGTTTCATTACACATTTTGTCAGTACAAAGGCTGAATTGATAATTAAATGTTTAAAAAGCAGCTTGCAATATGCTGGCTTTGAAATTCTGTACTCTTTGCATGACATGATGAGAAACAAAAAACATATATATTTAAATCATTGAAAAATTCCAACAAATACCACAAAATAATTTAACATAAATTTTGCTTTAATGAGGTCTACATTTTTCGGGTATTAAATTTTTGTCTTCACAGCTTATTCACAGAAAATTTAAGAGATACATTTTCTCATACAATATCTTAAACATATGGGCTCTTAATGAATATTGTAATAATCATTTTTGAGAAAACCAAAAACAATGAACATTTTTCCGTGTAAAGGGTAGTTTAGAGATGAGGAATTTTCTCGAAAATCTACCTTGCATCCTTTCAAGATGCTGAATCTCTCTCGCACGCATACCTTTTTCTAAAAATGCCCATTTTGGATTTGAAGGACCTTAAAGCACGTATTTCTGGTAAAATCTTGATACAAAATATTTGAGCAGAACGCTTCCAAAATATAGTGCTTCTGTTACTGAAATCATATTGGCTGTTGATCATCACTGGCCTGTTGTAAAAATTTAATTTAATATCCATTGTGTACTTTCTTTTATTATATATATTTAAAGAAATTTATGCATCTGTGTTATTCTTTTCCAGGTTGATGTCTGCATTGTGATCCAGGTGAAGTCAAAATAACTGTGGTAGAATTTTGTAACATTCTACACACTTAATACAAAGTACCTGTTTAAGAGCTGAGTATTTCTAATGACAGTAATGATACAGGGAAGTTTAATAATCAGCTTGCATTACTTATGTTAGTTTCACATACTTTCAGTAGCTAGCTCTCTTTTGAAATGCGCACACTTTAAAAGTGTTTTAAAATTATTATTCTAATGTGTAGTGTTTTATTACATATTTTATAGAATGCCTAAAGTGGTACAATAAAAGAGGGAAAGTAGTTCAAAGCCATTAACATCACTTCAGCTGCTGTTGCTTATTTTGTACAGATTTTTATGTATAATGAGGCCTTTTTACTTGTAAGGACCTGGTTTTTAATGTGCTTAATGAAAAGAAAATAAATATGTACATGCATAAATTTTCATATTGAACTTTATTTTTATATGCAAAAATTCTCATTTTTGGAGAAATTTTTAACAACCCTCCCTTGTGTCTATCCTGACATACTAGGTACTTTCCTAAGTTTCCTCCATAATTCTGTTGAAGCCTATAGTACCCCCCCCCCCATATAGAATATCTTAACTCATATAGGCTGATAAATATTAACATGGTGTCATTCCCTTGCAGAAAATAGAAACAAAAAGTGCTGTATGGTCTAGGATACAGGCTAAGTCTATCTCAATTTATCTTACTTTCCCTCTAGGATGGTGTTGCCTTCATGTTAGCCTATTCCAATCTACCCTGCTTATTCTCTCTAAAAGGTTGTTACCTCCATGTTGGTCTATACAGCACACATCTGAAAGGATGTTTCCTCCATTTGGACCTAGCTCAGTTTCAAAACTTATTCTTTAAAGAAGCCGTGCAGGCTTTTCTACATCAGCTTAAGCCTTTCAGTCCTTGATTTTTCTAATGAAACAGCTTTTCAAACTTGATAGCATATCAAAACCATGTGTTCCAAAATGTTGCTAATTATTATTCTCAGATTTGCAGCTCACTTGGCTACATCACTGTCCAAGATTTCAATATTGGTGATTAGTTAGATCCAAATTTGCACTGTGGTGCTATCAAGTATGTAGTACAATGTGCTGTCATGCATTTAAATTGAGTAGTTAATTGCACTAGCATAGCCTCTCATGGGATTTAAATAAGTGGGTTTCACTCTTGTTGTCTAAAGTTCCAAATTTGTTGGTACAAAACAAACTAATTTTAATCCTGCATTTCTTTTTGAAAGTTAGGAAAAATTGAATGCTTTATATATATTTTTTTATGCCACTAAAATATGGGAATGCCCACACATTTAACTTTGTACTTTGTACATTTGTTACATCAAGAAGTACAAACCGAATAAAACAATTTATATCCATTCAGCAAAAATATCTCGAGCAAATCTTCACAACCTTCATTTAAATGTTTTATCATCATACCTCTTCTGTGCTATCACACTTTTCAGAGTTTTATTATTTTTAATGCAATACATTTATGAAATGTATTCAATATGCAGTCACTTTAAATTATTACACTGTCTTGCATATAAAACTATATACACTTTAACAGCTTTTCCACCATGTTCTGTTACTCAGCCAATAGTTTTGAACTTGCTTACATGTGGATGTATGGTATTAAACAATGGCATATTGTTCGTAGAGAAGTTCTCTCACTTTGTAATAGTCTTCAGATAAACAACCTTCCAGAATGACTCGTCCTGCTTCATGCTGAAATGAAAATGGTATCTATCAATATCCAAAATAACCTTTTAGTGTGTTACTAATGCAAAATTAGTTCATTTAAATCACTAATCCACCACAGCTGTAGAGCTTAATAAAAGGAACAAGAGTAATTTTTTTGTAAGTTAAGAGATTGGAAGAGTGATATTAAACTAAGTCAATAGACTCTACAAAGCAGTGTAAAGCACTATTTCCACTGGATACTGTTATATTTAACAGTTACTAAAAAGCAAGAGCCAGCTCAAGTGTAGTACAGATATAAAGGAGCACCATAATATGAAGAGAACTTGACACTGATGTTAAGAAGGAATATAACAGGGTATGCATCTTAATCAAAGTTTTCTTTCCCCTCATGTGAAAACCTGCCCTGAAATTCCTGTGTTAGAAGTGATATGGTGTATAAGGAGGCCTGACCCAAAATATCAGCTGCCAATTTTAACTGCAAACCCTCAAAAACACCAAATCTTCCATCTTAGCTACATGGAAATAATACTTCTAGACTAACTGGCTTGACCCTGACTGCTTGATTGTCTAGCAGGGTGTCAAGACTGGGCTCAGATTATTGGTTTCTGTCACAAGGGGGTGAGGAAGGTGCTCCCTCCAATTATTTAAACTCTGCATTGCATACTAGTTGAAGCATTTCAGCACCTTGTAATTAAAACTGGCAGCTGCTGTTTTGGGTGAGACCTCCATATACTAAACAGCTTCTGTTGAAGAAATTTCATACATGAGGGATCTGATACTTCCCTTGTTAGCAGTATAATGCATACATTAACTAATGCTTCCTGTGTATTGGGCCTAAGTATACAGCACCACCAACTGTGACTTTTCAATAGTAGTGTGTTACCTAACACTAAGTACCATCAGCCTGCACAAGTGTGATGCTAAAGAAATGAAAACAAAGATTGTTGATTTGTAGTAGCAACAGCATGCAATCATTCCTACGATCATGGTTTGATAGTGTAAATTATGCTTTTATGCCAGCCTATGAATTACGTTTGCCTTTTTTAAGCACAATGCTACCATGTAAATGAAAACAAAGATTTCTTATTTATATCAACAATTGCATAGCAAAGACTTTGGAACTTTGTGCCGATATCATTAAAGTACATGGCTTGTGAACATGAGGTCTGTGGTTTAAGTCCCACCAGGACCTTCCTCCCTCAGGTTTTTTACAGGTTTTCCTCAGTCCTTATAACTGATAAATGACAGTGAGTTACCCTAGACTTAGACTGGAACATTTCCTTTCCCAAATATCATTTCATGCATCATGTCCGTTAACTATGATGCCATATGTAGTATGTTTGTATACATTTATTTCCATAATGCTATACAAAATTCTTACAATTTTTAATACATTACTTTGAGTTGCTATTTTTTCTTTCTTTAGTCCATCATGCATTTTAACACCGTGGTTATTTATGCACGGTGGGTCATAACAAATATATGTAGTAAGAACGGATATTAAACAATCCAATGGAAAGGAGCAGGTGAATACATTAAAGATTAAAAACAGAAGCACCCAGTCGCTGACGATGAGGATGAATGCCCTCGAAAACGTTTCTGTTTTATACAACATTTAATTAGTGAAGGTGAGTGTCAAAAAGTGTGACTCAATCTACCATCAAGGTGAATACATGTTCATTCAATCAAGGACAGGAATGATACACAACAATTCTCAATTTAATTTGATAATTGTGGAGTTATTGATATTCAAGGTTAATCCACATTAAATCAGGAGCCAAAATGAGAACAGAAACTAAAGACCTGAGCTTTGAGGGATTTTGATTCACCATAAAATAAGGGTGGGAACAGAAAAGCATGTAATTAGTACATTGATAATGCAGAAAATGAACTTTGCACAGTGAGATTTAATTTGTTCATAAACAACCCATTACATTTATTAATTTGAATATTGTTAGATAACTTTGAAATTTAATACAGCAAATATTTTTAAAAAAGCAATAATATTACTATTTGCAATTCTTAAACTAAACATTGCATTTGACAGCATAAATAAACTGAGAATGGAAGCATATGCTGCTGCTGAGTGTCGGGGGGGGGGGGGGGGGGGGCATTCACAATGAAAATTAAGCATTAACATAATGCAAGACCCTCTGCAATGTATCATACCTTTAATGCCAATATCTATATGTAACAAAATAGCATCTCATTGGGTTGGTTTGGAAACAAATGTACACAGTATACAACACATTGTTTGCTAAGGAAACTTAAGTGTAAACAGCTTGTGTGTTTGTGTATATAGAGTATGGGTCATTCTTGTTGTGTTCCTGGATGTAAATCCAACTATGGTGCTACAGACACTTCAACATTTAGGTTTCCTAAGGAAAAGTTTTGAGAAAAAAATGGACTAGGTTTATGTACTTGACAATTTTGTAGTGGGAGAGAATTCATTGGTGTGCATCAAACACTTTGATGAGGGTATATTTCCATTATTAAACGGTGAACCACAGTTATTGTTCTTTGAAAAAAAACCTAAACTGCAATATGATGCATATCCAGGCTATTTCCTAACCAACCATCCTATCACACTGTAAAGATGCCTAAAGATGGAATAGAACCATGCTCTCATTCAGAATAAGTGCTTAACAGAGATGAAGACAATTTTAAAAAATGGTGTGAAAATCATGTCATTTCCGATTCTGAGACCTTCAAAAGTGAGGTTATGAAAACTTAAGTTTTACCCTTCATTTCAGTAGTGAAAGATTCTATGCCCATGAAAGTGAAGAAGCACTTAGTGATATACGTTCTCTCATAGTAGGTTTTAAAATCACCATCAGTTTAGATGTCAAGGTTTCTTACAAGAACTTATATGTTCCTCCAGAAAATTTTAAATAGATTCTGGAATCACGGGGGCTTAATTTTTAATAGATGGACCAAATTTGATAATTTATTAAGTTATCTTCAGAGCTACAGCAGTGACAGCTTTGAAGTTGATGAATAAGTTGATTGTAATTAATTTTTTGAAAGAAGCACTAGATTCAAAAAGGCTATTAAAATAAACTTTCTGGCAGAACAGTTGCAATTATGTGTTATGAAACAAGTAAAATATTCCACAGAGATGTTGATTTGGCCTGCAACAATTAATATTAATTTCCTAGTGCATATCAAGCAATAAGAGAAACAAATGTTTTGAATTTGCCACATCATATGTGCCTGAAACAAATAATAACAAAGTTCAACAAAATAGGTAAGATTGGTCCAATTACCCCAGGAATAGGAGCTTCACATAATGCATTCTTGATGGAAAAAGACAAATTGCTTCCAAGCCAAGAGAAAGCGATTTCCATTATGTTATATGAAATTTATCAAAATTCAAATGTAACATACAAAAGGGAAAAGATACTAGGAATGGTAGAAAACAGCAGATCCTTGGATGTAGCTAGTACTATGCAGGTTTTTATGTCTTCATCTCCACATTCACAAAGCAAGGAACTCCTCTAAAGAATATGCAAGCTGATACATTAAATAAAATTACAATTGAAATACTGACTGTAATGCACAACCTCGGATTTCAAGTAGTATGTCTGGTTTCTGATAATAATAATTGTGTGAACTGAAAGAATGTTTGTGACGATAGTCTGAAACCTTACATACTAAATCCAGCAAATCCATCCCTACCAATTTTTCTTCCCTTTGACACAGTGCACATATTGAAGTTTTCTCTGTTTTGGATGCCATTTCACACAATGAGGAAGGTACAATTTCATTATGTCAGCATGCAATACTAGAAACTAGGTTTACAGATCTGAGAGATGTACTTCACTCAGAAAAAAATATTACTGAAACTTGCACAAACTTTATCCCAGAAGCACTCTATCCTTCTTCTATAGAATGCCAAAATGTTACGCTCACTCTCAGTGTTTTTGATTGTACGAATATAGTGGCTCTTGAAACATTGAAAAGGCAGAATACTGAAATTAGTGATGCAACTACACAGTTTTTAAGATCATTTTCAAAGTGGTGGGTAATTTGCAATGTAAATCACTCAATGAAAGGGACATATACTAGGAATAATGACTCAAAACTTGTATTTCTTCAAAATTTAAAGACAAAGCAGATATAGAGGATCCTATTAATTACAGGGTTATTACTCTCCTAGCAGTGATAGGTAAAGTATACACAGGGATACTAGCTGACAGAATGCAGAGTTGGGCAGAGAAAGAGGGGAAGCTATCAGAATTCCAAGCAGGATTTAGAAAAAGGAAGAACAACAGATAACATTAATTATAAAGACAATGGTGGATAAATACTTGAGTATAATAAAGGGTGTAAGATTTTTGCTGATTTAGAAAAAGCATTCGACACTTATCAACAGGGATGCACTATGGTCAAAACTAATTAAGAAAGGAGTCAGCAAATCATTTATAAACAATATAAAGCATTTATGTGCAAATTATGAATGCTGTGTGAAAATAGCCAAGGGAAGAATTACTGAAGAGAATGTGAATAATTCAGGGCTTAGATAAGGGTGCAAACTTAGTCCAGTGCTATTTATAGATGATATAGAAGAGAGAAAAAAATTGAACAAGCATTCACCAATTGTTAATAATAAGGAAATACCAGGATTATTGTTTGCAGATGATTTAGTGGCAGGTTCCATCTCAGTTGTGGGGCTAAGTAAAGCTATTGAAGCAATTGGAAAGATTGGAGGTTGAGAATAAACAAAAATAACAAATCATGATTAGCAGTTTCCCGTCTGTCTCACCCGAAGCCTACTCACTGAATGTTTTAAGAAGCTACGCCAACTCGGCGTCAGTAACGCTATCCCCTCCTAGACACACTGTTTCCCCTGATTCGCCCCTACTCACAGACAAACTGCCGTGCTTCGGAGTCCAGAGAGCGTCTTAACATTAATATCTGTGCACATGCCACAATATGCAGCAGAGATATGTGGGCTGGAAAAAGGATGGGGAAATGTAGATGCTATACATAGGAATTTTTGCAAAATAAGCCTGGGATTACCAAGGAGTTCACCGAATGGAGTAGCACAAACAGAACTAGGGAGGGTGGGAGCTAAAGGTAAAATAGTAGAAAAGGCAATCAAATACTGGTTCAGAATAAAGCTACTAAAGGAAAATGAGATACTAAAGCAATGCTTGGTTGTACAGGAGAAAATGGGGAAAAAAGAAACTCGGATGCACAAGATACAGACAACCTTGGAAGAAATTGGAACAAGAGTGGAGGATATTGAAAAGCAAGAAATTATAAGTAGTTTTAAGTAAAAACAGATCATTAACAGATTATAAATATTTTAAAATGGAATGGGGAAAAGAAAGATTCATTGAAGTATGCCACAAAGAGGCCAGAATGGGGTAGGTATGGGCAAGGACAGGTGTAATGAATTTAAGTGGTCTAACAGGGAGAAGTGTAAGAGGGGGAGAGATGTACTAAATGTAATGGATTACGTGACAATTGGCATTATATTCTGGAATGTGAGGACACAGATAAAGGAACAGAGAATTTAATACTAAAGAAATGGAAAAATCTATCAACAGAACTAAAAGTTAGGAAGATTTTTAATACAAGATCAAATAAATATATGGAGAAAGCAGGAAAATATTTAAGTTAACTTTAACTTAGGTTAAAGTGGCTAAAAGAGATGTGAAGCAAATTGGAGAAGATACGGAAAAAGGGTAACAAGGCAAAAGTAAATAGTGGAAAATTATACTTCCTCATTATATATACAAAAGAATGTTAAATATAAGGGGAAGAGAAATAATAAGCAACTCCATTGTATTGTAAACATTTATAAATTGCATGTAAATTCAAAGTAGACAATAAATTATTCAATCAATCAAAATTTAAGAACCTATTTGGCATTCATCTGGTGTTTTAACGGAAGCTTAGTAATGACACTTATATTGCTACAACACACATACTGAATTCCAAGGTTGAGTTATGCAAATACATAGTCTGGAAGATAGATTTGTTGTTTGCAGCTACAATGTTTCTGTGGAAAAGTTTCCTGAATCTGAAAGAAAGCTTAATGGGTAAGGCATGCTAAAGCTGAAATCTGGCAAATTTGGGAAGTAAGCCTTAATGACTTTGCTTTAACAGTTCAGATAGGTAGTAAAGAATCTCTTGCAGATGATTTACAGCACTTAAGATTCAGCAATAAATTAAATACCATTTGTATAAATTTCTCCTGAAATAAGATTTTAATGCATTGCAAGTCACACTAGCAGTAAAGTTAATGAACATTTAATAAGCTTAAAAATTTGGTAATTGTCAATTTATGCTACACACTAATGAATAAATGGGTTTGATTTGTGATAAAGAGGCTTTTCATACTTTAATGAACTAAATCAAGGTGGTCTGAAATGTCCTTTGCCCTTTATGATTACCCTCTCTTCCAATGTGTATGCACTTCAAACCTTAATCAGCAGTGCTTATGAAACAGAATTTCTGAAACTACACAATCAGTGAGATGCAGTTGTAATATTAGCAGTTTACATATATGAAACCACTATCAATGATCTGGATGAGAGTTGCAATTGTGGTGTGTGTGTCTCAGAGCTATAGTGAAGAAATGTGTGAAAATGTTAAGTAACATATTAATTAAAATTACACTAAAGTATCAAATGAGAAGAAACATTCCAAAGAACTAGCCAAAAACCCTGAATGGAGAGAAAAGTTAATGGCTGTGGGCAGGATCAGAAGCGAAAGTGCAGTAGTGCAAGCAGCTCAAATTCAAGAATTAAACCTGTAGCAAGGCCCCCTGGAATAAATCATTTATAGCAATTCCACTTTGATGCTCTCTTAGCAAGAGAGCACACTTAGTTTAGGCATGATATTACCTGTATGATAAAGGCCAATATTAATCTACATTAATTATGTGGTCTCATACCTCTTGTACAGAAGCATAACATAATAATTAAGTACTTTTATGTAGACACTTCCTAGGAATATTTTTGTTATCCATACCCTGACTTAACACATACAGCTATTGTATAAAATATACAAGGTCAGCAAATAACACTGAACAATTTATACATCATCCCTTAATTCCTCTAGATATCCTTTGTAACACATAGCAACATGTCATATGTTATTGTATGCAGTTTATGTTATCACAATTATTTATGAACGGTTATTACGTTCACATAACATTTAAACAATACTTCCATCTTTCCTAGTTTTCTTTATTGAGAGGTCTTGCATTAATGACATAAAACATAAGCATAACAATGCAATATGTTGGCATTCACACAACTTTTTTTTTTTTTTTTTTTTTGGGTCAGTGGATCGGATTGGGACAGAGAAGTTAAGGAAGGTGTTCAGAAGGAGTAGTAAGGATGGGTAGTGGGGTTCCGCCATTGCACCCCCGATAGTGCGGTTGGCTGAACCGCCAGCTTTCGCCGGCAGCTTCACACAACAAATGGGAACATATACAGCAACCAATCGCAAGAGAGTATGAAACAGCCGAGCTAATAGGCAATCTACAAAGTGACCACCAACAAGAGGTTATGTACATATATAAAAATGTACAAGAGCAAGCTACCTGGTTAAAGGATGTTAAACTCACATAAAAGTACCATCTATCATCAAAAATTGTTTTGCTGGAGTTTTATAGATATCCCAGCTATTGCTGGCCTGTATCTTACACAAAAAGGCAGTTAGCAAGTCAATGCATGACAACGTAAGATGACAGAATTATCACATGATCACTCTTATCGGCTAGTTTCTTGTGTTTGAAATAGACATAAACTTTAAAGCTTGGACCTTGCAAGCTTCTAAGTTTGTGTTTAATTCAATGTTTATTTTTGTTTACATTATTCATTGTGAATGGTTCCATTACAATAAATATCTTCTAGTCTTTAAGTTTATATTATGCTTACGCTTAATTTCCATTGTGAATGTGGCCTCATTCTAGTCTTATTTTTCTAAACTTGATACTAGAGGAAAGGCGGCGCCGTGGCCGAGTGGTTAGACCGCTCGCCTCCCACCGAGGCGGCCCGGGTTCAATCCCAGGGACCTGCATGTGGGATTTGTGGTGGACGAAGCGGCGTCTGGGCGGGTTTTCTCCGGGTTCTCTGGTTTCCCCCGCCATTCATTCCATCAACTGCTCCATCATCACCTTTCCTTTCATCCATTTCACCAACATTTCGTTTCATCTACTTCCTTCATCCCATACCAGGCATCGGGCTGATCACCCATCCTGGATGCTCTGTCTGATCCATGAGTGTCTGCTCCTTGACGGGCCTCTGACCCCAGGCACCCGCTTGTAAGTCCTGGGGGGTGTAAGTCCTACATAAGAGGAGGGTAAACAGATAATGAATGAATGAATGAATGATACTAGAGGAAGCTCTAGTAGCTGTTATGGGTCATGATCTCCTGAATGTCATCTATAATGAAGATAGCTATTCACAATTAGCATATTGTATGCTATGACTGGCAATAGGAGACCAATCTTCCCTTTCCTGGTCTCTGGAAAGCTTCCCTTGATGGTGTGAAAATGAGTGTGAATTGTTTTCCTTGTTTCCATTCTTGTACATTGGGCTTAAATGGTGAGAATTTTTTTTTTATTATTCTCGGAATGTATAAGCAAGGTTCTACTGTAATTAAGTTATTTAAAACATTTACAAATATTCATACTTTTAACATAGATAACGAATTAAGGAGAAAGGTTTATTATATTCCTAAAATATCCAGAGCATTCTTGCATACATGCTCTTGAATGTTTGTTATGTGACCACACCATTTCAACTACTTAAAGCATGCATTTAGGTGGACAATGTGCATGGCAATTTTTACACACAATATTGCAACAAGCAACTCAAATTAAAAATTCTTTGAATGATGTCTTGTTGGCAAGGCTGAGTAAAGGAGGACCTTAACTATTTTGATAATTATGGTATGTGCAAGTTAATTATTTCCAGTAAATTAAACATGGATTAATTTTATCCTAAACTAAATTTTCTTTGCCATGCTTTGTATTTTCAGAGCAATGGTGATTCAACCTGGCTGTAAATTTCCAGCTTTGATCTCTGGTTTTATGGATTTAAAATGGGGACCCACTTACCACATGTCAACTAGAAGTGTAGGAGTGCACAGCTGTGGTCAAGTAGGGGAAGTTTAGTATAGTAACAGACTTGGAGAGTGGAGCAGAGTAGATTGTTATAGGAGGAAAATGAGATCTTTGCAAGCAGATCACTATAGTCGGGAGCACACACAAAAGCGGGTTGGGGAAAGCCATTGCACAGGGGAAGAGACAGAGATAATACGCTGTCTTTCATTCTTGCTCCTTAGCTCCTCTCAATGGGCTTTTCAGTGATAAATGGCTATCAATGAATGACATGACCTTCTAATTTATTGTTATAAACATATTTCTGAACAACTCTTTGAAACAAGTAATGATTAGATTTTGATACAACAGAAAAATGCCAAGGAATACTGCTAAAGTGCCACAACCTGCATTTGGGAAAGAGCAATGAGTGACTGACACTCATGTGCCAGAGGAGGTCATGTGGCAGGTATGTCACTCAGAGTAGTGTTGCTGCACAACCTGCATTCACCCGCTTTCATGTGTGCCACTGACTGTAGTACACTTGGTGCTGTTTCAGGTTGTAAGAAGATTAAAGAAAAGGCTCTGAGCAAAGCCATGCATTGAATTTAGTGGCAGATGGCAGTGCCTCTGAAGCCAGAGCAAGGTTTATATTTAGCATTTTCAATGGTTCTTAGAATGGATACTGGGTAGCTTTAGTACCTACTCATTTAAATATTAATTTCATAGACCAGCAGATCTGTAGTATGTTAAACTTGATTCTATTCATGAGGACAGTTAAGTCTGATAAACTTGGGCAATTTTGTATTTAATTAGTTTCAAAGTCAATCACTGCGTTTACAGTAAGATATCACCTCAGTCAATTGTAATATTAGTTTTCTCATACTTATTAACCTAATCTTTTCCCTTGCACTTACAGCAGAACAAAAATTGGCAAGAGGTGCTTATTTAAGGACCTTTTTTCTAAAATGCTATCCTTTTTAGTCCCTGTATATTTCTGGTGAAATCCCATCAATTTTCAAGATCGAATGCGATATTTCCTTTAACTTATTAGTGGTAGAGCAAGTAAAAGGCATATTCCAAATCTGGGCAAGATGAAACATAATTC
This sequence comes from Deroplatys truncata, assembly GCA_030765065.1. Taxonomy (NCBI): domain Eukaryota; kingdom Metazoa; phylum Arthropoda; class Insecta; order Mantodea; family Mantidae; genus Deroplatys; species Deroplatys truncata. Next base: position 190,595,574 of record CM060976.1, on the reverse strand, counting down.
CATTTCTGAAACATACTCTGAATGAAGAAAGAAAGGGGGGGGGGAAAGAATTCTGATGTGTTGCATTCACGACTTTCTCTACTCACTGTTCTGCAAACTATTCTTATAAAAGGTTATTCTTCTATCTACTTCTTGTTAATGGAAATAAACTTTCATTACACATTTCGTTGTAGGTATAAGCCGAATACAGCACGCTAAAGTGATAGATTTTTAAAAGACCTGCCACTTTGTGATGGCTTTGAAGTTCCATGCTCTTTGCATGACTACAAGAAAAAATGAATAGCAACATCACTTAAGAAAGATATTTGAAAATTTAAACTAAAACCAAAGAATATCTCAGAAAAAAATTTATTTGACACATACCTACATTTTTACTTCCTCTACTACATATAGTAAGCAGAGGAAATATTGCATTCCACCTAAAAATTCGATATTGAGAATTCACATGGAAATACGTGTTTTGAGGCACCCTGAATTCAAATGAAGCATTTTTGGAAACATGTACGTGTGTCTGTGAACAGCATAACTCACAAATGAAAAGTTGGATAAATACCAAACCCTCAACTCTCTTTATTTTAAATTATGACACATCATTGTTACTAGCTTCTAAATCTTCAAATTAGTCAATTGGTATTTAAGTTCAATATTTTCCAAAGATGTGTCACAATTTTAAAAAAAAATTCTCCCACCTCAAACTATCCTTTATATGGAACATTTTTCGAAAATTTTGATTTAAAAAAAATGTATATCTTGAATTTACAGGGAACAACCTATGAAGTCCTCTTCATTTGTATAATCTTGTACAACTGGTCAATGTTTAGTGATAGATGAAAACGTACTACTCAATAAATGTAGATTTCCTTAAAAGACAAAATTTATTTAAAATGTCTTCTTTTTTTTTTTTTTTCTTTTTTTTTTTGTGACACAAACTGTTTCTAAGATATTCTTTATTAAAGGTTTGAATTGTTCATTTCTTAGCCATTCTCTTAAGTCCTTTCAACATTCAGTTGTTTCTCGCGATTGCACGGTAACAGTATAGAATTTTAATGCCAGCATATAGCATCCAGTTCTTAAACATCTGACTATTGCTGTTCTCTTTATATCTATAACAAAATGCGTAATATAGCTATTTTTGCAAAAGTTTATTTGGATTAAAATGTTGTTGTTCACCAATAGCACTGGGGATTAATTGATCTGCATCATTTTCCCTCTGGCTTTGGCTTCCCAATATAAAGTCTGTAAATTATCACTTTTAAGGCCTTTGCATTTGGCGAGATGCTGTTTGTTCAGGATAACATCTTCACAGAGAGTGCACTTGGGTGTAGGTAGGCATGTATCTTGTAAAGGTATTCTGCGAGGCAATCGTGGCCAGTTGCCCTCCTAAATAAGGCCACTGCAGTTTTCCTTGGCATTTTTGGTATATCAACTCTATCTTTAATATTCTTATAATCCTTATCTTTTAATTTATCTTCTCTACTGTCTTTTAAAAAGTTGTTTAAATTGTTTATTTATTTCTATTTGTCCTACAGGTTTTATTTGTTGTACTGCACCTTTCTTTGCTAATTGATCCGCATGTTCATTGCCCAAAAGTCCAACTTGAGCTGGGATCCATTGTAGAATGACATGATTTCTAGTTTCAACTGCTTTAATTAGGCTTCTTATTTCTTTAATATTTCTTGTTGTTTTGTTATTATAATCTACTATTCCATCTATGGCTGATTTTGAGTCTGATAAGATGACTATTTTTTGTTTTATGTATGGTCTATATAAAATGTTCTGTAATGCTGCTTTTATAGCTGTTAATTCTCCATCATAGTGGTTTGACGTTTCATCTAATGTTAGATACTGCGCAAAATGTTTACAGTATACTCCTGCACCAGCATTTTTTTTATTGATGAGGGATCCATCTGTATATATTCGGAGCCATTCTTTTTCTGGGTATCCTTCATTTTCCGTAGCTATTGCTATGGCTCTCATTTCATCTGGTATATTGTTTTGTTTGTGTATTGTATATATCAGGTCATTCTGATATTGTATATCAATATATTCTATTGGACTCGTTACCTCTGTTACTATTATATTTGTTGTAATTACATTCTTGTAGTTTAAGTTATTAATACATGTTCTGAAGCTTATTTGACTTTTTAAATTACTTATAGTGTCTTCTGTGTGGTACTACTTGTATCTGTTTCCATTGATTTGCAGTTTTTGTGCTAGAGTAATTGCTTTCAACGCATGTTCCAATTCTATAGTCATGTTTTTTGTGAAGCTTTGTAATTGGCGTTGTTTTTACAGCTCCTGTTATTATTCTTAGTGAATTATTTTGTGAAATTTCTAGTTTAATTTTATGTCTCTTGTTTACTGTTGCTAGCAGTTCTCCTCCATACAATAGGTTAGGTTTTATGAATGTTTTATATGTATTATTAAGGAGGTCCATGTTTCCACCCCATTTTATTCCTGCTAAACATTTTAAATAAATTAAAATGTGGTAGATAGAAAAATAAGCTTTAGTAAGAATAGTTTATATACCCACTAATAAAGATAGAGGGTGGAAAAAGTCATGTGAATGTATCACATCAGAAATTTTGTGTAGTACATTTTTGTCTATCTCTTACAGTTTACAAGTTAGATAAAATTTATTCACAATGAAGAGTTCACTGGCAGAAAATTCAAAATATACATTTTGTCTTGAAAATATCTTAAACATATGAGCTTGCTTGCAAAAACAATGTTTAGACAACGTTTAGTTATAGGCATTGCTTAACTCATTGCAAAAACAATGTTTAGTGCTAAATAGTGTCTAAATAGCATCCATGTTTAGACACTGCATAACAGGTGGTTTAGATGGTGTTTAACCTTAAACTGCAGTATTATTTCTCATGAGGTAAAAAGCGGGAGCAAAGAAACAAGATGGCAATTAGTGATTCTTTGGTATTGCTGGATGATATGAAGGAGTTTTACACTCAGAAGGGTGATACAACCACAAAACGTGCTCAGAGTCCGTTCTAATCCCTTAGAGCTTTATGCCAAAATGGAATTCAAAGCAAGATTTAGGTGAAAACCCAGATACATATTTGATTAACGAAGTGGTCTTAGAGCTAGTATCTCCATAACACTATTTGAACACAAATTAAATTAATGCTTGTGCCTCTCGCATGCTGTTTCATTCGTCCTGTGTTTTTTCTTTTAACAGTTGTATGAGAAAAATATGCTTTAACATGTGTTAAAATAATGTAATCTCCTCTGCTAACTTGACCAACACTCGGTGCATGTGGCTTATAATAATATATTACAGCATAATTTAGTATCCTTCCTCCCAGTTTAATGCATACAAGTTGGTTTCTTAAGGGTGCAGAATTTTAATATGAATAAATGCGCTCAGGGTTTTTTCTATATAATAAGCCAGACACTACCTAACCTCATTTTAATGTGATTTTATGCAGTGAAAGCAAATCTAATGTGGAGGTTATTATGAAATGTAATTCATTTATTTATTCTGCTGTTTGAACTAGTGGTTCGGTTTAGAAAGTTGAATTAAGGTATGCAGATGTAATAGTGCATTGCTGCACCTGTATGAAGCAAGCATGTATTGCCTACTGCACACATGGTTCGTTCATTCATTCCTGGTGTTAGGATTGTAGTGAAACAAATATTTCTTATGCACATCCATAAAATACAAAGGCTTTATGAATCAAATATAATTACCAAAAAATATTGGGAATATACTGAAGAAATAACACGTTTAATAACAAATTTTGACAATCCACAGATTTCAGTGAATAGAGTGGAATGTATGACAAAGGACAATGAATCAGATGCTTAAGTTAGTATGAGCATTGGCAAACAGAATGCTAAAGATCCATTATAGTTCATCAAACTGGATGTACTTACTAACAAGCCCTGATTTTTGTGCATTTGCATTTTGGCACCACATAGTCACATTCATATAGTATTTTTCAGGTTATATAAAACAACTGCTTCAGTAATTTGGAATATACTTTTTTTACATATTAAAAATTATTATGGCAACCAAATTTGTGCTTTGTCAGCTGTAAATTACACTTTTAATTTTTTTAAGTATGTGTTATTATATTTTACATGCTTATTTTTAAAGCGAGCATTGGTTTGGTAATCTTATACCTCAAACTCTCTTAATGTACCCAAAAGGGTTTCTATTTCAATAGTGCCGAAATATTCTACTAGTTCAGACATTTTGCTTTCTGTGCCGCTGGCACAAAAAAGACTGTCGAAATTCCCCAAACCTTTCTTCTACTGCTTCCGGAAACATATACGCCGTGTGGTGTACAAACTCAAAAGCTTTAAAATGCAGTGTTGCTGCATTCACTTTCGGGGCAGATGGCGCTTTAAACGCTGCTTAGCTAAACACCGTCTAGACATGGATTTAGCAATGTAAAGTTGACGTTTAACCGAACAATGCTTAAGTCCTTAAACAGCGCATCGTTTTTGCAAGCGGCTTATGGCGGTTTATTCAAAAGAAGGGGGCACTTTTCTTGAAATATAAAATATATATCCTTGGGAGAGACAGAATTTAAATACTACGTTTGGTGTATAATCAAGTTTTCATTTTCGAGTTACACCGTTCAATGGCAGGCATACACCCTCTTCAATACTTCCTCTATACTATAGATAAGTAGTACAGAAAGTAAACATGAGAAAAGCTGTTTTTGCAAGCAAAATCTCACATTAGCCATGACTCAAAAAAAGTATGGAAGCACTTCACTGCAGAAATCCATCTGTAGAATCTAGGAGAGTGTACTTTATGGCAGCACAAAGCAGCAGATATCACAAATATGTGTGTGCTTATTCACAAAGCATGCTGGCATCCATCTGAGTTATATGCCATAGAAAACTTAGGATAATACATGAGAGCAATGAGAAACAGCAGAGATCTGCTCTCCTTTGGAAGAAATGGTCACTGACTTGTTATTCATTACCAAACTAAACATACTTACCCTTCTTACAGCTATAGTACCATTGCAGCACCAGAGAACACCTCCAGAAAATTCTGATGAAATATTATTTTTGTTCAAAACTTGTTTGAAATCAGACAATTTAAGTTCATTGATGAAAGCAGTTTGATGCCCAACAACCTAAAAAATACAGAAGTTAGTAGTTTCTTTAATAACTTTGTTTTACAAAATAAGTATTATATCTCTTACTGCAACATTGTTTCTAGCAAATTAAAGAGATTCTATTATTTTACGGCCTAAACAATATACAAGAATAATATTATGTAACAGAAGACTGGAAATAATGATGTGTTTTATCATTAAAGGGTGATGAGTTGGTATTAGTTAACATTAACATTACCTACTACGGGCTGGTTTCACCAATTGATGTTAAAAATACTCTAACGTTAATCTTGTTTGCTAACATTATGTTAAACCTTTTGTGTTTCATCAAGCTTTTACAGTAGAATGTTAGCTAATATCTTATTAATGTCAAAGACAACTGCAAAACAACAGCTGTCAAGAAGGTGATGACCAAATTACATGGCTTCCATGTACTTTGTCTATGCATTGCAGCACACGCTGCTTCAGTAGCAGAGAGCAAGTTACATCCACAGATATAGTTTTCCTATAGTCACAATGTATAATAATTCTTACATTTACATCGTGCCTTATTGATCTCTAGCACAAAACAATATGGCATCAAAACACATTATGATCAATAAGGCATTTAAGAACCTTGGCTCTCAAGAACAAAATCAACCATAGAACAGCCTTTGGTATGGTGATGCTTAATATTTGCGCTATCTTGTGGAAATCTTTGAAAAAAATAGCTGCAGTTGAACTTCCAGTTCCAACTTCCGTTTTATTGTGAGCTTCGCTTTTGTCTTGTACACTTGCAAATTACAGCAGTATATCGATCTTCATGCATTCTACTTACCCAGTTTTTTATTACTTATTACTCAGTTATTAATTGTTATTAGTCTGTTTTTGTTATTTGTTATGTTGTTCACGGTTATTCTCTTTCAATCCCTTGTTACATTTTGTTTGCATCTTGTGATGTCATTTTTGTTAATTTTTTTATTTTCTGGTTATTTCTTCCTGTTATTGTTCTTGCTATTTTAACAATGGAGAATAAAAAAGGGAAAGGAAGTATTTTTCCATTGAAGGAAAAGTTACAAATTTGGAAAAAGTGGTGGACTCATTTTTGGAACATGTGTTTCACTAGCACATGATCTGAACATTGATGTGTCAACTTTGAACATGATTATAAAAAAAACAAGGACTTTTTTAACAAAAAAAATTACTATAACAGCAAGTGCTTCGGAGTGTGGAGCACTTCAAAGAAGAGGAAGTACATCAGTCACTCAAAAATATGATACCATGAATAGCTGGTTTGAAACAACTAGAGAGGCAAATATACTAGTCAATGGAGTACTCTTAAGGGAGAAGGTGCTTAAAGTGACAACTATGCCGAGTATAGAAAACTTAACTGCATCCAGTGGGTGAATGGACAGATTCAGGAAGGGTTACAATGTAACCTACAAAACTGTGTGTGGCTAGTCTTCTGCAGTTTGTGATGAAAGTGTGAAACAGTGGATCACTGATAAGCTTCAAGAACTGATCAAAAATCATGATGCTAAGGATGTGTTCAACATTGATGAAACTGGATTGTTTCTTAACATTCTGCCTAGCAAAACAATGACATTTAAAAAAGATAAATGTCTTGGCACTGAAAGACTTCAACCATTTATGATAGGCAAATCTAAAAAAAACATGCTGTTTCAAGAATGTGTGGTCCCTGCCTAAATCATATGCCAATAAGGCAGCTTGGGTGACATCCAATATATTTTGGAAACAGCTTTCTGCCCTTGATGTTAAAATGGGCGCACAAACAGGAGGATCCTTACTGTTCATCAATCCCTGAGCGCACATCCAGTTGATATGCATTTGAGAAATATGCAATTGGAGTTCCTGCCAGCTAATTGCGTCCATTAGATCTGAGACTATTAACATTCCTTCAAGATTGTACAGAAAGAGCATGGTGCAGCAAATACTGAATGTAATGGATGCTGGTAAGGACCTTTCTCCCTTTAAAATTTCTGTGTTTGATGCACCCATTTCACTGTGAAAGCATGGAAGGATGTCATGAATTTCACTATAGCCTACTGCTTTCGTAAGGGAGGGTGCTTTTCTAAGATAGGATTCTTCCAATTGGAAAGCACCAAGCTTGAAGAAGAGAAGGAATATGAAATCAACTCCCTTTTGACCACCTGAGAAATTTCTGAGCCGGATTGCAGTGGATAAGGCTGTTGCCATTACTGAAGAGAAGTCTTTAGAAGATTTTGTATTTGAGCATACTGCAGCAGACTCTGACAGCAGGATGATGAGGCAACGAAAACAGTATTAAGTGTGGTGCCAACAAGCATTGGGGCAAGTGCAGCTGTGGAAGTGCTCTGAAAATATCTTTTGTGTATAGATGGTGGCGAAAAAGACTTTGAAAAGCTTTATGAACTTGAGAGAAACAACTAGAGGAAATAAGATCAAAGCAAAATTCTATTGGAGCAAACTTCAAGAAGCTTTGGAGAAAATTTCAAGAAGGATTACAACTCGCTAATTGTAATTGTATAATAGATAAATATTCAACATATTCAACAATTAATAATTCATTTCCTATCATTATTGCAAAAAGTAAGCTTTTTGTGTTTTTTTATTTACATAAAAACAGAATTTTTAGAATGTTATGTGCATAACAATTGCTAAACCCTATCCTTTCACATTAAAACTAGTAACCTGTTAAAGGTAATAGTATACCAGATTACTAAATGAATAAGCAGTGAAAAAGTAAGTTTTTTACAACAGTGCAACACATATTTCATTCAACTGTATTATTCCAGTCAATCTTTTTGTATGGAGATTAGGTGATACTACATTATTGACCTGCTTCTCATTTCCCACAATTTACACTTTCCCCCATTTTACACCATTTTTCTTCTAGTCCCCTGAATAGTGTAAAAGGGGATAATACTGTAATTGCCATGTGATTTTCCTGATTTTTTCAGGTTGGAATTGCGATGTCAACTGAAAAATCTAGGCGCAGAAGAATTCATGTTTCAAAAAAGTGTTAATTATAGGACTGGTACAGAGGAGAAAGTATAGCAGAAATAGGCATGTTTTACGCTGATAGTATTCTAGCCTTTTGTGTTTCCTTACAACCCTGCTCATGACCACTTTGGACAGTTGTACCATCACTATAAATTCCTCCTTTTGAAAGTTTTCAAATTCATTATGATGCATGGCTCTTCTTTAGTATAAAAAAAACTCCAAATACAGCCACTCCATGTCAACAGCTTGGTTTGTGGCAACTATTTTCTAAATTCTAACATTTGTTAAAGACCTTAACACAATAGTATAGCAACGTTAAATTAACAAAAGTTTTAATGTTACAGCTAACATTGTTTGATGAAACAGAATTTGTGTTAACTTAAATGTTACAATCATTTTAATACAACAATGAAATTTAACATTGGTTGATGAAACCGTACCTGAAAGTTTTTAGCTTGCACTTATTTCATAGATGATTTGCCTCCATCATCAGCAATTATTCAACTGGCTAGATATGCTAGTTGTAGATTGGTTGTATGTGGTGGCATCTTTCCATTCAGAAATTAATTTCCACAGAGTTTTCTGGGTGCAAATCAAAGTTCAAGGTGTGTATCTTGATTTTTATGAGTAGTGTTTTCTCTCATGTGTTGCGCTCAGCTGCAATCTGGCTATTTTAACAGTTTAATATTTGGCACAATTTCATGGTTAATAGATCTGAAGTGATGAGCTACTGCAGATTTTTGTGTATGTTTGTATTTTACACATATGTGGTTTTTTAGTTTGGTTTCTATGTCTCTCTTGCCAATATAGAATTTATTGCAATCTGGAAAATCAGTTTTCTGTGTTCAGATACAAGAATCTTCAGCAACAGCATAGAAATTTTTGTACACTAAACCTATTCTGTAGTGTTAAGGTGATGTTACATTTTTTGAAGATGGTGCTGAATTGGTGGAATGTTCTAGGTGAATTTCTTGAAGTGTGTTTTCTCTTTTTGTTACACCAGTTTTGCACCATCCTTTATGTTTTATATTTGTGAAGTCGGTTTTATGAACAACATCACTCACACTTTAATTTGTGAGGAACTAATTTTAGGAGCCATTGTTGTTGCAGTTGTCTGCAGCCTTCTCTCTGGTGATGGAATGATGAATTTCTGCACTAAAATGTCAACTGGCAGGATTCAAAATTTATAAGATGGACTCTGTGTTACCATATTAAAATGTTTTTTCATGTATTAGGTTCATTGTGGCCTGTTATGCGTTTTAGTAATTTCAGATTTGGGTCCAGGTTTTCATACCGAAAGTGAGATGCTACTGTTGATTTGCCTTCTTGTTTAACTTATATTTCTGAAGTGTTCTTTGGTTCTAGGTTTTAGATTACTTTTGTTTTTTTCTATGTAAAACTTTTCATAATCCATGCAGTTAATTTGTCTAGTGGAATCTCATCTTTTGTTTTCGAATTTAGCATGTTTCTCATGGAGTATTTGTTTATGGGAGCCAAGATGATATTTTGTTCTCTAAAGATCTTTTTGAATTTTCTAAATGTCTTAAACTCTTTTGGGTGATAAGTGAACCTCCAAATGTGCTGTTGCAATTTTTTTTCTCTGGTTAGGCTGCTTGTGGCTTTCTTTTGCTTTGTTTATCTTCTTGTATACAAGACTTTTGTTGCATCCATTTTCTCTGCAATGTGGATTATGGTAGTAACTGCAGCAATTTTATGCAAACATAAAACACAGTACAAAAAGTTCAGGTGCGAAGAGCATTTAGACCAGTTTAAAACTGGTGTTGGACCAAAACAAAACAAAAGTTAATGAAAGTGAATTGTCATTGATCGAGAATCAAACCTCCACAAAAATACTGTTTGCTTCTTGAAGCAATTGCTTCAGGAATCTTCCAGATAAACTCACAAACAGTAGCTTTGGAAATGCCAACACCATGACCTACTGTTAAATGAAAAGTGCCTGTAGCATAAAATTGCAGAGCAATTAACACTTATTGCAGAGAAGAGAGATGCATGTTTTTGTTCCTAGTATTCTAACCTCTTGTATTTCCTCTACAACCCTGCTCAGGTCCACTTTGAACAGTCTGTATTGCTTTAAAAATAATTGTCTTTGCAAGTTCTCAAATTCATTATTAGGCACAGCTCTTCAGTTAAGAAAGCATTAAAAAAAATCCAAATACATCAGCTCTGTCTCAACACTTGGTTTGCGACAGTCATTTTCCAACTTCAAGGGTATGGCAATGTCAACTTAACACAATGTTACAGCTAACATTGTTCAATGAAAAAGAAATCATGTTAACTTTAACATTATTGTGTTAAAATTTAACATTGGTCAAACCAGTGCTCAGTGATGTTGGGTTGCTAATACCAGCTCATCATTAGCAATAGGCAGAATATGAAATTTCATATTTTAAAGCATACTTGTTATCATTATGCGAACAATAATTCAAAATGGGACAAAACATTCATATTTCATAATATTTCGGTAAAACCATAGTATTTTCTGAAAATTTTCATATTTTTAGTTTTAAGATTTACGATTTTTCACTTTTAAAATAATGTCCATTTGTAATGAACTGGGCAGTTTTCTTGAAACACATTTACAAAAACCTATGCCACTCTTTCAGAAAAAATGTCTGGAAAAATTTGCAGCATGCTTTTCAACAGTCAGGTACAGTTGAGAAAATGTAGCACTACATCTATGTGACATCATGTAATATACTGTAATTACTTAATTAATATTAAGCAAGAACAAACCAATCAGTAACTTCTTTTTATTTTTTTTCTAAGTTTAAAGGCTGGTTCACAATAACCTGAGAATGTAAACCAGAATGGAAAGAATAGTAAGCAAAACAGTATGCAACATTCTGGTTCACAATAACCTGATAACGAGAATGGGAATGCATATTGATAGCAAAGCAGATAGCTGTTTTTGCACATTGGGATGTTCATTTGTTTGTAAGTGACCAATGATAATTTTTTCACCAGCTCCCAATTCAGTCAACATAATGCAGGTTAGCCAATGCCAACATTCGATAGAGTAGACATTTTATAAATGGAGATCCATTACTGTTTCTGATTCCTAGGGTTATACCAAACTTCATGCTTTTACTACTTTTTAAAGTTGTTTCTTGTACTTTGTTAATTTCTTTGTAGCTTTTGCAGTTGCTTTTTAGGCAATAGCCAGTTTTGAGTTGCATATAATGATGCTTTCTCTAGAAGAAGCAACACTCAATAGATATGAAGGAGTCAGGATCTGTGATCAGGATGCACACTTGCTAGAATTTCTTCTTCATTTTCCCAATTTGCAACTAGAGAGTGCTCTAGCAGCTGTTTCATGGCATGCCGCTTTGAATAATTTCTACAGTGAAATGGATCTAACTAATATGCCATGCCCAGGAACAGGAATGAGAAAGTTAAAACTTGACTAAGTCTTCTTTCCTGTTCCTGAGACCTGGGAAAGTTTCCCATTAATTGTGAACGTTCACATTACAATACATGTATTGTAGCTTTGTCATTCTGGTTCTGGTTTCTGTTCTTGGTTATTGTGAACCAGCCTTGTTTAACAATGATTAAACACTATAAAATTCATGTAATTTGTTGTATTTCATTTGATATTTTATTATCAAATATGGGCTGTTCCATTTAAATTTGCACAGCAGGAAACCGTACATTTTTTGGGGCATTCAATTTTCTATCATCTAAAGTAGATGTTCAGTTAATACTTTTGCAAAATTGCAGCTATGATAAACAAGTGGTTTCGGGTTTTTTTCAGGGTCAAAGTTGCTGTAATTTAATAACATTGCGCGATTCTGGGACTTGTAGCTCAGAAAACATTCAAAGCAAAATTCCCAAATAAAATTCAACACGAAGACATGGTGGTGGCATTTATTCAATAATTTTAGAACTTAAATTTAATGTAATTTTCATCATATTTCATATTTTCTGAAAAATCCAATTTTAAATGGAATACAAATTATGCCACATTGCTCAGCATTTAATTTCAAAACAATATTGGTTAACATTTTTATGGTATCTTAAAAGGAAAGCTGTAGAACAAATAAAAAGTGAATAGAACCAGTGTGAAACCTGCTAGCCGCACCACACCATATGCAACACCCATGAGTTATGAACGAGGATGTGTTGATCATCTGCTATCACAGGATGCTAAGTGAGACGATAAGAACATGAATAAACAAACAACCCCCTTTTGTTCTTCTGACCTAAGCAAGCCATTTTCTTGCCAGGTGTTGTTGTGGCACATCCATGTGAACTGTATTTTAGTTATAAAGTTATTTGTGAGTGTATAATAGTGTTTAGTTAATTTCATATGAAAATCTACTTCATTAAGGCAAGAAAAAGCTCCATTTAATTATAAAATAAGTTGTTAAATGAAGAGTTGAAGTGCTATATATAATAAACTACCTCTCCTCCCAAGACTGCTACAATTCAAAACATACTTCACAGGTTGCATAAATGGGGGGAGAAAAGTGTTAAATAAATCATGGCTGTTTCAATCTCTTGGAATTACCCTATCACAAAACAGTAGATGTTAAATATCTCTGAAAGTTAATGCCTCAAATGATGGGAATGTATGATATTCCAGACTGATACAAAAGAACTGTAAAAAGTTTTTCTACCTGTAGAATTAAATTATGAAGAACTGAAAGTGTTAGTACTACTACTTGCTCGACACAAGACATCCAAGTAAATGTTCAACCTTGTTCTAGTTTTAGTGTTAATGTACCTGGAGAGTGTAGAGAAAGTAGTAGTGAGAACAATCCTTTGGATAGTTCGATTGAACTGATAAAAGAAACTATAGTCGCAGGATTAAATAAAACTTTTGTGTTACTTGTCAATTAAAATGGAAGAAACTTTCACAGAAATAACATGGAAAAAACAAATCAAGAAAACTAACAGCTTCGTTAAAAGCTAAAGTTTTTCAGCAGTCAGACACTGAATCACAAGCACCTGAACCAAATCTAGAAATTTTAGAAAATCTGAAAAATGCATTTATTTCTACTCAGGACAAACACACTAAAATTCAGATCCTCACACTACTTCCGCTAAATTGGTCTATTGCAAAAACTCAAAATCATTTTACTGCGACAAAACACATGATTTCATGGCAAAAGACTTGGAATCAAAAGGATTAATAATGTGTAAACCAGAAAAAAAGACGGGTCATCCCATTCTAGAAGAAACTATCAATTTAGTCACCAAATTTTACAAGTCGGAAGAAGTTAGTTGACAAATGCCTGGAAAAAAAGATTATCTAATAGGAGCATGGGAAAAAACAAGTGCAGAAGAAACTAACTCAGTGCAATCTAGAGGAACTTTTATCATTATTTCAAGGACAGATATCCTACCACTAAGATAGGTTTCTCAAAATTTGCACAACTTCGGCCTCAACATTGTGTTTTAACAGGATCTGGTGACACGCACTGTTTGTGTGTGTATGATCAATCAGAATGTTAAACTTCTGATGGATGATGCAAAACTAGCACTTTTACTCATCAGGAAGAACCTTCCTTAAAAACATACCAACACTGCAACTCAAGAATCACCTCAACCATCCTGCTTTTTTAATAAATGTAAAATGAGCCCGGGCCTTTCAGGGCTGAAAGAACATATTGAATCTGTTTTCCAATCCGCTTTGGTGGATACAATAATGTCAAGCAGTGGATTATGGCTGAAAGAACAACATTTCTGTAGATTTCTCCAAGGTCTCTAATTTACCTACGTCTTATTGGAGAAGTTGACAGCATTGAAAAAACACTCATTTATAGCATCACAGCAACAGTTGTACTACCAAGAAACAAAAAACAGCCTGAAACCAACAGAAATTGCCGTTTTAATGGATATTTCAGAAAATTACTCATTTGTCATCCAAGATAAGGTTTTCAGGCTTCACTGTAACAACCCCACACTACATCCCTTTGTTATCTACTATAATGATGGTGGTTCTGTTGTTCATTGCAATTCCCGATTGTTTAAAACATGACACAGTCGCAGTTCACTTGTTTCAGAGATATTTAATAAAGTTCATCAAAGATAAATTTCAAAATTTGACTAAAATAATTTACTTTACTGATGGGACTTATCCCAATATAAAAATCAGAAAAACTTCAAATTTATGCAGTCATCCAGAAGATTTTGCAATAAAAGTAGAATGGCACTTTTTTGCAAATCTTATTGAAAGGGGTCACATGTAATGGCATGCCATCCGCCGTGGTGTAGTGGTTACCATGCTAGCCTCTAGTTCCCAAGGTCACGAGTTCAAACCTGGTGGAAGGCGATGGATTTTTTTCAGGTGTAAAAATCCTTAGTAAGGGAAGTAAACTGGTGTAAATCTCATAAATGAGTCTATGGGCAATAAACAACAACGTAGAAGAACCTCAAGCCTGTTAAAGAGGTCTCTAAGCAAAATTTCTGCTCTTTCACACCCAATATAGAATGGGATGCTAAGAACCATAGTAGTTAAAGAGCATCCAATTTAATTTTATGTGATGGTGTTGGGGGAACTATCAAGAAATTTGCAGCTCGAGCAAGTCTCCAACGTCCAAGATATCAAATAACCACACCTTATGAATTGTATCAATGGGCAGCATCAAGTTTGATAACTTAACATTCTGTTATATTCCAAAAGAGGAGTACAAAGTTGAAGAACAAGTGCTTCGTCCTAGGTTCAAAAATGCATGCATAGTTCCAGGTACCCTAACAACACATGCATTCATTCCATAGAACTGAAATAAATGTGTAATAAAAAGCGGTTCAAGCCTATATAGGTATAATCTTTATGAAAAATGTGTTCATACTTAATATATAGGGGGGGGGAAGTATAATTATTATTGTATACCACAATCAACAACAAACATTCAGCTTCAAAGTTCACTGAAATCCAATAAAGGGTTCTTCAGTTACACTCTATGGAAATTGTCTCATTCAGAAAATATTGCAAAGTTTACTGAATTTTAGCTCGAAAACTATAAACATTTAAGAGATAATCTTATGAAAATTGTTTTCTTTTACAGTAATTGACCCATGTAGAAATTATTAATGATTTTAAAAACTACGGGGTCAATTTTCTGTTTCTGTCCAATTTGAAATGGAATAACCCATATGGACAAACCTCTACAATGCCTAGTTTTTAAACTAACAAAGTGACCTGCTCCAAACCCTTAAACTATATGATGTTTTGGCTTTAAAATATATGTTTCATAATATTTTAGGATTTTTTTCCCTTATATTTTGCCTGTTTACTCAATTCATCACCCTTTAATAAGTAAAATAATAAAATAATAATAAGAAAAAAGGTAGAAACTGCCACAAGTACATAGTATATGACATACTCCAAGACAAACAAATACTCTACTCTGGCTTTATGGTAGGGTAATTGTTTCCTGCAAAAAGAGCATTAATTAATGAATGATTACTTACCTGGTTAATGGGTAATGGTTCCAGTGTGTATATTTGATCAATTTCCATTTTTTCTGTGGGACAGAAAAAGAAGTATATCCTTAATTAACAAGATTATTTTATGTATGTATTATGCATGCATATATCTTTACAGTAGAGTTATGAAGTAGAAATTAAAGGATGTGAAGGGAATGAGAGGAAGTAAAACTCCTGCTACAATGTTAATAACAGTTGTACATGAGTTACTTCTGGGAACTGAAGCAGGTTTTTTGTATAGTTACACTTACAAATTGATCTACTGTTCTAATTAGCAATTCATCACAATAACTGACATATTTGAATTACTTTAAGAGTATTCAACATCTCACTTAACACATGGCAACATACTGCTCTGTTATTCTGGAGCACCAATACCACAAGATGCTGCTGTTAAGATCTGACTGCACTGCTTTCTGAATGGAGTTCAAAACTATTCCATGTAAAGTGATATGCAAAAAGTAATATAATAATATATTATGAGAGTCAAACAAAGTCATGAGTAACAAACTTATAATAGGAGAATCAAACTGAAAAATTTAATACCATAGCTGAGATTTGAACCATGCATCTTCTAGTTTCCATCTGGTTGCTCTAACCAACTGAGCTACCATTGCAACATGCCGGCACGACATTAAATTCCCCATTCCTTACACTTTCCTGATAAACCATAAGGATATCTCAAATTAATTTTGAGATGACCCACCCCAATGGCAATTTACAAAGTTGTAAGTACTTTAAGTCCCGGGCTTACTAGTTTAACCAACCATTAGGTCAACTAGACAGAAACCGGAAGATTCGTGGTTCAAATCCCAGCTATGTTGTTGAATTTTTCAGGCTGATTCTACCTTTCCAACCATATCCTATACATAGTTTGTGTGAAAGAACAATTAATTACCATTAAATTTTTAAAATTCACAAAATATACATATGTGGAAACTTAACAAAGTGAAGTGATGAATATGAACCTAGCTGAGGATGGGATAACTATCCTGAAAACAAGTTTCTAGTTACTCAAGGTAAACATATAGTTTATGTATTTGTTCTTTTGTGTATTTGTAGTTAAGTTTGGGTATTTAAATCCAACTCAGTGTCATATTATTATAATTCACAACATATTAATTCTGAAAAATACTAAGGAAATTGTAATAATATTTAGATTACAGACAGTGCCCAGAGCAATTCATGATATCATTAGCTTCAATCATGTGACCACAGAGAGCTGATACAAAATGGTTGAAACTGATGTTTCATTTTGCCAGCATGCTCCAAATGAATTTCTGGTTAAGAATGGAATCTGCAGCAGAAATTCACCAGAGACTTTGTTATACATGGCACTTGCATTGTCAGAAGATGATCTAACATTCTAAAGATGGAGGAACAAGGATTTAAAATCAGCCTTTTGAGCCTTTTGAACATCCACTGCAACAAGTAGATAATGAGATCATTAAGTAGAGTGTAACTATGGATAAAACTGCAGCAGAATATGCAATTGGATATGAAGCAATGAAGGAAATGATCAAGAGTTTAGATTATCCAAAAGTGAGCACCATGTACTCTCCATTTACTGACTCAAAATCACAATAATGGAGTCATTTTGCATAGAAATCCTTAAATCACCATCTCTTAATTTTAAACCAGACAATGGGAATTTACATCCACTCTCTAAATTCTAATCCATACAATGACATTTTATATAACTTTCTATTAGGTGTGGCCCAGGCTGTCCACAAAAGAAATGGGCCCCTGACAAGCCACCATGGCAGGGCTCACATTAAATGTAAAATACTGGAAAAATAGTGATATATGAATAGATGAGAATAGTACAAAATTATATATAATGAAAAGTGATATATCTATCATAATGAAATCTTATTGCATATCCCCTTCTGAGACTGACATTGGGATCCCTTCCATATACAAATTGACAAAGTACATAAATTATGAGCCAATGTGAACTTAACATATTTTTACCTTCTTGTACTGGTTGTTCTTCCTCATTTTCATTGTTAACCATTGGTTTGATGTCCTTACTGGTATCTCTCACCATTATTTGAGCATCCAGCCAGGCCAGCTCTGCATCTTTTCCTTTCTTCAGCTCCAACGAGGATACTAATGCATCTGTTAGTCGAACCTACAAGCAGAATTTATCATATTTAATAAAATCTATGAAGTTGCAAAATAAAGCAGGAGCAATAGCAAGCTAAATTATAAAGCCATGCACTAGCATTGTTCATTAAGAAAGAATTTCTTATAATCATGCTCTTCAGCACTTCAAGTATAATTACAAGCACTTCAGCCTTTTACGAATCAAAGGCTTACAAAGGCAACTATTGCAGAGAACTGTCAAATGTTAAAAGTACAATGTTTTTGAAGAAAAGGCTGGGTCACAATCATCCCAGAAGGGAAATGAGAAGCAAGATGGTATGCAGCACAACATATCAGGAATGAGAACAGGAATGCATATTTATAGCTAAGTGGAAAGCCAATTTTGCACATTGGGACATATTTGTTTATAACTGACCAATGATATTTTTTCAGCTGCCTCCAATTCAGCCAACTAAATGCAGATTTGTCAAAATTCGATAGAGTAAATATTTTGTAAATGCAGATCCATTACTAGTTCCAATTCCTCTAGCGAATGCCATACCAAGCATTATTCCTTTACTAATAGTGTACATTAAAGTTATTTGTTGTTCTCTATTAATTTCTACCACTTTTTCCTATTATTTTTGAGGCAATGGCCAGCTTTGAGTTGCACATAAACAAACTACACATGAACGCTTTTGCTAGAAGAATCAATGCTCAACAAATCTGAAGGAGTCAGGATGCGCATTTGTCGGAATTTCTTCCAGTTTGATTTTCACAGCTTGTGACATGAAAGAGTTTTAGTGGGTTCAATTCAATTCTTTATTGAACCCATTGATCACATACATGACTTAGGCAAAGTCAGAAATAAATCTTACATTAGAGACTATATACAGAAATAAATAAGATAGAAAGATAGGTATATATATACACAAAAGAAAAAATCATGATGACAAGGGATAATTTAAAAATAAAGCAAAATTAACAATAACAGTTTAAATTGAAAAACATATTCTTATATACAGTTGACTTATTATTTAAATTAGTAGTTAATATTTATCCAGTTTATATATTCATACAATGTATAAAAGCTACCATTTATACAGATTTTCTTCAATTCTTTTTCAAATCTACTTATTCTCTGTATTTCTTTCATCTCCTCAGGCTACATGCTATGGCTGCTTTAAATCATTTCTACACTTAAGATTCTAATAAGCACATAATGGATCTAGTCATTCCCACGACCCAGGAAAGCTTCTTGTTAATTCTGCATGCTCACATTGTAATACATGTATTTTAACTTTGTCATTCCTGTTCCGATTTCCATTCCCAATCATGGTGAATCAACCCCCCACCCAAAAAAAAGATGCAGCAGTCATGTTCTATGTGCTCCAAATTGGGCAAAAAGGGTTAAAATAATCACTAACAAATAGTACAAGGTGTAAATATCAAGTCATTCTACAAAGTGCCATGCATGTTCAATGATGAAAGTGTGATAAAAGCCATCCATCTTGTTGCTGATCTAGCACAATGGAGGAGTCCTGCTAATGTAATGAAGAGAGGGGGAAAAAAAAACAGAGGCTAATGTACAACAGCTGCACTTCTGTTGAAAGATCAGCCCTGTTAATCTATCTAGGGATAGAATGATCTGCTGCCTTTTCTTCCTCCACAGCACAAAGAGTTCTATACGAAACTTTTCAAAAAAATAAGTGATTTTCAAGAGGGGAAAGATGTAAAATAAAACCAAAATAGATAGCATAGTATGTTCATGAATGTTTATATATTTTGTGTAAGGAAACAAAGGAAGTATAATTTCAACTATGTAATGCCTTATTACTCCTATTCTGAACATGAATTGAAATGAAATCCTGCGCTTCATTACTTATAGTGATGCAGTAATTTGTATCACAAATTACTTAAATGTAAATAATGATTGTAATATGAATATGCATTTTTATGTGACATTGATTTGAGATGTTTATTGATTGTAAATATTGTTGAGAAGTAAGTTTATACGACCTTACTGAAACTGTCAATAATAGCGCAATAATGCAGCGAGGGGGTGAGCTGTTTATCATTATTGGGAACGAGGAAGTTACGTAATGTTGGCGCGTTTTTCCGTTGAGAAACTTCTGGAATATTTTCTCCCTAAAAATATATGTATTCGTGGTTTTCATTGGATATTAAAATAGACGCTAATGTTGGCGCGTTTTATTAGCCAATTGCAGTTCAGTTATAATCTTTAGGCGTATCTGGATGCAGGAGTATAAATAAGCTAGGTTAGAGGTAAAGTCAGTCAGTCGCTCAGTTCATCGAAAGTCTCAATACATTACACGTCGCCTTCAGTTGCTCAGTTCATCAAAATTCTTTGTACACTACACGTCGTCTTTAGTTCGTCAGTTCGTCAAAATATTTGTATGAGATATGTCGGCTATAGATTCACAAGTTACGAAAAATCTAAAGTGTTGTAAAGTTAATAATACACAAAGTTGAAGTACGCGAATTAAAAGTGATAAGTAAGAAGTTATTATAACAGTTTCAGTTTGGCGAGTATCTAGATCAATGTGTAAATGTGATAGTGAACGTGTTCGACAATAAAAATTATAAAACATATTTCTTCATCAGTGTTCTTTTTGGATAAAAGATTCCTTTCCGTTTACACAACCCTGATCAAGAGACATGTTCGACCGAGAGATAATAGCTAGCCGGAGGACATTTTAAATGAAATCAAACAAAAGCTAATACTGCCGCAAATTGCTAACACCAGATGGAGCTACGAACCTAACAAAGAATGACGTCACAAGATGGCTTCAACACTGATGTAAACAAACATTTGTAAGTAATACCGTTACAAATTGGCTACCACAACGTGGGGCTACAATAATGTTAAATTAACACAACTTTAACAATCGCAATAGAAACACAAAACATTTCAAACATGATGACTATAGCCGGTGATGAAGGCAAGAGCTTGTGAAACATGCATTGCATAAAAGTGTCCTGAGTGAAACAAGATGAAAGTTTGATTGACTGCATTTTTATTTAATTTAAATAGGTTTTACTGTATAAATTTTGATTGCATTGCTTAGTTTCAGAACATTTGTAAGCAAACATTCATTAGGATTAAACATATAACCTTTTATATGAATAGAAATATATAAGCAATATCTATCAGTTGGTAGAGAGATTTTTGTATGTTGCTTATGAATAAGCTTTTAAAATTTATTTTAGTTCTCACCTGCTTCACATTCAGTTGATTTGGAAAGTTATTACATAACATTCATCCCTCTTCCATGACACACTATTTCACTAGCAACTTTTGATCACCTAATTGCATACTGCTCACCTAGCTGTAGCAATGCGAGTGATATAACTTTTAGTATTATGCTTCAGTGATACATTGGCAAGGTTGAATAGACCGCTGTACATATCAAGGAAAAGTTTCTCCTTGAGAACTTAGGATATTCATCACAACTGGTTTACCAGTATCACTAAAGCAGATACAGTAGAATCTCATTAGTACATTGCAGGGACCCAAGGATTTGGATGTATATATGGGAAGAGTAAGACAAAAATGGTTTAGAAAAATAAAGCAATATGAATTTGTTATGACCCACCATGCATAAATAACCACGGTGTTAAAATGCATGATGGACTAAAAAAAAAAAAAAAAAAATGCAACTCAAAGTAATGTATTAAAAATTGTAAGATTTTTGTATAGCATTATGGAAATAAATACATATATACATGGTAAGTACATACATGTACAATATTTACACTGGTCTGAAATACATATCTATAGTTGATTGCTTTTTGATTTTAATGCCAACATTTTACTGTCCATCTTGTTTAGTAAATTCATTATATCGTCATCAACTTCAAAACTATACACATATCACTTCCGGCACAGTAAGAATTGGCTCAGAATCTGACTGATTGTCACTTTCATCATGCACTGATGCTTCTTCTGTCATCTGTTCAAGTATTTCATCTACTGCCACAGTTTCACACAGTGGAATTTAATTGCCAATGTTTACGTACATTTCAAAAAAGGAATGATGTCATCACCAAGAACTCAACAAAAGACAGTTTATTGAATCTGTTCCAAATCGGATCCTGCATCAAAGAATCCCAGGCAGCCTTAATGAAATGCATGGCATCTAAGACTGATTATTCTTGACATCAATTCCAGTGCAGCCAACCTTGTCTGTACCAGCCTCTTAAGATATGTTTGCTTCATGCATGTATTATGCCTTTATCTAAATGTAGCTTACTCATGCAGTTTGCTGGGAGGAAAATAATCTTTGTGCTTCTTAAATTTGAAACAGTTGGTGGATGAGCTGCACACTAATCAATGAAAAGTGCAATTTTCCTCTTTCTTATCCCAATCTTGTGTCCCACGCACACAAGAAATTTTCAAATACTGTAGAAGTTATCTGGCTTGTGTTAGAAGTGTATTTACATGAAAAAGATTGCACACTCTTGAAGCATTGCAGACTGTGTGTCTTTTCCAATAACTAGCAGTATCAATTTCTTTGTTCCACTTTCATTACGGCACAGCAGAACTGTAAGCCTTTCCTTGTTTAGTTTCCCAATGTGACACTTCGTGCCCTTAAAATCCAGAGTTTTATCTGGCAGAAGATGGAAAAATAGTCCCATTTCATCTGCATTATAAACAGTGTCAGAGCTATAGTTTTCAAAATTAACAGGAGTGTTGTACTTTTCATGTTTCTATATTTTGGCACAGTGTAGCATCATTATCTAGGGCAGCAGCCTATCTTGCACACATCGTAAAACTAAGTAATGTCGATTCTTGACTCTGTCAGTCTATTACACACTTTAAAATCATCTAGTTCCATCTTCAGTGCTAAATATATCACCTGAGCTCAAACCATAGTACCGTCTATTGGCACATTTGAAGTTCATGCTTGTGTATACCACTTTAGTAGAATGTCTTGTAATTCTGGAAAGTGACCCTGATGATTACGTTTTCTATTAGTATTTATCCCTTCTTCAAAAGCAGTTTCAATCAGTTTACGTTTGCAAGCAATCTTGTTTAAGATTGACAGAAGAATGTTTAACTTTTGCACTACATCCACATGTTTTGTATTTGGATTACAATCTACTTCCTGAAGGATTTTCAATTTTTCACTGTTTGTTATTTGCCACACTTTCTTTTTCTCCATTGCAGACACAAATATTACAAAGTTAAAACACAATGTGTGTATGTTTAATCAACACTAGCAACTATCGTCGGCGTTTGCCATGCCAAGCTGAAGCATATTCTATCCTATTCACACAAATTGCATCACACAGATGAATGCATGTTATTGGCCGCCGTCCCTATGCCAAGTTGAAACATTCTCTATCCTACCCACACAAATGCATTTATGTCATTGGCTGCTAAACCCCATGCCAAGTTGAAACATTCTCTATCCTACCCACACAAATGCATTTATGTCATTGGCTGCTAAACCCCAAGCCAAGTTGAAACATTCTCTATCCCACTCACACACATATATGCATGTCATTGGCTTCTGTTCCCCATGCCAACTAGACTGACCAATAGTGAATGAGGAGTTAAACTTCGAACGCAGTAGTAGTCAGAATGGGAAAACATGCTAAACAAACTTTTTTTATAACATTTGGTGCCGAAACGTTTTTAATTTGATGTCATATACAAGGGAAAAATGTTACTAAGGAACATACTAACTGTGCATCTTAGTGTATTTTAAAAATACATATTATATACACTATAGGTACTATATAAAGCAGCTAAACATAACTGGAAATCACCTAGTTAAGACTGGTTCACAATATGTGGGAACAGGAATGATAAAGTTAAAATAGATGTATTACAATGTGAGACTTCATAAAGACAGGAAACTTACTGGAGCTCAGTGAAGTTTTTAACTTTTCCATTCCCAGAAAGGGCAATTGAATTTGTATTGTGACAGCTATTCAAGGAGGTCATGAAAAGAAACTGTTGTTAGATCTCTCTTTAATTGCAAGCTTGGAAAATAAACCCATGACAACAACCAAAAACAGTACAGCACAACACAACAAAACTTTAATGCATCTATTTATATGATATTTTCACAAGGAGAAACAGAACGTAGCTTATATGGTTTATAGCAAAATGGTTTTACCTGCATATAGTCAGCTAAATTATAAGGGATGAAAAAAAGTCACTGATCATTCAAAAAACAAATGACAGCCCAATGAGCATGGTTGATTTACACATTGCTGTTGATATGCATTCCTGTTTCTGTTTCCAGTGCATTGAGAACCAGCCTTTATATATTTTTGAAAATGCTTAAAAGTTTCTGAAGGCATATGCAAATGACTTGAAAAGTACGTTCTGAGAGAAGGAATACATTCTCCTACTAGCTTTTAAATGAGAATTTCTGTCCTAAAATGAAATTACCTGATAAATGTGTGTTTCTGTTGTGGCATCCACTATATCACCTCGAGCAGGAGCAAACACACGTGCTCCATTCCACTGCCTACAGTGTTGCACTAATGCCTGTATACTTTCAGGCAAGCCTCGGACAAGGATGAGACGTCGAGGTCTTAGCTGACTTAGAATCTTCTGTAAGGATTCTCCATCTGAACGTCCTTCAAAATCTATGAACTGCACTTGCGCTGTTACTCTAACTGTTTTCATCATAGATATGCACTTGGTTGGTACTTCTGTAATATCTGCTGTAAACCAATTCAAAAAGACCATAAAATGCCATTAATTACTGTTTAATCTATATTTATATTTTCTATATATGAGGGCAAGGCAAAAAGTTCTTGCCCTTGCACAGAAATGGTATTGATATCAATGACTTTTTTTTTGTGATGTTGGTACACCTTTTAACTTTCAACTTGATCTACTGAATAGTTTTGTTTCTACGAGTGTTTGAAAATAGTTGTGTTGTGCATTAGGTTTCAGTGAAGATACTGGAATACTCTGCTGTCATAAAAGTTTATGTTTTGGAAGTTTATTGACAGTGTAAATTCATCTTAATTTAGTGAAGGTTTATAAGGAGTTTGCTCCTTCATTTTCAACTATTAAGAAACGGGTGCCATAATTTAGATATGGCCATATTTCTCTTGAAGATGATCCATAGATAGGACAAAGAGGAAAACATAGAGAAAGTGTACAATATGGTATTGAATGATCAGGATTCCTCTGCTATGCCTGACACAGGCATAGCAGAGGAATGTGTACACTACGTTTTACATGAAAAACTAAACATGAGAAAGCTTTGTGTCAAAGGGGTGACAACTTTCTTGAATGCTGACCAAAAGAAAATGTGAAAACAACCTTTACTCAATGCTTGGACCATTTTAAAAAGAATCCAACTGATTTTGTGTGCCAATTCATTACTATGGATGAGTTGTGTGTTCACCACTACAAGCCAGAAACAAAACAGCAATCCAAGGAATGGGTGGAAGTCAGTGGCCCTGCACCAAAGAAGGCAAACTCGATTTCATCTGCTGGAAAGGTTCTGGCAAGTGTTTTCTGGAATGCAAACTGGATTCTAATTATTGATTATTTTGCAAAGGGTACAATCGTACCTGGCAAATACTATACAAGTCTTCCGGACCCACTGGATGAAAATAAGCAAGAACAGGCTGGGATTGCAAAGGAAAAAAGAATCAGCTTTCACCAGGACAATGCACCAGACCACAAGGATGTCTTGGCAATGGGAAAGCTGAGGGATTTGAAGTACAAATTGTTGGAACATCTACTCTATTCATTGGATTTCACATCCACCTATTCCCAAACCAGGAATGTTTGGCTGAAAAACGTTTCGTGTCCAATGACCGTGTCCGTGTCCTAGGGCTTCCGCTAGGTGGCTTCTGAGTCTAGGCACTGTGTTTGTGAGCTCCCGTATTTTTACTTATATTTTCTTAAAACTTTCATCTCTCAGTAGTTAAAGCTTTTAGGAGTGTAGTCGAGTTTAAATTGCAGCTGCTTTCACATAAGAATATATTTTTATTATACATTGTAGTGTAAAAAAAAACAAATAATACCATGTGTTAATATCAGCTGTTTACGTCCGCCATATTGAATTGATCTGTTTGTGTTTGTATAGCCTATTTTTTCGTGTTTTCTGTCTTTGGACGATTAGTGACTTGTGTTTGTGCTTAATTAGGAAATTACTTAGTGCATTACTAGTGGTTTAAAAGGTGAAATTAGTGCTTGGTGTATTACCAGTAGTTTAAGAAGTGAAATAAGTGTTTTGGTGCGTTACTAGTGGTTTAAGTAAGGTAGACGTGTGTTAGATTATCTTTTTGTAATTGTATGTGATTTCTGTGCGTGTGTGTGTGTGTGTGTTGTAGAGTAACTTATTAAGATATAAAGCTGTAGGTGTATTATAAATTGGTATAACTGTAGTAAACATTGTAGTCGTAACATAAGTGCTTGCAGATTGTACTAATCTTCTGACGGTGTTAGTTTAGCTTTATTGTGTCTGTCAGTGCAGTGTGCTAATAATGAGTGGTAAATCTTGTGATCTTAGTGGTAATTGTGGTGCTTGTCGCCGGAGGGTTAGCCAGGGTGTTTTCTGTGCAGGATGTAAGTTTTGGTTTCACTGGGCGTGTGCGAACATTGTTAGTGAGAATGTGAGTAATTGTGCGGAGTGGTTTTGTGAACTTTGTAAGTATAAGGCACTGGTCAGAAAGCACGAGGAAACCATTTCCAACCTGAGAAAAGAACTAGAATTTTTCAAAAAAGAAACTAGAAGCACTGTTTCGGCTTCAAATACTTTGGCTAATAACTTTCAGGACTTCAGGATGGTTTCTAAGAAGAATCTCAGGAGGAAAAGGCGTTTCTCTGCAGATGATCAACATCTTGTCCAACTGAGCAACAGATTCAGTGCTCTTGAAACGCTGAATGTTGATCAGGCCACAAATCCCCAAGAGCAGGTCTTAGATGAATCTGTAAATCACACAAAAAGCAAGGTCTTGTTGCTTGGGAGTAGTCATGGGAGGGGCATAGCATCCCTGCTCAAACGGGACTTGGGGTGTGATTATGATGTAGTAGGCATAGTTAAACCCAGTGCTGCGCTCTCTGATGTCACTGAAGACCTGGTAAAGCTAACTGCAGGTTTTACCAAGAGGGATCATGTAGTGATAGTGGGTGGGCCAGGGAATAGCCTGGATAGAAATAGTAGTTATATTATTGAAAAGGATCTGTGCGACATCAGTGAGACCAGCAGCCATACTAATGTGAAGGTAGTGGGTCTTTTACATAGGCATGACAAGCCTCAGCTTCATTGGAGGGTGAGGGATATGAATCTGAGACTTGAGCGTGCCTTGTTAAGTCCTGCTGCATCTCACATGTGTATGATAGATGTCGACGGTATAGGCAGCAATGGTTATACCTCTCATGCCCTACACCTAAATTCTAGAGGCAAAGAGAAGCTTTCTCTTCTTATTGCTGACAGAATTAAGGGTAAAATTCCTGTTGTCACTAGTAGGAGGTCTTTTTTAGGTTAAGTATGTCCCATAGTCAACATAATCATCGACACTTAAAGCAAATTGAGATAACCATCCCAAATACCTCTGTATCCACAAGTAACTATAGAAATAATGCTTCTGACATCAATAGTAATAATGATAATAATAAAAATAAAAACTGCCTGTCTGTATTTCATCAGAATATAAGAGGCTTAAGATACAAAGTAGATGAACTTACTATTAGTCTTAATACTGAAAACTCACTGCCACACATTTTGTGTTTATCCGAACACCACTTGACACAACAGGAATTTCAGCCAATTTTACTGCATGGGTACTCTTTAGCAGCAGAGTTTTCAAGAAAAATCTTACATAAAGGTGGGGTTTGTATATATGTCAGAAATGATGTGACTTATAAAGTTTTGGATTTATCCAAGTTTTGTAGTGAACAAAACCTTGAACTCTGTGCAGTTCAGCTAAATGAAGGTAAATTGAATTTAACTATAGTAGCCCTTTATCGATCTCCTTAGGCAATTTTGAAATATTCAGAAAGCAACTTGAACATCTTCTAAAATTTTTATTCAAACCAAAAAGAGAATCATATGTGGTGATATAAATGTTGATTATTTGAAACCTAGTCCTCAAAGGGAACAACTCAGCACTTTACTTACAACATACCACATGACACATACAGTAAACTTTCCAACAAGAATCCAAAACAGCTCCTCTACAGCTATAGATAATATATTTGCAAACTCAGATAGCATTAATTTTTGCAATGTCTCATCAAAATCTAATGGCCTGTCGGATCACGATGCACAAGTTCTACACATTAAAAAGTTAAATTTAAAATCCAAACCTAAATATACTTATCAGAAATCTAGGGAAATAAATGAAAATACTCTGAGTGAGTTTAGCAAAATACTTGAACTTGAGTCATGGAATCAAACTTACCAAACGAATGGAAACAATAATAAATATAACATCTTTCTTCAGTGTTTCAAAACCCACTTTGAAGCTTGCTTCCCGGTCAAGTTAAACAAAATATCTAACTTCAAAAGAGAGAACGCCTGGATCACTTTAGGAATTAGGACGTCATGTAGACGTAAAAGAGAATTATATGAGCAAGTAAGAATTAGTAATAATATAGATTTAAAACACTACTTCAAAAAATATTGTAAGCTTCTAAAGAAGGTAATAAAAGCGGCTAGAATATTGCATTACAATAAACAGATTCAACTCTCTGACAATAAAATAAAAACTACTTGGAATATAATAAAAAGAGAAGCCGGTAAATCCTCATTACAAAATGACTTAATAACACTAAACATTGATAATCAAGAAATTAGTAAACCTCATGAAGTTGCAGAAATATTTAACAAATTCTTTTTGGATGTAACAAACAAAATGAGTATTAATTTTGGAAGTAAAGAGGCAGCTTTGGAATTTCTAAGATCAAATTTCACTAATGAAGTGCCTGAATTTAAAGTTAGCCTGACAACGCCTTCTGAAATAAACAAAATTATTAACTCTTTCAAAACAAAAAACTCTTCTGGTTATGATGAAATAACAATAAAAGTCTTAAAATCATGCTCATCTCAAATTTCCACTCCCCTTAGTTATTTGTGCAATGAGTCACTAAGGTCAGGAATTTTCCCTGACAGAATGAAATTTTCCATTGTTAAACCACTTTTCAAAAAAGGCAAATGCAATAATGTTTCAAATTATAGACCAATATCTCTCTTGCCAATTTTCTCAAAGGTTCTTGAAAAGGTGATGTTTAATAGACTTTATAAATACCTTGAATGTAACAACATACTTGTCAGGGATCAGTTCGGGTTCAGAAAAGGAATGTCGACCAATAATGCAACTTATAAACTTACTCATGAAGTGTTAACTGCATTAAACAAAAAAATGCATGTAGGTGGGATTTTTTGTGACTTAGCAAAGGCATTTGACTGTGTTAATCATGATATTCTGATAGCAAAATTGAAATTCTATGGACTAAAAAATGAAACTCTAAGTTGGTTTGTATCATATCTAAATGAAAGAAAACAAAGTGTTGAAGTTGTCAATGATATTGAATTTGGAAAACAGACATCAAAATGGAAAACAGTAACACATGGAGTGCCCCAAGGTTCAGTCCTAGGACCTTTATTATTTTTGATCTATATAAATGACCTATCACTTTATATAAAGGATATTGCAAGTATAATTCTGTTTGCTGATGACACGAGTGTTCTGGTGACTAGTAAAAACTTGAATGAGTGTGTAATTAAATTGAATTATGTTTTGAACTGTATGTCACACTGGTTTAAAGCTAACAAATTATCTGTAAATTTAGACAAAACAAAAGTTGTTAAATTCATAACCCATCGATCACTACACACTCCAATAGAAATTGGGATTAATGACATGTCACTAGAACAAATAGACAACATTAAATTTCTGGGCCTCCAAGTAGACAGATATTTAGATTGGAAAGTTCACATTAGGTATATCATACCCAAACTCAGTTCTGCATGTTATGCTATCCGAGCATTGGTAAATGTCAGTTCTATAGATACACTTAAATTAGTATACTATGCATATTTTAACTCTATCATTGAATATGGAATACTATTTTGGGGAAATTCGGTAGAAAGTCAACGAATATTCCTCATGCAAAAGAAGGTTATAAGAATCATTTCCAGCACTCATAGCAGACACTCTTGCAAACATCTTTTTAGAAGACTAAAGTTATTAACCCTACCTTGCATGTATATATTTTCAATCTTAAAATTCTATGTATGCAATCGAACCACATTTATTACAAACATGGAAATTCATGAGATAAACACTAGACAAAAGGGTAACATCCATCGTCCCAGTACAAAGCTTTCTTGCTTCCAGAAAGGTGTATATTATGAGACCATAAAAATATTTAATACTCTCCCTAATGATCTTAAGAGAAAAGTTGACAACTTCAATGTCTTTAAAACTGCTGTTAAAGAGTACCTATGCTCAAAAGCATATTATTCTGTACAAGATTATCTTAATGACAAATTATCCTACTGATAATACTTATATAGCTCTGTAAGTAGTATTAGTAAATATTAATGACAATTGCCAGTCATATTTGAAATCTGCTCTAGAATTAATGAAGCTATTTAAATGTATGTATATTAAGAACTGACAGTAAATGCTATGAATTACACATCAAATAGAACAAAATGATCAGACTAACAAAGGTAAAATCCTAGTGAATGTTAAAATAACTGTTCTTGCCTATACGTATGTTAACCTTATAACAGTAAGGAGGTATACAACTCTGTAATAAATTACACTTGATTTGTTTCATTTTGTATATAATATGTCCTTATTTTATTTTAAATGTTCTGTATACTATGTAATATTTATGTATATATGTAACTTTATTGTACATTTCCTTAACACGCATATAGTATTTGTATTTTATTTCAAATGTTCCATATTCTATGTAATATTTATGTTTATATATAATTTTTGTACATTTCCTTGACTTGTTCTATGTTCACAAGTCTTTATGGCTGCTAGTGAACTCACAGAATACAATCTAATCTAATCTAATCTAATCTGAAGAGGTTAGGGCAACCATTGATGGTATTTTACAGCATCAAACTTCAGGGATGGAATCTACTCACTAGAAAAATGGACAAAATGCATTTACCTCAAAGCAGACTACCTAGAAAAATAAGTGCTTTTTGATCCAGGAAATAGTCTTTCACTATCAGGCCAAGAATGTTTCACCAGACCCTGGAGTGTGTATATATATATATTTTACACCCAGGTATTTAGTGTTTTTACAACTTTATTTAAAAATTAATAGAAACAGCAAGTGCAGCTGCTGTCTGCAGTGTGAACATCCTAAGGAGAAGGTTAGTAGGTGCACTTGCACACTCCTAAACATTATTCTTCATTGCAAATGAACTCCAGGTTTTGGAAGCTTTATAACTATTGAATGAAAGTAAAGGACTCTGTTTTATATAATTTGCAAATTTTTATACAACATGAGCTTCCACAGTTCACTGGAGAGAATATTTTTCAGGTAGCCCGCCAAATTAACTGTTTAATTACATTGATAGAATTTCTGGCTGCTACCCATAGTACCTTAGATTAATCTTGCGTTTTCGCTCTGGAGTGTTTTTTTCTTTTGGTTTTTTTTTGGGGGGGGGGTTTACTTCTGAAGACACTGTAAGACAAAAGTATGTGCTAGCTGGAATTAAATATTTTTAATATTTGTCATTAGAATAAATGTTTTCTGTTTAAGTAAAACAAATTCTACCATTTTATACTCTTCATATCTGCACTGGGCATTGCACTTTCCTTAAAGGCAGATAGTATGAATTCAGGTCCTCAGTAAAGCTAAGTTGACTCTGGCTCTGATAATATTTAGATGGAAAAATAAGAAATTTGTCTATAGAATGGAGAAGAATTTTTCTGATCCTTGAATTCAATATCACATGCTCTACAATAAAAAATTTCATAAAATGTCACAACATCTATTCCTTCTTGTACAATGAAATCTGACCAAATGTTTAGGTCTCAATGACAATGTATTCTTACATATTATTTTTCCTGAATAAAACTGAAACTTCCTAACATCCCAATACTTAAAACAGAACTAGAGTTTTAATACACTCTACAGACAAGTGGTCAACTTCTCATCCACAAGGTCCCAGCTTCAATTAGCAGCTGGGCAGGAGGAACTTTTGTTACACTGGAATTAAATCTTTATTGTCAATAGACTCATTACAAGAGCATCAGACATTGTCAGAGATTACATCCTACAATTATATACAGATATGTATTAATATATTGTAATTCTGCAACACTGTATAGACACTTCTTAATTAGGTAAAATTTTAAAACATTTTTAAATTTAATACTTACGTTGTTTCCACTTTACAGAATATGGAAATGTAAATTCTATATGGGCTGCATTTCAAAAATAAGAAAAGGGACTATACACCTATTGTAAAACCTACTGTGAGAGAATTAATTTATGACTGCTTTTGTAAAAAATTGCTGGTATGACTGGAGTAGTTAAAAAGGGACAAATGAAATATAGGATTTAACTCAGACATGCTGCAGTGGATTAATCAATATATAGCAAACAATTAAATGTGAAAGTTTATACAAAACTGAGCTACAAATATAGAGTACCTAATATAAATGTTAAATGGCTGGAAAAAGTTTATGAGATGGTTGTGGAGGCAAAAATGATGTATCGTATAGAAATATGGGATTAGATAGACGATGGGAAAGTATAGATGTTGTGCACAGGATGTTTTGTAGAGAAATACTAGGGCTACCAAAGTCAATTGTAAGACAGGTAGCACAATTACAGATGGGCAGGGTGACAACTAAGGGGAAGATAATGGAAAGAGCTTTGAAATTTTGGTTCAGAACTTTAAATCTAGGAAAAAGTAATGTGTTAAGACAATTTATTGAATACCAAGAGAATAGTTTAATGAATGATGGATGGGTAAGTAATTTACGGAATATTTTGGAGAAAAATGGGTTAGGAGACATGTGGAGAATGAGAGAAAATAATGTGAAAAATGTTTGGAAAAAGGCGAGGAAAAGACTGGAAGATATAGAAATACAAATCATGTTCAGTGAGATTGCCGAAAAGAGCTCATTAGTTTGTTATAGGCCAATGAAAAATACATGGGGTAGGGAAAAATATATAGACATAGTAAATAAAGAAGAGAGAGAATCTATTGCATGGGTAAGAACCGGAGCATGGAGGCTAAGAGGGTTAAGACAGGGTATTCCTCAGAATCAATGTCCGATATGTGGTGGTAATGAAGACATTGAACACATAGTATTTAAGTTCCAAGGAACAGAAAATTGGAGAAAAGAATTTTTTAATAAGAAGTGGTTGAAGGGGGATAGAAATACACTTATGATCGAAATGATATGCAAGGACGCTAGGAGCATTGGACAGTTTTTGTGTAAAGTAAAAAATAAATGGCTTTGGACAGTGGAAAGAGAAAAGTAAGAGGTAGCGCATCTTACTTTGAATGGAAAACTATAGTGAATGTGTGATGGTTAAGTAATCAATAAATGAAAAGTGAAAAACAAGTGGAAATGGGACATGAAAAAAAAGAACTGAATAAAGAAAAAAAAAAGCAAGATAATTTATTGACAAGAAATTGTAAAATTAAATAATCTGTAGTGGTTGTCTACAGAATGCGTTGACGGTAAATTGTAAAATGTAAATAAACTGTAGTGATTGTCTCCTGAATGAATGACCAGGGTCAAAGTGCAGTAGACAATCAAATTGTAAAACTCTTAGCACAATAAAAACTATAAACTACAAAACTGCTGCCATTTTTGTCATGGCATTTATTACTTTCAAAACTATGTAAAAGAAAATCTGGAATGTCTTGGTGCTATAGAAATCTGACCAAATTAGAAAGTAATTTAGCATCATGTCACTTCTATGTTGAACAGGTTTCACTGTACAAAGCTCTATGATCTAATGCATTTGTATGAAACTTAATAATTACCTACATTGCATAGATTTCTACTTTAAAACTAATGGAATGAATGACTACAGTAAACTCAAGTATAAGAGTACCACTTCATATGACTTGAAGTTTACCTATGATAAATGGAATCAAACTCTGGCTGCCTTGAAAAGAATGCTGAAAGTGAGCAGTCTAGCACTGCAGTGCCACCTTAGATCTAAAATTTCACTGTACCATTAACAAGCATGTTATGCTTAACATAAGAATAATTTTATAAGATCGAACCTGCAACTTCCTCTTCTTTTATTTCCACATTTTCTTTGTTTTCCTCAGTTTCAGGATTGGAATCCACCATTTTGTAATCTTCTGGCCTAAAACACATATGCAAATAAACAATGCAGTAAGCTCTATTTATATTGCAATGAGACTGCTAAATGTGACCCGATTTCCTTTTCCCTTCGCTGCTACCATTTAACTTAAAGGCCTAGCGTGACTGGATGAAAACATGGATTGATGAGGGAGATGTACTATAATCTGTCTCACTGAATTTTGTTTGCTATTTATTTAAAGTTTCACCATAACAAATTTAACCTTAAAATTTTTGAATTTAAACTGGGAATGCTTTAAAATTTACTATCTTCAACATGTTACTCAAATATCTGCTTACTATTTAACAGTTCTTCACTTTTTTGACTTTACTCTGAATAAACTGAAGTAACTACCAGCAAACTGCCATAACAAACTTGCCTTTACATTGCATTCTCTTTAAACATTTGGATTTAAAACTTTACATA
The DNA here is from genome assembly GCA_030765065.1 of Deroplatys truncata. Classification (NCBI taxonomy): domain Eukaryota; kingdom Metazoa; phylum Arthropoda; class Insecta; order Mantodea; family Mantidae; genus Deroplatys; species Deroplatys truncata. The sequence goes on along the minus strand of CM060976.1, from coordinate 190,561,212 downwards.
AATTATCACAACAAATATATGCACCTATTTTCTGGTTAGAAGGCTTGAGTTTGTGCTCTACTTAACTTTCCCAAGATATTAATTTTCCCCCCGTTTAACAATAACCACTCCTGACCCATACTACAATTCCAATTCCAATACATTAACGTGAAGTTCTTGAAGCTAATGGCTTTACTCTGGTTACTTTGTTGTCATAATATGTGCATATTCTGTTGCCCATAAAGTTCCCAACGTAGACACAATTCTTCTTCTATACACGCCTGCATATATTAGTAAGCAGGGCTAGCTGCTAGTGAGTGTTGTGATTGGGATGATATATTGCTGAATGGACAGCCCTCTGCTAAGTACTACCCCTGGCTGCCTGCCAGTGATTATTGTTTACATGAAGGCAGCTAGCTGGTGATGGTGCCCTCTCTACTGCCATCTCTTGGGCTTACTGCCTGCTATGATATACAAAATTCCAAATGCACAATGCAAAATGCTTCTGTGTTTGTTGTTCACTGCCTCTCTTATATACTTCATGGAACATTCTAATATGTTCCATTTAAAACAGGTTCCAACTCATGTGCTGGCTGGCTGTCCCATCCAGTGAGCATACCCTTTATGGCTATTCCTTTCTCTGCTGTATGTACCTTACTGCCGAGCATTCCCTACATTCTGCAACTTAACCAATGCAGCCTCAATAATTATTACAAAATATATATATGATTTCCACAAACCAGAGCAGAACAAATACTGGTTACAACAGTGCCTGTGAGGCTAATCACAGATCTTCAGTTTTGCAACTCTATATTGCTGAACTACTGATGAGAATCTTGATGTGCACTAAACTTCTTTTAACTGATTTATATTCAAGTAGAAACTTCAAGGTACAACTGCTCGTCAGCTTTAAGATACAGTATCTCAAAGCAACTTGAGATCAGCTTTGAGGTTCGCCGCGATATACAAATCAAATTGAAGAACTTACAATGCAAGTTTATACGGACAAAGATCTGTAGTTCAAGCCACAGCTTAACATTGAATTTTTTCAAAACTTTTTCAAGTTTGTATGTTTACCTATATCACAACTGAATTAAAAATGTTACTTTAAACCAATTAAAAATTACATTCTATAACAAAATAGGTTTTGAGGCAGTATTTTAATGCCTAAATGATATTAATTGTGTTTTATTAATTAAATTCAATAACAGCCCACCTTGAAAAACAGTATGTATATAATTATTGTTTATATTGTATGTAAAGTCATTGTAAATACTTATTTTTTATTGTAAATACATTTATTGCTGATATGTAAATGTTTATATACTCTAATAGTGCAAAAACTGTGAGAATAATATGTTTTAGGTCGTTAATAATGAGGCAATAATGTAATTTTTGTGACAATAATGTGTCTGGAATTTAAAAAAATACTGGTCATGAAAAGATCGGTGATAACGTAATTTTGCTTACAGTTTGGAATTAGCCAATCAACAATAAAGAAAGATTTTAGTTTGAATACTGAAATTCTATTGGACTAGAATTAGCCAATAAGAGACTGGCATTACCGAAGCTATAAGATTTTTACCATTGAATTCAGTCAGTCGCAGGCAAGATGTTGTAAAGAGCAGACGTAAAAGTCGCAGGTAAGATGTTGTAGAGTACGGATGGTAAAAATTGTGTTCTCCACTAGAATATATAAAGTGCTCACAGTTTTTCTTTTATAAAGTGTTGTGTTTATAAATGTGCAAGTATAAAGAGAAATAAAAATAAAGTGAAATTAAAAAGTAAATTCTGAGACGTATTTTAATTCTTGTCTTATCACAACCTTAAAAGAACTTGTGTTTCTATAGTGCGACTGAAAGCAGCCGAGGCAAATAACGTTAATAATATTATGTAAAACAAGCATCATCTTCACTATAATGCTTGGCGTCCCAAGCATCAAACAACATCAAAGTGTATCTTCATTACGTAACCTAAATACATTCTCAAAGTGACGCACATATGTGGGGATTCTCACATATCATATCCAGCATCCAGCTAAATAACTTTTTCAAAGTTGGCAACAAATACGAGGCTCAATAACATTCTTCAAATTGGGCCTCAACGTGGAGCTAAATAATTACATAACAGCACACTTTTTTTAAATATACGTAATAATAATTACGTTAGCCAAAAATATTACCGCAGTTTCCCTATACACCGAGATACATACCTAATAATTTCTCCATATTCATCAAATTTTATCTTCTCTTCAAAGAATGGAAACATAGGATACTGCTTCTTACTGCTTTTAAAAAATCCTGTTTGAGTTTTAGACTCAGGCTTCACCAGCAAGTCATGTTTTCCTTTTGCCACTGCACTAAGTGAGTCTAATTCATCTTCTGACTCGTCACTAAGATCTGCATCCTCACTGGAAAAATAATACACCACAATTTAGGAAAGTCCAAACTAGATTACACAAGTTCAAGTACAGTATAACCACAGTTTGGAGACAGTAGTGAAGCTCTGGCTAGTGATTCTGGTGTAGATCAAAATATGTTCTGGAACAGACAGTTTCTGTACTGTGTTAAATGTAACTGAAAATGGTTTCTTTTATTAAATACAAGAGATTTCGCAATACATGTTTGAAAAGAACACAATGTTCTGGGGGGGGATATATATATATATTGTTTGTTAACGATGCCTGTCAATTGCCAGGATCATATCAGTGATGCCAGTGTGCCAGAATTTCATCCCACTGGAGTTCTTTTGCATGCTAGTAAATGTGCTGACATCGGGCTGTCGCTTTTAAGCACACTTAAAAACCATTAGTCTGAGCCAGGTTTGAACCTGCGACCTTGGGATCAGAAGGGCAGTACCTGACCAACTGAACCACTGAGACTGACACACTGTTCTGGAATTAACTATAGTATCCAGGAGTAAAAAATTCCTGAGATGAGTTGTTTTTACTTTTGCCTTAGATGCATGGAGGTAGGTAAGAAACTATTACATTATTTTGCATGAATATGTAATTGAAGTATTTTTGTTATTATGTCATTTAAAGGTGTACTAATTGCATTAATTATTGCATATGTAAGAAGTAGGTTACCAGTTGATTTGCTATGTGACATTTACCCTCCTGCACCCATCTATATGCACTGCTTGGTTTAAAACTTTAGTATTTTAATATTTGTAAATTATGTTATTTCTGTTTTCATAACTGTGTTGAAGATAGTTTTATCTGTGGAGTAGCTGAGTCCTGCTGAATACAACACAACGTTTACGAAACACTTGATTTTGTTGCCAAGATTTTTGAGGACAGAGTTATCAGTACTGGATTGTGGCACGTTTGCAGCTCTGATTTGATGCCTTGTGATTTTTACTTATGGGGAAACTGAAAGAACAAGGTGTATCAGAATAACCCCCGTAAAATTGAGAATCTAAAAGCAAATATCACAGAAAAAAATTGCTGCAATTATGCCTCAGGAGCTATAAATGGAAGTGAACGGAAATTTCATATGCAAATGTCATCAATGTATTGCTGCTGAGGGACAATATTTTCAACAGTACTTATAACTTAGGTTATAATTATATTATTATTATTATTGCTTTTGTTGTTGTTGTTGTTGTTGTTGGCAACCATCATTAATTTATGATTAGTGTTTATTGAATAACTTTCAATACAAGGTACATGTCATGGCAGTTTGATTTTCAGAAACGAGCAATAAGAATAGTTAAAAAATTTCCAATAAGAAATTCATGCAAAAGTAGTTTAAAAAAACTCAGAATCCTCACAGTGCCTTGTTTATGTATATATGTGAATACCTTAAGCATATAGTAAGAACACATAGGGAAGAAAAAATATAAATGTACACAAACATAACACAAGAACAAAACTGAACTATTTTAGGAAGAGACTAAAAGGCTCACTAGGTACAAAATGTATTGAAAGCTATGCAAAAGATTTATACAATCATTTACCTCACCAGATTAAAGAAACAAATGTAGAACTGAAGAAAATTGAAGCAATAAAGACTTACCTGATTAACAATGCTTTCTACTCAATTGGTAAATATAAAGCAGCTAACTTAAATAGTAGCTGGTCTGAATAATATAAAATATATATAACTGTAAGTATTAATGCATGTAAAAGGTATACATAAAGCCTTGTTGGAAAACCTAAAGTAGCAAATGTCAATAGTCAGTATAATATAATATTATATATATATATATATATATATATATATATATATATATATATATATATATATATATATATAACTACTTGTATTAATGCACTTAAAATGTATACATAAACAGTTCTTTTATTTTGTTCTCACGAAGCCTTGTAAACTTTTGCAAATGGTGAATAAAATCTGAATCTGAATTGGTTGAAACCAGAATTTTAACACGACAACATGAGTGGGAGCAGAAAGATGAACTGTGACATCTATCCTTGAATAGGTAGTTGTTGAAAAGCTCTTATGTTCAATGGTATTACAAGTTGTATTTTCAACATTTATGCCTATATTCTCAGTACAATGTTATATGGTTGGTTAGTTTCAAATGTCCTAGAATTAACTATCATTCTTCTTCTTCTTCTTCTTGCATCCCAATATTTTCCTACAATGTTATCCGAGGTATTTAAAGCTAAGCATATGGGTAGGAGGTGTCCATCCTTCACAACACCCTAGAGACACTGAGGGCAATTTGGTGACTCACTACTTCAATCCTATGGAGATGATGCGCCAGGCAATTGTGTCCAGTTAGAAATGAGCAACAGTTGCTTTTCTAGGGTCACCTGGAATTAAGTTCTTAGCTTTGACAGCTACATTCCAATATTTTTTTTCTGATTCTTTACAGGTCCATTCTTTATAGTTTCTTAAATTTTTTCCCTGATAAGTCATTTCGTAATTCAAATGGTAGGTTCTCTATAGGTTTTGTTATAATTTTGGAGCCTTTATTGGCTAAGGTGTCTGCTATCTCATTTCCATTTAGGTCACAATGAGATGGTATCCACTGTTTCACTATTGATTTAATCACATTTTAGGGTGATCATGTCATGTGTTTCCTTGATTTCTTCTGTTTGTGTTTCTTGCTGGAGAGATGCAACTGTATATACATGAATCCAACAGCGGCAGCATCTGAAGTACAACTTGTATAAAATGTCATGACTCCTGAAGCATAGATGCACATTAACACTGACCAGCCCACTTGCATAATAAGAGAGGTGGGGGTCAGTGTTCTATCTGCTATGAGTGAATTAGTGTAAGCTTACACAGTGTTTACAATGCGTTGTGTATGTGACTGCCTTCAAGTTCTGATATCACTTTTAATCCCTTGCTCCCCACCACTTCTCATTTCTCCTCTCTTGCACGTATGGAGTGTCACAACATTTTACACAAGGTGCAGTAGTATTTAATGCCCACACACTTGGATGATCTCCATTCATGAGCATCAGAGTTTCTCAGGGCCCTCCCTGTCTGCTGTCTCGAGAGTTAGATTAGTGCGAGTGTTAAAACTTTCCCACTCAAGTGCGTCTGCAACTGTAAATATGTGTATATAAGTGTTTGTTCTCCGTAAATACTGTGTAACTGTGCTATGTTTAATTGGTGTAAAGTGCTGTGCGGTGAATATCGTGTGTTGCCTGTAAATTACTGCATTTGTGCCAAATCATAGTGTGGGACGCGCGGCCGTGTGCCTTTGTTGCACGCACCGGGCGCGTCCCCCCGCCAGACAGACTGCTCCCAGCAGCACTTGCGGCTGGAGGTTGCTGACCTCCAAGACCAACATGGCGACAGCCACAACCGCAACGATCCAGCAGGCCGTGACCGCAGCAACACCACCTACAGCTCTGCTCCCCAAGGGGACCGGCAGTGAAATGAGCAGAAATGACGGCCGGCCGCCTTCTCTTATACCCGAGAGGGGCGGGGCCAGCAGCGCGCTGAGCCAGCCCACTGATCAGCCACTGGCCACAGCCGCAGCAATGGAAACCGAATTCCTCTCCAACCCAGATGAGGAACTAAGAATCACCCAGCTGAAGAAAGACGTCATGGAACTCCAAGACGAGATTGAATATTACCAAAAACTCGTGACGGAAATCGAACGATCAAGCCCACACTACATAAAAATCTGCTTGGACTTGGGGAACTGCCACAGGGACCTCACCAATAAAATGCGTCTCCTGGGAGAACTGGAAGAGGGCTGGTGGGTCACCATCCCCAGAAAACGTCGCCTCCGCCCCGGCAGCGGGCCCGACAGTGACTCCGACGCTGACAAGATGGGTCCTAAGCCGGGAAGGAAGAAGACCAGGCAAGAGAGTACAGCCACCACCCCTACCACCAACCAATTTGAAGTTTTAACACCAGATGACGACGACGACCATGCTGAGGATGCTACTCCAACAGAGGAAGCTGAGAACGTCCGCACTACATCAACAAAACCCAGACAGCAGCGCCCGAGAAGGACATCAGGCCCGGCTCAGACATCTTCAACATCAAAACGCTCAGCTGGTCACGCACCCACCCCATCCACCTCCACAGCTACTCCCTCCCCTCCCACACAACCTGACAGCGACAACCAGAAACCTCCAAGAATAATAATACCTGACCCAAGCCTCACCTCGAAGCTCCTTCCCCTCCTCCGTGCCTTCCTGCCAGCTGACGCATTTAAACTGCAGTGCACTCGAGAGTGCATTAAGCTGTTCCTCCAAAGAAAGGCTGACGCCGGGCCTACAATGCAGCGCCTGGCAGCAGCAGGCATACAACACTACAGCTTTGCGCCACGCAGCGACCAGCCCCTGCGATATATGATAAAGAGACTGCCGGCCGACCTCGATGTCGAGTTCCTCAAAGAGGACCTCGAGGACAAAGGTTACACCGGGGTGCAGGTCCGGCAGCTGAGACCACGTGGGCGGCCCCTTCCGAATTTTCAGGTAACCCTTGACCGTACTCCTTCCAACCAGAACCTCCTAAAAGAAAAAGTCATATGCAATATGATGGTCACCGTGGAGGTCCTCAAAACTAGTAATAACATCACTCAGTGCTTTAACTGCCAGCAGTTAGGACACACATATAAATTTTGTAATTTGACCTCCCGGTGCGTCCTCTGCAGTGGCCTCCACCGCCTTGCTGACTGCCCAAAACGGGCCAAGGATGATACCACTCCTCTGTGCATCAACTGCGGGGAGGCTCATCCAGCCAGCTACAGGAGGTGCGAGACGTTTACCCACGAACGCCACCGCCGCCAACTGGCCGCCATGGCCAGGGCAAACCCAAGTGCCCCACAAGGGCCGAAACCCATCGCCAACCCAGCCCTTGTGCAAACCGGGCTGTCTTATGCTGGAGCAGCCCGTGGGGAAAGTGCGCCACTGCCGCCACCCGCTGGCCCCCCAAATCAAACCCCCCCCCCTCCCAGGGGTCCTCAACTGACCTGGGAGGCCTTTCGGAACTCTTTGCACTGCTCAAATCCTTCAACTTACCAGCGCTCTTGCCCAAGGTTAAACCATTTCTAGAAAAGTTCAAGAGCTGCACGGGCACTTGGGACAAATTAGAGGCCATCATATGTTTCCTTACTTCTGTTTTAGACTAAATGGCTACATTAAGGGGAGGTACATCTTTCACACGCGCACTCCTGTGGAACGCCGATGGCATCTACAGAAAACAATACGAACTTGAAGGCTACCTGAGGCGCAACAAAATCGAAATTGCATTTATTTGCGAAACTAAATTACAGCCAGAGATTTCGTTTAAACTCAGGGGATACGATATTTTTCGGACCGATAGACTTGGCAGACAGGGGGGAGGCACAGCTCTTATACTAAAACAGACCGTTGCTCGTGCTTCTGTTACGCTTCCTGTTTTGGAAGCGTTGGAGTGCACAGCACTTAAAGCAAAAATCAATAACCAGACGGTGACACTGGTAGCGCTTTACAGGCCCCCTAACTCACCTTTCTTTTTAAGAGACCTCAAAAAAATCCTCGATTTAGGGGAGCATGTTATCATCGCAGGAGATTTCAACGCCCGGCACCCTTGGTGGCAGTCACGCCGGGCAAACGCGGCCGGAAATCTCCTGGTGGACTTTATTACAGAACATGACAATGTGGAGGTACACACCCCCCTTGACTCCACTTTTTGGCACCGCTCAGGTCTTTTTGACCCTGAGATTTTGGACTTTGTTTTAACAAAAAATGCGGCAATATCACAGAATTTCACCGTGTATCATAGCCTGGACTCCGATCATCTTCAGTACATTTTGAAATTTGCGGCACCATCGCAGCCCAGAACACGAAACCCAACCGCAGAGCAGACATCGACTGAAACAAATACACACTGGAAATGCACAAGATGGCGCAGCCCAGGCTATCCTACACAAAGGAGGCGGAAATTGACGCCGCCATTGAAAATTTTACTGCCTCGTTGCACACAGCCAAACGAAGCGCTACCACATACACCTCAAGCCCACCCAGCTTCTGCACGTATCCCGAGGTGGAGCAGCTCATTGCCAGGCGGCGACGTCTGATGAGGCTCTGGAGGCAAACCCGCCAGCCCCAAGTTAAAATGCTAGCAAATTGGCTACGCACCACCATTCGGCATCAAATTAGAATAAACAAAATTGAACAGTGGGAGAACAAAATGTTGAGTACCACCCATTCGGACAATTCTTTGTGGAAATTGTTAAGGGCATTTAAGACCTCCTCAAGTGTCAACACTGGCTCTGAGGCACTCCACACTCATCTCGGCCTGCACTTCTCCTCCGAGGAGAAAGCCGAGCTGTTTGCAGACTGCCTCGCAGAAAGATTCAGCGAGAATGTCACCACTAATCCAGGAAAAGAACAAGACGTGCAAACTTGGGTACAAGCATGGGTGGCGCAGAAGCACGAGCAACCGCTACCACTCATAACGCCTCAGGAAGTATTCAAACTCATTAGGCAGCTGCCTAATGGGAAAGTCGCCGGCCCGGACAGGGTGACAAATGAGGAACTAAAACACATTCCGAGAAAAGCCCTGGTACAACTGACAAAGATTTTTAATGCTTGCCTGTGATGCAATTACTTCCCCAAAACTTGGAAACGAGCCAAGGTTATTATGCTCCCGAAGCCAGGGAAGAGTACCAGGCACCCTCAAAATTACCGACCCATTAGTCTCCTGTCCACTATTGGTAAATTGTTCGAGAGAATTATACTTTTTCGGCTTAAAAAACAAATTTCGGAGGCACAAGAGCTCTCCAATGCACAATTTGGCTTTAGAAAAGGTCACTCCACAGAACTGCAACTTTTACGTTTAGTTGATGACGTCACCGAACAATTTAACAATGAAGCTTCAACGTTGGCCTTATTCTTGGACGTAGAAGCCGCTTTTGACCGGTGTTGGCACGCTGGGCTAATTTACAAGCTGCACCACCGTTTTCCCGGCCTCCAAAATTACCTGTTTTTAATCCACAGTTTTTTAGAAAACCGGCGCTTCTACGTCCAGGTGGATCGTTCCTCCTCACATGAGCGAGCTATGCGGGCGGGCGTACCTCAAGGGGCAATCATGTCCCCTTTCCTGTATATTTTATTTACCAATGACTTTCCCGTGGACGCCAGATGCAAAGTCGCCATGTACGCTGACGACACTGCAATATACAACCACCATAGAAATCCTCGTTTCGGCCTTCTTGAGATGCAGCGGTATACTGACCGCTTCCTTTCATGGCTTCATGATTGGAAAATTGAAATTAATGCCAACAAGTGCCAGCTCATATATTTTTCGAAGAAGCTGAATATTCCGGCCATGGACCTCACGGTCGGTGGTCAAATATTGCAATGTCGTCGGCAAGTTAAATACCTAGGAGTCACCCTGGATAGTCGACTTAATTGGAACACCCACCTTACGAATACGGCCAACAAAGGACGGCAGTGCCTAAAGATGTGCGCCCCCGTGTTCAGAAGTAAGGAATTAAAAACCCGATCCAAAATAATCCTTTACAAGTCTTTCCTTCTTTCTGTGATGCTATATGCGTGCGTGGCCTGGGCAAACGCATCAAAAACTGTCAGGAACAAATTACAAACCATCCAAAATTTATCTCTATGCAAAATACTCAGAACACCCATCCTTACTTCCAATCACACCATCCACACAGAATTAGCAATTCCCTATCTCCCAGAAACTATCAGACGACGAGCCACCAACACGTGGGCGCGCATTAGATCACATAGCAATAACCTCATTTCAAAAATTGGGAGCGGCGAACCAAAGCACAGAAAGCACAAAAGAATAAAAATATTCTAAACCACCAAATGAGTTCGTCGCTCCGCGCGCCCACAACCACGCAAACACTACCAGAGGGGCCGCCACCTTCGCAGCGATCAAGGCAGCACTGACCGCACAGGAAAACTGCGGAACTGTACAGTGTATATATTGTAAAAAGTGAGTGTGCGTGTGGATGTTTGTATGTGAGAATGTGTGAGGAAGGATGAATGGCACGAATGAGTGAGTGTAAATAGTGTACATTTGTAAATATTGTATAAAAGCAAAACAAACAAACAAAATGAAAGTGTGAAATAAACACTTAATTTCAAGCCTGAACTGTTCTCGGCTGCCCAAGAAAAAGGGCAGTTGTATGGGTTCGGACAAAAACCCCGTAGACAATGCCATGCAAATCAGACATTTATAACTAAAATGAAAATGTATCCTGAAAGCCAGGCCCACTGTACTGGCTCCAGGCACTCTAAGCTTGAATAAATAACCTTGAACCTTGATCTCCATTCATCTTTGTATTTTTTCTAGAGATAAATCTTTGGCTTCTTCTGTAGTTATATCTTTTATCTTGAAGTCTTCTGCTATAGATAGGCTGCAACTGATTATTGTATAATTGTTGTTATATCTATAACGTCGTCATTCTTAATGCTGAGCTGGATTTGTATGTTGATTTACCTTCTGATGATTTATCAACTTTTATACAATGCAAGTTTGTGATGTGCTCATTAAATTCTATCAGCATTCCCCTAAGTTGATAAAATGCTTCCAGCTTGTTCAGTTTGATTGAAAAGAACTAAACAGAAAGCTGTGCTATCTGATCCTTGTCAAGGTGAAAATGATGATGACCCATGTGAGGACTAGAATGAGGTGTTATTTATGATTTAGGTTCAATGTCTACATAACTATGAACAACAGGCATTTGGAGGAAGTGGTAGCTGAGACTGATGTGGGGAAGGGACATGAGGAGGTAGAAAACGATGCAAGCTGAAGTACTGCGGAAAACTTACTCAACTTTAACATTTGTGTACACATTTGACTCTGAGGTAGCAAGTAGAATAGCAAGTTTATTGTTTTGATCAAAAACAAAGCAGCAAAGATGTCAATTCAAGATCTTTTCCAAATAAAATAAAAAGAAGGGGGTATTTTGTTGTTCGTATGGTTTATCTGTTCCATGCTTTAGCATTCCACCCAAAAATTTGATGAGATTCATAGGAAACATATGTTTTGAGGCCCCCTGAACCCCAAAAAAGCATGTGTGTGTTTGTGAACAGTATAATCCTAACTGAAGTTGGATAAATACCAAACTTGTTCAGTACTTTTCAAAGATGTGAAACAAAGATTTTCTAAGAATGACTAATGATTTGGATTAAAATGCCATAAGCATATTTAAAAAGTTTATATGACAAATAAAATATATCTTGAATTTTGCGGGTATAGTCTACGAAGTCCTCTTTATTTGGAAGAAATTTTGTACAATGGATAAACCTTTACAAAAAATGTAGATCTCTTTAAAACACAATTTATTTCAAACAACCTATTTTGTGGCATCAGCCGTTTCCGTGGTACCTGTTATTATTGATTTGAATTTTTCAATGCTTTGTCATTCTTTAAAGTGCTGTCACTGTTCAGTTGTTTCTCATGAGATGGAATTTCCGCAAAAGTTTATCTTTTAACATGAAGTAGATAGAAAAATAAGAATTTTGTAAGAGCAGTTTTTAGAAGCTAAACAAAAATAAATGATAGTAAGTAGAGAAAGTAATGTGAATGCAATACATAATTACCACCTCCCCTTCCTGCAATGTTACAAAAATAATATGCATATACCTCTTTTCCTGTCGGTTTTCTTTACTTTCGCGCTCCTTTCTTTGGTGCTCTTCTAGTTCTGCACCCTCTAGCCTGACACGTCGCCTCACTTCTAGATTCAGGGTTCGGTTTCCTCCCAGTTCTATCAATTGACGAGCTAGTGTGCCAGGTGATGTCCTATAAAGGATTAGAAAGCCATATTATTTGTCTAGAAATTATTAAATATGTATAAACTTCTAAACACTAAGGAAAATACAGTAGAACAAAAAGTATGATGAGACTTTATGTAGAACAAGAGTGACTTTTATCAATAATTCCCAGCCATGCACTGAAAAAACATTTCTACTTTTGAAATGGGCTAGTTTACTTTGATGCAGCTTTCTTGTAATAAGCATTAACTTTTTAAATTAAGTGGCATTTCATGCTTCCACCCATTGACTTGTTCTTTTCTATTCAATTTAAATATACATAAAAGTTGGACCTTTAAAAGTTGCACAGAATCCTGGGAGAAATTGGATTTGCTCTTTATTCAAGTAAATGGTGTCTCGAATGGTAGGTACAACTTTAATGCACATGCTACTGTGGAATGCTGATGGCATCCATGACCAAACTTGAAAATTACCTGAGGCGTAAGATTATTGACATTGCACTTAATTTGCAAAATAAAAAATAAAACCAGAGCAGAATTTTAAGCTCAAGAGTTACCACATATTTCGGAATGACAGAATTGGCAGACTATGGGGGGGGGGACATTTTGCTGCTTTGGAGCATTGGAATGTACAGCAATTAAAATCAAGTCAATGGTAAACTGGTTATGATGGTGGTGCTTATAAGCCCCTCGTTCACCTTATTATATATATGACTTCAGAAAATTCTTGCTATGGAGAAACATGTTATAATTGCAGGATATTTCAGTGCCCAGCACCCCATTATAACTAACAGTGATGACTATAACTAACAGTGATGACTGTACATGCTTCCAAGATCCCATCTTTTGGCATAAAATGGAGTTATTTGACCTCAATCTTTTGGACATCATTCTTACAAAAGATTCATTCATAAAATCTAATTGTGTATCACAGCCTGGATTCTGATCACCTTCTTGCATATTTTGAAACATGTGGAACTATTACTTCTGGTGTTGCTGGACTCAGAAAACTGGCTTCAACAGACTGAAGTAAGTTCACACTCGAAACGCACAGGATGCCACAGTCCAGACTGTCATACTACAGCATGACAGGCATTGATGCTGCCATTAACCACTTCACTGCCTTCTGCTTACAGTTATTAGAAGATCCACCAAATATACAAGTCTGCCCAGTTATTGCACATTCCCAGGGGTAGAGCGGCTCACTGTTTGCCAGAGGTGCCTGATGAAGCTTTGGAGGCAAACACGCCAGCCTCAATACAAAACAGCTGTACAATGACTATGCAGAACTATTAGGCATCAAATCAGAACAAACAAAAATTGAACAATGGGAGAACACAATGTTACCTACCACACATTCAGATCATTCTTTGTGGAAACTGTTAAGAGCATTCAAAGCTTTGGCTAGCATCAACATCAACACTAAGGTGCTCCATACTCCATACAGCCTGCACTTCTCTCCTGCAGAGAAAGCCAATGTGTTTTGCAAGACAGGTTTACAAAAAACCCAACAGCACAGAAGCAAGAGCAACAACTAAAACCACTCACACCTCAGGATCTTTACAAGTCCATTAGGAAACTTTATAATGGAAAAGCCACTAGCCGAGATAGGGTGACTAATGAGGATCTAAAGCATCTTTCGAAAAAGATGCGCCTTACAAAGATTTTCAATGCATGTTTAAGCTTTAATCATTTCCCACCAACTTGAAAACTAGCCAAGGTCATCATGCTCATGAAGCAAGGGAAGAACACCAGGCAACCTGAAAATTATCACCCCATTAGTCTCCTGTCCACTATTGGAAAAAATTGTTTGAGAGACTAATTTTATTTTGAATGCAAATCATTTTGGAAATCAATGAAATTTCAAAATCACAGTTTGGCTTTGAAAAGAACATTCAACACAATTACAATTATTAAGCCTAACAAATGATGTTACAGAACAATTTAACATTGGGGCTTCAATGTTGGCACTATTTTTGGACGTAGAAGCTGTATTCAATTGGTGCTGGCATGCTGGCCTTCAAAATTTCATGTACCCATTGCAAATTTTTCTGGAAAACAGACATTTCTACTTCAGGTGTGGTGTTCTTCTTCAACTGAGTGCCCCATGCAAGCTGGTGTACCTCAAGGTACCATCCTCTTGTCTTTCCTTTAAATCCTTTTCTCCAACAACTTTTCTGTGGATGCTAAGTGCACGGTCCTATGTATGCCGATGACAGTGCAATCTACAACTACAGCAAAAATCCACTTTTTGGCCTACCTGAAATACAGTGGTGTGTTGACCACTTCCTTTCATGGCAACACGACTGGAAAATGAAACCTACAAAATGTCACCTGGTGTATTTTTCAAAACGGTTGCACATTCCAGCTATGAAACTAACAGTCAAAGATAGCATTGTTATCAGCATGTCAAATATTTAGGCGTCACTATAGATAGAAAGTTACTGTGGAACACAAGATATTGCCAACAAAAGCCAGCATCAACTAAAGTTATACACCCCCATCTTCTACAGCAAGGAAGTAAAATTAATAACTAAGCTTGTGTTACATAAATCCTTCATCTTGTCAGTGGTCCTGTACACATGTGTGGTTTGGGCCAATACTCCAAATCAACAATGCTCAAAATAAGTACACTACTTAACATCTCATTTTGGAAAATTCTGTCCATAACATTTCATACATCCAACCTCACCATAAGAACTGAACTATACATGCCAACTTTGGAGGAGGCAATTGCCACAGAGCTACCCTTATGTGGATGTCAATCAGACATCACACAAATATGGTGATATACAACTTCCAGCAGTGGCGTGCCTGAGCACATTGTAAGGTAAAGGTATTTTAGATCAGCTCACCACATGTCCACTCTGAAGTTAAGTGACTACAATCCCTGGCAGGGGCCCTTGTAAATAAGTCCATAATAAACGTTTTTCAGTGTTTAATTTTTCATGTGCTGTACACATGTACATAGTGTATCTTCCTGTGCATGTGTTGGTATATGTATCTATGTGTGGGTGATGCATGTGATTTGTACATATGTGTACATATGTGTACATATATGTATTTAAAAAAAATTTTAAAGATCAAAAGGGTGTAAAATATGCATCCTCAATTGTGCAACTTAAAGAATAAAAACCAGCTGTTCTCGCTGGTCATAAAGTGACTTTGCATGGGCTGGATGAAAAGCCTCAATTATGTTTGTATAAGTGCAAACCTGTACATAATGCCAATATTTGTTTGTAAGCCAGCCCCAAGAGCTGGCACCAAACCACCAAGCTTCAATAAAAATCCTTAGATACAAGTTGGGTGGTTGAAAAGGCTATATGAAGCTGTAGTGGAGTCAAAAATGTTATACGGAATAGAAATATGGGGGGTGGCAAAGGGATAGATTAAGATTGATATAGTCCATAGAATGTTTTGTAGAGAAGTTCTGGGTTTACCCAAGAGTTCACCAAGGGGCGTGACACTGCCAGAGCTAGGAAGGGTAGGGTTAAAAGAATGTATACAGTTCCAAAAAGCTGTCTTAGGAGAAGAGTGTTGGATTGGGGAAATGGGAAATGTGATAAAAGAAATTGGCATGAGGAATATTTTCCTATTAGATAAATATAATAACAGTGGGTTTTGGAAAGAAGTGAGATTGAGGGTGGAAGATATCGAGAAACAAGAGATATGGGCTAGTTTTGAGGATAAAAGATCACTGATCTTGTATAAATCAGTTAAAAGAAATTGGGAAAGGGAGAAGTATGTAGATATATGTAATCAAATTGGTAGATTAGGTCTTGCGTGGATGCGCACAGGAGTAATATTTTTAAAAAGGAATGGATATAATTGTTCGGGGAGATGTATTATGTGTTATGAATCGGGTAGTACTTTTCATTGGCTAATAGAATGTGATAAGGTTAAAAGGTGGAGAGAGGTTACATGGAATAAAAAATGGGACAAGCTAAACAAAGAAGCAGTAGCATTAAGAATTAAAACCAGAGATCAAAATAGCTTTAAATTCGGTATAATAGAAAACCCACACATGTGGACAACTACATAAAGAAAAATGGTTGCAACCCAACTTCGCACCAACTAGCTGCCTTTATAAGTTTAATCCACCGGTTGCATAGCGTCCCCTTGAGCAAAGAAGAATTTTTAAAACAACAACAACATATAGAAAAAATAGCAATAACTAATGGATTCAACTCAGATCTCATAAGCAACATGATATACAAGAAGAAAAAACTCAAGGCAATTTCACATTCCACACTCTAACGCCTCTCTCAAACACAAATTGGAAATACAAGAAATTCACATACCACCTTGGGCCTTTAGAAAATTTGAACGAATCTTCAACAAATTTAACATTAGACTAACTCCACAACACAAATTCAACTTGAAGAACTTACTAAACACACCTCTCAAAAATACCATCCCAAACACATTAAAATCCGGAATTTACCAGATCAGTTGTGAGGAATGTGAGAAATACTAAATAGGAAAAACTAAAAGAAACTTGGAAACCAGACATAAGGAACACCAAAGAAACATCAAACTAACACAAATAGAGAAATCTGCTGTATCACACCATTTTTGGAAAGAAAACCACAACATTGGCCAAAGTATAAAGTTGTTAAAATCCCTCACCACACCAACAGAATTGAACATCTGGGAAAAAATACACATCGTCAAAAACAGCAACAACGTCATTAATTTTGAAATCCCGCCTGTAAGCAATGTGTTAAAACTTTGTGCCCCCAACACCAGATGGCAACAGGGTCAGAATTTGCAGGATGAGGAAGAAGAGGACACGGGAGAAAGCGACCCTTAGTCACCCAGTTGCTGACAATGAGGACGAATGCCCTCGAAAACGTTTCTGTTTTATGTAACTTTAATTAGTGAAGGTGAGTGTAAAACAGTGTGACTCAATCTACAACAGCATTAAGAATGTTGGGAAGCACAAAAGTAGAAACAATTAAAATGATGGGGACATTTTTAGGCAACACGAGGGATAAGTGGATAAGGAGCTTAAGAAAGGTACAGCAGAACAGGCAGAGTTTGGAAAGTGGAGAGATAGTATAGTACCTTTATCCCATATACACAGCCTAGGGGCTAAATATGGGGGAGCTAGAAAACTGGTGCACTAGACGTAAGTTTTAGATGTAAGCTTTATTTGTATTATTGTAATAATTATGAAATAAATATTACATTACAAGTTGGCTAGTCAGCAGCACACAATGCAACTGTGTGATGCACCTCGGACCCTGGCTTATCTATGTTTCTCAGTTTCACTGAAGCTTGTGTTGAGTTCAGATGTGATTTTAGTGTTTATATGTTACAAGTATTTCTGATTTTAAATTATGATACAAGATAGATACACATTACATTAACAGATTTCTAAGTGATTACATCTTCCTGTAGGGAAGTTAGAAGGTGATTTTTAACAGAATTCCCAGGTGTGCATTCTCAAAGTAGAGAAGACTTGTGAAAACGTGTACATAAATATAAGGAAACAGGTTCAATAAGGGTAAAGCAGCATGTATTTTCTGTAATTGGATTTTGAAGAATATTAATAATGAGGTTATCTCCAAATTTAATTATCTTCTCTGGTTAACCAATGTTCTGTTTGCAAGGCCATGACAAAATAACAGTATTGGAGTTCACAGAAATCCCATTTAGTTAATATTTTTTGTGGATACAGTAAATGCCGAATATTACAGGAATGAAATATACCATTCTTTGAACAACTAACCAATATGAATGTCAGTCTAGATATTTTCAGCTGGATTGTCAGTAAGCATAAAGTTGAAAACTCATTAAATTTAATTTAGGAAATATCTGAAGACAGTGTAATTAGAGGGTTATAGCCTGTGTGGTCCTCCAATCTCATATCATGCAGTTTTTATTTGTGGAGAATTTGAGAAAGCAAGTGAATATGTCAAACCCATACTCATCAGAAGAACTGCATGAAAATATCAGGAAAGAAATTAATTTGACTTTGGAAGCTGAACAAATGCACATTTGAATTCCCTAAAAAGGTGCTAGAGTTATGTGGATGCAGGAGAATGACATTTTCAACATTCTTTTGATAAGATACATACATATTTTCATTGAGGCTGTAATTGTGAGAACTTGAAAGTTAGAACAAAGTTAGTAGTTTTAGTAGCATTATCCAATTGCTTGGGAGTAAGAATTCTGGCTACTGCAACCAGATCTACCACATATCTAGCCAAGCTGTACCAGAGAAGCACATTAAAAGCAATTCAATAAATTTCACAATATAAAATGCTCAGTTCTGTTTAACAGTTAAAGTGGAACAAAATTACTGGAAGTAAAGTGTATCTATGCTTTTCACTTAATAAAATGGATTTATACCATTTCATGTAAATTTTTCATCTGGTTTCCTCTAGAACACACATTGAAATCCAGCAAACAATACCCTATTACAGATTCAATAATTGTTTTCCCTACAACAAAGACACCCCATCAAACTGGATATTACAATAGGTTGGCTTCCTCATGCATATGAATTTTCCTGTTGATATCCTAAATTAATCTCACTCTTTACTTTCCAGACAAGCAAAGCTATCAAAGACACCCATCCATGCATGCCACATGTAACTTTATTATTTCACTCTAAAGCTCCATTAGCTTCCTTAAACTGTGTCGTTATAATCTGGCACATTTCATGAAGAGGTCTCTTTAAGACAACTAAGGACATTCTTAATGGAAAAGTGCTTATATAGAATGGATGAGTTGTTAACATTTTGCAAATAGGTACAGTAAAACCTCATTAATCTGGACCCCTTTAAACTGGATTTCGCTTAATCCAGACAAACATCCTTAAAAAAAAACAATCTACAAATTGCTAACTTAAATTATAGTACTGCACTAAGACAAACTTAAGGAAATTGTCCATTTTATTTTGTGCACAGACTGTACAATAGGCATTTCTTAGGAATACATTAGTGACAATGGCACATTAGGCTGCCCTCCTTCCCACACCCTTGCTGTACCTGCAATAGGGCTTGCAACTCTTTTCAGAAGGGTTAGTTTAACACTTGCCCTTCTCAGTCATTAAGCTAAAGAAACAAATCGAGTGCATAATGTCATTTAGTAAACCTACAATATCATCAGGGAAACATAAGCATAAATCGCTTACAATACACGAGAAACTGAAAATTATCGAAAGGCTTGAAAATGGTGCCACTGTTGTGTTGTATGTGCAGAATATGGAATCGCAAAACAAGCAATTTCGGACATAAAAAAGAAAAAGGGTGAACTCTTATCATTTTTTACTAAATGTGATGTAAATGAGGAAAATTGTCAGGTCAAACGAATGCGGCAGCCGGCAGAACAAAAGTTAGAAGACGCGACATACAAGTGGTACAAACAATTTCGTGCAAGTGGAATTGCAGTGAGAGGTGTTGAAATCCAAGCTGCTGCCGAATGTCTTGCAAAACAACTTGGTATCAATGGATTTTCGGCTAGTTATACAGATTCCGCAAGTGTCATAACATAGTGAACAAAAAAATGTGTGGAGAGAGCTTAAGTGCTGTTGACCCATTTAGAAAAAAACTAAAATCTATCTTTTTTTAAAATAAAGAGAGTTGAGGGTTGTTACACTACATCACTATAATATTCTTACTTGAACGCGTTTCAGGAGATGGCTTGTTCCCATCGTCAGCATGTCCTCAACTGATTTTGCCGGTCATTGTCTGGGGGATGACAATGACCGGCAAAATCAGTTGACATGAGGAACAAGCCGTCTCCCAAAACGTGTTCAAGTAAGAATATTATAGTAATGTAGTGTAACAACCCTCAACTCTCTTTATTTTAAATTATGACACATCACTTTTACTAGCTTCTAAATCTTCAAAATTAGTCAATAAAATCTATCATTCAAGAACAAAAGTTAGATTTGTCTCAAGTGTATAATGCAGACGAGACAGGTCTCTTTTGGCGCGCCTTGCCCGAGAACACGCAAGCCTCTAAATCCTTAAAAAATACACCTGGACGAAAAATTTGCAAAGAACATGTTTCTGCATTATTATGTGCTAATGCAGCTGGAAGCCATATTTTAAAGCCAGTTGTCGTAGGTAAAAGTAAATAACCAAGGTCTATTAAGAATGTAATGTCCACATTGCCTGTGCATTACTACAATTCAAAACATGCGTGGTTTACAACAGACATCACCCATCATTGGTTTCACAACCATGCTGTACTGCAATAAGAAGGCACCAAGAAAATAAAAACCAAAATGATGTGAAAGCCATAATCCTATTATATAATGCACCTGCGCATCCAGATGCAAAGAAACTGTGTAGTGCCGATGGTAAGATCAAATGCGTGTTCTTGCCACTGAACACAACTTCCCTGATACAGCTGATGGACCAAGGCGTTATCTACACTGCAAAGCGGCTGTACAGAAAGAAATTCCTGTCTGAAGTTTTCGAAGTTGAGGAGCCTCTGAACAGTGAAGATAAATGGGCGGAAAAAACACTCCAGAATATAAAATCGTATCATTTCAGACCCATGATTTTCAATTTTGCAAGTGCAGTAAACAGCATTTCAAACTCTACATTGACTAATGCGTAGAAGAAACTTTTGTACGATGACAGTGTTGAATTAGACACAATGCAATTGAATTAAATGACTTTCACCAAGCACTGGTTGCGGGTGGCAAGAAAGCTGTAACAGTAGACAAGATCGAAGACCTGGCTTGACGGAGATGAAAATGATCCAGGCTATCACATCATGACTGACGAAGAAATTGTGGAAAGTGTAAGCAACGCAAGGGACACTAATAGCGAATCTGAGGCTGAGGAAGTGGATTTCGAAAAGTCGAAAGTGAGGTTAAACAGCATCTGAATTGTGTAATAGACTTTGTCAAGAAAACTGACAATAAACAGATTTCTACATACTACCATCACATGAGGAGCCTTCGTGATCTCATTGTGAAAGAGATGTGTGATAGACCACAAAGGAAAATTGATAGTTTTTTCAAACCAAACAAACAAAGAATGTGTAATCAAAATCAGGTGGGCCTATTGTATCTTACGTTCTAATAAAATTATACAGTACTCTAATTTCATTCACAGTTTTTCTCTGTGGTGTTTATTTCACTTAATCCGGACTTTTGCTAATCCGGACAACACTGAGCCCCAATTGGTATGGATTAATGAGGTTTTACTGTATTTATAACTTTGATGATACTTGAAACTTGTAAAAGTCTATAAGCAACTAAATAAAAAAAATAAATATATGAATAAAATTAGCCATGATTATGTGTTAACAAGAAAGATAGGACTAACACATGTTTAACTTATTTTAGGAGGCACTGGTTTATAAGGAAAGTCTGTGAAAGGAGTCGAAAGATCTTTCTTCCAACGTTAATACGAAATTCTGCAAATGAGGCTATGAGACCAAACACATCTTATCATTGCAAATGAAACCTGCCTACGGTCTTAAAATTAATTTTAATAAGTTTTGTTCAAATATATAACCAAATTGCTTACCTATTTGTGATAATTATACTGTTGAGTTGGTTTGAGCACCACTGAAGAAAAAGCTCCCTTGAAAAGCCACATTCCATATCTGGGGTACTTGCTAATACAACCTAAAGGGAAGAAAGTTGTGTTTTAAACACTGCAAACCTCTATTAAGCCTGCCAACATAGGAATGCAGTCATCTTAGGCTGTGTCGTAAAGCTGCTTTTGGCAAAGATATTTTTGGTGAAATGTGCTAAAGGTGAGATGGTACCTTCTATTTTTTGCCATGTTAAATTCATGTACTTTTTCTCTGAAACTACCCATCCCAGAGCAATGAAATTTTGATAGTCCATCTGTTTAATACATGTGCATAAAGTGACATTTTTTTTAGTTTTCTAGCTATATTATGAAGACTCTCCATGATGTTTTTTCTTTCAAAAATTTACCTAAAAAGGTTCATTATTACAACATTTTTCAAAATTACATTTTAATGCTTTATTCTTAACAGGTACAGTTTATTGCCAAATAGTATAAGTGTATTAATGTTCTACTATGAATACTTCCTGAGAAAAGGTAGTTTGAAAGTGATGAATTTAACATGGCAAAGATAGAAGGTATCTTCTTCCCTTAAGCATACCTTCATACTGTATATGTGATTGGCACACACTTACTGAAAAAAATGTAAGTGCTTTATATAAAAAGCAATTTCATTCTTTCCACTTTCCCAATGAGGGATTGCCTAATGGCAAAGCATACTTAACAACAAATAAAGTGAATAATAAAAATAACAATTACAAACAAGAAACACAGTATAAATGAGATTACAATATGAAGAAAATTATAAGAATGTGGCATATTCAGTTAGAACATATAAAAATATATATACTGTATAACTGTACTGAAATACTGTATTAATAAATGAATACATATCAATTATACATGTAATTTTTTAAAATTGATACAGTGGTAACTATACTCAGAATGATTTTGTTTCCGATACCTTATTCATCTTGATGTTGGAGAGGTTGTATTTGTTTTTATAATAGGAATGTTTGGTTCATTGATGGATTTCTTTTCTTTATAAATATCCTGAGGCTGGCTGTCATAAGATTTGATTCGAACAGTAGGGTCAATAATGGTTCCTTTAGAAGAATTGAAATCAATTATTATCATATCAAAGCATCTGATGCTGCCGTACTCTGCTGTTCCATGAACCTCTTCATGGACTTCTAAACCTTTGCTGCTTAACGCATCTGCTAATATTGTACTTATTTTATGGAGTTAGTGTTTCTTAGAAGTTCAACATAAGCACAGGAATCCAAGATGTGTGCAAGGGTTTCATAGTTACTGTGGCAATGCCTACAGTGGTTATCATCTTGAGATCTGCCAGGGATGCCTCTAAGAGGAGCAACATTAGCAGTCATTTTCAGTGACTCTTTTCATTCTGAATTGGTTAAACCTTCAGGTCTACTTATCCAACTGTTGGCTGGCATGCCTTCTTTAAATAGTATCATTCCTTTGCCTTTGTGCGGTAAGGAACACCATGATGTATTTTCTTTTTCTGTAACACTTTTCTGATTTTCCTGGCATTAATGGAGCTAGTATTTGTGTTCAATTCTTCTTCATTTGTGGAAATTCCAAGATTTTTTAAACAAGATCATTTTTAAAGATACTTAATTAAAGTGGAGTCAAACTTAAACACTCCTACTAACATCATTCACCTATTTATTTTGTGGAACACGTATTGTGAGCTCATGCTCATGGTACATTTTCTGCTAAATAAATAGGTGAGTGAAGCTAGTAAGTGTGTTTAGGTTGACTCCACTTTCATTGCGTGTCTTTTATCTTTTACTTCATTGTGGTGATTCCACAACATTTTGGATAAGATAATTGTTCCTGAATGACGTTACATGTTTAATTAACATACGTGTCATCCACATTGATCAGTTTGCTGCAGGAATGCCTCCCATTTTGTTCTGAATAAACCAAGTCCCTTAGTCTAAAGCAAGTTATCAGCTATTACTGTTGGAAGTTGTAATATTTCTTTCAACATGCTTTTGATGAGATCTGCATCATTAAAAAACTTGGCCAGTATTACACTGGTTGGTGTTATAAAGAAAGGGTAGACAAGACTAGGACATACAAATTAAGCCTAAAGCATTTTGCTTGTTGCATGTAGCTAGACCAATGCTTATTGACAAAATACTGTATTGTGCACATGTGTCTGTTGCTTATCAACTGTGGTGCATTCAAATGCCAGTTTATATTTTATTTTTACAAAGTGAATGCTAAAGACAAATCATTTCAATTGAGTATAGGCACAGACATGCTAATAAACCTGCTTTATATGATTAGGTACAAAAATGGCATACTTTAGAGTTTTATGGTAATAACTCTGGGACTATGTGGCTAGAGAAGAGGGCCATCTGTGTTTATTTTATAATTTCAAACAACTTAAAAGGTATCAAATATAACCTTGTGAAATTTGTACATTTTTTAAATTGTTGTCATTCCTGAAGAAACTTCTGTATGATATTCTCCTTTTCCCTGGTATACTCATTTACCAGATGTACCCACAGATGCTTCTTTCCTTACCCTATAAGAGTGTTCCAAATAATATCCAAAAAGCATTGTAACAATCTTATCTTTCTCACTGTAGTAAAATCAAGGTCATACAAGCGGAAATATTTTTGCTTTTGGAAAAAGCAGAACATTACAAATGCTTCCAATACAAGCAACAATATTCTTACTTGGAGCAAAAGCATGTTGGTTAACAGCAGCTTTGTTATACTGATCTGTATCCAGTCTTAATGAGACTCATGAAAGTATCTTTGCACACTACATTGCTTTACAAAATTAAAAGGAAAGTCGGATATCTAGAATGGCCTGTTAAAGTAAAAGATAAATCCAATGAAACCTCACACAACTGGGAAGAATAGTTAAAATGTTCATAACAGCTACAAACACACCTTTGGACTAGGTACTCTGTTAAGTTCTGCCAGACTGTGACACAACTGAAGATGTTTAAACTGGAATGGATTATTTCTTGCTCCTTCAAATGTTCTCATGAGTTTGTCACTCATCCATTCAATCTGTAAAGCAATACAATGTAATACGTTAGAAAAGTTTTAACACACAGAAATTGTGATTGGATTGGTGACACTTTAGTTTTACTTACTAAGTTTTTACTCAGAACATGCTTCGAAGATGTTCAACTCCATCATCAGCTGTATATCCAACGGCATTCGGAAGGGGATTCCCTATTTTTTTTTTGGAAATTTATGGTCAACAGAACAAACATTAAATGGGAAAAAAAGCTTTTAAAACATGTCAACACACCAACAGAACTCACAACATGGAAGAAAATCCTCACCACCAAAAATAAACAAAGTACAACTGGCACCAAAGTAAGGGATCCCCTTCCAGATGCCAGTGCACATATAGCTGATCATGGAGACGAATGCCTTAAAAAATGTTGAGTGAAAACTTAATAACAGAATGTTACTGATGCACCCACAATTTCAATATATTAATAGCGTTATCAATGTCACAAAATTCATACACTCTATGACAGCATACAGAAACTATTACGAAAAAGTATGAGGAAAAAAAATCTGAGTGCAGCAAATAATACAATGAGTTTATCAATTTAATGAACTAGACTGTTCAGATAAGTAATTAAAACTTTTGCATAGATGACCTTAATAAGTATCTACTAAGAATAATAAATGCATAAATAACATGTGCATTGTATGCAATGCAGAAAATGAAATACAGGGCATTTATCTTTTACATTAGAAAAGTTGAAGATGAAAATCTTAAAAAGGAAATATTTACACATGTGTTTTGGGCAGGCCTGCTTTAATGGGCCCCAAATTTTAGGTGGTCCTTGGCAATAAATTATCATAGCAGTGCAACATGTGACTTTACCATGGTATGTTAATTAGTTGTTCTTCCACACAAGTTGGAAAGGTAAAATCAGATGAAAAATTCAATGCCATAGGATATGTTAAATTATGTTATTCTCCTCCATCATATGCCATTTCACTTCACTTTCCATTACTGTACATAATGAGCATCTTTGTGACAGATTCCCAAAGGTATACTCAAAATGTAAGTAGGTGGCCCAGTTTGTGAATGCCTAAATTTCATAATCTATTTAATGATGGTTACTCAGGAGTAAATATTATCAGTCCAATGTGAAGAGCTCAGAATTTAGGAAATCAGGATGTGATGCGATGAACACCTAAGGTATTACTCGCGCAAAACTTCTGGAATTGTGACCTTGATTGCTACCCCAGCTGCCGAGCCTATGAATGGTTTATGTTTAGCTTAATCAACGAAAGCGATAAAACACCTTTGCTTACTACAGTGCGTAACACATACAGTCCGCATAGAAAGTGTCTGCATCTGGTTGTAATTTTAAAGAGAGCAGTATTTAAATAGTACTTACTTTATATTTGTTATATTTATAACCATGGCTCCTTTGTTTTCAAAGTTAAGTGGTAAGGTGTTACGTAGTCAAAGTAGGGAAATAATTGCAAATGTCCTCGACTTCATGAAGTAAGAAGCAGAGATGAAGGAAGAAAATATATGTTCGTCCGAGTTCCACAAAAGCCTTAAGAGAGTGAAAGAAAGAGTAGTCAAGCAACTGGTGTTTCACCGAGTTCCATTTCCAGAGTTCTCAAAGATAAGAAAAAAAAACATATGGATGAAAGAATGCCATTTGACACGCCTGGGAAGAAACATAAGGTCCCTAAATGTATTACAGAAATAGACGATTTCGAATGCGTCATTCGGCGCACGATTCACAATTCCTATGTGGAAGAAAAAACTGTGCTAATAATAAGCAGATTGCTCATCCAGCTGAAACACAGCAGAAACTTTCAAGGTGGTGCTACAAATCTCAGAAAAATTATTAAAGATTTAGGGTTCAAGTAGAAGAAACCGAAATCAAATAGAAGAGTTCTAACAGAAAAGCAAAATAAATAAATAAAATGAAATAATAATAAAATAAAAAAATAGAAATAAAAATAAAAAGTAAATGTTGCCATGATAGCTTAGTCGGTTAGAGCAACGGCACGGAAAGCCTAAGATCTGTGGTTCAAATCCTGGCTATGGCATTTAATTTTTCAGTCTGATTCTACCTTTCCAAATGACTAATTTTATACGTACTTATATCAATGTGTACTTATATCAGCATCAATTTTCAAGGTGGTGCTACAAATTTCAGAAAAATACTATAATGTATGAAGATCAGTCATACAGCATCTAAAAGTTGGAGAGACGATAGCGAATTAGGTTTGCAGGCACCTGTTGCCAAAGGGCAAATACTTATTATCGTTCATGCTGTTGGAAAGATCGGCTTCGTTCCAAATGCCCTTCTTTTACAAGTCGCAACAAACAACAGGAGATTTTCATCAAGAAATGAATACAGAAAATTACATGAAGTGAATCAACGCCATGTTGATACCTAATATGCCTGCTGGGTCTGTTCTGGTCATCGACAACGCTTCACAATGCGTCAACACTCAAATTCACAAACCACCTACCTCAACTTCCTTGAAAGAAGAAATGAGAGCTTGGGTACTTAGACATAATAAAGCTTTAGATGAAAGCATGAGTAAAACAACGCTATATAACTTATCGCCCAGATCTAAACCCAATCGAATTAATCTGGGCTGATATCAAAAAATGGGTGGCATGCAGAAATATCACTTTTAAATTAAAATATGTGGAGCAGTTATAACGCCAGCAATTTGCTGAAATTGGAAGGCCAGAATGGGAAAATGTATGGCAACATGCTGAATAAATTAAGAATCATTATTCCAAAAAATACGGAATTGCAGAAAATCAAACAGAAATAATTCTCATGCAGGATAATGGTGCAGAAAGTAGTGACAGCAGTGATGACGGCAATAATGTGAGTGATTCCGCAGAAGAGGAAGGGTTGTTAGATGTGGAAGAATTGGAGGCAATGATTGACAGCGTTTTTTATATTAAGCGCTTTTTACAGCGTGGATTTTAATATACTGTATATAACTAAGTTTATCAGTGCAACGCAGTGCATAACCGGTGTGGATATTTAACAATGGCTGTCCCACGCACTCCTGAAGCATGCAGATGATCGGTCACCACCTGATCTGGTAAGCAACTCGCATCATAGCTCTCATTAAGATTTTCACGTGCCTAGAACTGTTGCGCCGATTATAGCTACTGTAATTATTGAGTGAGGAGCTTATTATCAAGGTATCTGTTTAATGGGTACTCATACCTAAGATAGCCTCTCTCCCTCAAACATAAAGTATTTATTTACATTTCCACCAAATTTGTAAGACTAATCATACCCCAACTCCCAATACTGCCCTTCACCTCTAACTCATTTAGAGAGTTGGAGAATGCACCACAGTATAGAAAATCAGGGCCTAGTTGGCATGTTTTGAAGGTTTGAATTTTGCCAATTTCCTATGCTCATTTTGAAATGGACATCCATAACAATGATAGTGCAGCCTGTTTGCATTTTCCAGCATTCTGTTTTATTCCGAGTGTTAAAAAGACAAATGATAATAGCACACTTGATTACAGGGCAAATAAAACAGAGAACAAAAAGTAAATAAGCTGTTTAAAAAGAAAATGTAGGAGCTGATTTAAAGAAACAAAAAGTAAGAGCTTCTGAAAAATTCAGTTTACATATATTGTTCATCACTAATGGCCGAGTGCATCATACCTGGTTAAGAGAATACTGCAGTAAAGTTAATAATTTATCAGTAAAGTTATATTTCTGTTGCACCAAGTTTAGTTTCACTTAACTGGCATTTAGTCATGGTAATGCAGTAAACAATCCGAAACAAAGCATAATCATTACATTTGTGTCTTCAATATTTTCATCCATTTGCAGGCAATGAAGAGACAAGAAACCTGTTTGAAGAACTGAACAATGTTTTATTTAGAAAATTTCAGTTGAGAAAGGAAACTGTAACTGCAATTTTAAATGTAATTGGTGAATAACTCCAGCTCCCTACAGCAGGGAAACATCTAGCATCCCCAGAAACCATCACTGTGTAGTGCAGCAATTTTATACAACTGGAACATTTCAAGGAGTAATAGGTGATGTGAGTGATTATAGGCAGAACAATGCCATGTCGCTTAAACACAGGGTTTCAAATGCCCTTGCTTCATTATCATCTCAGTGCATAAAACTGCCTCTCACACAATGGGAACAAAGATGCGACACAAAGATTTTCAAGAAAATCCCACCCCAAACTACCCTTTAGATGAAACATTTTTTTGAAACTTTCTATTTTCTCAAAAATGGCTCTAAAGATTTTAATTGAAATATCACACATTTAGGATATTTACATGCCAAATAAAATGCATATCTTGAAGTTTTTGGGAATAGCCTGTTGTGGAGTCCTCTTCATTTGGAAGGAATTTTGTATAATTTTGTATAAGTGGTACATTTTAAGCAATACACAAAAATGTTGTATTCAAAAACTCTTTAAAACACACAATTTATTTCGAACAATATTTTTTGTAGCCTCAACCATTTTTGAAAAATCTGTTATTATTGGTTTTAATTTTTCAATACTTTTATCACTTTTTAAAAGTGCTATTCAGTTGTTTCTTGTGATGTCATGGAAAGAGTATGGAATTTCAAGACCAATCTAATCTAATCATATAGCCACTCACTTTTAAATATCTGACTTTAAAAAATATTTGTTTATAAAAAAAATTATAAAAACTTCACTTTGATTCCCAAAATAGTTTAAAAAAGAAAAAATCTGGTTATCAGTTCAATTTCTTCTATCCTCATTGTACCTATCATTTCATTGTACTATTGAAATGTATAATGAAACTGCTTCTGTAATGGTTCATCTTGATTAACATGAAGCAGATAGAAAAATAAACTTCTATAAGAATGTGTGTAGAAGTTATATAAAAATAACAATAGTGGGAAAGAAAGTCATGTTTGTGTGTTACATAAGATTTTTTGCTAAGTTTTCACTTTGCAAATAATAATGGTTACACCAACCATCATTTTGTTTTCAATTGTGGATCTTGTATTTATCTACCAAATCCAATAACACAGAATTCTCATAGCACTAAAACTCTGCACTCTTAAACGTTTTGAAGGTTTTTCACTACAGGTGTGATAAAATGGTTTTATTTTTTTACACTTTTGTTGATTCGAAATGTGAAATTTGTTGTTTTGTGTTTTTATTATCTGTATTCTTGACGAAACAAAAGCTGGACCCGAGTTGATTTTTAACAGCAATTTAACTGTTTAATATTCAGTTTAAATGTTTTAAGTTTACCATACAAGGTAGTTTATGTATCAAAAGTACTTATAATAACTACATAAAATATTAATAATAAATAAATATTTCCTACTTCAACAAATACCTTTGATGAGTGACCACTTTCTAACACTTTAAATTATACAAAAGGAATACAAGAAAAGAGAATAAACACTGCAAATTAATTTTATTTGTTGAGAAAACACAAACGTTAAACACTTCTATGAATGTTTATAACAATTAATTAAAAAGATACATTTTTTTTCTAAACATGGAAGATGAAATTTGGTTACTTGTATTTTAAAGTAATGTAACACAATCATATCTTTCACACGATTCACATTATTTAGCATCTCTTGTAAAATAGCCACATGCGGAACACCATCTTGGGCAGCTTTTCGGCAGTTCATGTGTTTGTCTGATTTGCTTTATTTTTCCAAGGCATCTTTACACTTACAGTCAAGTTGAACTTCTCAAAATTTGCACATTATACGATACTATGTAGCCTTCAGACTTAAATTCTGCATATCACACCTGCAACGTAACTTTACCTTTCTGCATTTTAAAGAGTGATTATAAATCCTAAACCAGTGTCCAGCATCCAATCAAGCACCTGACTTGCCGTGCAAATAAAGGAACAAGCGTGCATGTGCTAAGGGCAGGAACCCAAGCCAAGCAAACAATGAACAAGCGCCTATTAATAATAGTGGCACCTCCCTTACTGGCTTGGATGATGTTCACAAAACATGGCTACAACTAGTATAATCAGAAATTTTCCTCCAAAATGCTAAAAATCTCACCAAAATGAACAGAAGCATGTTTTTATGTAGCGAAAATGATAGAATTTTGTGTTTATTTTGCAAATTAAATTATCATAGTCAATGAACCAAATCATTATAATATACAAAGATAATAGCATTTTAATGCAAAATCAGACATTTGTTTTTATCACTAATTAACAAAAACTATCACCTCTATTCTTCATTGGGTCCACTGTGAATATATTTTAAGACAAAACTGTCTTCAAACGGACGTAATAAAACTAAAAAGTAGGCTAACTAACACTAGCCATTACTTATACTCTAAGCATAAACACAAGAAGTAAGTGGCTGTCGGAATGAATCACTGTCTTCTGAATACTACTTTGAATTGTTGTAGAGGAGAAAAATAGTAAGAAAAACCAAGCGCTACAAAACAGCAGTATTCAAACCATGGGTTGGCAATGGTGCAATGACATTTTATGATGTTACTATGGTAATAGTTTAACCGCGATATTGTAACAGCTTATATTTACCAGGATTGATGCACTCAGCCATGAGCATAACATCATTGCAAATAATGTATATGAAATAATGTAAGTGGTTTCTTGTTTAAGAGCCTTTTTAATTCACATGCCAAGCACTTTATGACAATAAAGGAAACTACTGAATACAACAAATTCTTAAAATATATGCAGCAAATATTTAGGCATGACTATTATGCATTATGTTTTATGCTACTTCAGTTAAAATCTCAAATTCATAGGCCTATATTGGATATTTTCCCCATTTTTATTTAGATTTCCTACTCTTGGATTTTATTTAATTTAATTAATGCATTTTAAATTTTTTATTTCAATGCTTAGTTCTGCTTTGCAAGATCTGCATTTAATATACAAAAATACGTAGAGTATCCATTTAAATGATGAAATTTATCATGATTTACTTATTGCAAATTACCAGACTCAAAAGTTAAAATTTGTTCCGAAAGTGCTAGTTTGTAAGGCAAGATTACCCCCCGATTCAAAAGAAATAGCATTGGCCACATTAGGTCAATGTATCATTGCAAAAGTAAAGCTGCCTACAGACAAGAGGTAATGTGACATTAGAGTGCTTTATTTCTCAAACAAGCACTATAAATGCAAAGAACCAAATAAATAAAGCCATGAATGACAACTGAATCAGTCTGATATCTCTGCATGTTTATTGGAAAAGCTGACACCTGTTTGCTGCACACATTTGAAAAGTGAGCACTGTTGTACCAGCACATGTTCTAAATCCATGAATTCAATTTGTATGCAGAGATATAGTGATCTTTAGTTAAATTATAGTCATGGATGCTCATGTGTATGCACCCTTCCATTGTTTCTTGCCAGCAATGGGAAGAAAGAGAAAATCATTTTAATTGAATTCTTATTTAATACAGATGTATAAATTATGCCATTTTTTGAAGAAAAAAAATGTAAACTCTCATTTAAACTTTTTTAACAGTGTTTAACGTCTGCTTTAACCTCATACAGCACCACATGCTATGACATTGATGGTTCATAAAATTAAATGATAATTGGGAAATGAAATTTGGGAAGGGAGTTTTCCAGGTAGGGTATCTCCCCTGCGTTTGTCAATTATGAGAACTGGGGTAAACTGGAAAACCCTTAGTTAGAGAGGATGGTTTTGCCAGGACTTGAATAACAAGACCTTCCATTCATAAGTCCATACCTTAATGTCCTCAGCTACCCCTCTTGATCTCCCATTTAGTAAATTTTCCTTAGTCCCCAAAGTTATGTTAAATGGGCTTCTACTGTGCTTCTACTATTAGCAACAATTACTTGTGCTTGATTATTATGAATATGTGTCTTTCCATGCTTCCATATAAATATTTTATATTCTGTTCTCAGCTTTTCTCAAGAACCATAAAAGAGGTTTAAGGCTGCATACTCTTTGAACATGCTCCTGTATCAAATCTCTTTCTTCTAAGAATTATTCTTATTATACTTATAATAAGATAATATTTCAGTTAAAGAAGTACCTGTGATTTAGCAAACTCCACAACATTGTAACTAACATTATTAAGAAGTGCAAGAGAGTAGGCAAGCAATCCTGATTCTTTGTTTCTCCATAGCTGATCCAACATATGTGCCAGTTCCAGAACCCGACCTGCAGTGTCCACTGTTACCAGCACATTACCATTGTTCCTCAGAGTCTGTAAGATGTTGGCTAAATAACACATCAAATAAAAATATGTAAGCACATAATGAGAGAAATTTATAATTCAAATAAACTGTCCCTTCTTACGGCAGAATCTCAATGCATTATTTCTACTATTACAATGTTCCTTTACATACGATCTGTTTGTTTCTAAAATTATACTTTTCCCTGTATTCATCTTCAGTCTTTTGTTTTACCATATGGGTCCTTAACACTACATTCTTAAAATCATTTTCATATATGTTTTAGCCCTCCAAATTCTTCTCTTGGAAATGATTTACTATGAATATAACAGAAAAAAAACATGGATATCCTAACCACAAGGAAACAAGTAAAACAAATATAGCAGAGCAACTTACAGAAGAAATAAGAACAGCCTAAGGAATTATGCAAAATTGCAATTTCTGTCTGTCCTATATAAATATAAACTGTATATATTTACAAAAAAGAGTCTACAAATTATAGGAAATTGTGAGGCTGGTAATAATTTCTGTGAAAGACAAGAGATGGTATTTTAAGGAAAATTGTCATTAACAGCTTAAAGTCTGATAAAGCACCATACTATAAAACAGTGTTGCAACAAGTATTTCCTAAAAAGCAACACAGTAACAAGCCTGAAGAAGAAACGAAGTATATACTGCATAAAAGGCAAAAGCAAAATACATTTAAAATAAGAAAATCTGATGTAATACATTTATGCGATTTTCTCTACCAATAACAAACTCCCATATATCCATTGTAAAGGATGATTTAAAAGTCACACAACATAGGACAACTCTGTTATTAGCGTGGTCCCCCCTCCCACAAAAAAGAAGATATAAGGAAAAATTGTTAAAAGCACATTGTTTTAAAATGCAATTGGCATACTAAAACAACATGGGTTTACTTATAACATAAAAGAACCAACATGAGTAATCAGTTCATTTTCCACCTACATAGATAATTTAATCCCTAATACTTTTGAGAAAAAATGACTGCTTTACTCTAGATACAGGGCTATCTGATTATAAAGCATTATTTATAAACTTTACAGAAATTAGGAATGTCATAGTTAAAAATAATTACAAAACAATGCAAATTTTTAGTAAGCAAAATGATGTGGCATGTGCACAGATAGTCTTGTTAAGACGCTCTCTGGATACCGAAGCATGGCAGTTTGTCTGTGAGTAGGGGCGATTCAGGGGAAACAGTGTCATTGGAAGGGATATGGCGTTACTGACGCTTGGGGTGTTAGCGTGGCTTCTGTGTCATTCTGTGAGTAGGCTTCGAGTGAGACAGACGGGCAACTGCCTAAGACATGGCGTCCTCGCCCGGCAGACACATGGGGTAAGAAATCTTTTTATAATAAATCTACCAGCTATCCATTCTCTTGCAGTTTTAATTATGATAGTGTAGAGTTCCTTTCCTCTCCCTTCAGCCAGATATTATGTTGGTGTAATAATATTTTGTGATTTAACTTTAGCTGCGTCCTCGTCGTTGCCTCGCATGTAAAGTTCTTTGTTTGATTTAACGATCCCTCTCACAAGCGAGTTGCTCCCATCTGCATTTCTAAGTTAATATAAAGTGAGGCATACGACAATTGGCGGTGGCGCCAGGTATAATTGAATTTGTTGTGAGATTTTCAAGTGCAAAATTTTTTTTTCCCCTCTAAAATGTAACGGTTTCTAGTCCTCCACGTGGTCGCGAAAAAATCTAAATTTGTTTCTGGCTTAAGGGTAAGGATTTTTATGCTTTAATTTGTGATTCTCATCTTCTAAATTTTGTTACTATCATATCTGAAAGTCTGGTTTCGAAATTTTAATTTTGAGCTCATTTTTACATTTTTTCCATTGTCTGCCGGCGTGACGCTAAAACTTCTGACTTCATGTTCCCCTTGTTTTGGCTTCATTTCCTTTGAATTGTATTGCTGTGCTAAGTGGTTCGTGCTGGTTATTTTCAAAAATGTTTTTGTGAAAGTTGAGTTGTGAAACGAGTGAGATAACGAGCGAGATAGTTGTAGCTTTGAAAATGTGCTCGTCATGTGTTGGCCATCTAGTTGAAAATCTTGTTTTCTGTGCTTATTAGCAGTGGTTCTGGAAACGTATAACTTTATATTCCAGTGATTGTGATTTCTAGCTATTTACTATACTTTTCTGGGACATTTTTCGTGTAACTTTTATGTACGCACGTGTGTAATGTAATTCCCGCGTGGTCATGCATTTCAGCAATAATTTTAGCTTGTGAAACCAGTCTTCCTCAGCACGTGTTTTGGCGCGTTTATTTGCATGTGCATATCAGATCAGATACATTTGCTTTAAGAAAAAAAGAGAGAAGGAATTTTTGTGTGCTACGTATAAATTACAAGTCTGTATTCTGCTCCTTTTGAGATAATGTTAGCGGTGGTCACAGTAGGTGTGACGTGGTTTTTTTTAACTTCCAGTTCGAGGTTTCTCACTGAAGCTATCATTTTGTTTTCTTCCATGTGTTCATTCTGATTAAAAATCTTGGTATTGTGTCCAAGTGGCTTGTGTAGACGTGTGTTAGTATAATTTTCTGATATTTCGCCGCGGGCGCTTAATTGTCTTCTTTCTGGAACTGTTTTATTTGGCTATGTTCTGATCTTGCTACTTACATTCATGTGATGCTATAAGTGTTTAGTTTGGTGTAATCTGTATCGCTCTGTCATACTGTTTATTTACTGTTATCTTTTGTGCTGCAATCATGCCTAAGCGACGTACTGCACAGAAATCTGATATAGCAATTGCTCCAGTTAGCGAGCACAGTGAAGAGGAATCTATGTCCAGTGTTGGTACGCCTGTTGTTGCTCAGTTACTAGCGATGTCTAATCCGCCTGTCGTGGCCCGTGCAACGCAGTCAGCTGTCTGCCGCCCGGTCATTGACCCCTCTCACGTGGAGAATTCCAGCAAGTTGTCAGCGTATGAGTTACTTTAGAATTTTGAAATGTTCGCTACTATTGCTAATGGCCACTCTGAGAAAACGATAATGATGATAATTTTGCTTCACCGTTGCCAAGTTTGGTTTATTTAATTCCGCAATGCATATTTTTAGGGGAAAATCTTTCGCAGTTACTCATGTAAGTAAAAGTTTCAGGAGCTACCAACCTTGCCAGTAGCTGCACCTAATTAGGTTTGATGTGCTTCTAATATGGACCAGTACGATGTGGATGTTGATGAACCAGCTGTACGTGTGTTACCAGATTTTGGAAAATTTGCACTGGAATTTTGTGGTAAACGAGTAAGAGAAAAGAAAGAAAAATCACCTGTAAGTATGTAAACATTGTGAATGTAAAGTTTGGACGAATGAAACAGTTTCACAACTCACACAGGTATGCTAAATTTATTGTTTCACTGACTGATGCTTAATTAAGCTTTGCTTTTCAGGAATAATGTGCTATGAATGTCTCTGCTAAATTAAAAGTGTATTATTATTGTGGGTGTAATTTGAATTTTAAATTATGTTTTGGGAACTGCAAATCATTTGTTTTGTTGTATTATGCTGCAGGAATGTGTTTCATGTGTACTATGTGCTTAATTGAGCTTTCATTTTCAGGAATGTTCTGTGACAATACTGTTTTGAGTAATGATGTGATGTTTTGTTGCATTCGATTTGATTTGATATGATTTGATTTGATTTGACTCGATTTGATTTTGGGTTTCATAATGATGCTGTGATTTTTATTTGCAGAAATTTGTTGCATGAATAGTGTGTGTATTTGAGGTTATGTGATATATGTGAGATTTGCCTCAGTGGGACTGCCAAAGAGTAACCCCGATGGCGTAGTGTGAGGTTATGTGAGAAATAAGAGTTGAGATTTGCCTCGGTGGATGTGCGTAAGAGTAACCCCGACGGTGCTAATAATGAGATGAGAAGAGATGAGATGATGTCAGCTTCGGTGGAAGTGCCACAGTGTAACCCCGACAGTTGTATGATTTCAGAGATTTTGCTTATTGGTGTTGCTGTAACGTGCCCAGTATAGCGTGTGTGATGAATTCACACGAGAGATTAAATGGATGGAAGTTAATGTAATGAAAATAATTTTTTTTTCTGTTTATGCAACAAGTTTATTACCATCTTAGATAGCAAATTTTAATACCACCTGTTTTCCAGCTTAATTTTCATTTGGAGGATGTGGATGCAACAGTATAATGTCATGTTATTTGTGTCATTCCTGAATT
Source organism: Deroplatys truncata (assembly GCA_030765065.1). NCBI lineage: Eukaryota > Metazoa > Arthropoda > Insecta > Mantodea > Mantidae > Deroplatys > Deroplatys truncata. The sequence continues at coordinate 190,524,151 of CM060976.1, read as the reverse complement.
GTTAATGTGATTTCTTGAAGGTTATGCCTATGTTAGATGTTTTGAATTTGCAGCATGTTAAATGAGACACGTCAGTGAAGATGTTTTGTTTTGAAGAGAAAATTGAAAGTTGCGATAAAGATGATGATGATTGAAGTAATGATCGAGATTGCACTATTACTGATGATGATTATGAAAGATGTTGATAATAATGAGATGAGAAAGATAGTGATGCGGATGAGAAGTTGTATTGGTGACAAGAGTAGGACAATAGTAGTTGAAAGCATGTCACGTGGTGTAGTTTGGAGATGTATTGTGGATGTAGTTTGTAGTAATGCATACAGTAGTTTTCAGTAGCTAGCTAAGTGAGTGTTGTGTGTAATTTGGGCCATGGTCAGTGTGAATGAGTTCATTTCATTGTCATGTGTGATTGTCTTGTAAGTGCACTTATTTTCTTTTGTTAGTGATACCAGCTGGTTCTTAAGATTTAATATTGGGATCCCAAATAAGGTTATGTTTTTTTCTGTCATGTTCATGTATTCTGAGTCTGTTTTACTGTTTTATTTGGATTGTGAAGCATTGTAAGTTAAATTTTGGATGGCAACTCTGTAAAATTTAGTTTTTATGCCAATTTGTACTTATTTTTTTTTTTTCCTCTTTCTTTGCCCCATGTCAAAAAAATTTTAGTGCAAACTTTTACATGTTTAAAATATTTAATTGTACATGACATACCATTCTTTTTATGTGTGATTGTTTGTTGGAGCACCCTGTTTATTGTTTGGTGGTTTTGTTCTAGTATTTTTGCTGTGGCGGAGCGCGAGAGACCCCAAGAGCATCCCCGGGGCACACCAGAAGTCAAGAAACACTACAGGGAAGCTGTCGGGCAGCCACTACACTGCCGTGGCATAAGGAGCCACCATGTCGGGGGGCAGTCCAAGCCAGCGACTGCCCACCCTGTTGTCATCACCAGAGACCTGCAGTGATAATTCTACACCAGGACAAATCGTCGTTGTGGGCACTGTATAAAATCATCCACAAACAGTTGCGGCAGACCATCGATATTTTGCGCAGTGTAGTGTGCCTGTGAACTGAGGCAGCGTGGTGTGTGCGTGTGCGGGGTGCTCAAGATAAGTGCATTAACAATATTAGTCGACAGCACTTCAGTTTCTCGTGTCTCCACATCGCCCAGCACCATTGTGTCGTCGTCTGGGTGCTTACCACACATGTATATTATTCTGTCATATTTTGGCTTCTCACACATGTATATTACTCTCTTATATTTTGGTTCATCACACATGTGTATGTCATTTTTTTGTTATTTTCATGTTTCTTGTTATATTTATTTTCCTTATGTCGACGAGGGCGTCGACTTCGGTGGCCAGGGGGAGATGTGGCATGTGCACAGATAGTCTTGTTAAGACGCTCTCTGGATACCGAAGCATGGCAGTTTGTCTGTGAGTAGGGGCGATTCAGGGGAAACAGTGTCATTGGAAGGGATATGGCGTTACTGACGCTTGGGGTGTTAGCGTGGCTTCTGTGTCATTCTGTGAGTAGGCTTCGAGTGAGACAGACGGGCAACTGCCTAAGACATGGCGTCCTCGCCCGGCAGACACATGGGGTAAGAAATCTTTTTATAATAAATCTACCAGCTATCCATTCTCTTGCAGTTTTAATTATGATAGTGTAGAGTTCCTTTCCTCTCCCTTCAGCCAGATATTATGTTGGTGTAATAATATTTTGTGATTTAACTTTAGCTGCGTCCTCGTCGTTGCCTCGCATGTAAAGTTCTTTGTTTGATTTAACGATCCCTCTCACAAGCGAGTTGCTCCCATCTGCATTTCTAAGTTAATATAAAGTGAGGCATACGACAATTGGCGGTGGCGCCAGGTATAATTGAATTTGTTGTGAGATTTTCAAGTGCAAAATTTTTTTTTCCCCTCTAAAATGTAACGGTTTCTAGTCCTCCACGTGGTCGCGAAAAAATCTAAATTTGTTTCTGGCTTAAGGGTAAGGATTTTTATGCTTTAATTTGTGATTCTCATCTTCTAAATTTTGTTACTATCATATCTGAAAGTCTGGTTTCGAAATTTTAATTTTGAGCTCATTTTTACATTTTTTCCATTGTCTGCCGGCGTGACGCTAAAACTTCTGACTTCATGTTCCCCTTGTTTTGGCTTCATTTCCTTTGAATTGTATTGCTGTGCTAAGTGGTTCGTGCTGGTTATTTTCAAAAATGTTTTTGTGAAAGTTGAGTTGTGAAACGAGTGAGATAACGAGCGAGATAGTTGTAGCTTTGAAAATGTGCTCGTCATGTGTTGGCCATCTAGTTGAAAATCTTGTTTTCTGTGCTTATTAGCAGTGGTTCTGGAAACGTATAACTTTATATTCCAGTGATTGTGATTTCTAGCTATTTACTATACTTTTCTGGGACATTTTTCGTGTAACTTTTATGTACGCACGTGTGTAATGTAATTCCCGCGTGGTCATGCATTTCAGCAATAATTTTAGCTTGTGAAACCAGTCTTCCTCAGCACGTGTTTTGGCGCGTTTATTTGCATGTGCATATCAGATCAGATACATTTGCTTTAAGAAAAAAAGAGAGAAGGAATTTTTGTGTGCTACGTATAAATTACAAGTCTGTATTCTGCTCCTTTTGAGATAATGTTAGCGGTGGTCACAGTAGGTGTGACGTGGTTTTTTTTAACTTCCAGTTCGAGGTTTCTCACTGAAGCTATCATTTTGTTTTCTTCCATGTGTTCATTCTGATTAAAAATCTTGGTATTGTGTCCAAGTGGCTTGTGTAGACGTGTGTTAGTATAATTTTCTGATATTTCGCCGCGGGCGCTTAATTGTCTTCTTTCTGGAACTGTTTTATTTGGCTATGTTCTGATCTTGCTACTTACATTCATGTGATGCTATAAGTGTTTAGTTTGGTGTAATCTGTATCGCTCTGTCATACTGTTTATTTACTGTTATCTTTTGTGCTGCAATCATGCCTAAGCGACGTACTGCACAGAAATCTGATATAGCAATTGCTCCAGTTAGCGAGCACAGTGAAGAGGAATCTATGTCCAGTGTTGGTACGCCTGTTGTTGCTCAGTTACTAGCGATGTCTAATCCGCCTGTCGTGGCCCGTGCAACGCAGTCAGCTGTCTGCCGCCCGGTCATTGACCCCTCTCACGTGGAGAATTCCAGCAAGTTGTCAGCGTATGAGTTACTTTAGAATTTTGAAATGTTCGCTACTATTGCTAATGGCCACTCTGAGAAAACGATAATGATGATAATTTTGCTTCACCGTTGCCAAGTTTGGTTTATTTAATTCCGCAATGCATATTTTTAGGGGAAAATCTTTCGCAGTTACTCATGTAAGTAAAAGTTTCAGGAGCTACCAACCTTGCCAGTAGCTGCACCTAATTAGGTTTGATGTGCTTCTAATATGGACCAGTACGATGTGGATGTTGATGAACCAGCTGTACGTGTGTTACCAGATTTTGGAAAATTTGCACTGGAATTTTGTGGTAAACGAGTAAGAGAAAAGAAAGAAAAATCACCTGTAAGTATGTAAACATTGTGAATGTAAAGTTTGGACGAATGAAACAGTTTCACAACTCACACAGGTATGCTAAATTTATTGTTTCACTGACTGATGCTTAATTAAGCTTTGCTTTTCAGGAATAATGTGCTATGAATGTCTCTGCTAAATTAAAAGTGTATTATTATTGTGGGTGTAATTTGAATTTTAAATTATGTTTTGGGAACTGCAAATCATTTGTTTTGTTGTATTATGCTGCAGGAATGTGTTTCATGTGTACTATGTGCTTAATTGAGCTTTCATTTTCAGGAATGTTCTGTGACAATACTGTTTTGAGTAATGATGTGATGTTTTGTTGCATTCGATTTGATTTGATATGATTTGATTTGATTTGACTCGATTTGATTTTGGGTTTCATAATGATGCTGTGATTTTTATTTGCAGAAATTTGTTGCATGAATAGTGTGTGTATTTGAGGTTATGTGATATATGTGAGATTTGCCTCAGTGGGACTGCCAAAGAGTAACCCCGATGGCGTAGTGTGAGGTTATGTGAGAAATAAGAGTTGAGATTTGCCTCGGTGGATGTGCGTAAGAGTAACCCCGACGGTGCTAATAATGAGATGAGAAGAGATGAGATGATGTCAGCTTCGGTGGAAGTGCCACAGTGTAACCCCGACAGTTGTATGATTTCAGAGATTTTGCTTATTGGTGTTGCTGTAACGTGCCCAGTATAGCGTGTGTGATGAATTCACACGAGAGATTAAATGGATGGAAGTTAATGTAATGAAAATAATTTTTTTTTCTGTTTATGCAACAAGTTTATTACCATCTTAGATAGCAAATTTTAATACCACCTGTTTTCCAGCTTAATTTTCATTTGGAGGATGTGGATGCAACAGTATAATGTCATGTTATTTGTGTCATTCCTGAATTGTTAATGTGATTTCTTGAAGGTTATGCCTATGTTAGATGTTTTGAATTTGCAGCATGTTAAATGAGACACGTCAGTGAAGATGTTTTGTTTTGAAGAGAAAATTGAAAGTTGCGATAAAGATGATGATGATTGAAGTAATGATCGAGATTGCACTATTACTGATGATGATTATGAAAGATGTTGATAATAATGAGATGAGAAAGATAGTGATGCGGATGAGAAGTTGTATTGGTGACAAGAGTAGGACAATAGTAGTTGAAAGCATGTCACGTGGTGTAGTTTGGAGATGTATTGTGGATGTAGTTTGTAGTAATGCATACAGTAGTTTTCAGTAGCTAGCTAAGTGAGTGTTGTGTGTAATTTGGGCCATGGTCAGTGTGAATGAGTTCATTTCATTGTCATGTGTGATTGTCTTGTAAGTGCACTTATTTTCTTTTGTTAGTGATACCAGCTGGTTCTTAAGATTTAATATTGGGATCCCAAATAAGGTTATGTTTTTTTCTGTCATGTTCATGTATTCTGAGTCTGTTTTACTGTTTTATTTGGATTGTGAAGCATTGTAAGTTAAATTTTGGATGGCAACTCTGTAAAATTTAGTTTTTATGCCAATTTGTACTTATTTTTTTTTTTCCTCTTTCTTTGCCCCATGTCAAAAAAATTTTAGTGCAAACTTTTACATGTTTAAAATATTTAATTGTACATGACATACCATTCTTTTTATGTGTGATTGTTTGTTGGAGCACCCTGTTTATTGTTTGGTGGTTTTGTTCTAGTATTTTTGCTGTGGCGGAGCGCGAGAGACCCCAAGAGCATCCCCGGGGCACACCAGAAGTCAAGAAACACTACAGGGAAGCTGTCGGGCAGCCACTACACTGCCGTGGCATAAGGAGCCACCATGTCGGGGGGCAGTCCAAGCCAGCGACTGCCCACCCTGTTGTCATCACCAGAGACCTGCAGTGATAATTCTACACCAGGACAAATCGTCGTTGTGGGCACTGTATAAAATCATCCACAAACAGTTGCGGCAGACCATCGATATTTTGCGCAGTGTAGTGTGCCTGTGAACTGAGGCAGCGTGGTGTGTGCGTGTGCGGGGTGCTCAAGATAAGTGCATTAACAATATTAGTCGACAGCACTTCAGTTTCTCGTGTCTCCACATCGCCCAGCACCATTGTGTCGTCGTCTGGGTGCTTACCACACATGTATATTATTCTGTCATATTTTGGCTTCTCACACATGTATATTACTCTCTTATATTTTGGTTCATCACACATGTGTATGTCATTTTTTTGTTATTTTCATGTTTCTTGTTATATTTATTTTCCTTATGTCGACGAGGGCGTCGACTTCGGTGGCCAGGGGGAGATGTGGCATGTGCACAGATAGTCTTGTTAAGACGCTCTCTGGATACCGAAGCATGGCAGTTTGTCTGTGAGTAGGGGCGATTCAGGGGAAACAGTGTCATTGGAAGGGATATGGCGTTACTGACGCTTGGGGTGTTAGCGTGGCTTCTGTGTCATTCTGTGAGTAGGCTTCGAGTGAGACAGACGGGCAACTGCCTAAGACATGGCATCCTCGCCCGGCAGACACATGGGGTAAGAAATCTTTTTATAATAAATCTACCAGCTATCCATTCTCTTGCAGTTTTAATTATGATAGTGTAGAGTTCCTTTCCTCTCCCTTCAGTCAGATATTATGTTGGTGTAATAATATTTTGTGATTTAACTTTAGCTGCGTCCTCGTCGTTGCCTCGCATGTAAAGTTCTTTGTTTGATTTAACGATCCCTCTAACAAGCGAGTTGCTCCCATCTGCATTTCTAAGTTAATATAAAGTGAGGCATACGACAATATCTTTGAGCTCAAGGAAAAGTTAGCTAACACAAATTGGCCCCTAAATAATAAAACAAACTGTAGATGAAAACAACAATGATTTTCTAAGAGAATTTTTCTATTAGCATTTAACCATTGCCTCCCAAAGGTTACATGTAAACGAATACTAAATATCTTTAATTTAAGATGGTGTACTCATGGAATCCAGGTCTCAATAGGCAAAAGAGGATGTTACACAGAGAGCTGAAACCTCCAACAGTGTAGAGTTGCAACATATTATAATAAATACTATGAAATACAGTAGAATCTCGTTAGTACGTTTTTGCAGGGACCTAAGGATTTGGACATCATAGGCGGGAAAACGTGTTAACGAAAATGCAAAATCTGAAATTTAAGAACATAGGTAATAAAAATCTAATAATTACTACGTCGTCTCCATGGGCAATTTAAATTGATTTTGAGTACAATTTCATACTGAATACGATCCGCGTTTCCATGTTAAATTCAATATGTTTAAATGGATTTGGATACACAAAGTTTGAGAATAAATAATTAAAGCTTTTATTTTGGTCAACTTGGATTTTTTAGGTTATGAATGTTTTTGAGAAAATAAATTGCGAATTGTGGAAGCGGCAATAGTGGCTTTGCTGTGTGTTTTATTACACACATGATAACAATTTCTGCTAAAAAAGAAAACATTATGAGCGTGCATCGTGTTACGAGTACAATAGACGATATTATCTTTGGTGTATACAAGACGATTTGAATACAGAGGTGTTTCCATGCAACAAATTTCGTTCCGGTCCTCTTCTGATCCTATTTTCCAAGAGAAAAGTTTTGTTTTAGTATTTTTCCCTTCTTTAAAAGCAGTTTCAATCAATTTAGGTTTGCTAACAATCGTGTTTAAGGTTGACGGTGGAATGTTTAACTTCCGCACTATATCGACACGTTTTATATTTGGATTGTGATTACATCAAGGATTTTCAGTTTTTCACTGTTGGTTATTTATCTACTACACTTTCTTTTTTTTTCATTGTAAATGAAAAGTTAAAATACAATCTACGGTTGTTTGGTCATCACTCAACATTAGAAACTATCGTTAGCGTTTACCGCATTTACCACGCCAAGGTAAAGCATTCTCTATCCCGCCCACAGAAATCGTGTCACACAAATATTTAAATGCATGTATGTGATTGGCTGCTGATATCCACCCCGTGACCAAGGATTGACCAAAGTAGCAAATAAGGACGTCAAACTATGAACGTGTTAAACGCCTACTCCCACTGTACCGATCAAGGATTAGCCAAAACAGCGAATGAGGACGTCAAACTTCAAACGTAATAAGCGGGACCGGGAAAACACACTAAGCAAATATTATTTATTATATTTGGTGATTTGGTACCGGGACTTTTATAATTCAACGTAATACACGGGAAAACGTGTTAATGAGGAACGTGCTAACGAGATTCCACTGTATATACAAAATAAACAGGGAAGCTAAATATATGACAATAGAAAGATACATAACAAATTCTGAAAACAAAACAAAAGCAACCTGGAAAGTAATAAAAAATGAACTAGGAACGGTAAAAAATCAAACCAAATTAATCCAAATAGTCACTTAGTGAATAGCAACAATAGGAACAGATTAGAAGATTTGAATAACTATTTTACTGAACTTGCAAATATCCAAGATGTTCACCCCTCAGTCCGAAAGGCAATGCAATAATTAGGTCAAAATAATGTGCAGCACTACATGAATTCAACCTAAGCAAACATGAAAGGATGGGATGAAATCCCATCAATGCTAATAAAAGAAGTGAAGGATGAATTACGTAAACCACTTGCATGGATATACAGCAGTCACTCTCCATGGGAGTTTTTCCAGAAATAATCAAATATGCTATAATCCAACCAATTCACTAAGGTGGGGAAGATGTCATAAAAACTATCGCCTAATCTCTGTACTTTCTACTTTCTCAATCATTTTAGAAAAAATAGTGCACTTGCGATTATTACCTATCTTGAAAATGCAAACATTCTTAGTAGTTCCCAGCTTGAATTTAGGAAACATTTCTCAACCAACTCTGCTCTTATGGACTTTGTTAACAAAATAGCAAAAAATTTGGATAAAAAAAGACAAACTGCTGTCCTAATCTGTGCTATATGCAAGGCTTTCGACTGTGTAAACCATGAAATACTAATAAGTCGGGTTAGGATTTTTAGGTGCGTACTGTTTTTCTTAGGGTAAGTTAAAGCTGTGCAGAAAGATATCAAGTGTGAAATTTTGTTTCTAGTTGAAGAGAGGCATTTTTTCTCGCACCTTTTTCCCTTTTCTGGGACCTTTATCCCTTTTTGGCACCTTTATCCCATTTTCCCCCAACCATGCCCATAATCCCCTTTTTGCCCCTTTTTTCTTTTACGTTTCATTCCAATTTATTCTTTAACTTTCAATTAACGTCTCCTCAGCTTGCTGTGTATGTGAGAGTAGTAAGCCTACCTCTTTCAGTAATTGAAAGCACACCTGCAACAATGGAAAATAATTGTGTGTTCGACGAAAACCTCTTTCTTTCGCTTGCAATAATGACAATGAGTGATTCTATCCCACCAGAATCAGTAGCCTGCTGTATGTGAATGTGAGTTTGTTAGTGTGAGAGATGTCATCTGTTTGCGTGAAGGCAAAGGCTGGGCACGCAGAGACAGCAGTAAGCTCACCCGCGCAGTTCTGAGAATTATTAAGACTGGGTTCTGCTCGAAACTACTAGAAATCGCTGAGACTGAAGTTCCAGCATGAATGAGAACATTCTGGTAATTGTCATAGTGTTATAAGAGAATGTGGACAGCGAATGGGCGCAAGAGTGTGTTAGCAAGTGAACTAGTGTTAGCTCTCCAAACGAGTGTACTAGAACTAGATTTAACCATGCCAAAAGAGTTCCAGTGCTCGATTTATTGTTCTGGCTGAGGAATTCAAGCAAGATTTCATAGACACTGATGGAACTGTTATGCGATGTACTATTTGTGATTCAGGAATTTTGTTAGATGAAAAACACCAGCGAGATCGCATCAAACAACACATTTCCAGCTCTAAGCATCAAATGACCAAGACTCTTCAAGCAAACAAATCACGGCAAACTCTATTACAAAATGCGTTTAACAGAGTTCTTCAAAATGCCAAAATTTGAAGGAATTAAACATTGATTTGTGTGCAGAGGAATTCCACTCAATATGGTGAACCATCCAGCTTTCAAGGGATTTCTTGAAAAATACACAAAGATGTCAATGCCTGATGAGAGTAGTTTAAGAAAAAACTACATGGAGCCTGTTTACCAACAAACCATAGAATGAATCAAGGAGAAAATGTCTGATTGCGATGTGGGAATTCTTGTGGATGAAACCATAGACGCAATGGAATGATATGTTTTGAACATTTTGGTTTTTCCCTTAGCAGGGGAGGAAGTTAAGCGCATGTTGTTAAAAATGTATGAGCAGCAGAAAGCCAATGCCAGTACAGTAATGCAATCCATTATGGACTTCTGCCAAAATCTCTGGCCTACTGGTATCGAGTTTGAAAAACTTCTTGTGGTTACGGACCAGACTCCATACATGGTTTCAGCTGTTAACCAATTGAAACCTTTATTTCCTAACTTGAAGCATGTGACATGCTTGGCTCATGCCCTTCACAGGGTTTGTGAATCCCTAAGGAATGAATACGACATTGCAAATCAATTCATCTGTGCCCTGAAGAAGATTCCACTGAAAGCTCCGAGCCGTGTTGTTCACTACAGGGAAATCACTGGCCTGCACCTTCCAAATTTCCCAGTCATTACTCACTGGGGATCTTGGATTGAGTGTGCTGCTATGTTGTGTGAGAATTTTGACAAAATTAAAGAGTTTGTGCTTTCTTTGGATCCATCCGACGCAGGTGCAATTTCCAAGGCACAGCAACTTCTGTTACCGGAGAAAACACATAATTTGCAGACAGAACTATATTGTGTCCATAGTTACAAATACCTGCCTGCAGCTATTAAACGATTGGAAGAAAAGGTCTAGAAAAGGAAAAACAATGGGATATTTTTACTTCCATAAGGGAGCAGTTAGATGGCTTTGCCAAAGACAAACTTGAATCTAGTCTTCAGAAGAATCCAGACATTGAGGAATTTGCCACATCTGTAGAGTTGCCATTCCGAGTGAATACAAGATTTCCCCCACTGGTTTCTGTGGATGTTGAAAGAAGCTTTAGCATCTACAAAGACTTTCTATCTATCTTTCTCCTAATAGAAACAGACTTACTTTTAAAAATGTGGAGATGCTTAATGTCTTGAAGTACAACAGCTTCATATTTTTTCCTTCTTTTGATGAGTGATAATTTAATGTACTTGTTTGTAGTTCAATAAATTAGAATAGAGGAAAGAAAAATTGTTGAATTAGTTAAGGGAATGCACAACTGAAATTAACCCAAAATCTCAAAAAATCTAAAACAAATAAAAACTAAAATAAAATAAATAAATAAGTAAATAAATTATGTTCACCAAAATTTTCCATTGCTTGTAGTTTTAGAATCCACTTTTATTTTTGACCTAGCGAACATTTCAGGATCGTTACAAGACTTTTTAAATACCCTTGCGCATTTGGTTGTTAGCTGTTTATATTTTTAAAACTTCATTTTAAGGCATTTCTTATTTTCAGCATTTTTGCATATTCAAAATGTTCCACACGATGTAGTTTTCATCCATTCATATTGCCATTTTTTATGCTTATTTCAAAAATCCAAATAAATAAAATTGTCATATAATTTTTCTGTCCAATGAATAGTTTTTGCGGTACTAATTTTTGAAGATAACAGTGTATACAAAAAAAAAGCAAAACAAAAAATTGCAAATACAAAACTGCAAAACTTTTTTTTCTCTTGAACTAAGAATGGTAGAAAAAAAATTATATGACAAGATTTGTAGTTCCTTGACATAGAAGCAACATAAGATTTTTTTTTTTTAAATACATCATGTGTTGCATTTTACATATACCTATAATTTTATATTTTGAAAATTAATAACTTGAAAACTAATTAAGATTTTGGATTGAAATTCACAAAACAATTATATCTAAAGAAGACTGATGTGGTTAAAATTTCAGCCCAATTGAATGGATAGTTTAGAAAATAGCAATTTCAGTTGTGCATCCCCTTAAATAAACCAGCACCTTATTGTCCCTTTTATCACCTTATTTGAGCACCTTTTCCCTTCCTTTTTTCATCTGAAATTTGCACCTAAACATCCTAACCCTGCTAATAAGTAAACTACACCATTATGAAATAAGAAATGTAAACTTAGGATGGTTCAAATCATATTTAGCAAACTATAAGCAGAAAATAATACTTGAGGGTAAGATGGGTCCTATATATACAAGATGGAAAGACATTAAAAATGGGGTTCCACAGGGTTCAGTACTTGGTCCACTACTTTATGTAGCATATACAAATGATCCCCCAGTCACAGCGGACATCCAATATTTTATGCTGATGACACCTCAATCATTCTAAGGGGTTCAAATACTCTCAATAGTACGTTTTTGCAGGAACCCAACGATTTAGACATCATAGACGGGAAAACATGTTAACGAGAATACAAAATCTGCAATTTAAGAACATAATTATGTAATAAAATCTAATAATTACTAGGTTTACATGTGGAATTGAAATCGATTTGAGCTCAATTCCATATTGAATACGATCCACGTTTCCATATTAAATTCAGTATATATTCACTGGATTTGGATACACATGCCCGAGAATAAAAAATTCAAGTTTTTCTGTTGGTCAACTTGGATTTGTTAATGAATGCTTTTGAGAAAATAAATTGCAAATTATGGCAGCGATAAAAGTGGCTTTGCTGCGTGCTTTATTACACATATGATAACAATTTCCACTAAAAAGCAAACAAACAAAATGATGAGCATGCATCGTGTTATGAGTACAGTAGAAGATAGTATCTTTGGCATATTCAAAATGATTTGAATACGATAGGTGTTTCCATGTAACAAATTTCGATCCTATCCTCTTCCGATTCTACTTTCCAAGAAGAAAGTTTTGTTTTAGGATTTTTCCCTTCTCCAAAAGCAGTTTCAATCAGTTTACGTTTGCTAACAAATGTGTTTAAGGTTGACAGAGGAATGTTCAACTTCAGCGCTATATCTACACATTTCATATTCGGATTGCAATCTACTTCTTCAAGGATTTTCAGTTTTTCACTGTTGGTTATTTGCAGCACTTTCTTTTTTTCCATTGCAAACAAAAAGTTAAAATACAATCTACATATGTTTGGTCAACACTCAACAGTAGAAACTATCATTGGCGTTTATTTACCATGCCAAGCTAAAGTATTCTCTATCCCGCCCACACAAATCGCGTATCACAAATATTTACATACATGTATGTCATTGGCTGCCAGTCTCCACCCCATGACCAAGGATTGACCAAAGTAGCAAACGAGGACATCAAACTTCGAACTGTTAAGCAACTACTCCCACTGAACTGACCAAGATTGGCCAAAACGGCGAATGAGGACACCAAACTTTGAATGTCGTAAGTGGGACCGAGAAAACGTACTAAACAAACATTATTTATTACATTTGGTGATTTGGTGCCAGGACTTTTATAATTCAACGTAATACATGGGAAAAAGCGCTATTGAGGAACGTGCTAACGAGATTCCATGTTTTGAAAATTTAAAAGCAAACCTTGACCAACCATAAAACAACTGGAAATGCAGTTCCGCATAACAGTTTGTAATTAAATAAAACTAAAACAGAAATAATAAAATTTAAAATCTCAATTGAAAATAACACCCAAATAGTTGTCAACATCCTCAAATGCAAAAGAAGCAAAACTTTTAGGAGTATCTATAGAGGACTAGCCAACTTAACTACATAGAATAAAGATGAATTTTCATTCTACAGTAATACTATATTATAATATTTTCTAACACAGCCATAGAAATGTAACTTCAACATTTTTATCCTTTGTTGTGGATTCTCCATTGTATCTGGTAAATTTTCACTTGCTTTCACTCAGGACAAGGAATCACTTAAAATTTTTTCTTGGCTACATTATTGCCTACTTTCAATGTCATGTATCTCACCTTACTTGCTTTGGTGCTTTACTCCATCAGATGTAGGACTCGTATGTATTTGCCAAAATTCTTGTTGTTACCATGACCGTAATTGTTTCTAAAAGTGTATCCAATGCTGCTAATCTGGTTTCTTCCCCTTGTGAATTATTACTTCAATAACTGCTTTCTCAAATGCTTTAGTAATCATGAAAGTGTTTTAAAGGAACAGAGCCTCACATTCAAGAGGTCTCGAGCTCGAATCTCGGTTACGGTCAGTTATATGGATGAGGGTGTTTTACCAGGAGTTTCACTTATCCTCAAAGATGAATGCTATGTAACTATAAGCTCTAATGGACTCCACTTAAGCACCATTTCAGCTATTTCATTTTCACTGTCTGATGTCTTAAGACATACCTGGTTAAAGCATGTTAAACTAAAAAGAAAAGTTGAGAATACATGAATGTAGAAAACTAAAATGAGTTTCAATACAAAACCCTGAGATAAACATTCTGCTTTACTAATCAAAACATCAACAATCTATTTGCATAAATACCTTTTCTAATTCATACTTCTAAAACCGTAATCTACTGTCAAAATAATCAACTTTAGGAATGCCTCAAAGACCAGACACCAGCAACATGTCTCTTTGGTGGCAAAACCACTTCACCCCATGGAAGTCAATGAATTGAGATTATGCCATAAGAAATATCACATTTTATAGATATATAAGTAGTGGAAGAAAACTATGTGCCAATATTTTATGTAGCAATTTGTTGCAATACAAAGTACAAATCTCTTAACAACATTTGAGCCAAATAAGCATTTGAATTATTTTGTTAAATCTATTACTCATACAGGTCATGCATTCTATATCATTTGGTATTTTCTACTGCCAGAAGCATTATCAATATCTTGAGTGGATTCCTGAAATCCCTCTACAGGATATCTAATGAATCTGAACATTGGACTATCTTCTGTGGGAACTCAAAATTCAGTGCTGTTTCATACTTTATTTTAAATGTGAAAAGTTTTTAGACTTTTATCACGTGGAAGATTTATTTAATAGTACTGATGAAGCTCTACTGAGGATAATCCAAAATTCAGATTAATTAGCTGTTACAGAGGTTTCAAGAATTCATCCAAGACACTCTGACAGCATTTCTAATGATAAAAATCTGATGTGTTACACTCACATGACTTTCTCTACTCTTGTATAAACTATTTTTACAAACGTTTATTCTCCATTTACTTCATGTTAATCGAGATAAACATTTGCAGACTCTATCTTATTGCTAATTTTCTTGTAGATGTAAGGGGAATATATATTTACAAGGGCAATATAGAAATACAGTAGCCTTTAAGCACATACATATCTCTTAATAGCTGATTGCTAGGTGCAGCACCATTCCCTTTGCCACAGATTAATTAATATCTTTGCATATCCAAGACAAAAAAATGAATAACGAATTCCCATTTGAGAAAATTATTGAAAAAATTAAGGCAATAACAAGGAATATCTCGAAAATGGTTCACACAACAAAAAAAATGTATATGACATAAATTGTGTATTTTAATGCGATCTACATTTGTTGTGTAGTAAAATTTTGTCTATCTCTTATGGTTTACCAGTTATGCAAAAGTCGTTCACAATGAAGAATGCTTTTGGAGACATTTCCAGAAAATTCGAGATATACATTTCATTTCTCATGACAATATCTTAAACATATGATATTTTAATCAAAATCGTTAGAGCCATTTTTTAGAAAATTAAAATTTTCGAAAAATGTTCCATGTAAAGGGTAGTCTGGGGTGGGGGGATTTTCTTGAAAACCTTCGTGTCGCATCTCTGGAAAATACTGAACCTAAATACCAAGTTTGGTGTTTATCCGACTGTTCGTTTCTGAGTTATGCTGTTCACAGACTCACAGACACACACACGGACATGTTTCCAAAAATGCTTTTTTTGGATTCAGGGAGTCTCAAAACATGTATTTCCGGTGAAATCTCGGTATCGAATTTTTGGGTGGAATATAATACTTCCCCTACTTACTATACATAGTAGAGAAAGTAAAAAATAGCTGAGGATGTACAAAAGTCCTATGTAACAGTGGGCTTAGTGAAGCAATTTAATGATTTATTTAACTCAATTAGATAAGTTGTCGTTTCACTTCACTGTGTGCCACTTCCAGTTTAGATTGTTTTTTATTCTGTTTCAGCTTTTAATGCATTTATCAGTTGATTAAAAAGCAATTTTGTTCCCTTTATTAAGTTCTAATACCAGCTGCCCTTTTGGCACAGAGCTCCCTTACACTGCATATAGAAACATGTAGTAATGTATGAAAAATCTTAAGCCTCCATTATAACATAAAGAACTTAGTCCAATTACTCATAAGTTTTTCATCTCGTGTTCTCCTCCTAGCCTGCTGGTAAGTGGCATTGAATGCATCTGTAATGAGCAGAGATGGCCTCTGCAACCGTTCCAGTTCACAGCCATTCAAATGCCTCTCTTTTTTATGATTGAAGTCAACAGCATACACAATGTCTTCCTCTCCCACCTTCACTATCTTCCAGATAGTGCCTCCAATCATGTGTCCAGCCGGAAGAGGTGTTATAGTCAGTCCATATCCTTTGCCTGTAAAAGGGTAATCAAAGTCGTGCACAAAAATGAAACTAAGATTGGCATAATATTATTTCCTGTTTTAATGTAAATTAATACCAACTTTAAAGTAACTTTTTACAATTAAAATAGAAACTGTAAAACTATACATACTTAAAACAAAAATAATGAGCAGACTCTCGAAGTGTATAATTGTTTAAGTCCAAATTGTTTCTGCAGCCGGTTCACAATGTTGTGTTCTAAGTGTGTGCCAAAAATGACTTAAGTGTAACATTTGTGGTATACTGGGTGCCTAAGTGATAAATAAAGCATGTTTCACAGTAACTGGTGTTCTTATGTGTTACAATAGTGTTAGAAGATTAACAGCGGAACAAAATAAAAGTATTTTAAAATAACTATATTCTATCAGCAAACAAAATAACAAAGGTGAGGAGTATGTCAAATAAAGTAGATTGCCTTTCTTGAAAATATGTCACAAACCATGATCATTCCTATCTCCACTTGTACTATTCCTCTTTATTTTGTTTTCAATGGCAGGTCCAGTGCATACAGCTCTGGATCTGAAACAGTTGCTTATCCTCATCCTTATTTGCCTGGCTACTTCTTTTTACTTTCTCTACTACGTATAGTAAGTAGGGGAAGTATTGTATTCCACCCAAAAATTCGATACTGAGATTTCACCAGAAATACATGTTTTGAGACCCCTGAATCCAAAAAAAAGCATTTTTAGAAACATGTCCGCATGTGTGTTTCTGTGTCTGTCTGTGGACAGTCGGATAAACACCAAACTTGGTATTTAGGTTCAGTATCTTCCAGAGATGCGACACGAAGGTTTTCAAGAAAATACCCCCACCACAGATTACCCTTTATATGGAACATTTTTCGAAAATTTTAATTTTCTTAAAAATGGCTCTAACGATTTTGATTAAAATATCATATGTTTAAGATATTTTCATGACAAATGAAATGTATATCTCGAATTTTCTGGGAATGTCTCCAAAAGTATTCTTCATTGTGAACGACTTTTGCATAACTGGTAAACCATAAGAGATGAAGACAGAATTTTACTACACAAAAAATGTAGATCACGTTAAAATACACAATTTATGTCATATACATTTTTTTGTTGAGTGAACCATTTTCGAGATAATGCTTGTTATTCCCTTAAATTTTCCAATACTTATACTTTTTCACAAATTTGTTATTCATTTTTTTTATGTCCTGGACATGCAAAGAGAATGGAATGCGCCACATAGCAACCAGCGCTTAAAAGATTTGACTATCGTTTATAACCTACCACATTCCCTTTGCATCTACAAGAAAATTAGCAATAAGATTGACATCTCGATATCTCAATTAACATGAAGCATATGGAGAATAAGTGTTTGTAAAAATAGTTTCTACAAGAGTAGAGAAAGTCATGTGAGTGAAACACATCAGATTTTTTTAATGCTAATGACTGAACCAA
Organism: Deroplatys truncata; assembly: GCA_030765065.1. Classification (NCBI taxonomy): domain Eukaryota; kingdom Metazoa; phylum Arthropoda; class Insecta; order Mantodea; family Mantidae; genus Deroplatys; species Deroplatys truncata. The sequence continues at coordinate 190,506,686 of CM060976.1, read as the reverse complement.
GAGTACATGGTTTTTACGAGTAGCATTGAGGATAACTATCACAATTTTACTATATCAGTATATGGCTATGATATACCTCTCACTTTCCAGCTAGTTAACTTGTTCACCTCACAATTCTTATTTGCTATATGTTGGACAAATTAACATTAAAGAGCTTTCCTTGTAGTGTTTCTATTTTCTCTACGATTTAATTCATTCTACCAACTGCTGCTTCTCCCAACTATCTTATTTGCTACCTTGAAATCTGAGTTTGCCGTGAAGAATGTTTTAAATTGTAAGTTTTAAGTGCAGAAGACTAACTACAGATACCTTGAGTGCTAGCAGCTCAAAGACTAACAAACACGGACCTTTTGCTAGAAACGCTTATGGAAGGGGGATACTATGACCCAAAAATCTCAATGCTACTTTTGCCTTAGGCATGAAGCAGAGTAAAACTAATACAGTAAAACCCCACTTAACCCAAATGACAGAGGCGGAAAAAAAAGTAAAAGTGAATGAACAAAAAAAATATGAGATGCTCAAATTTGCTGACAATTTGCTACATACATATATCAACGTATACAATTTTGCTATAAAATACATGTTGCATTCACATGACTTTCTCTACTCTCTTTTCTACAAACTATTCTTACAAAGCTTATTTTGCATCTATGTCACATTAATACTGATAAACTTTCATCACTTATTTACACAATTCATTGTAGGTATAACCAAAACATATTAAGCTTGAGCGATAGCTAAATCCCTCAAAGCTGATCGCTATGTGATAGCTTTCGATTGGTTGGCTAGAGGGAACTCGGCACTGATCCACATAGTGGATGCCCCCCCAACAAGGGGGCATCTCCGGGAGGAAGGATGAGGTGAGAGGAGACACCAGGCGCCTGGAACCAGGAGTGATGGCACAGGAATGGCAGGGTCCCTAAGTTTTCAGACAGAGACTCCCCATCAGGTGGACAGGCAGATCGGGGACCTCACTCAGCACAGAGGGGGTCCAAGGAAGTTAGGATACTCCCGACAGCTGAGGGATGGAGAGTCACAAAAAGTATCCTTTTCCCTTGCCACACTGCACCAAAACACCATTGCTGACACTTTCAACCCTGAATGAGACCAACAGTTGAAAGATGAAGGGAAATGAGAATGGAGATGAAATGGAGGTAGGTTCAGGAAATTCGAGGATGTGAGAATCCTTGCCAGCATTCACCTGGCGACTCGGGAAAACCCCCAGAAAAAACCCATGGGTCAGAAAGGTCGGCCATAGGAATCGAACCCACGACCTCCCGAATGCAAGCCACAGACGTGATAGCTTTGAAATTCTGTTCTCTTTGTATGAACGAGAGAGAGAGAGAGAGAGAGAGAGAGAGAGAGAGAGAGAGAGAGACAGACAGACAGAGAGAACAATAGCTATCTGCAGTTGAGAGAAGTATAAAGTATTTGAAAATTCAAACTAATAACAAAGAATATTTTAGAATAGATAAAATATAAAAGTTCTTTGACATAAAATAAAAATGTTATTTGATATAAATTTTGTGCTTTAAGATCTACAGTTGTTGTGCAGTAAGATTTTGTCTCTCTCTTACGATTTACTAATTATCAAAAGTCATTCACAATAAACAATAATTTACAGACTATTCCTAGAAAATAAAAGATATATTCTATTTATCATAAAAATAGCTTAAACATATGTATTTTAATCAAAATCCTTAGAACCATTTTTGAAAGAATAAAACATTTCGAAAAATGTACAATTAAAGGGTAGTTTGGAATGGGGGATTTTCTTTAAAATATCAGTGTCGCATTGTTGGAAGAAGTTGAACTTAAACACTAAGTTCGGTTTTTGACCAACTTTTTGCTTTCGGGTTATGCTGTTCGTGGACACACACGCATGCACGCATGCGGACCTTTTTCTAAAAATAAATTCCTTGGATTCAGATAGTCACAAACATGATTTCTGGTGAAATTATGACATTGAATTTTTAGGTGGAACATAACACTTTCTCTACTTACTGTAACTATGTAGTAGAGAAAGTAGAAACACTTTCTTTGGTTTCAGAGAGTCTGAAAATGAGTATTTCCGTTCCGAGTATTAATCTCGTTATTCAATTTTTGGGTGGAATACAATACTTGCTCTACTTACTGTAACTACGTAGTAGAGAAAGTAAAAATGCTTTCTTTGGATTCAGGGAGTCTCAAAACGAGTATTTCCGGTAAATATAATTGAATTTTTGGGTGGAATACAATACTTTCTCTACCTTGTGTAACTATGTAGTAGAGAAAGTAGAAACACTTTCTTTGGTTTTAGGGAGTATGAAAACGAGTATTTCCGTTCCGAGTATTAATCTTGTTATTCAATTTTTGGGTGGAATACAATACTTGCTCTACTTACTGTAACTACGTAGTAGAGAATGTAAATGCTTTCTTTGGATTCAGGGAGTCTCAAAACGAGTATTTCCGGTGAATATCATTGAATTTTTGGGTGGAATACAATACTTTCTCTACCTCGTGTAACTACGTAGTAGAGAAAGTAAAAATGCTTTCTTTGGATTAAGATAAACAGCCGTTTGTCGTTATGGCATCTTGCATGCAACCAAATAGGGAAAAGTGTAACTTAGACTGTAACTTGAAATAATTTCTGGCCTAAATTGTTGTCAGATTAAGGTTAAGTGCACAGAAAAACCATATTTTATAAGGACATTATGAAAATAAAGAACATAGGTTAGTTGATAATGGGTAGAGAAAGTAGTGAATATTAAAATCCAAACCATTTTGTTTTAACACTTGCTTATTATGCAATAATATGATGCTTCCAATTCCTAAAAATTAGTGTGTATACTGCTTATGTCGCTGTGCTGTAATGTTATTGCTGCTTTCTTTTCACATTTTATTACTTTCTTACAGCCAAGTCTAAGGGAAATGTGTTGGAATGACATTTTCTTTAGCACTATAACTTCATAGAACAGGTATGAGCTAAGGCACCTGGCATAACCTCTCAATAAGACACCCCACTTACCCCCCTACAGGTGGAACGGTAAACATTTGGAGCCGTCTGTACATGTGATTGGTATTGATGTCAAAGAGCAATAAGGTTTTAATTACATTGTCAGTATGCTCCACATATTTTAAATTTGTAGCAAATTGACTATGACTATCTGTTTTATTATGGTTATTCTGTATAACTTATGAATGCTCAAAGCAAGAGTACTGATAGTTTTCATCAACCAGAAAATTAGTTGAGCTTTAGTAAGCTAATTGTTTTGATGCTCAATTAAATTACCTTTCATGGGAACACTTTGATTGTATTTTAATTGCACAATCTTGTCAAAGGCTGCATCAACATCATCCAAGGTAAACAGGTCAAATTCTTCCATGTTATGCCGAGACTAAAACAGAGAGTGTAGATTGTTAATAATGTACCTGTGTATCAGAATGATTTTATAACATATAGTTATAATGTAAATTTTACAAAAATACACAGATTTGATCTTAAGCTTTACAATGTGATCTTTAGTCCCTCTATGGTACCACAGGTACCTATGCACTCCCAAAACAGTTGGTATCAAGCTATCGTTTAGTGCCTGCCTAGGACAGGCAGTCCCATTCCATGCCCAAAGCACCATCCATATTGTAACAAGGGTGATGAATGATGGTCAGTGTCAGACCATCAGTTGAAAATGCTTTTCATTGATCAGCGCCTATTTTTACTGGACAATGGTTTTAGACGGTGATAAATATACAGAAAAAGTAAACAAAGATTTCTGGAGCAGTTTCTAAATTCCAGATTAGCATTTGGGATACTGTTTATGATTTAATAAATAAATTTCATCAGACTGGTTCTGTTCATGATATTGCAAGAACCATATATATATATATTTTGGGGGGGGGGGGTTACTGCAATGTTAACATTTAGAAAGATAAACTAAAAACAGTAGATGAACTAAAATTACCAATAATAAATTATACTAGTTCAGTAATGAAAGAAACTTTAATTAAAGCATGTAACAGTAAAACTGCACTTGTGCATCTGTGTCTTCAACAGAATGGGGGACATCATCTACAATTTCTGTGAATGGTTAAGCTAATAGGATTCTTATTTATTTGTTTTCTCTTTCTACTATGTTCTCAAGACTCATTCCAACAGTACATCACTTTAGCATTACAAATGCAAAGAGTCTGGGTTACCCCTACATTCCCATATCTTATTCCAGCACTGTGGAGGGACTTTAAAGATAATGTGTACAATGGCCAAATTTTTTGCTCTTTTCAGTAAATACAAAAAATTACTAAACTTTGCACATGTGCATGCTGTTTTTTTTTTTTTTGAGGGGACTGCATATTCTTTGCGCTCTTTAACAAACAATTGCTGTCTTTCTTTGTACACTTACCTGGTAGAGATCATACAAAAACATTTGGCCCATTTTGTAAACTGGAATGGTTGCATATATTGGACAGTTGAGTCCGCATTTTCCCACCAAATATGGTAGGGCCCCAAGATGAAGTGGGTCTGGATAAGAAAGCAATACAGCATCAATCTGATTAACATATCTGCAACAAAATATTTAAACATGCTGTGTAAACTATATTAATTTTTACATGAAATTTAATGATGCAGATTATTTTTAATAAACCTCTGCTTATATTAATGCATATAATACAGGGGTTTTTGTTTCCTGCATTGAGAAATACTTTGATAATAAGCAGTTGATTTCAGTATCCATTTTGGTTTACTAAACAATGTTCAGAAGATACAGTTTATTTCTACAAATATTGAATCAGCTTTAAATACAAAATATGCTACCTTTAATTTGTTTCCTTTAATTGGCTCCTTTAATTTGTTTCTTCAAATGTTCCTGAAGCTGTAATAACATAAGGAATACTTTACAACTTTCTATAGAAGTATATTATACTGGCTTTTGAATCTACATTTATTACTCACAATGCTGCTAACTGCCAGGTTATATGAGTGTCATTGGAATGTAATTTTGTAGCATAGGAGTTCCGTTACACACCAGTAAATTTACTGATATGAGACTGTTTCATCCATCTGTAACATTCACTTTTACACTCTGATTGGAGCAGATTTTTGGTGGACTAATGTTTTCCCTACATTGTATCATATTGGAATGCAGAAATATCCCTAAAATGACAATAGCATAAAAACCCTGAATATCATAAAATATGGACTTTTATTGTTTCCTTGTATGCTTCCTATTTCTTTCTACAATCAAACATTTGCTGTTAATTAAACTATCTCTCTTTTATAATAAAATGCACCTTTTCATGAAATTAAGCATGCTATGTCTTTGATAAGCGAAAACTAAGGTGAACAATACTCTTATTATGAACATATGTAAACAGCTGATAGAGAAAGCAATTCTAAGGCCAATCCTTAGCATAAAATCCTTAGTATGGCTGCCTTTGGAAGGGAAATAAAGCTAGTGGTCCTGTGTCACAGATTTACAGCTCGTAAAAAGAACCTCAAGCCTGATCAAAATTTCTGGTTCTTTCAAGTCCTATATGGAATGGGATACTAAGAACAATAGTAGTTAAAGAGTGTCTATCAATAAAAACTTCAGTTTTTAATAATGTATAATTAGCGTGTGTGTTTTCAAACATACACAAAATTAATTTCATTGTTGTTATTATAAAACTCTCAATTTCAAAATAAAAGAAAGCTCAAAATTAAAAAGGAAATAAATTTATTTTGAATTGCCTTCCCTGTACCTAGAGTGGGCGTACTTCCGTACACTTTCATCGCGTTTTAAGGCCGTTTAACTTACTTTTTGTGGGGTTTGTAAATGGAAGTTTGGCCCCTAGAGTCTGAGAAATACAAGAGATCTCATCACTTCATGAAACATAAAAACAATTTCAGAATCTGTAATGCAGCACTAAAGAACCAATGCAACTTAGACTCAAGCCCAGTACATTTTTAAAACACTGCCATAGTATATAAACTGCTGTGATTATGGCTTGAACCCAGAGATAAAGGAACTACTCATTCTATTCTGGACTGTTCTGACATTCTGCAGACATTAGATTACTCCATCAGAAACATCAATAACACAAGCACTGTAACAAGGATACTTACTACATTTACCACATAGTAGCAAATGGGTTGTTGATAATGCTGGTGACTAATTGTATTAGTATTAAATAAATAGTTGTCAATATTACAGTTTCAACCTATGTATGTTTTAAGACAGTAAGTCGCCATTGGGCTATGTTATCTCAAAATGGATTTTAGAATGCCCTGTGGTTTACCGGGTAAAAAAATGCAAGTCAGTTGGGGAATTTAATGTCATGAAGGCATTATGATTAGAGCAATGGCATAGAAAGCTAAAGATCTGTGGTTCAAATACTGGCTATGGCACTGAATTTTTCAGTCTGATTCTACCTTTCCAACCTATGTATCTTACCTGCGTAACTCTTTCATAAATTCCTGGTCAAAGTTTTCATCCCAACCACAGTCTAGCAAAATACGAAAGTCATCCACCTGCAGAAGATAACATGGTGGGGACTCGTCCATTGCTCCAGATATGGTATGCAACTTGATGATCGACGTCATGCTGGCTGAAAAATTTAAAAACAAACTTTTTAATAGCCAAACAGGATTAACTTAACTATCGCAACAAGTTTTCACCCAGGTTCTTAAATTAACAGAGGTCTAAAGAGAGTTTTTGCATTTCAAATTTTAAATACTCTCAACATATTGTCAATTTGGAATCAGTCATTAATGTTAAGTGAAGAGTAGCTTCACAAAACCTCCAGCCATGACTTTGATGCTCAGGACTATAAAACCGCTGCACTCTCTCTACAATTGGTTACAATTTACCTATGGGAGGAAGAATTGAGTTACAGTAACTTAATCGCTTGCTTGTGACTTGCCATGGGCAGTTGTCTAATATCCAGACAACTACAAAGTCTTGCGAGGTACATCTCCAGGCTAATCCTGTCCAATCGTAAAAGATTCTCATAACTAATGCTACTCTTTCATGATTTTTTTGGGGGGGCGAAGGTTGCAGGGGACTAATATATGTATTTCTGGTGAAATATTATCAAATTTGTGGATGAATACAATACTTCCTATACTTTAAAATGTAAGCAGTAGGAAAAGTATTATTAAGACAGTGTCATAATGTGTACAAATATGTCTTCTCCCCTTGCATCAAAAGTAATTATGCACATCACATTTTTTTTACTAAATTATTTCAACAATAATTCTATAGAAATGTAAAATTCAGCTGTGATTAAGATTACTACTGCGCAATTCAAATTATAACAGAAGTAAATACATAAGTAACTTCCACATAGAGAATGTATTCCTTTGTCATAACCAATGGGATTTGGTCATGCTTACTTAGGTAGGCTTCACTTTCCTTATCTCTCATTTTGTGCTCACTTAATCAGAATTGGTTCTATACTCTAGCCAGTATTTAGTGTACTGTTTGCCTTACACTGCACTACGCAAAAAAGCTATATTATTTTCAGTATCAATTTGTAATAGCTTTACCTTATTTCAGTTATTTAAAATGCAAATGAACCATTATTTTCCATACAAAAAAGGCAATGTATGTACACAGTAGTAGCAGCACGAGTTTCAACATCTATTTGTCATTGATGCCATTGAGATAACTCACAGGTAAGCACAAATCTAGATTAGTTCTTTACAGTCTTTAAAAGTTATTTGTAGCTGATTTTATTAATGAACCTACATATTTTGCCAGTATTCTGCTAAATTAAGATTTTTTAGAAATGTGCCAATTTATGGGCTTCCAATTTGCAGTTAAAAGTAATCACCATGTGGCACTGCAAACAGAGAAACAAACATGCTTTGGCAATAGGGTTACTGATCAATAACCATACTGCTATTTATGGGGTAACATTCCTTATCAAAAGAGCAATGGGATTCTATTATGAGTGGTTGCTTATTTTCAATGGATACCCACAAAATTAGTATGCTGACCTTTAATCTCACAAGCCTTATTACAAAAATTGTAAATTAAATATACATTAAACGAGTGCAGACAAGTAAAAGCTCCAATATATGCTTCTGATAAACAAAAGAAAACAAAGCACACACACAACTTTCATGCAGCAGCTTAAATAGAGGTAAACAAGACGAAATCGAATTCTCGATTCGTCTTTTGAGGCACCACACAAGGATGCTAAAACTTATATCGGCCCCTCCCCTTCTGATCTTTTAATACATCCAGGCCGAGCACTACTGACTGTTAAGACCGCAATGGAAACATGTAAACAGATAATGTTCTCATGCATCTCCCTTAAAACGTTCAGTGAAATTCTGAAAATGTTAAATTCTAACAGAGGATGTTCCTAACCTATTCTTTGTACATGCGTTGTATTTCCTTAGCGTCTAACTGCAGTTCAGTAATAATCCGAACTAATGATCATTCGGATTATTTTCCCATTATATTCCTTCGTTTATTTATATTACAAATGTATTAAAGACTTGCGCTCATTTATCATAAAAATATTAGGTTATAAGCAAATTCCCTCCGAATAGCTAACTACTAAAGGCGGAAATTAGATTTCATATACACAGAGCACCAACGTTAAATGTTAAAATTTCCTACGTGTGTATAATGCATGCCAGCTTTAACTTTAGAAATTCAAATCTTTTTGTTTGTATTATACATAATATGGAAAAATTTGTAATCATATTGAGTCTTATGCACCCCTATTTAGCTAATATTTTTCATTTCAAGGCCACATTCTTCTTAATTCGCCAGTAAAAATAATAGGCGGGAATATTGATCATTAGAAAAGTGATGATTGGCGATCATTTTACACTAATGAATCTAAACCCCAAACCACGGAGAACACCAAAGTACCTCCCAGGGACATTTTAATCCAGGAAATATAAATTATAAAATATATTACTTTTTCCGTATGTAATATAACTGCATATCGTATTATTTTATTAAGTAACTTATAATATCAGTGTTATAAAAATACGCACAATTTTAAATTAGGGTGGTTTTTTTTTTAGGTTTGCCATCAGCCAACTTCTGAACTCACAATTCTGAGAGAAAATTATGTATCACAGTAAAGCTAAAAAAATAAAGCTTTTTATGCAGATTTCATGTGTTTAAGACGGTTTGCGAACTGTCGTGACAAGTCAGCTTTCATTCCTCTTGAACTTTACTTCATCTTTGTTTTATACCTTTAAGTACAGTCATAAAATTCTCTGCATGTCATACAATATTTGAAGTTCGTACACTGTCATAAACCTCTCTGCATGTCATACAATATTTGAAGTTCAGCATAAGCAGTTGTGTGGACATTTTTCCTCTTTTTTGACCAAAAGGGCGTTTCATTACTCCAAACTATTGCTCACAAGTTGCATTGGAAACTAGAACTAACAGTATGACACTAATTTCTTTTGCTTTTGTCGTATTCTTTAGCCTTCTTAAAAAAATTCCACCCAATGTATGTCAATTTTCCACTGTTACAACACAAGAGTTGCTGTCTCTTACAGACAAAAATCGTCACATAGTTTATCCTATTAATATGAAGCTTTAAACTTCTTAAAAAATAAGAAGAAAAAATCCACTCAATGCATGTCAAGTCTGTCACTGTTAGAACACAAAACTGGCTGCACTTCTCTTACAAGACAAAAATAATCATATACTTTATCCATATCAAAATGAAGCTGTAAATTTTCACAAAGAATTAAAAAGTCATTTCACTGAACAGGTTGATTTAAACTCATTAGCTTGAAATCACAATTATCAAAATAATACCATTTATCCAAGTATGACAAGCATTTCTCCATAAACATATTGACTTCACTTAGAAACTTTTCTCTCTTGCTATTTTCCATATTCTTCATACTTTCCATCACTGTCTTCCCGAAGTATTTGTCTTCTTTTCTATCGATTTTCTTCCTCAATGATACATTACTTCATGCAGTTTTGTAATGGCCCTTTGTTCACTTTCTATTCTATTATGGAAAATTTGCATGATATTTAGGAGAAAAAGACACTTTGTGGAAAGGAGTCCTTTTCATCTTTAAAAGCCTCTCATATAATCTTGGAGCATTTGTCTTTCCATTGTGATTCAAAATTGATCTTACGCCTGGCCAATTAAGAGGAGGAGCTAGGGCAAGTAAAAGTGACAACCATCTGGTTGGAACGTGCATCTACGCTTCTCTGTACTCTAAATTTATAAATGGCTTAAAGAGTTCTTTTAGTACACACTGAAAACTCGCTAAACACCTTTCATCCAAGAAGCTCACATCATCACTGAGACAACAGGCAGCTGATGTGCGCTTGTGCTCATGATACATGTTCTGCATAATAAATAGGTGAATGAAGCTGGTGTGTTCAAGTAGATTCCACTTTCATTAAGTATCTTTTAATATACCCGTGTTCACACATAAGCTACATTCCTTTATAGCAGTTACATACAAGAACTGCAGTGCACAGTTCCATTTTTTTCCACCTCTCAGAATGTTTTACAATTCATTCCAATAATTTACTTCTACACTATCATGTCCTAAAGAACCTGGAAACACTTTGAATTTCATAACACTTTTTGCATTCTGGGCTACAATCAAGAATTCCATTAAAATTGACTGCTAAGGTTTTACAAATATTTCTTCTGTTTCATTGATGCTGTGGCAAACTACAAGGCAAGCATGTTTGGTCAGAATCAAACCGACATTGACTGTTAGAAAAGCAAGAGCTTGCCTGCTTAGTACTACGAATTTAGAAAGTGGTATATACAAAGTTACAATATGGTCCTCTTTTTTTTTTTTTTTTTTTTTTGTTGTCCTTTAACCTGGTAATCATATTAGATGAAGAATGAAATGGATAAAGTGACACTGAAATGAATCAGGTGTCCATAGATCTTAAAATAACCAGACATTGCCTCCTCAAGATAAGGGAAAACCCCCAAAACAAAGCCTTATTCGACTAGCTCACCCTAACCGAGATTTAAACTCAGGACTTCTTAAATGTGAGGCAGACACGTTAACCCCACACCACAGAGGCCAGTTTCAAAAAATGTTTGAAGAGTACTTAAAAAGGCAGTTTATGTTGAGGAATCTTTGCTAGTTTACAAAACGCTATGCCTAGTATTACATTTGCAAATCTGTCAAAAAGCATCCAGAATGAGAAAAGGAACAATTAGTATCCATATTGCTTTCCTCAATGGACACTTGTCCTCTGTTATTAATGTGACCACAGCATTAATTTTATCTCTGTTTTTCATTAACTGCTGGATATTTGATTTCGATGTGAAGTATTCTAACTAATTGTTTGAAGTGATAACTTCCGTATCGTAGACATCAAAATACTTGGGAAATATAGGTTAGGATCAAAATGAGTTTGTTAGAGGCTTCTTTCACCAAAAATATTTCCCCACATTTGTAATGAAAACTCGAGGTACTAAAAGAGCAATGGAGAGGTTAGGTTGTGTTTACAGTGAGCTCCTAGAGTAATACAAGTAGCCATGGGAGTGGAACTGTCAGTATACAGAATAAGGAATAGGACTATTTATAAGGATGAAATTCATAAAAATCTGCATGCCTTTCTCTAAACATTATCGTTTATTTTTACATTAACTTCTAAACTATTCTTAAGCAAGCTTTTTTTTTTCTCTCTCTACTTCTGTCTACTTCATGTTAACTAAGGTAGAACTGTACAGAAGTAATTTAATTACACATTTTGAGGTATAAGGGATAGAGGAAAACAAATTGATAAGTCAGCAGGTTCATGCTCGTACCCAGAAAAAAATTTCAGGGAGGGTTTTCCACAAGTAGATCTAAACTTAACAGTACCCCACACAGTTACTATGTTCCTACTCCGTAGTATATAGATGTTACATGGATAAGAAAATTGCTTGGAGACATTATATAGATAAGAAAAGCTTGCCTGAATGAGGATATTTCACCTTACAGCACAAAACATAGAGAGTGCTTCGAAAACTGGAATGTATGGGCACCTTACCTATGTAAGGTGATGCTATTAAGTTTCCCTTTTTCTTGTAAATATACTACTAGCAATAGACCTACTGTTTCTAACAACATTTTCCCATATTGATTTGCTATGAATTTAAATAAATAAAACTGTCAGAAGTTTTGGAAGGGGGGTGAGGTTTAAACCCTAGAAAACCCTCCCCCTCTAAATACGCCCTGAGCAGGTTGCTACATGCTGGCCTTAATTCCATACTCTTTCCATAACAGCGAGAAAGAACTGAATAGCAATATCACTTTAAAAACTGAATAGTATTGAAAAATTCAAACCAATAACATATCTTGGAAATGGCTGATACCATAGAAAAAGTTATTTGAAATAAATTGTATGTTTTAAAATAGATCTACATCTACTGCATAGTATGCTCTTGTCATCTCCTACAGTTTAACAGTTATACAAAAGTCATTCAGAATGAACAATATTTCACAGGTTATTCCCAAAAATTTGTCATGTAAATATCACAAACATATGGCAATTTAATCAAAATCATTAAGAGCAGTTATTGAGAAAATAAGAAAAAAAAAAAAAAAAAAAAAAAAAAATTTCTATATAAAGAGTAGTTTAAGGATTTTTTCATGGAAATGTTACATTGCACATCCTCAGAATATGCTGAACTTAAATACCAAGGTTGGTATTCAACAGACTTTTCATTTTTAAGCTATACTGTTTTCTCTCTCTCTGCACATGCACGCACGCACACATAAAAGTACAGTTTTTTTAATCAGGGAGCCTTACAATGTCTTTCCGGTGAAATCTCGATATCAAATTTTTTGATGAAGTGCAACATTTCCTCTATGTAAGTGCAGTAAGAGAAAATAGACAGATGAAAATGGAAGGTAAAAAGAGGGAATTATATTTCCTATATGTAATTGAGCTTGTATATGTGTATATGAATCAGATTATGTATATAATCCTTGTATGAGACAAAAGCATATTCTGTGGGTTAACAACTATTTTTTACTCTATGGCATTCTCAACTAAAATTCAAGTCCTCCTTCACAAGCACATTCTTATTCAAGTACAAGGACTTTATAAATCCTTTTTAATCTTTTAGTATTTATGAAATAGCCTCATCTCTGTCAAAATCACTTGGGGTTTTCTATGGTGAAAGAATTATCAAAATGGTTGTGTGGTTTTTGAGATTACCCTACATGCACACATGGCCCCCCCCCACACACACACACACAAATTCTCTTTATAATATTAATAAAGAAGTAGCATTAAAGATTAAAAACAGAAGCACTATTAACCGTGAAGTATTCATGATGGTAGCTTGAGTCACACTTTTTTTTGACACCTTCACTAATTAAATGTTGTATAAAACAAACGTTTTTGAGGGCATTCGTCCTCATTGTCAGTGAATGGGTGACTAAAGGACTCTTCTCCCATATGCTCTTCTTCCTCTTCCTGCGGATTCTGAACCTGTTGCCATCTGGTGTTGGTGGCACAAAATTTCACAAACTACCACTCTGACACTCTCTCAAACAAACTGGAAATACAGGAAATTCACATACCACCCCTGGGCCTTTAGAAAATTTGAACGAATCTTCAATAAATTTAACATAAGACTAGCTCCACAAAACAAATTCAGCCTGAAGAACTTGCTAAACACACCTCTCAAAAATACCATCCCAAACACATTAAAATCCAGAATTTACCAGATTAATTGTGATGAGTGTGAGAAATACTACATAGGAAAAACAAAAAGAAACTTGGAAACCACACTTAAGGAACACCAAAGGAACATGAAACTAAAACAAATAGAGAAATCTGCTGTATTACACCATTTTTGGACAGAAAACCATAACATTGGTCAAAGTATAAAATTGTTAAAACCCCTCACCACACCAATAGAATTGAATATCTGGGAAAAAAATACACATCAAAAAATGGCAACATCGTTAATTTTGAAATCCTGCCTATGAACAATGTGTTAAAACTTTGTGCCCCCAACACCAAATGGCAACAGGTTCAGAATCCACAGAAAGAGACCTTTAGTCACCCATTCGCTGATGAGGACAAATACCCTTGAAAATGTTTCTGTTTTATACAACATTTAATTAGTGAAGGTGAGTGTCAATAATTAAAAAAAAAAAAAAAAAAAAAAAAAAAAAAAAAAAAAAAAGTGACTCAATCTACCATCATAGAAGTAGCATGTTACAGAACTATACAGTTGTTTATCTGAATAAGTCAACAGGGGCAATTTTGGTGGCAGCCTGAAACTTTGTAATTTCTTAGTACTCAATTCCAATCAATGAAAACTTGCATCTTTTAGCTGTGAAATGACTTGTGGAATGAAGATGCAAGTACACTGGTTTGCATTACATTCCTTGGACACATCAAATTTTCTTCTAGTACTGCATACATTGCCTTGGCTTTCTTAACTGGATTTAGGTGAGGTGTGCACTGTCTGTCTGGTCTTGACTAACTCAGATCCATGGCTTTAAATATCTTCCTATAACAACACTGACATATCTGATGGCGAGTGATGAAATAAAAGTGCACTCAAGGTCAGGACCTAAAGGAATGTTGATGTAACCATTGCTTGATTACAGTATCATCTGCAAGCATTTGTAAAGGTTCCTCTCCAAGAATCCCCCAAGGATGGCTGCAGTTAAATTTGGTTTAGCAAAGAATATTTTTCAGTGTATACTATCTGCTTGATTTGAGTGAGCAGATAAAAGGGCATGTATCTTAACTTTCTAAAATAATGGCAGGTCTTTTGCCAACAGCTGAGCTACAGATCCATACAAATTCTTTTTATTTTAATAATTATACTACATTGTTTTTTGGGCTTCATTGCAACTTTAGGACAATTTCACAAGAAAACATTAAATAAATATGAATTGGTAAAATAAATGTGAAATCAGAATATTTGTGAAGTACTTAAGTGTTATATAATAGTAAATCATACAGAAAAAAAAAATAATATTTTGTATTGTATATACCATTCAGTTTATTAAAAATCTATGACAAACCCTTTTGCAAAACGATCCCTAATAACTAAATTTTTGTGTTGGCTTTTTGGCTGGATGTGTGTCTGGGAAATTAAGGGGTTTACCACAATAGTTTATGAGCAATGAAATATGCATACCTATAAACAAACACATTCCTTTATTTTTTCATTACTCCTAATGTATACTAACTTTATTAATGACAAAACAGGGGAATGATATAATGCATCATAGGTGATGTACAAATCCACACACAATGAAGCTTAAATTCCTTATAGGCGATATAACTGATATACACATTATGATACACTTCTGGCAAGTTGGGATGTCTGTTCTGCACTATTCTAAAGAATTTAACATCAACAGCTGTTTCAAAACTTTTGTTTGGCTTGTTTCCCTGATTTCTCCTGCTAGGAACATCTCATCCACAACAGTGTAAACCTGTAGAACAAACAGTAACATCTATGAATCAGTATATATTGTTTATGGTCAAATCATTTCAACTCCATGCAACACACAAAACTTGCCTTGTAAAAATTGAACACAAGGTCCAGCTCACAAACATTGTGAAAGTACTCATTCAGTACCTCAACAAAATTGTGTATGGCCTCCAGGTAGCATAGATTGTTGTCATTTACATCCACACATATGCAGAAATAAAGCCCAGCATACCTTCTATATACTATCTTGAAGTTCCTGAACTGTAAAAAGAAAATATTTAAATACATAATATTCCAATGTAACTTACTGCAGGCTAAATCAAATACTGGTTCAGAATAAAGCTATTTGAGTAAAATGATATACTGTACTAAAACAATGCTGGTTGTACAGGAGAAAATGGGGAAAAAAGAAACTTGAATGCGCAAGATACAGACAACATTGGAAGAAATAGGAATGGGGGAAACATGTGCAGAAAGAAAAAAACAAAAGTAAGGGTTTCTGGAAAGAAATTAGAACAAAAGTGGAAAATATTGAAAAGCAAAAAATAATAAGTACTTTCAGGAAAAAAAGATATTAATACATTATACATATTTAAAAGTGAAATGGAGAAAAGAAAAATACATAAAAGTGTGCAACAAAAGCTAGAATGGACTATGCTTAAGCGAGGACATGTGTAATGAATTTAAGGGTCTAATAAGGAAAAGAAGTGGGGGGATATGTACTAAATGTAATAGACTGCATGATAATTGGTATTATATTCTGATATATGATACAGATATAGAAAGAGAGAATTTAATACTAGAGAAATGGAAAAGTTTACCAATAGAGCCAAAAGTTAGGAAGATTTTTAATTCAATATAAATGAATATATGGAAAAAGCAGGAAAACATTTATGAAAAATAAGGTTAAAATGTTTAAAAGAAATGGGAAGCAAATAGGAGAAAATACAGAAAAGGGTAACAAGGGATAAAAGTAAATAGTGGATACATTATTACTTCCCCATTATATATATATATATATATATTACTCGCGCAAAACTTCTGGAATCGTGACCTTGATTGCCAACCCAGCTGCCGAGCCTAGGAATGGTTTATGTTTAGCTTTATCAACGAAAGCGATATAACACCTTTGCTTACTCACAGTGCGTAACACATACAGTCTGCATAGAAAGTGTCTGCATCTGGTTGTAATTTTAAAGAGAGCTGCAGTATCTAAATAGTACTTATTTTATATTTGTTATATTTATAACATGGCTCCTATGTTTTGAAAGTTAAGTGGTAAGGTGTTACATAGTCAAAGTAGGGAAATAATTGCAAATGTCATCGACTTCATGAAGCAAGAAGCAGAGATGAAGGAAGAAATTATATCCGAGTTCCACAAAAGCCTTATGAGAGTGAAAGAAAGAGTAGTCAAAGCAACTGGTGTTTCACCGAGTTCCGTTTCCAGAGTTCTCAAAGATAAGAGAAAAAAACATACGGATGAAAGAGTACCATTTGACACACCTGGGAAGAAACATAAGGTCCCTAAACGTATTACAGAAATAGACGATTTCGAATGCGCCATTCGGCGCACGATTCACAATTCCTATGTGGAAGAAAAAACTGTGCTAACAATAAGCAGATTGCTCATCCAGCTGAAAGACAGCAGAAACTTTCAAGGTGGTGCTACAAATCTCAGAAAAATTATTAAAGATTTAGGGTACAAATGGAAGAAACCGAAATCAAATAGAAGAGTTCTAACAGAAAAGCAAAATAAATAAATAAAATAAAAAAATAATAATAAAATAAAAAAAATAAAAATAAAAAGTAAATGTTGCCATGATAGCTTAGTTGGTAAGAGCAACGGCACGGAAAGCCTAAGATCCGTGGTTCAAATCCCGGCTATGGCATTGAATTTTTCAGTCTGATTCTACCTTTCCAAATAAATTTTATATCTACTTATATCAGTGTGTACTTATATCAACATCAATTTTCAAGGTGGTGCTACAAATTTCAGAAAAATACTATAATGTATGAAGATGAGTCATACATACACAGCAGTCATACATCATCTAAAAGTTGGAATGACGATAGCGAATTAGGTTTGCAGGCACCTGTTGCCAAAGGGCAAATACTTATTATCGTTTGTGCTGTTGGAAAGATCGGCTTCGTTCCAAATGCCCTTCTTTTACAAGTCGCAACAAACAGAAGATTTTCATCAAGAAATGAATACAGAAAATTACATGAAGTGAATCAACGCCATGTTGATACCTAAAATGCCTGCTGGGTATGTTATGGTCATCGACAATGCTTCACAATGCGTCAACACTCAAATTCACAAACCACCTACCTCAACTTCCTTGAAAGAAGAAATGAGAGCTTGGTTACTTAGACATAAAGCTTTAGATGAAAGCATGAGTAAAACAAAGCTATATAACTTAATTAAAGCCAACAAACTGCTTCAGAAGTCATACATACTTGACCAGATAGTAATACAACATCGCCATAATGTACTTAGACTGTCATCGTATCGCCCAGATCTAAACCCAATCGAATTAATCTGGGCTGATGTCAAAAAATGGGTGGCATGCAGAAATATCACTTTTAAATTAAAATATGTGGAGCAGTTATAACGCCAGCAATTTGCTGAAATTGGAAGTCCAGAATGGGAAAATGTATGGCGACATGCTGAATAAATTAAGAATCATTATTCCGAAAAATACGGAATTGCAGAAAATCAAACAGAAATAATTCTCATGCAGGATAATGGTGCAGAAAGTAGTGACAGCAGTGATGACGGCAATAATGTGAGTGATTCCTCAGAAGAGGAAGGGTTGTTAGATGTGGAAGAATTGGAGGCAATGATTGACAGCGTTTTTTATATTAAGCGCTTTTTACAGCGTGGATTTTAATATACTGTATATAACTAAGTTTATCAGCGCAACACAATGCAGAACCGTTGTGGATATTTGACGATGACTGTCCCTCGCACTCCTGCAGCATTCAGTCGATCGGTCACTACCTGATGTGGTAAGCAACTCGCATCATAACTCTCATTAAGATTTTCACGTGTCTAGAACTGTTGCGCCGATTATAACAGAATGTTAAATATAAGGAGAAGAAAAATAATAAGCAACTCCAACAGGGAGTAACACATTGTATAAATTGTATATAAAAGTTTAAAGAACACATTAAATCATAAATTAAATTGAGCTTTATTTATGAGCGCTCTTTTAACTACTATGATCCTTAGCATCCCATTCTATATTGGGCGTGAAAGACCAGTAATTTTGCTCAGAGGCCTCTTTATCAGGCGTGAGGTTCTTTTATGTGCTGTAAATCTATGACATGGGACCACCGGCTTTACTTCCATTCCAAAGGAAGCCATGCTAAGGATTGTTACGCCCAAAAAAATCCATCGCCCTCCGCCGGGTTTGGACCCGCAACCTTGGGAGCTAGAGGCTAGCACGGTACCACTAGTCCACGGAGGACGACTCATTAAATCATTCTTTCATACTGCAGCCTACAGCAAAAAAATTCTAACTGCTAAAAAGCATTCAGGGAGCAATGGAATTAACCACATGAGAGATTAGAAAGCTTGAGGGAAGGAGTAAATCTTGAAATCACATGGGAGGAAAATTCTTACTTCAAGTTCAAGCTAAGGCCCATAAACAAGCAAAGTTTAAAGTGTGTATAGGACTTAAATTACGTTGTTGATTTAGTGCTTCAGTGCTTGAAGGTCCAGTTAATTTTCCTTCACTAAAATTAATTTTCCTTCTAAGAATTATCAGTAAAAGAAGTTGTCATTTCTTATATAGGTTTATACAAAATAGTAGTGTTTAACTGAACAAAGATGTAGCCACACAATTTTCTTACACTGCCTACCTTAAGAGAAAGTAGAGAAAATTATCAAACCTAAAAAATAAGATCTTCAGGGTTTGATGAAATTTCAGGTTATGCACTAAAATTATGTTACAAACACGTCTTAGAAGCCAGTTGCTTCATTTTATGAATCTATCTTTAATTATAAGACAATTATTTCTGTACCAGTTAAAATTGGTAGTAGTAAAACCATTATTCATAAAAGATTCAGAACAAGACCTCAGAAATTATAGACATTTCACTATTATCTGTTTTCTTAACAATTCTAGAAAAAGTTATGTATGCTAGATTGTCAAATTTGTTTTAAAAATACGAATATCAGAAGATCAGTATGGGTTTTGGGAAAGAAAGAACAATAGCTGTAACAGATTTTCTTAAACATGCTGTGAAGAAACAGATAAGAAGTTGGCTTAGGGTTATTTTTGGATTTGTCAGAAGCATTCAGCTTAGTAGATCATAATATTCTGTCTGAAATTAGCTGCAATATTTAGTATGTATGGAGAAGCTTTAAATTGGACAAAAACGTATTTGCAAAATGGAACAGATTGTAGAAATAACTTCCACAGATTACAAAGGAAATTTAATAGATACAAAATCACAAAAGAGAACCCAAGACTTGGGGTGCCTCAGGGCTTGGTCTTGGGAGACCTATCCTTTTTTTGGTGTATATAAATAACATAGGAAAACAAACATGAATAATAAAATATAGGTACCATACTGCACATACGGATGATAGAAGTATTTTTATTAGAGGAGAAAACTTAAGCTTTTTACACATAAGTTATTTAATCGGTTAATTTATTGGCTTGGAAAGAAAAGATTAAGAGTTAATCAGGATAAAACAGAAGCTACTCTCCTTCATATCCAGAATAAGAATTTAAATAACCAAATCATAATTCTTGGGGACAAAGCTATAAAATGCGCAAATGTAAGAAAATTCCCTGGTCTTTTTGTTGACAAAAACTTAAAATGGTATAGACTTAAGAAGATATTATTACAGAAATTAAGCATAATCCGTTTTGCAGTCAGACATTGTGAAAATGTAAATACTATAGTACTATCAATAGGCGAAAATTGTAAATGTAGATTCCTTGACATGTCTGAAACTTGTATAAGTCTATGGACAATAAAAAAACAAAAACAACAAAACAAAACAAAAAAAAACAACCTTACCAGTTTCACCTGTACTAAGTACAGATCCTTACTGGTTCTCCATTACTATTAGAATCCGACAAGAGCATTACAAAATTAGCTGTTGGAAATTATTTAGGCAACTAGGTATTTTACCATTACTTTCCTTATATCTATGAAGTCTTTTAAGATGATAAAAAAAAAAAGCTTGATGTGTTACATTCACATGACTGTCTACCCATTCTTCAACAAACTATTCTTATAAAAGCTTATTCTTCTATCTATTTCATGTTAATCCAGATGAAGATTTGCAGAAATGGTTTTATTACATATTTCTTTGTCGGTACAGGGGAATAAGCTTAAATATTTTGAATGGGTCACTATGTGAGGGCTTTGAAACTGCATTCCTTTGCATGACCACAAGAAAAAAAAATGAAGAGCGACTTTGTAGTTTAAAAAGTATGAAGTACTTGACAATTCTAACCAATAATAAAGAATATCTCAGAAATTATGAATGCCACAAAAATTGCTTACTTTAATGAGATTTACTTCTTTTGTGCAGTAAGAGTTTGTCTATCTCTAGCGGTTTATCAATTATACAAAAGTCATTCAGAATGAAGAGGAGTTTACAAGCTATTCCCAGAAAATTCAAGATTTCATTTGTAATGCAAATACATTAAACGTCTGATATTTGAATCAAAATCATTGAAGCCAATTTTGAGAAAATAAACAAATAATGAAAATTTTCCATGTAACAGTTAGAATGGGGTGGGGGGATTTTCTTGAAACTTTTCATGTTGCATCTTTGGGAGGTACTGAACTTTAAATACCAAGTTTGGTATTTACTGGACTTTTTGTTTTTGAGTTATGCTCTTCACAGATACATATAAACATGCATATTTTACTAATAATGATTTTTTTGGATTAGGGAGCCTTAAAACATATATTTGTGGTGAAATCTCAACATCAAATTTTGAGGTGAAATACAATAATTTCACTACTTACTATACAAGTTTACTTACGAGGGCTGATCAACAGACAGACTGATTTTTTCCTGTAGCTTCCGTAATAGTTTCATATCTAACATAAATATTTGAAAAGAGCGGGTTTTTATGTATAATGTTGGTAGGCGGCAGCACTCTCATATTGGTAGGTTGGTAGTAATGCTCTATTTTGTAGACCCTATGTGCATTTCGCATACCAGACAATGGAGGTGACGTGAGAGGAGCAGTACAGCGCAATCAAATTCTGTTTTCGTTTAAACCATACAGCCACCGAAACTTATGGAAAGCACCGAAGCAAGCGTACAGCGAAGATGCACTACCTCGTGCAACAGTGTTTAGGTGGTTCAAGGACTTCAAAGAAGGCCGACATGTCAGTGTTAAGCAAGGTGGGCCTGGCATTTCAGCTTCTGCTGTGACTGAAGTCAACATCAACACAGCTGCTGTGATTGTCCGAGAGGATCGGCGTATAACATTATGCATCCTCAGTGAAGTGTTGAGAACTTCATATGGCAGTGTGTTTACAATTATGCACTACCATCTCCATATGACCCGAGTTTGTGCTTGTTGGGTGTCACGTCTGTTGACTCCTGAACAAAAGGCTGTGCGAATGGAAACAAGCCGTGAGGTGCTGCGTCTCATTGCTGATGGAAGGGATGCATTTTTAAATTGATTATCATCGGTGATGAGTCATGGCTGCATCATTATGATCCTGAAGGAAAACAAGCCAGCACAGTGTGGAAATCGCCAGGTTCTCCAACACCAAAAAAGGCAAAAGTTGTTCCATCTGCAGGGAAAGTGATGGTGATCACAATTTTTGACTGTAATGGAATGATTTACCAGCATGCAGTTCCCCCTCACACTACTGTTACAGCAGCATACTACACGTCAGTATTGGCTACACTGAGGAAGCACATTGCAAAGAAACGACCAGAGCTTTCTCGGACTGGGTGGCGACTTCATCATGACAATGCAAGGCCTCACGTCGCAAATCAAGTCATGCAGTTTCTGGCTCGATTCAACATTACCTGTGTACCACATCCACCTTATAGTCCCGATCTTGCACCCTGTGACCTTTTTTATTCCCATCACTAAAGGCAAAGCTTAGGGGTATTCGATTTGAGAACTCTGAAGCAGTGATTCTCAAGGAATTGATAAAGAATGGTCTGCAGCACGTGTTCAAGGACTGGCAGAGACGCTATAAAGTGTGCAATGAAGTAGAAGGGGACTACTTTGAAAAAGATCATGTAAACATTGAATTGGAGTAATAAACATCTGTGAAAAAAAATCAGTCTCAGTCTTTGTTGATCAGCCCTCGTATATAGTAGATAAAGTAACAATTTAGATAGATTTCAGCTTAATTCACATGTATACTTGCCATTATGGCATCAAAATACACAGCTATCAATAATTGTATACAACACTACTTGGTATGAGGGAAATTTCATATGCAATGGCATCAACTTATTTAATTACCCAATACTAAAAACTAGAACAATTTTAATGCATTTAAAAAGTAGATTGAAGGCATTCATGTATAGTCATTGTTTTCATATCAAAGAATGTGATACATATAAGAATTATCCTAGATGGTAATACATTTCATAATACTGTTTAAATTATGTACATATAATCTATAAGCTTGTGAATGTAAACCTGATGTGTCCCACAGCTGTAGTGTTCAGGCAAACTAGAATAAATCAAATCAAAATCAAATCTAGAATCCACTAAATATGAATATTTAGTTTTAAGCTTTGCTGGATATTATTTACTTCTAGAAATATACCCTTCCCGCTAGTATACCGGGTAGCATTATGGCTTCTACGATGTGAAAATATTGTAAGCCAAAATTCCCTTTATTTCTGCAAGGACTTTCTAATCTAGAAATTCACCCCAAACAACGATAAATAGGTTCACTGTGCAGTCTTGCTGCCAAGCATCTCGCCTACAACCTCCTGGACACAGTCGGATGAAATACTGGACCAGGACTGGTATTGGAGAAATTTTATATCCTTTATTGCCAATTCCAATAAACAGATGTCCTGTCAACAGATGCACTGCATTCAAACAAAATATTGTGGCTATACTCTACGCAGTGTTTTGCCATAGGTCATTTTACAGGATAATTCAGTCTAGTACATCTCTGGTGTTGCTTGCAGTGTGCTTTGGTTTCAGTCTGTCCTATGAATACGAGGCTGCAATGACATGGCATTTGTTATATATACACAATATATTTAAGCTAAGGTTATTCTTCATAGGTAACACCATAATTGTGCTATGGATGGTGACTACTGTATATGTTTCTAAGAATCCTATTTGTTACTAATTAGCCAATGTATGAAATGCAGAATTTCTTTCCCTATTTTTATTGGTCTTGTTCCTGCGATTCATTTTCAGACTTAATGCTCTCCTTATAACAGATTTAATGGCCAATGTTCATAAGGGATAAAACTTGGGTTTATTTATGTTTTTTCTTTATCCAGACCAGAGAGGCTGAAGGCCCTTTTGAGAAGTATTGTTAGGACTCCTTGCTTTTAGATGGGATGGTGATAGTTTAAATATAAATCTATACAAGTTGGCTTCCTATATGCACTATGACCATTATGGTTATATGTACTTCAAGTGATGCAGGCTTGCTCACAAGTTAGTAAGTAGAAGATGAAAATCAACTTATTTCCCAGAGTTTTTAACAACACTCACTCGAATCCTCTAGTTTATAAAATAAAAACAATGCCAGATGGTAGCACGCCATCTAAAAAAAGCCAAAAAGCAGGTAAGAGCATGCAGCATCTGATAGAAAACATGCTTTTGAGAGTTATAACTTTTAAAACTTTCTATGAATATTCAAGAGGCACCTGAAATGGAGCGTTGGAATATAACTGGGGAGCATCAATATAAGTGGGAAAATATGATAATAATAATGTAAAAAAGCACACACATCTGTGCGAGTATGAATTAGTTATCTATCCAAACTGTAGTCTTTTAAGGGATTTTGTTCACTTTCTTCGCTGAGTATATAATAGCATTCAATTTGTTGTCACTTTCCTCCCCTACATTAAATACTTCATAGTTAATCACAGATATATCCAATAACTAGAAAAAATAGGCATTTGTCTGCAGTAAAATTTTTATTTAGATTTTACTGTAAGAGGCTTCATTTACACCTTGATTTCCTTTGATAAAATAAAATCCATATACCTATGCATGTTTTAAAAACAGGTGACATTATAACATAAAAACATTATACTTCCATCAGATATTATGAGGAGCAACTCTTAAATTCTATCAATGCCATAAATAATGCTTCTATGCTTTTAATTTAGCCATTATTGTTTAATATAAGCTAAAATTAGTATATACTAATATACTAAGCATTTCTGGATGCAAACAGCAACCTTGGTGAATATAAAAATTTTAGCTTATGAATTTCTGGAATTTTGTTCCATTCTACAGGAAATGACTGGGTCATTTTGATAATTATAATACATTACATCTCTTGGACAATTATTTGTTTTCTTGGTCCTATCAGTATGGACATTGGAAACAGACTTGACACATTCTATAAAAAAGAAAAAAGAGAGACCAAGTTTACTAACATTGGTGGTTTGTACATATACTTGATGCACAGTTTTAAGAATGGCTCCATTCACCCAAATCCATCCTATGTATTAAGAAAAGCATCAAACTGAACATTGCAGCTTTGAGCAATTGCTCGAGAGATACTTTTATTCATTAGCATTTACAATGGGATCTGCATTTTAAACCTATAAATTATTTTGGTGACTAAGACAGTGAAAAATACCATGCGGAAAACAGGCCCATTTGTAGAAGTTAAGCTTTAAGTAAAGGGCATGGAGAATTTCTCTTGAGATAGCGACATTATTTGGCTTATGATTTTACAAAAGCGTTAATGCAGTTTCAGAAACATCTCTTTCTGCATTACCTAAGTACCTACCTCTAAAATATATCACACGGTAACTTCAATATGTATACCATGATATTTTCAAAGGCTTACCTCCACAAAATTGGTATGCTTAGCATCTCTTACGGTAACAACAGCATGCACTTCCTCTATTAGTTTCTGTTTTTCATCATCGTCAAAATTCATGTACCATTTGGCGAGTCGAGTTTTTCCAGCTCGGTTTTGAATGAGAATAAAGCGAATCTGTGAACATTAAAGCCAGTGCAGAGTTACACTTAAATTACCTTCTTATGCAGAAGCTCAATGAAACCCACTTTAATTTCAACTTACCATCTTCTGCTAGGCAAACAGTCCAACTGCTGACATTTACAATTGCATTCACACCCCCTTTACGTTTACACAACCACTGACTGACGTACAATGGTGCCAACAGCTCGGTTTACGTTCTGGTAAATTGGCAGATACTTCTTTTTATCCATAGACGAAAAAAAATGTACATTATAAACGTTATTGTTTTTATGTAATTTTAAATTGCGCTGTTAGATATTTTATTAAGAGCTTTGATATAATTAGTTTAGTAGGTTGGAGGCATGATCCTACTGAACCATAATAAAAACAGTACTATTTTTGACTATAGTTGTGGTTGTAGTGCTACCAACATAACTAAAAGCGAAAACTTGGAGGGAGCCACAGTTATCATTAGAACTAGAAGATGGCGCAAGTATCTTAATTGGGAACTACTTAGCAAATGAAGAGGGAAATAGGTTGTACGAATAAAACTGAAGCACAAGCTAAAAGGTGGAAGTCAGGGAGTTTGCTTGCAAGCAAAAGGTAGAAGCGAAAGCCTTGAATTCAGGCTGTATGAATAATCTTTACCTTTTCCTTTTATGACAAAAGCGAAAGCTTCTAGCAATCTGGTTCATTATCAGCAACTGTGCCGAATAAGCGCGATTGTTGTTGGTCTTGACAGTTCCTATCGGTTTATTTATTGAAAATGTGCGACTTGTCTATTAAAACTGACATAATTCGATTCCGATGAAAGGTCATTTGTGCAGAAAGTACAATGATGTTTTTACCCGCGGCTTTAGACGTGTATCCTGACATACTAACAAATCCCAACTTTCGGGAACAAAAAGGAAGTAATTGAGAGTCATACATGTATTTGAGACTAATTTTGGTACACCAATTGAAACAAAATAGCTGTTAAAAAGTTAGTAATATGAAAACTAGTCTAAAAAGGAAAATTGATAAGACCACAAACTGACATACACGCTGCCCTTTAGACAGCGATACACCTTGAAATTGAGTTTTATTTATGGACGCTCTTAACTCCAGTGGTCCTTAGCGTCCCATTCTATATTGGGCATGAAAGACCAGAAATTTTGCTCAGAGGCCTCTTTATCAGGTTCTTTTACGTGTCGTAAATCTACGACACGGGGCCACTGGTTTCACTTCTGTTCCGAAGGCAAGCTATGCTAAGGATTTTTACGCCCGAAAAAAAATCCATCGTCCTCCGCCGGGTTTGAACCCGCGACCTCGGGAACTAGAGGCTAGCAATGGTAACCACGGAGGACGACAGTGATACACCTTGCATAGAGTTTCTGGTAACTTGTAGATTTATAATGAGCAATATATATGCCCGCATGCCTGGAAACGACAGAAACTTGCGTGAATAGCCAGTTTGGGGCCTGATCCAAATGTGTTACGTTATGTTATTTACAATATGTTTACACCTAAGAACAATTTCAAATTACGCAATAACCATTTAGTTACAACATTCAAATTTAAAGTTTAGTCTTGGAAACGATCTCTTACGAGGAAGAGAGAAAAATAATTAGCATATACTTTCAAGCTTGTCCGTAAGATGATATACGTACGGAAAGCTACATCGAATATTTCGAAAACGGCTAAAGCTACAAAAAAAATCTGATGTATTGCACTCACATGACTTTCTCTACTCTTGTACAAACTATTTTTACAAACGCTTATTCTCCATCTACTTCATGTTAATCGAGATAAACATTTGCAGACTCTATCTTATTGCTAATTTTCTTGTAGATGTAAGGGGAATATATATTTACAAGGGCAATATAGAAATACAGTAGCCTTTAATCACATACATATCACAGAACACCAAAGTATAAGAAGTGCAACCCTAGTGTTAAATTGGTGGAAACACGAAGGCGATCGCAGCGTGAGTAGTGATCGGGGATGGAACTAAACTATGAAAAATCGTGCTCTCGGATGATGACGTCACTCGTAGCTACTACAGCTGTATTTTTCATACCCGCCTAGCTGTCTGCCCAGCTGATCATATGTTCTAATACTGTATCGCTACTGATGACGTACAAAGTTAATTACGTGAGCATCAATAATCGTGATTGCACTTTGAGTTATTCAAATTTCTTTTTAAAGAAGTCGATTAAAGCTCACATAAAATAACTTGTCACTGTCATCTGTAGCAATACAATATTAGAACACAATTATGATCAGCTGAACACCTCACAGCTAGGCTAGTATGAAAAACACAACTGTTTATTCCTGTGTAACTTATTTAAATTATCCAATAGTCGGCACATACATTGCTTTTTATATAATATTATTGAGGTTAATAGTGGTTGCTGAATGTTTCCATTTCATAATACATAATGGTCACATTTAAATTTTTGAGAGTGAATGAGATCAAGCACCTTGCAATAATTTCTTCTGCATGCTTCATAGTAAAATCTTTTGCATTTAAACTGTCTCCATGGTTTGTTTGAACTTGCAACCAACCAACAGTAGGATGTGGAATTTGACAGGAAAATTGGAAGAATAACACATGTTTGACACTTGTTATTTTATTCTACTCTTAGATAGCGCAATACAATTTGACATGAATAACTTAACTCCATTTCCTACAAAGAAACTTCTGCACACATTATATGCAATAGTATAGCTATTGTTTGTCATTCACTAAATCGCTATTAGCAGTGCAATAAATGTCATTAGCAAGTTTCAACACACCATTTAACACTATTAATGTCATTGTCACTCTCTATGCTCTTGAAGTACCATCACTGGACACAAATAGCCACAACTTAACTCCAACTTTCCATTGTGTATATCCTAGAATTAAATAGAACACACATGTTTAAACTACCCTTAAAAGTAGGTTTCTGAAATGAGAAATTGCTTACATTAAGGAAAAATTTGTGGTTACAAACACCTTGTGATTATATTACACACTATCCACTGTAAACCAGAGTTCTCTCTGATGTAAACAAAGCATATGCTTCCTCTTGTCATGAAACTAAGCACTACGCTTACGCCAATGTAAATAGTTCCTTAAACGTATTGCATCATGAAATATTGGAGTAGGAAAGGTATAGAACTACACATTTTATTGCGGTTATCGTAAGAACTCATTCTTAAAGGTAATGGATATATAACAACTGTTATGAGATTACAAAATATGATTTTCTTAATTCTACCTGCTATTGCATTAACAATCAAAGAGTATCTTTTTGTTAATTACCAATTGTATGGATGACTGCTATTCTCTTGCCTATATGAGAAATGCAGCAATGAATTCGCAGCTGTGCTATCTGAGTA
This sequence comes from Deroplatys truncata, assembly GCA_030765065.1. Taxonomy (NCBI): domain Eukaryota; kingdom Metazoa; phylum Arthropoda; class Insecta; order Mantodea; family Mantidae; genus Deroplatys; species Deroplatys truncata. The sequence goes on along the minus strand of CM060976.1, from coordinate 190,477,790 downwards.
CCAAATAAACTCTTTGCATAACACAGGATATATGATAAGCAAACAGTCATTCATAATATGCTAGCACTCATATGCTCAGCTCAGGTCAAATCTTCGATTTTATCAGTTAGTGTTTGAGTTGTCATGACAAAGGAAGAAGTGCGTAGTGTGAATAAGCTGTTTTAACACAAAACTGGGAAACCGTTAAAAAGTGGCAAAAAAGTTTGGTTGATAAAGTGCTAAATGAGAAGGAAATAACACTTTTATTGTAAAACCACCACCACCTTGTGTTACTTGAACAAAATAAAATTCAGATACGCAAAGGATCCATGGATCTTTTCATTGAATGTTCAATGAATCAGATCTTTTGAAGGATCCTTCGAACTGTTATTTATAGTGAAATTTTAAACACTTTTCATTAAAAAAATTACTAACCTTCTGTGAATTCAGAAAACTAAGCTTATATATAAATAAATAAACTAACCTAATGCTAATCTTCCATAAATTCAGAAACCTAAGCTTATATAAAAAAACCTAACCTCCCATAGTACCTCGGATGCAATGCGCTGTATATGAAAAGCGTTTAAAATACTTAGTGTGTTAAAATGTTCACTATAAATAACAGATGAAGGGATCATTCAAAAGATCCAATTCATTGAAAACATTCATGGAACCTTCACTGAAAAGAGCATGGGTTGTTTGCATATACAGAATAGTGGATGAGTATATACAATCAGACAAAATATTCAATGCCATGCCTGGGATTCAAACCAGCAATCTTTAACTTGCCATACCACTGCTCTGCCATCTAAGACTTTCTCTACTCACAGTAAGCTATTTTTATAAGTATTCTACAAATGATTCATCATATATCTGATTAACTGAAAAACTTAACCTTTCATCCAGCTAATGCTGGAAACTTAATAACTTGCTCAAACTTAATAACATACCTTCAGATTCTGTCTCATTCGGGACTCGAACCACAGCACTGGATGGGAATGTAAATCGTAGGCGTATCCCCTCTGTCTGGACGGCTCAATGTATCTGAAAATTAATTTTATATAAGAATGTGTAACACACAATAAACTATCAAAGTTTTCTACCTCATTCTACGAATATCACTGAAGTTAATAGAAAATACCAATATTACAACAAATATACATTCAATCAGAAATAGCGTAAATGTATGATTACCGTCTCTGCTTTGTTCCTGTTGAAAAAACTTCGGACGAAAACTTCCAGAATAAAAATCCAAGATGGTTCCTTTCTTCTTTACCTACACCAAAGCCTACTCTGGTGTTCTGTGCCTGCCATTTAGTTCGTTACGAACGTCTAAACTTGAAACAGCCAATCAGAAAATTCGCCTTTCCCGCAAAAGTACAACTAGTGACACACCGTGTCCATGTGGGGAGTTAGTGCCCTTTGTTTCCACTTCTCCAATACAACCTTCACCCCTATGATACATATCTCTTAATAGCTGGTTGCTAGGTGCAGCACCATTCCCTTTGCCACAGATTAATACTCTTTGCATATCCAAGACAAAAAAATGAATAACGAATTCCCATTTGAGAAAATATGTATTGAAAAATTTAAGAGAATAACAAGCAATATCACGAAAATGGTTCACTCAACAAAAAAAATGTATATGACATAAATTGTGTATTTTACCGCGATCTACATTTTTTGTGCGGTAAAATTTTGTCCATCTCTTATGGTTTACCAGTTATGCAAAAGTCGTTCACAATGAAGAACACTTTTGGAGACATTCCCAGAAAATTCAAGATATACATTTCATATGTCATGAAAATATCTTAAACATATGATATTTTAATAGAGAAAATTAAAATTTTCGAAAAATGTTCCATGTAAAGGGTATCCTGGGGTGGGGGATTTTCTTGAAAACCTTCGTGTCGCATCTCTGGAAGATATTGAACCTAAATACCAAGTTTGATGTTCATCCGACTGTTCGTTTCTGAGTATGCTGTTCACAGACAGACACATACACACAGACACACACACGGACATGTTTCCAAAAACGTTTTTTTTGGATTCAGGCGGTCTCAAAACATGTATTTCCGGTGAAATTTCGGTATCGAATTTTTGGGTGGAATACAATACTTCCCCTACTTACTATACGTAGTAGAGAAAGTAAAAATTATCCAGCACAAACTATGTATTTTGATGAGACGTGTATCTTTCCATAGTAACATTTTGACTACCTCTTATCATTTCCCATTTACATAAAATTATACAAAATTCAATTGGGCTATTCACAGAAAATTCAAGATATACATTTCATTTATAATAAGCTTAATATTTCAAACATTATTGGAATCATTTTTGACAAAATAAAAAATAACGGCAATTTTTTCATATGAATTGTTTTCTAGGGTCGGGAATTTTATTGAAAACCCTCGCCTGAATCCTTAAACAGTATCTGATTCCAAGTACGAAATTTGGTATTTATCATACTTTTGTTTTTGAATTATGCTCTTCACAGACAGGCAGACCGAGATTTTTCTAAAGATTCTTTCTTTGGGTTCAATGGACCTTAAAAGGTGCATTTCTTGCAAACTCTGAATTTTTAGGTGAAAAACAATTTATTCCTCTATATACAGTAGCTAGGTGGTAGAAAAAGCAAAGACGAATTATTAAAACTCTTTCAAAAGCATAGCTTTTGAAGATTATAATTCCTATGTAGTAACCACATAACCGCTCCAAGATTACTGTCGATATGCCAGCGAGTATTTGTGTGTAATTGTACCAACAAAATACAAATTGAAGTGGTATACTTGTTATATTTATTTATTTATTGAGCCCCACGTTTGGGAGCCAATTTGCGACGGTATTATTAATGTTGTTTGTGTATTTGTGTTTGCTCCACGTGGTGAAGCTATTTTTTGTGACGTGATTCTTTGTTAGGTTTGTTAGCTCTATCTGGTGTTTGCAATTTGCGGCAGTATTAGTGTTTGTTTGAAAGAATGCTACTGTTATTTTATTTAATTTTGGTTCACTGTCCTCCGGCTAGCTATGATCTTTTTGGTCGAGCACTTCTCTTTATACAGGTTGTGTAAACGGAAAGGAATCTTTTATCCAAAGATAACACTGACGAGGGAATTTGTTTTACACTTTTTATTGTCGAACACATTCACTATCACATTTACACATTGATCTTGACACTCGCCAAACTGAAACTGTTATAATAACTTCATTACTGATCACTTTTAATTCGTGTACTTCAACCTTTTGTATAATTAACTTTACAACACTTTAGATTTTTCATAACTCTGCTACGCGTAACCTGCGAATCGATAGCCGACGTATACTGTACAAATATTTCTGCTGGACTGAGGGCGACGTGTAACGTACAAATGTTTTCGACGAACTGACGGACTGAAGGCGACGTGTAGCATACAAATATTTTCGGTGAACTGACGGGATCTACCTCTAATCTAGCCCTTTTTATACTCCTACACCCCTATATGCCTAAAGATTATAACTGAGTTGCTATTGGCTAATAAAACGCGCCAACATTAGCGTCTATTTTTATATCCAATGAAAATTATGAATACATATGCTTTAGGTAAAATGTTCCAGCAAATTCTAAAGAAAAAACGCGCCAACATTACGTAACTTCCTCGTCTCTAATAATGATAAACAGCTCACCCCCTCGCTGCATTATTGCACGCTATTATTGTCAGTTTCAGTAAGGCAGTATAAACCCACTTCTCAACAATAATTACAATCAACAAACATCTCAAATCAATGTCACATAATAATGCATATTCATACTATATTCACTCTTTACATTTAAATAATTTATGATACAAATTACTGCATCATATGCCCCACTAGAAACATAATTATAAATATTTACAACTTGTTTGGAAATTTTATAATTGAGTTTTTAGTCTCCTAAATCTTGAAACACACGCTATCACTTTCACTTAACACTTCACACGTATTTAACACACGACATATGTTTTTCCTTTATCTTGCCACTACTTACTGGCTCTGGTTTAATGTGTTTAGACATTAATCTGGCATTACAAATTTTTTTATAGCAAATACTGTACCCTGAATTATTTAGTTACTGTTACAAAATTGTTTACTTTCTTATATTGTTGACAAAAATTTATGCATTCAAGAATTTTTGTAATTATTACACATATTTACCAAAAAATATTCACCCTCTACACAAATATATTTACATCTTTTAAATCTATACACTGTTTCACATTTTTCTGTTTGCTACATAAGTATTTGTTTTTAATTATTATTTTTTTTACCCAATTTTTGTTGTTTTGTACTTTATATTCACAATACTGGTGGAATTATATCTACGTACTTTTACTTTAATATCATATTAAGTTTCAATTTTTACATTCTTAATTTCAAATACTGTTACTGTTACTAAAAAATGTTATTTTTTTTCTTTTAAACATTTATTTATGTCCAAAATTTTATTTCTCCTTTCACATGACGTACATATTTATTTAACCATCTTACGTTCCAATACATTTCTCTGCAGGTCATCTTTAACTATCCTGCATTTACTTTACATCTCATTGCTATTTACCCTCCTGGATCAAATTGTCTGTGGCTAAACATTACTCGTAGCCGTATCCTAACCTTAAAAAATTTGTTCATGAATAACCTCTTGTATTCATATGAAATTTCGTCCCATGATAACATTTGAAAACAATCTAAAGTTTTCTGAACAACACATCTTTTAACAACTGTCATTTTCAATTCTTCTACTATCTCTTTAATTTGAAAGTACTCTGACAAATCTGTAATAAATTGTACTGGATTGGAGTTTTCAATTTAAACATCTTGGTACTTGTTAATTTCAGCAGTTAGCTTTTGATTATTTACAGGCAAAACTTTAACTACTTCGTGCAATTTATTTCTTTGCATTACTGACTCCTTCTGTATTTCTGATATCTTCCCTCTGAAATTTACTTGCGCCTGATTCACATCTACATTCATAACCTCTTTCATCTCTCTTATCTCACTTGAAATATTACTCATTCTACTACCTGACTGTACATTCTACATCAACATGTTCACTTTTAGTATTAACCTCACTTTCTTTGTTACCTATTTCCCTGCTCATGTCTAGCATTTTCTTTGAAACTTCTCCTATCTCACTTGCTATTACTTCCTGATTATCATCCCTCATTTTTGGCATACTACTATCTAGCTTCGCAACTTTCTTTTCAAATCCTTCTATTATTTTCCTATTCCTATTTTCTATATCTTCCATTATTTCCCTATTCCTTTTTTTCATATCTTCATAGATTTGATTGAATGTTTGCTCTATTCTCTTATTTCTCTTTTCCATAGCTTCCCTGTTTTGATCTAATTTTTGCTCAAATATCTCATTTCTCTGATCTATTTTTTTACCAAGATTTCTCAACATTTCCATTATTTCCATCATTATACCAGCATCAATATTAATATTTCCTGCTATTCTATTCTTACTTTCTTTACTAACATTTCCTCCCTCAAATACTACATTGAGCTATTTTCTATAACCTGTATTGAATTACAGCTAACTGTTCCACTATCCCCTTCCATCATTGTTTCTTCAATATTATTAGTAGCCATTGTTTTCTTTATCCTACCGCTCCTAACGTACATTTAAATCTTTACACTTTTTTTTAGAATAAAAATTACACTTTTTAAACCTTTCTGATGCTATCTGCTGATGTTGCTTTGATGTCCAGCTTTCTGCCCCTCTCTCCTAGGTTATATGTTGCTTCTGCGTCGTATTATGATGAATCTACGTCGTCTTGGTGTCCTGTAGTTGAATTCCCCTGTTGCCTTGTAATCTTGGAATTACGATGTCCACTCATCCGCGTCGTCTGTCGTCCCTGTAGTTGTTTCTGGAATCTGCGTCTTGTAGTTCAGTTCACTGCTCCTTCCTGGTCATTCTGCTCCTTCCTGGTCATTCTGCTCCTTTCCTGGTCATTCTGCCCCTTTCCTGGTCATCGTGCCCCACGTTCTGGGTGCCAATTTGAAGTGGTATACTTGTTATATTTATTTATTTATTGAGCCCCACGTTTGGGAGCCAATTTGCGACGGTATTATTAATGTTGTTTGTGTATTTGTGTTTACTCCACGTGGTGAAGCCATTTTTGTGACGTGATTCTTTGTTAGGTTTGTTAGCTCTATCTGGTGTTAGCAATTTGCGGCAGTATTAGTGTTTGTTTGAAAGAATGCTACTGTTATTTTATTTAATTTTGGTTCACTGTCCTCCGGCTAGCTATGATCTTTTTGGTCGAGCACTTCTCTTTATACAGGTTGTGTAAACGGAAAGGAATCTTTTATCCAAAGATAACACTGACGAGGGAATTTGTTTTACACTTTTTATTGTCGAACACATTCACTATCACATTTACACATTGATCTTGACACTCGCCAAACTGAAACTGTTATAATAACTTCATTACTGATCACTTTTAATTCGCGTACTTCAACCATTTGTATAATTAACTTTACAACACTTTAGATTTTTCATAACTCTGCTACGCGTAACCTGCGAATCGATAGCCGACGTATACTGTACAAATATTTCTGCTGGACTGAGGGCGACGTGTAACGTACAAATGTTTTCGACGAACTGACGGACTGAAGGCGACGTGTAGCATACAAATATTTTCGGTGAACTGAGGGAGTCTACCTCTAATCTAGCCCTTTTTATACTCCTACATCCCTATATGCCTAAAGATTATAACTGAGTTGCTATTGGCTAATAAAACGCGCCAACATTAGCGTCTATTTTTATATCCAATGAAAATTATGAATACATATGCTTTAGGTAAAATGTTCCAGCAAATTCTAAAGAAAAAACGCGCCAACATTACGTAACTTCCTCGTCTCTAATAATGATAAACAGCTCACCCCCTCGCTGCATTATTGCACGCTATTATTGTCAGTTTCAGTAAGGCAGTATAAACCCACTTCTCAACAATAATTACAATCAACAAACATCTCAAATCAATGTCACATAATAATGCATATTCATACTATATTCACTCTTTACATTTAAATAATTTATGATACAAATTACTGCATCAAAATCAATTCAATACGAATATTGCCAATATGAGTGGTAATATGATACTCCCCTTCAAATTTTTACTTTCTCTACTACGTATAGTAAGTAGAGGAAGTATTGTATTCCACCCAAACATTCGATACCGAGATTTCACCGGAAATACATGTTTTGAGATCCCCTGAATCCAAAAAAAGCATTTTTGGAAACATGTCCGTGTGTGTGTCTGTGTGTCTGTCTGTGAACAACATAACTCAGAAACGAACAGTCGGATACACCAAACGTGGTATTTAGGTCCAGTATCTTCCAGAGATGTGACACGGAGGTTTTCAGGAAAATCCCCCCACCCCAGACTACCCTTTACATGGAACATTTTTCGAAAATTTTAATTTTCTCAAAAATGCCTCTAACGATTTTGATTAAAATATCATATGTTTAAGATATTGTTATGACAAATAAAATGTATATCTCGAATTTTCTGGGAATGTCTCCAAAAGTATTCTTCATTGTGAACGACTTTTGCATAACTGATAAACCATAAGAGATAGACAAAGTTTTACTACACAAAAGATGTATTTCGCGTTAAAATACACAATTTGTCATATACATTTGTTTTGTTGAGTGAACCATTTTCGAGATATTGCTTGTTATTCCCTAAAATGTTTCAATACTTATTTTCTCAAATGGGAATTCGTTATTCATTTTTACTAGGGGAAGTATTGTATTCCAACCAAGAATTCGATACCAAGATTTCACCGGAGATACATGTTTTGAGACCCCCTGAATCCAAAAAAAGCATTTTTGGAAACATGTCCGTGCGTTTGTGTGTGTGTGTGTGTGTGTGTGTGTGTGTGTCTGTGAACAGCATAACTCAGAAACGAACAGTCGGATAAACACCAAACTTGGTATTTAGGTTCAGTATCTTCCAGAGATGCGACACGAAGGTTTTCAAGAAAATCCCCCCACCCCAGACTACCCTTTACGTGGAACATTTTTCGAAAATTTTAATTTTCTCAGAAATGGCTCTAACGATTTTGATTAAAATATCATACTATGTTTAAGATATTGTCACGAGAAATGAAATTTATATCTCGAATTTTCTGGGAATGTCTCCAAAAGTATTCTTTATTGTGAACGACTTTTGCATAACTGGTAAACCATAAGAGATAGAGAAAATTTTACTACACAAAACATGTAGATCGCGTTAAAATACACCATTTCTGTCATACATTTTTGTTGTTGAGTGAACCGTTTTCGAGATATTGCTTGTTATTTCCTTAAAGTTTCCAATACTTAATACTTTTTCTCAAATTCGTTATTCATTTTTTTATGTCCTGGACATGCAAAGAGAATGGAATGCGCCACATAGCAACCAGCGCTTAAAATATTTGACTATCGCTTAAAACCTACCAATTCCCCTTGCATCTACAAGAAAATTAGGAATAAGATCGACATCTCGATATCTCGATTAACATGAAGCATATGGAGAATAAGCGTTTGTAAAAATAGTTTGTACAAGAGTAGAGAAAGTCATGTGAGTGTAACACATCAGATTTTTTTGCCTTGGATATGCAAAGAGTATTAATCTGTGGCAAAGAGAATGGTGCTGCACCTAGCAACCAGCTATTAAGATATGTGTCGATGCTTAAAGGCTACTGTATTTCTATATTGCCCTTGCAAATACAAAATAAGAGAACTTATTAGGCCTTAAGCCATAGTCAAATATTTTTAGAACTGGTCACTATGTGTAAAATGTAATTCTCTTTGCATGTCAAAAGATCGTTTCTGCAAATTTTTATCTCGATTAATATGAAATAGATGGAGAATAAGAGTTTGTAAAAATAGTTTGTACAAGAGTAGAGAAAGTCATGTGAGTGTAACACATCAGATTTTTTTTCTTTCTTCCCGTAAGTTCCATTGGGTTCCATATCGGTGGCCTTTTTTTGGAACATATTATTGCCAATAGGTAATGATGTTAACTTGTATTCGCTTATCGTTGGATTTCTGGTAAACTTTGTGTTTTATGACTTGAAGAAGGTGTTTTGTATACGTAATTTATTTACGTAATTTATTAGCCTCACGCTTGGAAAACCAACTTGAAGTAGTTATTGTCTTTAGGAGTTTGTAATTTAAATCTACGTATGGACGTCAATTTTGAAGAAGATTGTTTACGTTGTTGAATTGTCGTTGGAGTTTGTTTGCACCACGCTTTAGTAAGCCAATTTTAAGTGGATTGTTTGTTACGTAATATGCTGTTACGTATGTAAAGCTGGCTTGAAGATGCATTTTTTGTTGTTACGCTCCAAGTTTTAAAAAATATTACCTACTTAACTTTGTTATTAAACTGCTTCTATAGATTGTATTTATGTTTATGTTTGCCTCGGCTGCATTAGTAAAGTTGGTAGAGACACGTTTCTCTTAATTAGGGTGTGGTGCGACAAGAACGTAGGCTTACACAGATTTTAAGTTTAAATTCACTTTTAATTAATCCTTGGCACAAATTAAATAGCACTACACTGATATTAAGAGCTGTGAGATTCTTTAATTTAAAACTTGCGCTTGTTAACGCGTATACTTAATTTTCGTTACACACGAATACATAATATTTCTTTAGAGGACACACCTTCCATCCGGTCACTACCAAGGTCTGCCAGCAACTAAACATATTTCAACCGTCCAAAACCCGTGAGCTTCTGTATTTCAAGTCTCTGATTGGCTAATCCTAGTCCAATAGAATACCTGCATTTAATTAAAGCTTTTTCTGGCTGTTGATTGGATATTTTAAAAACTGCCACAAAATTTATGTTATCGTTGCTCTAATCACGACTAGTAGTATGCAAACTCTCAAACTCATTATTGCCTCAAGGTTACCTCATTGTTATCTCATTGTTAGCAACTTTAAACTTATTATTCTCACAGCCCTTACATTATTAAATTACAGAAATGCATTCACATAACATTATTAAACATGTTTACAATAATATACCTAAGCATATGCAATGACTGTTACATACATTTTACAAATTATTACATACATATTGCTTCAAGGCGGGCTGTTATTGAATTTACATATTATATAATTTAATTGAAATTATTCAAGTGTTACAAATACTGCCTCAGCATTAGATCTCTCTCTCTCTCTCTCTCTCTCTCTCTCTCTCTCTCTCTTGCACACGCACGCGCACACACACAGACACACACACATTCACACTCATTCGTACTTCCAGACTCTAGGGAGGTTAGGGAATAATCTTGGCTAGAGAAGAGTTCCCACCTCCCAGCCGGTAATCGAACCCCGGACCCCCTTCCCATGTTATATTCAGCACGCACGCGTATAGTACGATTTTTTTCGACTTGACACTGCAGAAACGCAACTAGGAGAAGGTTGAGGAGTGGAGGGGAGAAAATACCGGCAATATTCTCCTAGAGCGGTGCAACAGGAATGCCGGTACGTTTGGGCCGTCCTGCAGCTAACCAAAATCCCTCCCGGAGATAATGAGCTCGTCCAACTACTGCGCATCCAGCTGAGTAGGGCCAGGAGGGACAAAAACCGTACTATACTGTTAACACCATACACATATGCCACGTTTCATCTAAACACCGTCTAAATTTACTGCTCACGTTAAAGGAATTCACGCGTCGTAATGTTTCAGTTTCAGTGATGCTTAGGGTTATGTTGCAAAACGGCACCTTGCCTTTTTGTATGTGTATCGCAAGAGCGCAACAGACTGCAGTATCTGATTGATACTGCAAGATTTTTAGTGGGCTTTGTCCTCTAATAGAAGCAGGGACGGTTCCAAGGTTTTGCATCTCATCACGTTTGAAACCTATAGTGTAACACAACGTACCCTCTATAATAACAATCAGCGTTACTTTTGGAATTGGTTATAAACAAACTCAAAACGACCGCGTTAGCGCAAAGTTGGAAGACTTATTTTGGAATTGTTTGTGTAACAATCGTTATTTTTTGGAACGGCACCGAGGATGGGACGTTAACAGTTACCTTATTTTTCTCTTAAATAGAGCAGAATATCAACACTATCGCTCTTAGCCATTTATAGACAGTTTCTCTAAGAAATATACATTTAAACAATGAATGTTCGTTCTCCATGTTCTTGGTTTGGCCTTTCCATTTGCCCAATATCTCGGTGAAACGTCTTCACTTTCTACTCCAAGTTTTCCTGGAAAGTGATACAAACGAGAGTGATAGAAGTTTACTCTTAGACTCCATCCCAAGCAATTGTGTGCAGATAGCACATAATTATGGTCTTTCTTATTTTCCAGCAACTTATGGACATCTTTGAAATCATTCCAAGCTTCATATTAAGGAAGAGTTGTAAATTATGCAACACTTTTATCTCTAATTGGTTCCCTAATCTTAAAAAATGCACTATTTGATTTTTGCTACAGAAAGCACAGAAAATTCGTTGATACGTCTTATTTATTAGCACAAGTTGTTCTTCTCAATTCATTGAAGCTAATGTGCAATTTTAAATACTTTGATTGCAAATACTAAAATGGTTAACAAAAAATTAATCCACTGCAAAATGAAGTAATTTTCAGATTTAGATGACTGAACTAAATGCAGAAAATATCAAAACCCAAGAAGGGATATGTTGACGTATGAACAGTAGTTCTTTAAATTTTGGCTTGCTTAGCTCAGAATCGGAAATTTCTGAACATTTTTGGCGTAATATATGGACAATTATTCATACGAGTAATAATCCTAATAGTTGCTTTTCTGCAAGCTCACTAAATTGTCCATATGTTTGAAATATTCTGGTTGATGAATTGCTCTGGTTGTTTATGAGGTATAACACGACGTTGTTGCTGCGCTTGAAGGCCATTCTCCGCTGTTATCACAAAAAACCGAGACGCAGTAGATAACCCCATCATCTACTTGACAGTTGACCCGACTCGTGAAAACAGTAGCGTCACTACGTGCTTGTGTGTACATCAAGCAATTTTTATTTTATTTGTTTCCTCTTAAAAATCATAAATACATCGAGGCGATTCTCAAAGTTGCCTGATTGATGTTTACAGTTAGCTACGCTGTTTAAACATTCACTGCTTCCGACGTACATCAGGTGGTAGATGCCAACCTTTAAACTAGAGATAGATCTCGATAAGTACTTTGAAGAAGTACTATGGTGCTCATCAGAGAAAGTTTTCGAAAATCCTAAATGGCCAGACAAACGGTCATCATGACAAGAATCCCCCAAGGGCCTATGGTAGGTAGGGGATTGGCATTCCCGGGGTCCTGAGCCACACTCTCGGCTGGGTTCCTCTAAGAGGTAGAGGACTAATGCGAAACGCCCAATCAACTTTGGTCCACAAGTGTGTTTGACCAACTACCAATTACCTTCCTGAGCACAGTCTGACGAATACCACTGCACGGGAAGGGGGAGTTACAAAGGTTGACAGTGTAATACGTAATTCAGAACCGCTGAATATCATGTAGGACTGTGTTCGTATCCCTAATAAAGGTCAGTTCTGGGGAGGGACCATTGCATGAGCTGTAAAATCCTGTAGGCGATTAGGTCCCTCTGTCTTTAAATCGGGAGATGAGACCCTAAGGTGAGCAAGGTACAGGCCAGGATTCTCACCTAAGCCGGGGTGGCACCCAGGATGTGAGTATGCCATCGGAGACATTTGCAACGGTGGATAATTGTACGAACAGTGTTCCTGTCATTTATAGAAAAATGCTTTAAAATGCAGAGATGTATAACAACACTGCGTTTTCCCCTGCAGGTAGGTGGGAAGACACACTCGACGGTAAAATCAGTACCATTGCAGTGTGAAGTGCACGCTCTTGTTCCGATATAGCTGCGAATTTGGTTACTGCATTACGGAAACGATATTAACTTTGCTAGTGGTGTTCAATCCTCAAAACAGTTCATTGGTTGTTTTCAGTAAAGCGTTTAGTGTTTAATGAAAGCAACCAAAACACGTTTGTTTAAGCTTAAATAAACAATAAAAGAGAATAAGTGCATTACTTAAACGTTTGATTATTTTAAAACTACAGGGCAGCAATATAATAAAAGAATGCCTTATGTATCAAAGAGATGGAATGGAAAGGGAGGGTTGGTGTGGGGGAGGTGGGAAAACTGCTAGAGGAGATTGTAGTGGGGGATGTTTGGCGACAAGGGCAAAACAATGTCAGTGGATTTTGGAAAGAAGCAGGGCAGAGAGTGGAAGACATAGAGAAGCAGGGAATTTGGGCAAGCTTTGAGAAGAAAAGCTCTTTAATTCGGTATAAAGTTGTAAAAAGAAATTGGGAACGGGAGAAATATGTAGATATTTGTGACCAATTTTGAAGAAGAGGACTTACATGGATGCGCACTGGGACATTATTCCTAAAAGTATTAAGAAAGAAAGCTTTGCAGAAATATGTATTTTATGTAGGAAATTACATGACACATTCCATTGCTTAATAGAGTGTGAAATGGTAAAAATGTGGAGAGATATGTCTGGGATGGAAAATAGGATAAATTACCACAAGAGGCAGCAGCAGTTAAAATGTTGGCAAACATGAGGTTAAGAAAGATTATTGGGGATTTTCTGGGAAAAGTAAGGAATAAGTGAATGAGAAATTTAAAGGAGCACAGAGCATACGTAGTTGTGACAATGATGATGTATTGTGGAGGCTCTTTATCGGACATACAACCTGGGGGTTAAGGTATGGGAGACCCTTGGTACAGTAGTGCTACGAGATGGTTTGTTATGTTGTTTGTACTTTGCTGAAGTTATACATACTATATTATGCTAATAAAGCTACAGCTGAAAAACGATTGCTACAGTTTACTTTTTATGAAATTAATGTAAAAACCAATATTACTTTGTAACTATAGATACAATAAGTTTTAGATACTTATCGATGCATTCAATTGAAGTAAAATGTGTATTTTTATTTAACAGTTTAAGGAAATTCAATAAAACAAAGTAAATTATTTTATCATTTTTAAGAAACGCGATTAACAACTAAACTATATTACCTTTATTTAAACATTCAATAAAAGGAAATGAAAACCACACGCTCTTTTGTTAACGATGTTTCTACCGAAGATATGAACTTGTGATATACCCAGCAGGCGTGTGTGATACTCCAGCATGTGAGGTCTTAGTGTCATCAATTGCCGTTGCGACGTCGTTGTTAGAGAAGTGTTGCATTTGAATATAACAGTCAATATGGAAATTTCCGGAAATACACAGCTTGAGGTTCCCTAAGCCAGAAAGAGGGGATTTTTACAAAAAGAACGGAGTTCGAACAGCGTTACTCAAAAATGGAAAAGTCAGATACATACGTACCAAATTTCACTTTGATCAGGCACCTTTCAAGGATGCAAGGTGAAATTTTCAGACACATTCCTCCCAAACAACCTTTTATAAACCTTTGTTTTTATTTTCTAAAAAATGGCTCTGACAATTTCGATAAAAAATCATATTCTAAGATACCTACTGCAGTGGTTAATAAAATGTAAATAAGGTAGCTTTTAAGACTTCTTCATTCTCATGTCATTTAATGTAACTCGAAACTTTGAGAAGTAGACAAAAACTTACCTAAATATAAACCTAAAGGTCTTGACACATATGCAAGTTTCTCGCGATCCTAGCCATTCATGAGCAAGGTTCATAAGTGATTTCGAGCACGTTGCGAGTTATTCGCGAACTGCTCGTGAATCGATCGTCTCGATCCACCCGTAACGCAAAGGAAATACTTGGCTCGGTTTGTTTGCGAGCAGCTAGTGAGCGTGACAACATGCTCCCGAGGTAAGGTATCGAATGTTAATGCTAACCTGCAGTAGTACAATCCTATTCCCTTATTACGGACTGTGTTATAGTGCAGAAGTTCGATATAGGAACTGTGTGTGTGTGTGTGTGTGTGTGTGTGTGTGTGTGTGTATGTGTGTGTGAAGCATCACTCAGAAATGAAACCGCGGATAAATAGCACAGTTGATATTTAAATTCAGCATCTTCCAAGGATAGATACGAAAATTTTCAAGAAACCCCACCCCAAACTAATCTTTAAATGGAAATGTTTAGCTACTTTCGATTTTCTCAAACGATTTTGATTAACATTCCATATCTATGTTTAAGATATTTGAGTGACTAATTGTACGTATTTCTTGAATTTTCTGTGAATAACCTGTGAAGTTCAGTCCATTTGATTGAATTTTTGTATAACTGGCAAAAACCGTAAGCAACAGACAAAAAATTACTACACATAAATATAGGTATATCTCGTTAAAACTCGCAATTTATTTTATAAGTTTTCTTTTGTGGCATCAACCATTTTCTAGATATTCTTGTTATTGTTTTAAATTTTCAAATACTTGAACCTTTTTTTTTAAGTTCTAAGTAGCAATTCGAATGCCGTAGTTATGCAAAAAGAGGAATTTCAAAGCCAGCATATAGCGACCCGCTTTTTAAAGATTTGACCATCGCTTCAGACTCCTGTATCCCACTCACACCAACAATGAAATGTGCAATGGAACCATTTCTGCAAACGTTTATCTCGATTAACATGAAGTAGGTAGAGAATTTTTTTTGTAAGAATAGTTTGAAGCAGAGTGGGTAGTAAAAGCCATGCGAATGTCGCACATTAGTTATTTTTGTACCTATAGGAGTCTCCACTTCTTTTTGTTCAAATCGGATTATTAAGGTAACAAAGCTTTATAGATACAACTAAGTTTTCTCGCGAGAAGCCATAGTATCGAAGCCTAAAACTACTTATACTTCCATTTGCTCAAATCAGTTTCGGCTTAAAAACGGTCCGCAATAGGATCGCGCAGAAATGATTTCTACGAGAAGTTTGTGAGCGGCTCCAAAAAGGTTCGGCTCATGTATCATCAGCAGCTTAAGATAGAAATACATTTTATGTCAAACTTTTTGTTTTGTCCCCTCTCCTTAATATTCGCTATCGCTCCTTTGTATACTTTTTTCTTTCTTCACATTTTAAGCGGCGCGCTTTGAAAGTTAAATGGTTGTTCTTTTATTTCTCATGAGATCGTGCGAAGAGTTCGCAATATCATGAGGGCCAAAGTTGGCGTGGCCTATAAAACCAGTGCCCTAGGCAATTTCTTTCCCTGTTTCTGATCAGTTTCAACATTGCTCTTCCTTCGCCCACTGCTTCTAAAGCAGCTTAGCTACCTATATTGTCTGACAGTTTCACATGTTCCATCCTTTTTAATGTCCACATTTCAAAAACTTCAAATTCTTTTTCCTCACATTGTCGCAAGATGGATGTTTCTGCACTGTGTAATCCTACAGTCCACACAAGAGCACTTCACCGACATCTTCCTTAGTTCTTATTCAAGGGCTCAAGGATGATGATTCTTTTCCTATTAAAAACTTCCTTTTCAACTATATCATCCACTGATTTCTTGACAACAGCTCATGTTACTGTATATTAGAGCTGACCACTTTCTCCACTACCTCATCTCGAATTTGCAAGTATATGCAGTTTCTTTACTTCTGACAACCATTTTTAATTTTTGCAATTGTCTTCATCAGCTCTCCTCGTCGTTGTCATTTAGCTCCATTAACATAATACACCTAAGGACGAAAGTAATCTTCGCATGCTGTAACACTGCCAAGTAAATAGCTCGATGAAACTTGAATCATACATAGAGGGAACTGCTACGGTATGCTACAGTCGGCAACTAAACAAAATATGCAATGAGACGAACAGAAATGCCACTTTTATTCATAGACCATAAGCTACACTAAAGTCAATACGACATATGATGGCTCTCTAGATTTACAGAAACAGATACATGGTGCTTAAAAGGGTGTATGATCACCACGGACAGCAATGCATGCTCTGCATCGTGTTCCCATGCTGGTCACAAGGTTGGTAAGCAGTTCTTGTGGTAGGGCGTTCCATTCCTCCACCAGCGCTGTTAACAACTGTTGGATGGTCGTTGGTGCATGTGGATGTGCTGCAATGCGTCTCCCCAAAGCATCCCACATGTGTTCGATGGGATTTAAATCGGGGCCATTCGCCGAATATCCTCTCGTTCCAAGAGATTCAATGCGGTCGCCGACTGCACCCCTGAAAAGACGCACATGGGGAAGGAGTACAGTATCACAATAACGTTGACTAGTGAGCGTACAGTGTTCAAAGATTTGGAGGTCGGTGCGCCCATGCAACATTATGCCTTGAAGAAAGGATTGTTTTAACTCCACGTTTTGAAAAGCCGATTTGAAGTAGGAGTTATTTCTGTTACGATGTTTGCACCAGTTTAAAGAACATGTTTGGGGAGCCGAACTTGTAGTAGTTGCAACCACGTATAGTAAATAGTTTACGGTAGCCTTCGTCCCAAATGTACTTTCAGGTGGCCTTTGCCCCAAGTTTTAAAAAAATATTAACTTTGTTATTAAACTGCTTCTTTAAATATTTAATATTTATGTTTGCCTCGGCTGCGTCAGTATTATTGTTAGAGACACGTTTCTCTTAAGCAGGGTTTTGGAACGACTAAGTATGTAGGCTTACACAGATTTTAAGTTTTAATTCACTCCTTTTTATTAATCCTTGACACAAATTAAATAGCGCTTCACTGATATCGAGAGCTGTGAGATTCTTTTATTTAATTACTTGTACTTTTTAACACGTAAACATATTTTTCGTCTCACACGAATACGTATTATATTTCTCTAGATGACACATCTTGCATCCGGTTACTATCACGGTCTGCAGGCAACTGAATAGATTTCAACCGTCTAAACTTGTAAATCTCTGTATTTCAAGTCTCTGATTGGCTAATCCTAGTCCAATACAATACCTTCATTTAGCTAAAGCTTTTTCTGGTTATTGATTGGCTATTTTTAAACTGAATCAAAATTTACATTATTGCTGCTCTAATAATGACTAGTAGTATTTAAACTCTAAAACTCATTATTGCCTCAAGGTTACCTCATTGTTACCTCCTTGTTAGCAACTTTAAACTTATTATTCTCTCAGCTCCTACATTATTAAATTACGTAATGCATTCACATAACATTATCACATAAATACAATAATATAAGCATATGCAATGACTGTTACATACATTTTCCAAATTATTACTTATATATTGCTTCAAGGCGGGCTGTTATTGAATTTACATATTATATAATTTGACTGAAATCATTTAAGTGTTAAAAATACTGCCTCAGCCTCCCCAAACCATAACACCCGAACGATCATGTTCAAGGATGTTCCTGGGTTCATTACGTGTTCCCACATCTTGCCAGATGAAGGTACGTCAAGAATCACTACTTAGACTGAATCAATCTCATCCAAGAAGAGCACGCGACCCCATTCCTCGTTGGTCCAATTTTGATATTCTTGGGACCATCGCAAACGGTGCCGCCGATTTGCGGATGTCAATGGAACGCAACGTACTGACCGTCGAACAAAGAGACCACCACTGTGTAGTCGCCGTACCACTATGTATCGTGAGATTGTGTGCCTAGTTGTCCTGTTAAATGTGGTTGCAATTGCACCCGCTGTTTGACGTGGATCCCTTCCTGCCTGTTGCACAATGTAACGGTCATCTACTGCTATAGTAGAGCGTGGTCGACCACTACCTCTCCTTGGACAGCAGTGCCTGTGGTTTGGAAGGTTCCCCATGCACGTGAAACAATGATGTGAGCAATTCCAAACTCCTGAGCAACACTCGTCACACTTCGCCCTTTTTCTAGTTTCCCGATGATTCTTCCCCGTGTGAAGTCATTGCCACGTTGCAATGAAGAATACCACCACAGTGCACCGTAACAGCTCACTAATTGCCACACACCGTCTTGTCCTGTTTCTTCAACTGCCCCGTGTCGCGGGACCAAACACATTTGGCACTATAGGCTCGCTACACTCACGCCATGTGACGTCCAGCTTTCTGATACATGTGAGAGACCTCTGGCAACATGCTCCCGCACCTTCATCTACTTCCACTAAGTAGTTCATTTGTTATGTTACTTTATCCATCTCATCCTTAGGTTTTGCACACCAGTGTACTTACGGCACTTTCCTCTTCTTTTAGCAGCGCTGCATTCTCAGCGATTCTTATACCTATTATTATTATTATTATTATTATTATTATTATTATTATTATTATTTCTCCAACGTCTACACCCTTGTTAGAGAAACAATTCTTTTTCAGATATTATGGTTTTGTCCGCAATATTTGTCATCCAATGCTCCTTTTCTACTTTTCTAAATTATATATGTTTTTAGGTGCTTAAAACGCAAGATTTTGGTGCTTGAGCATCTTCGATCTATTACTCGGGATAAAAGCAATAGCGTGTCATCGTATTTACATGCAAATATGCAGCCTGTATTTGCTATACACAACAGGGATAGTTGCTGCTTTGGCCGCAAGTAAACAACGCTATAAATATGTCCCGAATAGTAAGTGTATAGTAGTTTTGTTTGTCGATCAAGCAACACATCAATCAAATAAATAATGTAAATAAATCGCACTAAAAACAGTACCTTAAACTTCTATGAGGACTGGTTGGTATGCTAGCCTCTAAAGTCAGAGGTCTCTGGTCTGATTCCCGGCTAAGACAGGGGATTTTTCATTAGGATTACTGCCGATTGCTCCTAGAGTACGCATGGAAGTGTGAATATGTGCATGATGTTTAAAATAAAAATAATTAAATATGACAAGTGAAATGAAGTGAGACAAAATATGTACCTACTAGTGCAAAACCAACATTAAAATGTTGTGAAATATAGATTCTTAACCCAACAAGACAAGAGAAAGCTGAAAGCAGTGCAAATTAGATTTGTTCGTCACCTGAAATGAATGACTAAGCCATATGTATAGAAGCGTAAGGGACCTCCGCTTGTCTCTGTGGTCTGCAGCCTCTTATGCTTCGGTCTCCTCATTCCCAACTCCGGGGGAATGTAGGTCGCAGAGCACTAGATGTTCCCCTCCGTTGAACAACCTATACCCATGTATAGAAGTGATGCAGTATATATATTAAAAGGAGGAATGTAGTCAAAGATGTCGTCCTCCGTCGACTAGTGGTACCGTGCTAGCCTCTAGTTCCCAAGGTCGCGGGTTCAAACCCGGCAGAGGGCGATGGATTTTTTTCGGGCGTAAAAATCCTTAGCATGGTTTCCTTCGGAAGGGAAGTAAAGCCGGTGGTGCCGTGTCGTAGATTTAAGCCACGTAAAAGAACCTCAAGCCTGATAAAGAGGCCTCTGAGCAAAATTACCAATCTTTCATTTCACGCCCAGTATAGAATGGGACGCTAAGGACCATAGTAGTTAAAGAGCGTCCATAAATAAAACTCAATTTAATTTAATTTTAGTCAAAGGCATTAGAAAATATGAGAATAAACTGAGAAGACATGTGAAAAGGATGGGCCAGATAAACAACTAAAAGTATTATACAGGTATAAAGGGAAAGAGATTAAATTGGTTCACAATAACCCGAGAACGGAAACCAGAACGAAAATGGCAACGGGAAGCAAAACAGCACACAGCCTTAGACAAAACAAATAAGCAACAGCCAGAGAGAGTGAGTTCGATTCAGGAAACGTCGGAAGCATTCGCTAGCGCTGCGTTCACAATACACGATTTGATAACACTTTGCGCTCATTTCAAAGCTATGCTATAAGTAGGAATACGCCTTTCAATTTGATTGTATGCATGGTAGCCGAGCGGTGAAACGCATGTGCGTTGTAATTAGAACAAGCTGTGTTCTAATCGTTGGTGGTTTTTTTATTATTTAAATTTTAATTTGTTAATTATATGGCAATGCCGTATGTTTTCCTATATAAGTGTCTATTAATTTTAAGACATTCATGCATAAAAACACAAAAAAATTATCCTTTCGTTTTCAAAATAAGTGCCACATTAGTAAGAATTCTAAAGCGAAAAATTAAAACAAATATTTAATTGACTTAATATTGGATGTCAAACACACTTTCTCATTCTTCAGTTATGAATGACGCTGGCGTGATCATCTCATAACCTTGGGGTTCTGCATACTATGTTAGCAATCATATTGACTTTTATATGACTGAGCGTACATTTAAAGACGAAGCTACAAGAAGATCTCCCCTTACGTTAGTGAATGTTGGTGGATACTCTTGTATCGCAGGGTGCAAGAACACTTGAAGTGTCTACATACGACTACGAGATGGGTGCTGTTTTCCAGGCCTGGTTCGGGTCGAAAACGTTTGTCCGCTCCTCAGCAGGACACTGCACTTCCAGAAGAGGCAGAAAGCAACTCCTTTCTGTGTCTACAATTAGAGGTAATTTAAATGTCCCTCGTCGAAAACCGCACAGTCTAGCGTTATTTGACTACAGCAGGGCTCTTTGCTCGATCGGCAGCTAAGAAATAGCGTTACAGACGTTCACAGATTATGTCGCCTCGCATTTGCAGAAGAAAATATCTTCCATAAATGGAATAAGGTTGTATTCACAGACGTTATGACATTTTCATCTACAAATGGGGGAGGGAAGGAATTTCCTACTGCTACAGAGGAAAACTTTACGACGCAAAATAATGGTACAAACAGATCGTCAAGGTAAACAAATTTAGGTTTAATTATGGGCGCTCTTTAACTGCTGTGGTCTTTAGCGTTCCGTTCTATATTGGGCGTGAAAGACCGGTAATTTTTCTCAGAGGTTATCAGGCTTGAGGTTCTTTTACGTGCCGTAAATCTACGACACGGGGCTACTGGCTTTACTTCCCATGTTAAGGATTTTTACGCTCGAAAAAATCCACCGCCCTCCGGGTTTGAACCCGCGACCTCGGGAACTAGAGGCTAGTATGCTAACCACTATGCCACGGAGGACGGCATCGTCAAGGTCGTGTATCTGTATCGTGTTGGGGTTGGATGTCACGAGATGCTCTGTGTGTTTGACAGCTTGATGGCACATTAAAATATAGGCAGCAGTATACAGACATCCTCGAAAGCATCATGGTTCCTTCTGTAAGGACTAGATATCCCGATGGAATTATTGAATTCTAGCAGCATAAGCACTCTGTCCACCAAATCGGCAGGTTTCATTTGGTTCTAGCAAAGGCAAGTACCAAAGTGATTGACTGACCTCTTTCCTCACCAGATTTGAATACTATTGAAAATGTGTGGGCAGAGGTGAAGAAAGTTTTGAAGTTAAATTGGCCTGCAAGAAAAGAGGCTTTGTGGGATGAAATACAGGATGCTTTTGAGGAAGTATCGTCTCGTGAAAATTTAACAAGGTATTTGATCATCCATGTCTCATAGAACAGAAGCAAAGAGTTTACCCACACGATATTAAGTGAATTTCCATTTGTATTTGCTTTTAAATTTAGGACTATAATAATTACTTATTTCTTATTTAGTTTGAAAACGAAAAGAGGGTGTTTAAGTTTTTATGTGTGAGCACAAAAGCTTTGAAATCAAATAAGCCTTATGAATTGGAAATTATAATATGCGTAATAAGCTTTGGTTTTTCTGAAGAAAAAAATTATGCTCAAGATACGAACCTTAGTAGGCCTTATTATACGTACCTGCTTAAAAGCGCTTAGCTGTCAGCGCATATTAAATAGCTGGAACTCAACATGAAATGTGACAATAGAACGAAGCTAAAGGCACGCTTCCCGAGATACCATTGTGTACTGGCAGCGGAAACAATTTGGACGTAGACAAATATACGCTTCGATAGTCTGGTCCTTTTTTCTTTTTTCTTTCTTTTGTTTTAGGGTGTACAACATTTTGATTCACAATGCCCTGGGAACGAGAATGGAAATATATAGCGAGGGCGTTTTAAGGTGAGGCCACAGACCGACTATATGCATAGCAGGATCTACTGCAGTGACCTCGGCATTATTCGGATGCGTAACTGCCGGTGCACGATGCGTTCAGGGTTATTTTTATCAGCTGTGCTTCGGACGCTGCTTCGTTTTTTGTGCTAAGGAGAGTTGTGCTTGTGCATCTCAAAGGTGATAGTTTATTCAATATATCTGTGTTGTGTGTGATTTGCTAGAGTGTTAATGTCTTCTTATTAGTTCACTGCAATGCCTGCCGACATATTCACGCTTGAACTATGAATTTTTATGTACGATACATACGTATAAACCGAATAATGTAGACAGGTGTGTAGAATATTTCAGGAGAAATTTCCTGGTATTCCAGTTCCAAGTAGAGAAACTGCTAGACGTCTGCTTAATAAGTTTAGGACAACGAGATCGCTAAACGCTAAGCCTAAGAAGTGAAAGCGAAATCTTCTAACGGAAAAAAATTGACGAAACTGGTACATCTATTTGTGGGAAACTCTAAAAGTAAATTTATAGGAACAATCCTCACACGAACTTAAGGACAATATAAATGCACAAACTATGAACATTACATAAGAGCTTACGCGTGTGAATGGAAATTTCATTCGAAGATGTCAGGAATGTCTTCACGCAGATGGACACCACTTATAACAAAGTACTCATTATAGTGCGTATTACTATCATTCCTAAGTAGCGTGGGGTTACGGAACGAAAAAAAGGCAGTGTAATAGACAGCGTGCAGAGCACGCATATGCGTGATCCGTGGCCTCACCATAAAACGAACGCACTGTATGTGGATGAGCATATCGATAGCCAAATGGAAAATCGATGGCGCTTATTTGTTTGTAATTGACCAATTATACTTTTTCACCTACTTCCAATTCAACCAACATAACCACGTTGGCCAACGTCAAAATTTGATAGAGTAAACATTTTCTAAAAGTAGATCCAATACCTTTTCCTCTAGCGTACTTTGCGTCATTTCTTTGCTAATGGCGTTCATTAAAGCAATTTTCTGTTCGTTGTTAGTCTTTTACCGGTTTTTGCTGTTCTTTGTAGTTTTTGCTATTGTTGGTGACAATAGATAGTTTTGTGTCGGTCTGGGTGGCTCAGTAGGATACAGTTGGCCTTCTGATCTCAAGACTGCGGATTTAAATTGGTCAAGACCGATGATTTTTAAGTGTGCTTAAAAGCGATAGCCTATGTCAGTAGATTTACTAACATGTAAAAGAATTCCCGCGGGACGAAATTTAGGCACAGCGATATGATATGATCTTGGCAATTGACAGCGTCATTAACAAACAAAATATTTATATTAGCCGATTTTGATTTGAATATAAACAACTTTAAGTGACACGTGCGCTGGATGAACCAACACTGAATGAATCAGGACGCACATTTGCGGATTTCTTACGGTTTCATTTTCTCAGTTTTCAAATAGAGAGAGCTCTAGCGGCTTTTTCATGTCAGGGTCGCTTTGAATAATTGCTACAGTGAAAGGTCTAATATGCATATTATGGATCTAAAATGCCGTCCCGGGATTTTATTTGACTTTCAAGCAAACTGTCGAAGACACAAGGCATCTTAGCCATAGGCTTTATGTGCGCTCCCTATTACTTTCATAGTTATCGATCTATTTTTCAAAAATATTTAAGATCTTTCCTATAACGTTTTTATTTTGATCTTCCTCTGAGTCGAGCAACTCGCAAGTTTATAAATACCTGAAGCAACTGCTTTTCTAACTTGTTTGCGGTGCTTTAAAAGTAGGGCTTTGGTCAAGTATGTAACGATTTGACTGTTTTACCCAATTTTTGGTCAGGGAAATTCTGCCATCGTCGTGGCTGTTCCTCGTTAGGCCATTGCTGTAGTGCAGTTCTGACAATTTTACTTACTAGTAAGGTTGGCTCTGGTCTAATAAAAGGGGTCTTGGCCCCTCTTTTGGTAAGTTTATCCATTTCTTCATTGCCCGTGAGACCACAATGACCAGGTAGACAATGGAGTTTGACCTGATTCCGGGAGGAGAGGGTCGTTAACATTCCAACATAATCCTGGAACCGGGAGCAGAAACTAGCAAGTTAAAACTTGACCAAGTCATCTTTCCCGTTCCCTGCACCCAGAAAGCTTTCCACTATATTATGATCGCTACATTATAACACATGTAGTTCAACTTTGTAGTTATGTTCTGGTCTCCGTTCTCGGTTATTGTGAACGAGCCTATGGCAGCAAGACGGGTGGATCAATTCTGAACTAGGAACGAGCGCTTGTTTTCCAAACATCGATTAGAAGAAGAAATGAAACCCAACTATTAGAACCAACTGTAAGCGTGCTAACATTACTGCGGATAGCAAGTTATTTGTCTCCAAATCTATGCCCAGTGTAAACTTAAATGCTAACGACAGCATATAAATGGGGAGGGGATTAAACAATAAGAGAGAGATAATCTAAGACTTAATCCTATACCAAATGAACAATGGATTAAATATTTTCAAAATCTATACACAGAAAAATCGAAGAAGACATATTTCTAATGCAAACGAACATATGGATCCTATTTGAAGATTTTAAAAATGTACTAGACAATAATAGAAATAAAAATCTGATGTGTTACACTCACATGACTTTCTCTACTCTTCCACAAACTATTTTTACAAACGCTTATTCTCCATATGCTTCATGTTAATCGAGATATCGAGATGTCAATCTTATTGCTAATTTTCTTGTAGATGCAAGGGAAATATGGTAGGTTATAAGCGATAGTCAAATCTTTTAATAGCTGGTTGCTATGTGGCGTATTCCATTCTCTTTGCATGTCCAGGACATAAAAAAAATCTGATGTGTTACACTAACATGACTTTCTCTACTCTTGTACAAACTATTTTTACAAACGCTTATTCTCCATCTACTTCATGTTAATCGAGATAAACATTTGCAGACTCTATCTTATTGCTAATTTTCTTGTAGATGTAAGGGGAATATATATTTACAAGGGCAATATAGAAATACAGTAGCCTTTAAGCACATACATATCTCTTAATAGCTGGTTGCTAGGTGCAGCACCATTCCCTTTGCCACAGATTAATACTCTTTGCATATCCAAGACAAAAAAATGAATAACGAATTCCCATTTGAGAAAAGTATTGAAAAATTTAAGCGAATAACAAGCAATATCTCGAAAATGGTTCACTCAACAACAAAAATGTGAATGACATAAATTGTGTATTTTAACGCGATCTACATTTTTGTGTAGTAAACTGTTGTCAGTCTCTAATGGTTTACCAGTTACGCAAAAGTCGTTCACAATGAAGAATACTTTTGGAGACATTCCCAGAAAATTCAAGATATACATTTTATTTGTCATGAAAATCTCTTAAACATATGATATTTTAATCAAAATTTTCGAAAAATGTTCCATGTAAAGGGTAATCTGGGGTGGGGGGATTTTCTTGAAACCTTCATGTCGCGTCTCTGGAAGATACTGAACCTATATACCAAGTTTGGTGTTTATCCGACTGTTCGTTTCTGAGTTATGCTGTTCACAGACAGACACACACACACACACAGACAGACACACAGACAGACACACACAGACATGTTCCCAAAAATGTTTTTTTTTGGATTCAGGGGATCTCAAAACATGTATTTCCGGTGAAATCTCGGTATCGAATTTTTGGCTGGAATATATTACTTCCCCTACTTATTATACGTAGTAGAGAAAGTAATTAATAACGAATTTGAGAAAAAGTATAAGTATTGGAAAATTTAAGGGAATAACAAGCAATATCTCGAAAATGGTTCACTCAACAAACAAAATGCATATGACATAAATTGTGTATTTTAACGCGATCTAGATTTTTTGTGTAGTAAACGTTTGTCTATCTCTTATGGTTTACCAGTTATGCAAAAGTCGTTCACAATGAAGAATACTTTTGGAGACATTCCCAGAAAATTCGAGATATACATTTCATTTGTCATGAAAATATCTTAAACATATGATATTTTAATCAAAATCGTTAGAGCAATTTTTGAGAAAATTAAAATTTTCGAAAAATGTTCCTGCAAAGGATAATCTAGGGTGGGGGGATTTTCTTGAAAACCATCGTGTCGCATCTCTGGAAGATACTGAACCTAAATACCAAGTTTGGTGTTTATTCGACTGTTCGTTTCTGAGTTATGCTGTTCACAGACACACACACACAGACATACACACAGACACACGCACGGACATGTTTCTAAAAATGCTTTTTTTGGATTTAGGGGATCTCAAAACATATATTTCCAGTGAAATCTCGGTATCGAATTTTTGGGTGGAATACAATACTTCCCCTACTTACTACACGTAGTAGAGAAAGTAAAAAAGTCTGCAGAATCAGATAATATAAACAATTAATTAATTAAGCATGCTTCCGAGTCTGTAAAATATCACATATTGAATTTATTTAATGGTGTTGGAAATTCGGCCAAGTGTTTATATTAAAAAAGTGAGAAGCATAATTATAATACTTATAGAGGAGTGTTATAAGTTATAGTCATGTATAATAAAGAATCGGCTGAAGGTAATAATGGATAACGTCATTTCAGAAGTCCAACGTGAATTCCGTAAAGGAAGATCTTGTACAGACTGCATATTTAGCATTAATCAAATAATTGAAAAACATAGTGAATATAACATACCAACATATATTGCGTTTATAGACTTCGAAAAGGCCTTTAATAAGGCCAATATAAATAAATTATAGCATATTATGCAACAAAAAGGTATATATAAATATTTAATAACAATAATGAGACGTTTATACCTGAAAAACAAAATGATAGCAACAGGAATAAAGAATAATGATATAACAGCAACAATTAATAAAGGTGTAAGACACGGTTGCCCTCTTTCGTCACTGCTTTTCAACATATTCATGGATGATATCTTTAGCAAACAACAGATAAATTTAAGAATTCACTTTAAAACTAAGAATGCGTTTTTAGATACAATTTTATTTGCAGATGCCCAAGTTCTAATATGTAGCTCAGAAGACAATTTACAGAGTACCATACACGAATTAAATAATTTATGTAAAAAATACTCACTAAATATGTCTACTACTAAGACAAAACCTTTTACATTTCAAGGGCCCCATAAAATTAGAGCAAAATTCATTTTAGAAGTAAAAATGATAGAACAGGTGAATAATTTCAGCTACTTAGGCTGCAATGTTTCGCATATTAAAAGCGAAGGTGTAATAAATAAGATCTGTGTATTGAATTATATATGCGGTACGAAACATTAAAAGTACTAGAACATATACTAAACTAAAATTTTATATAGTAATGGCTCTGCCCATATTGGTGTATGGTTCAGAATGTTGGACAATTCTCAAAAATGAAGAAAGAAAAATAGAAGCCGCACATTCCTGAGAAGCATCGCAGGCTAAAGTATATTAGATAAAAAGAGAAGTGACGAGATCAGAAAAGAACTCGGCATTTTTAAATTAATGGAAAAGATTCACCAAAACAAAACCAACTGGAAGGAATATGTGGACAGAATGGAAGATTAACTGCATCCCAAAACTTGCACTAAATTAAAAAGCTACAGGTAACAGTAACATTGGCAGACGAGGAAGAGATGGTCACAGCAAAATTTAGTTCATGAGACCGGAACAAGCCTTTCGAGGCTTAATCCTTGAATATGTGATGATTAAAGAATAATGGCGAAGGAAGTTCGGTAATCTCAATTCCCGCACGGTGGTGGGGGAGAATGTTTACGTCGTGTCTGATAAACCAGCTATTTATGTATCGATTTAGCGCGTGGCTTGCTGTATATTGGGAAGGCGTGAATTGACCCTGAGAGAAAATGCCTTTGGGGCCTCCGGTCGATTGACTCCGTAATTATTTATGCAGTTGTTCAGTCATTAGGATTTTAATAGCCGAAGATTTCCCAGCACATTTTATCAGAATGAGCAATGCACGCATCATAAATAATGGACGCTATCGGACCGTCTCGAGATGTTCTATTATCTTCAGCATGCCCAGAGGTCGACAGAAATATTGTTGCTTCCAAATAATTATCAAATACCATGCACACTGAATGACAGCATTTGTTAGCCTCCAAGTGTAAAGGTTTATCAGAGAATGCCAACTATTCCAAAATAACATTACACAGAGCGTGAAGTGCAAAATATAAAGCACGCTTTTCTGGATGATTTCTAATTGGGATGCTCTGAAGAAACCTCACAAATTTCGCGATTACTTCTTTGCTCAGATATTTAAAATGCCAAATATAGGTAGTTTTATTTCATCAGAAAAATGGAAATACTCTGCTTATTGGAGTAGATTAATACCAAGTCGTAAACTCTTTGAAAAGCTCTCATCAGTAACGATTTAGTCAGACTTATTTTGCACATGTTGAACCACAGGAATCAGCTGTATTTTCACAGTCCACACAATATGGATTAGAAACGGAGGTAGGGATGAGGGGAGGGAATGCGATCAGCGAATTTGGATCTCTAATGTTTCCAGAGTATTCCTGGCAGAGCTTCCCGGCACATAGTCCCTATTTAAATACAGCCACCATGACCGTACGCTAGCGTTCATCGCAACCACACAATTCTGAAAGATAAAAAGAAATTAAATGAGAGATAGGAAAATCATGGTAATATATAAATTCCACAAGAGCATTTGCCCACCGAACTGCTGCTCCCGTTCGCTGCCTGTATGAAAATAATCCAGTGTCACGGTCGGGACTACATAAAACCACGGATCTTCGCCTTTTCGTCGATGCTCTTGCCGCTTGAGCTACAATGACGAGATGTACTTTCGCCCCTTTTAACAAATAATACTTTCTTCTGCAGCTACGACTCTGGAACACGTATATTTATTTGTTGTACTGTGCCTAACCAGCGCTAACTATTAAATGTTGCAAGCATGCAAAAAAGCTATAAAAGCTTAAAAATAACATTTGGCACAGATCTGAGAGTTAAATGTTACGTAATGCTTTCTAGAAGAGAATTTTGGTAAGGTAGATTACCACTCCAAAAATAGCGCTTTGAACTAGAAGTGCAAAGGTTCAAAACTGGTGTTAAGACCTTTTTTCAAGAATAATTCTTTGTCTCTTGAGCGAAAGGGGCTAATGCATATAATAATTATGATCGCTTAATTATTACGTACAGTGCCTGGTGCTGTAAGATTCATGTTTTTTTATCGAAGTTGAAATAGGACAACGTTAATAGTGAAGAGTCAACTGATAAAATAAATGAGTCGAATGATATTAAAAGCCTTCACTTACATCATGATGGTAAAATATGGACGATCGTTTCGAGACTTCAAGGTCTCATCTTCGGCATTTGGAGACGACTCTGAGATTGGACGATAACATTCATGTTTGTGAAGATCTAGAAATTGTTGCAGAGCATTTGCATGATGCAATGATAACTGCCCTCTGAAAACAAGGCAACCCAACATGAATGTGCCCTGGTGGAATCTTGCAAGTAAAAGGAAGAAAATTCGCAGATTGTTTAACTTTGCGAAACGAAACAAGTAATGGACTGCTTATAGTAGATCATTGACAGAATACAATGAAGCCTTGAGGAAAGCTAAGAACACTTCTGGAGGAAGCGCTGTGAGGAGGTAGAAACGGCCCTAGAATGTGCTAGACTCAGAAGGCTCTTAGAAAAGATGCACAAAGCTTTATTAGGAATCTCCAATTGGAAAATGGAGAATAACGTCTTCGAGTTCACTTCCCGGATGAACTTGAGGGAGGATGGGACAGTCCAGAACTGAAGCTCTCCGAAAGAGAGCCTCCAGGACAGACTGGGAAATCACGAAGGAAGTCATCAAACATAAACAATTAAAATGACCAGCTTTCTCATTTCAACCTCATAAATCTCTAGGAAGCAATGGAATAATGCCCATTATGCTTCAGTGAGGTTTTCATGAATATTAAAAACGTTTTATACAAATGCTAAGAGCAAGTTTGGCCTTAGGATACAAGAACTGGAGGCATCTTAGGGTGGAATTTATACCAAAACCAGGGAAATCTTTGACCCTGATAAGTCCCTAAGACTATTAGGCTTAATGTCAATAATTCTCAAAACTCTTGAGAAATTGATAGATAGACATATAAGAGGAGGAGCTTTGGAGGTATATTCTCCGTACCAGACCTTTTCCTTTACGATTCTTTTTAATCGCAATTATCTTTTAATTTTTGATGTAGAAATTGCCTTCAGTATGCCTATCGTACAGGTAGATGAACTGAAACTGCCCTTTTTCAATTTGCTTATAAACTGGAAATGACAAAGCGCTTGAGTTCGTCACTCAGGAGAGCTTATCTCATTCAGCGGTTTAATAGCCGCAGATGGTGGAGTAGGGGAATGAATGGCTCATTGATACCCTCCCCTGAAAACTTCTGAGGGAATCATCGAGCTTTCAGATTAGCCCATCATTAAAATCAGCCAAAAAGAAAATGACGGGACCATCTATACCAAAAATTGTGTTGCATCAACTTACATAGAAAATATTGAATAAATATGTATATTTCAAATACCTAATACACATCAGAGCCTACAAAAAGACGATTCATGAAACATTTGACCTCCCCTTCTTGGCAGTTTCAAAACAGCTAGCAGTATCTTCGATTTCCATGAAATATTATTGAAGGGCATCAAATGTCCCACCTTTTCCTCAATTGTCTTTTTCCCCCTCCTTCGGTTCATGAGCCAATGTCTATAAGTTGCGCAGTAACATTTTGTAAAGTCGGCCCCAAAAACTGATGCAGCTTACAATGCAAATGTGATGTGTTGTTTATATGGACTTCATCTTAGGGTTACTTGTGTTCTTAAATAGCTTTTTCACAGAGCGTTTGTCTATTTAAATGAATAAACGAGGGATCTAGGGTATATCTGCTGCTTAGCAGGCTGCATGAATTAAAAAAAAAGGATTGCATTTATATGACTTTCTCTACTCACTCTTTTACAAACTATTTTTACAAAACCTTATACTTCTATATACTTCTGGTTAATTGAAATAAACATTTGCAGATACGGTTAGTAAGTTGTTTATGGTTTCATTACACATTTCGTTGTAGGTGCTACGGGGAATACACTAGGCTAAAGTGCTTTAAAAAAAGCTCTTTGCATGACCAAGGAAAAAATGGAATAGCGATGAAAATGTGTATTTCAAAATTCATCCCAATAACAAAGAATATCTCGAAAATGGCTAATGCCACAAAAATTTGTATTTTACATAAACTGTGTGCTTTAACAAGATATATATTAATTGAGATAAGATTTTGTCTATCTGATACAGTATACCAATTATACAAAGATCATTCACAATGAAGAGGACTTCACAGGTTATTCGTAGAAAATTCAAGACAAATGTTTTATTTGTCATGAAAATATCTTAAATATATGTTAATTTTAATCCAAATCGTTAAACGCATTTTTGAAAGTATGAGAATAACGAAGCATTTTCTTCATAAGGATATTTTGGAGTGGAAGGATTTCCTTGAAAATTTTTGTGTCGCCTCCTTTGAAGATGCTGAACTTAAGTACCAAAATAGGTATTTAACTAAGATTTCACACACACACACACACACACACAGACACACACGCACGCGCGTAGACCTTATTCTAAAAATTCTTTTTTGGGGGGAGCATAATTCAGGAAGTCTCAAATGACATCTGGATAACAAATTTCTGGATGGAATGCAATATTTCCTCTACTTGCTATAGGTAAGCAGTAAAGAAAGTAATATAACTAGGACTGTTGGGTTGTATTTCTATATATTTGCAGATATATCTTATGTTTAAGCTTCTGCACTACCTTGTGCTTCTCCTTGGAGTTAGGCTATGTACCCTGAAGCTGTAGACGCAATTTCTAAATGCCTTTGCCTAATGCTAGCCATAACCAGTACCTGCCTACAGCAGCCATGGAGGCTCTAATAGGCTTAACAGCACTCCATATTGCAGCGAGGAAAGCTGCCTTATCCAATGCTCTCAGACTGCAAAGAAACGCAATGTTTAAATCTGGTGATCTAACTGGTCACTCAAAGGGGAGGAGAGGAGGAGCTCAAAAAGGATAACCTCATAATACTATGGGACTTATGATGCCGAGACCCAACTTTCATCGTTCTTTTAAGGTAATTTTCACTGAACGCTATCAATGTAACG
Source organism: Deroplatys truncata (assembly GCA_030765065.1). Taxonomy (NCBI): domain Eukaryota; kingdom Metazoa; phylum Arthropoda; class Insecta; order Mantodea; family Mantidae; genus Deroplatys; species Deroplatys truncata. Next base: position 190,444,833 of record CM060976.1, on the reverse strand, counting down.
AAGGAGGTCCCAAATTATGAAAAGGGCCACTCATCTGGTACACAAATGACTCAAAAATGGATGGGAAAACTGGTGTGGGAGTACATGGGTCCAATTTTGCCCTATCAAAAATCCTTGGCAACAATCCCACCATATTTAAAGCAGAAATTAATGCAATACAAATCTGCGCCAATGTAAATGTCAATAAAGACCTTCATGGTGTCAGAATCTATGTTTCGTCAGACCGTCAGTCTGCGTTAAAGGCTCTCAGTGCTTTCACTGTTGAGTCAAAGTTTGTTTGGGACTGTCTACAAAGACTAAACCAGCTGGCGAATAGGAACACAGCTACCTTAATGTGGGTGCCAGGTTATGAAGGCATTAAAGGTAATGAAATTGCTAATAGCCTAGCCAAGGATGAAGCTAATACTCCATTCATTAGCACTGAACCATTTTATGAGGTATCAGATTACTTTCTCAATGAAACAATAAACGTCTGGGGATGTAAAAGATATAAAAGCTATTGGAATAAGGTCCCAAAGCTAAATCATGCCAAAGAGTTTATAGAGCTCTCAGTTAAAAGATCAAAAGAGATCCTCACATTCAGTAAACAGGATTGAGATTAGTTAATGTCCTCCTCACTGAACATTGTTCTTTAAGGGATCATCTCTGCAAAATGAATAAGATCAGTGTGAATAAATGTCGCTTCTGCCCAGAAGAAAAAGAATCGGCGGCTGGAAAGCGATTGCTCGCCCAAGAATGACATTTTTAGAATCTGCTTTCCCTAACCTAGGAGAAATTGCTCACCACCCAGAAAAAAATTAAGCTTCGTTAGAAGTATTAATTGAAACTGAGAAATATAGATTAGGATAATCTTACAATAGATCTATTAAGGTTGTACTCAGAAACCTATAGGGCTTAGACAACCCAGTAACAATCTAGCATTAGCTAGCCATAAATTCACACTCTGAATATATGTCATGTATATTCCACATGGTTATAGAAACACTAGAGAAAGTGTAAACCAAGTTAAGAGAATATCATGAGATGAATGCTTAGTTTTCTCAGAGCTTAACTTAGATGAGTTGAATGACATGACCTTCGTTATCACCATTTCCTCAGCACGTGCTTTCTTTTGCCTCTTAATCATATTATGAACGCAAATGATCTTTATGTTCTCTCATAAGTTTACTTGTGACGATTCAAGTAAATGCATTTTCAAAAAGCACCAGGGTAAACAAAAGAACAAACGGTACATCGTCATTATAGCATAAACGTAGAAACGTTTTCGTTAAAATATGTTTCAAATATTTTCTGAAAATTAAATTTTTCCTTGTAAAGGTACATTTTGTTTTCAGATGCCGTGAATGATAAATGGAATTTATATATCCAGCTAATTTCTTAAGTATTTTTTATAAATATTGAAATTTATTGCTAAAATCTTCAATACAATATTTATTAAAATGTACTGTGCAGAACATAATTTATACTATTTTAAACCCAGAACAATTACAAGATAACAAAAATAGTCGAAGAATGTCAATTTATACAAAATATCATACTGAATAGTATGAAAAGCTTTAAATTCTTAGCTCGGTTATTCTTTAAGAAAATTGTATTTAAATATAAGACATTTAATACTGTATGAAATAATGGGAGTTGACATCTCTCCTTTAAAGATACGTTTCTAATCCTTGGGACAAACTCAATATTTCTGCTGTACTAAATGACGGTTTAAGAAGCAATACCGAAGTATAGAATTAAAATATAATGCAAAAGAATCCTTTCTTTTATAGGTACTGTGATAGTAAGAAATCTTAGAATATCTTGTCTGAATGTTATAGTTCTCAGTCGTTGTCATAACTAATCTTAAAAGACGTATATAAAGTAGAGGAATAACATTTGTTTTGAAAGTGGATATAGAACACCAAGTGATGGTAGGTCGCCTGGCAATAAACTATATGGGAAATATCGCAATAAGAAGCTGCAAGTTGGTCCGCCGTTCCGGATGGGCATAATGCAAACGACGCGTGTCAAGCGGAACGAGTGATGGGGTCCCGCCAGTAACTCATGTGATTTTCAGGCTGAGATAGTAGGCACACACTTTCCCAATACACCAAGTCCAACTGAGTGAGACTACATGTGTCTTTGACCAGCTATCAACAACTTGAACTCTGGGTCAAGGCAAAGGTTCTTTTTTCTGAAGCAGCATTATATCGAGCCAAGTTTCGACTGATTCTCCAACATTTGAAATGGTAGAGGATTAGAGGAATGAACTCATCTAAATTTCATAAATGAGAGCAACTGAGAGAACTGACGTGAGTAATTCAAAGTTTAGCCCGAACGCCGACTAAGTAGCAGTGACGCCAAGCAATTCTCAGTGATGCCTATAATTTAAATTTCATGTTTGATTTTCAATATAAAACAAGCCGGAATGATTTCGGTTTCATAAGAATGTATCACAAAACTTTCGGGCAGACAAAAAAAACAAAAAAAAAAAACAAACAACGAAGACACAATGAAGACACTAATACCGAAGTAAATTCTCAAATTCTTAATTGGATTTGTTGATGGGAGATGTTTAGAAGATTCGATTGTTTCTAATAGCCACATAAAAGTAGTATTGGTATGGTAGGTTAGTTGCGAGACCATCTGGATGGCACCACATTTCATCTCTTGATGAAGAACAAGTTCGAGTTCTGAATGCTGAATTCTTCCTATCAGGTTTCTTTCGGATTTCATCAGGAACTTATCCGAATACCTATCATTAGTGTAACGTCGGAAGATCTTCCACTTGAAAAACTCTTCCATCATTAAAAGTAGGAAATAATTCTGGGACTAACACATACCTGGAAAATCTCGCTGAAGTTTCTATTATTTAAGATAAGTATTTATTCATCCAGTACGTCACCAGCGTACGAGCTATGATAAAATTCGTTGTCCCTTCCTGCCAGTTTAGCATCAGTACCTACCAAGCAATCCTTTCCCAATAGTTATGTGTCAAATCAGTTCATTTCTATGAATTATTTCACTCATTCTCAATCTTTATTGTTAGTTGTTTAAGATTATTCATGAAATAACAAAGCGCTTGAGTTCGTCACTCAGGAGAGGTTATCTCATTCAGCGGTTTAATAGCCACAGATGATGTAGTAGAGGAATGAATGGCTCATATACTGAAGTACGAGAGAGAGAGAGAGAGAGAGAGAGAGAGAGAGAGAGAGAGAGAGAGAAATATTTGAATCGAATGCGTTGTGGATCATATTATGAACTTTCACAAGAATTTAAACTATTATGAGTTCTTTGCTCTCTCCAGTCATACAATGGAAATTTGCACAAGTCACTCTTATACGTATTAATAACCCGCTAGCGATAGATCAGACTACAAAGTCACTCGTCTCTTTGGTCTTCAAAGGCGGATAAAGTGTACGCTAGAGAACGTATGGCGCACAAACTGGCTGCCCCCGTCTTCGATATATGGTTTGTCTGAAAGCTTTCGTGCATAATGTAAGAAAGCGTATACTTTCGCCTTGCAGTTAACACCAGATCGATTCCGCTGATAAGTTGAAGGTCTTCGCCGATTCCCTATTGGTCTTTGGCTCTCAGAACTATTGCTAGAGTCTATAAATGTCTTCTAACACGTACATTATCGATGATGCGTTTTCTTTGTCTTTTTATGGCTTGCTTCTAGCTCACTGAAATTAATACTGTTCTACCTTTCAACCTTATTTCTGGTTACTGCTCGCTCATCTACTATCAGTGCATCATATTTCTGTTCATTCCACAAGTACAAATAATAGATAATACTTTATAATATACGCATGCATAAGAAGTCTTGCGGTAGTTTGTACTGAGTATTTAGATTAGGTACCTACATCATAGCAATTCTCTTTAAACGTTTACCATGTATTTGAATCACACGAGAGACGTTTGCTTGTTAAGGCATTATTAAATCTACATACTGCCACTGTAAAAGAACAATTGACAGATGCGAGTGCATCCATAATTTTGTATAGATTTGACTTAAACTGTTGTAGTTATTGTTTAAACGCTCCCTATATGGTCAATGACTTTCGGGGGAAACCTCGTTCCACCAAACGATGGCTGGACTCATTAACTGGAGGCATTCAGCGGGTGTAGTCCGTTACATCCGATGATAGGGTGATAATGAGCATGGCGATGGGACAAAAGGACATGCAGCTTTTACTGTGGACTCTGAGCCGTGCTGGGTCTTGGGGATACCTCACATGAGACAATTGGAGGTGAAAGCTTGGATAGGGCCGACTTAAAATCGCCACATCATAGCTGGGAATCGAACAAAGCTCCTGGTGCGCCCCGGTTTGAAATCTGAAATTTAAACTCCTTAGGTGCATCGGTACCTCTAAAAATCGTAAATTCTAGTAGGCTTTTAATTTACAATCCCTTAATCTTTTTACCGTTTGCAAACAAATTGGACAAACATTTTCAAATTTTCTTCAACTTCTCGTGTATACAGTGACTCCAGAAAGTATTGATCTCTAAGTAAACAGAGAAAAAAATTCTCATCTTTAATATGCAGAAAAAACGATCTTACAGTTACCTGTTCTGGCGTTTTTCAGACTTTTCGTTTTTATTAGTTTTATCATTTTTTTGAAAAAGGCAAAGATTTTTCAATTTTTTCATGTGTAGTGTTTGCAAAAATTATTTTATCCGCTATTGCCATATAAACCATGGTTTATTTCGTCTTTCCTAGCAACCTAATGCTTGTTTTAGTAACAATGTTTTTAAGGCATTGCTACAATCTTTTTATTTAATTAATAGAAATAATTACTTCTACTCTTTATCGTATAGAAAGCCAGATATTTAGTACTAATGAATCCACTGCACTCTGAGCAGCCATTAGAACGTTTCAGGAATAAATATTCCTCGCTTTTCTGTATGTATTTTAATTTAAACCTATGCCATCAATTTCAGTTTATTAATATCCATTATTACCAAGACAACCAGCATTCCCATCCAGCAACAATAAATCTACACATTTAATTAAAATAATTACTATGATTTGCGTTTCAGTAGCGAGTAAAACATTTTGTGCCACACGAGATTAAAATATATTTAATTTCATGAAAATTATCACCCTCAGGAAGCACAAAATCTTTCTCTCAGTACTCATATACTTGTACTCTCTTTTGTTATGAATTACTATTATATGCATTCAATAAAGTAGTGCTTTATGTAATACCTGACAAGGTTACTGGCATAGGATTTAAATTGTTGAAGATATAAATCTGCGAAGTCGTAAAAACATGAAGTAAAGTGTTGATAATTTCTGATTTTGACATATTTTCCTGCCACAAATCAAAACTCATTTTCACCGATATTTCAGGTATTATATAAACAAATTTTCTCTACTCATTACGTGTAAAATAATTTTGTAAATACCACACGAAAAAGCTGAAAAATTGAGTAATTTAAAAAAATATATAAAATTAAAAGCCTGAAAAAGAACATCAGAATATGTAAACTGTAATGTCGTATATTAAAAATGAGAATTTCCTCTTCGTTATTTCCGTTGCTAGAACTTTTAAAGTGGAATCGAATATTTTCTGGAGTCATTGTTTATAAAATTTCAACTTCTAGTTCAGCAGCTGGTGAACTCTTTTGTGTACACACGAACGGACGAGCGAAGCAACACTAAAAGTTATTCCATCAATAGAGTAAACACTTAAAGATCTTAAATAAATTGTCATCTGTTTGAGAATTTGGGCATTTTCAATTAGTAGTGCATTAGGACCTAGAGTTAACGTAAAATTAAGTCTGCTTTAGGGACATTTGATTGTGAAGTACCTAATTTTACTTTAATATAGAGGTGGAGAAAACGGTACTCAAAGGCGCCGCTTCCTCTCTGTTGGCTGGCTGGCTGTGTATTTATTTTTGACATGCTGCTGCGTGGTGTAATGCGTGTGGCATATTTAGTGACTCGCGAAAGAAATACATGTTGATGTTCTGATAAGAGGCGCTTTGTTATCTAAGCACAGAAAACAGCCTCAACTAAATTTGAGGACAAGCTGGGGTTATGGTGCTTTGTTTTATATGAGCAGATCAAGTGTTTAGGGCTTCGTAATTTTGGAAAATAAATCAAAGCTTTGTGACAGCAGGAACTGTAATGTCATTTCACCACTTCATTCTGAAAATGTGTGTGCTTGTCAAGCTAACTCATTACATATTTAACAAAATATGATGTGTAGTAAACACACGACTTTCTCTGCTTATCTTGTATCTAGAAAATGTTCAAATAACACTTTATTTTTGTCTACTTCTTATTTATTATGAAAAATATACATAGAAATGACTCGAATAAGTTAGCTGTGAATATATAGGCACCTAGGGGACGCAGGAGGGATGGTCCATTGTTAGATAAAAATCTGATGTGTTACACTCACATGACTCTCTCTACTCTTGTACAAACTATTTATACAAACGATTATTCTCCATCTACTTCATGTTAATCGAGATAAACATTTGCAGAGTCTATCTTATTGCTAATTTTCTTGTAGATGTAAGGGGAATATATATTTACAAGGGCAATTTGGAAATACAGTAGCCTTTAAGCACATACATATCTCTTAATAGCTGGTTGCTAGGTGCAGCACCATTCCCTTTCCCACAGATTAATACTCTTTGCATATCCCAGACAAAAAAATGAATAACGAATTCCCATTTGAGAAAATAAGTATTGAAAAATTTAAGGAATTAACAAGCAATATAAAAAATATCTTAAACATATGATATTTTAATCAAAATCGTTAGAGCCATTTTTGAGAAAATTAAAATTTTCGAAAAATCTTCCATGTAAAGGGTGATCTGGGGTGGGGGGATTTTCTTGAAAACCTTCGTGTCGCATCCTTGGAAGATACTGAACCTAAATACCAAGTTTGGTGTTTATCCGACTGTTCGTTTCTGAGTTATGCTGTTCACAGACAGACACACAGACACACACACGGACATGTTTCCAAAAATGCTCTTTTTGGATTCAGGGGGTCTCAAAACATGTATTTCCGGTGAAATCTCGGTATCGAATTTTTGGGTGGAATACAATCCTTCCCCTACTTACTATACGTAGTAGAGAAAGTAAAAATTAAGTCTGATATTGAGCAGATTTAGCATTTTTAAAAGTATATTGTTTAACATATCTGAAAATAAAACACAAAGGCGATTTTACAAGTATGCATGGTGTGAGTTATAAAATAAAAATGTCGTTTCTAACGCTCCCTATATAACCTATGACCTTCGGAGATATCTCATTCCACCAAGCAATGACTGCACCCATTTCTGAGGTGGAGGCACCTAGCAAGCGGAATCCGTTACTTCCGATGATAGGATGATGGGGATGGCGATGGAATGAGAGGACCTACAGCTTTTACCGTGGACTCCGAACCACGTTGGGCCTTGGGATACTTCACATGAACAATTCAGAGGTGAAGGCGTGGATAGAACCGACTTAAAATCGCCACCGCAGAGCCGGAAATCGAACCCCGAACCCTCAGCACGAGAACTGCAAACAAAACCCCTGCGCTACCCCAGCGCCCTAAAATAAAAATGTTGAGAGAGATATTATAGATCACTGTTGAAAACACACACTATGCAAACAGCTCATAGTTGAAATCAAATCAAACCAAAATGAGTCAAAACAAAGATAATGTTTATTGATGAGCCAAATAAAAAGTGACGGATAGCAGCTGCTCCCAGAAAAAATTTGGCACTCTATCGTACCCCTCGTACTTACATTGCATTTTCACGAGTACTCTGTCTACCACGTGCCTAGTAGGCAGAGAAGGTATTGCGTTCCACCCAAATATTCGATACCAAGATTTCATCGCAAATACATATTTTGAGGTCTCCTGAATGCAAATAAAGAATTTTTGGAAACAAGTCCGTGTATGCGTCTGTGTGTCTGTGAACAGCATAACTCGAAAACGGAAAGTAGGATAAATATAAAACTTGGTATTAAAGTTCAGTATCTTCAAAGGATGCGACATGGAGATTTTCAAGAAAATTCTCCACCCTCAACTACCCTTTACATGGAACATTTTTCGAAAATTTTGATGTTTTTAAAAATCGGTTGTAATGATTTTGACTAAAACACCATATATTAAAAATACTTGCATGACAAATAAAATGAAAATCTTGAATTTTCTGGGAATAGTCTGAAGTCCTCTTCATTCGGAAGCAATTTTGTATAATCTTGGATAACAGGTAAAATTTAAGCGATAGACGGAAACGCACTTCACACAAAATGTGGATCTCTCTAAAACACAATTTATTTCAAATAAGCTTTTTGTGCCATAAGCCATTTCTGAGATATCCTTTATTAAGGGTTGAAATAGTTCATATAGCAATTATAAGATGGGGGTTATGCTGTTCACAGACACACACACAGACACACACGGACATGTTTCCAAAAATGCTTTTTACTTTCTCTACTACGTATAGTAAGTAGGGGAAGTATTGTATTCCACCCAAAAATTCGATACCGAGATTTTACCGGAAATACATGTTTTGAGACCCCCTGAATCCAAAAAAAGCATGTTTGGAAACATGTCCCTGTGTGTGTGTCTGTGTGTGTGTCTGTGTGTCTGTGAACAGCATAACTCAGAAACGAACAGTCGGATAAACACCAAACTTGGTATTTAGGTTCAATATCTTCCAGAGACGCGACACGAAGGTTTTCAAGAAAATCCCCCCACCACAGACTACCCTTTACATGGAACATTTTTCGAAAATTTTAATTTTCTCAAAACTGGCTCTAACGATTTTGATTAAAATATCATACGTTTAAGACATTGTCATTAGAAATGAAATGTATATCTCGAATTTTCTGGGAATGTCTCCAAAAGTGTTCTTCATTGTGAACGACTTTTGCATAACTGGTAAACCATAAGAGATAGACAAAAGTTTACTACACAAAAAATGTAGATCGCGTTAAAATACACAATTTATGTCATATACATTTTTTTTGTTAGTGAACCGTTTTCGAGATATTGCTTGTTATTCCCTTAAATTTTCCAATACTTATACTTTTTCCCAAATTCGTTATTCATTTTTTTATGTCCTGGACTTGCAAAGAGAATGGAATGCGCCACATAGCAACCAGCGCTTAAAATATTTGACTATCGCTTAAAATCTACCATATTTCCCTTACATCTACAAGAAAATTAGCAATAAGATTAACATCTCGATATCTCGATTAACATGAAGCATATGTAGAATAAGCGTTTGTAAAAATAGTTTGTACAAGAGTAGAGAAAGTCATGTGAGTGTAACACATCAGATTTTTTTTGGATTCAGGGGGTCTCAAAACATGTATTCCCGGTGAAATCTCGGTATCGAGTTTTTGGGTGGAATACAATACTTCCCCTACTTACTATACGTAGTAGAGAAAGTAAGAATCTGATGTGATACATTCACATGCCTTTCTTTACCCTCTATGTTTATTAATGGCTATGCAAACTAGTCTTACTAAAGCTTATTTTTATACCAACTTCATTTTTATCCAACTAAACTTTTACAGAAATAGCTACATTACACATTTCATTATAGAAACAAAGAGTACAGTGATAGTCAAATGTTAAAGAACTGGTCGCTCTACGCTGGCTATAAAATTTCATACTGTTTCAATGGAATCGCGAGAAACAACGGAATGTTGACAGGACTTCAAAAGACTGGCTACGTATTGAGCAACTCGAACCATTAATAACAGATATCTCGGAAATGGCTGATACCACAACAAAAGTTATTTGAAGTAAACTGTATGTTTTAAAGAGATCTACTTTTCTTGTGTATTGCGTTTTCGTCTATGCTTAAAACGTTTACAGTTATACAAGATTATACAAAATTCCATTCGAATGAAGAGAATTTCTAAGTCTATTTCCAGAACATTACAGTAAACATTTTATTTGTCTCGTAAATATCTTTAATATGTAGTATTTTAATCAAAATTGTTAGAGCCATTTTTAGAGAATAAAAAATTTCAAAAAAATGTTCAATGTAAAGGGTAGTTTGAGGCAAGGCAATTTTCTTGAAAATCTTCCTGCCGCATCTCTGGGAGGTACTGAATTTAATATCAAGTTTGGTGTTGATCCGACTTTTCGTTTTTGAGTTATGCTGTACACAGACATACCCATAGACTAACACACACGGACCTTTTTCTAAAAATCTGATGTAATACTTCACATAACTTTTTTCTACACTCTATATTTATCAGTGGGTATACAAACTATTCTTACTAAAGCTTATTATTCTATCTGCTGCATTTTAATCCAAATAAACCTTTCAAAAATAGCTACATTACACACACTTCGTTACAGATACAAATAGAAAGTGATAGTCAAATGTTTAAGAACTGGGCGCTATATACCGGCCTTAAATTCCATACTGTTTCCCTGCAATCGCGAGAAACAATTGAAAATCGACGAGACTTTAAAAGAAAGTGGTATTGAACAATTCTAACCTTTAATAACGGATATCTCAGAAACGGCATATGCTACAGAAAACCTTATTTTAAATAAATTGTGTGTTTTATAGAGATCTACTTTTTTATATGGTACGTTTTCGTCCATCGCTTAACGTTCTCTACCTATTACGTGCGTGGTAGAGAAAGTAAAAAGAGAGCATGTTATTCTTGATTGTGTTTATGAATGTGATAGTATTGTCACATGCAAAAGCATAACTCGTGGATTCATTTGTACCCGTGCAGTTCTTAGCCGTGAAGCGGCGTTTTTGTACGCAGGAACTCTCCAAGCGGTAGCGGGTAACTTTCTAGTAAGATTAGCGAACCTTTAAATATGCTATATTGCTTCTGTAACTTTTTCTCTAAAATATCTGAGGATGTAATCCTTCTTCAGGCTCTGCACAGCATTTCCATCGAGCTTCTAGCATTCCACGGCGCTTAATTTCTCCGAGGACAGCGGCTCCCATACTTCCCATTTGGAGTTCCCTTGTAAGCTTTGCAATTACTAAGCTCCCCTTACGGCTTTTGCATATATATTTTGACTTATGAGCACATGCATTTTAGAGTAATGTACAATTAATGAAAGTGTTTCAAAATTTACAATAGTACAATAACTAATTTTAACAAAAATTACAGGACAAGCGTTCTAAAGAAACAAGAATGTAAACTGAAATAAACTATTTCAACAAAATGTCAGTATGTTGGTCTTCGTGGTCTTCGCGTTCGCTAAGGCGCTAAATTTTGGTGTCCCGTGGCGCAGGCGGCTACGGCTTCGGGTCCCTCCTCAGGCATGGGTTTTGGTGTCTATGTAAACGTGCATATGCATTTGTGTCTGTGCAAGGGTAACAGCAAAAACACCAGGAGAACAAAGACAAAAGTAATACTAAAAAAGGAACGCTATTCTTCTAGTTAAAAACAGAAGGGGTAAACGATATAAGCTTTTATTAAAGACGTAAAACTACTGCTCCATATTCTAAACGTTGGCCTGAATGGAAGTTAAAGTAAACATTTAATCATATCCATTTATATTAATTTACCTGAAAATGCGTAAAAATATATGCATTCAAATACGTAGGAGTAATTTTTCCAGTTTTAGCCATCATACACTGAATCTTACGAGGAAAAAAATAAATGGGTATGCAAAGCATTTTTGTTTTCTTAACGTTTCTCTTTCCTTTTTTCTAATATGCGTATCATTATTCTCTTAATAGCTGGCAAACCCGACGATGGGTCGCTTCATAAATCTAATTAAATAAGGATTTAATTACTTCAATTTAGGTACCTCACCCGCATTCTTTATAAAGGCATTGCACTATGATCTGGAAATTTTTATGGTGAATCCTCCTCTTTGCCAGTTTTAAATTATATTTTCATGAAGTCGGTGATATCCTAATAAAGCGTGAAAAGTCTCCTGATAACCGCGGAAGTTGGTATGAAATGTCGGCGGATATTGTATTTCTGATTTCCTTAACCTGCCCCCAAAAATCATTAATTCTGGAAATGATGTAACCTATAAGCACCTTCCTATGGTGAAACAAATATTGAAAAAAATATTGTTTTTTAAATATTCACAGTGAATGAATTTTAATCTTTATACATTCTCTTTGGTCCTGTAATAACAAAGGCTACATAGTTTTCACATAATACAGAAACCCCTAACATCAATAGGTATACAACCAAATAGGAGCAAAACTGGTGAATACGAAGATTCCCCTTCCCAGGCCACCAAATTACGCATGTTGGGAACGGCACAGCCATTCATCGAGAAAAGTAATCTCAGTTATTTGTAAAATATGGGTTCACTAATTTCTGTTGTTACGTTGGACACAATTTTCTCTCTTTATGCAATTATTATTTAGTACACCCTGGAAATGAAATCGAATACAGCACACAGAGTAAGTGTAGCAAAACTTTGTTACATTCTTATTTTGAATTTTGGTTTTCGGTTTGTTTTTTATGTTTAACGTCCTTCAACCAAATAGTTCATACCGGATGATGCATGAAATGAGTGAAATTATGCTCAAATGAGCCCAGGGTCCATAGAGCTTAGAGTTACTCGACATCCATCTTTCGGAACAAGGGAAAATCCCGGAAAAAACATTATCCGGGTAACTCACCCTAACCGAGATTCGAACTCGGGCAGTCTTGAATGTGAAACAGACACGCTATCCCCATACCATAGAGGTGGGCTTCATAATTATGTTCTTTATTATTCATTTTTATATTCTTATATACAGGATTTTAAAATCCTTTTTAGTATTTTAGTTATCTGGAATTGAAATTAGAAGCTGACTTATAGATTATGTCCTTCAGGTGCAACAGACCTTTTCAATGGAAAAATAATTATCAAAATTGGTTGATTGGTTTCCGAGATTGCTCTATACACACATAGAAATTCATCTCTTTATAATATTAGTATAGGTTAAAAGGAATAACGTAAGCAAAACTATTAGCCAAATTCTAAGCTCCCATAATCTGTTTTTCATATCACGTTACTCTAATTGCTACAAACTTGTAGTGATTAAGGCAACGAATAAAATTAGCGATATAAAGAATTAATCAAATTTGCCACATTAAGATTTTATATAAAGTAGCACATAAATTTGCTGCTTTTATATTTTATTCCTTTTTTATAGTTCTTAAAAACATTCTTACAAAGTTTTTCTCTAAAATCAGCAGGGGAGAGAGAGTAACTGAGAGAAACTAATTTCTCATATTAAATTCCTATACCCAGTGATTCAATTTCTATCCTGTGTAAAAATAAATAAATAAATAAACACCTTTGTATTTCATGTAAAACTTTGTAATGGTTAAAATTAAAATGGTTTGTAATATAATTTTAAATTATTTATAAACCAACAATGTCAATGCGTACTGTCAATTACAGCATAATAGTAATAATAACAATTGTATGATATTAATAATATTCTGTTCTAGTATCCACACCTTGAAACTGTTGGGGGAGAGGGTAAAAGCATTTCCTTGTTGAAATCCGAAGTAGTATATAACATTAAGCTCTTGACATTAATATTACAGTTTTTTTTTTAAATCGGGCTGGTTGTCATACACAGCACAAAATAGTCTATCTCTTGCTACACATAACATGCTGTATACAACTAAGATAATTCTGAAATTATTATTGTTATTATTATTATTATTATTATTATTATTATTATTATTATTATTATTATTATTATTATTATTATTATTATTATCCCTTCCGAAAACACATAGGTGATGAAAACGTTGCATTTCAGTACATTATACTACTTTAAATTAATAAAAAGGAAGAAAACGTGAATTTCAGCCAACAATGGCTATCTACCATTTCCAGTTTAATAATTCTATAACAAGAATACAGTGTATAGTAACGTGACCTATTTAACTACAGTCAAACTGGATCAAACAAATTCTCAAAGCCTTCTCCAAAAGCTGCCCTTATTTTATAAATATTTTCAGGAGACGGTAAAGGTCATGGGATTTTACTGCTCTGCATAGAGGTTAAATTTCTATTAGCATTATTCTTCTGTTGCTACAATTTATTTCTGGATTTCACATATTTTACTTCAACCGTAGGATCGTCATTCAAGTGTCTAGAAATAAACTCTAGATATGGTAATAACGAAAATGGCTAAGGGATTTACTAAAGTATATTTTAAGAGGCTATTACTGTAAACGCCCTTAATTTTGTACCGATTTCAACTAAATTTGAAATTTGTCGATCCATTCATTTTTACTTTCTCTACTACGTATAGTAAGTAGGGGAAGTATTGTATTCTACCCAAAAATTCGATACCAAGATTTTATCGGAAATACATGTTTTGAGACCCCATGAATCCATAAAAAAGCATTTTTGGAAACATGTCCGTGTGTGTGTCTGTGTGTGTGTCTGTGTCTGTCTGTGAACAGCATAACTCAGAAACGAACAGTCGGATAAACACCAAACTTGGTATTTATGTTCAGTATCTTCCAGAGATGAAACACGAAGGTTTTCAAGAAAATTCCCCCACCCCAGATTACCCTTTACATGGAACATTTTTCGAAAATTTTAATTTTCCCAAAAATGGCTCTAACGATTTTGATTAAAATATCATATATTTAAGATATTTTCATGACAAATGAAATGTATATCTCGAATTTTCTAGGAATGTCTCCAAAAGTATTCTTCATTGTGAAGGACTTTTGCATAAGAGATAGACAAAATTTTACTACACAAAAAATGTAGATCGCGTTAAAATACACAAGTTATGTCATATACATTTTTTTGTTGAGTGAACCATTTTCGATATATTGCTTGTTATTCCCTTAAATTTTCCAATATACTTTTTCCCAAATTCGTTATTCATTTTCTTTGTCCTGGTAATGCAAACAGAATGGAATACTCCACATAGCAACCAGCTCTTAAAATATTTGACTTTAGCTTAAAGCCTATCAATTCCCCTTGCATCTACAAGAAAATTAGCAATAAGATTAACATCTCGATATCTCGATTAACATGAAGCATATGGAGAATAAGCGTTTGTAAAAATAGTTTGTACAAGAGTAGAGAAAGTCATGTGAGTGTAACACATCAGATTTTTTAAAAAGTTTAAAAGTAGTTACATAAAAGTTGAGCATGTAGCAATTCGTAATTTACTTCGTGTGTACAGACGAACGGACAGACGTATAAAGCCACTCTAGTGGATGCCAGGCAATAGCAAACACATGGCCCTGAATGGAGCTATCTCGCATTGGGAAGTATGCGCTGCACCGTAGGACAAGGAAGTAGTAATTGTACCAGATTTAGATGCAACACGATTTATTTCTGAGGTAGCGACAAGCTAAAGCCCCTTCATGTGTGCCGTAAAGGATCTTGGATCTCTTTCAGCCTGTTTCTAAATTTGTTTCATTACTCTGCTGACGACCGGCGTATACCCTCGCGATTCTGGTAAAAAGCATAGCGGAAGTCAAAAAACAAAGAGAGACGTTTATGAATGATGCTGGAAAGGAGAACGGTTTTCTCGAGGTCTTCGTAACATGCGCTGTTCTGCAACATTGGAGCTAAGAGACACGCATTCAGTTTGTGGTGCTAACATTGAGCGTACGTAGTTTAACAGATGATCGTGTTGGCGATTGTAGTACTTGTAGGATTTATTAGATTCACGAAACGTGTAGACTGCCTTTTGCTTAAATTTTCTTCATATAATTAGGGGAACGAGAGGAATATAAGTAATAATAATTGAAAACCGATATGTTACACAAAATTTTTCTACTCGTTGCCAACTCCCATGTATCCATTATATATTGTACTACAGTTTTTTTGTTTGTTTGTTTAATTTTCAGCTGGTAGAAAGCAACGCGTTAAGAAAACAATTTATGCTGAATGATTCTTCATTTGAATGGGAAAGCAATGATGATAGTTATATTTTATTTAGTGAATATTTACAAGGTAACTTCATGGTCAGGTAAATTTTCTAAGTGAGAGCCCATTCTTTTTAAAAAACAGATTTTGGTTTTGTACATAAAAGCAACCCACTGTCTAAAACATTTTTATTAAACCAACTATTACTTTATAAAATATTTAAGAAGTTTTAAAAAATATTAATATTAATACATTGAAAGACTAAAGGGCCACTCACATAGAAATATTAACACGAAGACATAAACGTGTAACATGAACACAAAGATTCGCCTTGCCATTCACAGTGCCAACAAAACGTTAGCGTCAAAACAAGATAATGGAAGTGTGAAAGCAATTTCAAATGGAGGCAGCGATGATTAACGACGATGCAGCAATGCATTTGAGTTGCTACAAACTGCTTAATTATGTCTGTGTTACATTATATAAGTTTCACATATCAAAAGACACCATAGTAATAATAAGTAAAACCTATTCAGGATATTTGCAATCTGTTTCCGAATATTTTGGTTTAAAATTATCTTTGTACGATTTTTGCTTTTCGTCATAAAAACGACGACGTTCAAATAAAATAACTAACTTTTCATTAAATTATTCCATTTCTCCTATTTCTTGTCTCTCTGTAGTGCGATAGTGTTTTTTTTCTTCTCTCGAATCCAATTAACACAAACAAGAAACCTTTGAGATTGAAAGGTTCAGCTTTAGCGTTTGGCGATAGTGTTCATGTTCATGAAAATCATTGTGAATGACCTCGTTTATTAACCTGACCGCAAGCTTTTGTGTTCGTGTTGCATTTGCGTTAATTTTTCTTTGTGAATGAGCCTTGCATTAGATTTCATTTGTTTGAATTTTACAAAACACAAACCCAGTTTAAATACAGGTATTATGTTTATTTTCAAATGTGTTAAATATTTCATAAAATAAAAATATGGAAAGGTAGAATCAGACGGCTGAAAAATTCAATTCCATAGCCGAGATTTGAACCAGGATCTCCCGGTTAATTACTGAGTCACCATGGCAACATACCGGTTGGACATTAAGTTCACCAGCTGACGTATTTTTTCCGGTAAACCACAAGGAGATGACATACCCCAAATGGCGACTTGCAATGCCGAAAGTACTTTAAGTCCCGGGCTCCATTAATTTAGCCTCTATCAGGTCAATTAATTCAAAATAAAAACATGTTTCAGTCTAACGTTATGTATTTTTATGCGTAAAACCAAAATCTGTTAAACGAATTGAGGTTTCAATTTAAAAAATAGGGTTGACCATTAAATTACCTTCAAAATATGCACTAAATAAAGTGTAACTAATATAATTCTTCTCCTCCTTCAAATAAAGAAATATTCAACATAAATTGTATTCTTGAAAACGCAGTACTTTCAAGATAACCAAATGGCAAGTTTAAAAAGAAAATTTATGCTTCTTATATCAGTCACGATAAATGTTTGGCTAAAAACAATCTCAAAGAAAACTTGCAACGGAAAAGCTTAAAATACGCCACAACAAACTTTTAGAAGGCGGCTAATACCACGAAAAAGTTTAACAAAAAATGTTTTACGCTGTACATTTTTCCTGCAGTAAATCTGTAATGATTTCCCAGCTCTACAAAACGAGAATAAGAGGAGGCTATTTTCAGAAAATTCAAGTTATACATTTTATTATGCTTTTATAATTGCTTTTCCGCACTAGTCGTATGTAGGAAACCTGAATCAGATTTGCAAATTTCTATGTCACGACAGGGACTAAAACCACATATCTTCAGCTCTACATGTGCTCTTACCGCTTGAGCTACCATAGTGAGATCATGCTTTCCAACTTGGTGCCTACACACGGCTAATGTGGAAAAACAAATATCAAAGCCCGACAAAGGGATAGTGTGGAAGAACAATTATCAAATCACGGTTTAATTTTAGTAGTGGTTAACTACAAAACCTCTGCATCTTTGATGTATGACATCTCTAGTATCATCTTGAAATTTTATCGGTATATTTGAATCAAATGAGAGGGTCGTATTGCAAGCCGTAAAAGCATCACCATGGAGAGCCGAAAACCCGTGGTTTGAGTCCCGGCTGTGGCAGTGAGTTTTTAAAGTTTGATTCAGCTTTCCAATGTGCATTTTATTTGCACCTAGTGCGTGAAGTTTGTGATATTTTAATAAAAATCTTCAGAATCATTTCTGGAAGAAGTTCCCAAAAATTAATCCATGTAAAAGTTTATGTGGCGGGGAAAATTCATGAAAAAATTCACCTTGGATCCTTAAAACCTACAGAAATTATTTTCAAAGTTTAAAGTTTATCAGACATTCTGCTTTTGAGTTATACTATTAACAGAGAAACAGACAGTCATGCCGATGTATTTGTAAAAATGATTTTTTTATTAGAAGATTTCAAAAAGTGTATTTTCGTGAAATCGCGATATCTACTTTTTGGATCGAGCGCAATTCTTCTTCTACCCCTAGGTAAAAGATAGAAGGGGGAAGTTAGAACAGAGTTGAAGGAAAATACTTCAGTAGTTTAGTTGTAAGACACCGAGCGGGATGGCTCAGGCAGCTTTTAGAATTATAGTTGCAATATTAGGATTCATTAAATTTTCATATGAATTTAATGAACAAAGGTTTGTAATTAGGGAGAATTTTATTTAAGTATAGATTAAATTATTATTTTATAATATATAAATATTACGGAATAATAATTTTTTTGGTTCAATATGTAACGTCTGTGACACACATTTGGGTGGTACCGGGAGCGATCCCCGGCGACCATACACTCTCATCCATGGGTTTTTTCGGGGATTTTCCCCGGTCTTCAGACGAATGCTGGAGTGGTTTCCTTTCATCCCCCAAATTTCCTTGTGCCTCCATTTCATCCATTCTTCATTTCATTCACCTTTCATCCCACTTGTCTCGTTCAGGATCGGAAGGGTTGGCGATGGTGTTTCGGTGCGGCGTGGCAGAGGAAAAGAATGATCTTTGTGACTCTCTCCGTCCCTTGGCTTTCAACTGGCTGCCGGGGTATCCGAAACCCTTTGCGGGACATTAGACCCCCTCTGTATGGGGTGGTGTCCCCGGTCTGCCTGTCCGTCTGCCGGAGTGTGTCTATCTGGAACTTTAGGGATCTGTCATTGCTGTGCTGTCGCTCCTGGTTCCGGCCGCCCGCTCTCACCTCTCGCCTCATCCTTCCTACCGGGGACGCCCCCTCGTGGGGGCGTAGGTAAGTGGGCTTCAAATTTTTCCGATGGGCTAAGGGGTGTAGAGGAAGAGGGGGAAGAAATTTCTTCTCGACTAGCCTGGTTATAGCCAACAGCAAGTGCCGGATCGTCTCAAAGGTCACATTTACTTCCTTGTATGCTGGGATAATTCAGCAACCTGACTCTATGAGGAAAGAAGACGAAACCAAATACTTTTCTCTTTACTAGAACTATTCAAGCGAAATAAATTAACATTTTCTTTGCATAATATGTTGTTTAAAAATCAAATATTACATTCTTTATGCGGGCGCTACACAAGTTTAAGATTCCGTAATTTTCTTGAGAAACAAGGTTCGCATAATGTATATCTGTTTTTCACGTTTGTTGCTATAATAAATAATAATAATATTAATAATAATAATAGTTTTATAATTATCACCAATAGAACGTTCTACTCGTACTCCGAGGGTATTTATTACCTTGAATATAAGTTCGTTTTGCTTTTTAATTGCCAAAGATATTGATCACAACGTTTAACGCTAAGTGTATAGTTCCATACAGTTGGCACATTCAGTTCTAATAATATTCACGTAATGTTTTTAAAATATGGCAGAAAAGTAATATTAATGTCAAACTGTTGAAGCAGTTTGGGAATAATTAAGTACAACATTAAATTTTCTTCAAAATGAGATATATTTTGCGTTTGTTACTGAAAAACGAATAAAGATTCGTTTATTTGAAACATAATTCCCCTTACATACACACTCACAACAGAACGGAAGAAAAACCGCGCCAGTCGTATAGCGGACGTAGAGTAAAAACACCTATGTAGGTATTGTATGCAAAAAGAGAAAATGTCAATAGATACGAGGAAACAACGTTTAGCACAAAATATGCAGTTTCTATATAGCTGTTTTATTCGGTTAGGATCATATAAGCTGAATTTTCAAAATAGCAACCAGAAGTGTTAATGCAGATAGGTTGATGCGCTTTTGTTGTAATTGGTTCATTTGAAAGCAGTCTATTCTGAAAACTAAATTGCTTTCAAGTTACAAATCTGAAGATGCCCCCCCCTCAAAATGACTTTGTATTCTGGGGAGGGGACTCGACCCCGATCCAGTGAATGACGATATCTCCCGGGAGGGAGGGACGAGATGAGAGACACCGAGCGGCCGGAACCAGGAGTGACGGCACAGCAATGACAAGGTTCCTAAAATTTCCAGATTGAGACGCCCTGACAGTTGGGCAGGCAAACCGGGGACCCCACCCCAAACAGAGGGGCCAATGTCCCCCAAGAAGCGGTCCTTATACCCTGGCAACCAGCCGAAGACCGAGAGACGGATAAGGTTCCACAGAGAGCATCCTTTTTCTATTGACACGCCGCACCCGAATACCATCGCCGACACTTCCAACCCTGAAACAGACCTAACGGGGTTAAGGATGAATGAAATGAGGAATGGAACGATATTCGGGGGCTGAGAGAAATCATATCAGCATTCGCCTGACGACCCGGGAAAACTTTCGAGAAAAAACCCGTGGGTCAGATTGGACGGTAGCCGGGAAGAGAACTAGGGATGTCTCGAATGGGAGTCACACGCGTTACCGCGGCACCACCTGGACGTAAACTGGAAGATCTGTAGTTCAAATCTCGGCTATGACATTGAATTTTTCAATCTGATTCTATCTTTCCAACCTTGTCCTACATACGGCTTGAGTGAAAGAGTCTTCTTTTTAATTGAAATGAACTGCCATTACAAACTTTGTTGTAAGAAGAATGCAGTAGCTCAAACGATAGTCAGATTTTTATGTGGTGTCTTTGAAACTCCACGCTCTTTGCATTACCACGAGAATTATGATTAGGAAGAATTATATTTAAGTATAGATTAAATTATTATTTTAAATTGAACAAACTAATGTGTTGCATTCACATAACTTTCTCTTTTCACCATTCTACAAATTCTTGTTTCTAAATCCCATTTTTCTGTCTACTTCTTATAATCCAGATAAACTTGCAAATCACATTTAGCTCATCTGTGTGGTGTGGGGTCTGCCTCACATTCAAGAGGTCCCGAGTTAGAATCTCGGTTAAAGTGAAATATCTGGGTAAAGCTTTTTCCTGGGTTTCCTCTTATCCTGAGAAGATGAATGTTAGATTCTAATTTCTAGGGACCTCGGGCTCATTTGAGCATCATTTTAACTATTTCGTTCATTCACCGTCCGTAATGGCCTACTCGGTTAAAGGATTTTAATTAAATACCAAAAGAAAAAGTTCACATTTATACGTTTCGTTGTAGTATAGGTAGATAAAGCGATAGTCACATTTTCGAAAAGCATGTCACTACGTGTTGCTTTGTTATTCCATGCTGTTTGTATGACGAATAATGACTTCTCAGATACAAAAAGTATTCAAACCAATAGCAAAAAATATCTGGGTATAGTTAATCTCATAAAATCTATGTATAACAAACTGCGTGCTTTAACGGGGTTTGGATTTCTTGTGTAACAAAACTTTGTCCAATCTTTTAGAATTTACCAATTATACAAAAGTCATTCAGAATGAAGAAGACTTAGAGGTTCTTCTCAGTCAGTTCAAAATATATATTTCGTTTGTCATGAAAATATGTTAATAGTGAGTATTTTAATAAAAATCATTAGAGCCATTTTTAAGAAAATAAATTTCGAAAATTTTCCTATATAAAGGGTTATTCAGAATGGGGGAGATTTTCTTGAAAATCCTTGTCACATCTTTGAAAGATGCTGAACCTAAATATCAAGTTTGGTATTTAACCGACTTTTCGCTTTGGATGTATGTTGTTCACGGAGACGCAGGCATATGGAGCTTTTGCCCTACAATATGATGTGTTGCATTCACATGACTTTTTCTACTCACTCTTCTTACAAAGATTATTTTGCATCTATGTCATGTTAATACCGATAAACCTTCATCACTTATTTTCACAATTCGTTGTAGGTATAACCAGAACATATTAAGCTAAAGCGACAGCCAAATCCCTCAAAGCTGATAGCTACGTGATAGCTTTAGATTGGTTGGCTACGGAGGGGACTTGGCACTGATCCACATAGTGGATATTGTGCCTACGCCCTACAAGGGTGCGTCTCTGGGAGGAAGGATGAGGCGAGACAAGACACCGGACGTCCGGAACCAGGAAAAGCGGCACAGGAATGGCAGGGCCCCTAAGTTTTCAGATAGAGGCTCCCCGTCAGACGAACAGACCAACCGGGGACCCCACCCAGCACAGAGGGTGTCCAACGCCCCTCAAGGAAGTTACGATACTCCCGACAGTCAGCCGAAAGCTGAGGGACGGAGAAAGTCACAAAACGCATCCTTTTCCCCTGTCACACTGCACCGAAACACCATCGCCAACACTTCCAACCCTGAAAAAGACCAACGGATGAAAGATGAAGTGATATTTGAATGGGGATGAAATGGTGGTTCGGAAATTCGGGGATGTGAGAATCCTTTCCAGCACTCGCCTGGCGACCCGGGAAAACCCCCGAAAAAACCTATGGATCAGGAAGGTCGGCCAGAGGAATCCAACCCACGGCCTCCCGAATGCGAGCCACAGACGTGATAGCTTTGAAATTCTGTTCTCTTTGTATGAACACGAGAAAGAAAGAAAGAAAGAAAATAGCTATTTGCAGTTGAGAGAAGTATAAAGTATTTGAAATTTCAAACTAATAACTAAGAAAATTTCAGAGTAGGTAAAATATAAAAGTTATTCAATATAAAATGAAAATAATGTTATTTGATATAAATGTTGTGCTTTAACAAGATCTACAGTTATTGTGCGGTAAGATTTTATCTCTCTCTTACGATTTACTAATTATCAAAAGTCATTGGCACTAAAGACTAATTTACAGACTATTCCTAGAAAATAAAAGATATACATTCTATTTATCATGAAAATAGCATAAACATATGTATTTTAATCAAAATTCTTAGAGTCATTTTTAAAAGAATAAACAATTTCGAAAAATGTCCAATGTAAAGGGTAGTTTGGAGTGGAGGATTTTCTTTAAAATCTCAGTGTCGCATTCTTGGAAGAAGTTGAACTTAAACACCAAGTTCGGTTTTTAACCCACCTTTTGCTTTTGAGCTATGCTATTCTTGGACACACACGCGCGCGCGCGCGCGCCCGCACACACACACACACACACACACACACTTGGACCATTTTCTAAAAATAAATTCATTTCTGCTGAAATTACGACATTGAATTTTCAGATGGAACACAATACTTTCTCTACTTACTGTAGCTACGTAGTAGAGAAAGTAAAAATGCTTACTTTGGATTCAGGGGTCTCAAAACGTGTATTTCCGTTGAATGTCGTTATTCAATTTTTTGGTGGAACACAATACTTTCTCTACTTACTGTAACTACGTAGTAGAGAAAATAAAAATACTTTCTTAATATTCAGGGAGTCTCAAAACGTGTATTTCCGTTGAATCTTGTTATTCAATTTTTGGGTGGAATATAATACTTGCTCTATCTCCTGTAGCTACGTAGTAGAGAAAGTAAAAAAGCTTTGTTTGGATTCAGGGGGTCTCAAAACGTGTATATCCGGTGAATCTCATTCAATTTTTGGATGAAACACAATACTTACTCTACTTGCTGTGACTATGTAGTAGAGAAAGTAAAAACGCTTTGTTTGGTTTCAGGGAGTCTGAAAACGAGTATTTCCGTTCCGAGTATTAATTTCGTTATTCAATTGCGGTGAATCTCTTTATTGAATTATTTGGGTGGAATGCAATACTTTCTCTACCTCCGGTAGCAGTGTAGCAGAGCAAGTAATAATGCTTTCTTTGGATTCAGGGGATCTCAAAGCGTGTATTTCCGGTGAATCTCTTTATTGAATTTTTGGGTGGAATACAATACTTTCTCTACCTCGTGTAACTGCGTAGTAGGGAAGGTAATAATGCTTTCTTTGGATTCAGGGGGTCTCAAAGCGTGTATTTCTTGTGAATCTCTTTATTGAATTTTTGGATGAAATACAATACTTTCTCTACCTCGTGTAACTGCGTAGTAGGGAAGGTAATAATGCTTTCTTTGGATTCAGGGGGTCTCAAAGCGTGTATTTCTTGTGAATCTCTTTATTGAATTTTTGGATGAAATACAATACTTTCTCTACCTCGTGTAACTGCGTAGTAGGGAAGGTAATAATGCTTTCTTTGGATTTAGGGGGTCTCAAAGCGTGTATTTCTTGTGAATCTCTTTATTGAATTTTTGGATGAAATACAATACTTTCTCTACCTCGTGTAACTGCGTAGTAGGGAAGGTAATAATGCTTTCTTTGGATTCAGGGGGTCTCAAAGCGTGTATTTCTTGTGAATCTCTTTATTGAATTTTTGGATGAAATACAATACTTTCTCTACCTCTGTAACTACGTAGTAGAGAAAGTCAAAATGCTTTCTTTGGTTTCAGGGGCTCTCAAAGCGTGTATTTCCGGTGAATCTCTTTATTGAATTTTTGGATGAAATACAATACTTTCTCTACCTCTGTAACTACGTAGTAGAGAAAGTCAAAATGTTTTCTTTGGATTCGGAGGTCTCAAAGCGTGCATTTCGGTAAATCCCGTAATTGAATTTTTGGGTGGAGTACAATAATTCCTCTACTTACTGTAAGTGCATAGTAGGGAAAGTAAAAATGCTTTCTTTGGCTTCAATGGGGCTCAAAACGTGTATTTCCGGTGAATCTTGCTATTGAATTTTTGGGTGGAATACAATACTTCCTCTGCTTACTGTAAGTGCGTAGTAGGGAAAGTTAAAATGCTTTCTTTGGATTCAGTGCGTCTCAAAAAGTGTATTTACGACGAATCTCGTTTTTTAATTTTTGGGTGGAATACAACACTGTTCCTACTTATTATAGGTAAATAGTAGAAACAGTAAAAGAGACAGTAGGTAAATAGTAGAGAGAGAGAGGGAGAGAGAAAACAGAAATCCAATGACAACTTATACGAGTTAAAACAATTGCCAATGAGCAATATGTTCCAAAGGCCGCCATATGATCATTGCAGTTAAAGGGGCAGTATGAATGGAACAATAATAATTGTGGAATAGATAAACGGCTGTTTGTCGTTACGGCATCTTGCATGCAACCAAATTGGGAAAAGTGTAACTTAGACTGTAACTTTAAATAATTTCTGGCCTAAATTGTTGTCACGATGCACGGAAAAACCATACTTCATAAGTACATTAAGAAAATAAAGAACATATGTTGGTTGATAATGGGTATAGAAAGCAGTAAATATTGAAAACAAAACCATTTTGTTTTAACACTTGTTTGTTATACAATGAAATGATGCCTCTAAGTCCTAAAAATTAGTTTGTATAATGCTTATGTCGCTGTGTTGTAACGTTATTGCTGTTTTCTTTTCACAGTTATTACATTCTTACAGCCAAGTCTAAGGGAAATGTGTTGGAATGATATTTTCTTTAGCCTGTTACATCCCTTAACCTTCCTTGTAGAGCAGGTATGAGCTAAGATACCCGGCATAACCTCTCGATAAGACACCCCGCTTGCCCCGCTTCCGGTGGAACGGAAAACATTTGGAGTCGTCTGTACAATATCCACTCTGGATCGGCGTCGAGTCCCCTCCGTAATCAATTATATCGGATAAATATTCGGCAAATATTAGGAAATTGAGAAATTACAAGTTGACGTCAGTATTACAAAATGCATCGGTATTACTTTGTATCAGAAATACATAGCAGTGAATGCATGGATCAAAAGTAGTCTTGGCCTCACTCCCAATGAGTGGCAGAAGGATCCTTGAACGTGTTTTGGGAGTTTGTAGAAAAATCTCCAGAACTTACGGTACGATAAGGTACAGGTCTGCACGGGCTCGGGCTTAGTTTAAACAATTTTTGTCGGGCTCGGGCTTGAAAGTAAAGTGGAAAAAATGTATTACATTCAACAGATGCATAGTAATTATCATGTATGTATATACAAACATATATGTTCGAATGTCCTGAGTAGCACACTCATCGCCACATGCACCCTTCATAGCAGTATTAATCTAGTGTAATAAATCATTGATCGTTTTGGTCAATTGGACGGCACTGCAAACTCTGCAGATGGGCAAAGCCCTCAGAAAAGTAGTAATGTTGGACTTTCAGATAGAGGTGGTAATAGATACCTATGTACAATTTGTGGGACTCGAGTTATTGTCACAATTTAGGGTTATTATTATTATTATTATTATTATTATTATTATAGAAACAGCAAGTAAAGCAGAGAGAGAATATGTTTCCAAGGTTTTTTATACCTGAAACATATCCGCCCGGAGTAGGTGTTCTCTTGAATATAGACATCATTAATACGATAATGAACGTAAGATCAAATATGTTTATACTTAGCTAAACATCTCTACTGCACAAGCGAGATGGAAATAGCACCGCGTTTTTTTCCTTTCATGTTTACCCTACCCGCTGTTAGGGCTTAAACCCCCCAGGACTTACAAGCGGGTGCTGGGGTCAAACGCGTGTCAGGGAGCACAGACTATGGATCAGAGAGAATAGCCAGGATGGGTGATCAGCCGAAGTCTGGTCTGAGAGCGAAGAGGAGATGATATGAAATGACATGAACGAAAGGTGATGATGGAGCAATTGATGACCACGTTTTTGTTAGTGATATATAAAAGATCGAATATCCCACTCAAACTCCATTTTCTAGAGTTTCTGACTTTGAAATATATAGATATTTCCAAACACTAAACTCAATAATTTTTTTTCATATCCTTTTAAATAATATGATAAGCCTATTTTGCTTCTTGTCTAATGAGCCGAACTCCCATAGCTGAAAAACAGGTACTTTTCAGAATACTATTGCCCGGAGCTGTCGCAGTATAGTGTATCTAAGTGAATAACGTAAGATGGGTGCGGTGGCCGAAGTCGTTGAGGCAGGGCTCGTGAACCGGAGGTCTACGGTTCAAAATTCGCCAGGATCGTTCTCCCCGATTTCCAGATTCTCCTCAGTCCCCATAACTACCAAATGTCGGGGAGGTACCCTAAATTTAGACTTGGAGCGTTTCCTTCCTAAAAATTCTTTTCCCAAACATCATTTCATTTCATGCATCACCAATGTCCACCGACTGTGGTGCCGTATGTAGTAAG
Organism: Deroplatys truncata; assembly: GCA_030765065.1. Taxonomy (NCBI): domain Eukaryota; kingdom Metazoa; phylum Arthropoda; class Insecta; order Mantodea; family Mantidae; genus Deroplatys; species Deroplatys truncata. Next base: position 190,417,650 of record CM060976.1, on the reverse strand, counting down.
AACGATCGTTATTAAACACTACTAAAAAAGTAATGGGCCGGTTCTTGGAGCTCTTTCAAAGCACCCTGCACACGTTAACATTCCTGACTTCCTCCGTATTTCGACTTGGAATAGCGATATAAATATGCGTATTAATGCTGATTTTACAGAACCTTTAATAACTGAATGCTTAAGGAGTTTGCTTGTCATTCGAAAGGAACCTGGTTCAAATCCCTGTCTCTGTGTATGCTTATGCTCCCTTTTCTTTCCTAAACAAAAGTATAGCTAACCATGTCAGAACACTGGGACTAAAAAGCTTTGAGTTGTTAAAAGAAACCATAGCATGGGACCTAAAACAAAAGAGCATTTGTGAACATCAAGCAAGTTACAGTTGCTTAGGAATATGTTCGACACATAAAGGTTATGTCTCCTCTATAGTGAACTGATTTCTCACATGAAATTCAGTCATGCTAACCACTGCATCACCGAGGTATACCAGATCCTTAACTTCTAGTAGCACTCCATAAACAAATTAACAATAGAGTGCAGTAGCGGAGCCTTTGAATCATGATTGTATGCAGCTTGAATTCTTCTTCTTTCTCTATTTAACCTCCTTGTATGTAGGACTTACACCCCCAGGACTTACAGACGGGTGCCTGGGGTCAGAGGCCCGTCGAGGAGCAGACACTCATGGATCAGACAGAATATCCAGGATGGGTGATCAGCCCGATGCCTGGTATGTGAGGAAGGAAGTACATGAAACGAAATGACGGTGAAATGGATGAAAGGAAAGGTGATGATGGAGCAGTTGGTGGAATGAATAGCGGGGAAAACCGGAGAACCGGAGAAAACCCGCCCAGACGCCGCTTTGTCCACCACAAAGTCCACATGCGGGTCCCTGGGATTAAACCCGGGCCGCCTCGGTGAGAGGCGAGCGGTCTAACCACTCGGCCACGGCGCCGCCCAGCTTGAATTGACAATAAAAATAAGTATTTAATTCTTCTTGCCGAGGTGTAGTCAATTCTTTTAGAATACGTTACGATGGTACTTGATTTTGTAACCACGTGAGCGGTACCTCACATTTGAGCGTGTGCAGAATCCTACGACGACTTGTAGTCGTCCTCCGTGGACTAGGGGTACCATGCAAGCTCCAGTTTCCGAGGTCGCAGGTTCAAACTCTGCGGAGAGCGATGGGTTTCTTCGGAGTAAAAATCATTAGCAAGACTTTCTTCGGAAGGGAAGTAAAGAAGGTGGTCGTAGATGTCAGTGTCGTAGTGTCGTTAAAGAACCTCAAGACTGTTAAAGAGGCCCCTGAGCAAAATTCCCGGTCTTTCATGTATAGTATAGAATGGGACGCTAAGAACCACAGCAGATAAAGAGCATCCATAAAAAAACCCACACAATTTAAAATTTTAATTAACTGGGACTTGTAAATTCCAAGTAGCCATTATTTTCTTGTTACAGCGAGGGATAATTAGAAAAAGTAAACAGGTTGTGAAAAATTTGATTTTATGATTTTTTGCTCTAAAACAATTTTGTTGTAAGCTTTCAAAAATACCACAGTTACTCTTCTCCTAACATATACATATACTGTGCTTAAAAATTTTGTGATATGTAGTACAGCAAATGGGACAGTTTATTTCAGGCCTTATTATCTCATAAGTTATATTTTCAGAGTTTGGTATACTTTAAATTTCAGCTTTGGCAAACGTTATGCATCAGTTTACATTAAATGTGATACAAATAAGTATAATGAAAACTAATATGGGCTTTTTACCTGCATTTGCACATACTTTACAGCCACCATTTGAAAATTACAATTACTTTAAAAAAGTTAGAAAGGAAATTAATGAAGGTGTTTCATATACATTCATGAATGAGCAATTAGAATTCATAAAGCATATTCGAGTTTTTAAATACTAATATTAGGAGGCTATTTTAATTTCTTTACAACTATTTTTCATAAATGTTAGTCAAAATTATAATTTTAGAACTTGAAATTTCATAAATAACTTTGTAATTAATTAATCGAGAACTCTTTGAGACAGAAGTTACAAAACTGCTAAAATGCTTAATTTTGTGTGTTGGAACATGTACTAAAATATCGTGCGCTTTGGTTAAATCCTTTTAGAGTATACAAATCTCAGTGATCCCTCGTCTTAAGGTGTACAGCATCCATACCACAGACCGTCTCAGATAAGTGTTACATGACTATTCTGGAAGGTGATCGTTACCCTAAAAATTACAAGTTTTAAATACAGTGTATTAAAATGGCGATTATTTAAAGATAGCTATTTCATAAAAATTGATACTTTTACACTTTCTTTGCAAGAGTCCACACTACAAACAGATGTATGGTCGCATACTATAGAATTCCATAAAAGCAACACTCTTTTCTGAATGTAGAATTCTCAATAATCGCAGTACACTAATAAAGGCTGTGGCAAGCTAGCATTGCATTAAATTATGACGTTTCCCGGAAATATCTGAAAATGTACTATAAGATGATAATGAAAGAAGATGAAATATCGTGAAGTTCATTGGAGTAATTAATAGGAAGCGAAAAACAAAAAGCGGTGGTGTTAATCAGATCAGTCCCTTCTGCTTGCGTCTTAGCTACTGTCGGCACAAAGACCCACTCTTGACTGTTAATTGGAAAAAGCGTTTTTGCAGCAGCATGGCGGCTGTGCGACGGTTCCCATTTCAAAGCACTGCCGCCACCCCCGCCCCTCTGGTCTCTGCTCGACCCGCCTCCTCGCCGCAGTTAATTAAACTCATCTTCCACCACCGCCTCGGCTGCTAGGTCACCAGGCGTACCAACTACTATCACTTGTTTATTTCCTTCGTCATTTGTTTTGGGAACAATAAACCAGAGGTTGGAAAATATGACAAGAAATACCTAGCTGGAAAAAAAGTGTCATATAGATATTTGAAATGAAGCTACCGGGAATCTATTGACAGTAGACTTATAACAATATTTCAAAAAGATTTAAATTTAGTGAATGCATATAGAGCTTTGAAAAAATTAAATTAAATTGAGTTTTATTTATGAACGCTCTTTAACGGTTGTGGTCCTTAACTCTCATTCTATATTGGGCGTGAAAGGCCCGTAATTTTGTTCAGAGGTCTCTATCAGGTTTGAGGTTCTTTTACGTGCCGGGACCACCGACTTTACTTCCCTTCCGAAGGAAGCCATGCTAAGGAGTTTTATGCCTGAAAAAAATCCATTGCCCTCCGCCGGATTTGAACCCGCAACCTCGGGAACTAGATCTAAGCATGGTAACCACTACACCATGGAGGACGACCCCAGCGTTAAAGAAGATACGCTTTCATATGGTACAGTCTGCCTTAAAAAGGGATGCGCTACCGAAATGTGTAATTTTTCAAAATAATTTAATGTTTTTATTCTTTTATTTTAAAACATATTTTAAATAGTCTTCAGTCCTAATACATTTTTTCGTTAAAATTCGCTCTATAAATGCCTTATTTTACGCCATTTTAAAAACTATGCATACTGAGATACTTATACGGGAGCGTGGCTCTGACAGTGTTTCATTCCATGCAGAAACTTATACGACTTTGATGACTAATTTTGGAATCTCGGAATATTACTAGTGGTATACTATTCTTAGCATCATACTTCGTGCTATTAGATACTTTTACTTCTCTTACTTATTTACTTACTTCCTTAATTTTACTGTTAAATGACTTCAGTCAATTAAGGTGAAAACACATGGTTGTAGAATTTAAGCATGTGCTTGTTTTAGTGTGATTCTGCGTGTTAGAAGCAAGAATTTGGTTGTAAAATACTTATGTTTTTAGTTATTTGTGCTTCTAAAATAAAACTTAGTATATAAAATAGAATTACTATATAATACTGCAAGGTTTCAGAATCTTTTTGTAGCCCCAAATTTCTACTCATATTATAATGGAGAGGTTTTAACCTAATACAATAAAAAATAAACCACTTTCCAAGAAGGAAAGGACACACATTGCTGTAGCCAGTGCATTGGCTAGGTGGAATAAGTAAGATTTCAGTGAGGAGATTAGAAATAGCCTAATCATGTGACTGAACCAGAAACCACTACACCACCATCAACTTCGTCTTTAGGTGTACTAACACCTTAAATGTAGTTTGCCGTAATTGAATGTATTAATATTCTTGCACCATAAACTACTGTTTGGATTTTAATGATTTTGGAACACACTGTTCTTCATTCTATACTTGAAGTAACGGATATTGATTACATGAATATTGCACTTATAAGCCATGATTTAACCAAGCTAATGTTTATGATTTTAAAAAATTGCTACTGCCAATGCATAATATACTACATTTTAATGCTACATTGCCACAAACTATCTTTCAGCTATAATATGTACTAAAGTTCTAAATATTTATGTTGGGATATAAAAATGATTTCCAAAACTAAATGTAAAATGTATAAATGTTATATTTGAATTAAATTTTTATTTTTTGACTTATTCCAGTGAAGTTTATAACAATAGTTTATACTTGAGAGCAGAATGTTGAAACGGCAACTCTAGGCCGGGCCCGAGAACAGTAATTCTAGATAATTTATTAATTAACTTTTATTGATGTTAAATCGTACTATGTAAATATCTTTTTCTCAATACTGCTTGTATATTTTAAGAAGGGTGATTTAACATTATGTATCTATCTAGGTTACTAATATTAGTAGAGTTATAAATGGTTTAATGTAAATAATTTAAGCGCTATGTTAAAATACTGTCCACGATGGAATGTTTTAGCTACAGGAAGAGTGCTTTCGAAGGCAGAAAACCTAGTTTTATTACCTCTCTCCGGTCGCAGTGCTATTATTCCTACAGCGAGGGTGTAGAGCCTTTGTCCCATTATTTGATAATTCGCCGTGACCAAGTGAGTGAGAAGGACAATCTAACGGTACATGTAGGAAAAGCCGCGATTTATATTAAAATTGGACCAATGAAATCCCTGGAAGTTTATTCGAAATAGTTAGACGCGTCGAGTCGCGCTAAAAATGTACCAATAGGAAAGGAAGCAGCCTCAGAAGCCTGAGACTATAAATGAATCTGTTTGGGGAAATTTCGGGACAGTTCATGTCATGTGTGGTCAGGGAGAGATGCTGCAGGATGCGTGAGATATCGCGCCAAGAAGGGAATCAAGTCAGCTTTGTCATGTCAGCTTAGTATTGCATTTTATTCGACAGTTTATGTCATGTGTGGTCAGGGAGAGATGCTGCAGGATGTGTGAGATATCGCGCCAAAACAGGGAATCAAAATAGTTTTAGCAACACACCTAAGATCCGCTACTCTGAAAGCGACAATAAGAATAGTTATATTTCGTGCCATATCCACGCCATAGTTTAACAGCGGTGGACAGTATTTTACAGCGGCAATACCAGTTTTGTATACTACGAGTGTTAATTAAATAAAAAGAAACGGCAGTGTCATCTTTTCATAAACAAAGCAAGTCTATGTCTTCCTATATCACCACCCGAGATCTACGTTTTCCTTTACCGAGGATAAGTCCATGCTCCCATATAATTTAAGGAAAATTACTGCAGCTAGCCGAGGATAAATTGAAGAACCAACACGCTGAGAACTTCTGGAAGCAACGGGAGAAGCATCAAGGTAAGCTACAGCAACGGATGAGGAGGTGATCGCCGCAAACTGGCGCCCAACGTGGGGCTAACAAACATTAAGATCGCCGCAAACTGGCGCCATAACGTGGAGCTCGAAGGGAAGAACGACACGAACGGAGGACTAGGAAACAACGAACAGACGAAGAATCTTCAGAGGAAAGGGGCACAGCAGAACAAAATTACAACGCGAACTTCTAGTCTACCTACGTGGGACAACAAAACGGCTGAGAACATCGCTTCTAGAACTTCACCAGGATTTGAACCCGGAACGCATCAGTTAACATTAAAAAAAAATACAGGTTAGAACATTTATTCAAAAACAAACAAAAAGGCATGCAGAGTAGTGACTCAGTTGTGTGAACACATGTTATTTAGAGGGGGTAAAGTCATTACTAGGGAGGTAGAACTTGCTAACGGAACCATGAGTAGGTCAAGGGAAGATTTGAAAGAACCGAATGGGGAGGCTATTGTCAGCATAACAACAGATGGAAAAAATATGGGTGCAGCAGAAGTGGAAGTTAGACTAGAAAGGCAATCACCGATTGAGCAGGTCATTGACGCAGGTCAAAACCAGCTGCTAATATTGCTTCAACATTTGAGCACAAAGATAGACGAGATGGGTAAGGACTTAAATGAGCTGAGTAAGGAGTCAAAAAGAAATTTCAATGAACATAGTAAGAACTTAGAAAGCATATTCAGTGAACATAGTAAGAACTTAGAAAGCATATTCAATGAACATAGTAAAAAGTCAGAAAGCATAGTAGATGAGCGGGGTAAGATCTTAAGTGAACATAGTAAGGACTTAGAAAGAATCGTAAGTAAGCAGAGTAAGGGCTTAGAAAGAGTCGTAAGTGAACAAGATAAGAATTTAGAAGGGGAATCAAATGAGAATAATGAATACTTAGAAAGAATCGTAAGTAAGCAGAATAAGGACCTAGAAAGAATCGTAAGTGAACAAGATAAGAATCTAGAAGGGGAAGCAGATGAGCATAATAAGGACTTAGAAAGAATCATAAGTAAGCAGAATAAGGACTTAGAAAGAATCGTAAGTCAACCAGATAAGAATCTAGAAGGGAAATCAAATGAGCATAATAAGGACTTAGAAAGAATCGCAAATGAGCAGAGTAAAGACTTAGAAAGAATCGTAAGTGAACAAGATAAGAATGTAGAAGGGAAATCAAATGAGCATAATATGGACTTAGAAAGAATCGTAAGTAAGCAAAGTAAGGATTTAGAAAGAAAACTGAGTGAACAGAAAAAGGATTTCGAAGGGAAATTAAGTAAGCAGAGTAAGGACTCAGAAAGAAACTTAGGTGAACAAAATAAGAGTTTAGAGGGGAAATTAGTTGAGCTGATGAAGGGGAAGTTGATAGAAACACTTGAAGGGAAATTACTACAGATACCAGAAACTAAAGATCCGAAAACACTAACGGGAGAAGAGACGTTAAAGAAAGTTTTTGAAGGAATGCCAAAGAGGGCGCAGAAAAGAAAGCAGGAATTTAAAACAATGAAGCGAAAGAAATGGTTGATCGAACTTGGAGAATTAGTATGGGTATTAAAAAAAAAAAAAAAAAAAAAAAAGAAAGACAGAATATCATTGATCCTGATTCTACAGCGCCTGGAAAGGAGAGCTTTCACATGTGAATTAATGAATTATCTTAAGCAGTTTTGCAGAACATTTTTTTTGCATTACTAAAGAGACTTGAGTATTAAATGATCATTAGTGATAGTGAAGAAGAACAAGAAACACCTTTGCGATTAATATGTTTCAATTTCTTTCTGTTTGAATAAGTTTGTCTTAAGGTTGAAACAGCTTTTATTGTCAGAATATTTGTTATTTTTGATATTTAGCAATATTTGTAAATTATTAATTGGTTGGTATGCTAGCAATATGCTGACAGTTTTCTTTAAACATATAAATTAGTTTTATTAATTATAAAAAAAAGAGGTATCAAAGAATGGAAAATTTATTTAAAGGTCCATACTGGGTGATTAACATTTTTGGCTCGGATACATTTGCGTTACAAGAAATAAAGAATTCCAAGATCGTAGGGAGATATCATAAACAGTTGCTCAAACCATACAAATGTTTAGAAAATGAGAAGGGTGAAGAATGAAATGAAAAGAATCAGGTTAGTTTTACTCGAAATGAGGTAGCAACCCTGTGAACAAATAGTAAAGGTAATACACCCGATAAATAAGTATGTAAAGAAATAAATAAAGGCATAATAATTATGTACCAATATGTATGTAAATAGATTTAATTTTAGAACTTAAATTGGGTATTAGAGTATTTGTTTGCGTCACAAGTTATTCGTGTGCGGGAAATGTATTGTGTATAAGAATGTCTCTCGGAAACCTGTTTTTAAAAGGGAGAGTGTAGAGTGAATGACCCAAATGTAAACACCACTGGTTTGGCAGAACCCTTGTGAAGAAACAGGTATAGCGAAGGGTCTCTGTCAACAAAATAAACCTACAAAGGCCATAATCAGAGGAATTATTCTGGAAAAGAAAATTGTATCAAGTGCTGAAAAATTTATTCTTTTCCAGAACAGGGCAATTTGGAACGGCAACTCTAGGCCGGGCCCGAGAACAGTAATTCTAGATAATTTATTAATTAACTTTTATTGATGTTAAATCGTACTATGTAAATATCTTTTTCTCAATACTGCTTGTATATTTTAAGAAGGGTGATTTAACATTATGTATCTATCTAGGTTACTAATATTAGTAGAGTTATAAATGGTTTAATGTAAATAATTTAAGCGCTATGTTAAAATACTGTCCACGATGGAATGTTTTAGCTACAGGAAGAGTGCTTTCGAAGGCAGAAAACCTAGTTTTATTACCTCTCTCCGGTCGCAGTGCTATTATTCCTACAGCGAGGGTGTAGAGCCTTTGTCCCATTATTTGATAATTCGCCGTGACCAAGTGAGTGAGAAGGACAATCTAACGGTACATGTAGGAAAAGCCGCGATTTATATTAAAATTGGACCAATGAAATCCCTGGAAGTTTATTCGAAATAGTTAGACGCGTCGAGTCGCGCTAAAAATGTACCAATAGGAAAGGAAGCAGCCTCAGAAGCCTGAGACTATAAATGAATCTGTTTGGGGAAATTTCGGGACAGTTCATGTCATGTGTGGTCAGGGAGAGATGCTGCAGGATGCGTGAGATATCGCGCCAAGAAGGGAATCAAGTCAGCTTTGTCATGTCAGCTTAGTATTGCATTTTATTCGACAGTTTATGTCATGTGTGGTCAGGGAGAGATGCTGCAGGATGTGTGAGATATCGCGCCAAAACAGGGAATCAAAATAGTTTTAGCAACACACCTAAGATCCGCTACTCTGAAAGCGACAATAAGAATAGTTATATTTCGTGCCATATCCACGCCATAGTTTAACAGCGGTGGACAGTATTTTACAGCGGCAATACCAGTTTTGTATACTACGAGTGTTAATTAAATAAAAAGAAACGGCAGTGTCATCTTTTCATAAACAAAGCAAGTCTATGTCTTCCTATATCACCACCCGAGATCTACGTTTTCCTTTACCGAGGATAAGTCCATGCTCCCATATAATTTAAGGAAAATTACTGCAGCTAGCCGAGGATAAATTGAAGAACCAACACGCTGAGAACTTCTGGAAGCAACGGGAGAAGCATCAAGGTAAGCTACAGCAACGGATGAGGAGGTGATCGCCGCAAACTGGCGCCCAACGTGGGGCTAACAAACATTAAGATCGCCGCAATGTGTGCCTGAAATATCACTATCATACTAAAACTAACATATTTAATTTTAATTCAATTTTATTTTATATTTTCCTGCCCACTATTTAGTAGTGCTTTTTTATTATTAAGAATTAAACTATCACAATACTGACTTTTCGTACAAAACGGATGTTAACACTATTACCTAACAAAATATTATTGGAATACAATGAAATGTAAATGTACATAACATTAATAGAGCTGAAAGACAAATGAGAAGCAGTATAGGGTTAAATTAAATTGAGTTTTATTTATGGACGCTCTTTAATGCTGTGGTCCTTAGCGTCCCATTCTATATTGGGCGTGAAAGATCGGAAATTTTGCTCTTTATCAGGCTTGAGGTACTTTTACGTGCCGTAAATCTACGACACGGGACCACCGGCTTTACTTCCCTTCAGAAGGAAGCCATGCTAAGGATTTTTATGCGCGAAAAAAATCCATCGTTTGAACCCGCGACCTCGGGAACTAGAGGCTAGCATGGTAACCACTACACCACAGTACGGGGTGTAGATAAATGCAAAGGAAATCGTAAATGTACACAGCGTTACATTTCAGATGCGTTCGTACCATATTGTGTTCGAGATCTAATATTTAGTAGACATTTTAAGAAATAATCCTAAAACAGTATTCTTAAATTTGCATTCACCTCAAACAAATTAGACATAGGAATATTCGCTTAGCATTTGTTAACGTTCTTTATTTAATACCTTTACTTGCTCTCTCGTCATATAAACAATACCAACACAACCTATATTACATTTTATTACACAGTATACAGTGTGCATTTACATTTTGAACCTTCCTACTTGAGTGGGGTGTTACCGTGATGTTGTGTGATCAGGGAGTTTTGAAAATCTATAATATTCCACAAGGTTTTATTTTCTTTTAATGGTAGCTTTTGTATACTTTATAATTTGTGAAGATATCCCAAAGAGTGCCCAAGGCAATTTGGAATTTTCAGAGCGCATGCCGATGTACCGGAATATTTTAAAAAGTCTTAGTTCACGACAATACATTTAAAATAAAAACTTAGTTATGTTCTTAATTTGTGTTGCAGATAATTACAAATACTTTTAGCCCGTTTAACATTTAATGTCTGCCTCGTGATAAATGAAGTACAAGACAATGGCATTAGGCAGCAACTGTTTTGAATGAGGTCTAGGTTTTGGCCACTGCCTGGAATCTATCATGATTATATTCTGCTTATAATGCTAATAAAATTGTAAAAATAAACAACTTATTTATTCCCCCTTATAGTTCGTAGTCAATTATAAGCGCTGTCAACCAAACTGAAATGTGTCGAAAATTATTATTAAAAATATATATCTATACATACTTTCAAATTGTAATCTCAAGGTTTGGTAAGTTGTTCCATCGTACGACAGGCGGACAACGCAGTCCTATGGAATAGTTCATGCAACTAAAAGGGCAAAGAATATGGTCGGTGGAAGAAAAACAAAGCAGATATACTTGCTTCTAGATGCGGTAGTGGAGGAAGTGGGCCGCTTTACGTACGAACACACTGAATGCATCATGAATAGTACCAGAAAGAATTAAAGAAGGGGGTAATCTGATAATGTATAGCACAAAAACCTTAATGTTGTGATGAACTACTAAAAGCATTTGACATTATGGATATAAACAAACAAAATAAAATATTAAGCTGCTTTAGAAAGAGGGAGCGAAGTAAGATAATACTAGATTGATCAGGAAGAAGAAAGAAAATTGGTTAGGACACTGGATGAGAAGAAAATGCTTACTAAGCATTGAACGAAACTGTGAATGGGAACACAGTTCGAGACAGAAGATGATACGAGGGGCACTATTTATATTTTGAGCCTAATAATTAAAACAAAGTAATTTCTGATTGAAAACTGCTTTATTGTTTTTCAAAATATTCTCCTTTATGATCAATACACTTTTGCATCCGTTTGAACCATTTGTCAAAGCATTTATTCCAGTCTTCTTGAGACACCTCCAAAACATAGTTTTTGAAGGCATCAACGGCTTCTTCTGCCAACGAAAATCGTTGTCCACGCAATTTATTCTTGATGTTCGGGAACAAAAAAGGCAGTGGGTGCCAAACCAGGACTGTATGGCGGATGACCCATCAATTCTATTTTTTTAGCCTTCAAATACTCTGTTGTTAGACGAGATGTGTGCGCGCTCGCATTGTCTTGATAAAGAACGATCCTACAGTTCTTGTTGGTTTTCCTTACTTCACCAAAGACTTCCGGCAAACAGATGGTTGTGTACCATTCGGCATTGACCGTTTTACGTCCCTCTAAAGGCACTGTTGCCACATGGCCAGTTTTGCTGAAAAATAGGCGACCATTTGCTTCGAAGTGTTTCGAGTGCGAACAACTTTTGTTGTATTTGCTTCATCTTGAAACACTCATACAGTCGACTGCTATTTACGTTCAGGCTCATACACATAGATTCATGATTCGTCACCTGTAAAAATCTTATATACGTCTTTTGAGGCACCGCCATTGTATTTCTTGAGCATTTTTGTGCACCAATCGACACGAGCATCTTTTTGAGATTGCGTTAAATTATGTGGGATCCAATGAGAGCAAACCGTTTTCACGGCTAAATAATCATGCAATATTTTATATATGCTGGTGGAACTAATGCCTAGGGTTGCCTCAATCTCACAATATGTCGCATGACGATCTTTCGTTATTAGTTTTTGCACAGTATCAATGTTTTCTGACACAACAAAAGATTTTGGACGGCATTCACGAACTTCATCATTGAGTGAACGGCGGCCACGATTAAATTCGTTATACCAGCGTTTCACAGTGGCAAAGGATGGAGTTTTGTCGCCAAATGTGGAAATTAGTTGATCGATGCACTCTTGTCTTGATAATCCACGTCGAAAGTTGTAATAAATCATTGCACGAACATTTTCACGAGTTAATTCCATGTTTTTTGTTGACTCACAATTTTCAAGTTAGTGTAAACAAAAAAAATGACGCTCTATTGACAAAATGTTTGAAGTAGATTATGGTAAAAAATGTCAAACTTTCCATTGAAACGTCAGATGGCACCTACAACATTCAGGGTTGCCAAGGCTCAAAATATAAATAGTGTCCCTCGTACTAGATGATAGACAATATTGAGATATATGGTTCGCATTTGCTTCGACGAGAAAGAAAGCGGAAAAAAAGGAAGAATGAAGGAGATTGAGTTTGCAGTAAAGTAGCGTAATATGTTTTAAACGTCAAATTTCAACGCCAGGACTATTGAAAGTGGCCTTTACTAAAATATGATATACGCATTATCTGAAAGTGCTACTGTAGTTCCTGGGAAGCGTAGTACACTCTATACTCATTGTTTTCAGATTCACAATAGTGTTAAAAACCTCTACTCATGAACTTTTCCATAGCTATTTTTTTATTTTGTATCTTTCTGGTTGTACAAGTTTAATTTTTCCTACAGAAATAGTATTATTAACTGTTCGTGTCACGGATGTCGCGCGCTTGATTTAAAGACAGTCAACATTTATGAAATATAAAAGCAAAGGAAGAAGATGCGACGATGGTGCAATATACTTTACACATATCTAGGTGTATGTATCCCTAAACTTACTATCCTGCATTATTTAGAGCTTCATGCTGAGTGGTAGCTAACTTACAGAGTTTATAATTTGTCACTCGCTTGCTAACGTCGAAGTGCTATAGTATGTGCTTGAACTATAGAAAAAGGACATACACCTTCCCTTCTCCTTCACCTTGTCTTTCCCAGCTTCCAGAAATAATGATGAAAGCCTGGATTAACAATATGCTATTAACTATTATATTTAATGCCATGAGTGCCTTATCTAGAATGTTGAAAATCATGAGTCGCATTTGCTAGGAGTATTTCATAAACAAATTAAGCTAATAAGTCCATAAAATATGATAACGTTTGAAATACTTAAAATAGATTATAAATTAACTTAATTAACTAAAAAAAATAGTCAACGCAGCTAGATTTTTTATAAATCTCAACATACTGAATATAAATTAAAGGTGGTGCTGAATATTGTGTGTATTATATATATATATATATATATATATATATATAATCTGTATATTTATTTATTGATGTTCCTTATAATCTTCATAGTTTCCCTTTCTCATGTTAGCTGTCTAAGTTTTCTTTTCCAGTTCATAACCTTTCACTTGATTTATTTCGTAGCTTGGCAAATCTTTCAGACGCCATTTTGTCGTTTGAATTTAGCGCTTGTTTACAATGCACATATATTTGTTATATCTGATCGCAACACATTGGATAATTTCTCAGGGATAATAGAATATGACTCTCAGTTGTTGATATACAGAGTCGCAACTGTGTGATATAATATAACACTTTATTGCGCATTATTGTTCTATATCAAAACACTGGCGTATGAAATGGTCATACGAGTAAGTGCATTCTGCTAAGTAAACATGAAAATATACCGAGTAGGTTGTTTGAGTTATACACTCTGAAAATGCAGCATTTTGACCAAAAGTTATCCCAGTATATACCTACAAAATGGGCGTATATAGAATCCTTGTGGATTTACGGCTTCAACAACAAAATAATGGAAGCAATTGCATTTAAAACTTGCTATACTTTCTGTTCTATTATTATGCACAAAAATACTCATGGTTCTTTGAAATAGATAAGAGATTTCGAGTAGTCTACGACATAAAGCTATCAAAGGCTCTTTGAAAGTCTCTGTGCAATAAATCAGCTTGCACATTAAACGGGTATTTAGAAACAAGCTCTTTGAAACATAATAGTGTTGATTATGCATATTTTTATTAATGGAAGCTTACAAAGAAAGCTATTTTAACGTGTTGTAGCATTTAGTTACAAAAGAAACATGGTCGTTAGAAACCTTTTAGGCTCTGTTCAAGGAAAAGTCTGGAATTACACGCTAAATCTTGCAGGCTATAAAATTATGAAATATGTCTGAATGGCTGGGTGCGGCTTCATAGTCACATATAATGTTTTGGCTTCAGGATACTACAGCACAGAATAGTCAGAGTTTAGTGTATTATTATCATCATTATTATACAATATAGGTATTACATATTACACTTACCACCGTTTCACCTAATGTGCTTATGTCAACATTTTGTTTTGAAAAAAATTATTGCAGGGAAGGAAATGCTAATTACGAGGGCTGATTAACAAAGACAGACTGATTTTTTGCACAGAGGTTTATTACTCAAATTCAATGTTTACATGATCTTTTTCAAAGTAGTCCCCTTCTACTTCAATGCACACTTTATAGCGTCTCTGCCAGTCCTTGAACACGTGCTGCAGACCATTATTTATCAATTCCTTGAGAATCGCCTCACTTTTCTTGAGCACTGCTTCAGAGTTCTCAAATCGAATACCCCCAAGCTTTGCCTTTAGTGATGGGAATAAAAAAAGTCACAGGGTGCAAGATCGGGGCTATAAGGTGGATGTGGTACACAGGTAATGTTGAATCGAGCCAGAAAATGCATGACTTGATTTGCGACGTGAGGCCGTGCATTGTCATGATGAAGTCGCCACCCAGTCCGAGAAAGCTCTGGTCGTTTCTTTGCAATGTGCTTCCCCAGTGTAGCCAATACTGACGTGTAGTATGCTGCTGTAACAGTAGTGTGAGGGGAAACTGCATGCTGGTAAATCATTCCATTACAGTCAAAAAATGTGATCACCATCACTTTCCCTGCAGATGGAACAACTTTTGCCTTTTTGGTGTTGGAGAACCTGGCGATTTCCACACTATGCTGGCTTGTTTTCCTTCAGGACCATAATGGTGCAGCCATAACTCATCACCGGTGATAATCGACTTAAGAAATGCATCACCTCCATTGTCTGGTATGCGAAATGCACGTAGGGTCTACAAAATAGAGCATTACTACCAACCTACCAATACGAGAGTGCTGGCGCCTACCAACATTATACATAATTCAAATATTTCTGTTACAGATACGAAACTATCACGGAAGCTACAGGAAAAAAATCAGTCTCAGTCTTTGTTGATCAGCCCTCGTATAAATAGTAAAATTGTCCTTTGCATTTAAATCCTATGGAATTTGACTCTGGTGCCACATTTGAAAATTCTTTCGAGGAATTACTGTATTCACTGAAGTGCCAAAGTAGTTAACATTTTCTGTTCTGGTTTTACACTATACTATAGTACCTAGCGGATATTTCAAACGTTAGTAAAATTAATAACAAAACTTCAAAATTCGTGATCTGAACTTTAAAGGAAGAAGGGTTAAAGTATCGAGAGAGGAAAAACCACAGAATGCTCGGTATTAACTTCATGATGTGTGACTATGTACCTTGAGAAAGTATTATATTGTGGCGTGTATGTGTGTGTATTGTTACCAGACACATTATTGCGTCGTGGCGACAGTATTGTTGGAGTAATTATTTCGGCTGGGATTGAAGTTCTTCTGGCGTGGCGAGGGTTAGAATGGGGGAAGTAAGCGTTACTTTCTTTGTGTTGTGTGTTAGCGTCACTTCTGGTCGAGTGTCTCGTGTGGAAGGTCTATTGTGTGAATGTAACCTCGTGTGTGTAGCATCTCCCTCCAGTTTCTTCCTTTTGATCTTTTGTGTGAAAAGTAGGGGCACCGTGTTATATTCAATAAACCACACGTAATGTGATTAATGTGAAATTCTGTGTATTTTTGTGATAACGTTCCCACGCCTGCTCTGGAGTGCGTAGTTAAAGTTTCTGGTCCTCTAACTACCTCTGATGCTATGCCTTCCAATGTATATGTTGGGGTAACTAAAATTTAATATCTAGCTGCAAACCTTTCGACCACATCCTGGTATATAACAATATAGCCCTACTACAGCTGTAAAGTCTTGGGGTTTGCAACAGTTGCAAAATTCATTCATTGAGTTCAGTGTGGACAACTTGAATTTCACGAAACCCCGTGTCCACCAAACGTGGTTCATTAATACACTTCTCGGTCACGGGTTCCTGGCATGTGTTGTTTCGGCTGACAACTCCATGAAGGTAAGACTTCTTACTTTTACTTTCTCTGACATTACCTGTACTTGCGTTGGCTGTCTTAGGATAAAAGTAACTTACTTTAAGCAATAATGAAAGTATATGATCCATATTTATAGTACTTTAATTCTGTTGTAACCATTGTCTTCTTGTTGGATTGTGCCTTTTCAGACCACAAAAGGAAACGCTCAAAATCCGGCTAGCTAGGTCGGGGGAAAATATTAGATTATTATTACCACACTGCTTTTTATCAAATATTGTTTTTTACCTAGGTCACCTCCGGCGAGTGGAAAATAAAATAGTTTTCGAGGGTCAAAACGTTTTATGTAAAACCTTTTATGTTATGTTTATGTAGTTTTTACATCTATCTTTTTATCTTCCCCCAATTGTCAGTTTTTTTTCTGGAGAGTTTAAAATATTTTATTCTCCACTACGAGTAATTTGAAATCCTTTTGAACATTATTATACTGCAATTTACTTCCCCCACATAGCTTCTATTAACACAAAACAAAACATTATAAATCTTTCTAATGCATGTAAAATCCACACTTTGATATCTATAAGAGGGGTCCTACTGCCTCCTGTTTAGATTCTTGAAAAAATAATATAGGGTCTTTCAACAAGAGTGTGCTACCTTTGAACTTAAATAAAACACGTTCTATAAATGATAGAGGTTAATTTCTTTTTTTATTTTGGAAAATAATTAATGCCATTACGTGTGGAAGAAAACATCAGTTAAGTGACCGCCGCGATTTCATTGGGTTGCGCGTATACGGTTGACCTAATTTTTAATGACAGAAGAATGTAAATTAGGTCCAACTTCACGAATAACATGCGTGATGTTATTCATAAGATCATTTACTGTTTCTGCTTGTTGACATAAACTCGAGATTTAACATAACCCCACAAGAATTAATCCAACGGCGTTAAATCACATGAACCCGGAGCCAGTTAACATCACTACCACGGGAAATGATTAAACCTCCTACAGAATATCGATTGTTTCGAGAGCAGTATGACATGTGGCACCAATCTTGCTGGAACCAGATGTTTCTGAGATCAATATCATCCAATTGAGGCCAAAAATAGTCTCCTATAAGAGCCTGGTATCTTTCTCCATTGACAGTTAGAGCTTCTGCATCTTCATCTTGAAAAAATATGGACCAATGATTCCACCATACCAAAATCCACACGACACAGTAACCTTTTGGGGATGAAGTGGTCGTTCTTGAATCTGCATTGGATTGTAATTGCTCCAATAGCGGAAATTTTGTTTCTTAACACAACCATCCATCAAAAAGTGGGTTTCGTCCTTAAGATGCTTTTTCGACAAAAATTCGGTTCAGCTTCCAATTGCTCCATAGTCCAGTCAGCGAATACACGGCGCAATCTATGGTCATTGGGCTTTAGTTCTTGAGTTAACACCATTTTTTAAGCGTGAAACTTCAAGTCCAGATGCAGAATTCGCCAAGTTGTGGTCGGCGAAAGTCCCAATTCTTGCGCTCGACGTGCAATTGATTTGTTTCGGTTCTCGCGTACACTCTCACGAACGGCGCCTATGTTTTCGTTGGAGCGCTTACGTCGATTACGTACAGGCGTTCTTTGATCGCTGACAGAACCACTTCTTTCAAATTTATCGATCAAACGCCGAATCGTTCTCTCGCAGGGACGATTATGCACACCGTAAACTTCACGCAAAACACGGAAGTTTTGGCAAACAGATGATCTATTTTGATAATAAATTTTCACAATTTTTACTCGTTGCTGAATGCTGTAACGTTCCATGGCTATTTGTCAATAACAACTGTAACCACATGAAAAAAATGACTGCTGTAACTCAATAACAACGGCAGCGATCACAAGATAAAGATAGGGCACTCTTGTTGAAAGACCCTTTACCTTGTGGCCGTGAAAAACAAAACAAGTTCGATGTTCAGTTTTGATACAAAATGACTTATTTATTAACAAACATATGTTTATTCACGTGAAATAAGATTAATATGCAATTTCTTATATTCCTACTAGCGTTACATACTTAAGCCCGTTTGTTTTGCATAACTTGTACACATTTTTCTCATTATTGGATCATTCTTGAAAATTCCTTTTTGTGCTGTGAAATAAAATACCCATTCTACGTTACAAGTAAAGCTATTTCACGCATTGTTGGGAAATTCCGGCTTCGCCGTAAACATCTCAATCTATGCACAGATATAATTCAGTTTTTACCTAGTAACGTAAGTGTTTTTTCCTTTAAATTTTGGATTATTAATTGAGATCGTTTTCATTAGTTTTAAGAGCGGGAAATTTATTCTAACAATCTGATGTTGTACCTACATTCACATGGCTTTCCTTGCCCACTATGTTTATTTTAATATAGCTTCTATAGATTTAATATTTTTCTATCTACTTCATATTAACCGAGAAAACGTTTAAATTTCGTTGTAGGTATGAGAGTGATACAAGAAACCGAGGCGATAGTTAAATCTTTCAATCGGGTCGCTATATGATGGCCTTGAAATTTCATACTTTTTCCGTGACTACTAGAAACAACTGAATGGCGAAAGCACTTCAGAAAGTGACAAAGTAGTAAAAAATTCAAACCGATAACAAAGAAATGTCTGATACCACAAAAAGGTTATATGAATTAAGTGGTATGTTCCAAATATATATGCTGCCGTTTGTGAAAATTGCAACACCAAGAAAGAATTTCCCGGATAACCCCAAACTTGATGGAAGCGTAGAAGAGCGTACAAGCAATAAGTGATTAGGTTTGCAGAGAGATGGGGTACACGTAGGCCGAGCAGAGCACTCTCGTGTCGGTCCGGCAAGGTCAGTGTTGCGCCCAGGTTAGTCAGTGCAGAGCTGTCAAGCAAGGTGAAAACAATAAAATGTGTGCCAATATGCCTCGTCGACGTCAAAGGAAGCCATATTGGCATGTGAGTGAGTTCGAACGGGGCAGAATGATCGGTCTCCGGGAAGCGGGCTTGTCATACCGTGACATTTCGGCTCGTACAGGACATGCTACTACGACAGTGATGCGTGTGTGGAAGCAGTGGATAGATGATGGTCGTACGCAGCGAAGAGCGGGTACTGGACCACGGAACATAACCACAGCACGGGATGACCGTCATCTTGTCCGCATGGTCATAACGGAACGTACAGCTTCATCCACAGTGTTGGCTAGACGCTGGAGCACTGCAACGGGTGTGAGCTTGTCTGCATCAACGGTTCGTCGCCGTCTGCTGCAGATTGGACTGGTTGTATGCATGCCATTACGCCGGCTTCCATTGTCCAGAAACCACAAGCTTCTCCGGCTGCGATGGGCACGTGAACACCGTCACTGGGGTGCTGAGTGGCAAAATGTAGTCTTTTCGGACGAGTCCCGCTTCAACGTGGCCTACAGTGATGGCTGCATACGTATCCGGCGGTACCGTAGGGAACGCAACCTGGAGAGCTGCGTTGTTGAGCGGCATAGCGGACAAACACCAGGAGTGATGGTTTGGGGCGCCATTGGTTACAACAACCTATCTCGCCTCCTACGAATTGAGGGCACTTTGAACAGCAACCGGTACCTAACGGTGATTGTAGAGCCTGAGGTACTTCCCCTGCTTAGACATCTGCACAGACCACATTTCAACAGGACAATGCCCGGCCACATATTGCGAGGAATGTACAAGCCTTCTTCGAAGAGTCACGGGTACCATTGCTTCCCTAGCGTACATGTTCGCCTGACATGTCGCCCATCGAACATGTCTGGATATGGTGGGTCGGCACTTGGTACGTCAAGGTCCTCCAGTAACCAGTGTCACGGATTTGTGGGCTCGAATACAAACTCCCTCAGGAACTTATTCAGAACCTTTTTGATTCAATGCCACGGCGTATAGCAGCTCTAATTACAGCGCATGGAGGCCACACCAAATAGTGAATATTAGGGCTCAAAGGTGATGTATAGATTTGAAACGTGTATCATTTCTTACTTGTCATGTACCTAACCCGTGGTATTAAATTCATTGAATTCATGCCTTTCCTTCTTGATGTTGTAATTTTCACAAACGATAGTGTGTGTGTATATATATATATATATATTATTTGTATATCTACTAAGTTTTGTCTATCTCTTAGGATTTACCCGTTATACAAAATTATAGATATCATTCATAAAGGGGAAAAATAACACTGTTTTCCTCACGCCACAAATCCATTTATTCTTTTGGTAAATTTCCGGATTGAACTTACGAAATTGATTTTTGTTTGCTGCTGTAGATTGTAGCGGGGTTTGGAAAATAAAGGGAACGTTTTCTGGTTGATAAGGTCTTGGTGTAGGGTTTCAGGTGATTGCCGGCTGCTCAGGTAGAGGATGATGGGTTACGAGAATCTTACCTCAGGGATTGTGTGGATGGGAGGTGAATGATACTCACAACTCCTCTCAATGGCCCATTTATTATGAAGATCCACACTGGTTTTCGTACTGCAGGCCCTTCACACAAGACACGTTCCTATCAGTTTTCCCCCGTTACAGTCTCCGTGCTTTTACCCTTGAATTTATTCTATTTCTCCTTTACTCACAATATGACTTTTGTCATCCCTAGCTACCCTATCTCTTCTCCCAATACAAAAATTCTAACATCCCCTTTCTATCTCCTCCCGACATAAAATATCACGTCTTCATCCTAGCTCTTCTCTACACAAAGTTTTACATCCTACTCCTAGCGTTTCTCGACACGAAGTTTTTACGTCCTCCTCCTAGCGTTTCTCGACACGAAGTGTTC
Organism: Deroplatys truncata; assembly: GCA_030765065.1. Classification (NCBI taxonomy): domain Eukaryota; kingdom Metazoa; phylum Arthropoda; class Insecta; order Mantodea; family Mantidae; genus Deroplatys; species Deroplatys truncata. The sequence continues at coordinate 190,396,497 of CM060976.1, read as the reverse complement.
CATCTTTCGCGTGTCGAAAACGCGCTCCAGCTCCTAGACAAAAACCTATTTCACGCCTCTTTTCTAGTTTTGTTCCCTGGTTTTACTATTCACGTGACATTTAATCTTCCTTATTGGTTTTCTAGCTCCTCTGTGCTATTTCTCTCATTGGTTCAATTTCAACACCCTTAGGCTCAGCTAGCGTTTCTACTGTTTCTCGTTATTCACGGCTGAATTAATTTTCTGTTCGCATGAGTGACTAGCACATCCGTTTCTTTGTTTCGCACGCCGGTGAGCTCTCGGCGATTTCAATAGAACCTAACTGTTTCTCCTGCGAGCCTTTCCTGTTTCTGTTTTCTTTCACATTCTTTTCCTTTCTGGTTTATTTATACGGGTCTCTACTTTATTTTATTTCATCTGTAATAATATTTTATTTCATCTCTACTTTATTTTATTTCATCCATAATAATGTTTCTTCCCCCCTTTACTTAATCTTTAATATTCTCTTTTATCTCCTTATTTTGTTTGATTCGCGCATTAATCTTAACTTTTCTTCTGGCTATGGTTATTATTGTACTCGCGGAGTACTTGCGGATCTTATCACTTCAAGATTCATATTCGGGAGTGGCATTCCCAATTTTTTCATGTGAATTTTTTCACTGAGAGTCTGTTGCTAAATGGAGTTTTTAATAATTCACTTATTTTATTCATGTTTGTAACTTTTACACAAACTGAATACTCACTAAAAGAAAACACTCTATACTGTTATAGTTACCTGACTTCAGGTGAAATACATCTTTGGACTGAACCGTTAATACACGAACATAGACAAAAATGCTTAAACGTTTTGAAAACAGGTTCTCAACACATAGTGAATACGTTAATTTTTTGTTTTGTGGTGCATAAGGTACGTATTAAAGCATAACCTGTTGCTATGAAAAATACAAATATTGAAATATGCCTCTTAGTTTCAAAACCTAACGACATGCTCATATTCAAAACCATATATTTCTATTTAATTTGGAGTATTATTTCTGCATTCGATTTAATGAAACATTCATTTACACTTCCAAACGTATTAATATTAACTTGCAGCAAGATGGTAACACCATATTAAAGAAAGGTTGAGCGTGGAATATGTGTTACACCATTGTGTCTAGGTTCTGTGCCTTATTGCGCTCTAGCAGGTGGAACGTAAGTTCTCTAAGTCAGAGCAATCTTGACTCCACCTCTCCCATAAGAACTATGTAGAAACGTATACCCTAACCTTATACACAGTACTTATGAGCGTAGACGATGTCAATCTGGAATTAACGTCAAACTTGAGAAAACTACCGGCAGAGCACGCGCCGTTTAGCGCGCATGTTCAAATGAGATAACACATACGGAAACAATGTTTAATGCGCAATTCTTATACATTCTCTTTTTTTTCTTTTGACACAAGTAGTGCCACGGCACAGCGGCACTATCCCAGATGCCGCCCGTGATACATACAAAATTCCTTTGGAATGAAGAGGAATTCACGGGATATATCCAGAAAATTAAAGATATAAATTTTGTCTTGTAAATATCTTGAATAGCTGTATGGCATTTTAGTCAACACCGTTACAGCTATTTTTGAGAATATAAAATAAGTGCAATTTTTTCATACAAATGATAGTTTGGGATGTAGGGATTTTTCTGAAAATCTTTATGTTGCATTTTTGGAAGATACTCAATTTAAACAACTTAAATACCAAGTTTATAAAGAGAGAGGTTTTTATAAAAATGTTTTTTTATTCAGCGAGTCAAAATATCTATTTTCTTGAAATATCAAATTTTTGGGTGAAATGTAATATTTCCTCTACCTACTAGGTACTTGACAGAGAAAGTAAAACTGCTACTCCCTCAAGTTTAAGCAAATTTCGGAGTTCTGGCATCTAAAAATATTTTTTTCACATAGTAAAACTAATAAAAGTACAATGCAGTCATATTTGGTTTCTTAAAACAAATGCATTCTAAAATTCCAATTGAAGGACGAGAGAAAGATGCATTCTGCGGGCCAGAAGCTGTGGGCTATAAACGAATGCTAACTTATTGTACCATCAGATGTTAAAATGGGATGTTGCTATGTGCACTGACAGGAAATTTGACTCCATTCCATTGCTCCTTGTCATACCATTGCTATTTTGGCAAGCGGCGACTTCCTATAACCTCCACCCAAATTCGTTAGGGATTTTATAGCGGTATATTGCGGAAGCAAGGTGCTACTTAACACGTTAGGTTTATTTATAGAGAAGCCAAGTGAGCGAGGATGAAGTCATAACATGGAGTGTTCATAAAATGGTTATAAACCGAATGTTAACACCGTTATGCGCTGTTAAGCAACGTGCAGTTTCGTAAACGCTGATTTCCTGGAATAAATTAAATCCTACTTCTATTTGAAATAGTTTTCAAGGACAGGCGTGGCTGTTATTTTCCCAATCTAAATTTCCATCCTCCCTGAGATTGCAAAAGAGCCAGTATCAGTTAACTTAGGGTTGTGAAATCACATTTGGGGTTACTAATACTGCATCTCTGGTGAAAATAGAGGTTTAGATTGAGTTAATATCTCGGCTGTGAAATGATTTTAAGAAAATTAAGATATTAAATACAAAGTTAGCAAATTTGGAACAATATGTGGAATTATTCAAAGAAACTTTAAAAGTGACACTAGAAAAGATACCAAAATGAAATTTTATAAAGTAATGGCTTTAACTACGTTGATAGGTACCATCTCAAAAGCCAACTAATAACAGTCAATTGTCAGAAATGAAAGTCCTCAGGAGCGCAAAGGGCTCCAGGACCGTCTTTCCTGACTAGTCACAGGTTTTCCTCAGTTTTTATAACTGCAAATTCCGGAGATGTACCCTAACTGAGGCCTGGAATGTTTGCTTCCTATACTTGCTCTCCAAAATATAATATCATTACATGTATCACCAGCGTCCACTACCTGTGGTGCCACGTGCAGTAAGAACGGGCGTTATACGCTATTAAAAAGATTAAGGGTAAGCCAGAAATACCCAAACGGGCATATTGCCCAATGCACGAGGTACAGAAGAACAGGTATTTTAGGTACTAACAAGGGTCCTGCGAGACTGAGCAAGCGAGAACAAAATAACAGACATTGCGAATATAGTCCACTTGATTGTGCTGCACATTGGCTGAATGTAGCCAAATACAGATACTACGACAATCAAGTCTCAGTGTTTGACGTGATTTTACAGTTTAACTTGCTTTATTCCTTACAGGACAACAGCAAACACGGTGCGTAAATGCTGTTACTGTTTTATTCCATGTTCCATGGGCCTGACAAGCAGAATAAATAATCATGTCCATAAGCTTAATAATTTATAAACTAAAAGGACGATAGGGTCAATCACGCTCACTAGAACAAGCTTGTTTGCACGTTTTACAGTTTGATACATGGGTGTATCTTTTATGTATTAAACCAGCTGACATACACAGCGTTTCACACTGTCTATTTAAAACTGGAACCCGAATTTAATTCATTTCATTTTAACCTCCTCCGTATTCTTTGACAAAGTAATATATAATGGTCTAGAATATATTTGTTGAATCCTCCACTTTACAACTGCAATGCCCTAAATTCGTTTTATATTTCTAACGGAAGAAACATCCTCAGATATTGTAGCGGCTCTTCGTAGAGTTCGAACCAGGGTCTGGGGATTGCGTTAGATCACATGAAGTGTCAAAGGGTGTGGAAATATAAGAAGCACTGGCTTGTAGGGCAGCGGATCGCTTGCTCCGCTGGCGGATAAGTATATATTGGCCACGAATCTGGGTCAGCTCTCTCCATTTTACTCCGATATGTGAACGACGTTGAATCCACACCAGTTAGGGCCAGGAGCCTTGCCATAAATAAGTTAATTATTATAACTGTGTTAACCTCCAGATTGGCGAGAGCTAATCAGGTAAGCCATGTGTAGACAGCTTTAAGTTCCTGCAGTATTTCTCCCAGCCAGGGACCTCCAGCATCTATGTAAACTATTGGTGAGTATAGTTATTAGCTTTTATACAAACCCCGGGCTCTCATTTAACTCCTTATGGCACCCCATCCCGGCACCGTACCGCCCTACCTTTTGAACATACACTCTGCCCGTTGTAAGCAACCCCCGGAGCGAACTGCCCCAGGGGGCGCTACAGCAATGGAACAAAATGGAGAGAGCTGACCCAGATTCATGGCCAATGTATACGCCAACTGAGCAAGCGATCCGGTGTCTTATAAACCAGTGCTTCCTATATTTCACACACACCTTCATGCAATCTAACGCAATCCCTAAACCGTGGTTCGAACTCTACGATGAACCGCTACAATATTCACATAAATCGGTAATATTTGTAATGTAATGTTGTAATTGTGATTTCCTTAATCGTCCCTTCGAACAGTCTTTCAAATTCTGGAAATGTTTTAGTCTGTAAGCATCCTTTAGCGACGAGGAAATTATCAGAATGGTCAAGTAATTTTAGAAAATCACAGCAGATGAACTTTTAAGCTCTTATGCCGTATTTTTGGCCCGTATTTATTTAATAACATGAAATCTACACAGTTATCACACAATATAGAACCTCTTGACACCAGTATGCAAAGAAATTGGGGCGAAAGTAATAAATATGAAGATTCCCTACCTTTATTTTAGAAATGACACATAGTCTATAACCATCCAGAAAAATAACACTTTCAGTAAAGGGTATATGTGTTACTCAAGTAGATGCTGCAATCTACTGGTGTAAAGAACAACCAACTACTTCACCAGTCAGCTGTTTGGTTTGGAGCACAACAGATATATTGCAGTTATATTCATTGTGCTCCAGTGTTTATGAGGTTGTTATATGGTTGCAAGAAGTTGTGTTCAATACTGGGGTATGTTTCATAGTATCATAACATTGTTATTTTAATTGAGGCTTATTGACTTTCCATTTCATTTCATTTCGTTTTTTTTTTTTTAAACCATTATTGCTAAAATATGAGTGAACCTGATGAAACCGACAGTGATGACACTTCAATCTTAGCTGGTAATTGCATTGCATTCCTATTTTGTAAGTAATATTCTTTTTTAATAATTGTAGTATTCTAAGGCTTTGACTTGTTACATATGAACTAAAAATAAAGTCAACTAGTTTCACTGTTTATTGAAGTATAAGCACATCATAACGAAAAAAAAAATTATTTTGTCATAGGCCTAGGCTCAGTGTTGCATATTATCCTGTAGTCATTCAAATACTGTTAAGCACATACTTAAAAGTGATTTATCCCCTCTTTTACAGATGATAGTGACAATTATTCTACTTTTAATCCAGCAGCTGACAGGCCTAATGAATCAAGCGACGAAATTAAAGTTTAACAACGTGCGAGAAAGAGGGTGAAGAAAGTTGAAAAATGGAAAAGCAGTCAATGCTAGAGACTTCGTAATGAGGACAAGGAGCGTGTTGAGAGAGAGAGAGAGAGAGAGAGAGAGAGAGAGAGAGAAAAAGTTGCAGGTGTACAATCATAGTACAATCATAACTGTCGCTTTAAATGTAATGATAGTGTGAGTGAGATAAAGCATCAAGAAATTTTTGATGATTAATTATTGGGGTGTTGGTGAACATAATTTACAGTCTTCTTTTATAACTTCTGCAATAACACTCAATAATCTAGTGAGGGAAATGGAGCAGGAGTTCGAAAAAAATCGGTCAGTTGCACTTATGAACTTGCAGGTCACAGAGTTTGTAAGGATTTTTTTTCTAAGAACACTTGATGAAACAGAAAAACGAATTCAAAACGTTATCAATAAGAAGTAGAATATCTCCCAAGGATAAAGGGGACACAAAGCACCAGGAAATAAAATTCCGGAAATACCTGTACAATTGCTGAAAGACCACATTCGGTCCTTTCCCCGTTACACAAGCCAGTAAAGCACCAAATAGATAATATTTAAACCCTATTCTAAATTTGAGAAAGCTTTATGTCCTTTATATAGACTTTTGCCAGGAAAAGAATGTGGAACCGTAAAAGGAAGCTTTTACAGACACATTTTTACATTTTCTACTACGTAGAGTAAGTAGGGGAAGTATTGTATTCCACCCAAAAATACCATACCGAGATTTCACCGGAAATATATGTTTTGAGGCACCCTGAATACAAAAAAAGCATTTTTGGAAACATGTCCGTGTGTGTGTGTCTGTGTGTGTGTGTGTGTGTGTGTGTGTGTGAACAGCATAACTCAGAAACGAACAGTCGGATAAACACCAAACTTGGTATTTATGTTCAGTATCTTCCAGAGATGCGACACGAAGGTTTTCAAGAAAATCCCCCCACCCCAGATTACCCTTTACATGGAACATTTTTCGAAAATTTTAATTTTCTCAAAAATAGCTCTAACGATTTTGATTAAAATATCATATGTTTAAGATATTTTCATGACAAATGAAATGTAAATCTAGAATTTTCTGGGAATGTCCCCAAAAGTATTCTTCATTATGAACAACTTTTGCATAACTGGTAAACCATAAGAGATAGACAAAATTTTACTGCACAAAAAATGTAGATCGCGTTAAAATACACAATTTATGTCATATACATTTTTTTTGGGTGAACCATTTTCGAGATATTGCTTGTTATTCCCTTAAATTTTCCAACACTTATACTTTTTCTCAAATTCGTTATTCATTTTTTGTCCTGGTAATGCAAAGAGAATGGAATACTCCACATAGCAACCAGCTCTTAAAATATTTGACTATCGCTTAAAGCCTACCAATTCCCCTTGCATCTACAAAAAATTAGCAATAAGATTAACATCTCGATATTTCGATTAACATGAGGCATATGGAGAAAAAGCGTTTGTAAAAATAGTTTGTATAAGAGCAGAGAAAGTCATGTGAGTGTAACATATCAGATGTTTAATACTTCGTTTAACCTGAGGTTTCACAGACCACTCGTGGATACCTGCATTACCTGTGACAAATTACAGGTTATTATCGAACACAGTAATGTCGTAGCTAAGATAAAAGCTGAAGTTGAAAAGGAACTGCATCTTCGAAAATCAGAAGCAGCACAGACAGCCAAACGTCTTGCTGGTGATATTATAAAGAAGATTCCAGTCATGTTGCAGGTGTTTTGACCTACAAAAGATGCTACCGACTCCAATTTTGAGCTGTTCTAAAGCTTATTATGCTCGACAGCTATGAACTTATAATTTCTGTATTCACAATCTTAAATATGGAAATGTTATTATTTTTATCTGGAATGAGAGTCAAGCAACAAGAGGGTGCAAAGAAATTGTATCCTGCCTCCTCAAATTCATTTTGTCCTTGCCAAGAAATATCACTCATTTGACGACATTTAGCGACAATGCAGAGGGACAAAACAAAAGCCATTTCATTGTCAAATTATGTTATCCGTAACACCAATATTCGAACTGTAGATCACAAATTCCTAGTTTCTGGTTACTCATTTATGGAATGCATTATAAATTGGATAGGACTGCCTTGTGTTTTACTGAGTCTTCTGTATTCTTATATGCTAAGTCTTTAGCTATATGCACGCAATGAACTATCCGCAAACTATTATTTTTACATGAATTTTATGGAGAGTAGCAACGACGACTAACTTTGTACTCCACGGCATTCTCAACAAAAAATCAGCTACCCTCGCAAGTATATTATTTTATGATTCCCATATATTTGTATTATGGTAATCAGATCTTTTAGTCTTTAGACATTTGGGAACTAAAATAGATCAACTCACTCCTCACACGTACACACACATATACACAGATTTTTCTATATACAACGTTAGTATAGATTGCTACACACATATACACATCCACAAGCTGCACCTTCAAGCTTAATAACATTAAAATCCACAGCTTTCACAGATTAAGCCTTTAAGGTTTGTTCCGGTTCCATAGGTTTTGAATAAAAAATTGAATCCATGTCTACTCTGGTGTACCAACGTTCCTTTCACCTTTCGGCTTATGTCTAATCCAATATAATCTTCCCTGTGTTTTATTTACGGACGTTCTTGAGCTACTATGGCCCTTAGCATCCCATTCTATATTGGGCGTAAAAGACCGCAATTTTTTCTCAGCAACCTCTTTATCAGACTTGAGGTTCTTTTACGTGCCGTAAATATACGACACGGGGCCTCAGGTTTTAGTTTCCTTCCGAAGGAAGCCATACTAAGGATTTTTACGCCCGAAAAACTCCATCGCCTTAGGCCGGGTTTGGACCCGGACCTCGGGAACTAGAGGCTAGCATGATACCCCTAGACCACGGAAAACGACACTACGGCCTTCTGAAAGGAAGCGAAAACACCTCTTTTTTGCACTGCAACGTAAATCTATATTAATATTATAAAGAGAGAAAATCTTTGTGTAGACGCTCACGCAAGCGTGCGCGCGCGCGTGTATGTAGGATAATCTCAAAAGCATTCAACCGGTTTTTACAATTCTTTCACTGTTGGAACGCCCAGTCAGTTCTGCGGAAATGGGGCTATAAAACACTTAATTTCATTTCATAAACGATTAAAAAGGATTTAAAAGCTCTTATATTTGAATACAAACACGCTGGATTTATAAAAGAACATGCTTGCGAAGAAGACCTTGGCTTTTAGTGGAGAATGCCATGGAGTAGAAAATAGTTAGTACTCCATAGGATATGTTCGTAAAATAAGACAAATACCGCGGAATACTTAATTCTAAGTAATGAATATGTAGATGGTCACGACTAGAAACTAAGACACACACAAACAAAAGAGAATCGAATCTGTTTATAACGCTACGTTACGCATCCGATACCAACGCCAACATATTTTAATAACCCTCATGCAAGAAAGTTTTGCTTTATTTTCTTTGCAACTTATAGTGTAATTATTTAACAAGGCATGCTAAATAATCGTATAAAGAGAGAGTTGGTAATATTAGTTATCAGTTATTTTTAATTAATAACTAGTATATTGCTTTTCTCGTGGTCGCAGACTATGTCTTTTCTAAGAGGTTAAATTGGTGGCCTGGGAGTGCGGAATTTACATCTTCAGCAGCTTCACCTTATTCCGCTGTACGTGTTAAGGCTTTGTGTATTATGTAAAAAACGGCGCATCTTTTATGAGATTTAACACTTCGCCTACTGTATCTAACAAGTTACTCGACCATCCGATCGATAACTGCTCATAGCCAAAGGGTACTTATATACTATGCAGCATTTCCAGAACTTGGAAGACCGTAAAGAGGAAATTAAGGAAGCCAAACGTTCCGTCGATGTTTCACATCCTTCTGCGTGAATATCAGGGATTTTTCATTCGTTAATAGGATTAACCGAGGCAGTACAAAATTACACTTGTAAGGAGTATTCATCTAGAATATTGTACAATAATCTCAGAAAGAACGGAGGTAGGTAAATGAAATTAATGAATTCATCATTCGTGTTTAAAAAGCTAACGTGCAACATGGACAGTCAGCTAGTAGCAATCTTAAGTGATGCCCAAGATGAGTAATTGAGTTATTGCTGTTTCCGCTTTTAGTATGCACATTTTTATACGTTTGCAGTATTTTAGTCGCATTCGTCCATTTAACAAAACTGAAAGCTGTATCTCAATCAGTTGTTGCTCGAGCCATTAGGCCCACATTTCGACCTGTTGCGGCATTTGTAAGCAAGGTGCAGGTAGTGAGTGACTGCTGCGGCGCCAATAAATCGGGACTGTCTTTCTTTCCAAATCTACAAAAAGAAAAATGTCTGGCCGGTCGGCTTATCCCTCTGATCCCTGTCGGGGTCCTGTTGAGTCCGATCTTCGAGCCGAAACCACATGAAACAACATCGGCAGCAAGGAGGGTAGGGGAACACAGGTGGCTCTGGGCGTCACCCAGCAAGTGTCAGTAGCCCATTTATTTAAATCCCTGCTCCTGACCAGATGTCATTTGGGGATGTTTGTCACTCTGAATACTGTGATACAGAAGGAATGTCGGGCATCTCTGAATCTACGGACCACAGAATCATTTTAACATTATTTCACACATTTCAATCTTTTACCTTCCCATATGACCTCCCGGATGTTAAACTCTCCAAAAATATTAATGTATTACATTCACATGCTTTCACTTCCGCTATTGTTTGTTTTGATAAAGCTTCTACACACTATTGTTACGAAAATTTCTCTCTATCTATTCCATTATAATCGATATAAACCTTTGCAGAAATAAAGAGTCTTTCAACAAGAGTGTCCTATTTTTAACATGTGATAGCTGCCGTTGTTATTGAATTACAACAGTCATTTTTTCATGTGGTTACAGTTTTATTGACAAATAGTCATGGAACGTTACAGCATTCAGCAACGCGTAGAAATTGTGAAAATTTATTATCAAAATGGATTATCTGTTCGCCAAACCTTCCGTGTATTGCGTGAAGCTTGCGGTGTGCATAATCGTCCCTGCGAGAGAACGATTCGGCGTTTGATCGATAAATTTGAAAGAAGTGGTTCTGTCAGCGATCAAAGAACGCCTGTACGTAATCGACGTAAGCGCTCCAACGAAAACATAGGCGCCGTTCGTGAGAGAGTACGCGAGAACGGAAACAAATCAATTGCTCATCGAGCGCAAGAATTGGGGCTTTCGCTGACCACAACTTGGCGAATTCTGATCTGAACTTGAAGTTTCACGCTTACAAAATGGTGTTAACTCAAGAACTAAAGCCCAACGACCATAGGTTGCGCCGTGTATTCACTAACTGGACTATGGAGCAATTGGAAGCTGACCCGGATTTTTGTCGAAAAATCATCTTCAGTGACAAAGCCCACTTTTGATGGATAGTTGTGTTAAGAAACAAAATTTCCGCTATTGGAGCAATTACAATCCAATGCAAATTCAAGAACGACCACTTCATCCCCAAAAGGTTACTGTGTGGTGTGGATTTTGGTATGGTGGAATCATTGGTCCATATTTTTTCCAAGATGAAGATTTTTAATTTTTTTTATTTATGGACGCTCTTTAACTGCTGTGGTCCTTAGCGTCCCATTCTATATTGGGCGTCAAAAGACCGGAAATTTTGCTCAGAAGCCCCTTTATCAGGCTTGAGGTTCTTTTACGTGCCGTAAATCTACGACACGGGACCACGGCTTTACTTTCCTTCCGAAGGAAGCCATGCTAAGGATTTTTACGCCCTCCGCCGGATTTGAACCCGCGACCTTGGGAACTACAAGATGAAGATGGAGAAGCTCTAACTGTCAATGGAGAATGATACCGGCTCTTATAAGGGACTATTTTTGGCCTCAATTGGATGGTATGGATCTCAGAAACATCTGGTTCCAGCAAGATGGTGCCACATGTCATACTGCTCTCGAAACAATCGATCTTTTGAAGGAGAATTTCAGAGGTTTCATCATTTCCCGCGGTGGTGATGTTAACTGCTCCCCGAGGTCATGTGATTTAACGCCGTTGGATTACTTCTTGTGGGGTTATGTTAAATCTCGAGTTTATGTCAACAAGCCAGAAAAAGTAAATGATCTTATGAATAACATCACCCGTGTTATTTGTGAAGCTAGACCTAATTTATGTTCTTCTGTTTTTGAAAATTGGGTCAAACGTATACGGGCAACCCAACGAAGTCGCGGCGGTCACTTAACTGATGTTCTCTTCCACACGTAGTGACATTAATTATGTTCCAAAATAATAAAGAAATAAATCGCTATCATTTATAGAACGTGTTTTATTTAAGTTCAAAGATAGGACACTATTGTTGAAAGACCCTATAGTTTCATTACACATTTTGTTAAAAGTACAAGGGGACAGAGGAAACTGAATCGATAGGCAGATGTTTAAATACCGGGTCCCTACATGCTGGCATAGAAATTCTAAACGCTTTTCATGACACCACAAGAAAGAACTGAATAGCGACAGCACTTTAAAGGTGAAAAAATATAGAAAAATTCAAACCAATAAAAACAGATATTTCGGAAATGGCTGGGGCAGCACAAAGATTATTGGAGGTTGTGTCTTATAGAGAGATCTAATTTTCTGTGTATAAATTTTTGTTAATCTCTTATAGAATATTATACAAATTCTTTATGGATGAAGAGGTCTTCATAGGCTACTCCCGGAAAATTCATGATATACATATATGTTATTTGACATATCTTAAACATATATATATATATATATTTTAAATAAAATTCATTGTGAATGAATGGCCTTTTGATCCTAGTTAGGGAATCACATGAAAGGCACATTCAGAACTTGATTTCCTCTAAGAATGAATATATTAACTAGCTCATCATTAAGTTTCTGCCCAAGAGCAGGCTCTTGTCACGTACCACTTCCTCCGTGTTTCCTGGTTTCCATTTCTCGCTTCTCTGCAGATTATTTTAATATTGTCTGTTATCTGTTACTTTTACTGAACTGAGCTTTTTTTCCATACACCATTCCTTCCCGTACAACTGTTAGCAAGCAGTTTCTTCTCATCAATGTCCTATCTAATTTATTTTCTTCTTTCGATGAGTTTTGGCATTACGCTGTCTTGATCAGTCTTCATAAGAGAAGACGTAGCCCATGATATGGACATTGTTGTTATTTTTTAAGTATAAGCTACATGTGATTTGCTAATACAATATGAGGCGAGTTTTGGAATAGCAAGTTCGAAGTTAGATAAATATCATCATATACAACTACGGACTAGACCACAGGGCCTGTTCCTCTCCACATGATGGATGTTTCTTATTAAAATTGGTCTTTTCATTTCTTCCGAGCGCGTCCAATATCCCCTCGTCCTTTTGATTTATAATAATTTACTATTTTAGGGATGCGATTGGATCCATTCCATTTACATGGTCAATTTGCATTTGTCAATTATTTCTATAATGCTTGCAATTCCAAGTTCTTCATGAACATCCGATTTTGTTCATGGTATAATATTTTAAGTCCACATAATGGTCCCAATAATCTCATTTCTGCTGCCTCTATCCCTTGGTTTTGCTTCTTTGTTAAATATCAAGTTTATAATCCACAGCATAGCGATGGTATAGTTAAGAGCTTATAACATTTCAAAACAGTTCTGACTCTTCTAACAAATGTTTTTTTAATGCTTCTAATAGTTGCTGGAACTTGGATAACTTAACATCCATATCATGAATGTAGCCATAAGCACTGAACACTCAGGGGCGTCATTTTAGGAGACGGGGGTTCAAATGTCCCTCCAAGTTACGAGAATTAATTAGGCTACTGGTTATTATTGCTCTACCAAAAGAAAAATTACAACTGTACTTTTAATACAAATATTTCACACTTAAGAAATAAAAGATTAAGTATTCTTTAAAATCCATATGAAAATTCAAAAACTACTTTAGGTAATCTGGATCATCCCCACACAGAAATTTAAATTACATTACTTGTACAGTCTAAGTAATTAAAGGTATTTACTTGTGCAACTGGTTCATTATTCATAACGATTTTTCTTCTAAGTTACGTAAATATAAATAAAGAATCGTGAACATTGTCTATTTTAGTCTAGCATAGCAAACATTGTTGGCTGAATATGTGAGCAGTCCATTTTGCACATTTCAATAGCAACCTGACATGGAACCATTTTTCCGCCAGTATGCAATCCATGCACCGGTTTGTGTTACTTTCTCAGTTTGCTAGGATTTGCCTGCTGTTATGTTACCCGCTTTACAGTTGTGCCAAAGAAGCTGCCTAAGCGAAATTTATCTGGGAGCTCTAGTAATATTGTAGTGACTGTTTCAGATTCGTTGATAAAGTAGGTTCCTTTACCTTAGGTGTGACCCTATTTGTTTATGGGAGGAATCTTATTCTTATTCATTTTTACTTTCTCTACTACGTATAGTAAGTAGGGGAAGTATTGCATTCCACCCAAAAATTCGATACCGAGATTTCACCGGAAATACATGTTTTGAGACCCCCTGAATCCAAAAAATCTTATGTGTGACACTCACATGACTTTCTCTGCTCTTGTACAAACTATTTTTACAACTCTTATTCTGCATCTACTTCATGTTAATCGAGATAAACATTTGCAGAGTCTATCTTTTTGCTAATTTTCTTGTAGATGTAAGGGGAATATATATTTACAAGGGCAATATAGAAATACAGTAGCCTTTAAGCACATACATATCTCTTAATAGCTGGTTGCTAGGTGCAGCGCCATTCCCTTTGCCACAGATTAATACTCTTTGCATAACGAATTCCCATTTGAGAAAATAAGTATTGAAAAATTTAAGAGAATAACAAGCAATATCTCGAAAATGGTTCACTCAACAAAAACAATGCATATGGCATAAATTGTGTATTTTAACGCGATGTACATTTTTTGTGAAGTAAAATTTTCTCTATCTCTTATGGTTTACCAGTTATGCAAAAGTCGTTCACAATAAAGAATACTTTTGGAGACATTCCCAGGAAATTCAAGATATACATTTTGTCATAAAAATATCTTAAATATATGATATTTTAATCAAAATCGTTAGAGGCATTTTTGAGAAAATTACAATTTTCAAAAAATCTTCCATGTAAAGGGTACTCTGGGCTGGGGGGATTTTCTTGAAACTCTTCGTGTCGCATCCTTGGAAGATACTGAACATAAATACCAAGTTTGGTGTTTATCCGACTGTTCGTTTCTGAGTTATGCTGTTCACAGACAGACACACACAGACACACACACGGACATGTTTCCAAAAATGCTTTTTTTGGATTCAGGGGGTCTCAAAACATGTATTTCCGGTGAAATCTCGGTATCCAATTTTTGGGTGGAATACAATACTTCCCCTACTTACTATACGTAGTAGAGAAAGTAAAAATCTGATGTCTTACACTCACATGACTTTCTCTACTCTTGTAGAAACTATTTTTACAAACGTTTATTCTCCATATGCTTCATGTTAATCGAGATGTCAATCTTATTGCTAATTTTCTTGTAGATGCAAGGGGAATATGTTAGGTTTTAAGCGATAGTTAAATATTTTAAGTGCTGGTTGCTATGTGGCGCATTCCATTCTCTTTGCATGTCTAGGACATAAAAAATGAATAACGAATTTGAGAAAAAGTATAAGTATTGGTAAATTTAAGGGAATAACAAGCCCTATCTCGAAAACGGTTCACTCAACAAAAAAAATGTATATGACATAAATTGTGTATTTTAACGCGATCTACATTTTGTGTGTAGTAACATATTGTCTATCTCTTATGGTTTACCAGTTATGCAAAAGTCGTTCACAATGAAGAATACTTTTGGAGACATTCCCAGAAAATTCGAGATATACATTTCATCTCTCATGTCAATATTTTAAACATATGATGTTTTAATCAAAATCGTTAGAGCCATTTTTGAGAAAATTAAAATTTTCGAAAAATGTTCCATATAAAGGGTATCCTGGGGTTGGGGGATTTCCTTGAAAACCTTCCTGTCGCATCCCTGGAAGATATTGAACCTAAATACCAAGTTTGGTGTTTATCCGACTGTTCATTTCTGAGGTATGCTCTTCACAGACAGACAGACACACAGACAGACACACAGACACACACACGGACATGTTTCCAAATTTTTTTTTGGATTCAGGGGATCTCAAAACATGTATTTCCGGTGAAATCTCGGTATCGAATTTTTGGGTGGGATACAATACTTCCCCTACTTACTATACGTAGTAGAGAAAGTAAAAAGACTTTTTTAGAAACATGTCCGTTTGTGTCTGTGAACAGCATAACTCAGAAACGAACAGTCGGATAAACACCAAACTTGGTATTTAGGTTCAGTATCTTCCAGAGATGCGACACGAAGGTTTTCAAGTAAATCCCCCACCCCAGATTACCCTTTACATGGAATATTTTTCGAAAATTTTAATTTTCTCAAAAATGGCTCTAACGATTTTGATTAAAATATCATATGTTTAAGATATTTTTATGACAAATAAAGTGTATATCTTGAATTTTCTGGGAATGTCTCCAAAAGTATTCTTCATTGTGAGCGACGTTTGCATAACTGGTAAACCATAAGAGGAGACAAAGTTTTACTACACAAGAAATGTACATCGCGTTAAAATACACAATTTATGTCATATACATTTTTTGTTGTTGAGTGAATCATTTTCGAGATATTGCTTGTTATTCCTTTAAATTTTCAATACTTATTTTATCAAGTGGGAATTCGTTATTCATTTTTACTTTCTCTACTACGTATAGTAAGTAGGGGAAGTATTGTATTCCACTCAAAAATTCGATACCGTGATTTCACCGGAAATACATGTTTTGAGATCCCCTGAATCAAAATAAGCATTTTTGGAAACATGTACGTGTGTGTCTGTGTGTCTGTCTGTCTGTGAACAGCATAACTCAGAAACGAACAGTCGGATAAACACCAAACTTGGTATTTAGGTTCAATATCTTCCAGGGATGCGACACGAAGGTTTTCAAGGAAATCGCCCAACCCCAGGATACCCTGTACATGGAAGATTTTTCTAAAAGTTTAATTTTCTCAAAAACGGCTATAACGAGTTTGATTAAAATATCATATGTTTAAGATATTTTAATGTCAAATAAAATGTATATCTTGAATTTTTTGGGAATGTCTCCAAAAGTGTTCTTCATTGTGAACGACGTTTGCGTAACCGGTAAACCATAAGAGATAGAGAAAATTTTACTACACAAAAAATGTACATCGCGTTAAAATACACAATTTATGTCATATACTTTTTTTTGTTGAGTGAACGATTTTCGAGATATTGCTTGTTATTCTCTTAAATTTTTCAATACTTTTCTTAAAAGGGAATTCGTTATTCATTTTTTTGTCTTTGATATGCAAAGAGTATTAATCTGTGGCAAAGGGAATGGTGCTGCACCTAGCAACCAGCTATTAAGAGATATGTATATGCTTAAAGGCTACTGTATTTCTATATTGCCCTTGTAAATATATGTTCCCCTTACATCTACAAGAAAATTAGCAATAAGATAGATTCTGCAAATGTTTATCTCGATTAAGATGAAGTAGATGGAGAATAAGCGTTTGTAAAAATAGTTTGTACAAGAGTAGAGAAAGTCATGTGAGTGTAACACATATTTTTTTGTCTTGGATATGCAAAGAGCATTAATCTGTGGCAAAGAGAATGGTGCTGCACCTAGCAACCAGCTATTAAGAGATATGTCTATGCTTATAGGCTACTGTATTTCTATATTGCCCTTGCAAATACATAACAAGGGGAACATAGTACGCCTTAAGCGAAAGTCAAATATTTTTAGAACTGGTCGCTATGTGTACAATGTAATTCTCTTTGCATGTCAAAAGATCGTTTCTGAAAATGTTTATCTCGATTAATATGAAATAGATGGAGAATAAGAGTGTAAAAAAAGTTTGTACAAGAGTAGAGAAAGTCATGTGAGTGTAACACTTCAGAGTTTTATTTATACATAAGCTTCTGTCGTTACTTTTATTTTAAGAATAACCACAGTTCTTTACGTGGCTGCAAACGTCAAACGGCCTTATATTTCCAGGTTCCATTGTTTAGTAAGTTCTATTATGGCGTTAAGTTAAAAACTATTCAAATTTAACATTCAGAGCTTATTGGTATAGCACATTTAAAGCAGTTCATCATTAAAGTTTGAATTGCAAGTACAGAAAATGTTTTGCTACCTTCGTTCTTTATAATTTCATACTACGTTCTCATGTTCTTAATTATTCTAAAATTTATTGCGCTTAAAAATTTACTAGGTGAAAGAATTGGTAACCTCTCTAATAACTATTTTTAAATTTATTTTACAATTCAAAATGCTCCTTGCGACCATTTTTCGTGCATGTTTTTAAATTCTCATTCTTAACATGCAATAGTGAATTAACATTAACTTTGTCCTTTTTTTTTTTTTTTTTTTGTAAGTTCGAGTAGTCAACCATTTAAACTTAAATAATTAAGTCTCTATTGATCTGATCAGTTCAGGTTTGAACCAAATCACATTTTTTATATTGTTCTTAAAACAAACTAAATTTTGGGGTCTTAGACTCTAGTGGCTTACTGTATGGATCATATTTTTAACATTAAAACTTTACTTCTATAAATATGATAAAAATTAATTTATCATTAACGGTTCAAGGCAGATCTAATAAACTGTGCACGTGGCATTAGTATTCCATTATCATGGGCAGATGAAAATGCAAGTTTGATACAGAGACTACGAACCGTCTGCGAGGTGCTTTTTCTGTCCGCGTCCTCTGCGTTCATAGTAGGGCGCGGATCAAACCATACATTTTAAAAACTGCTTTTAAAGGCTTTACTTACCAACTTTATGAAAGGAGATTATGAAACTGGCCACCGTCGTTGTCCATACATTTTCAGGCACCTCTATAGGAAGCTATTCATCACTTGCCGTAGTTCACTTTGAGAAATGTTGGCAATTTCCTGGCGGATATTTTGTTTTAATTCTTCCAGGATGTGTGGGTTTGTCTTGTACACTTTATGTTTCAAGTTATCCCAGAGACAGAAATCTCAGGGGGTTAGATCGGGGGACCTAGAGGACCACAAATCCCTACTAATAGTTCTGTCCTCAAACACACCTTCAATTGTTCTCATCGAAATATTGGCCGTATCAGCTGTTGCAGAGTCTTGTTGAAAAAAGACAAAATCACACTCCCTGTCTGTTAATTCTCTAAAAAAAAGCGGGGCCAAAATTTTATTCACATAATATGTACGGGCGTCAACTACTGACTCGAAAAAAATGGCCCTATAACTCTTTTTCCGCTCATGGCGCACCATTCGCCACGTTTTTCGTCATGAAGGGGTACTTCATAAACAATATTAGGTTTGGCAGAGCTCCAATAACGAATATTTTGTGTACACACATATCCATGAAGATGGAATCAAGCCTCGTCCGTGAAAAATATTATACATGGGTCTATTTGTACATTAATGAGACTCCACTCACAAAATGTGCCCCTAATTACAGGATCACCTGGTTGAAGAGCATGTGCCACAGTAATTTTATATGGTTTTAACTTCAGCAATTTGGTAGCTCTTCGCTCAGAGCCATAAGAAATACCTGCCTGTTTGAAATACGCCTAAGTGATTTTTGGAGGGTGTTCTCCAAACGATGATCGATGTCGTCTAATATTTCTTCGGTAAGTACCGTACGCCGTCTTTTAGATTTCTTAGCCTAAACACTTCGTGTGACCTGAAATTTATTGTAAAGTTCTTGGTTTGTTGCTGACCGAGTTAACACATACGAATCATAAATAAATGCACGGTGTGCAGTAGAAAACATATACTGAGATATAGTATACTTTGTGACAGTACAGAACAAAATAATAAACAACTCGTAATAACTGCTACATCACATCACCGTCAACTCAATACTGCATTTAACACTGAAGAGCAAAACCACGTCAACAGCGTGACCTTGTTTATAGCAGCAGTACGTTATCATGCTTCCACACGCCCAGTGGAAAAACACCGCGCAGCCGGTTCGTAGTTTCTTGGCTCACCCGATGCAGTTAGGATTTTCACAGAAGCATTACCTTAACATATTGTTCTAAGATTTAGGATACCACTTCATACTGTGACGCAGCGGCTATGACCCAAGGTTATCGGAAGGTCGGTGCCGGGCGGTCCGAGTAAACAACGATAATGGTCGCTTGCCAGCGTAAACACCGGCGCGGTATCGGCAGATAAACAGAATCTTTTGAAAGTGTGTCGAAATAGTTCTAGAACATTCGAGAACCTTCTGTGGAAGATTCCACTGCCTATATAAGCGAGCGTTCTGGCGCAGTCCAGTTGCGAGTCGAGTGCGAGAGCTGTTTAGTCAGTGTGCGAGCGAGTTAGCGACTGCGTTTCTGGTGCGACATTAAGAGCGATTCTCGGAGCGAGTTGGTGACGACTGTTGCGACGTACAGCGACTGCTACTACGGAACGACGGTTCGTGGAGGTCCTGTGTTCGACTCCCAAGTAAAGCGAACCGTCTGGCGCGAAGAGGCTACGTGACGAAAGAAATGAAGTGACGGAGAATTGAACTAGTTCACTTTAGTGAAGTGACAGGGCGAAGCGAACTCTCACTAAAGGTGAACTATAGAAAACGAAAGTGTGAATGAAGTGAACCGGATAAGAAATTAGAAAAGTGACAGTTGAAAAACTCAGTCACAATACATTTCATATTTTCCTACTTCGTAAACATTTCTGTCTTGCGCACTAATAAACGTCTTTCACAGCTGCTAAAATTTTTAACTCTTTACGTTAACGCATTGGAATGTGGTTTACAAAATGCTATGATTAACTAATAAAATCTATACGAAAGTGCATTGCCCAGAGCTATTTGTCATTGTTATCTTTCCTCTAACAACACCTTTTCAGTAATAATCTTGGTGAAATAGCTTTTTCCATCCATACAAATCTACAAATAAGCAAAAAAGAAGTATAGGTAATATTAAAACAAAACAGCTCCTACTTAATTTTCAAATATGGACTTCAATATTCGTAAATAATCCTGAAATGAGGAATGACTTAATGTCATTTAAACGCACTTTGTATTTTTACAGAAGCTTAGTTTATTGAAGAGCTTCACTTTCTTTGCACAAGTTGAACAGCTGATTATTTCCGCAATGTAAAACTCTACTTTGTCATATACATGGTCCCTAAGCAAATTCTGTAAGCGTTTCATGCCTCAAAAGCTTCAGAATCTTCGTCGGACAAGTTTGTTGAATTAGCGGTGAGCTACGTATAGAAAAAATCTTATACGATCTATTCATATGACTTATCTCTCTTCACTTTTCTAAGTATCATACTTACAAAAGCTTGTTATTCTACCTACTTCTTGTTATCGGAGATAAATTTCATTACACATTTACATATTTTGTGGCAGGTTTAAGAAGGATACAGTAGGCTGAAACGATAGTCAAGAGTTTTAAAAAGCGGATCACTATGTGATGGCTTTGAAATTTGATGTTCTTTACGTGACAATTAGAAAAAATCTGATGTGTTACACTCACACGACTTTCTCTACTCTTGTAAAAACTATTTATACAAACGCTTATTCTCCATATACTTCATGTTAATCGAGATAAACATTTGCAGACTCTATCTTATTGCTAAGTTTCTTGTAGATGTAAGGGGAATATATATTTACAAGGGCAATATAGAAATTCAGTAGCCTTTAAGCACATACATATCTCTTAATAGCTGGTTGCTACGTGCAGCACCATTCCCTTTGCCACAGATTAATACTCTTTGCATATCAAAGACAAAAAAGTGAATAACGAATTCCCTTTTAAGAAAATAAGTATTGAAAAATCTAAGAGAATAACAAGCAATATCTGGAAAATGGTTCACTCAACAAAAATAAATGTATATGACATAAATTGTGTATTTTAACGCGATGTACATTTTTTGTGTAGTAAAATTTTGTCCATCTCTTATGGTTTACCGGTTATGCAAAAGTCGTTCACAATGAAGAACACTTTTGGAGACATTCCCAGAAAATTCAAGATATACGTTTTATTTGTCATGAAAATATCTTAAACATATGATATTTTAATCAAAATCGTTAGAGCCGTTTTTGAGAAAATTAAAATTTTCGAAAAATCTTCGATGTAAAGGGTATCCTGGGGTGAGGGGATTTTCTTGAAAACCTTCGTGTCGCATCCCTGGAAGATACTGAACCTAAATACCAAGTTTGGTGTTTATCCGACTGTTCGTTTCCGAGTTATGCTGTTCACAGACAGACACACAGACACACACACGGACATGTTTCCAAATATGTTTTTTTTTTGTATTCAGGGGTTCTCAAAACATGTATTTCCGGTGAAATCTCGGTATCGAATTTTTGGGTGGAATACAATACTTCCCCTACTTACTATACGTAGTAAAGTAAAAACGAATAACTACAAATCACTTAAAAAAAGCATAAATTTTTAAAATTCAAACCTATAGCATATATCGGTAATGGTTAACGCCACAGAATATTTTATTTGATATATACTGTGTGCTTTGTGAGTTCTGCATTTTCTGTGCTGTTAGATGAAGAAGGTTGTAATATTGTATTGCTGCAGTTGGAAAACCAATTTGAAGAGGTATTGTTTCGTTATTTGCCTCAGGTATGGTATAAAGTTTCCGGTGGCCTTCGCCCCAATGTTTAAGAATCAACTTTGTATTTTTAATGTTTCTTTAAATATTATATATTTATGTTTGCCTCGGCTGCGTCAGTATTAATTTGTAGAAACATGTGTCTCTTTGCAGGGGGTGATGCGGCTAAAGAATGTAGGCTTACACAAATTATATATTTTATTTCTTTTTTGTTAACCCTTCACACGATTAAATAACACTTCACTGATATAGAGAGCTGTGAGATTCTTTTATTAATTACTTGCACTTTTTAACACGTAAACTTTATAATATTCTCGCCGATATGAATTTTATATCTGTCACACTGAATACGTATTTAAATGCTCGGGAACACGTCTCGCGTCCGGTTAGGAACACTGTCTACAAGCAACTGCGCCTGAATCTGTACAATTTGCTCTATTTCAGTTTCTGGTTCGCTATTTATAAACTGTCTCAAAAGTTACATTGTTGCTCCAAGAATTTGTAGTAGCATTATTTGAAGTAGATTATATTTGTTAGCCCCACGTTGGAAGCCAATTTGAAGTAGAATTTATTTGTTAGTAGTTGGCAGATGCTTCATGTTTATCTGCCCCACATATGGGAGCCAATTTGTCGCGGTCACTTTGTGTTATCTTATTGCTGAGCGCCTGTTATTGTTTTACTACTTTGAGTTTTGGGTTCTTTGTCCTCAGGCTAGCTATTATTATTATTATTATTATTATTATTATTATTATTATTATTATTATTATTCAGTCGAGAAAATCTCTTAAACAGGGTGTGTAAACGGAAAGGATTTATTACTGAAAGATAACACTTAAAAAAGAACTTGTTTTTACACTTTTATTACCGTCACAATTAATTAATTTCACATATTGACTCTTGATACACGCCAGATTGAAACTGTTACATTTTTTAATCCCACTATAATCACTTATTTACTGCACGTTATTAATTCGCGTATTTCACATTTATAACAAACTTTAAGACGCGAGAGATTCTGTAGAATTGCGCGACGTATAACGCGTGAACGATTCTCTTAAACTGTGCGACGTATAACCTTTGTATGATTCTATTGGACTGAGCGACGTTTACCTCGTGAATTATTCTGTCAAACTGGGCGTTACCCGTCTCTGGCACGGAATTTATACTCCCTCACCCCAATATGCCTAAAGATTATAACAGAGCTGCTATTGGTTAATAAAACGCGCCAACATTAGCGTCTATGATAATGGCTTCCTACTCAGAGTAGAGTAGCTCTGATACCCCCACACAGAAAATGTTCACAAGAGAACCATTAGTTGTCCCACTCTGCGTGGGATATACTTTATTGTTCACACTTTGGTATTCACATATTTATATCCAATCAAAATTACGAACACATATGCTCTAGGGAAGAAATTCCCTCCATTTTTAAGAAAGGCACGCTACTCTGACGTCATTTGTCTCTTCTAATTAATAATCAACCCACCCCCTCGCTCATTGTTGCCCGCTCTTATTGTCAGTTTCAGGAGGTCGTGTAAACTTATTTCCTAACAATGCTTATAATTAACAAACATCTCAAATCAATGTCATACAATAATGTTAATTTACACTACAATAATTCTGGCAATTAGTGTTGTGATATAAAATACTGCGTCATATTAAGCTTTCCAATTCATTATTGCCTCATGGTTACCACATTGTTACCTCATTGTTAGCAACTTTTGACCTATTATTATCACAGCTCCTATATTGTTAAATTACCTAATACATTCACATAACATTATTAAACATGTACATAATAATATAAACATAATACAATGACTGTTACATACATTTCACATGTTATTTATACATATTGCTTTAAGGCGGGCTGCTATTAAATTTTATATTATATAATTAGACTGAAATTATTTAAGTGTTAAAAATACTGCCTCATAGATTTTGTGTATCTCTTACAGTTTACCAATTTACAAAATTAGTTCAAAACTAAGAGGCGCAGAGAATTCTAGATAACATTTTGTCATATATTAAACACAGGATATTATAATGAAAATCGTTAAAGCATGTTTATTAATCAAAATAGTTAAAGAAAATCAGAAATAACGAAACCTTTTCCATATAAAGAGTAGTTTGGGGAGGGGCGGTCCTTCAAAATCTTCGTGTCGCATCTTTGGAAGATGTTGAACTTAAATACCTAGCTTGGTATTCATTCTACATACTTTTCGTTTCTGAGTTATGCTGCACGCACACACACAATCGGACGGACCTTTTCTATTTTTCACATTAAGGGGGCCCCAAAACACGTATTTCCGGTGAAATCTGGATATCGAATTTTTGGGTGGAATGTAATACTTTTTGCATCTACTAGGTCGAGAAAGTAAAACGACATTGGAATAGTTAATGCCAAAATACTTCTTGGTGGCAAAGGCAGAATTTCATAAGGATAGACCTTTGGTAACACACGGTACAATGTGAAGGGTACAAGTTGTGATCATCTACTGTTGTCTATGGTGTTGGCATTGACGTAATGGAATAATGTTGCTTTTAGTGTGTCAACACTAATATCTAGAAAAAGAAGAAGTAAAGGCACTGTCCCCGTTAATTTTGTGGACACAAGGCACTCTGTCTACTTAATCGCAAGTTAAGCGAAACGCATATGATCTCAAATTAAGAAAAGAAAACAAAAAATCTGAATGTTCCTCATCTTGCCAATGAAGCAGAGTCTCTGTGTCCGGCAAAGTTAAAGGAGGGGCGTTGCGAAGATTAGTCTGTGTGATGACGTCAGAAGATTCTAACTCCTCCCGGCTGCTGCAGTGGCGTGCATTGCTGAAATATTCTAAAATTTCCACCACAGGTAACATTACCCAATACTACTGACGTCGAGGTTGGCACACGGGAGGATTTAAGGTTAAAATCCGCGTTCTGACCAACCCAAAAAGGGATTCCAGAGGTATTTGTTCTAGCCACACCGCTGCACACGATTGCACGATACGCAACTGGAACGCACTAGTAAGCACGTGAGAACTCCAGAAACTATAGACTCGAAGCTAGCTTTACTGTATACTCTTTTATCGTTGTTTTTTCTTCAGGACTTTATTCCAATGCACACTTATTACCGGCAGATGGCCTTAGAATTGCCTATTGTACCATCTGTTTTTATTTCTAAAGATGGTGACCAGCTTTAGAGTTTCCTGCTGTTACTTTTCAACTTTTAGCCTGATAGAAAGGGGATAAACAAATAACGGCATATGTGAAGTCATTCTTGGCTTAATGAGATAATCACATGAATTCGTTGCCATTTTACTTGAAGTATGGTGAAAAGTTCATGTGCTGTTGGAATAAGGATCAGAAACGGGAGAGGATTTTAGCACTGTGGCCAAGGCCAAGCCTATTGCGCTACTAAACCTCCGGGAGGAAGGGAAAGGGTGAGGGTGAGAGGGTATGAATAGTGGCCAGATATGATGCCGGCAGCGCAGCGGGGTCCTTAACATTACCAGATTGAACATCCCCGACGTCCTTTCGTTGGCCCCCTGACCTCATGGAGAAGTTCGGGAGAGGATTCCATGACAGAGAAGTAGTTCGTTCACGGCATACCAACGTCCACCCTGGCTTGCCTTGCGGCCTTGAAAGATGAAGAAGATGAGGGACAGGAAACTTTTGGTAGTATAAAACCCAACCCGGCATTCGGCTACTTACCTGGGAGAACCACGAAGAAAATCCGATACTACTACAACGGGAATCAAACTTGATACCTCTCAAATGCGAGGGTACTCTCAGACGCTATCGCCTGAGCTAGATACTTGTGCTACAATAGGAGAATATTTACTGTTGCCAAGTAAAAGAAAACAGATTCCTATACAATGCAGTCGTACAATTTGTAGTAACGGAAATGGAACGAATTCGTTTGGTTTTCTCACCACATAATATTCATAGGTATATCCACATAATTTTACACATCATTGTTTTCCGGTCATCACACTAGATGTAAGTATTCACACGTATCCTGTGTTAATTGGTTGGGTACCGAAGCACTTTGTTGCTTGATAGCAGACTTTCCCCTTCGTTTTGCTCCATTTTCAGCCAACTGCAAATACTGGTCGTTGACGAGTGGTGTGCTGCGAACATGAGTGGGCATTCAAGCCTTTATGGAGTGAACCAGCAACCAATCACCATATTTGCTGGCTTGTTTGCTTGTATTGATGTTTCGTATCTCTTCCTTATGGGAGACTTGTACCGACACCTTGTCCGACGACGTTAAGACATAGACTTGTGAACGGGAGGTCCGCGGTTTAATTCCCTCCCTGACAAATGTTTTCTCCAGGTTTTCCTCAGTCTTCAGAACTGCAAATGCTGGGGAGTACTTAGGCCTGGAACACTTATTTCCCAGATTTCTTTCTCAATTATCGTTTTATTTATGCATGATCAATAGCCACCGCCTGTGGTGCCGTATATAGCAAGAACAGGCGTTAAACACTATTACAAATTATGAGAAATTTGTTTTCACTGCAACAGACGAACTTTGTTACGTTCTATAGTTTTTACAAAATGTTTTAATGTTTCAAACTTTTTGGCTCTGAAAGAGTGTCTAAACTGTTCTATGCATATCCTCGATCGCTTTTCTGTGACTTCAACGAGAGATTATAACGCTTTGAAGTTTGAGAGTGAAGGCTTTCGAAGTCTAATTTATAATGCCGTCATATCTACAAATATGAAGTTTGGCAAAAGCTTTTTATTTCATACCATTGCGAAATTATTGTTCTACAAACTGAAGTTTGTATCATTAGAATATGATTAAAAAGATGGAGTTAATAAGCTTTTGTAATCACCAGTTTTTATAAAACTATTAAAATAAATCTTGAAAAACACCACAGCTTATAAACTCCAATATCGTTTGTTCTTTCTGTGTATTAAACAATTTTTCTCTTTCAATTTGCCTACTAGAATATTTTAAAGTGAAGACGAGTACTTCTGGGGTCACTGCATGTCATTACTTAAAACAGAGAGAATGAGGATACTTAAAATCTAATAAGCACATCATCTGTCTTTCCTAGATTTGTTAAAACAACAATTTGGAAAAAGAAATTTGACAACATCGCGCTTTCGGTGTCGATGGGTGAGAAAATCTCTGGGAGTGAGGTGGCGCTGTTCCATGGTAGAAGTGTGCTAAGTGGTCGCTTGCTTTGTATCAATGACTTAAGGCAGTTCTTTCTTGCACTTACACTTGCTGACTTTGAAGCGATTACAAATTAAACCAATTTAATTTTACATAATAAAATTTCTTTTCCTTTGTGACATAGCGGTGAAGTACAAAGGTTTACAGAATTGTGAAGACCCAAATTCGAACACGTCACAGGGACTAGCTGTGAATTGCAAATTAGTTAAACCGTTACTTTGGGGAAGAATTGCGGTAGCA
The DNA here is from genome assembly GCA_030765065.1 of Deroplatys truncata. Classification (NCBI taxonomy): domain Eukaryota; kingdom Metazoa; phylum Arthropoda; class Insecta; order Mantodea; family Mantidae; genus Deroplatys; species Deroplatys truncata. The sequence goes on along the minus strand of CM060976.1, from coordinate 190,369,036 downwards.
GGTCTTGCGAAATACATGTAAGTTTACTCCAGTAAACACAGTTTACAAAATGTATTTAGTCGAACCTGTATCTTGATTTTCATAACAACTTACTAGGTTGTTATTTATCCTTTAGTGAGCTTCTGTAGAATCAGTATGGCCAACAAACTCATATCGTAAAGAGGGTCTCCACGAGGTGTACGTGCATACTATCTACATTGTATCTTCTGTAAATAGTAAAACTTGTTAGGGAGGAATAATAAGCGAGAAATTTTTATGTTTTGACTTTATGCTTCATTAGAATCCCCATCCATCAATGGGAAAAGCAACTATGCCGTAGAGTCTATCTACAGAATGTTCATAAACCGCACTTATTCTCCAGGAGCCTATTCTACGGACAAACTGTAGAGAAAAACTATAGAACACATGTTTAGCGCTACGCACTCGCCTGCGCAAAGGTTAATTTGAGTTCAAAGTGTAACTCTGTGTGTGTGTGTGTGTGTGTGTGTGTGAGAGAGAGAGAGAGAGAGAGAGAGAGGAAATAGCGGTAAGTTGACCTTTAGCCAGCTAACCGGGTCAGCCCGCAAAGTAGCAGGCTGACAAGTGGTAGCGTAAACTGTGATGTGATAAGCGCCTTTTCATTGATCAGTTTTTCAGGGCTACAACTTGCGAACTGTTTCACTAGAACATGCGTGTCATAAAATTTGTCTCCAATTTGTTACTGGAATAGGATCCTGGAGAATTAATGCGGCAATTGTAGACACTCTTAATATCGTGGCAATTATTATTCTTGAGTACAACGGTAAAAACAGTAAAAAGACGATTTTTTACTTCAGTTCGTTATGTGTATAGCTCATTATACACGTTAACATCAATTGTGCATCCAAATTCGAAAATTACCAGCACAGATCACAGACAGGTAGGCAGGTGGATAGCTATTGAACATGTTTTCATACTTCCGTCATGTCCAGGGACCCCTTCTAGTCAGGGGAGGGAATGTTACGCCGCTGGTACGATTTCTCCCCAGCTAGGGACATTGCGGCATTAACACAGACAAACAAACCAGAGGGCGCGAATCGCTTGAGCTAGAGAGGCAATGAATCATTGCCGACAGGTTCTGTACTGGCTTCATAGAGGAAGCTACTTTGCTTTACTGCGGCAAATCTTTACCCTCTTCCTATAAAAAGAACCAGCAGCCCACAGAGAAAAAATCTTCGTCAGTTGACAGACAAAAATGAAACAGAAAGCGACAACATCACTTGGTAAAGAAATAAACACATGCTTAATGTGAGGAAAGCGAGTGTAAAGGGAAGTCTGAACGAAGTATGTAATGTTGTGTTAGGGACTTATATTAGAACGACTATCAAGATAAACTAATGCTTTTAAGTTAGATAATTCCCAACCTTAGAAGTGACTGATAAGATTCAAATCCGATTTGTTATGGAGGAAACAAAATTTGAAGTAGGCGTGAAACAAGTTATAGCCCCATGAAAACATAGAGTTCTGTGGACCCCGGACTAATTTGAGTATAATTTCACCCATTTAGTTAATCATTGTCTGATCCATCATATCATATGATCTCATCGATTAAAGCATGTAAAACTAAAAAAATATGTTATTAATCAATGAAAAACAGAGCAGAATTTTTATTTTCTCTACCTACAACGTAGGTACTAGTAGGAGGGCAAAGTATTACACTCTACCCAAAAATGCATGTCGAGAACTCACCGGAAATACATTCTTGGAGGCATCTGAATGCAGAAAAAATATTTTTTAAAATAAAGAAAGATCCGTGTGTGTGTGTGTGTGTGTGCGCTCGCGCGCGCGCGTTGTTTGTGAACATCATAACTCTCAAACAAAATTTAGGATAAATACCAAACTTGGTATTTAATTTCTGCATCTTTCAGAGATGCGAATAAAAGATTTTAAAGCAAATCGCCCAACCCCAACTACATACACTTTACATGAAACATGAAACGACAGGTAAAGCTCTTTTCACACAAAACAAGACATGCAACTTACCTATTTCTTGTATAGGTAACTTGATGTCGTCGTAAAACGGCTGCGTTCCCATTAGGTACAGCACTACTTCAATTACTGACTAATCTGTTCAACCTAATATTTTCATTATGTTGCGTTACAAAAACACGTGAATTTTCTTTTAGAGCGTGATTTTTCTCGAGCTGTTTTAATTGCAGCGCTCATTTGAGCGTTCAGCAGAATCTGAATATTTATGCAATTACCTTTCTTATTGTTATTATTGTTATTATTTATTGACGCTGTTTAACTGCTGTGGTCCTTGGCGTCCCATTCTATATGAAAGACCGGCATTTTTGCTCAGACGCCTCTTTAACAGGCTTGAGGTTCTTTTATGCGTCGTAAAGCTACGATACGGGACCACCGGCTTTACTTCCCTTCCGAAGGAAGCCATGGTAAGGATTTTTACACCCGAAAAAAATCCATCACCCTCCGCCGGGTTTGAACCCGCGACTTCGGCACTAGAGGCTAAACCACGGAGGACGACTAAGCAATGTTCGATTGATGTTCAGAATGTGAGGCAGTATTTTTTAACACTTAAATGATATCAGCCTAATTATATAATATAAAATTTAATAACAGCACCCCTTAAAGCAATATGTATATAATATATAAGGTGTATGTAACTGTCATTGTATTGTGTTTATATTATTATGTCATGTATAATAATGTTATGTGAATGTATTACGTAGTTTAACAATGTAGGAGCTGTGAGAATAGAAGCAAGCTGCTTTCTGTAGCAAACAGAATTATAAAGTAGAAGCCGAAAGTTGCTGAAAATGAGGTAACCTTGAGACAACAATAAATTAGAAAGTTTAATAATGCTACTAATAAGTCTTGGAACAATAATGTAATATTTAAAATAGTTTATAAATAGCCAATCAAAAACTAGTAAAAACTTAAGTTAAACAAAACTATTCTATTGGAGTAGGCTTAGCCAATCAGAGACTTGAAATAGGGGAAATATACAAATTCAGACGGTAGACGCTGAAAGATAGCGTATCCAAGCAGTCAGTCAGATTTGGTACGTGTTCGGTGTGAGACTAAAAAAATTCATTGCGGTGAGAATAATATAAAGGTTATGTGTTAAAAAGTACGATTAACAATAATCTCACAGCTCTATAGTAGGATATATCAGTGAAGTGTTGATTAATCGTGTGAAGGATTAATAAACAAAGTACAATACGATTATAATTTGTGTAAGCCTTGTTCTTTAGCCGTACCAGTCCTGCTAAGAGATACGTGTTCAAGAAATTACTACTGACGCAGCCGAGGCATAAATGTATAATATTTAAATAAACATTAAAATACAAAGATGATTTTTAAACGAAATGGCTTTTGTGACATTTGAAGTAGTTGTAGCCCCACGTATGGAGGCCATCAGAATTCTATACCATTTTCTTTTAAAACTCTTATATAACACTGCACCTTTTCTTTCTACTTTATGTGCCGATACACTAAGAATTGGCTTAGGCCTATCCGTAAATGTCACGTCTCATCTTTAGTCCACCGCATAAAAGATTTTTTTGTAACATACAACACAACGTAATTTTGCGGATTCATTGCAAACTGACAATGGTTTAAATGTTTTTAAGACAAAAGCTTATTGTTGACTTTAATTCACACTGCGAACTTCCAAGATCAGAAACACAACTAATCGCTACGTACAGGTTGTTTTCGCACATGAACTAAACTGACACTGAAAGACCGAGTCCGAGAACTTCAAGTTTGAAAAGTGAGTTGGGGAAACATTGCGTTATCCAAGGGAAAGGATGTTTGCAAGTCTACAAAGTTTTCACGAATGTCAATAATTTCCGAACAGCCTCTACAAGGAGTCTTCCTACCCCAAAAAGTTCAGGACTTTAGTTTCATCGTAGCCTCGAAGCAGGCAGTTTGTGCGATTACATGCAGTCCAAGCTTGAGCTGGTAGCAACCAATCACTGCAGCTGAACATCCCAGAGCTGAGAGTAGCTTCACCAACCTAAGGAGCAGTCACTTGCTCATGTAACTACTGCTTTCCCATTTAGCTCGCTTACAATTGATTTTCCTTATTTCCTACTACTGCTGGGCGATTTTCGCTCTTAAAATACACTGGTGTGCAAAACCTAAGGACGAGATGCGTAAAGTAACACAACAAATGAACTACTTGGTGGAAATAGATGATGGTGCGGGAACATGGTGCCAGAGGTCTCTCACACGTAAACAGAAAGCTAGAGGTCACATGGCGTGAATGTAGCGAGCCTATAGTGCCAAATGAGTCTGGTCCCGCAACACGGGGCAGTTGACGAAACAGGACAAGACGGTGTGTGGCAATTAGCGAGCTGTTACGGTGCACTGTAGTGGTGGTCTTCATTGCAACATGGCCCGTAGACACCATTTGGATGACTTCACACAGGGAAGAATCATCGGGAAACTGGAAGAAGGGCGAAGTGTGACGAGTGTTGCTCAGGAGTTCGGAATTGCTCACAGCATTGTTTCACGTACATGGGGAACCTTCCAAACCACAGGCACAGCTGTCCCAAGGAGAGATGGTGGTCGACCACGCTCAACTGCAGCAGCAGATGACCGCTACATTGTGCAACAGACAAGAAGGGATCCACGCCAAACAGCGGGTGCGAGTGCAACCACATTTAACAGGACAGCTAGGCAAGCAATCTCACGATACACAGTGGCATGGCGACTACACAGAGGTGGTCTCTTTGCCCGACGGCCGGTACGTTGTGTTCCATTGACATCCACACATCGGCAACACCGTTTGCGATGGTCCCAAGAGCATCAAAATTGGACCAACGAGGAATGGAGTCGCGTGCTCTTCTCGGATGAGATTGATTCAGTCTAAGTAGTGATTCTTGACGTACCCTCATCTGGCGAGAGGTGAGAACACGTAATGAACCCAGAAATATCCTTGAACATGATGTTTTGGTTGTCCGGGTGTTATGGTTTGGGGAGGCATAATGTTGCATGGGATGCACCGACCTCCAAATCTTTAAACACGGTACGCTCACTGGTCAACGTTATTGTGATACAGTACTCCTTCCCCATGTGAGTCTTTTCAGAGGTGCAGTCGGGCCTGACTTCATTTTTATGGATGACAATCGCGACCGCATCAAACATCGCAGGTATAAGATCTCTTGCAACGAGAGGATATTCGACGAATGGACTGGCCTGCCCATTCCTCTGATTTAAATTCCATCGAACACCTGTAGGATACTTTGGGGAGACGCATTGCAGTACATCCGAATGCACCAACGACCAGCCAACAGTTGTCAACAGCGCTGGAGGAGGAATGGAACGCCCTACCACAAGAACTGCTTACCAACCTTGTGGCCAGCATGGGAGCACGATGCAGAGCATGCATTTCTGTCCGTGGTGATCATACATTCTTTTAAGCACCATGTATCTGTTTCAGTAAATCTAGAGAGCCATTATATGTTGTATTGGCTTTAGTGTAGCTTATGGTCTATGAATAAAAGTGGCATTTCTGTTCATCTCATGGCATATTTCGTTTAGTTGCCTACTGTAGCATACTGTAGTAGTTCCCTCTATGCATGATATTGTCTCATGTGTCATTGGCGGGAGTTTAACTTATATTGTTTCAGTAATATGTTATTAATTAAGAATTATTTAATATGAATTTATTGGGATTTGATTTTTACATTTTTTTGGAAAAATGCAAGCTTTGTTATAAGCTTATTAAGTAACAAGATGGAAGTGACTAGCCTCTTCCGATGTCAATCCCAGTGGACTTTTTGATGCACCAAACTTCCATTGGTCTACGTGCACATTCGCACTTTGACGTCACACCGAATATTCTAGAACATTTAAACATTCGGTGCTGATTGGCTAAGTCTACCCACTATCAGGGCGTTGGTTCTCCATATTGGGAGAACGGCCACCATGTTGGAATACCCTTCTGGGACGCCGCTAAATCTATTTAAGGGACTGTAGACCTGACCGTCTTGTCTTTTACCGTCGGGGGAACCTCTACATTGTTGTGTGCGTCTTGAGGCGTCGCTCCGCGCTCAACCGGCTACCACTTCTACCACTTCATCTCTTACCTCGCCTAGACACACCATGACACATTTCTTAAGGTAAGGTTTTGTATTAGTAACCCCATAATCAGAATAACATTGGCCAGGATTAATGGAATATATTGCAAATCCCACCTTTGTAAACCAAACATGCGCAACCAACAAATTACTTAATCTTTCTTAATATATTAGTTTAATTTAAGTCCCGTTTTTATCATTTCTCTACCATCTGCCTTTCTTTTACCACCCTCAAATAGCTATCCCCCAGTCGCCGAATCATATTCGCGACAATATGTATGATTCGAGCTATGTTACTTGGCAGTGTCACAGCATGCGAGGATTACTTTCGTCCTTAGGTTTTGCACACCAATGTAGTGATTCGTAAACTTATACTCCTATATGTGAGTAGTGGAATATTTTATGTTTAAATTTTCAAAATAGAGATATTATATTCGTATGTATCTAATTGGAAAACAGCTGCTGTGGCGCTTCACTGGCCTCACCTGAGAAACCGCTCCTGTATAATTGATGAACCATAAGAGACAGACAAAAACGTACCACAAAAAATGCAGATCTCCTTAAACACAATTTCAAACAATTTTTGTGACGACAGCCATTTCCGAGATATCCGTTATCGGTTGGAATTTTTCAGTAAGTAGAGATCGTAAAGTGCTCTACCCAAAAATACTGAGTGGGATGGCTCAGGCGGTTACGTCTGTGGCCCGATATCGGTTCCCGGCGACCGCCCACTCTGGCCCATGGGTTTATCGTGGTTTCCCGGGATCGCTAGGCGAATGCTGAGGTGGTTCATCTTCTACCACGAATCTCCTTCCTCTCATTTCCTGTACCCATCATCTTTTTTGTCATCTGTTTAGGGTTGTAGGACCAGGTGACGGTGTTCGGCGGGTTGCGGTTGGGCGGTGATCTGCGCTCTGTAAACGTTTCTTCCCTGGCGTCGCTGCGGTACCGCTTAGTTAGGTCTCTCCTCAGCGTGGGATTCCGCTCCGAGGAACCCTGGAGTTTGGTGGCTTGTGGGCAGGGACCGTGCGAAGTCGGATGCGTTCTATCTGGAAACCTTAGGGACCCCGTCCATGCTTGCGTCCGTCGATATAGGAAATGGTCGCCCTTCGGGTCTCTTTCCTCATCTTCGCTCCAGGAGTCACGTTGTAAGCACAATGGGCAGAGTGGCCTGCTTACGTTGCTCTGCCCCGCTTCCGGAGGCCCCTCTGTGATACGTACCTTTACCTATACCATTTTCCACCCAAAAATTCGATATCGATATTTCATGATTTCATTGAAATGCATATTTTGAGGTCCCCTGAATAAAATAAATGCTTTTTTGGAAAATGGTCAGTGTGAGTGTGAACAGTTTAACTCCAAAACGAAAAATCAGATAATTAGACAACCGACTCAGCTCTTCCCATGAGTTTTGACCTACGGAGGAACCTTGCCATCTCAGTTACCTTTAGAATTTCTATTTCCAAGCTGCTTGAAAACTAAATAAAATACCAGTCAGATTCTGGTCATTTAATATTGTTTGGAATGTTTGCCAAAATTGTGTTGCTTTCCCCAGGATATCAATATTTGGTCACAATAATTATTTTATCGCCACCGCCAACACCATTACTATTAATGGATACTTTGCAGTGTTTTTGTTTTCCATTATTGGCCTATTATTAAGTAAGAAAAGCCTCACTCTTATTTTCATTTCTATTTTATCCTTTCGTTTTCAAAGAAATCACATTAATTTGCTGGTTAATGAAAAGGCATATTTGCTTTTTCATTTTAATAAAACAGTGCAAAAATAGTTTAACCTTTTCCCTTTCCTCGAATTGGTTAGGTCCAACGCTTTTTTCATTCTTTATTTATTTATTTATTTATTTATTTACTGACGATAGGTGTATGTCAGAAATGGAAATAGTAAACAAATAAAATAGCATGTTTTGGCTCCTGGTAACTGTTTCTGTTTGTGAATATATGTGACGCAGCGGCTATGGCCCAAGCTTATTGGTAGGTTGACGCCGGGCAGTTGCGCGGTAGTGCTCTCAGCCAGTGCAAGCACCACAGGTGCAATCGACAGATAAGAATCTTCTGGAAGTTTACATTCTCTCCGCTTCCATTAGAATGTTCTGTGGAAAATTCCAGGGGCTAAATAAGCCCAGCGTGCTCGCGAGTGAAAGAGTCAGTGATTGAATTAGTCGGTGCGTTTCTGGTGCGGTTCTCCGAGTGAGATTGTGACATCAGTCGCGGCGTACAATAAATGCTGCCACTGTGAAAGATTAGAGAGGTCTTGTGTGCTCGATCATGTCAGTGCATTGACCGGTGAGGTGACAGTGGAAATTGGGCAGTGTCGCACTATAGTACACCGACAGTGATATTACCAAATCCGGATAAGTGCAGCAGTCAGTGACAGGAACCTTCAGGTGAAGGTATCAGATGTGTGTGCTGCGTAGGGGTCATTAATGTTCTACGTCAAAACTCCCAGAATGTCTTGAAAGGATGAGAGGAAGCGACGAGTGATCTGCCCTATAAGAGGAAGAAAAGGAAGTGATTCAGGTTTTTGATGTAGCTGTTGTTTCTGGGCATCTCACGGAGCGCTAGTAGCAATCAAGAATAATCGTATAATCTAGAGACGTCGAAGATGGTAGCTGTTGGCCTTGCCCCACATCTGAAAACAATATGTGATATAATGGGCCGAGGAAGAAGCAAGGAAGGCTAGAGGTCAGGTACATTTGTGAAAGGTTAATTAAGGAGAAATAGTGCGATTAATATGGCACGCCAAGTAAGCTTAATTTTCAGCAGCATCCCATGATGTTTTACAGTGTTAAAATGAACTGAATGCTAACTGAAAATTATTCTAGAATTTTGGGTGTTGAGTGGTGTACGGCAAATAAGAACCCCTCTGTGAGGAATCAAAAGAACCTGGCAAACATGAACAGCACTTTGGAGGTTTGAATGACGGTAGTACAGGGCGGTATTATCTGCGTACAGAACAGTGGGAGCGTGTGCAAGATTTGTGAGATTGTGGCTATAGATTTTGTATATGAAGCCCTGGGGAATCTTTGCATTCATATGGCGTTCAGAAGATTGAGAACCACCAAAATAAATGACATAAGCGCGGTCAATAGGAAAACTACGAATGACACGTAACATATAAAAAGAAAGCCCAATGCTATAACGTGAACCTGGACTATAGCAGCTGAAGGCTCCATTTTTATACCAATTATAATTGGTGGATTTGGTAATTGATTAATTCCTTTAATACTTGGAGCTCCAGATATAGCATTCCCCCGAATAAATAATATAAGATTTTGATTATTAACCCCTTTTTTTTTCTTATTATTAGAAGAACTGTAGAAAGAGGAGCTGGTACAGGATGAACAGCCCATACCTTTTGATGTGTGCATACAGTGAGCTTTGGATATCACTGGTTTTACACATGGTGCCGTTATGATAAACACGTGAAATAAGGCAGGTAGTGTAAAATGGTCTTGGCCATCGTTTATCATGTCAATAAAGAGCAAGTTTACGTGGTGTCAAGGGAAATCTCGTCAAAAAAAACTGGCAACCCTTGTAGGCTTCGTACAAGAAGCTCAAAAAAACAAAAAAACAAAAACATAAAAACCCCCACAAGAGTACTCAGAATGAAATATACGCACGTAGATGGGAAAATGCAATGCTTGTTAAGACAGATTAGCGGGTACTAATGGACACCCACCCTTGAGTAAACATGTGTTCCAAGTGAAGCATTTTCCTGCCCCTTCCTTGTATCATGTAACAGGGAATGAAAGTGATCATTCTTCATCGCCAGATGGAAAAGTTCCAGATCATTGCTATCCACCAAGGCAACCTCTTCTCTGAGGCAATAAAGCCTCTAAGAGTCAACGAATTCTATACGCTTGTATTAATCAAGTTTTTATTGAAGAATAAATATCCAAATAGGCCCTTTTTATTTTAATTTATTTTTATAAAGCAACTGACCACAAGCAAGTCTCGGTATCATTTAAACTTCAGTGCAGACCGTTCTTCATCATTAACTTTTCTCGCAATGAACAAGTAGTGCATGTGCTTGGATAAGCTCACCAGGTCTCCAGCTGTTACTTCTCAACAGATGGGCAAACCTCTTCCCGATCGCGGTGTACAAGGTAGCCTAGGGAGGTCGGTAATGATAACAATAGTAGCAGGACAATCATACATAATACTCTTTAATATTGTTTTTTTATATAGGACGCCGTGGGGCACAGTGGTTTCGTTTCCGACTCTCGTGGTGAGGATCCGGGGTTCAACTCCCTGCTTTTGGGTGGCCGATCCTATCCACGCCTTCACCACCGACTTGCTCATGTGAGGTATCCTCAAGGACCAACGTGGTTCGAAGTCCACGGTAAAAGCTGTAGGGCCTCTCATTCCACCGCCATCTTTATCATTACCCTACATAGGAGGTAACAGATTCCGCCCGCTGAAATGGGTCTAGAGATCGCTTGGTGGAATAAGGTATCCCCGAAGGTAATAGGCATCAGAAACGACGCCGCCGACATTTTTATATATGGAATTCTGGGAGTATTATTAACCTTTTATGTACAACATTCACAACACCTACTCTATCGATTTGCAAATTCATTATTTCTTATGTATTACATTTATATAAAAAGTTATGTATTACATTCATATGACACTCTACCCACTATCATTTACTGTTATATCTCTTCTGCAATCTACTGCTACAAAAGTTTTATTTTTCTATCTATTTTAGGTTAATCGATAAACATTTGCAAAAATGGTTTCGCTACACACTTCGTTGTAGGCAAAAAGAGCTTTAGATTATTATCGCACTAGTGCGATAATCTTCATTGTGACCAACTTTGGTTTCAAGTCCAATCACATGGTAATTAACCTATGTATTTGCTCATGCTTAACAACTCGACTTGGTTTGATTAGGTTTTACTTTTCATTATGTCTTTCTACATGATTAATTTCTCATGACACTCGTATTATCTGTTCACAATAGATATCGTCATACTTCAATTTATCGCAATTCGTTGTAGAGTTTATCTATATATTACAGTGGCAGCCTTCTGCTTTCTTTGATCTAAAACTTTAATCTTTTAACTAGTAGATATAACCTACATAAAGATTAAATGGCGGAAATTATGATTTCAGAAAACACTGAAATGGAAGAGCCGGGTGAAATTACAGAAGCAGCATAAAGAAAAGCACTAGAAGTACCTACCCCAAAAAAATCCAGAAAGTAATATCATATAGCATTTAATCGCTTCATTGGCTGGTGTAAGGTAAAACATGCTGAAAGTAATTTCACTGAAAATGACTGCTAGTGAATCAACAAAACATCAAAACATCTGACATCTCGCTTTTTAAACGTAATTTTTCTTGTTTCAAGAACCGCGTTCTAAACGTGATCCCTGTTAGTTTCAGGAATCAATATAATATTATTATTGATATTTTACAAATTCGAACGCTGTCTAAAAAATAGCAGCGACACGCGGGTTAAAAGTGGTTTTATTTTCTCATAGGATTGCGAAATAAACCCTACTTTTACCCCTTGTATCATAATCAACTATTATTTGACATAAGTTGTGTCCCTTAATGTTATCAACTCATTTTTTGTGGTAATTGCAGAGGCTATTCCCAGGAAAATACACGATATACATGTCATGTAAATATCTAAACGGCATTTTAATCAAAATAGTTAGGCATTTTTGAGGGAATACAAAATTCGAAACATTTTTTATGTAAAGGGTAGTTTGGAGTGAGGGGATTTTACTAAATCTTCGTAAGGCATCTCTGGAGGATACTGAATTTGAATACTAAGTTGGGTTTTTATCCTAGTTTTTGGTTTTAAGTTATGCTCCCTTTCTTTTTTGCCGACATATTGTTACGATTTATTCAGTGAAATCTTGATACCAAATTTTTGGATGGAGTACAATATTTTCTCTACCTTTAGGCACGTGGTAAAGAAAATAAAAGGCTAATCAGTTTGAAGCCGGAACTCGGACGACGTAAACTCTCATGTAATTTCCGTCAATAATGTAATAATAATAATCGGATTGCAATGTAATCCAGGAATAGCTTATTTATAGTCTTAATTTTAGGGAGATTTATGTCCTTTTACTTAGGATTAGGATTCAACGCGCAGAGGGAATTAGCACGTCGACCTACATAGATCTTTTGTACCCATGCCCCGGAGGGCGCCACCGGGAGGGATGGTAAGGTGAGAGGAGACAGAAGGCGGCCGGACCAGGGGGCACGATAGATAGAGGGCAGGGTCCTACCATTTACAGCTTTAAATTCCCCGGATGGGCACTGTGCAGCCGGCTCCCCTTCCCCTGGAGGCCCGGAACCCAGAGATCGCCCCCATCCTGGGGGACGAATGTTTCCACAGAGCATCCTTTTGTACCCATGCCCCGGAGGGCGCCGCCGGGAGAGAGAGAGAGATGAGGCGAGAGGAGACAAAAGGCGGCCGGACCAGGGGGCACGATAGGTATAGGGCAGAGCCCCTACCATTTACAGCTTTAAACTCCCCGGATGGGCACTGTGCAGCCGGCTCCCCTTCCCCTGGGGGCCCGGAACCCAGAGATCGCCCCCCATCCTGGGGGACGAATGTTTCCACAGAGCATCCTTTTGTACCCATGCCCCGGAGGGCGCCGCCGGGAGAGAGAGAGATGAGGCGAGAGGAGACAGAAGGCGGCCGGACCGGGGGCACAATAGGTATAGGGCAGGGCACCTACCATTTACAGATTTAAACTCCCCGAATGGGCTCTGTGCAGCCAGCTCCCCTCCAACTGTGGACTTGCACATCCCCTGGAGGACCCAGAACCCAGAGATCGCCCCATTCCGGGGGACGAAAGTTTCCACAGAGCATCCTTTTCCCCTGCCATGCACACGCCGAGACTTCCGCCGACACGTAGATATAACCTCGAAAGAGACCAAAGGGATGATAGGTGAAATGAAATGAGAATGGAGGTGAAATGGAGAGACAGGTAATGCGCGGAACTTAATGATCCATTCCAGCATTCGCTTAGAGACTACGGGAAACTCCCGAGAAAAACCCATGGGTCAGGAAGGTCGGCCACGGGAATCGAACCCACGACAACCCAAATGTGGGCCACAGGCCTACCGCCTAAGCCATCCTGCTCGGTTGTAGGTAATTTTGATTTAGCGTTTCTTGTATTCATGTCATTTTAAGGATAAAAGAGTAATTTGTAACTATTTGATGTAGCTGTAACGTAATCTTGATGTGAGTTTGCGAAAACATCTTTTGTAAAGCTGAGAGAGCATGTAGCCATAGAAGGGACACTGCAAAACAGGCAAAGACGTTGCAACTAATTCAAATTTCAAATAGAGTCAGATTTTGAGCCTATAAGATTAAAGTTGTAGGAGTCGTAATGTTTGAAACATTGATGACGTTGAGAAGTTAGTCAATCAAAAGTACAAAAGCGAGGAAGGTTCCAGAAACTGTTAGAAGACTATATAAGGATGTAAATATTGGAGATAAGTCAGTGGGGGGATGTAAACTATAAGAGGGCGAATTTCGAAAGTCGGTGCAATAAATTCTCGACAAGAACAATGTGAAATTTAAGACAGTGAACTTACTACAGTTTATGTAATCAATTACAGCAGTGGCATTCACAGGAACTGCTCGAAGCGCTACCATTGGCCTGTATGCATGCAGTACATCTTCGGACCATTGATTGTCGTGTGTGTTCGAAGACTCCTGGCACGTCCGCAATGGTACCAGCAGCAACGCAATTCTAGCAACGAGGTCTGCTTCTGATTCCACACTGGTTTCATACACCAGCTGCTTCATGTGCCCGAGGAACAAATCCAGACACTTGAGGTCAGGTAACCTGGATGGCCAGGGCACAGGGCCACCTCGGCTAATCCATCGATTCCCGAAGGTGACTCTCAGATAATTCCTCACAGCTATGTTGAAATGGGCTGGCGCACCATTGTGCTGGAAGTACACCCTTTGTCTAACATTCAGAGGTACATCCTCCAGCAGTTCAGGCAACACATGTTCCACGAAGATGCGATAGCTCCGCCCGTTGAGGCGGAATGGAAAAATGTATGGTCCAATCAACTTATCACCAAAAATACCGTGCTTCCAAGTAGACCTAGAGCCAACCGTTCGTACATAGAGCATGTTTGAAAGTCAGTATACATTCCCAGTCAGCGACACCGACACAACAGCTTATGTCAGCACCACTCACAAAGTTCCCTAACATTACAAGTTGACTTCAGAGACCATATTATGTTCTTTATCGAAATATATTTGTTTTGATGTTCTCTATCACCTGTTTTAATTTGAACGAGTGGTTTCGGATCACTCTGTATAAATACAATTTTACTAGCTATTGCACATTTAACAATTATCTTTACTCATAAAATTAAAGATAAACAAAGAAAAAACGGAGTTTCGTAATATACAAGTAATTAGAAACTAATGTTTAGTTACATGCATGACACGAACCAACTCAACTGTAACACAAGTACAAGTTTGTACTAATGAGTTCATGGTGGGGAGGGAGAGAAGAATCGATGTTTTCAAGCTCGTTTGATTCGATGACGTACTAATGCAAATTAGCAAAATGTAAATATACCTACTTTAACAAATATTTCGGAAAAGAAATGCTGTGAATAAAAGAATTATTTCACCCATACATACCTTTTAATGAGCTCTTATTTTTTTTTTTCTGAAGTAGGCTTTTGTCTACGTCTTATGGTTTCAAAATTATAGGTATAGGATGTTTCTAAATTAGATCGATAAACTTTAGGATCAGATAACCTTCTTTGAGACATGTTTTAAGGCACTCGTGAGCCACATGCGTGCGTGTATCAAAAGTATAGAAACTCAGAAAGGAATTTGCGGCCCCTTTATATGAGTATAAGGCAAAGTTTACATACAATTTCTCCCATCCCGAACAATAATTGAGTAGAAAAGTATTTTTTTTAACTTCCTCTACTACGTATACTAAGTAGGGGAATTACTGCATTCCACCCAAAAGTTCGATATCGATATTTCACCGCAAATACATATTTTGAGGTGCCCTGAATCCAAATAAAGCATTTTTGGAAACATGTCCGCGCGCATGTCTATCGGACTGCGAACCTTTAAGTTATGATAATCCAAAAACGAAAAGTCGGATAAATACTGAAGTTGGTACTTAAGTTTATTGTCTTCCAAAGATGCGACATGAATATTTTCAAGAAAATCTCCCCACCCCAGTTTATCCTTTATATGGAACATTTTTCGAAAATGTTGATTTTCTCAAAAATGCTTCCATCAATTTTGATTCAAGTATCTTATGTTTAAGATATTTTAATGGCAAATGAAATGTATATCTTGAATTTTCTGGGAATGTCCCCAAAAGCACTCTTAATTCTGAATGACTTTCGCATGACCAGTAAATCGTAAGAGATAGACAAAATTTTACTGCACAAGAAATGTAGATCTCGTTAAGAGACACAATTTGTGTCATATACATTTGTTGTGGAGTGAACCATTTCCGAGATATTCTTTGTTATTTGTTTGAATTTTCCAATACTTACACTTTTTCTCAAATGGGAATTCGTTATTCTTTTTTTTTATGTCCTGGACATGCTAATTATCGCTTAAAGCATATCATATTCCCCTTGCACCTACAACAAAATTAGCAATATGATTAATATCTCGACATCTCAATTAACATGACGTAGATGGAGAATAAGCGTTTGTAAAACTTCTTTGTACAAGAGTAGAGAAAGTCAAGACTTTTTAATTATATGCCGCCTTGTACATTTAGGTTTATATCTGCACCTAACGATTGCCCAATGGCAATAATGTTCACTGATTGAATCTGTAGCAATTGGTCACAAAGCAAAAACAGCAGGAATTGGGCACATGGAACAAGCAATTAGCAAAATCGGTTTCAGGCACTGGATATTAAGGTAGGCACATAAGTATTAATTGCTCATGGTCATGTTTATTATTTTATTAAACAATGCTTTTAAGAGATCCTTAGCTATGCGTATTTAAAGCATGCTGTTTTCGGGGTACACTACGTGCAGCTGGTCTGTTATTGCACCCCAAAAATTTATATTTTTGTTATTATTACTATTATGTTATTTTCGTTCTGTTAGAACTCGTCAATGCGTTTTGTTTTTTCTTCATCCATAATTATATTTCATTATTTACAAGCTCATTCAGCAAGAATTAGTCATATTTCTTCATTATTTAAGTTTATTCTTATAAAACGGAATTTGTCATTAATTTAATTTATGCATATAGGCAAGAGTTTTGAAGCATTTTCTTAGATCTCTGGTTTCCTCAAGATCTTTCAAGCTATTGGCAGTCCTCTTGTCAAGTGTAACTACAGATTTTCTTCGTTTTTTCCCCTGCAAGTTGAGTTCTATTCTGTCGAAAACGAATTCCTGGCATCATCCTTCAAGGCCTTAACTAGGCGAGTATGTTAGGGTGCGGTCTTTGCACGAATTTGTTGAACCAGTGGTTCCATCCTTCGACAGCATTGTTGGTTTTTGACATTTTCCGGGACAGTTTCACTTTTATTAGGTATTGAAGGATTATCCAGCCACCTGTAAGTCTCCTTTTTCTTATTTGGAAGAAGAGCGTATACCACCGGCACGACATTGGTTTCGTGACTTGTACTTCCAAGATCGGCGTGGATGGTGTATGTTTGGATATATTGTTTGCTACAGCTTTTGAAAGCACCGTCCATAAAAAGGTATGCTTTTCTTTTAGTGTAGTTACTCCTTTAGTGCTTGCAAATACCAAAATCCTTTCTTGTGGCACAGAGAAATCGTCAGCTAAAAGAAACGTGCCACCATCGTTCATCTTTAACATTCAGATGGTAAAATGATGTTTTCAGGACTTCCTGGACCTTTCTGCACACCTTGTGATTTTCTCCTAACTCGGTGTAGGTTAATTTTATACACATTTTTGCAAGGCATTTCCGTCACCAGTTCATGTCCGTGGTTATATAACGGACCCATTTCTTCCGTATAAATCGCACACATCGAAGTAATTTCTACTTTTGCTCTCTTTCTTGTATTGGATATGCGCTTCTGAACTTCACGTCCGGCACATGTGTGATATGCGGCACTTCCTTCAAAACGCCGTTATTACTGCTGATTATTCCTCCCGAGCAGTTAAACTTGATACTATTTACACATCTCCAAAAAGTAAGGTTTCCCTTGTTGACTCTTCCTACTCTGTATCGATATCCATTGTAAAGTGCACAAAATTTATCCTTCTGTTTCTATGAGTTCCATGTCAGCAACGGAAAAAATCAAACTTATCTTCCCGAATTACAAATTGAAAGTGACCTCCGCAATAAACGCGGAAAAAGAACATCCTCCTTTCCACTTACCTGAAAGGGCAGAACACCTGAAAATAACCTTCACAATTAAACCGGAAAAACAACAACCCCCTCGCCACCTGAAAACTAGATAATTATCTCTGTGCCCTATTTCTATGCAATGCAGTGATTCATTCATTCATTCATTATCTGTTTACCCTCCTCTTATGTAGGACTTACATCCCCCAGGACTTACAAGCGGGTGCCTGGGGTCAGAGGCCCGTCGAGGAGCAGACACTCATGGATCAGACAGAGCATCCAGGATGGGTGATCAGCCCGATGCCTGGTATGGGATGAAGGAAGTAGATGAAACGAAATGTTGGTGAAATGGATGAAAGGAAAGGTGATGATGGAGCAGTTGGTGGAATGAATGGCGGAGGAAACCGGAGAACCCGGAGAAAACCCGCCCAGACGCCGCTTCGTCCACCACAATTCCCACATGCAGGTCCCTGGGATTGAACCACTTGGGCACGGCGCCGCCCAATGCAGTGATTAACTATTCTGTTAATCTTTGATTGTTATTATTTTTTACTTTGTGTTTTCTTTATAAACATTAAATTCACACATATTACATTTTCACTCAGACTCTGGGGAGGATGTGGGATAATCTTGGCTAAAGAAAAACTCCCACGCTCCAGTGGGGAATCGAAGCCCGGGACCTCCGGGTTTGTAGCTAGCATGTTGACCACCAGACTAAAGGCAGTCTCTCTTATTTTTGTTTTCTCAAAAATGGCTCTTTCGCATTAAAATATCGCATTATAAATAATACGAATTAAATGTACCTACCTGAATTTCTAAAATACTTTTGATTCTCACTTTTGAATTTTATAACCGGGAAACTATAGAGATGGAGAAAATCTTACTGCAGGAAAAATCTAGTTTACACAGTATACCAATGTGTATAATGTGTATCAAACATCAGTAACTATCAAATAATACCAGCACAATAGTAGGCGAAGTCAATACAATTATTGGATAAAATAGTAACGTATATGTCACGGTTAAGTTAATTACAAATAGAATTATATATGTTTAATAGAGAAGGAATATTGTCAGTTTTAAGCATGAAGAAGTATTGCAGAGATAGTATGTAGCCACAGATAACAACCAACTCGCACCTAACCGCCGTCTCCCCGCAACGATTTATAACGATTTTTATAGCATTAACTGTTTCCGAAATATTCGCTGTTTTGTTCATTTGAATTTCTCTATATTTTAAGCATTTAAGTGTTAGTTGATCAGCTTTGGTTTTTAAAATACTGGTTTGAAAGCTATGTAGTGTCACGACCAGGACATACCTAATTATAGACTAACACTTAATGTTAACTCAAACGCAAAGATTGGCTGAATGTAACCATTCCTAGCGAATATTTTCACAAACATGTTTCACATAATGTATTAGTTATTAATCTTCGTAAACATTTTCTTCTTTCATACTAAAGCCTGATGTGCAGCGATTTTCTTTTGTTTTATGACGTGGTGATTCTTGAGAATTCACAGCAGCCTACCATTGTTTGTGTGTGATGGGCAAGAAGGGCCGAAAGAATACACGCCATGTTAGGTTGGTGTTGTGCAGAGAATTATTACCTTATAAAACATGTAACAAGGATTGCAATACTTGTATCAGACAAAAAGCTTTGTTCTCAGTTTAATAGCTGCCTTCCCAATGTTATGCAATTGTTCACGCAGCCAGCAACGGGCATAGTCTGGCTTTTAGGCCGCTGTTTACGTGAAACGGCTGGTGGTTTTACGACGTACATGGAATCTCCTTTGCTATAAAATCCTCTTGCACGACCTGGGCGGTATTCGTTCCGATTTCTTTATTAAAATTCCTTACACGGACTCTAAGGTTTAATATCCGAGTAGACTTTGGGAAAGCTTGTGACGCCATACCTGTCACATAATTTTATTCCTGGAACATTGCTACTCTTATGGAGGGACATGCGTAACGAAACTGAACAAGGGGAGTCGAACCGAAGTCACAGTCTGGTGACCCTCTTTTGATTGCTGAGTTTTTGCTAACTATGTCTGGAGATCGATTAGTAGCTGGCACGTATAAGAGATATCTGTAAAGAAAGAAAAAAAAAAGAAGAAACAAAAACAAAAACATCCCGGTGGATGTCTTTGCATAAATGTGTTTAAATATTCAATATAGCTTCTTCTTTTGACGACTAAGAAAATAGTAAAAGAAATAAAAGAAAGGTTGGGAAGTTTTCAAGTTAAACACGCTTTTTTGAAAGAAAAGTAATTAATACCAAAATTACGCAGGCCTTAAATTCAAAATATAAAACATATGACCAATATTTAGCAGATAAGACAAAAAGTAATCAAACAAACAAACAAACTGAATTTCTAACTGAGCTTCTTCTAAAAGCTGAATTAATTTTACAGGGCATAAAACACATCTACTGAAGATAAGAACATTTTAAAATTAAATGATTACTACTTCTTTTAGAAACTTTTGAAACTAGTTTAAGTTTACTATACCACGTTTTCAATTCATATTTTATTTTGCAGTTATTGGAAATTTACTTTTGAATTTGGGGAGAGTGTGGTACACTATAGGTAGTAACAATAAATAATAATAATAATAATAATAATAATAATAATAATAATAATAATAATAATAATAATAATAATAATAGGGTAATTCCGGGAGAGATGGACCCCCTTTTCTGAATTTCCCATATTTCTTTTATTTTTAATAAAAGTGGTTAAAGTGGTAGTACCTTATGATTTTGGTGTCATCAATAAACCATATATAGCTGTATGCATCCAAAATACGTATTAACAGACTTGTGAATTATGAACAAAAAAATTACACAAGTGGTCCATCTAACCCGCAGTACTCGGGTTAGATGGACCATGGTATACGGGAGAGATGGACCTGCATAAAATAGGAGGAGAATTAAATGATACATTCGTAATCAGTGCTTATTGGTATATTGTAAATCATTTATCATGTAGAACAAACATTTGTTGTTTTACTGAGTTCATTTTGGAATATGTTTTTTAGATTTACTCTCTCCTCCCACATAAGTCGCACTTCATGCCGTATTTGGTGCAGTTCTCATGAAGCCAATGGA
The DNA here is from genome assembly GCA_030765065.1 of Deroplatys truncata. NCBI lineage: Eukaryota > Metazoa > Arthropoda > Insecta > Mantodea > Mantidae > Deroplatys > Deroplatys truncata. The sequence continues at coordinate 190,348,534 of CM060976.1, read as the reverse complement.
ACACATTGGGCATTGAATCCAGTCTTCATTGCTTTTGGTTGCGTTGTAGTCCTCTCCGCAGCCAGCACATTCATTTTCATTCCACTCTTCAAGATCACCGTCACTGTCATTGCATACAACATCATCATCGTTTAGGGACTCTTCGGAATCAGAATTGTCGCTACCTCTTCTTCTGGTTCTTGGCCTCTTAGTTTTAGACACATTAGATTTTCCATTAGCTCTACTCTTCTTAGACTTCCAAGGGTTAACATTCTCCTTTGAATTCGGTATCTTGGAAACACTTACTGCATTACCACTTAGAGTAGCTTTCTTCTTCAAAGTTGCTATTGGGGAAATATCATTAAGGAGTTTACTTGGTGTTGGTATTTGGGTCTCCTTGTCTACCTGACTTTCATTAGGGGAATTATTTTCCATTTAGTAGGTCCCAGGAACTGCCAAGAAATCATAAGTTTGAGGACTGATCAGTGTGGAACTTGAAGCATCAGTCAAAGGTAAATAATTTGAAATATCTAGCAGCTTCGTTGATTCCCATAAGTTGCTTTTTTACTGCATCCACAGCCTTCTGTAAGTGGTCTACACTCCAACATCCTCTTGTAGAGCCCTGTTTCCTTTTGTAGGTAGTTGGCATTCCTCTGAAAATAATAATAATAATAATAATAATAATAATAAATCGGGCATCTATCTCTATTTCTCCTTTTATAAACGATTTATCGATACTCACACTATATATACATGTATATGTATATATCTATGTCAATAGTCAATAAGCAGACAAATGTTTGTTTATATATTACACTATAACCACTAACGCTTTAGCAAAAAAGGATTGAATAAACATTAAAGTTATAAAAACTACGGTCCATCTCTCCCGTGAGGACCTGGTCCAACTCTCCCGATTGTCAGGGAGAGATGGACCAGCCTGTCATTTTGCTTCGCTTGGGGACAGGTCCCCAGAACACGCCATGAGGGTACATTTACTTGTTTTACACTTCCTAAGAAACTTTGGTAAAAGTATGATATCAAATACTGTGTATACTACCTAACTATATAAATAGTGAAAAAAAATGTACATACCTGATTTTAATTATGCGGTATATAAAGTGAAATGCTTCAACAAATCAGGACGAAAACAACACTGCCACACATTCACATCTGCCATTAGCAGGCGACACTACAACTAACTCTCTCTACTGGCCGGTTCGAGAAATAATTAACTGGTCCATCTCTACCAGTGGTCCATCTCTCCCGGAATTACCCTAATAATAATAATAATAATAATAATAATAATAATAATAATAATAATAATGTTCTTATATACAATAGTATTAAATAAAGAGGCTAGAACACACAAAAGCATACCTAGAAAAATGCAAAAGTATGCAATACTACACTATCAAAACCTGAATGCAAATATATATATACTGTAACTGAACTTTTTCTAATAATTCTTGAGTTTGAAAGAATGATCGAATATTTACTTGAATAATGAAGTTTGTTATGAGTTAGTACCTATACACCATACCAACCTTTGGTCGTACTTTAAAATTCAACGTTTTTACAAATGAATTATTTCCTCATGAACGAACTAGAAGTGTTATTCATAATGTTTTGCTGATATGCAATGTATGAGACAGGTCTCATAAACAAACAAACACACACACACACACACGCACTCACACGCACACACACGCACACACACACTTTTTTTTTCTTTCAAAAAGAGCTTTTTTGGTTCAGGGACCTCAAAGCATATTTTTCCAGCGATTTCTGGATTTAGAAACTATACAGATAAATAGAGAAGTAAACATGTAAAACTATTTATTTCTTTACAGTGTCAAAACAGTTAACAGAAAAATGCTGATCAAAGTAGATCAGCAGGCCCATGAAGCATCAGTGTGCATCCAGAAAAAATCTAATGTGAAACATTCTCTATCCTCTATCGTTTATAGTGGTTCTTACTAAAGGTTATTTTTCTGTCTACTATATTTTAATCCAAATAAGCCTTTGCAGAAATAGCTGCATTGCACGTTTCGTTATAGATACAAAGGGAACAGAGATAATCAAATGTTTAAGAACTGACGCTATACGATGGCCTTAAGGCTCCATACTGTTTCCATGCAATCGCGAGAAACAACTGAATGTTGACAGGACTTAAAGAGAGTGACCAAGAAATGAGCATTTCGAACCTTTAATAAGGGATATCTCAGAAATGGTATATGTCACAAAAAATTATTTGAAATAAATTATGTGTGTTAAAGAGGTCTACACTTTTGTGCAGCACGTTTTCATCTATCGCTTAACGTTTAACAATTACGCATGGTTATACAAAATTTCTGCCACATGAAGTGGACTTTACAGACTATTCCCGGAAAGTTTAAGATAGGGTAATTCCGGGAGAGATGGACCACTGGTAGAGATAGACCAGTTAATTATTTCTCGGCCATTAGAGCGAGTTAGCTGTAGTGTCGCCTGCTAATGGCAGATGTGAATGTGTGGCAGTGTTGTTTTCGTCTTGATTTGTTGAAGCATTTCACTTTATACACCGCATAATTAAAATCAGGTATGTACATTTTTTTCACTATTTATATAGTTAGGTATTATCACAGTATTTGATAAGCGTAAAACAAATAAATGTACCCTCATGGCGTGTTCTGGTGACGCTGGTCTCAAGCGAAGCAAAATGGCACGCTGGTCCATCTCTCCCTGACATTCGGGAGAGTTGGACCAGGTCCTCACGGGAGAGATGGCCCATATAACTTTAATGTTTATACAATCCTTTTTTGGTAAAACGTTAGTGGTTATAGTGTAATATATAAACAAACATTTGTCTACTTATTGACTAATGACATAAATACATACATATACATGTATATACAGAGTGAGTATCGATAAATCGTTTATAAAAGGAGAAATAGAGATGGATGCCTTATTTATTATTATTATTATTATTATTATTATTATTATTATTATTATTATTTTCAGAGGAATGCCAACTACCTACAAAAGGAAACAGGGATCTACAAGTGGATGTTGGAATGTAGACCACTTACAGGAGGCTGTGGATGCAGTAAAAAAAGCAACTTATGGGAATCAACGAAGCTGCTAGATATTTCAAATTATTACTTTTGACTGATGCTTCAAGTTCCACACTGATCAGTCCTCAAACTGATGATTTGTTGGCAGTTCCTGGGACCTACTACGTGGAAAATAATTCCCCTAATGAAACTCAGGTAGACAAGGAGACCCAAATACCAACAGCAAGTAAACTCCTTAATGACATTTTCCCCAATAGCAACTTTGAAGAAGAAAGCTACTCTAAGTGTTAAAGCAGCAAGTGTTTCCAAGCTACCGAATTCAAAGGTGAATGTTAACCTTTGGAAAGCTTAGAAGAGTAGAGCTAATGGAAAATCTAATGTGTCTAAAACTAAGAGGCCAAGAACCAGAAGAAGAGGGAGCGACAATTCTGATTCCGAAGAGTCCCTAAACGATGATGATGATGATGATGATGATGTATGCAATGACAGTGACGATGATCTGGAAGAGTGGAATGAAAATGAATGTGCTGGATGCGGAGAGGACTACAACGTAACCAAAAGCAATGAAGACTGGATCCAATGTCGAATGTGTTCCCGTTTGCTTCATGAAAACTGCACCAAATACGGCATCAAGTGCGACTTATGTGGGAGGAGAGCGTAAATCTAAAAAACATACTCCAAAATGAACTCAGTAAAACAACAAACGTTTGTTCTATATGATAAATGATTTGTAATATACCAATAAGTACTAATTACGAATGTATCATTTAATTCTCCTCCTATTTTATGCAGGTCCATCTCTCCCATATACCATGGTCCATCTAACCCGAGTGCTACATTACATTTGTGTAATTTTTTTGTTCATAATTCACAAGTCTGTTAATACGTATTTTGCATGTATACAGCTATATATTGTTTATTGATGGCACCAAAATCATAAGGTACTACCATTTTAACCACTTTTACTAAAAATAAAAGAAATATTGGAAATTCAGAAAAGGGGGTCCATCTCTCCCGGAATTACCCTATACATTTTATTTGTCATGTAGGTAAATATCTTTAATATGTGGTATTTTAATTAAAATCGTTAAAGGCATTTTTTAGAATATCAAAAATTTCGAAAAATCTTCCATGTAAAGGGCAGTTGGAATGAGAGGATTCGCTTGAAAATCTTCGCGTTGCATCTTTTGAAGGTAGTGAACATAAGTACTAAGTTTTATATTTATTCGAACTTCGTTTTTGAGTTATGCTGTTCTCTCTCTCTCTCCCCCCCTCTCACTCTCTCTCTCTCTCTCTCTCACACACACACACACACATACGCATGCACGGACCTTATTCTAAAAATTCTGTTATGTATTCAGGGGGCCTCAGAACACGTATTTCAGGGGAAATCTCGATATAGAATTTTTCGGTGGTATACAATATTTCCCTACTGGCTATACGTGAGTATAGTATTTCACGGTGATATTCTGATTAATTTAAGAGAAACTGCATCACAAAGTTGATAAATTTAACATTGGTGGCATAAGCAATTTAATTTCGTCTCTAACAATTACATACCATTACAACTAAAAAGTTCTCCTACATTTGATGTTTATTTAAGCAGAGCCTGATTACAACAAATTGAACCTCATACTGGTCTCCTGCATCATTTTTGTGCACTCAATGGGTTACATTTTAAGGTCGCAGACCAAAGTGAGGGATATCTGGAGAGCACCTGGATCAAAGAGGCGCTAACAACCAATAACTGAGCGTCACGTGACCATCGCGTATTGGGCAGGTAACACGCTGTACCATCCCTCTCGCGGCCATTGGTTACGCTTCATTAACACTATGACGTCACTTTCCTCTCCGCGGTCTGCGCTTTGAGAATTCTTATGTCAGTGTTTTGGAACTGTGCAGCACGGCGTGAAATAGTATAAAAATTAAAACCTCATTACGCAAAAAAATTAATAGAAATAAAAAGTATTAAATTATGATGAACTCTATAAACTTTCGGGCACTTATAAATTACATACACTGCTGCCAAAGAACTTGACGGCTATTTCAGAAGCTATTCTGCACTCAAAACCTAATCTTTGAACTTTCGGCATATAAAACTTGAATTCGAATGCTGAAAAATTAAATAACTCTTCAAGAACCTCGTTTATCCCGATAGTTGGGATCGGAGGTAATCCGGATAGCCTGGAAACAAACTACAGGATGAGCCAAAAGACTCCGAACCGCCTGCGCGGTATTTTTCCTGTCCGCGTCCTCGGCGCTCGTTGCCGTCTGCCGCTATCATAGAAAGGCGCGGATTAAACCAAAAACTTTTTAAAACTACTTTTAAAGGCTTTACTTACCAACTTTATGAAAGGAAATGCTGAAACTGGCCGATCATGGGACTTTTGGGGGGAATTTTCCAAACGATGACTGATGTCTAATGTTTCTTTGGTAAGAACCGAACGCTTGAACGCCGAACGCCTTTTCTTAGCCTGAACACTTCCTGTGGCCTGAAATTTACTGTAAAGTTCATGGATTGTTGTACGGCCTGGAACTTTTACACCTGAAAATATTTCTACAAATCGTACTTTCGCTTGGCGAGCTGACCGAGTTAACATATACGAATATAAATAAATACATGCTGTGCAGTAGAAAACATATACTGAGCCATAATATACTTTGTGACTAAGTACAGAACAAAATGATAAATAACTCGTAATAACTGAACTACATCGCAACACCGTCAACTCAAAACTGCACATCAAAACCACAACAGCGTAACTTCGTTTATAGCAGTAGTGCGTTATCATGTTATTATCATATTTCCACAGGCCCAGTGGTAAACACCGCACAACCGGTAATATTGTTCATAAAATACCCCTCCGGGGTAACTTAACAAAGTGTACAAGACAAACCCACACACCCTGGAAGATTAAAACAAAATATCCGCCAGGAATTTTCTCAACGTGAACTACGTCGAGTGATGGATAGTTTCCTAAAGAGGTGCCAAAAATGTATGGACAACGACGGTGGCCAGTTTCAGCATCTCCTTTCGCAAAGTTGGTAAGTAAAGTCTTTAAAAGTAGCTTTAAAAATGTTGTATGGTTTCATCCGCGCCTTTCTATGATGGCGGCAGACGGCAACGAGCGCCGAGGACGCGGACAGGAAAAACACCGCGTAGGCGGTTCGGAGTCTTTTGGCTCATTCTGTATTATTGAGGCAGTATTTTATATCACAACACTGTGAATGCCAGAGTGATTGTAGTGTAAATTGGCATTGTTGTATGACAAGGATTTTAGATGTTTGTTAGCTATAAGCATTGTCAGGAAATAAATTTACACGGCCTCACTGAAACTGACAATAGGAGTGGGTAACAATGAAGCGATGGGGTGAGTTGTTTATCAATTAGAAGAGACAAACAAATGACGTCAGGGTAGCGCGCCTTTCGTTAGAAATGGAGGGAATATCTTTCCTAGAGCATATGTTTTAGTAATTATGATTGGTTTATAAAACAGACGCTAATGTTGGCGCGATTTAGTAAACAATAGCAACGCTATTATAATGTTTAGGCATATCGGGGTGAGGGAGTATAAATTCTTGAGCCAAAGGCAAGTACAGAATCATTCATGAGGTAAACGTCGCGCAGTTCTAAGAAATCTCCCTCGCGAGTTACACGTCAGGCAGTTCTTAGGAAGCATTCATGAGGTAGGTACACATTACGCAATTCTACAGAATCTCTCGCGTCGTAAAGTTAGTTACAAAATGTGAAATACGCGAATTAATAGTGCGCGGCAAATAAGTGATTGTAGTTACATTCGAAAATATAACAGTTTCAGTCTCGCGTGTATCAAGATTAAATATGTGAAATGAATTAAGTGTGACGGCAATAAAAGTGTAAAAACAAATTCTTTTATCAGTGTTATCTTTTAGTAACAACTCCTTTCCGTTTACACGCCCTGATCAGAGATATTTGCTCGACTGAGTAATAATAGCTAGCCGGAGGACAAAGAACCCAAAATTCAAAATAGTAAAAAATAACAGGCGCTCAGCATAAAAAGATAACACGACAGATTACTGCGACATTATATGGATACAAACGTTGATGTACGATAATGCGATTTAGATCAGTGCAAAAGCAAAAGAGAAAGGAGTTGAAGGCCGTCCAAATGAGACGGTTCGCTCCAGTTGTATAAGAACTGCCATGCAAGCTAATCAAACTAATCTGACATTGACAATGGTAACGGTACTTATTGTTAACTTGATGCGTGCGACCGACGGCGATCTCTACACTTTTTTTTCAAAATGCATACGTATTTATCAAAAGCCGCACGTATTTTAGTGGTAAAAAAAGTAAGCAAAAATTAATCCATATAACCGAAATTCGGATTAATGAGGGCCGGATAAAAGAGATTCTTTTATATCAGTTAATTACCTACATTTTCGCTAATTATTAGGTACAGAGGATTAGATATACATTAATCTATACTGAAGCCCTTTTGGTTTTTCTGCCGCTTACGTATTCTTTATGAGATTGAGTTTAACTCATTTAAACACAGAGGTCACATTGCACGCTGGATTAATGAAATGATGCTGAAATGAGCCCGGGGTTCATAGACTTATAGTTACCTGAGGATAAGAAAAAAACCTCGGAAGAAGCTCTGTCCATGCAACTCACCCCAGTCGGACACCTTGAATAGGAGTCAGATACACCTCTCCTATACTAAGGAGGTGAGCTGAGGAAGCATAGCCTGTTCAGAGGCTTTTCAGATAGTGGAAAGGGGAGATAAAGCAATTCGCGAGGCAGTACGATAGCAATAACAAAGAGCCGCCACACCAACCCGACCTTGCCGCGACTAACCGGTTTTCTACTTGAACCGACCGCTGTCTCAAACTCCGCACAGACAACAGATATATTGTTTCTCATACAAAAACTAAATATGGAGATTTCACTATAACCATATATACTTTGAGGTCCCTTGAACCCGAAAAATGAAAAAAAAAAAAGATGTGTTATATTTATACGATTTCTCTACCCACTATCGTTTATTTTGTATATCTAATTTCTGTACACTATTCTTGCGAAATCTAGTTTTTCTATCTACTTCATGTTAATCGAGATGAATATTTGCAGATATAATTTGCACCATTTTAGAGATTTTGTTGTAGCTGCAAAAGGGATAGAAGAAACAGAATCGATAATCAGATGTTTAAAAGCGGGTAGCTACAGGTTGGCCTTAAATTTCTCCTTCCGACATCGCGAGAAACAAGGAATAGCGGCAACATTTTAAAAATTACAGAGTATAGAAAAATTAAACCAATAGGCTCATAATGAATATCTTGGGATGATCCACAAAACATTATTTGAAATAAACTGTCTATGTTAAATAGAACGGTATTACAAATACAGCAAACGGATCGGATCTTAACGATTTTTTTATTAAAATACCGTATGTTTGTGACATTCACATGACAAACTGTAGGTATATCTTATATGTTCCCCGAATAGCCTGTGAATTCCTCCATACTTTTGGTGAGTATTACAAAACTGTACTTGCGAGATAGGCAAAAATATATCTCAGAAAAAAACTTAAGAGCTCATTAAAACACACACCTTGCCCAAAACAACAACTTTTTCCTAGCGTCAACCGCATTCGAAATATTTCATGCTATATTATATTTGTGTTTCGCCAAGTTAAATAAGTGCATTTGACAGAAATAGTTCGAAAATTCACGACGATTTATTTTTTGCCTCCATCATCTCATGAAAAAAAAAGTTATGATAGCTCACTGTCTTGTGTATAAGCATGTAGACATTATTAATTCCATTCAACTTGAAATCATTTCTAACCGAGTATTTTATCGTGGTAAACGAAAGGAAATGGAATAACCGCGTTTCGTATGAATAACACCATGAAATATGCTTTTGTCTTTGACGAGATTATGCGGGAGGAAAAACGGAAGAATCGCATACTTTTAAAGGGATCTCTGTTCTGATATACACTATGTGATAAAAAGTATCCGGACACCCCCACAAACATACGTTTTTCATCTTAGGAGCATTGTGCTGCCACCTACTGCCTGGTACTCATTATCCGCAACCTCAGTAGTCATTAGACGTCGTGAAACAGCAGAATAGGACGCTCCGTGGAACTACCGGACTTCGAACGTGGTCAGGTGATTGGGTGTCACTTGTGTCAGAAGTCTGTACGCGAGATTTCCACACTCCTAAACATCCCTAGGTCCACTGTTTCTGATGTGATAGTGAAGTGGAAACGTGAAGGGACATATACAGCACAAAAGTGCACAGGTCGACCTCGTCTGCTGACTGACAGAGACTGCCGACATTTGAAGAGGGTCGTAAAGAGTAATAGGCAGACATCTATCCAGACCATCACACAGGAATTCCAAACTGCATCGGGATCCACTCCAAGTACCACGACAGTTAGGCGTGAGGTGAGAAACCTTGGATTCCATGGTCGAGCGTCTGCTCATAAGCCACACATCACGCAGGAAACTGCCAAACGACGCCTCGCTTGGTGTAAGGAGCGTCAACATTACACGATTGAACAGTGGCAAAACGTTGTGTGGAGTGACGAATTACGGTACACAATGTGGCGATCCGATGGCAGGGTGTGGGTATAGCGAATGCCCGGTGAACGCCATCTGCCAGCGTGTGTAGTGCCAACAGTGAAATTCGGAGGTGGTGGTGTTATGGTGTGGTCGTGTTTTTCCTGGAGGGGGCTTGCACCCCTTGTTGGTTTGCGTGGCCCGATCACAACACAGACCTACATTGATATTTTAAGCACCTTCTTGCTTCCCACTGTTGAAGAGCAATTCGGGAATGGCGATTGCATCTTTCAACACGATCGAGCACCTGTTCATACTGCACGGGCTGTGGCGGAATGGTTACACGACAATAACATCCCTGTAATGGACTGGCCTGCACAGAGTCCTGAATTGAATCCTATAGAACACCTTTGGGACGTTTTGGAACGCCGATTTCGTGCCAGGCCTCACCGACCTACATCGATACTTCTCCTCAGTTCCGCACTCCGTGAAGAATGGGCTGTCATTCCCAAAGAAAGCTTCCAGCACCTGATTGAAAGTACGCCTGCGAGAGTGAACGCTATCATCAAGGCTAAGGGTGGGCCAACACCATATTGACTTCCAGCATTACCGATGGAGGGCGCCACGAAGTTGTACGTCATTATCAGCCAGGTATCTGGATACGTTAGATCGCATAGTGTACTTACACATGGGAACATATAGGCATAGACGCCAAACACTCCAAAAACCGTAGGAAAAGAATTATTTTGAAAATTTTCTGAGGTTAAACTTTTTATATAACAATTTTTTGCTTATTCCTTATGATTTTCAAGTTACGTGAAATTCACTGAGAGTTAAAATGTTTTTGTAGGCTATTCATAGAAAATTTAAGATATGCATTTTATTTGCCATTTTATTATCTGAAACACTGATCAGCCATTTTTAGGAAACGCAATAGGTAGGCTGGAGAGGAAGTAAAAATGTCACACTGATAAGCTGCTCTTTAAGTGCCGAAAATGTCTAAAATATACTTCCGAGAACACCTTTAAGTTACTTAATTTCATAAGCAGTACAACATGCAAACACGAAACTTTGCAACAATTTTTTAGCAAATGCGGGATGAGGTGTAGAGATAGGGAATAGAGATTTCGAGAAATGTAAAATTTTCCTGTCACACCTCTCAGTAACTTCATCACATAGCTCGTTCATATTCATTGAGTTAAATTATTTCACACAGAACTGTTGCTAAAGAATAAGTATTGATATTAACTAAAAACAAATTTAATATTTTACTATTTTTCCCAATTTCTCCTTGCATTAACTTTTATATGTTGGCGTGTATATGTGTATAATGCATAAAATTATTACTTTACACAAATGTAGGTACCTACAGTTATATTAATGTTTTGTGAAGATTTGTTTAATCCTTTCCTTCCTTGTACCTGTGGTCTTCTTGTTCTAACGGGTAGTCTTTCGTTAAACTGCATTGATAACAGCCCTTCCTAATTACCCTCATTAGCCGGGTTCGTAATTGAAAGTGACCATCGGCGCAATGCGAATACACCAAAAGGGATTGATCAGCACGCTCTTAGGATTACCGAATGAAATATTATTAATTAAATTTTATGTTGTCAAATAGCTACATTACATAAGAAGCAAAGAAAATAACAAATATTACACACATCGCATATACCTACCTACATTGTTCTAGAGTGTGTGTCCCATGTGTATTTCTCACTGGACTGTATCTTTTTTAACAGTTCCTTTCGTTGGCACAAATATTTAAAATAGTTTTTGAAATTCAAATGTCTAAAATTAAATGTTACCATTGCAATATCCTTTACAGGATCAACTGTCAATATTTTCTTTCCATTGCCCACTACGCCAGTATTAAGGGAACAACTTCTGAAAACAAGTGCAAAGAAGAACTGCGCAATTTTAAATAATTCGCTAAATTGTTTTCACTACTATACGACTGAGTGTACTTCACCATTTTTTCTGACTTATCTAGATTATATTTTCCATTATATGTGACTCTGAATTTTTTAAAATTTAAAAATTGATCAAAACACTTTTCGTCATCAATTTCAATATTTTAACCAACAAAAATTGGTAGATTCTTGTACATAATTCCATGATACATCTGTAAAATTAAGCCACTTAAAACAAGAAAATTCACTTAACGGTTGCATCTACATGTTCAGATATTCTAAACATCCATTATAGAGGGTTACAATATTACACATAAAATCTTTCACCTTTGATGTATATGGAATTTAATGAAGATGCAGCTGGATGAATAAACTAGTTCGTTCTAGTCTAAAAACACGTGTATCCCATAAACATAAACTGTTAAGTGAAAACTGGAAGAAGTATCGCAGCTATCACTAAGCTAAAAATATTGATACATGATTGTAAGCAATGTAAATCTATAGTTTCGATTTTACTAGCATAACAGATCGATTATAAGCGAATAACAAATGATGTAATTCAATAATCGATATAAAAATATTGTAGCGTATGTGTGTGCATTGTCGTGTCGGACACATTACTGCTGTGTAGAATGGCATTGTTGAGCTAATTATTTTGTTTGTAACTTTGAATTCTTGTCTGGCGTGGCATTTCCCTCCCACCTCCTAGTCGGGGGGGGGGTGAAGGCAAGTTAAGGGACGAGCCTCTTTGTCTAATTGCGTGGGTTAGTGAGTAGAGTCAGTCGAGTGGATATCTTCAGAGTGTGTGGTTGTATGTAGCAATGCGTATTGCCGTGTGTGTGTGCGTGGGACATCTTTCCCCAATGTTTGTCTGTAACCTGTTGGAAATTATGTAGCTGCACCAAGGTAACTTTATAATAAACCGGGGTTAAAACTGAGTTTATATTATTCTTTATAAATATCCCACGGCTGCTTTAGATTTGGGCAGCAAGTTCCTGGTATCCTTCGTTTGCCTCTGTAGCTACATTCCCCAATGTTTAAAATCAAAAGATCTTAATCCCCAAAAATAAAAATGCGGACATTAGTAGAAATCGTTAAAAGCATGCAGACGCCTACATTAAATGTCGAAAATATGGACATGTACGCATAAATGCGGACGTATAGTAACTCTATCTCTAGAACAATGGGCGCGTGGAACAATAGCCACTATGTGCCGCTTCTCCGCTCCAGAGGATTCCTTTTGGCCCTTTTGGGTAGGTTCTGTCTCTAGAAAGTTCCGCTTTGTATGCGAACTTATATAAGGGGCTGCTCTCGCCGGGAGTAGAGTCAGTCGAGAGTTGAATGCTATCAATGTTGAGTTCAGTTTAGTTGAGTGGACAGTACAAGTGGAGTTTAATTGTAAGTTGAGGACAGAAGCAGTCAGTTGTGAGCCGTGCAGTTCAGTTGTGACTTGATTCGACGGTTCAGTCGTGTTGTATTCCGAGTGTGTGCCCAAGTGACTCAAGTGTAACGTTTGTGATACGTTGAGAACTTGTGGTAAATAAAGTGCGTTTTTGTAGTAACTGGTGTTCTAATTTGTTACAATATCTTGAATTTTTCGTGAATGGCCTATGAAGTATTTTTCACGAACAAAAATTTCACAAACAAGACAATCCTAGTTTCCTGACCAGGGATTTCGCTGCAAATCCAGCCTATTCCCTCTACTTCGACTTTCCTCTTTGTGTCCGAATACGAACAATTAAGATTTTCTGTCACCTGGTATTTTCTCCTACTATTTGCTTCATTACTTATTTTGCCTCCGTTTCAAGGCTATATTATTCTTTATACAGAGAGAACCAAAAAACTCCGAACCGGCTGCAAGGTGGTTTTCCTATCCGCGTCCTCGGCGCTCGTTGCGTCTGCCGCTATCTTAGAAAGGCGCGGATTAAATCATACAACTTTTTAAAACTACTTTTAAAGGCTTTATTACCAACTTTATGAAAGGAAATGCTGAAACTGGGCACTGTCATTGTCCATACATTTTGGCACCTCTTTAGGAAACTCCGCAAATGCACTTTCAATTGTTCTCATCATATTGGCCGTATAAGCTGTTACAGAGTCTTGTAGAAACAAGGCAAAATCACGCTCCCTGTCTGTTAATTCTCTGAAAAAAGGCGGGGGGGGGGCAAAATTATATTCACATATGTACGGGCGTCAACTGTTGACTCGGAAAAAAAAAAATTGGCCCTATAACTCTTTCTCTGCTCATGGTGCATCATGCACCAATTTTTTCGTCATGAAGGGGTGCTTCATGAACAAATTACCGGCTGCGCGGTGTTTTTTCACTGGGCGTGTGGAAACATAACGCACTGCTGCTATAAACAAGGTCACATTGTTGATGTGGTTTTGCTCTGCAGTGTGAAGTGCAGTACTGAGTTGACGGTGATGTGATGTAGTTCAGTTATTACGAGTTATTTATTATTTTATCCTGTACTTAGTCACAAGTAGGATATTATGCCTCAGTATATGTTTTGTACTGCACGGCGTGTATTTATTTATATTCGTATGTCTTAACTCAGTCAGCTCTCCAAGTAAAAGTACGATTTGCAGAAAGATTTCCTGTCTGTAAAAGTTCCAGGCCGTACAACAGTTCATGAACTTTACAATAAATTTCAGACCACAGAAAGTGTTCAGGTTAAGAAATCTAAAAGGCGGCGAAAGAGTTATAGGGCCAACTTTCGAATCAGTAGTTGAAGCCCTCTGTTTTTAGAGAATTGACAGGAAGGTGGTTTTGTTTTGTTTCAACAAGACTCTGTAAAGCTTATACGGCCAATATTTCGACGAGAACAATTGAAAGTGCGTTTGAGGACAGAGTTATTAGTAGAGATTTGTGGCCCACTCGGTCCTCCGACCTAACACCCTGCGATTTCAATCCCTGGGGTAACTTAAAACAAAGAGTACAAGACAAACCCACACACCCTGGAAGAATTAAAACAAAATATCCACCAGGAAATTGCCAACATTTTCCAACGTGAACTGCGGTGAGTGATGGATAGTTTCCTAAAGAAGTGCCAAAAATGTATGGACAACGACGGTGGCATCTCCTTTCATAAAGCTGGTAAGTAAAGCCTTTAAAAGTAGTTTTAAAAATGTATGATTTCATCCGCGTCTTTCTATGATAGCGTCAGACAGCAACAAGTGCCGAGGACGCGGACAGGAAAAACACTGCGCAGCCGGTTCGTAGTTTATTGGCTCTCTCCGTACAAGGTGTTTCAGGACCTATGCGGCAAACCAAACTCTGAGGAACGATAGATGTCGCAAAGGGGAACGTTTTTTTATCAAGTAACCACCATCCTCCGACGCATCTTACGGAGTTACTCACCCCTGTTTGAAGCGTATCCGGTAGGATAGGTTTGAGCGGCACAGCCAAGTACACTTTGACTGTCCGTTTGTTTACAACCGCTTTATTTTTATATAACTGCTATAAACTAATCTCACGAACGTTTACTTTTCCATCTACTTCATTTTAATCGAGATAAACCTTTGCAGACATTTTGACATTACACATTTCGATGTAGGTACTACAAGGGGGAATATAAAAGCTTTATTATACTGGCCATGTCTTAGCCAGAAACAAACAAATAAATAAATAAATAAATAAATAAGTCAGTATCAAAATCTGAAATACCCCGTCTCGGTTCCTGGTTTCCTACACCTGGACGGAATTGCAAACCTTTATACTTCATTCCACATTATCCAAAAATATGTCATGTTATCGTTTTATAGATTTCACTTACAACTAGATCAGAATAATGTTCATCGATTTAAACTAATTATTTCTCATAAAATAAAAATAAATAATAATAAGAATTTTATCTTTAGGTTTTGCAAACTTAGCTTTCTTTCATTTTCAAAACAAAACAAACTTATAAAAGCAAAATAAAGAAAAAATTATTAACACCTAATTAATATACTCATATTTTAACTAATTTCTTGCTGCTGGAAGCCAGGCAAAAAACAAGTGGAAACCAGTTACTAAACCCCTAACTAAGCTATTTATTCTATATCTGATGTTATTACCGGTATCCGGCAACTAAACATACTGGTATCTATCCAGTACGAATAGGTATATTCCATCTTTTATATTTATTTATGAGTTCTGCACTTGTGTATAATTCATTTCTTTAGTCTTAATTTAAATTATTTTACTTTGCTTTAACATTTTACTATTAAAATGTTATTACTTTAATAGAATATTCAACATTATATTCACGATGCTATTATGTTTACTCGCATTCAAATTGTTTAATTTACTTACTTTATTGTTATTAATTATTGTGTAGTTTTATTTAATTTGTGCATTATTTAATTACTGTATACAACTACAGTATTTCTTATTTCACTTAAATATATTTTCCAATAATTCCATCATATAACTTCGCTTATATATTTTACACCCTATTTATAAGTTAAAACCCTTCGCGTATCTTCACACGCTACTTTTTACTTTACTTTATTTGATTTAAATTGTTTAAATTACTTCATTAACTTTTTTATTTATTCATTTGCTTATTTCTATATTTTTGTTATTTAGCTATTTTATTTAGATTCTACAATATTTATACTGCTCTATAACTATACTATTCCTTGTTTTACTTATTTTTGTTTAAATAATTTCACCATGACTACTAATTCACTTATCACGTTTCGCTCTTGTTATTATCTACCTTTCAATTACTTCATTTAGTATCTACTACTTTATAACTTTACAATACATAGCTCTCATCTCTTTTCCCTATTAAACTTAAAATTATAATTCACTACTCTTTATTAACTCACTTTATCTACTTTCAAACTATTTCACTATTAATTTAACTTTATAACCTCTTGGGTTAATAATTTAATCCACTAAACTTCACTATTTCACTCAGCCTCCTTTTCCAATATTTCGCCTTTTAATTCTTATATAACCATATAGGTTAAAATTCACTACACTTTCACTCAACCAGTTTCTCATTTAAGACACCTTTTTTGCCTTTTAAACTCACACTATAATTCACTACACTTCACACTAATCTTCTGCAGGTCACTGTTACCGCACCACCTTTCCGCTTTTCCTGAGACTTTGCGAACGTTAACAGAGCTTAAAAAATGACAACAGTTTTGAAAAATTCAAACCAATAAAAATGGACAACTCAGATATCGCTGTCGCCACAAAAAGGTAATTTTGAAATAAATTATGTGCTTTAATGAGTTTTACATTTTTTTCTGTAGTACGTTTTGTTTATTTCTTAAGGTTTATTAACCATACAAAATTCGCTCCGAATAAATAGGACTTCATAGCTATCCCGGAAAATTCAAGATACCTATTTATTTTATTTTTCATGTAAATGTCTTAAATATGTCTCAAAATTGTAGAACTATTTTTAAAAAATAAAATATTTCGAAAAAATGTTTGCATGTAAAGAATAATTTGGGATGGGGGATTTTCTTGAAAATTTTAGCGTTGTATCTTTGGAATTTACCGAACTTACATACTATGTTTGGTGTTTATCCGGCATTTCTTTTTTGAGTTAAGATGCTGTTTACACGCACGCACACAGACACAAACATGCGCGCGCGCACTCACTGACCTTTTTCTAAAATGACAATTTTTTTTATCCAGGGGGTCTCATAACATATATTTTCGGTGAAATCTTGACATAATATCGTTGAGTGGAATACAATACTTCCTCTACCTACTAGGTGTGTGGTAGAGAAAGTAACAACTGTTTAATTTATTTAACTTTGTTACTAAATGTTACGTAGCTCAATAGTTTGTCAAATTTGATTTTAAATCTGAGGCTCTCCTTCGTTTTCACTTTTAATCACAGAATAATGAATTTTAAAATTAATAATAATAGCAATAATAAGTTTGGCTATTTTGCTTTTAGGTGGTCTTCATTGAAAACGCTGAAAAAAGCAAGAAGGAATGGAGAAATTACCTTAAGAGTGAGTTTATAAGTAGATGTGATCTCGTCAATACCTGGTGCCCACCTATTTTAGGTGTTTTACTTTCATAGGAAAATTGCGATATGAACACAACAAACGTAGCCATCTTCCCACTAAAACAGACGCTGAATGGGAAGTGCCAACCTAAATAAGAAGTGAAATCCGTGAAATAAGGAATTTCTGCAAACGTGAATCATTCGAGTTTTAGAACTAATACACCCCTCTCCTTCTAAAAAATCATCCCTCGGCTACGCTACGAGAGTGAGGGCCCTCAATCCCTCGGCTACGCCTTGAGGCTGAGTATCTTACCGGCTTTGGCGGCAATAGTTTATTCGTATGTTGCCAGCATTGCGTTAGAGCTAGAGAATGACATAGAGTGGCATCTTAGGACATATAAGACATCACTTCCATCGCTGTTGAAGACCACCTAAAAGCACTTTACCCATAAGTTTAAAGATCAAAAGGTATCTTTGTATATAATCTCAAATCCAATTATGATTTTCCTCAATTATGTTTGTTACAGAAATAATATAACTTCTTTGGATTATAAAATACTTAATAATCCCAGCATCAACTGCGATACGATATATATTGCGCTATACCTATGTCACAAGTATATTACTGACCAGGACTGTAAATTGAAAATGTGACTAGTCAAGTTGACGTTAGGCAGTGAGCGGTGCTTCGTAGCAAGGTCGATAGCGCCATCTCGAAGCAGGTTAGAGGTGGAATTTGCACCAAACTTCTCGCGAAGGAGATCCGTGAGGTGTATCGTGTATAGATTAAGGGATATTTAAGGCAATATGGCAAAGGTAAAAAATAATAAAGCAGTCATTGGTCGGTAAGCAAAGATATAGAAACTGAAAGTCATAGAAGCTGATAATTTATACATCGGCAACACTGCGTTGTTGAAATATTTCAATGCTGCACTGATTTACTTAATCTTCGATCCGATTCCTTTTTATATTTGTGTCACTTTATTCATAACTTATCTTGAACAGAACAAATAGGTAAATGAGATGAAATACATCTTCCCCATGTCACCAAAGTTCACTTCCAAGAAGTTTTGATTTACGTTTCTGTTCAAGCGGGCTCAGGTTCAGCAATGTCCACTCAGTCGGGGTTATTTGAAAAATGATGGTAAGCACTAATATACCGATTTACGGTCTTATGCCAGCAATCTAAACAAGGCAGTGAAAAGACAGTGTGGGTGAAAGGCAAGTTGCATTTCAGTCGTTCTGGGTGTAAATATCAGTAGGAAACGAACTGTAATGAGATCTAACCTTGTGATTGGTTCACTAATTATGGCTATAATATGAAAACTGTAACACTAAGAAGACACTTCATTAAACATTTTTGTGTCCCATTTGTTCGCAAAACAGACCCTGAAGATTTAATGCGCTAATTCGTGGACATCTTGTAGATATGACGTTTAACTTTAAACTTTGCACAGCAAAAGCGAAGCACCATTCCATATGTTAAATGCTGTAATTGTTATGATGGGTAGTTCTAGTTAAAGCCAGTTTCAGCTATGAGCTCCAATACCTATTTGTTTTGTTTCGGCGTCCCTTACCACAGCTTCACGTGCATACCGAGGAACACATGGCATAGCCAACACAGTTGTAGAAAAACCAGAACGAGGTCGGTGCGACACAAACTAGCTCCAAGGTCACGGTCGTACAACTTATTCCTGAGATGAAGTCATTTGTGTCGCACTGCCTTACACCTCAGTTATGGCGGTGAAAACAAGTCTTTCTCTGTTGGTAATGTTTCACGCTTAGCTTACAGCCTGCACTACACCGTGTGGAAGCTTTTCTCTAGTTTGCAGTTAATACCGTAGCGAATTTACTTATGATGTTTTCACTCCTTTACAAGCTCTTTTTTAATTAAGAACGCAATTATGTTGAGAAACAAAACACTGCAATGTTTAGATTTGGGAATCGACTTGCGATTGTCTATAAATCGAGACTGCCAACAACAGGTTCTTGTTGTAGGGATGTACAGGTGATAGTGAAAGTGTTCAAAATTAGGAGGAAATAGGGCTGCTTAAGTTGTGAAATGCTAAAGAAGATTTCTGGTCTTTGGTTAATTTACATCTGTAACATTATTGCAAATAATTATTTACCTGTAACGCTTCCACGAAGTTATTAGGCAGAGACGGTATTGCATTCCACTCAATAAACAGATATTGAGATTGCACAAGAAATACATGTTTTGAGGCCCTTTGAATAAAAAGTAACATTTTTAGAAAAAGGTTCGTGTGTGCGCCTGTAAGCAGCACAACTCAAAAACCAAATGTCGGATAAATACCGAAGTTGGTATTTAATTTAATACATATATTCTAACGATGCGACATGAAGATCTTCGAGAAAATCCCACATCCCATACTACCTCTTAAATAACTTTTTTTCAAATTTGATATTTTCTCAAAAATGGGTCTAACGATTTTATTTAAAATGCCAATATTAAATATATTTACATAAATAAAATGCATACATTGAATTTTCTGGGAATGGCCTGCGAAGTCTTCTTGATTCGGGTGACATTTTTCATAATTTTGTATAACTGGTAAACCTTATTAAGAGACAGAGAAAGAAGTAGTACACAAAAAATGTAGATCTCTTTAAAATACACAATTTATTTAAAGAATTGCGGCATCAGCTGTTTCCAAGATAACCGTAGTATTTGTTTGAATTTTTATACCTTCTCGTCTTTCTAGTGTTGTCGCTATTCAGTTCTTTCTCGCGATGTCATGGGAAGAGTATGGAATTTCAAAACCAGTATATAGCGACACGCTTTTAAAATCTGAATATTGGCTCGGTTTCTTGTATTCCTCTTGTATGTGTCTACAACGTAATGTGTAATGAAACTATTTCTACAGAGGTTTAACTCGGTTAACATAAAGTAGGTAGAAAAAAAAATCTGATTTGCTATATTCACATGACTTTCTCCATCCGCTGTCGCATATTAGTGGTATACAAATTATTCTTACGAAAGTTTATTTTCCTATCTACTTCATTATAATCGAGACAAACCTTTCTGGAAATAGCTCCATTACATATTTCGTTATAGATACAAAGAGAGCAGCG
This sequence comes from Deroplatys truncata, assembly GCA_030765065.1. Lineage (NCBI taxonomy): Eukaryota > Metazoa > Arthropoda > Insecta > Mantodea > Mantidae > Deroplatys > Deroplatys truncata. Next base: position 190,327,981 of record CM060976.1, on the reverse strand, counting down.
CTAGTCAAATGTTTTAGAACTGGACGCTATACGCTGACCTTAAAATTCCATACGGTTTCCATGACATCGTGAGAAACAAATAAAAACCGAGAGCAATTTTTTAAAAAAATATAAAATTTCTAAAAGCGTTTCATGTAAACGGTAGAGTAGATTGGGGTGCGAGATTTCTTGAAAATCTGCGTGTCGTATGTATCTTTTGAACGTGCTGAACCTGAATACCAAGTTTAGTATTTATCCGACTTTTCGTCTTTCAGTTATACTGTTCACAAGCAGACTGAGGCAGACAGATACAGACACACACACGGACTTTTTTCTAAACATGATTTCTTTTTTTTTTTTTTAAATCAGATGCATAAAAATACATACCTATTTTAGGTAAAATCTCGGTATCGAATTTTTGGGTGGAATGGAATACCTTATCTACCTATGTATGTGGTAGATAGTATAAGCCTTCATAAGAATAGTTTGAAGAAGTTATAATAATAAAAGATACTGGGTAGAGAAAATAATGTGAGAATTTAAAAATACACTGGTGTGCAAACCCTAAGGACGAAAGTAATCTTCGCTTGCTGTAACACTGCCAAGTAACATAGCTCGATGAAACTTGAATCATACATAGGGGTACTACTACGGAATACTACAGTAGGCAACTAAACGAAATATGAAATGAGACGAACAGAAATGCACTTTTATTCGTAGACCATAAGCTACACTAAAGTCAATACGGCATATGATGGCTCTCTAGATTTACAGAAACAGATACATGGCGCTTAAAAGGGTGCACGATCACCACGGACAGCAATGCATGCTCTGCATCGTGCTCCCATGCTGGCCACAAGGTTGGTAAACAGTTCTTGTGGTAGGGCATTCCATTCCTCCAACTGTTGGATGGTCGTTGGTGCATGTGGATTTGCTGCAATGCGTCTCCCCAAAGCATCCCACTCGTGTTCGCTGGGATTTAAATCGGGGGAATGCGCAGGCCAGTCCATTCGCCGAATATCCTCTCGTTCCAAGAGATCCTCCACCTACGCTGTTCGATGCGGTCGCACATTGCCATCCATAAAAATGAAGTCGGGGCCGACTGCACCCCTGAAAAGACGCATATGGAGAGGAGTACAGTATCACAATAACGTTGACCAGTGTTCAAAGATTTGGAGGTCGGTGCGCCCATGCAACATTATGCCTTCCCAAACCATAACACCCGGACCACCAAAACGGTCATGTTCAAGGATGTTCCTGGGTTCATTACGTGTTCCCACCTCTCGCCAGATGAGGGTAAGTCGAGAATCACTACTTAGACTGAATCTACTCTCATCCGAGAAGAGCACACGACCCCATTCCTCGTTGGTCCAATTTAGATACTCTTGGAACCATCGCAAACGGTGCTGCCGATGTGCGGATGTCAATGGAACACAACGTACTGGCCGTCGGGCAAAGAGACCACCTCTGTGTAGTCGACGTGCTACTGTGTATCGTGAGATGGCGTGCCTAGCTGTCCTGTTAAATGTGGTTGCAATTGTACCCGGTGTTTGCCGTGGATCCCTTCTTGCCTGTTGCACAATGTAGCGGTCATCTGCTGCTGTAGTTCAGGTGGTCGACCACCACCTCTCCTTGGAACAGCAGTGCCTGTGGTTTGGAAGGTTCCCCATGCACGTGAAATAATGCTGTGAGCAATTCCAAACTCCTGAGCAACACTCGTCACTCTTCGCCCTTCTTCCAGTTTTCCGATGATTCTTCCCCGTGTGAAGTCATCCAAATGGTGTCTGCGGGCCATGTTGCAACGAAAAACACCACTACAATGCACCGTAACAGCTCGCTAATTTTCACACACAGTCTTGTTCTGTTTCGTCAACTGTCCCGTATTGCGGGACCAGACCCATTTGGCACTATAGGCTCGCTACACTCACGCCATGTGACGTCCAGCTTTCTGTTTACGTGTGAGAGACCTCTGGCAACATGCTCCCGCAGCTTCACCTACTTCCACCAAGTAGTTCATTTATTGTTACTTTACCCATCTCGTCCTTAGGTTTTGCACACCAGTGTATTATCTTATCCACAATACTCCTTTCTATCTATCAATTTCTTTTGTTACGGTTAACGGTTTTGGCTGATTTACTTTATAAAGAATAACATTTTTCGTGGACGCACAGCTTTCGCGAAAGTTTAATATTTACGAAAAGGTGATTTTGCTCTCCATATTCAAGTTAATGTTATACAACGGAGGGGAACACCTTGCGCGCTACATAGATCTATTGTGGCTAACACCTACCCAGGAGGAAGGGTTAATGTAAAGGAAACAAGGAGGCTACAGGCCGCAGGCAGACAGACTACAGAGACGCCCGGAAGTCCCTAACAGTTCCAGGCTGCTTGAAGATCCGTCCCACTGCTGGAATTGCTTAGAGGGGGTGATAAACGACCCATCGACCAAGCAGCCCTCTGAGTACTCTGAGCAAGCATACGCATTATCTGTCTAGTGCCGCCATACGCTACGAAGCCTAAAAACACGTCTTAAATATGATGAGAAGGAAATGGATTGAAAGAAAAATGATGGAAAAGAAACCGTGGTAGGCATTCACTTACCGACCAGGGGAAATCACAAAAGTCCAAAGTTCAAAACCAAGGTCAGAGTGGGCAGTTGTCGAGAATCGAACACAGGACCTCCCGAATGCGAGCCTCACACGTCACTGCGAAGCCATGTCGATCGGTTTCCATGCCTTAAAGCTAGTAGGTATTTCAGTACCTCTCTCTCACTGTCTCCCACACACTTATACACACCCATATTTTAAATACGCTATTTTTTACTTCGGGGTAGTCCATAGTACATATCAGAAACGTCTCGGTTAAAGTTTCATATTTGAATAGGTACCTCAGTGTTTGTACTTTTTCACTACTCAGGAAAAAATCTAAAATATTTCCAGCAACTTTTTAACCATGTTGTTGTAACATTAGTGTTACGTGATGATGCATTCCGAAACGCCAATGAAGCACAGAAAAGATGAGACTGGGTTTTGAGATGGGATATGACGCAAGATTGCCTTAACTTATAGCCAGAGAATAAAATATGTCATAACAGGACATAATGGTCCTTAGTCAGCAGCCTGAAGACCACACATCCTTAATGCTGTTCTGTCTTGACGATCGTTTATTGTGAAACACTTATTCAGCAATAACAGCTGCAGTTTATTCAGCTGCAGTGAAATAACATTTATTCAGCTTCCATGGAAGCTCATGTTCATGGTGCAGAGCTCATGGCTCTTTCCAACAGTTAAACGTCTTGTCATCCCCATGGTCTGTAAGCCCATGCCAGTTTTGGAAATCTATATCTATCAATTCCTTTTAGGCGACCCTTTCATATTTGTTACAATGATGTGTGTTTTGTTTTAATATTTTCCTGTTTTACTTTATTTCTTAAACTGTCTAGTTTTATACATCCTAATGTTTGTTAAGTGGACCAATCTGTGAATTTTCCAAAACCCGAAGTGCTCTATTGAGATTTTAAAATATGTTAACACATCTAATATCTTTGGTTGCTAAGTTTGGTGCATATCTCGTAAATCAAGTTGCTCCTGGAGTATGCATTTTAATATATGAAGTTTAATATTAACATTTTATACAAATTTAAACTATTTTATAAAAATGTTCCTTACGATGCAATTGTCATATAATTTTTAAATAATGTTTCGCATTTAGATCCCTGCTGGGCTAGAAAATAAGATTGCCAGAAAATATGGCGTTAAATTAATAAATAGTTTTTAAAAATTAAGGTTGGTTCAATTGAGAGTTTCGACTTTAGCAAAATAAAGAATTCTTATCAAACTTGGGTGAGTTGGGTGGCGTAACATATTTGCCTATAAATAATAACTGTACAGCAAGTTTTAACTAGCATGTATTGAGGAAATTCGCACTGTCCTTTCACTCTGATAACAAAAACTGCGTCATAAGAACCATTTTAAATGTCTGAAATAAACACACTGGAAAATTCAAACACATTAACCGGCCTAAAATTCTACTTAGGTATTTTTCATAAAGGAGTGCCCATTTTATACTTAAAATTCATAATTTAGAGACTGTTTAACACATGTACACCAAATTTAGCAAATAGTTTCTAGAAATTTGTACAAAAATGTCAGAAACGTCAGAAAAAGTTCCAAATGCTCTACCATCCTCCGCTGCGACGGTATTATTGTTGTATTTATTTATTTAACATTAATTGTAGCTCCGCGTTTGGAAGCCAATTTGCGAGAGCAAATATGTGTTTTTACTTCACGCGTTGCCATCTTGTGACGTCACTCCTTGTTTGGTTCGTAGCTCCCTTTGGCGTAGCAATTTGTATCAATTAGTTTCCGAAAGAATTTAAATTTAGTATATTGTCCTCCGGCTAGCTATCATCTTATCTTGGTAGAACTTGTATCTCTTGCAGGGTGTGAATCAGAAAGGAATCTTTTATCCAGAAATGATACTGATGAAGAAATTAGTTTTATAACTTTTATTGCCAAACACGTTCACTAACACTTTTTACATATTAAGATAGATACTCGCCAAACTGAAACTGTTTGTAATAACTTCTTACTTATCACTTTTAACTCGAGTACTTCAACTTTGTGTATTTTTTTTAAATGTATAATACTTTATAATAATTCTCGTGTAACTTGACGAAATGAAGGACTGGCTGACGATGTGTAGTGTACACGAAATTTTGATGAACTGAAGGACCGACGTATAGAGTACTGAGAATTCTGTTAAACTGGGAGACAAGCTACCTCGAGTCTGGCTTATTTATACGCTTGCCTCAAGATACGCCTAAAGATTATAAATGAACTGCTATTGGCTAATAAAACGCGCCAACATTAGCGTCTATTTTAATACCCAATGAAAACCACTAATACATATTACTTTAGGAAATGTTCTAGAAGCTTCTATCGAAACCGCGCGAAATATTACGTAACTTCCTTGTTCCCGGTAATGATAAACAACTCACCCCATTGCTGCATTATTGCGTTATTGTTGACAGTTTCAGTAAAGCCGTATATTATTATTTACCAATAATAATTACAATTAATAAACCTCTGAAATCAATGTCACATAAAAATACATATTCATATTACTATCATTAATTACATCTGAGTAATTTGTGATACAAATTACCGTATCATATGCCCCACTAGAAACATAATTATAAATATTTATAACTTGTTTAGAAATTTTAAAATTGTGTTTTTAGTCTCCTAAATCTTGGAACACACGTTATCACTTTCACTTAACACTTCACACGCATTTAACACACGACATATTTTTTTTTTTTATCTCGCCACTACTTACTGGCTCTGGTTTAATTAATTTAGATATTAATCTGACATCACAAATTTTTTTATAGCAAATACTTTACCCTAAATTATTTAATGACTGTTTCAAAATTGCTTACTTTCTTAAGTTGTTAACAAAAATTTATACATTTAAGATTTTTTTATAATTGTTTAAACATATTTACTAAAATATTCACCCTCTATACAAATATTTACATCTCTTAAATCTAGACAATGTTTCACCTTTTCTGTTTGCTACATAAGTATTTGTTTTGAATTATTTTTACCATTTTTGTTATTTTGAATTTTATTTTAACAATACTCTTTGAATTGTATATACGTACTTTTAATTTAATATCATATTAAGTTTCAATCTTTGCATTCTTAATTTTCAAATGTTGTTACAGTTACTAAAAATTTAATTTATTTATTTATTTATTATTTTTTTTTTAAACATTTCTCTTTTTTTTTATAACTTATTTCTATTTTCAAATGACATATATATTTAGTTAACCCTCTTACATTCCAATACATTTCTCTGCAAGTCGTCTTTAACTATCTAGCATTTACTTTACATCTCATTGCTATTTACCCTCCTGGATCAAATTGTGTGTGGCTAAACATTACTCGTAACCGTATCCTAACCTTCAAATTTTTGTTCATGAATAACCTCTTGTATTCATTTGAAATTTCATCACATGATAACATTTGAAAACAATCTACAGCTTCCTGAACAATACATCTTTTACCAACTTTCATTTTCAATTCTTCTGCTATCTTTTTACTCTGAGAATACTCTGACAAATCTGTACTAAACTGTACTGGACTGGAGTTTTCATTTTGAATATCTTGGTACAATTTATTTCTTTGCATTACTGTCTCATTCTGTATTTCTGATATTTCCCCTCTGAAATTAACTTGCGCCTGATTTACATCTACATTCCTAACCTCTTTTATCTCTCTTAGCTCACTTGAAATATTACTCACTTGACTTCCTAACTCTATACATTCTACATTAACCTCACTTTTAGTATTAACCTCACTTTCTTTGTTACCTATTTCCCTGCTCATGTCTAGCATTTTCTTTGAAATTTCTCCTGTCTCACTTGCTATTACTTCCTCATTTTCATCTCTCATTTCTGGCATACTACTATCTAACTTCATAACTTTCTTTTCAATTTCTTCACTGCTTTGATCTACTTTTTGCTCTAATACATCATTACTCCTACCAATACTTTCCATTAATTTCCTATGATTCCTGTCCATAGCTTCCCCTAATTTCTCAAAACTCTTTTGCGTATCTTTCATGTTTTCATTATTCTTTTGCATTTCCTCATTCATATTTCTCAGCAATTCCATCATTTCCTTCATCGTACCAGCATCAATAGTAATATATCCTGCTATTTTATTCTTACTTTCTGCACTAACATTTCCTCCCTCCAATACTACATTGTTTGAGCTTTTTTTTGTAACCTGTATTGAATTACAGCTAACTGTTACACTATCCCCTTCCATCATTATTTCTTCTGTATTACTAGTAGCCATTGTTTTTGTTTTCTAAAAAAAAATTACGATACCTTTGTGATGCTTTATGTTGATGTAGCTTTGATGTCCAGCGTTCTGCCCCATTCTCCTAGATTTGATGTCGCTTCTGCGTTGTGTTGTGATGAATCTACGTCGTCTCGATGTTTTTGTAGTTGAATTCCTTGTTGCCTCGTAATCTCGGAATTACGATGTCCAATCATCCGTATAGTCTGTCGTTCCTTTTTGTTTCTGGAATCTGCGTCTTGTAGATCATTTTACTGCTACTTTCGTTCCACGTCCTAATTATGCTGATCCTTTCCTGGTCACTTCGCCCCACGTCCTGGGTGCCAATATGATGCGGTATTAATGTTGTATTTATTTAAAATTATTATAGCTCCACGTTTGGAAGCCAATTTGCGAGAGCAAATATGTGTTTTTACTTCACGCGTTGCCATCTTGTGACGTCACTCCTTGTTTGGTTCGTAGCTCCCTTTGGCGTAGCAATTTGTATCAATTAGTTTCCGAAAGAATTTAAATTTAGTATATTGTCCTCCGGCTAGCTATCATCTTATCTTGGTAGAACTTGTATCTCTTGCAGGGTGTGAATCAGAAAGGAATCTTTTATCCAGAAATGATACTGATGAAGAAATTAGTTTTATAACTTTTATTGCCAAACACGTTCACTAACACTTTTTACATATTAAGATAGATACTCGCCAAACTGAAACTGTTTGTAATAACTTCTTACTTATCACTTTTAACTCGAGTACTTCAACTTTGTGTATTTTTTTTAAATGTATAATACTTTATAATAATTCTCGTGTAACTTGACGAAATGAAGGACTGGCTGACGATGTGTAGTGTACACGAAATTTTGATGAACTGAAGGACCGACATATAGAGTACTGAGAATTCTGTTAAACTGGGAGACAAGCTACCTCGAGTCTGGCTTATTTATACGCTTGCCTCAAGATACGCCTAAAGATTATAAATGAACTGCTATTGGCTAATAAAACGCGCCAACATTAGCGTCTATTTTAATATCCAATGAAAACCACTAATACATATTACTTTAGGAAATGTTCTAGAAGCTTCTATCGAAACCGCGCGAAATATTACGTAACTTCCTTGTTCCCGGTAATGATAAACAACTCACCCCATTGCTGCATTATTGCGTTATTGTTGACAGTTTCAGTAAAGCCGTATATTATTATTTACCAATAATAATTACAATTAATAAACCTCTGAAATCAATGTCACATAAAAATACATATTCATATTACTATCATTAATTACATCTGAGTAATTTGTGATACAAATTACCGTATCACCGCTCAGGATTATTTAAATTGAGATTTAATTCCTTCACTTTCACTCTGATGACAAAAACATTTACACGAAAAGTTCATAAAGAAGCTGGCTTACTAATATGTTAAAAAACTCAAATTGAAATTTTTGCCCAATTTTCACTGATCGGTCCCCATACATTCTTAAATTCCTATTTCAGAGACCAGTTCTCATTGCCTTTTAGATGATGATAATAACAATACGTGATAAGACCACTTGACAGACCATAGTCAATCAAACCGTCTGCCGGACTCACGCCTACATGCACATGGCAGAGGTAGATAATCATCGAACCGATACGGAGAGATGATGTGGTTAGCATCGCACTTCCCCCTGCCGAAATGATACTTTATTGGACCTAAACGCCTTTAGCTCATGAACGAAGAATTTCTAATAGCAGCCAAGACTATGTGCCTATCAAACCCTTCTAAGAGAACGGACGAGACCGAGCAACGTCTGTGGTCCGCATTCGGGAGGTCCCGGGATCGATCCCCGGCGAACGCCCATTCTGACCGATGGGTTTTTTTCTGGGGCTTTCCCGGTCGTCGGTTTCTTTCAGCCCCCGAATTTCCTGTCCCTTCGTTTCGTTCCCTTCATTGCATTTCACCCTTCATCCCGTTGGTCTCTTTACAGTGTCAGCGATGGTGTTCGGTGCAGCGTGGCATTGGAAAAGTATGCTATTTGTATCTTTCTGTCCCTCGGCTTTCTGCTGGCTGCCGCGGTATTCGAACCCCCTTTGAGGGGCGTTGGATCCCTCAGTGTGGTAACTGTCCGCCTGCAGGGGTTTCTATATCTGGAAACTTAAAACTTTGTTATTGCTGAACCATTGCTTCTGTATCTGGTCGCCGGTGTCCCTTCTCGCCTCATCCTCCCTCGTGGGGCGTAGGTACAATATCCACCGAGCGGTACCGAGTCCCATCTGTAACTGAAGATGAGAGAAGATAAGAAGGGTTGAGAGTAGAAGGGCGACCAGATCTTATAACGCAGGTGCAAGGCAGTGGTTTCCAGATTGAGCATCTTCGATCCTCCTTTGTCCCACGTACAGACTCGGGCAAAGGGTTCACACACCAGGGAAAAAGGTTTTCTATTCATAGCATATACACTGCATATTCCGCATATAACCGTCCACTACACTCCTAACTCTGCTCCCTGCAAGGTGAGAGGATACGAAATGAGAAGAAATGGAAGATAGGAAAACTCGTGGTAGTATACAAACCGTCCCAGCATGCACCTGCCGATATGGGAAAACCACGAAAGGATGGGCGGTGCAACGGAGTTGAACCCAGTAACTACCGCCTGAGCTTCAGCTGCCCCGCTTGGAAAGATACCGGCTGTTACAGAATCTAATCCTGGACTCTTTTAATTGTACCGTTGTGGTGTGTATGTAGCGCTTGTTAAGCTAAATGTGTTAACGTGTTAGTTTTGGTATTTCTCCCCCAAAAGCAATTATACTCCTCGTTTCAAAATCAAGAGTAAGCAGTCGTAAAGTTAACGAATTTCTTGGAGAAAATGGTCACTGCTAGAGAAGAATGCTCACTCAGCAGTTTGGCCATTACCAGCTGCACACTGTGAATGATGAGAAAGTGTCACCAGAGTTATGAGCTGTTTTGCTGCCATCGAGTGTACGTAGCTCTCAAATAATTCTTTTCTTCTTCTTCTTCTTCTTCTTCTTCTTCTTCTTCTTCTTCAGTAGACTTAAGTCATTCAGCAGCCGCCTCAAGCTGACTCGCCGTTCTTGGAGTGGGACTCAGCTTTACTCCTTATCCGTATGCTATCCGCACACATTCATTACAGTTTTATAGCAAAAGCGCCCAACTAATTTAATGCCCGCGTTACCTGGTGGCAGTGCGGCGGAATACTATACGAAGACAACTTCTCCCTAGGCGTTACACTGCACATATGTTGATATTTCTAAAGTTATATTGCAAGGGCCCTGTCATACACAAATATAAGGTGTATATATACCGGGTGAGTCTTCTCAGCCTGCGGATTGAGAAGTTATGCAGTCCCGGAAATTTACAGGCTATGCCATAAACACTGTTCAATTTCGCGTCGTATCAATTTCGGCCGAAATGAGTGCTTTGCACCGCTGTGCGTGCAGTGTCCTGCACACTTAGCGCAACAGTGTGCTCGTTGGTCTTCAGTGGTCCCAGGTTTAAATACTGCCACTTAATTTTTATGTTTAGTAATGCAAGCGTGATTTGAACTTCCGACCTTTACCATGACTTTCCAACATGTTAAGCATTGCACTACTAGAGCACGTTAACAACGAGCGCTACCGTAGCCCTAATGAGTGGCTGGTGAATGCGGTATCAGCACGTGCATTTCGCATCCTCTGTAAAATGCAGGGTTGCCCAGTTACTAATCACAGCATCACAGCTTATGGAATTTACCTTCATAATCCACAATCTCGGTGGATTGTATGTTGCAGCTATTTTACTGCATATGAATTCCAACTGTAGTTCTTTTGCAGACTCTATAATGGAAATATGATAATCAGTATGTAACAAAGAATGAATATACCTATTATTTCTGTTTATACAGATTCTTGTAGCTGCATATCAGGCAAAGCATAAATTAAGTAATGTACGCCTAGACAAGGAAGTGGATAGAATGCGTAAACGATTCACACTCACATCTGTGCACGTGAGCTTTTAGCTTCATTGTTGTCATCAGTCACAACGATTTCCAAATGTTAGCTGATCAGTTATAAGAATATTCCATAGGTATGTACTTTAATTTTAATTTCCATATCAACGCCTTTTTTCTTATATAACTATGTGTTATTTATATCCTGTAAATTTATGTACATTGTTATATATTTCAACACTTTTCATATGTTGCTTTAATTATGTACTTTTTTAATTATATATATATATATATTAATGTATGTATTCAATGTAATTAGCTGCATACGCCTCCATAACTGGAACGATACTCTGTAGCAGCAAATGAAAATAAATAAATAAACAAATAAATAATCAACGTTTTTTACTGAACTTCATTAACGCCTCAGATTTTACAACTTCACAAATTTATTTCTCCGTCACTTTGAATCATACATCGGTGACAGTGTCAGGTATTATATCGAAATAATTGTTCTACTAAATACATTCAAAATACTTTTGTAACTTTCACACATGAAAACGTTGAAAAATATGCACACTCTTCAAAAAGGATGTAAAAATAATAAAGCAAAGAATATAGAAAGAAACGTCAGAACACGTAAACTGCAATAAGGTTCATTATTTCTGCGTATTAAAACTGAGAATTTTATTTCTATTAATTTGGGAACCAGAATGTTTTAAAATGGAGACAATTACTTTCTGGGAGTTACTGTATGTACACTCGCTTCCATTTATGCCGTTATCGCAGATTTGGAAGGCATTCTCTGATCTTCGCTGATGGAGTATGTATCTATAGCAAGGAGGAAGTGTGTGTATCTGTTTACCTTTTCGCTCATACAGTGGCGTCCTGTTTTAGGTGCACAATTCTAGATTATTCTCATATAAATGTGTAACTTTAAGCAATAGCTTTACTTGTGATCACTTATAATAACCGCTTTTAAATATATAACTAAATAAAACTCTGTTTTGTACAATGTCACCACGTAGAAATATTTTTATTGGCAACATAATGTAAAACTGAAATACATTATACTTTTTGCTCTCAAATAGGACACGTTTACTAGAAATTATTTTAATAATCTGTCCGATCTTCATTCTTGTCCAATACCTGATTTAGCTGCCTAGGCGCATACTCACTTAGCTGCTGGAGGATCTGCGGCTGTAAACGCAGATAAATGTTCATGAGTGTTCCCAGATGGAGACGAGTGATTCAATGCCTAGGCAGCTAGATCAGGCATTGGATAGGTTATTAAAATAATATCTAGTAAATCTGTCTGTCCTCTTTGAGAGTAAAACGTATAATTTACTTCAGTTCTACATTATATTGTTATTACAAGCATTTTTTTCATGGAGAAATTGTGCAAAGCAGTGTTTTATTTAGTTGTATGTTTGTATTGGACAGATGATTTCAATAATGTCTATTACGAGTAAATGTATCCTCTTTGGGAGTAAAACGTATAATGTGTTTCAGTTTTACACTGTGGTGCAATTAAAATATTTTTCATGGAGATATTGTGCAAAACAAATTTTATTTAGTCATATTTAAACATGGTTATTATAAGTAATGGCCTCCCACCGAGGCGGCCCGAGTTCAATCCCAGGGACCTGCATGTGGGATTTGTGGTGGACGAAGCGGCGTCTGGGCGGATTTTCTCCGGGTTCTCCCCCGCCATTCATTCCACCAACTGCTCCATCATCACCTTTCCTTTCATCCATTTCACCAACATTTCGTTTCATCTACTTCCTTCATCCCATACCAGGCATCGGGCTGACCACCCATCCTGGATGCTCTGTCTGATCCATGAGTGTCTGCTCCTCGACGGGCCTCTGACCCCAGGCACCCGCTTGTAAGTCCTGGGGGGTGTAAGTCCTACATAAGAGGAGGGTAAACAGATAATGAATGAATGAATGAATATTATAAGTGATGGCGTGTAAAGCTGTTGCTCAAAGTTATGTATTTATAAGTGAATAATCTAGAATTGTGCAGGTAAAACAGGATGCCACTGCATGCGCGAAAAGGTAAAAAGATACACACACATAACATCCTCCTTGCTATAGATACTCCACCTTGAAGGGCAGTAGAATGCCTTCCAAAGCTGCGGGGATGGCATAAATGAAGCGAATATAATACTTATGAGTTAAAAATGAGCCAAGTATATTTTCTCCTATTTTCTTGCGCAGGAAAAATAGGGCATACAAATTAAAGTGTAACAAAAGTATTTGTTAATTTAATGCTCTTTCACACAAAGCTAAAGTTGGAAAGGTAGAATTAGACTGAAAAATTCAACACCATAGTCGGGATTTCAACGACGGATCTTCGGCTTATCGTGCCAGTTCTTAACCAACTGAGCCTAGAGGAAGAATAATTAGTTATTGATTGACCTAATAATGGTTAACCGTGAAGCCCGGGATTTAGAGTACTACCCACGATATTGCAAGTCGCCATTTGGATGTTATCTCAAAATAAATCTTAGGACGCCTCGTGCTTTACTAGGAAGAAATGTGAGCCAGTTAGGAAGAACTTTAATGTCGTGCGGGCATATTGCCATTGTGACTCAGTTGATTAGAGCAGCAGCACAGTAAGTCGAAGAGCTGTGGTCGAAACTCGGCTATTGCATCTTTCAATGATTCTAAATTTTTCTGAGTCTACGTCTCCCCCCCGCCAATGTAATTAAATTAAACGATGGCTTTAATTCATCACCTTAACACATCAGAAGCAGAAGGTGCAAGTGTTTGGAATCGTTACTTTCTTCATAATATCTTAAAATGAGAAATAGATAACTATGCCTTAATGTAATAAAGCATGTAGTTGCATTAGAATTTAAATAATATTGTACCCGATCTTGTTCTTGCCCAGCCCAGATCTTGTTTACTCATCACAATCATGCTGAATGTGTATAAGTACAGACAAAGAAAAACTACTGCAATGAAGGCAATGGTAGGCTCTTCCGCCTGCAGCCCACGAGTCAAATTGGAAAACGTAAACCTCATCCCGCACCCTCAAAACACGAGCCTCACTGTACACCACTGGTTAGTGTTTCAAGGCCGAGCAACTTGGTGTGGAGGTTTAGTTTTAACAACGCTCTTATTCCTAAAATGCAAAGAACTACTACACACAAGTTAGTTTGGATACTGCAGTCTTGGTTTTCACTTACCTTAGTATCGGCTTTGCAGAATGGACCAACATTCTGAAGAACGATGTCTGTTTCTTTGATTATTAAGACCAAACAAAACTTTGTACAGTTTTATCGAGGTAATTATTAACAATTCAACGCAAAGCTTTCACACACACAAAACTTTGTTCGAATTTATAATTCTTATCTTTCTGGCAAACCATTCCATACTGCTGTTGCATTAACACCTTCACTTGTTTTCCTCCCACTGCCTTCCAGTTTTATGTGTTTACTACACTGCGCTGGCAGGTGTTCTACCTTCACTTGTTTCTCTGCGGTTCAAACCAAAGAGTATGTAGTGCACAGAAACCACCAATCGCTTGCAATTTTAAAGGAAACCTAATTCAGTTTCTGTTATGGAAAAACAATTCTTATGAGCGAGTAAAAACCTTAAGAAGTGCTGAGAGACTAACAAAATCATAATCATTAATGCCATTACCTATAAATTTCCTTATGGAATAAATGTGCTTTAAGCTTTAGATTAGCTATGATTTAAAATTTAAAAAAATACAACTCTAATGAAGTTCATTTCTAAGGTTGTTTGTTACTTTTTTGTACTCATAATAAAGCGTGTGAATATTCATCTATTGAAACCATGAACTAAAGTATGTTCCTTTCGCCAAACTGTAATGGTAAATGCTGAATATTATAGATCCTCTATGGTTTATTATACATGCAGTACAGTTTGCAATTTCTGCTCTCAGCATAAAGGATTTTAACAGTTATTACTCAACTGTTAAAGAAGGTCACGATATTTCCTTAGTGATTGGATAATATATTTTATTGCACGTCATGCTGAAATAAAATTATTCTGCTTGAATGTTGAACACTACCGTTCATTACACGATAGAATAAGGATCTGAAGTCCTGTATTTTGTTACTATGGGTTGGGTTAAGAACGCTTTAAGAATTTAGTTAGACATTCTAAAAGAAAATTCACAGGTAATGTAAGTTTATTTCAAAGAAAGTAAAATATTCAGTGCGACATAACGTAATAAACACACACACACACACACACACACACACACACACACACACACACACACACTGTTCTAAAATTTGTACTTTTATATCATATTGAAGTAGATACTGTTCTGTTGTATTTATAATTAAAATTAACTGCAAATGTTCTGTTAATTTTAGATTTTGTACGAATAACTCATATAGTACTAAGCACAGAGTGTTACCCTGAAAGGAAAATTCACATGGTGTATGTGTGTGTGCATGCGTGTTATTTTTACTTATTTACTGCTTATCTAAGTAAGTAGAGGGAGTATGAGTTCCACCCAAAAATTCAATACCGAAATTTCTAGGAAATTTAGGTTTTGAGATTTCCTGAGAAAAATAGAAAAAGGTTCCCGCGCATAGCTAAAAAACCAAAAGTCGTTTAAGCACGAAACTCGCGTATTTAAGTTCAGCACTTTGCAAGGACGTGGCACGAAGATTTTCAAGAAAATCCCCACATCCCCGCCACCACTTACATGGAAAAGGTTTCGTTATTTTTTATTTTCTCGAAATAAAATTAATTATCAATATTATATATTAATATTTTCTTTATAATGACAAGGATTTTGGTTAAAATACTATATGTTTAAGATATGTGCATGACAATAGACTATATATCTATCTTGAACTTTCTGTGAATAGTCTGTGAAGCCCTCTTCATTCTGAGTGACTTTGTATAATGGTAAATCGTAATATTAATGTACAAAAACTTATGATCTGGTTAAGGTTTAGAATTTATGTCCAATAATTTTTGTGGAATTAACCATTTCCGAGATATTTTTTGTTATTGTTTTGCATTTTCAAATACTTATTCTTTTTTCAAGTGGTAAATTGCTATTAGCTTTTTCTCATGGTAAGTAAGGAGCATGGAATTTGAAAACCTTCACACAGCGACCGGTTTTTTTAAACTATTGACCATCTCTTTAGCCTTCTGTATCCTTCTTATACCTACAACGAAATTTGCAGTGAAAATTTATCTCAATTAACAAGAAGTAGATAAAAGTATAAGCTTTTGTAAGACTGGTTTAAAGAAGAGTAAGTAGAGAAAGTAATATAAATGCAACAATCAGATTTACAAGCTCTGAACAAATAATTTCCACAAAAAATATGAAAACAGAGGATAGTATTGTATCAATAGTGAAGTTTCTATCTGCCATAATTCCTATAAGGGGTATTAAATATTTTAATAGCTCAATATATCAAAGAAGTTAGATAAAATAGGTTTGGTAAAAGTCAAATCAAGAGTTTTTATGAGCTGCTTATAGAAATGCGACTTATCTTTGAACTTGGGTGATTATTATGCTTTTTATAACGAGGTGAGAGACATTCAAGTTGCCCAAGGAGTGTGTTTATCTTATCGAAATAAACCGCCTTAAGAATATAACCATAATTTTCTCTCAGCTCAGTTAAGAGTTTGGGAATTAGACTTAATAACTTGAAAGACTTCTAAAGCCAAGTCCATTTACCATTCTTCTAGTGAATTCGTGTCTCTCGTTTTGAAATCTGGCCCAACAGGACATTTTTTGTTTCGCACATTAACTATACTATACGAATACAAAATATTGTAATATGACGTATTGCATTCCTGTTTAAGTCATAACTTCTGAATAAAACTGCAGCATTTGAATGAAATATACGATTTTGTATGCGCAGTTTTTAATAAATCTGATGTTATGTAGGAAATTTTAATTTGTTTTTGTAATTTACAATTCTTGAATACCAAAATCAGTCACTGGATATATAAAAAAATATTATTATGTGTTGCATTCACACACACATACACAAATTCCACAATTTTTGGGTGGAATACAATACTTCCCCTACTTACTATACGTAGTAGAGAAAGTAAAATATCATTGAAGTTAGGTTTCAGAAAAATGTATATATTTTATGCAATATTTTAAGTATGAATCTATTTTATATACATTTTTAAAACATTATTACAGTGCCGATATCACATTTAAATCATTTCAATATAAGCCCCGTTTTACGATGGGATAACTAGACTTTAAAAAGTTTCAGTTGTATCATAAATCGAGCTGTTTTCCAAATTAATGCTTTTCAACTCTTTTAAGGGGAGTAATTTTAGTTTAAAAGTACCTTGAAGTCTGGGGAACAAGTACAGGGTTTTTAAATCCCAAATTCTTCCTCTGTATTGGTATTTACAGTAAGACGCATTTTTCGAGTCATACAAGTCTGCTGTACCTGACATTTTTAGTATTTTTTTAACATTATATATATAAATAATATTTCGGATCTAGTTTTGTTCTTGAGGGAGGAATAACTGACCATGGGACTTTATAGAGTGTTTCTACACAAATATTTTCTGAATTTCAATACAACCCTCTGGTTCTTTTTGCATCACCTATTTTATGATCTCAACCAAATATTCACATGTTTATTGTGTGGAATGTAACAAGCAGTAATCGAAAACACGAAGCATCAGTCCTATTTTCATGTTTTTCTGCTAAGAAACGATGTACCTCGACGGAATTTCGATAATCATATACACTAATAAACTTATTGAGCTTTGAGAGTGAAATTCGTGCAGAAAATATGCTGACAAGGTTGATATTTTACATGACTATACTGGAACTTATGTGACCATCCCAAAATCAATTTTATGCATATTTCGCTTTCTTTGAAGGAATGCTGTCGAACAGAATTACATAAATATATAATACTGAAATTAGGTGCATTTCTAAAATACGTATCTGTATACCTGGATATTTATGTTATTAAACCTATCTTTGAAACTTATAAGCAGGCATAGGAATTTCTAAGCCTAAAGCCAAGGCGGAAGGAAATGGATTACAGGCAAGGACGCAGTAGACAACAAACCACCCCCGATCCCTTGTAAATTCTTTTGGTGTTTGCAGGCAGCATTCAGGTCTGTTTTTACCTACCTGTCATTGAACCTTGGTCTCTCTTGTTTTGCATTCTTTGTAGTGCGAAATTTGAATGCAGATCTTGAAGCCGACTGCTTAAGAATTCCTATGCCTGCTGATAAGCATTCTCTTTCTGCGTAAAACAGTAATACCTGACCATTTTGTTTGCATTAACGATACTCAAATCTAAATATTGGACAATTCGAAAAAAGATAACTTTCTAAAATGTTCATGGAAAAATCTTAAATACTGCAGAACTAGTGTACAATTGGAGTTTTGTCTTTCTGGACATTTAAAAGCCGAAATGCGATTATGGATGGAGGAGATTATGCGAGGAGATGGTGCAAATAGCGCAGGAGATTTTAAAATTTTATTTTCTTGCTATGTTTATTTACTTCTTTTGGCATTTAACCTGTTCTTTGTTATGCAAGTTATGTTTAATGTCTTTCAGATTTTCAGTATATATACTTGGAAGGTTGATAAACCGATCTTGATATAAAGTATAGTTTTAATTTAGGTTTGAATGATTTAATACGTTATTGATTTTTAGAAAATGTAACGCATTAACTGCTTTATTATTTTTCCGGCATTTTAATATTTGATTGTAAATAACTATATTCGAGGGATAATATGCAATAATTAAAAGTTTAAACTTTTCAATTTTTTTCACTTGGGACATTTTACATGACGCTTTATTTTCATTTTTTTTGGAAACTGGATACTATAATTATATTGAAAAAATCTTTGATTAAAATTTCAGCTATCTTGTTTTAAACTTTTTAGAAATGAGCAGTTTAACTATAGACTGCCCTTAAACCATAAACACTCATTTTTCTTTTGAAAATATTTAAAGTTTTTTTTTCTTGCGAGAATAAGTTTAACACTATATAATACCTATTTGTGTTGTTGTTTTCAGTATTGTATTGAATTTGAAATTTGCACCAATCACATTTCATAATGAATTAACACAAAGGATAACAACGAAGTTAGAAATTTCACCAAACCCTTCCCTTAAAGCAGTATCCCAATTTAGTAGTATTTAGTTTATGGATATTTAACTTTTAGTATGATGAATGTTACTATATTGATTTTTAACTGACTCATGTTTGTTTGCACTAAAGTTGACTACTACAGCACTATCTACTGCCTTATCATCGGAGGTAGGGAAAATGACAGGAGATAAACTACATGTAGTTAAACGAAATTATTTCTATAAATGCTTGTGTAACATTTTAATTGTGACAAACAATTATTTACAAGAGTGAATTTCCCCAAACTAAATCTTAACAAGATATGTAAGCGTTGAGTTGTGATCATGAAGTATACCCTCACTTGAGAGAGTGTAAACTTAACTTTAACAGTAACATATCTTTAGACACTTAAAGTCCATTTGAATGATACAGAAGTTGAAAGTTGCAAATAACACTCTCCAGACACGATTATTATTTTAGATCTTTTAGCTATTATACAATAAATACTTTTCAAATATACATATTTCATATGTATACAATCCAGGAATGAATATCATTCCTGCATGATGATTCTTTAAAATATTTTGCTCACTGTTCTTTAGTGCTTTTATACACAATCTTTCTTGCAAAAATCATATTACTTCTTCAACTGTCTTAAATGCTGCACCAAAGTATAAAAACATGTTGTAACTTCTAGGTTAACATTAAAATAGCCAGAGTTACCAACAGATAAACCCTGCAAAACATTTACCTGCACGAAACTGAGAACTCAAGACAATTGTATTAACGTAAATTTCATTGAATTTAAGAAGCTGCCTTTTAATGTATTATAAAAAAGGTAAATTGAAAATAACATTATATGAACACATTCCTCTTTTATACATATTTTTTAAACATACACATATTTCATATGTATTTTAGGAAAGATGACTATTTTTTATTCCAATCTGTCAAATGTCCTTTAACGTTCATAACAGTTGTTGGCTAAATTGATAAAACTATGCAAAGCTAATGACTACATAGGCATTTTAATTGCCCTTCGAACGAAACCTTGAATACAGTTGCGGTGCATTTTGCACTTCACTGTATTACACATATTAGTACCTGCAAGATAGATGGAATGCAGACTTTTTGCTATCAATGCTAGTCGAATTTTGGAAATTAAAAGCCTGCACTTTATCTATTACAGTTCAGGTCCTAATACTTCTAAACATACTTTTAAAATACCAAAATTTCAGTAAGCAAATTATGTAAAGTTACTTCTACAAACGCAAATTCAATTCTTCTGTATAACGCTTTGGAAGAGTGTACAAACTTTTCACAGTTTGCACAATTTTGTGTTTTCTAGCTTAAACCCTCTTTGTAAGTCATAATCGCTTCTGCATGTATTTGGATCATGTCATATAATTCACGATTTAATCAAATGTGAATCTGTATAGTTGAGGAATGAAGCAAAAAATCAAATAGAGTAACGTATTTTCTTAAAACGAAATAACTGCATCCTATAATTGGGAATCGTAGCCTGTAAATCCCATATAAATATGGCCGTATTACCTTACAATAGCTTCAGTAGGTTGCTACAGCATAGATGTTTTTATAATAGATATATAAACCTCATTACATCACATTTTAAATCTGTATTCTGTTGCAGCAGGTTTCTGGAACTATCATAACCACCTTGTTTATGATTTTCAGAATACACTGTCTTTTGTTTCTATTCATCTTGAAACAAATTACAGAAGTTTGCTTTACTCACTTTATAATTTTATGATAATCTAGGCAAAATTAAGTATTCAGTTTTTACTGGCAGCTTCTAGAACCAAATAGTACCATAAATATTTTTGGAAATAAGTTGCCAAACACAGCACATTTAACCCCTTGAAATTTTAAGCATTACAGGATTTATCATCAACTATATGTTATTGTTTACTAATTTATTTTTCAAATTAATTTGATTTATTATTCATTACTAATTTTTACTTTCTCTACTACGTACAGTAAGTAGGGGAAGTATTGCATTCCACCCAAAAATTCGATACCGAGATTTCACCGGAAATACATGTTTTGAGACCTCCTGAATCCAAAAAAAGCATTTTTGGAAACATGTCCGTGTGTGTGTCTGTGTGTGTGTGTCTGTGTGTGTGTGTGTCTGTGTGTGTGTGTGTCTGTGTGTCTGTGTGTGTGTGAACAGCATAACTCAAAAACGAACAGTCGGATAAACACCAAACTTGGTATTTAGGTTCAGTATCTTCCAGAGATGCGACGCGAAGGTTTTCAAGAAAATCCCCCCACCCCAGACTACCCTTTACATGGAACATTTTTCGAAAATTTTAATTTTCTCAAAAATGGCTCTAACGATTTTGATGAAAATATCATATGTTTAAGATAATATCATGAGAAATGAAATGTATATCTCGAATTTTCTGGGAATGTCTCCAAAAGTATTCTTCATTCTGAACGACTTTTGCATAACTGGTAAACTATAAGAGATAGACAAAATTTTACTACACAAAAAATATAGATCGCGTTAAAATACACAACTTATGTCATATACATTTCTTTTGTTGAGTGAACCGTTTTCGAGATATTGCTTGTTATTTCCTTAAATTTTGCAATACTTATACTTTTTCTCAAATTCGTTATTCATTTTTTTATGTCCTGGACATGCAAAGAGAATGGAATGCGCCACATAGCAACCAGCGTTAAAATATTTGACTATCGCTTAAAAGCTACCATATTCCCCTTGCATCTACAAGAAAATTACCAATAAGATTGACATTTCGATATCTCGATTAACATGAAGCATATGGAGAATAGGCGTTTGTAAAATTAGATTGTACAAGAGTAGAGAAAGTCATGTGAGTGTAACACATCAGATTTTTTATTACGAAGTTTAAAACGAAAAGCAGAAATAAATATTTTAAATGTTAACTATATTCTTAAGGCGGCACTTTAATGATAGCTGGCATTCAACCAAATTTGAGAGTATTTTGGAAATATACACATACGCACTTCTATGATTTTTACTTTCTCTACTACGTATAGTAAGTAGGGAAAGTATTGTATTCCACCCAAAAAATCGATACCAAGATTTCAAGGTAAATACATGTTTTGAGACCCCCTGAATCCAAAAAAAAGCATTTTTGGAAACATGTCCGTGTGTGTGTGTCTGTGTGTGTGTCTGTCTGTGAACAACATAACTCAGAAACGAACAGTCGGATAA
Source organism: Deroplatys truncata (assembly GCA_030765065.1). Taxonomy (NCBI): domain Eukaryota; kingdom Metazoa; phylum Arthropoda; class Insecta; order Mantodea; family Mantidae; genus Deroplatys; species Deroplatys truncata. The sequence continues at coordinate 190,305,920 of CM060976.1, read as the reverse complement.
ACACCAAACTTGGTATTTAGGTTCAGTATCTTCCAAGGATGCGACACGAAGGTTTTCAAGAATATCTCCCCACCCCAGATTACCCTTTACATGGAAGATTTTTCGAAAATTTTAATTTTCTCAAAAATGGCTCTAACGATTTTGATTAAAATATCATACGTTTAAGATATTTTTATGACAAATAAAATGTATATCTTGAATTTCCTGGGAATGTCTCCAAAAGTATTCTTCATTGTGAACAACTTTTGCATAACTGGTAAACCATAAGAGATAGACAAAATTTTACTGCACAAAAATTGTAGATCGCCTTAAAATACACAATTTATGTCATATACATTTTTTTTGTTGAGTGAACCATTTTCGAGATATTGCTTGTTATTTCCTTATATTTTTCAATACTTATTTTCTCAAATGGCAATTCGTTATTCATTTTTTGTCTTGGATATGCAAAGAGTATTAATCTGTGGGAAAGGGAATGGTGCTGCACCTAGCAACCAGCTGTTAAGAGATATATTTGTGCTTAAAAGCTACTGTATTTCTATATTGACCTTGTAAATATATTTTTACTTTCTCTACTACGTATAGTAAGTAGAAGTATTGCATTCCACCCAAAAATTCGATACCGAGATTTCACCGGAAATACATGTTTTGAGACCTCCTGAATCCAAAAAAAGCATTTTTGGAAACATGTCCGTGTGTGTGTGTGTGTGTGTGTGTCTGTAAACAGCATAACTCAAAAACTAACAGTCGGATAAACACCAAACCTGGTATTTACGTTCAGTATCTTCCAGAGATGCGACACGAAGATTTTCAAGAAAATCCCCCCACCCCAGACTACCCTTTACATGGAACATTTTTCGAAAATTTTAATTTTCTCAAAAATGGCTCAAACGATTTTGATTAAAATATCATATGTTTAAGATAATGTCATGAGAAATGAAATGTATATCTCGAAATTTCTGGGAATGTCTCCAAAAGTATTCTTCATTGTGAACGACTTTTGCATAACTGGTAAACCATAAGAGATAGACAAAATTTTACTACACAAAAAATGTAGATCGTGTATATCATATACATTTCTTTTGTTGAGTGAACCGTTTTCGAGATATTGCTTGTTATTTCCTTAAATTTTCCAATACTTATACTTTTTCTCAAATTCGTTATTCATTTTTTTATGTCCTGGACATGCAAAGAGAATGGAATGTGCCGCATAGCAACCAGCGATAAAATATTTGACTATCGCTTAAAAGCTACCATATTCCCCTTGCATCTACAAGAAAATTACCAATAAGATTGACATCTCGATATCTCGATTAACATGAAGCATATGGAGAATAAGCGTTTGTAAAAATAGATTGTACAAGAGTAGAGAAAGTCATGTGAGTGTAACACATCAGATTTTTCCCTTACATCTACAAGAAAATTAGCAATAAGATAGATTTTGCAAATGTTTATCTCGATTAACATGAAGTAGATGGAGAATAAGCGTTTGTAAAAATAGTTTGTACAAGAGTAGAGAAAGTCATGTGAGTGTAACACATCAGATTTTTTCTGTGGGAACTTGCAATGTTTAAAAATATATAATATTTCTAATTTGGCATAAACATCTATACTTCAAATGAAGACTTAAAACGGTTGATTGGAAATCTACACGTGCACAATTGGCATTATCTACGAGGTATGAGTGGTTGTGTATGTATATATATATATACATATATAATTGCATAATAACAATCTGTGACACGACGACCTTGACTGGTCATTGAGAATCCGTCCGTTGTCCTCATGCTCGCATGCGCAGGCAGAGGTGGGGGATCATTCCAACGTATCCGGAGAGGTAAGTGGTCAGCATCACTCTTCTCCCAGCGGAACTAGACCTACAGAAAGCTTTCTACCTAGTTCCTTATATTCCTTATATTGCTGAGTGGGCACCGGTCCTATACAAAGTGGAAAAGTCCTCAACTTCATGGGTGGACTAGATCCCAGGCTCATTCCATGGTAGGTAAATTGAGCAACAAGCTCCAGCCCACTATGTCATAACACAGGACTCTAAAATGTGTTCACATTTTAATAATCCTATCTATAATTGATTTTTAAGCCATCGCTATGTACTGTATTCCAAACACAAGAAAGTCTCCGAGTTCTGAGGGGAAGAGAGGGTAATATGATTACGCTTGTCCATACATTGTTTAGCTGCAAGGTACTATAATCTGATTAAAGTTTTACGGCTTCTTGAATCTAGGTAAATCACAAGAGAGAAAGATGGTTTTTCGTCTCTTTTGCCCGAAAACATCGACAAATATCAAGTGACTATCGATGATTTTGCCTTATTGTGTGACACGTAGAGTTATCTATTCAGGAGTTTCACGCTGTGAAACAAAGTAGTACCTACATGCTACTAGCAATAAGGAGTGAGAGAGAGAAAGAATCTCTGCTACGTTGAGACATTACGAAAACTGCTGATTTTGGTGAAGGAAGTGCAGAAGTGACTAGGCTTCTCATCGAGAGACCTTTGGCGTTCAGGATACTTAAGTAATCAAGGAGCTTCGTAATGAGGGAAAATCAATAATAATTTATCAGGATGGAACATGGGTAGACAGCAACCTCACTTTTAGAAAATATTGTAAGAGTAATGACATTGGTTTGTGCTGATGGAAACGATAGTAAAGGATTAATTACAGTTTTTGGAAGTTCCCGAGCTGGTTTCCTAAAGAAATTGTATTGAGTTACAAAACTGTGCCATTTAGTAGGTGATTATCATCGGCAAATAAATGGTGCAAATTGTAATAAATGGATTAGAGATAACTAATACAATCTCTACCGGCAAATGTTGTAATAAAATGCTACATTGGGGAGCATGATGTTTCAGGTGATGTCCCTTACGGCTTAAGGAACTGTCACGCAGGGACTTGAAGTCATGACATTGCAGAACTGGGAGTTTTACTGTACCCACGAAGATGAACTAGAACATGAATATTTGATTCGCCGTGGGATTGCATCGGATGTGATAGGCCAATTATCTACAACTGAAAAACCTAACGAGTGAACAGAAATCCAATAACGAAGAATTCAGTGATCCCTCCAACTCTCTGGCTCTGAACCTGCTCAAGTGCTATAAATAAATGCTTTTTTTTCTTAGCTGATATTTTGGTGGGACCTATTCATGTTTGTTACCTTTCATATCTTATTTAAAGTCTACACTGCAGGTGTCAGCGTATGTTTTCTCATTGAATTATACTGCATGGGCGTATTACTCGAACTTGTTTCGCTGTGTAGCTCATTCTCCAGCAGAAGAGTTTAGTTGGCACATTCCTCTCATGGCTTTTCTCCTGGTTGGAAGTCAGTAATGCTGTGCCGTCTCTAACAATGCCAATAATGATAAGTTAACTGTGCAACCATGGTAATAACAAATGACACAAAATGAAGAGAAATTCCCATGGAAATCATGGTCAATGTTATTCGAGCAGTAGTTCTCCGAAATTTTAAATGTCTAGATGCTAACATGGACATTCCCTGCCCCTTATGTGGTTGCAGAAGCCAAAACATGACTTAAGGCTAGTTTTTAATGTCTTCATATACGCGCCATTAAAGCTTTAAAGCAGTTTTTTCATGTTGTAAAGTGTGTACATTTTTGGATATCTCTGTATTTACAAACTGTGCATGGGATTAAATTCTCCTGTATTTTCGAATTATGAATACTTTCACTTTTAAGTAGACTGAATACATTTTTATATAACTTTACTTTAAAAACAATTTAAAATGAATTAAAATTGATGTACACTTTCTGCAATATGCATGTATATTATGTATGTTGCAGAACATGTCGTTCATGGTAAAACAGGAAACATCTAGTAGCATGGTAAAAAGTTAAACAGCTTTAAAAGCTGTTACAGTTTGTTTTTTATAATTTAAATGAAGTTGGTGTACTATCCTTGATTTATTTTATGTAGAGAAAAATTGTCACTTTGAATGAAAAAGTAACGATTCAGAAGGTATTTATTTTGACCATTTTAACACAAGTGGCGCCTTAATGCAAAACACCAATGCTTAAAAAAGAATTATTAGTAATGTGCAAATAAATAACATTAAACAAAATCTCCCAAGGAGGACCCAGTTAAGCATGGAAGTTAAGAACAAGAAGAAGCTTCTCTGTTTTACAACATAATCCAAATTCTTTTTAAAATATATGCACAAAAACTTAGTTATGATACCAATATTTATATTCCAACACGAGTAACAACGTATTAAGTGTGCTTGGCAACCTTTCCACATTGCTATTCATTCCAGTTGGCAATCTTGACTGCTGAAGTCTTTTTGTTTTTTCTGACAAGTTAAGAATACGAGTGCATAACAAACGAAGATTTTTACAAGTAAGGTCATTGGAAGTAAATGTGGCCGATATGAGGGACGCCTTCCTTATTTGGCTCACTTAGAACTGAAAGGAAATAAGCACATCTTACAGAGATTTGAAAAATAGAGAAGTATCAAAACATTAAATTATAGTTCTCTTTTGAACTATTGTTTTTGTGCCAAATTACAAATAATGGATATAATTACTTTAATTACTAGCATGTGATTTAATAATTAGCTGTTTTTGATAGAGGAAAAGATACCTTTGATTAGTAAGTTTTTAATTCTAAATTAAAGAAACTAAAAGGAACGTTTTGAAAGTGAACTTGAATTTTATCGGTAAGCTAATGAAAATAAAGCTTATCTTTATTAATATTGAAATGTGTGATTTTCCAGAAGTTTTATATGAATCATGTTCATGCTGAGTGACATCTGCCCGCTGCTCTCTTATTTTTAAAGTAATCAGTTCTTCTGAGGACAAAGTAATTTGCTTAAAGAAAACTATAGAAATCTTTTGTACACATCGGCCACCTTTACACTCCGTAACCTGCAGAGACTGTAAGGATTATCTACACATTCACATGCCGGACCAGCTCTCAAGCGATAAGTTAAAATTTATTGGTTTCTTAAACAAATTGAAAATCTAGTTTAATATCAACAAATGCAGTTGTCTTAAGCGTTTTTAACGCAAAGGCAGCGTATATGGCACTTCAAAGTGGTGGTAACCTACGAAGACAGACCGTAATGCCAGTTCATGGCACCCAAATTAGTGGTAGCCTACGAGAGAATCACCATGGTGTCCGTGCCATGCAGCCAGAGTGGCTGTATAGCACTACGAAGTGTTGATAGCCTGCGAAGACACACCATGATGCCAGTCCATGACTTGCAGAACGGTTGTATGGCACTATGAGGTGTTGGTAGCCTGCGAAGACACACCATGATGCCAGTTCATGACTCGCAGAACGGTTGTATGGCACTACAAAGTGTTGGTAACCTACGAAGACATACCATGATGTCAGTCCATGAATTGCAGAACGATTGTATAGCACTACAAAAAAGTGGTAGCCTGCGAAGACACACCATGATGTCAGTTCATGACACCCAAAGTGGTTGTATGGCACTACAAAGTGGTGGTAGCCTGCGAAGACAGACCATGATGACCATTCATGACAGCCAGAGCCGCTGAATGCTGAGGACTGGAGTTGCAGCTCTGCAAATACATATGGTAATAGTTGTAGTTCTGTGCAGCAGCTTGAGCAGCAACAGCGGTAGCTGAGGTGGGATCATTTGTAGGAACCTGGGCTGCGGTTACTGGATTGGGATGCTGCGGCGTTCCTGGAGCCCGGAACCCTGCCGCGGCGGCTGCAGCGGCAGCGTGGTGGGCATTCGCCAGGATGTCAGTGACGGAGTGCGAACTGGGCCAACAGTGGGCTGAAGGTACTCCTCGTGCAGTGGAGGTGATGTGCGGCGCTGTTGCCGGAGGTGACGGAGTTGAACCCGGTAATCTCGTCATACCCTGATGGGGAACTGAAGGCACTGTGGGCATTGTTGGGACAGCCGCTGCCCCCGCTGCTGTAGGGTAAGGATACGTCGGGTATATTGAGTTATACAGATGAGGGTGATGGGCTGAGGTACCAGAATGGTGATGATGCACCAGAGCACCAATCTTGTTGCGCAAGATTCTGCTGATGGAACTCACTGAGGGCACGTTATACTTGTCGCAAATGCCATCCGAGAGCAGTCGATCTCGAATCTCCCAAGCGAAGATACCCGGGTCCTTCTGTTTCAACTCTTTAATGTACGCAACAACTTTGGGAGTGGTCACGCGAGGTTTAGAGCCACCGATAGCACCTGGAAGAATGGAGCCCGTCTCGTGATAACGTGCTAGTATCTTGGATACACATCCATGGGATACCCGAAGCTGTCTGGAGATGTCACATGGCCTGATGCCCAGCTGAGCCAGCTCAACGATACGAAGTCGGACGGCATTTGGCAGAGGTCTTCCGTTCACGAACACTCCGCCCAGCTGATTTACCTCTCCGTACTGCTGACACTGGCCATCTGAAACAAATACACAGTCTATAAATACACCATGTTTGCAAACTGCCATAAGATTTGTCTCTTGTGACCTAGTGTCCTTCTAAGCTAAACATGTTATTTATCATACACATAAACGTGGCGAGAAATTCTGTCGAGACAAGTAAATAGTTTGTACAACCACAATTATTAACAGTAAAGTCATTAAGAAAATACTTTCCTATCCAGATCAAAAAATATATTTGCGACAAACTTACGCGCAGGCAATTCAGAATAAATGAGCTAAGCTGCCGCTTTTCTCATCAATGCAAGTTCCTAAGTTTACATTCAACATAATATTAAATGCGTTTATACAAAAGGATTTGTTTTTGTTTTTTTATGTATAAAATTCTGCGTTATGGGGGGGGGTAGTAACGGAATAGGTAGGTGAAGTTAAGGAGATGAATTGACAGGAGAAGTGAGGAAAGGTATTGGGGTTCCGCCTGTGCACCCCCGATAGTGCGGAAGGTAACTGCCAGCGTAATGGCAGTGGATGAAAGAAATGACCGGGTGACAGCCATGACCGTGCTGGCTCTGGCTCCACTGCGGGAGTGGATCGGAATGGATACAATGGAAAAGCAACTCAACCATCACGGGTACTGCAGGTTTATAAGACTCTTCCCTGCCTAGCTTATGGCAGTGCACGTTTCTACGATTGAAAAAAAAACTGACTAGTTGAATTTGTGTGCGTTGTTTGAAACACTTCTTAATTCACTCTTTACTTTAGATCCGCAGTTCGCGATGTTGTTCAATAACAACTGTATATGAGGACTTTATGTGCAAGCAAAATTAAATAATTAAAATAAAGCACACTGAACCAACGAGGACGCAAGTTTGAACATAATGACAACTAAACTAAATTGGAGACTATTTCGAAAGCTCAAAAATTTACTTCCTGAAAGAGGGAAAGTAGGAGTCTCGGTTTTCTCTGCACGAAACGTAATTATTAAAACTTCAGCTTACAGCTTTACAAAGACCTCTTATTTAGAACATAGTTTTAGCATAGGCATCCGTATTTGGCCGCGTGCAGATATTAGGATAAAATATTTTCTTCAAATTATCTTCAATACTTAACTTAAACAATTGCTGTTTCATGTCTCGAATAGGACTTACAATCTATAGTGTAAGTAAGGACAATTGATCAAATTATTGGCATAGGTGCTCTCATATGCTAGAAACTGCTACCATATCCTCGAGTTGTTTTCTGATGCTTAAGGGGAGAGACGTCTCCAAACATGATCAAAATAGCGAAACATTTTTGTTTCTCAGTTTTAATTGTTATAACAAAACATGATACAAATAATTTAAAGCTCCTCTATACCTCTAAAACCTCACCAGGCAGTCATTTTAATACAGTTTATTGGAAGCTTGATATTGTAGTTCAAGTTACTCTCTTCTTTTACGTTTTGCATATTACAATTTCAACAAATATTTAGGGTGTAGGGTACACAATGGAGGGGGATACCTCGCGCACTGCGATCTATAGAAGATCTATTGCAACTATCACCTTCCAGGAGGAAGGGATGAAATGAAGGAACTACAGGAGGCTGCAGGCAGACAGCCACAGAGACGCTTTTAACTCCCTAATAGCTCTAGTTCGAAGATCCGTCCCACTACTGGAGTTGCCCAGTGAGGATGATGAACGACCCGTCAACCAATCAGCCCTCTAGTATCCACGGGGAATACTCTGTCCTTTGAGCAAGCATACGCGCCGTCTGCTCAGCGCTGCCGTACGCTATGAAATCTAGAAGCACAACTGAAAGATGGAAAGGAAACGGAATGAAAGCGAAATGATGGAAAGGTAATCGCGGTGGATGAGAAACCCACCAGCATTCGCCTACCGACCAGGAAAAACCACGAAAAACCCAAGGTCAGAGTGGACAGTCGACGGGAATCGAACTTGGGACCTCCCGAATGGGAGCCTCACACGTTACCACTGAGCCATCTCGCTCGTTTCAACAACTATTTAATTATAAGTAAGATATTTTTGTACTTATTCTTCAACCATAGTAATTATTTTATACTTAAAAAAGGTAAGATCGGTTAATCCATACGATAGTAGGCAAAAGCTTTCGGGGTGGAAGGGGTGGCTTATTAATCAAAGTGAAAACACCTGAGGTTTGGTGCAACACTTTGGTTGAGATCTTTGCAGGACTAGAACCAAAGAGTTGCACGAAGCGTCAGATATTTTCACTTTAATTACTACAAGTATATCGAATCAATCGACTTCGGCTGTCTCTCCCTATGTAGTGTTGAAAAATGTCTAAAATATATAATTTATATTGTCGATATTTCTATCAGAGAACATGTAGGAAAAATTTAATCAGTATTTATAAAATTGAAGGATCAATATGGAAGTAAATGTATTGCATGAGGACGAAAGGGTAATAGATAGGCACAGACATGGAATTGTACTGCGATGAAATATTTGAGTATTCCATATGCCATTAAAAATTACATTTTAGGTTTCATTGTTAAAAGATGTTATGTTTAGGTTGACTTCTTCATCAGACGTGTAAGGATTAGTCACTAGGAAGCTACAATTCATCTCTTCTCCGGCCTGTCCACATTTCTCCTTCCCACTGACCTAATGTATAGACATGCTGAATTTGGTATTTTTTGCTTATCCATTCTAAATAAATGTACGTTCCACTTTTGCATATACTGTTTTATTTCCTCGACTATATTTAGGACGCCTAACTCCTCCCTAATGATTTCTAAGCACACCTCCCATTAGAGGCCTTAAAAATATCATCTGTTGAGCTTCAAACCTTTTCTCGTCTTGCCTTTTTAATATCCAGGTTTCCGAACCAAACGTTTCATTGATTTTGCAATATATTTTATGTAATCTTAAGTATATATTTCATGACATGTATTTTCCAAATATTCTTATTGTTAGTCAATTTATTTTATTATGTTTATTTAATTTTGCACATATATCATTCCTATTAAACAGCGAGACAACGTTATCTAAGTGTGAAATGTTCCAACTGTTTTCATCTATCTAATTTTAATCCTAAATGGCTGTTTTCTTTCATTGCCATTGATTTTGTTTTGTAGAGATAAATTTTCATATTTTGATATTTTAAAAAAAGCTGTAAGCTGAAATCTATAGTTCATCTTATGTAAATCTAGAATGACCACGCCGTCTTCATACATTAAAGTGAAAACAATCTTATCTCTTGAAATTTTAAATCCGGTCGCGTTCACTTCCTTCATAATTTTAATAGGTTAAATAACAAAAAAGCCATATCCTCGTCTTACTCCTCTTGTAATGATCTCCTCTGTCAACTTACCTTCTCTTATTCTTATAACTTTAATGTCCTTACATAATGTTTTAATATCTTCCACTAATTTCGGAGGTCATTATAACATTTTAAAGCATTCCATAACATTGATCTGCCTTACCCATCATAACCCTGCTTAAAATCAATATAAAATACAAGTTGTAACATTAAGTTCGTTCCTTTTTTGTAATTTGTTCAAGAGTAAAAACGCAGAACAGCGCCTTCCTTTCACGAAACCGCAGTGCTCTTCAATTATAATTCCACAACTTGTGTTAGTGTATTTTTAAAATGTTTGCATATAATTTGTATACCCTTAATATGGTTTTCTCTAGAGCAAGAGTGGCGAGTCACTGTGCCCCAGGAGTAGGCAACGTGCATGTCACCTCCTAACAGCATGTGGATAACAATGAATATCGAAGCGACTGTCATTCCGAGGGGATATGGCGGAGAGAGTCCAATGTCGTGGATCATTACACCCCATAGGCTTCTGACGTGATCCATTCTTATTTAACTTATTTACCTTAGAAAAATACTAATGGGGATATTTCGCATATTAGTCTTGCACCTAATAAATAAAAGACAAGCAAAAGCAGGATGATATTCTGGGTATCATTCTGAATTGGGAATTTTATGGACCTTATGATTTTAGAATTTGGTGTTTTATAAGCTGAACCAAAAATTATATTCATCTGTTTTATACTAGAAGTATTCTTTCACCAAGTTTGCACGTTATCAATTGTGACATAAGATGCGTTTGGGAACGGAGAACTTTTGTAGTGCCGAAGCCGTGACAGACTTCAACCGCGCCTGTCAGAACTTAAGGCTAGTATTTCATCACTTCCATGGCATCTTGTTAAGGGCACGTTGCTGTCACATTTCTACTGGAGTTTCCTTTTCACGTGCTGCATCTTCAGTCGCAATGTGTCCAACTTCCTAGCTTCAGCGTTCTCTTTCAAGGATGGTTTATTTTAAGGAGTCCTTGTAAGCGTTCATGTGTTAGGGATGGGTTGAAATCAAAGGCTTCTTTTCACATGTGTAGCGTGATGTTAACACGCACTTATGGAATAGGCTAGCTCTAATCTCGTTGAAAGTCGTAATTCAAAAGATACACGCCGAATGTGATCTATATTATGGCTATATTTAAATGTTACTACGTTTAGTACTTCAGTAAATTTGAAATCTAAAAAATAATATAGAAACTTCATTCCATTTACATATTTCACATTTTAAATTACGAATTACGTAGTATTACTTTTATATGTAATTTTCTTAAATATATCAATTTGCAATGTATTTTTCTTGAGAGTTAAATTGTTACATTCTGTGGCAAACAGCTGGGAAAATGAACTCTTCATGATACAAGTCAAAGGCACTCAAACTTTTGAGACTGAAATCTCTGACAGAACTTTGCATGATGTATGGGTTTAAAATAACATCTAGTTTTCCCAACACTATGTTTTAACCACGCCAAGTGTTCCATGCAAGACAATTTTTGTTGTTGTTTAGGAGAACTTGACACAAAGATTCTACATATAAATACAAATAATCTGTAGTACCCCCTTTCACTCCTCTCCTATGTACTTACAGTAACTAGAAGTATCCACTTCATTCCACACAAAAATTCGATATCTAAGTTTCACGTGAAATAAATGTTTTGAGGCCCTCTAAAAGTGTATGTGTGTGTGTGTGTGTGTGTGTGTGAGAGAGAGAGAGAGAGAGAGAGAGAGAGAGAGAGGATTGTCTGTGAACGAAAAGTCTTATAAATATAAACTTCGCATTTAAGTTTAGTATTTTCCAAAGGTGTGACACAAATATTTTCAATACAACTCCCTACCGCAAACTACCTTTACATAGTGCATTATTCGAAATTTTCGATTTTCTCAAAAATGGCTTTTAACGATTTTTATCATTATCATCATCATACAAACATGGATTAGACCACTGGTGATCTGTTCCGACTCCAAACTAAAAGCTGCTCCATCCATCTTTTAGCAGGTCTTTCCGGACTTTGTTGTCCTCTTGGTTTATAATTTACTGCTCTTTGGGGAATGCTATCATACTCCATTCTGCAAACATGTGTACCAGCTTTTTCTGTATTCTGCTATTTTGTCCGTTAGTTTAAATATTCCTAGTTTTTCTCTGATCTCCTCACTTCTCTGTTTGTCCATTAGAGTATAACCTGCTACGAACCTTAAGAATTCTTTATTTAGAGCCGAACATTCAGACCCATATACAGGAACTACTAAAACGTTATAAAATTTCCGTCCGGCTATTAATTTGGAGTTTATGAGTAATTTTTTTTAACGTGAGTAGGGTACCGCTCCGCTGCACAACCCCCAACCTGGGGCACCAGGAGTTTGATTTTGGAATCATCTTCTCCTAGGCTGATTGCCTTCACTACGGTTTAGGAACTCATTCTATCCCCCACAATACCCTGTGGATGGGATCCTTACCAGGTACTTCCTTCCGGTCAGAATGCCCTGGGGCTCACATGAGCAGAGTCGCTACTCCCTGTGAGTCCTTACCTGTTACCCGATTTTTATTAAAATACATATGTTTAAAATATTTAAATGACAAATAGCCTGCGAGGTCCTCTTTGTATAACTGGTAAACCTTAAGAAATGAACAAAATATTACTACTCAAAACAATTAGATCTCGTTAAAGCCGCAATTTATGTGAAATAAAAAAATTTGTGGCGTTTAATTACCTTCGATATTGGTTTGAATGTTCAAGTACCATATTTTTCCCAAGAGGAAAATACCCCCCTTTTTTTCTCGTGATCATATAAAGAGAACGGAATTTCAAAGCCATCACATAGCGACACGCTCTTAAAACATATGACTGTCGCCTTGTACCATCTAGGAAATATGCAATAAAACTATTTCTACAAATAGTTATCTTAATTAACAATATATTGATTGAACAATAAGCTTTTGTGTCGTAATAATAGTTTTTTGAAGAATGCGTAGAGAAAGTCTTCTGAATGAAATGCATCAAATTTTTAATTACTGAATATCCCGGGTTAAATGAAATAGGTTATATTTAGCAATTTTTCAGGGCAACAAAACTAAATAATTAATTTACTTCTGTAAACTAATCGCATAGCAACGTTTTGATGCGAACATTTTAACTTAACAAGAAAATTAAGGTTTTAATTAATATATTCCTTCATGAACAGAGATTGACTCATTCTCCTCATTCTACAAATTATACCTAAAAAGGCTAATTTTTGTTTTCTATTTCTTATTAATCAATAGGTGTCAGCAGAAATGATTTTCTTACACCTGTACGCAAAAGTATAAAGGAGGTGAGATGACTGTAAAATGTTTAAAAACGTGAATGCTGTACCCAGGCCTTAATATTGCATACTGTTTAAATGAACTCACGAGAAACAAAAGAATGGTAACGTACACTTGTTTGATTTACAATACTGGCTATGATTAATGTCGCACATACTTTTATTTGACACAGGGTGTCTATATATTAACAAAATTTGCAGTTTTTCTTAAATACGTTTCGTCTATCTTTTGCGATTTTCCAGTTATACAAACATATAAAATTCAGATTGAAGAGGACTTCATAAAGATATTAGTAGAAAATTCAAGATAGGTATACATTTTATTTCACATTTCACTATTTCAAAGTATGATAGTTTAACAAAAATTTTCGAACCTTTTTGAGAAAATAACAACTATCGAAAATGTCTCCATGTTAATGGTAGCTTTGAGCGAGAAAAAATTAGTGAGAATCTTCATGCTGCATTCTTGGAAGATGTTTGAAACAAAAAATACCAAATTTGGTACTCATTCCATTTACTGTTTTTTTTATACTTCGTGCGCATGCGCGCATAGATACGCACACGTATACACAAACTGTTTTTAAAATGATGTTTACAGGAACTCACAGCATGTACTTAAAGTGAAATTTCGATATGGAAATTAAATTTCGCTCGGGAAAATTAGTGAGTGAAGTGAGATATTAATCGTCGCAAAAGATTGCATTTTCTAATGTAACCACAAGTGTAAAACCCAAAACATTCCGCCACGTAATTCAGAACGCGAAACTTCGCGTAATCAGGTGCGCAAGAAAAGAAGGAAAAATGTATATTCCGGCGACGGCTTTCTTAATTACGGTTTCCAGTGTCACAGCTACAAGATCTTGAATAAAAGGGAAGAGGGACACCTCGCGCACTGCGACCTACAAGAGATCTATTGGGAAGGAAGGGATGAAGTGAAGGAACCACAGGAGGCTACAGGCCACAGGCAGACGGCCTACAGAGACGCGCGGAAGTCCCTAACAGTTCCAGGCCGAAGCCCCGTCCCACTGCTGGAGCTGATTACAGAGAGCGATCAATGACCCGTGGACCAAGCAGCCCTCTAGTGTTCATGGGAGTACTTTTCTCTTTGAGCAAGCATCCGCGTCATCTGTCATGAAATACGCATAAAATATGAGAAGGAAACGAATAAAAGGGAAATAATGCAAAGGAAATCGTGCTAGATGAGAAACCACTCCGGCATTCGCCTGCCAACCCGGAGAAACCACAAGAAATCCATAGGTCAGAGTGTGCGGTCACCGGGCATCAAACCCGGGGCCTCACCAATGCGAGTCGCACTAGTTACCCCGTTGCCACCACGCGCCGTGAATGAAGTGATAATCTGCATTATTTCTCAGTCCGTCATACGATCTTGTGATCAAGGCTTATTCCTTTACGAAAGGAACCCTGAGTGCATGGTCTCCTAAACACCATAACCATGAATTTAGCTAGTCGAAGCACACGAACAGATCCAGAGAGGAACTAATACCAATGCACATTAAGACAAACAGGTGAGTGAAGATAGCGGCATACTCGTCCAGCTGTCAGCAACACAACATGTTTGTTATCCTACCGTCGCACACTTTGCTCCACAACGTGGGACACTTATAACGGGCCACTTCAAAACTGCTGCTACGACGTGGAGCACATTACCTCCGCACGTTGTAGATATAAGAAGGATATAGTAGGCCAATGCGATAGTCAAGACTTTTTTCTAAAAACGGGTGACTATGTGATGACTTTGAAATGCCCTTCGTATGACCACAAGAAAAAACTAATAGCGACTTACTACTTAAAAAACATAAGCATTTGAATGTTCAAAATATTAATATTATATATATATATATATATTGTACCGCTACCTTCATTTAATGCATTATAACAAGAAATTAACTTGCAATTATCCAGTACACATAAGTGATGCAGCGGCTTGACCCATTCAGCCACTACGCTTGAAATATTCGCTTAGCTCAGAGTTGTAGATTGGTGTAGGAGCTAGATTTCAAATATTCACACAAATACATCAACTGTTTATTGTAGATAAACTTTTTATATCTGTAACAATCTTGAAAATTTAAATGAAGCTTGCAAATTCTTTAATATTTAGCAGCCTTAAAGTTAACACGTTTGAAGTACAAAGATGCTTGTGTTTTCTCTTCCCCTTTTCTCTACAATGTTTAGTGTGTTGTACAATAGTTTCTGATTTGTTACAAGTAATTTATTTTCTTAAACTGCAAGTGCAGCATGAATACAAAATCACGTATTTAAAAAATGTTTACCCCGTGAGTTTAAAGAATTTAGTGCCCAGAATAAAAGAGTACATTTTGAATTGCTTACCGAAAACACATGATAGAATTTTGAAATGGCCGAAACATTACCCTTGGTTAAATTACGCCAAAATCTCGCCGTAGTCAAAAGCAGAGCTAGGTGCTCTGGCGGTCTGCTAGCTCCATCTCTCATGGATGGCTGCCGGCTGTTCCTGTCCGGGAGTTTCACGTTTCTTCATACGTCTAGGATAGGAGAGCGCTGTGATCGGTGACGTAAACGAGCCTGGCATAGTAGGCGTGGACGGCCTTATGTCGTTCTACCACAGCCACGTCAGGAATAATGACATCAGAATAGAATATTTTGGGTAAACCTGTACTGGCAACATGTCCAGCGTCCAGGGAAGGGGGCAGAAGCAGCAAAAATAATTATACATACATAATATATCGGAAACGTTTAACGCCACAAACGTTGTGTGCTTTAACGAGATCTACATTTTTGTATAGTAAGATTTTATCAAAATATTGCTGTTTACAACTATAGAAAGGTCATTCAGAATGAAGAGGACTTCATGAGATATTCCCACAGAATTCAAGATTCACGTTTTATTTGTCATGCAGGTATCTTAAACATGTGGTATTTTAATAAAAAACCGTGAGTAATTTTTGAGAAAATACAAAGTAAGATAATTTTTCCATGCAAAGGGCAGTTTGGCGTGGGGGATTTTCTTGAAAAACTTCGCGTCGCATTCTGGAAGACACTGAACTTAAATACCAAGTTCGGTATTTAACCAACTTTTCGTTTTTGAGTTATGCTGTTCACACACACACACACACACACACACACACGCACACACACACACACACACACACGCCCAGAGCGTTTTCTAAAATGTCTTTTTTTCATTCAGGAGGCCTCAAAACATGTATTCCCAATGATATCTACTTTTAGGTGGAATTCAGTACTTCCTTTACTTACTGCAAATACGTGATAGAGAAAGTATAAAAAAAAAAAATAAAAAGACTTTCAATCGGGCTGTTTTGTAACGTTTTGTTAAGGCTTAACAAATTGTTTAAGCCGCTAACCAATTGACCGGCATTGTAATTTCGTAACAACGTGACATTTTGTTGAGAATAAAGATTTGTTGTTGAACGCAGCAACACCCGAGACCCTCATGCTAACGCATTGTTATACAACGGATTCGCATAGACATCGTTTTAATGCTGCTGAAAGAGGAAAATCACAATGGAAGTTTGAGATTTTAATTATCAAATGTTTATTTATTCATTTTAACGCAAAATATAAATGTTCGGATTACACTTGAGTAGTAAACAATATTCCATGTGATAGCATTGGTAAATGATGCTCCCAGCATAAATTTTAAGAGACAAATTTTAATAGGAAAATGCATGTTGTGTAATCTCCTATGTAATAAAAAGTAACATTTTAGGTTCAAATAGTGATAAATATTGTGTTTATTTGCATATTTCACGAATTTACTTGTTTCATTTTTATGTTAAGATTAGGAACTGAGCACTTTTGAGAGCTGTAGGATAGTACAGCGATAGCTTTACTTCACAGAATTATTTTAAAATAATCTCCAATTTTCTAAAAGAAGTGGCTAGCAGAAAGCTATTTACAATTTTCTCGTAGATAAACATAGAAAATTTAGTTTATACTGATGCTGCTGAAAGAGGAAGAACATAACAGAAGGCAGTCAGCCGAGTTATAAAATGATTTATACTTAATAAATTAACACTTGTAGCTGAAACACTCCCCAAAGTAATGAAACTAACCTTTCTTTTCATTACGACCTTCCACTTAATGAATATTGTGACATTTGGCTAGGGTAATGTTTGTTTGTTGGTTGGGAAATGTATGTACTAGTGTGTGGGTTGGTAACAGGGATCGGATGATGTCAGAATAGTTGGGGAAACCGGTTCGTTAGAAGGTAGCGTCAGTTGCCTCTCTCTCTTGCAAGGGAGTACTCGTGTAGGATGGCCACAACATGATCGACGCGTCGCCGATGGCAAACAGGTAATACATTGTATCTGTTTATATCCAATACATCTTTATCAATCTAAGGTCCTGGCATATGATTTTCAGTAGCTATTTGATCCTTCTTCCTTCCCATACAATGTTTTAGGAATCTTTAGGTGTATTTAGGATTTTGTTGAGCTCGCCCCGTCGGACCTCGTGTAGTTTATGATGCCTTAAATACCGGTACCTATCTCTCTACCCCCCGTGTTTTATCTAAATATGTAGAGGTTACGACAATATCTAAAATAATATGAATATTATCAATTACCAATACTGATTTTCATTAGGCTAAAATGCAAGAACAAGTCCACAGAACTGAATTAAAGCTGAACATTGCCAAATCATTAATAAGAATAAGTACCTATTTATGCTTGATGGTATACATTAAAATAACAGAAAAATCTGCATGACAACTGATATATTCAAAAAGTATATTTCAAAGCCCCCCAAAAAAGAAAAGAAAACTAAGCAATAATTGCAGGTTAATATGAATTAGTGAAATTTGCAACAAAACAATATGAAACTTCGTTGCTAATTCTTTTCTGTCTTTCCTAACCTAAAATTAAACTCATTTTACAGGGTTACTACTACTGCTTTTCAATAGCTTGACGAGTTTTCCCCATAAAAATATGATTATTTGGGGTCACAAGAAATGTATGTCTTGCTATTCTAAGCAGTGAGTGCGAGTTTTAAAAATCCACATATATTTTTCATGGGAGATTTTCACTGCACGTTTTGTTTCCATCGTGGCAAGGAAAAGCAACAAAAGCACTCGGTAGTCGATATTCCGGCGCTTTACTTGTGAAAACAAAACGCTATTGCAGAACGCACCAACTTTTGTTAAGTCACTCCAGTGGACCAACAAACCACGAGAAAATAAAAATTGCGATACCAAACAGGTTACAGAATGCCAAATAGCGAACCTTTGTTAAGAGCGGTTCTTTAAGCTTAATAAATAATTGCAGTCGCCCTCTTAACAACGAAGAGGACCCTGAATGTATGGGATTTGAACTCCCGAACTCCCGTCTTGCTCGGTAGTCACTATTTTTCTAACAATATGTAATATAAAGGTAGAGGGAAATGCTATGGCCAGTTTCTCATCGTCCAAAAAATCGAATTGCAAACCTTTTGTTTAAAACGTTCACATAAAACAGATTTTAACATTCCCTAAGCTCAACGCAAGGAATAACTAGAAACATTCCTTACATTTTAGGTTGAAATTATTTTTGTCACAATTAACTGCCATTGTAAACCACCTCACGGCGTCGTTTATAGTTAGGTCTGAAATAAACCTGATAATCGGGCTCTTGCAAGACATTGTAGATTAAGGAAACATCTAAATACAATGGAATCTTTAGAGAGGAACCAGTATGTAGACTATGTAACAAAGAGGATGAAACTGCCTCTCATATGATCTTCAAATGTGAAGCACTGGGTTGGAAAGATATGGATAATGATATGATAAGCACAAATGATGATTTTTCTAAAGAAAAATTTACTACTGTCCTAATAAAAGGGACATGACTAAAGCAATAGTGATAGGAGATAATACAATGTATCCTTAGATTTCAGTGTTAAGGGCAATTACAACCCAACTCCATCACTATGATAGTCAAGTCGTCTGGTGGCGACTTTTCTCGAGAATGCTAGCACATAACACCTGTGTTCATTCTGTGCCTGATGTCTGGATTTGTTTTTGTAGCAGGCCTGGTCGTGTCACACTACACTGGAATGTGTGTGACGGCAGTGTTTGGGAAATACGATCCTGCAGTTTTACAACTATGGTTCTGGAGCGAACATGTTTTCAAGGGGCATTACGAGCATAAACTTCATTTCCACCTTTCTTTTTATGAGAACAGGTCTACAACTTAATTGAATTTTCTTTCTCGGTCTGTGCAGTCTGAGCTTGTGGAATGTTATTGTCCTTGTTCGATTTTATGCGTGTCGAGGCATAATCGAAAACACGCCGAGAAAAGGAAAAAATACTGAGTTGTATCTCTTGTTCTTGTATTCTCCACTCAGCTGTTCTGGTTCGGTTAACTATGAAAGTAGTTCAAACAACTTGCCCAGCCTAAGGGTTTGCAACATTACGCCATCTCTTCAGGCCTCACGATATCCATACATGTTGAAAATATTTTATATAAACTAAGATTGCCAACTTTTGCCCTTACGCGGTTGTATACCTAATATTCAAATTCTACTTTAAAGGCTGGATATTATGTTTACTACTGTTCAGTAATGAAATATGGTCTCATATTCTGGAGTAATTTTGTTGAGAGCAATCGAATATTTATACTGCAAAAGAAAGCCATTCGAGTAATATGTAGAAAGGACAACAGAGCGCCTGCAAAGTTCTGTTTAAAAAATTAAACAGTTTAGTACTACCTTGTGAATAACCGTTTTGTGCTTTTACATTAAAAATCTGATGTGTTACACTCACATGACTTTCTCTACTCTTGTACAAACTATTTTTACAAACGCTTATTCTCCATATGCTTCATGTTAATCGAGATAAACATTTGCAGAGTCTATCTTATTGCTAATTTTCTTGTAGATGTAAGGGGAATATATATTTACAAGGGCAATATAGAAAAACAGTAGCCTTTAAGCACATACATATTTCTTAATAACTGGTTGCTAGGTGCAGCACCATTCCCTTTCCTACAGATTAATACTCTTTGCGTATCCAAGACAAAAAAATCTGATGTGTTACACTCACATGACTTTTTCTACTCTTGTACAATCTAATTTTAGAAACGCTTATTCTCCATATGCTTCATGTTAATCGAGATATCGAGATGCCAATCTTATGTAATATTCTTGTAGATGCAAGGGGAATATGGTAGCTTTTAAGCGATAGTCAACTATTTTAACGCTGGTTGCTATGTGGCGCATTCCATTCTCTTTGCATGTCCAGGACATAAAAAAATGAATAACGAATTTGAGAAAAAGTATAAGTATTGGAATTTAAGGAAATAACAAGCAATATCTCGAAAACGGTTCACTCAACAAAAGAAATGTATATGACATAAGTTGTGTATTTTAACGCGATCTACATTTTGTGTGTAGTAAAATTTTGTCTATCTCTTATGGTTTACGAGTTATGCAAAAGTCGTTCACAATGAAGAATACTTTTGGAGACATTCCCAGAAAATTCGAGATATACATTTCATTTCTCATGACATTATCTTAAACATATGATATTTTCATCAAAATCGTTAGAGCCATTTTTGAGAAAATTAAAATTTTCGAAAAATCTTCCATGTAAAGGGTAGTCTGGGGTGGGGGGATTTTCTTGAAAACCTTCGTGTCGCATCTCTGGAGGATACTGAACCTAAATACCAAGTTTGGTGGTTATCCGACTGTTCGTTTTTGAGTTATGCTGTTCACAGACACACACACACACAGACACACACACAGACACACACACACACACACACACACACACACAGACACACACACGGACATGTTTCCAAAAATGCTATTTTTGGATTCAGGAGGTCTCAAAACATGTATTTCCGGTGAAATCTCGGTATCGAATTTTTGGGTGGAATACAATACTTCCCCTACTTACTATACGTAGTAGAGAAAGTAAAAATGAATAACGAATTCCCATTTAAGAAAATAAGTATTGAAAAATTTAAGGGAATAACAAGTAATATCTCGAAAATGGTGCACTCAACAAAAAAAATGTATATGACATAAATTGTGTATTTTAATGCGATCTACATTTTTTATGTAGTAAAAGTTTGTCTATCTCTTATGGTTTACCAGTTATGAAAAAGTCGTTCACAATAAAGAATACTTTTGGAGACATTCCCAGGAAATTCGAGATATACATTTTATTTGTCATGAAACTATCTTAAACATTTGATATTTTAATCAAAATCGTTAGAGCCATTTTTGAGAACATTAAAATTTTCGAAAAATCTTCCATGTAAAGGGTACTCTAGGGTGGAGGGATTTTCTTGAAAACCTTCGTGTCGCATCCTTGGAAGATACTGAACCCAAATACCAAGTTTGGTGTTTATCCGACTGTTCGTTTCTGAGTTATGCTGTTCACAGACACACACACAGACACACAGACACACACACGGACATGTTTCCAAAAATGCTTTTTTTTGGATTCAGGGGGTCTCAAAACATGTATTTCCGGTGAAATCTCGTATCGAAATTTTGGGTGGAATACAATACTTCCCCTACTTACTATACGTAGTAGAGAAAGTAAACATTAAGAACACTTCACCAGAAATATAGTTATACTTACGCAACGTTAATACTAGACAAGCAATGAATTCACATGGACCTAGTTATCAAAAAGGCGTTCATTATGAATGTGCTAATACTATTTAATGCTCTCCCAAACAGATTGAAATTGCTGTCATTGGTTGATGAAGATAAATACAAGTCTGCTGGTATAGAATGTTTATGCAACAAAGCTCATTAATCTGCACAAGAATTTATGGGCAAACGGTGAATACCTTATATAGATAGTGATTTAAGATTCTGTATGACAAATACAGAAATATTCTTTAAATCTAGTTGATAGATATGTGTAAGTAACTTATTTAATTTAATATGTCAATTTATTTCTACTCTCTACCAATGATTGTATCCTCTTTGAAAATGTATTTCAATCACTATTCCTAGTATTAAATTATTGTAATATTAAACTTTGTAGATGCATTTTGAAGTTAGTTGGACCTTGTTGTTTATAAATAAGTTATTTTTTAACATAACAATGTATTTCTTATGCTAATTATTACATTCTGATATTGTATTTAAACTGCTCCATTACTGTAAATGAATCTTAATACTGTGTAAATAGCTATGTCTCCTGTATAACAGTGTATGTATGTACGTATGTATGTATTTATGTCGTAGATTTACGGCACATAAAAGAACCTCAAGTCTGATAAAGAGGCTCTGAGCAAAATTATCGGTCTTTCACGCCTAGTATACAAAGGGACGCTAAGAACCACAGCAGTTAAGAGTGTCCATAAATAAAAATCAATTTAAAGAGAATAGCGATGTTTACGAACTGAATGCTATACGCTGCCTTACATTTCTATACTGTTTCCATGCTATCGTGAGAAACAACTGAATGTTGACAAAACTTGAAAGGATTGACTAAGTAATGAACAATTCGAACCATTAATAACGGATATCTCAGAAATGGCTAACGCCACAAAAAACGTTATTGGGTATAAATTGTGTGTTTTAAAGAAATCTACATTTTTGTGTAGTTCGTTTTCATCTATCGCTTAACATTTATCAGTTATACAAGATTATAGAAAATTCCTCCAGAATGAAAAGCTCATAGGCTATTCCCAGAAAATTCAAGATATGCATTTTATTTATCATGTAAATGTCTTTAATCTATGGTATTTTAATCAAAACCATTGGGGCCAATTTTTAAAAATAAAAAAATTAGAAAAATGTCTGTAAAGGTTAGTTTGGGGTGGGGGTTTACTTGCAAATCTTCGTGTCGCATCTTTGGAAAGTACTGAATTTCAATACCAAGTTTGGTGTTTATCCGAGTTTTGTTTTTGATTTATGCTGTTCACACACACAGACCTTTTTCTAAAAATGTTCTTTTTGGATTTAGCGGCCTTAATACATCTCCTGTGAAATCTCGGTGTCGAATTTTTGGGTTGAATACGATACTTGCCCTACTACTATACGTAGTAGAAAAAATAATAAGTATTCTTGGAAAAATTCTGTGTATGTGTGTGTGTGTGTGTGTGTGTGTGTGTGTGTGGGTCCGCGCCGTGGTGCAGTGGGCCGAAGCCAATTGCTCTGATTCGCGCGCACTGAGTTCGATCCCATCCGTAGGGTTGCGGATTTTAAGTCCCGGGTGTAGGATCGGTGCCCACTCAGCATCGTGAGAAAAGTGAGGAGTTGCGATAGGCAGCGGTCTTGGCCTCTGAGCCAACTTTCCAGCTGCGGGATGAGTGATGCTAGCCACATAACTTCCCCGTATCGATTGGAGATCTTCCACCTCGCCGAGCGTAAGTGGACGTGAGGTCGGCGGTCGGATTCGCAGGGCCAGGCCATTCACACGCTGTAGCGCCATAGGATTTATTTATTTTATGTGTGTATCTGAGAACAACATAACTCGAAAGCCATAAGTCGGATAGTTAGCAATATTTGTATTTAAATTCAGCATTCTCCAAGGATACGACAAGAATATTTTCAAGAAAATCTGCCCTCATCAAATTACTCTTTATATGGAAAAGTTTCATTTTAATGTTCTCAAAAATTACTAACGATTTTGATTATAATATCATATAGATATTTTGTGACTATAATAAACTGTACTATTGAATTTTCTGTTAATACCCTGTGGAGACCGCTTCATTTTGTATAATGTTGTATAACTGAAAGCCAAAGAGATATAAACTTATTACACGAAAAATGTAGGTACCTATATCTCGTTAAAACAAGCAATTTATGCAAAATTGACTTTTAGTGGCATTAAACATTTCCTAATACATTGGTTTGTATTTTCCAGTAGTTTATATGTTTGTTGAAGAGCCAAATCACCATTCTTTTGATTTTTGTGATGTCGTGCAGAGTGTGGTGTTTCATTGCAAGCATACAACGTTTCATGATTGACTATCGCTTCAACTTTCCTTTAAGAAAGCGTGTAATGAAGCAATTTGCAAGCATTTGCATCAATTAAAGTCCCATGAAGAAAAATAAGCATTTATTGGAATGATCTTAGAGGTGTAATACAAATAAATTATAGTAGGAAGTGAAAGTTTTGTGAATGTAACAGGTCAGTCTTTTCATTTATAAGGGAGCTTGTAGGTCATACTTCGACGTTCTGCAGTAAATTGTGTCCTTACAATTAATAAAATGTATTTTAAGGACAATTTTTAAAATTATTAGTAATGCTGAAGTTAGTAGTTTATAAAGTAGCCTGAATTTTAAGCTTCAAACTTAAATATAAGTGTACATTTTGCTGTTTTTTAAATTTGAAGCCTTGCGTTTTCAAGGGGGTATCAATGATTTTCTCGATTCATTTATTCATAGATACTTTATAAATTTATAAACATTACTTTTAAAATAATATATATTTGTGTCAGAAATACATTGCAATATACACTTTGTCATTGACACGCAGCAACTGAAACGGATGTCAACTGTTTAATGAGTATGAGAAAATGCGCTAGCCATTACACTGCATTCTCTTTGCATGAGCTCATGTGGAAGAAAACGAATTTGATATGTGAAAATATTCTCTTTACTTTATCATGCATTTTAAGTGCTATTCTAAATTAATAAAGGTATAAGTAAATTAATTATACTTCTTCCGGTATTATCTAATAAAGTTATTAAAAGATGCCCAGCGATTATATTAGCAAATCTATATACAAGCTCTTCCTATTACTGAATATCATCTTATCTTATATTCCTTAACGAAGGGAATTCGACATCAATCCAAAGGGGAAGTGGTACCTATGTCCCACGAGAGGGTATCCTAGGGAGGAAGGATGAGGCGAGAAAAGACACCGGGCGGCCGGATCCAGGAGCGACGATACAGCAATGAGTGTCCCTTAAGTTTGCAGAAGTAGATAGATACTCCGGCAGACGGACAGGTAGATCGAGGAACCCGCACCATGTAGAGGGAGTACTACGCCTCTCAAAGGGATTCGAATACCCCGGAAGCCAGCCGAGGGATGGAGAGAGCTACAGAGAGCATATTTCTCCTCTGCCACGCTGCACCGAAACACCATCGCCGACACTTCCGACCCTGAAAGAGACCAACGGGATGAAGGATGAATGAAATGCTGAATGGAACGAAATGGAGGAACAGGAAATTCGGGACTGAAAGAAGCCACTCCAGCATTCGCTTGACGACCTGGTAAAACCCCCAAAGAATGCTGGGTCAGAGTGGGCGGTTGCCAGGGATCGAACCCGGGACCTCCCGAATGCGGGCCATAGACATTGCCGTCTGAGCCATCCCGCTCAGTTTTCAATTCACATTTTGCTTTGGGTACACAGAAGCATACAGAGGGCCTGAGATGACAGTGTATTCTTGATATCGAGCACTGGATAAGCTTTGAACAAAAATCGATCACTTGATACTTAAAAATATGAGAAAATTTAAGCGAGAAACAATTAATGTTTCGAAAATGGTCAACGACATTAACATTCTTTTTATGTATATTAGTTTCAGTTTTTGTTCCCGCCGTTTAACCGCTATGGTCATATTTGCGATCTTTTCATCTTTAGAACATACTGCCTATCGGCAATGGTGTTAACTCTTATACAGTTGAATTGGATTTTTACTTTCTCTACTACGTATAGTAAGTAGGGGAATAATTGTATTCCACCCAAAAATTCGATATCGAGATTTCACCGGAAATACATGTTTGAGACCCCCTGAGTCCAAAAAAAAGCATGTCCGTGTGTGTCTGTGTGTGTGTGTGTGTGTGTGTGTGTGTGTGTCTGTGTGTCTGTGAACAGCATAACTCAGAAACGAACAGTCGAATGGTATTTAGGGTCAGTATCTTCCAGAGATGCGACACGAAGGTTTTCAAGAAAATCTCCCCATCCCAGATTACCCTTTACATGGAAGATTTTTCGAAAATTTTATTTTCTCAAAAATGGCTATAACGATTTTGATTAAAATGTCATATGTTTAAGATATTTTCATGACAAATGAAATGTATATCTCAAATTTTCTGGGAATGTCTCCAAAAGTATTCTTCATTGTGAAGACTTTTGCATAACTGGTAAACCATAAGAGATAGACAAAATTTTACTACACAAAAAATGTAGATCGTGTTAAAATACACAATTTATGTCCTATACATTTTTTGCTGAGTGTACCATTTTCGAGATATTGCTTGTTATTCCCTTAAATTTTCAATACTTATACTTTTTCTCAAATTCGTTATTTATTTTGTTTATGTCCTGGACATGCAAAGAGAATGGAATGCGCCACATAGCAACCAGCACTTAAAAGATTTGACTATCGCTTCAAACCTACCATATTCCCTTTGCATCTACAAGAAAATTAGCAATAAGGTTAACATCTCGATTAACATGAAGCATATGGAGAATAAGCGTTTGTAAAAATAGTTTGTACAAGAGTAGAGAATGTCATGTGAGTGTAACACATCAGATTTTTGTTTTTATGTCCTGGACATGCAAAGAGAATGGAATGCGCCACATAGCAACCAGCTCTTAAAAGATTTGACTATAGCTTAAAGCCTACCATATTCCCCTTGCACCTACAAGAAAATTAGCAATAAGATTAACATCTCGATTAGCATGAAGGATATGGAGAATAAGCGTTTATAAAAATAGTTTGTACAAGAGTAGAGAAAGTCGTGTGAGTATAACACATCAGATTTTTTGTTTTTCATTGGGTGTTATGCATTAGACCACACACACACACATTCACACTCTCATTCACACTTCCAGACTCTGGGGAGGATAGGGAACAATCCTGGCTAGAGAAATATTTCCACTCCTCAGCTGGGAATCTAACTTGGGACCGTACCAACTGAGCAACGAGGTCAGCATTAGCATTCTTACTTCAAGTTATTTAGATGTTTTTATACATGTTTAGTGATGTAAGCTTTGTCTATCCCTTATGGTTTTTCAGAATCTGTAGAGAAAACTCAATAAGAAGGGGATATCACGGCTAGTTACAGAAAACTTATAATAAACCTACATTTCATTCATGTCAACATCTGAAACTTTGCAATTTTCTGCCCCGTCCTCTCTCTCTCTCTCTCTCTCTCTCTCTCTCTCTCTCTCTGTCTGTCACGCACATACACAACCGTTTATAGTTTTACTTTCTTCAGCCTGCCTCAAAGCGTGTACGTCCGATGCAATTTTCCAGGTATTTGATAGAGCGTAGATAATATATCTTTGCCTGAAGTATGCAGTGCAATAGTTATAAACCATACTTGACGATCATATTTCAAAGTGAACTGTTTAAAACAGTGGACCATTTAAACAATGGCAAATATTAGAAAAAGATACAAAAACGTTTATATATGATATATGGCATATTTTGAGTTCTACACCTCTAACGACATAAGTTTAGCATATCACTCTTAGTTTTCCAGCTGTATAAATTTCAGTAAGAATAGGGAGAACTTCACGGGTAGCTCACAGGGAGATATGAATTTTATTTGTCATGTCAATATCTCAAACTTATGTTATATTTGAACCAAAATTGTTAATAATTATTATAAAAACAATGGATAGCAGTGCTGATTGTGGTGGGAGAAATTAAACAAAACTCTTGCCTTGCGTTATTAAGAGATTCTGAATACGAAGTTTGGAACTAACTTGATTTTCTTTTTTTTTACCTTTTCTACTCTCTATCTCTCTCTCATGTACACACACCGTGCGTTTTTACTTTCTTTATCTAGTAGGTAGAGAAAGTATTGCATGTCACTCAAAAATTACACCGGAAAAATATATTTTGAGGCCCCCGGAATTCCCCAAAATCACTTTTAGAAGAAAGATGTGTATTTGCGCGTGTGTGTGAGAGAGAGGTACGTAATTCAAAAACAAAATGTTGGATAGATACCCATTGATATTTAAGTTCAGTATCTACTTTCAAAAAGACGCGAAACGAAAATTTTCAAGACAAAACTCCCCACCCCATCAAAAATGGATAACGATTTTGATTAAAGTATCATGCATTTAATGTATATCTTGAATTTTCTGGGGATTGCCTATGAAGTCCTCTGCAATCGGAAGAAATTTTGTAAAACAAGTACTATACAACGTTCAATTGTTTCTCGTGATGTTATGGAGAGAGCATGGAATTTCAAGGTTGGCATTATAGTGACCAGTTCTTAAACATTTGACTATGGTTATTCCATCAAATGTGTAATGTAGATATTTTATACAAAAGTTTTATCTTAATTAACTTGATATAACACAAGAATAAGCTTTCGCAAGAATAGATTGTAGAAGGTATATAAATATAAACGATAGTGGATAGAAAATTCATGTGAATTTTTCAAGTAATATTTTTCTGTAAGAGGCCTATATGGACACCAATGTGTATTTCTAATGATATCAAATTTTAGGGTGGAATGCAATACTTCCTCTGCCGTAGGTAGGCACCGAAACGGTAGAGAAAGTAAGAGGTGAACACTTTCCTATAAAGCAATTTTGAGGGTGAAAATTTTAGGCTTGCGTCCTTAAAAGATTGGGAGTTCAATACCCTACTCTGTTCGCACACAGACATACACATGCATCTTTTTCTAAACATTTCCCTTTTGGGTTTAAGGTTCTCAAAACGTGCAGTTCTTATGAAATAGTGATAATGAATTTGTGCAGCACTTCGTTTACCAAGGTAAATGTAGTTAGTTCCATGTAATACAAACACAGTAGGTTAGCGAAGCGCGCTGTATACGAGAGTTGGTTTTGCTGCGGATTTAAAAGAGCTCCAAAGACGGTGTGACTTTATTGCCCTACACTTGTCTCATTTCCCCTTGTTATATTCCTCTTCCTGTTGCTTGCTGGGTCGGTAGCAGATCTTTGCTGAGTTTCCGTAAACTAAATCTGCCACATGAATGAGCCGGTTAAAGACCTGTGCCTTTGCCTTCCTTTGAAAACAACAGCTGTTTAAATCTGCTAGCGGAGACCGTGCTGCTCATATTCCAGGCATTTGATGTTGACCTTCCCAATCTAACACTGGCTTCAGCCACGGCCATCTGTCATTGTAAAATTGCTGAATTTAAGTTGTTGCATAAATAAGACTTTAGATGTATAAATTGTAAAAGGCATTTGATAACGTTAGAAGAGGAATGTTATGGGAACTTTTGGAACACAAGAGGTATGACCAAACATCTGATTGGAGTTATATGAGGAGTGTTTTTAAAGCAAGTACCGTTTTAATATTTGAGCATGCGCGATCACTTCTTCTATTCATTAGGAAGCCAGAAGCAGCTGTGAGCGATCGTCACTTTGTGCTTTCCTGTTGTTAGAGCGTTTTGAAATGTTCAAAATAATCAACGACCCGCCGACTGTGAAGTCAGATCGGTGATTCGTTTTTTGAATGCGAAAAATGTTACACCAGCAAACATTCATCGCCTATCGTGTTAGGTTTATGGGTAAACAATAATGAATGGCAATGCCCGACCACACACAACCAAATGAAAGGGGATATACCACACACACACACACACACACACAGAGATATATATAGGTAAATCAATATTAAACAAGAATTGTGCATAATAATATAATTCCCCAAGAAAGATGTTAGAATATTTAGCAGACAAGAAATGTAAAAAGCAGATTGTAACTTAGATAAGTAAGGGACGGGCGAGCTAGCTAATTCCAGGTAAAAGATAATTCTAGGTAGAGCCCACCTTTCACCAAGCTAATAAGCAAGGAACGTGAAGCAATAAGGAGAAATAGAAAGCGATAGATATAGAAAGGAAAGAGACAGAGATATTGAATCTGTTACCGCACGCGTCACTGGGACGCGTGTGCGAAAAACTTTGGAGCAGAATATTTTCATACATAATAAGGTAACGCGGTCTGAGAACCGATTAGAAATGTCGTTACATTTTGAGGCGCAAAGGTGAGCGTCACTAGGCTTAGGCATAAAAGGGGAAAGAAAGCCCCAGATTTTCACTCTCTTATAGAATCTCGTCGATCCACAGTAATACTTTCTGGACGATGGATGCACGCGTGTGTGCATAAGGGTGGGAAGCGTGTGCAGTTAGATTAGGCTCCTAGTTATTTATTATGGTGGGAATTGTTACAATGGAAAAAGCTAGCCGCCCATAAGTATTTATTTGATAATAAACCATATTTTTTAAGGAAATGCAGCGTATTTTAATTCGCTTTACCTACGAAAATTCTGAGACCAGATAAATTAGTTAGATAGGTAATTTATTAGGAATGGAGAAATCAGCAGCCGCTGAGTAGAGGTAGCCGGAGGCAAGAACACTGCAGCAGAGGAACAACGTTTTCCCGCTACACAAACAAACTCAAGATCTGATCGCATCATTTGGTTGGGAACAATTCGATCTCCTTCTCTACAGCCCGGATTTAGCGATTTTCATCTGTTTCTTCATCTGAAGATATTCCTTGGTGGAAAACATTTCAACGACGATGTTGTTATGAAACAAGAAGCGCAGACTTGGCTTTCATCACAGGTGGCATCATTCTTTGCCGAAGGCATAAGAAAAACTGGTTTCCCGTTACATAACGGTAATGACTAAGTGGAGAAGTAGTGTAAGATGTAAGGTAACGATTGCCAAAGTATTTGGAAAATCATGGTCTGTTATTTTTTAAAAAGTTGTCGGTACTTATTTAAAAACAGGCTTCGCGAGTTTCAAAATGTGTTATATACAGGAAATAAATTTGGAGTTAAAATGAGCTGACGATATGTCAGCTGATTTATATTGGACGAATTTATCAAAATACTTAAAGTTGGGATGACTTTTCTCCAAATACATTTTATGGGAATAAAAAAATCTTTTAAAGCTCTAATATTTGCTGATCATTATGTAAGTTTAAGTTAAGAGGATACATTGCAAATGCGATAACTAACTGCATTAAAAACTATAAAGAAAATGACCTTTACAATATAAAAATTCTGATGTGTTACACTCACACGACTTTCTCTACTCTTGTACAAACAATTTTTACAAACGCTTATTCTCCATATGCTTCATGTTAATCGAGATGTTAATCTTATTGCTAATTTTCTTGTAGATGCAAGGGGAATTGGTAGACTTTAAGCGAATCTTAAGTCAAATCTTTTAAGCGCTGGTTGCTATGTGGCTCATTCCATTCTCTTTGCATGTCCAGGACATAAAAATGAATAACGAATTCCCATTTGAGAAAAAGTATAAGTATTGGAAAATTTAAGGGAATAACAAGCAATATCTCGAAAATGGTTCACTCAATAAAAAATATGTATATGACATAAATTGTGCGATCTACATTTTTGTGTAGTAAAATTTTGTCTATCTCTTATGGTTTACCAGTTATGCAAAAGTCGTTCACAATGAAGAATACTTTTGGAGACATTCCCAGAAAATTCGAGATATACATTTTATTTGTCATGAAAGTATCTTAAATATATGATATTTTAATCACAATCGTTAGAGCCATTTTCTGAGAAAATTAAAATTTTCGAAAAATGTTCCATGTAAAGGGTAACTATGAAGAAGTATCACCATATAACTTCACAGGGTGTGATTCCACAAATGAAACGAAACGGATATAAATAAGAATATTATTAAATTAAACTGCATAACGTTAAAGCGAGCGTTGGAAAGCAAAGTTAGAAAAGTCTCAGAAGTTATGTTGAAAAACAGCACTTCTTGTAGTTACGTGAGGCTTAGAAATATGGATAGTATCAGCTCAATATGGAACCGGAACACAGACGGAAGTGACGTTTCTCAGGTCATTAGCAGGGTTTGAGATTCTGGATATAAAACAAAACCACGAAAATAGACAAATAGAAGAAGCGAATACCGCTACAGGACTTCCACACATATCCTTTATCGCTTGCACCGGGCTTTATCTACGTTTCGACAGCTGGGCATGCAACAGACGACTGCATCTACACTCTTGACTTCGCTTCTTAAAACTGTGTATCAAACCTTACCTCATAGCACATGCAGGAAATGTCATCCCTTGTACCGGGTAAACACATGCCGATTGATACTATTTTGCCCCGCCATATAATGTCTCCGATTTCAGTTCATATGTTTTCCTTGAGTTCTTCCAATGTACGAAGATTAGTTCTATATGCTTTGTTCATCAGCTACCCCAAGAGTAAAAATCACAGATGACTTTACACCACCACTAATCTTTCTATTCTCAGACACACCTTTAATTTCACCCAAGGGTTTTGATGTATCAGCAGGGCTAAATTTTGTTGAAATTACCCATATAATTTCTCTTCTTCCATCAGATGATTGAAAACTTGGGGGCTGAGGTCGTTTTGGTACCTCTCTACATTTACTGTTGTCGCGGTAACTTTCGTGTTATCTTATTTGCTAAGCGCCTGTTATTGTATTATCAGTTTGAATTTTGGGTTCTTTGTCCTCCGGCTAGCTATTATTACAAGTCGAGCAAATCTCTTAAACAGGGTGTGTAAACGGAAAGGAGTTGTTACTAAAAGATAACACTGATAAAAGAATTTGTTTTTATACCTTTATTGCCGTCACAATTAATTAATTTCACATAGTTACTCTTGATACACGCCCGACTGAAACTGTTATATTTTCGAATGTAACTATAATCACTTATTTGCCGCTCATTATTAATTCTAGTATTTTAAATTTTGTCACTAACTTTACGACGCGAGAGATTCTGTAGAACTGCGCGACGTGTAACCCCTGAATGATTCTGTTGAACTGTGTGACGTGTAACTTGCGAATGATTCTGTTGGACTGTGCGTTACCCGTCTCTGGCACGGAATTTATACTCCCTCACCCCGATATGCCTAAACATTATAACAGAGCTGCTATTGGTTAATAAAACGCGCCAACATTAGCGTCTATTTTTATATCCAATCAAAATTACGAACACATATGCTCTAGGGAAGATATTCCCTCCATTTCTAAAGAAAAGCGCGCTAATCTGACGTCATTTGCTTGTCTCTTATAACTGATAAACAACTCACCCCCTCGCTCATTGTTATGTGCTCCTATTGTCAGTTTCAGTGAGGCCGTGTAAACTTATTTCCTAACAATGCTTATAATTAACAAACATCTCAAATCAATGTCATACAATAATGCTAATTTACACTACAATCACTCTGGCATTCACAGTGTTGTGATATAAAATACTGCGTCACTGTCTACTCTTTTTCTGTCAACAAAGATGGATTTCGCGATCACCGGAATTTTCAGAACACCAACAGCGATGGTTGCAAGTATTCATATCAATTTTGATAGAACCAGGCCTTGTCTGAAATTTATTCACATGTTCTAGGAGGTAACTTCCGAATAAATTACTTTATAATAGTAATTGCACACTAAATACATTGCTCTAAAGTCAGTTGTCTCACCCTTCGTAAAATGTCGACAGATAACAGCTCGGAAGGCAAGCAGGGCGTGAGTGGGGAGATG
Source organism: Deroplatys truncata (assembly GCA_030765065.1). Lineage (NCBI taxonomy): Eukaryota > Metazoa > Arthropoda > Insecta > Mantodea > Mantidae > Deroplatys > Deroplatys truncata. Next base: position 190,272,500 of record CM060976.1, on the reverse strand, counting down.
AGCGAGCCTTGGCCAATAAAATGATAAAGTATATCCAATGATAAAAATATATTCTGGAAGTCCGATATAACATAATACAGACCGAACTGTAGACATCGTTAGAACAGAAAGCAAATAACAGAAACCAAAATAAGCATATTTAAATTATCAACGTTAAAAAGATGAAATTCGGGAAGTCTAGGAACAGATGGGCAGAATAAAACTTTGGGGATAGAATATAAGATATAAGAAGACGTAAACAGTGTGGAAAAATAGGCATTAATACAGTTGGAATTCTGTTCATAAAATAGCCTAAGAAATACCACGCAATATTAGCACATACAGTGGAGAGTTTGAAATATTTTATGGACTATGATGAAGTTGTAAGAGGTGATTGTGAATGTTTAATAAGAAGGGAATTATTTAATTACAATGCAATGTAAACTATCACAAAATACAAGAAGAAAATAAAATAATTAAGCTTTTTGAAATATGTATTTACAAGTTTTCGGGATTAATGGAATCTTTGTGCAATATGTTTGATGTCCAATGAGGAACCAACTAATGGGGAGGTAGCGAATTTCTGGAAACTAGGAGAAAGGGAGGGAGAGAAGTGAGAAGAGACAGATAGAGCGAGAAGGAGGTGCACTTATCTCCATGGACAACAGAAGACTGAACAGTTCTTGCCCTTCAAGCACGTAAATTCCATGTATACCTACTGACGTACATAAAAAGTGACCCATTATGAACTGCTGATCATGTTGGTAATGGTAAATGTAGCCGTAGAAATAAACACGAAAAGATTTTTGTCTTTGTCTCTTGTCGCCGATGAAAACTCCCATATGTGTGGGTGTGTGTATGTGCGTGTGTGTGTATGTGTGTGTGTGTGTGTGTGTGTGTGTGTGTGTGTGTGTGTGTGTGTGTGTCGTAGTTGTTCAGTTTAATGACACATGCAAATAATTCTTCACGACCTCCTCTGAAGGCAGAATTACGTGGGCTGTCCCAGAAGTACCCGACCTAACAAAGAAAACATAAAAATTTTGGGAAAAAACACCTTTATTTCCCTAAATAGTCTCCTTTCAGCTCGATACACTTTTCCCAGCGATGTTCAATGACTTCGATACCCTGTTTATAGTGAGAACCGCCGAGTTCTGCAAAATAGCCATCAACTGCAAACTCCACCTTTTCATTGTTGGCAAATTGTTTACCACCAAGCTATTTCTTCAACTTTTGAAACAGACAATAATCACAGCGGGCTAAGTCTGGCGAATAGGGTGCATGAGGAAGCAATTCGAATTTTAACTCATTGATTTTGGCCATGGGCGATAATGGATATGTGAACTGGTGCATTGTCTTGATGAAACAAAAGTTTCTTTTTCGCTAAATGCGGCCGTTTTTGCTTGATTTCATCACTCAAACGCTGCAATAAGTTTGCATAATACTCGCCATTGATTGATTTTCCTTTTTGAAGATATTCAATGAAAATTATCCCACGCACATCCCAAAAAATTGACGCAATGATCTTGCCTGCAGGTGGAACTGTCTTCGCCTTCTTTGGAGCCGATTCTTCCCTTTCAGTCCACTGTTTTGACTGTTCCTTCGTCTCAGGTGTGAAGTGATGGACCCATGTTTTATCTATGGTTATGAATGGACGCAAAACCTCGCTTTATTGCAGCGAAACATCGCCAAATATTCGACTGAAACATTCTCACTGCACTGCTTTTGCTCCATTGTGAGTAAATGCGGCACCCATCTTACGCACAGCTTTCTCATGTCTAAATTTTCAGTTAGTATGCGATGTACAGCACGTTTTGAAATGCCTACGATGTCTGCTAGCTCGCGTACTTTCAGTCGACATTTTGTGAATTTTCCTCACAATTTCTGGCGTGGACACTTCATTTGATGGAACACTGCGATGCTCGTCTTGGCAGCTCCTACGGCCTCGCTTAAACTCTGCCTCCCAATATTTTACTGTTGTAAACGAAGGAGCAAACTCCTTCAGAGTAGAATCTAGCTCAGATTTAATATTAGTTGGAATAAGACCTTTCAAATGAAAGTGTTGTATCACATAACGATGGCCAGTTTTACCCATGTTTACAAATTCACTGAGAGAATCCGCTATTAATGACTGCCAAACAATTACTAAACAACGTAGCGTCGTCAAACTTCAAACTTAAGCTTTATAAAGGTGGTACTTTCTACCATAGTCATTTGTTTGAAACAACAACCGCTATATATACGTCAGGACGGGTACTTCTGGGACTGCCCTCGTATGTCGTATTGGTCTACCGTTTCCTTTTGTACCAATTGTAGCAAAACCTTTCATGGAGGCGGCATCCGAACCTCCCCTTCATTTCACATGGATTATAATATCATTCATTGGTTAGTTTTGTGCCTCTGGATTATTTTTCTGGTCAGTCACATAGAGAACTGATACAGCTGGGTGGAGTCAAAAGCTGGTTACCTCAAGGTGGAAACCTTATGGAGGGAAACACACTATTGCAATGTAGTGTAATGAACCACTTTTTATACATGTTAGTGCACATGGACAGAGGCAGAAATAGATTACAGTGCCCTTGAGCAGTGTCGTCGTTGATGTCTACCTCCAATCCACCGATGCGTATAAATGTCCCTCCTCTGTACATAAAAGTCTTTCCAAGAGCGTATAAAAGCCGTATAATATGAAGCTTGTAAAAGCAAACAATAGCAGGTAACATGTACAGGATATGTGCACAAACTAAACATTTCCTGTCGCTTGCAAAGCTGTCTTTTATGAACCATTAAGCAAGCATTATGGGCAATATGAACTGTTACAAATGCAGTGATGGCGTAATTTATTTTACATAAAGGAGTATCGCAACCGGCTCGGTAATTCTACGGGAGCAACTTTGTGAGGTTCTAAGCACTGTAAATCTAAGGAATATGTGCAGCGCTCACAACATTTTCTCAGTACCATACGGTTTCGCATATTTCTTATCTACACTAATATTATATATATATATATATATATATAGAGAGAGAGAGAGAGAGAGAGAGAAATTTGTATGCGTGTGTGTGTGTGTGTTTGTGTGTGTAGTAATCTCAAAAACCATTAAATCGATTTTCATAAATATTTTTTCATCAAAAAACCTATTGTTTCTAACGGAAATGGGCTAATATATACTTACTAGTTTCAATCCACAAATTACTAAAGGACTTAAAAAAATCTGATGTGTTACACTCCCATGACTTTCTCTACTTTTGTACAAACTAATTTTACAAACGATTATTCTCCATCTACTTCATGTTAATCGAGATAAACATTTGCAGACTCTATCTTATTGCTAATTTTCTTGTAGATGTAAGGGGAAAATATATTTACAAGGGCAATATAGAAAAGCAGTAGCCTTTAAGCACATACATATCTTTTAATAGCTGATTGCTAGGTGCAGCACCATTCCCTTTGCCACAGATTATAACTCTTTGCATATCCATGACAAAAAAATGAATAACGAATTCCCATTTGAGAAAATAAGTATTGAAAATTTTAAGGGAATAACAAGCAATATCTCGAAAACGGTTCACTCAACAAAAAATGTGTATTACATAAATTGTGTATTTTTTGTGTAGTAAAATCTTGTCTATCTCTTATGGTTTACCAGTTATGCAAAAGTCGTTCATAATGAAGAATACTTTTGGAGACATTCCCAGAAAATTCAAGATATACATTTTATTTGTCATAAAAATATCTTAAAAATATGATATTTTAATCAAAATCGTTAGAGCCATTTTTGAGAAAATTAAAATTTTCGAACAATGTTCCATGTAAAGGGTACTCTGGGGTGGGGGGATTTTCTTGAAAACCTTCGTGTCGCATCTCTGGAAGATACTGAACCTAAATACCAAGTTTGGTGTTTATACGACTGTTCGTTTCTGAGTTATGCTGACAGACACACATACGGACATGTTTCCAAAAATGCTTTTTTTGGATTCAGGGGATCTCAAAACATATATCCGGTGAAATCTCGGTATCGAATTTTTGGGTGGAGTACAATACTTCCCCTACTTACTATACGTAGTAGAGAAAGTAAAAAAGAGCGGAATGTTTTAGGCGGTAACGTCTGTGGTCCCCATTCGGGAGGTCGTGGTTTCGATTCCCGTGGCCGACTTTCCTGACACATGGGTCACCAGAATTTCCTGTTCCTCATTTCACCCCTATTCTCATTTCACTTCGCTTTTCATCTACTTGGCCTCTTTCCGGGTTGCAAGTGTCGGCGGGAGGTCTCGGCGTGTGCATGGCAGAGCAAAAGGACGCTCTGAGTAAACCATCCCCCGGACTGCGAGCGGTCTCCGGGTTTCGGCCCCCTCCCCTAGGGGATGTGTAAGCCTACAGAGGGGAGGAGAGCATGCTGCATTAACCACCATCCGGGGAGTTCAAATCTAATATGGTAGGGACTTTGCCCTCTTCCTGTGTTTCTCCTGGTCCGACCGGCCTCTGTCTCCTCTAACCTCATCCCTCCCACCCGGCGGCGCCCCGTCAAGGGCTTAGGCACAAAATATCTGTGTACGTCAAAGTGCTTAGTGCCCTCCGCTTCTATGCTTATCTTATCCTAAAAGACTAAAAAGCATTTACCAACACATCCTATATAGTAGAACGCGAACACATTAGTTATAAAAGAATATATTTGCGAAGAAGGCTATGATGTTTCTTTGTTGCAATGGAATAGAAAATATTTGTTACTCCACAGAGAATGCATGTAGGTAAAATAACACAAATGAGGCGGATATTTCATTCCAAATACTATACATAAAATGGAAAAAAATTAGCGACTAAGAAAATATTTCTGCTAATAACGGTACACTACACATGCGATATCAATTTCAAAATATTTTTATAACTCTCATGTATGAAAGTTCTGATTTATTCCCTTTGTATGTTGTAATCAAGTTCGCTAACAGGACATGATAAATGCTTATGTGAAGTGGAAAAAATGTGTCTAGCTAACATTAGAAGTCAGTCAATAGATATTTTATAATTAACAGCTTAGAAGATTATTTTTGCCGAGGTCGCAGAGTATGTGTCTTTTTTAAAGCGGTTAACTGCTGAGGACATTAACGGGTTAACCCGGTTGCCTGGGAGTGGGGAATTTTCATATTCACCACCTCAACTCTATTTCGTTGTATATGCTAAAGTTTCTGTATAATATGAAAACGATGTAACTTTTAAGTCATTAAATAACTATGGGACCAAAGAAAGGAATAAATGTTTAAATTATCACCTACTGTGATTATCTAAAAAAATTCGACTATTCCGACCGATGATTGTGCCACCGCCAAGAGATACTCATACCTGCACTATGCAGGTGTCGGGGGGAGGTTAAGGAAGTCAGACGTTCCACTGGTGTTTCACATCCATGAATATCAGGTGTTTTTTTCATCATTGTTATTAGGAACAACTGGGGCTGTAATTACAATTATCTATAAATGGTAAAGCGGAGAATCACCATAAAACCATTCAAGATCATTGTATGTACAATAACGAATGGGAGTGGGATGGGTAAATGAAATTAGTTAAATCGTCATTCGAGTTTAGAAACCTACTCATGCAAAGCCAGCTAGTATATTATATATAAAATGTGATTCTTCTTTCTTTATTTTTATTTATTTTTACTTGCTCTACCACGTACATAGTAGGTAGAGAAGGTATTGCACTTCACCAAAAGTTCCATATCAGGATTTCACAGGAAATACATGAATCCAAAAAAATTAGAAATAAAGGTCCGAGTGCGTGTTTGTGTGTTCTGTGAACAGCATAACTCAAAAATGAAAAGTTTAATAAATACCAAACTTGGTATTTAGGTTCAGTATGTTACAAAGATGCGACACAAAGATTTAAAAATCCCCCATCCCAGATACCCTTTACATGGAATATTTTTCGAAATTTTTAATATTCTAAAAACTGGGCTCTAACGATTTGGATTAAAATACCACATATTAAAGATATTTATATTACAAATAAAATGTATATCTTAAATCTTCTGGGAATAGCCTGTGAAGTCCACTTCATTTGGAAGAAATTTTGTATAATCTTATATAACTGGTAAAAGTTAAGCAAAAGACGAAAGCGTAATACACAAAAATGTAGATCTCTAAAACACACAATTTATTTCAAATACATTTTTGTAACATCAGCCACATCCGAGATATTGGTTATTAAAGGTTCGAATTGTTCATTTTTTGGTCATTCTTAAGTTCTGTCAACATTTAGTTGTTTCTCTCGATTGCATGGAAACAGTATGGAATTTTAAGGCCAGCATATAGCGTCCAGTTCTTAAAGATTTGACTATCGCTGTTCTCTTTGTATCTATAACGAAATGTGTAATGTAGCTATTTCTGCAAAAGTTTATTTAGATTAAAAAGAAGTGGATCTAGCTTTAATAAGAACAGATTATATACCTACCCACCAATAAACGTTAGAGGGTACAGGAAGTCAGTGAATGTATCACATCAGAATTTTTTAGTAGTGTTAAAAAACCGAAAAACCGTTCCTACTACATACGGCACCACAGGCGGTGGATACTGATGATGCATGCAATGAGTGATATTTTGTGAAAGCTTTTTTTTTTTTTTTTTTTTTTTGTAAGGCGGCGTTCCAGGCCTAAGTGATTCTTCTCCAAGTTAAGTATTCACCATAAATATTTGTCTAGAAATCAATTAAAGAATTAGCAATATGGTCTCAGTTATAGACATGCAGTTTATCTGTTTTGAAGGTGTTTTGTTGGAGTTGTTTATTTATTTAGCTCCACGTATGGACGCCAATTTGAAGTAGAATTGTTCTTTACGTTGTTTGCTGCTACGTATGAAAAGCCGATTTGAAGTAGGAGTTGTATTATATTTCAACTGTTGGGGAACCGAACTTGTAGTAGTTGCAACCGCACGTATGTTAAACAGTTTCCGGTAGCCTTTGCCCCAAGTTTAAAAAAAATATTAACTTTGTAATTTGACTGCATCTTTAGATATTATATTTATGTTTGCATCGGCTGCGTCAGTATTATTGTTAGAGACACGTTTCTCTTAGGCAGGGTTGTGATGTGACAAGAATGTAGGCTTACACAGATTTTTAGTTTTAATTCACTCCTTTTTATTAATCCTTAACGCAAATTAAATAACACTTCACTGATATCGAGAGCTGTGAGATTCTTTTATTTAATACTTGCACTTTTTAAACACGTATACTATTTTCGTCTCACACGAATACATAATTAATTTCTCGAGGACACATCTCTCGTCTGGTTATGAGCACTATTTAGAAGCAAGACGTCTGGTTATGAGCACAGTTTGGAGGCAACTGAATTGATTTCAACCGTCCAAACTTGTAAATTTCTGTATTTCAAGTCTCTGATTGGCCAATCCTACTCCAATAGAATACCTGCATTTAACTAAAGCTTTTTCTGGTTGTTGATTGCCTATTTTTAAACTGTCTCAAAATTTACATTATTGCTGCTCTAATGATGACTAGCAGCATTTAAATTTCCTTACTCATTATTGCCTCAAGGTTACCTCAGTGATAGCAACTTTTAACTTATTATTAAATTACGTAATATAGTCGCATAACATTATTACACATGGATACAATAATATAAGCATATGCAATGACTGTAACATACATTTTACAAATTATTACATACACATATTGCTTCAAGGCGGGCTGATATTGAATTTATATTTATATAATTTGACTGAATCCATTCAAGTGTTAAAAATACTGCCTCAGTTTATACCGTAAATCGCGGTCATGGAGAAAAACATTATGAGCTGATTTGAAGGAATAGAAAAAGAATTGCAAAGTTGCAAATATGTTCCACAATATATACATACAAAACAAGGAATATTTCTGTAACAGCTAATGCTACCAAAACGGTTGATTGATACAAATTGTGTATTTTAATAAAACTTACCTTTATTCTGTAGTAAGTTTTGTTTATCTCTCATATTTCCGAATTCTACAAAATTCAATGAGAATGCAGAGAATTTAATATCTAAAACGTAAATGTCCTTTATCTCAAGTGTATGACTTTTAATAAAAATCGTTAAGAGCCAATTGAGAGAATAAAAGCTGAATAAAAGTTTTCTAGGTAAAGTTAGTTTGGGTGGCGGCAATTTCGTGAAAATCGTGTTGCGTCTTCGAACGACACTGGACTTAAATATTACGTAAGCATTCATCTGACTTTTCATTTTTGAGCCATGTTGTTCACAGACAGACAGACAGACAGACAGAAGTTTTGGAGTTCAGAGAACTTCAAAACGTGTATTTTCGTGCCGAACATTTTAGTTGGAATACTTGCAATAAGTAGTGTAGAAAATAAAATGTACACTGATTTCCATTTATGCCGTCCCCGCAGCTTTGGATTCTACTGAACTTCACAGGTGAGTATATAGGTATAGCAAGGAAGAAATGCGTGTATCTGTTTACCTTTTCGCGTATGCAGTGGCATTCTGTTTTACGTGCACCTATATTCACATATGAGTATATAACTTTGAGCAATAGCTTTAATGGTCATCATTTACATATAAGAATTACGTTTAAATATATAACTAATTAAAATATTTTTTGCACAATTTTTCCATGAAAAATTATTTTTAATGGTTACAATGTAAAACTGAAATACATACTTCTTACTCTCAAATAGGATACATTTACTCATTATTTTAATAATATGTCCAAACGCCATTCTGGTCCAATCCTGATTTAGCCGTCTAGACACTGAACCACTGGTCTCCTTCTCGAGTGGAGGCCGACGAGCGCAAGCATGGACGGGGGTCCTTAACGTTTCCAGCTAGAACGCATGCTCGGTTCCTGCCCACAAGCCATCAAACTCCAGGGTCCCCCGGGGCGGAAAGCTGAGAAGAGACCTAATTGAGCGGTATCGCATCATGAACCTGTCATGAAATGTGGGGATATATGCGGATTAGGTGCCTAGGTGGCTAAATCAGGTATTGGACAAGAATGGAGATTGGATAGATTATTAAAACAATGTCTAGTAAGTGTGTCCTCTTTGAGAGTAAAAAGTATTAATTTACTTGAGTTTTACATTATATTGTCATTAAAATACTTTTTCATGGAGAAATTATGCAAAGCAGTGTTTTATTTAGTTGTATATTTAAACTGAACAGATCCAATAATGTTTGGTAAAAGTTTCCTCTTTCCATTCTAATGAGAGTAAAAAGTATAATATATTTTAGTTTTACATTATGTTGCCATTAAAATAATTTTTTCGTGAATATATTGTGTGAGGCAGTATTTATAACACTTAAATAATTTCAGTCTAATTATATAACATGTAAGTTCAATAACAGCCCGCCTTGAAGCAATATGTGTATGTAATAATTTGCAAAATGTATGTAACAGTCATTGCATATGCTTATATTATTGTAAACATGTTCAATAATGTGATGTGAATGCATTACGTAATTTAATAATGTAGGAGCTGTGAGAAATAGGTAAATAGTTGCTAACAAAGAGGTAACAATGAGGTAACCTTGAGGCAACAATGAGTTTGAGAGTTTAATAATGCTACTAGTCATTATTGGAGCAACAATAATGTAATTTTTGTGACAGTTTATAAAATAGCCAATCAATAACCAGAAAAAGCTTTAGTTAAATGAAGGTATTCTATTGGAGTAGGATTAGCCAATCAGAAACTGAAAAGGAGAAACATTTACAAATACAGAAGTCAGTTGCCTGCAAACAGTGTTCCTGACCAGACGCAAAAAGTGTCCTCAAGAAATATAATATGTATTCGTGTGAGACGAAAAATAAGTTTACGTGTTAAAAAGTGTAATTAATTAATAAAAAGAATCTCACAGCTCTCTATATCAGTGAAGTGTTATTTAAATAGTATCAAGCATTAATAAAAGGAGTGAAGTAAAATTATAATCTGTGTAGCCTACATTCTTGTCGCATCACAACCCTACTAAGAGAAACGTGTCTCTAACAATAATATTGACGCAGCCGAGGCAAACATAAATATTTAATACTTAAAGAAACAGTCAAATTACGAAGTTAATATTTTTAAAACTAGGGGAAAAGGCTACCGTCTACCATACGTGCGGTTGCAACTACTTCAAGTGTTCGGCTCCCCAACAGTTGAAATATAATACAACTCCTTCAATACACCTTCCTCAAATTGACGCCCAAAGCGTGGTGCAAATAACGCAAAGATACCATCTTCTTAAAACTGCCTTTCCATACGTAGCAATAACAACGTAAAGACAATATTTACTTCAAATTGGCGTCCATACGTGGGGCCAATAAACAACTACTTCATGTGCAACACGTGGTTCTATTGAGTTATATATTATTTTAACACGGTTATTATAAGCGATGAAGAGTAAAGCTATTGCTCAACGTTATATATTCATATGAGAATAATCCAGAAGTACACGTAAAACAGGACACCACTGCATACTCGAAAAGGTAAACAGATACACGCACCTTCCTTTGCTAAACACACTCACCTGTGAAGGCCAGTAGAATGCCTCCCAAAGCTGCTGGTACGGCTTAAATGGAAGCCGGTGTACATGCATCCCTAAAGACGCAGCAAAATCTTTGGTTCACAGTTTTCAGATGATTGACATTAAAGCAGGTTGAACATTTCGACGTTTGGTCTCTGCGTGGCCCAAAATTAGGTAGATTTCATGTCTGTACTGAGTGAATACGTTTATCATAATATAATTTCCTAGGTGACATTTTTCGTGTAGAATTCATTTTAATAAGTTCTATTCATAAATATTTAGATTTTCATCAACAAGCACCTTACTGGTATAAAAGAGAGAGGCAGGGGAAAGGTTGGTGAAAGCACTTGAAAGAGCGCTGCAAACGTTAGACAAAAAGCGTAGCATGAATAAGGGAAGGAGAACTTATAATAAATGTAATACATTTAATCAAGGAAAATGAAGAGGATTCCCTGATTAAAAGTATTATTATGAGTAGTAACTCGTAAATATGTCATATGCCATGACATCATGCATTTTTCACGAACGTGGCAGGAGAACCGTATTGTAATTATTATTTTATATTAATTGGCATTATTCTATTATCCTGTCACAAGTTTCTAAAGTTTCTAATGTCACAGAGAATCACGTTTTACATTTCTTAACTTTTCTTAAGCCTTAGTAAGTGTTTATACGACAGGAAATAGCGGCCTGCTACTTCCCTTGACATTTCCAAGGGATGTTACAATGTCATCATTTCCTGAGGAGTACGTGTCTTTCTGCAGGCTCTTAGCTGCACCTTAAACCGCGTTACGTCACATAGAATGTCTAGAACATTGACGTATCGAGTTATGATTGGCCTCTATATTTCAAATCCAGGGCGGTGGCAGACCATATTTGGTAATAGCTGCCAGGGTATTAGAATGAACTCCTCTAGGGTATTCGACTCTATATAAGCAAGCCCTCAAGCTCTGCTCGCGGGGACTTTGTGTTGTAACGTGGTCGGGACCGCTATGGTAGCCGTTGACGGCCGCTGCACGGCCGCTCCGGATGGTTTCGTTTGGCACCACTAGCGGCTTGACAATGTCGTGTTGAGTATTGGCTCTCCTCATGCACAACGAGAGGTTTCTCAAGGTAAGCATTATAAAATAAATTGATAATAATAATGTTAGCTAGTATCATCATCATCCCTGATCTTGTAAACCCAACTATCGCACGGTAGAAATGTAACTCTTTAGAATATAGTCAGATCGCTCTAGCCAAGCATTTTAATGATTGTCTCTACCTCTGCAATCCCTCATTTAGCTATTCCCCCAGTGTCACAACTTAGCACGTGCCAATTTATTGGCGACGAGCATTATAGCGCTTGACAGAAATATTAGTCACAATAAGTGTTCAGTTTATGAATTTATGGGAATTTTAGACTATATATTCTAAAATTGTTCCTAACCAATATTTCTTATCCAGCGAATATAATTGAGCATTTTGCTTATTGATCGTCATCCCTCCCTCCACCCCAAATCTACTATGAATGACGATCACCTCAGTTCAGTGTAAAAGCTAGCTCGTGCCTACAATACTTTACCAAATGGGTGAAAAAATACATTTTATTATCACAAATATGTAACGAATTATGTATAATTTAATCAGTATAAAATACTAATGCATACTGCGTGATACCTATTATTGATAGTAAATCAATTTGCAGGAAAGCGTTTTCTTATGCTGATGCTTTATTTTAAGCTTGGTTCATAAGGTCAAAACAGGCATTTCTTTATAATGCGTTTTCTTTAGGAATGAAATAGGACTTTTTCTTGAATGCCGCGACTAGCAGCCGCCGGTCCATACCCATAGCACGTATCGGGTTGAATGACTCCCTCTGCGGTAGCCTAGCTAAAGCGTCCACAGCACGTAAGAATATTTGCGATTAGACTAACGCTGTTTGGCATGGTGTATGTGGAGATAACGCTATGTGAAGCTGTGTTTGCTGTGTGTAGTTACTGTGGGTATACTACAGAACAACGTGTGTTTATTGTATTAAGTTTACACAGAAATTCCTTTGTGTCACTGATCCCAATAAATTCACAATTTATAGTTGTTGGAAAAATTTTAACGGACAGGTACACGTTAGACGAAAAGAAATAGCCAACATTTCTAACCGAGGAAAAATTAAACGAGATAGTGGCTATTATGAAAAGAAGTCCAAGAAAATCGCTGCGTCGCATTACGCGTTTTTGAGAATAATTGCTTGCCCTTTATATCTAAATCCACGTGATTGTTATTTGTGGAAAATGCTTAAATATAAAGTTTATGCAAAAAATCCCCTTATGCACGACGAATTACAAACCAGCATTTGCTTTGTGTTACAATCTTTTAGTTTCAGAAATTCGTCGAGTGTTAAATAACGTGTTTAAAAGGTGTTTAACGTGTTCATTAAGAACACCTTTCATAACGAAAGGCAAGCGTAAGAACCTTGCGAGAGTAATTTAATTTTTTAATGGGAACCTACAATGACAATCATAACGTCCTCCAAATAAAACACGATTAATGGCATTTGCTTTCCCCCATAATATTAAGCAACTTTAATTCAAGACATTTCTTTCTATAATGCTTAGTTTTGGAGATATTGTAGGGTCTCAACTTAAATGGCCCACCTTGTATATGGGAGAAACAGCGGGCCCTTCTGCCACTATTGTACGAACGGATTCATATAGTTGTGCCGTGGAAGCCGAGGGCATCAAGAGCCTCATTCAAGAGCAACATCGATATGTCGTTTCAATGTATATGTCTAGTGTCAGCGGACCATCCCAGAATTTATGTGCATTTTTTATTCTAATTCGTGAGCATTCAACTTTATGGTCCAGGGTATCAGTTGCAGATAATACTTAGAAGTAATGGCAGAGAGAAAAAGACATGCATGTTTTCTTATTGCATGTTTCGTTATTTTGTACACAACTGTGTGCCTGACCACACATAGCCAAGAGGTACATCTTACATGTCATCTATCCAGGGTTGGCTTTGGAGGTCACAAAAATGCGCTCGCTGTCATTGCTGTCTTACGTAGAGTTAGTCTTTAAAATAGCCGAGACATAGTGGCTATGAATAAGTGTTCGTATATCAAAATGTTAGGATCCATGTTTTTTTTCTTTCTTTTTCTTTTTTTCCCTTGTGTGAATTTTTCAGGATACTTTCACCTTTGAAAATATTAAAAAGAAAATTCTAGCTGCATAAGTGAATGCTAGAGAATATACACAGGATGTTAAAAGCAATGACGTTAGTAATAAAATAAATATTCAGGCAACTTGGAATGTTACTAATATAGTACGTTCGAGCGTTTTCATTTGTTTATTCTTCCTGTTACTACGTACTGTTTGGAAGCAAGATTGTTTTCCAGGGCCAGCAAGTAACTTGTCTGAGTCAAGCAGCACACTTGCTGCCAGCCGTCAGAAATTATCAACAGTTTCCTCGAATTAGCAATCATACGTGACATTGCCAGTGTTGTGACTACCGTCGTTGCAAGTCTCTTTCCAAGGTTATAAATGTCTTGTTCAGGTGCAGACCTTTAAGTACCCAGACCACACATGCCTCGCTGGAAAGATTTACTGCACATTCACTTGTGTGATGTGACTGACGGACCTGCGTTTATTAACTTAGTGGAATGTAAATATATTACAAGTGAATCGGCTACACTTATTTTGTGGCTTTATGCAAACTGTGTTTATTAAACCAGATAAGGCTGCAAAGAATATGCACCTAAGAATAAATGATAAAAAAAAAGTTTTAAAAGCAAACATGGGAAAATTCAGATGGATTCACATTTGACTGTGTCTGTAGTTTTATATATTTGGGATCATGGGTTAATTGTCAGAATAAGAGTAACAAAGACATTCTAGAGGCGAGTATGTGCTACTATAGGTTAAAAAGATATATAGAATCCATATAGTTTCAGGAGGAACCAAAGTATTAATATATATAATGTCTTGATAAGATCAGTAGCAACATACGCCTCAGAAACATGAACGCTGAATAAAACGATAAGGACAGATTAGGCACATTTGAGAGAAGAATCTTAAGGGGTATCTTTGGAGGATGCAAGATAAAGGGGTGTGGAGACGGAATCATGAGGTATGTAACTTTATAAGGAACCGGATATATGTAGTAACATATATCAAAATCAACAGGGTAAGAAGGGCAGGTCATGTGATGAGTATAAGTGAAAATCGCCTGGTAAGATTGTTCGTTATAACACCAGAGAATGGATCCAGAGGAAAAGGAAGACTGAACTTAAGATGGGAGGTTGGAATAGAAGAGTATTGCAAAACTTTGGGGAAAAGAAATTGGAAGAAGTTAGCAAGAAATGCAGATGACTGAGAAATACTTCTGAGGAAGGCTAAGGCCTACACAGGGCTGTAGAGCCAGGAATGATAATGCAATCTGCCATTTATAATTATTATGATAACGCAGGTCCCTATAATGCGCAAATACTGCAACGTTCGTATCTTACTTACATATTAGACAAGAAAGGCATGGTGGATATTGCCTATGAAACACTTATTGGCGGAAAGTAGCGTTTTAATGAAAGAAAGATTTAGTGTGTATATCGGTAACCTGCTACGTGGCTCAGTTGGAACATTGCATACAAAGAATACATAATTAAATATTGTTCGTGTCTATTGTGGATGCTTATTCTTTGCAAAGTGTTTGGAATATTAAGAATACACTTAACTCTATTCAATAATGTTAGATTTTTTATTTCAAATTGTTTTTATTTTAAGCTTAGATTAAAACATTATTAGCATTTCGTGATCTCTTTTTAGCGTAATAATGATACTGTAGCTCTGAGTAAGTCATATAATTTTTAAATACACTACTTAAGAAAATGTGTACTGGAATCTATAAAACAAATGTTGGCAGTCCTGATTATATCAAAACCAGAGTACTGTGTCTGGATTTGAGCCAGCTATTAAATCAATTCTGTACTGCTTTCACTGAGCTTTCCAAAGAATACGGGGCGAATTCACACGCATTCCATTAATTCTCCATTACATATTCGCTTTCTTTTTCTCTTTCATTATTTTTATGTTGTCATATATTATACCTAATCATATGCCACACTTTTTAACATTGCAGTAAAATAGAATTAGCCAGTGCCGCCTGAATTAAACCTATGTTTTCAGAAAGTTTCTATTCTTATTGGATATTTCATGATGGAATGACGGACAGACAGAATGTACAGGTTCAAATTACTGCGCTAGACTAGAGTTGGAACAGTTGTATTTTGGGCATGATCACTTCTGGCAAGGAATCCATTTGTGTTACTTCAGATAAGTAACGTGCTTGCATATAAATCTAAAGAAATTAATAAGTTAGGGACTGCTCGGGCATCTAGTATGCTAAAAATATAGTTTCTTCCTCGTACAAAACTATCTTAACAGACAGACTATAAATTATGAGATGAAAATATTGAAAAACGATATGAACCTCATAGTTCTTATTTGGATGTTATACACTTTTAACGCCGTATAACTTCCGAATTAAATCCTAACTCCAGTTATAAAATTACAATGACATACGTGTACAAAAGAAAAGTCTTAAGAATTGTTTAGTTGGGAGTGTTGGTGCTGGCAAGAAATACTAAAACTAAATTAAAGTAAAACACTGAAGCAAAAACATGTCCGAGAGCATTATAAAGCGATTGATAACACGAAACATTTTTTTCCCTTTATGGAATATTCACAGTAAGACGGTGATGTAGGAAATTTCTATTTTGTGTGTGTGTGTGTGTGTGTGTGTGTGTGTGTTTGTGTGTGACGCAATGCTCCAGAAAACTGTTGTAACAGACAGCAACTATTGGTCACGTTCTGCTGCCTCCAGCATGTTGTTTGTATTATTTATGACACAGCCGCACCAGAGCTTCATAAAGGCTGACGAGTTAATTATGTTTAAGACCAGAAACAAAACACGACATGGTACAGATGGTCAGCTCCTCGAGAATCCAGTTAATAAAGAAAAATATTTGACCTATCCATTTCATTGTTTTTCCTTCGAGCACGGATTACGGACTCAGTTCTCCAAAAATTATGTTAAAGCCATATCTATTGTTTATTTCCATCTTTGTTTTACAGAGCAAACTGGAACGTTCATTATCCAGCAAGTTAGCTCTTTCTACGCCGCGACAGCTGCATCTCCTGCCGCGCGGGCATTGTGGGCAGAGGGCAGTGATCAGTCAGTGGAATGCGTACGTTGTGGCAGTATTTTATATCACAACAATGTAAATGCTGGAGTGATTATAGTGTAAATTAGCATTATTGTATGACAATGATTTGGGATGTTTGTTAATTATAAGCATTGTTAGGAAATAAGTTTACACGGCCTCACTGAAACTGACAATAAGAGCGGGCAACAATGAGCGAGGGGGTGAGTTGTTTATCAATTAGAAGAGGCAAGCAAATGACGTTAGAGTAGCGCGCGTTTCTTTAGAAATGGAGGGAATTTCTTCCCTAGAGCATATGTGTTTGTAATTTTGATTGGATATAAAAATAGACGCTAATGTTGGCGCGTTTTATTAACCAATAGCAGCTCGGTTATTATCTTTAGGCATATCGGGTGAGGGAGTATAAAAAGCTAAAGCCAGAGACAGGTGTCGTTCAGTCCAACAGAAAGATTCGCGGGTAATACGTCGTTCAGTCCAACAGAATCATTCACACATTACACGTCGTTCAGTCCAACAGAAGCATTCGCAGGTAATACGTCGTGCAGTCCAACAGAATCATACAAAGGTTATACGTCGCTCAGTTCATCAGAATCATTCGCCGGTTACACGTCGCACAGTTTAACAGAATCTCTCGCGTCGTAAAGTTAGTTATAAATGTGAAATACGCGAATTAATAATGTGCAGCAAATAAGTGATTATAGTAACATAAAAAATATAACAGTTTCAGTCGGGAGTGCATCAAGAATAATTATGTAAAATGAATAAAGTGTGACGGCAATAAAAGTGTAAAAACAAATTCTTTTATCAGTGTTATCTTTCAGTAATAAATTCTTTCCGTTTACACACCCTGTTTAAGAGATATGCTCGACTGAGAAATAATAGCTAGCCGGAGGACAAAGAACCCAAAACTCAAAGTAGTAAAACAATAACAGGCACTCAGCAAAAGATAACACGAAGTAACCGCGACAACGTCAGAGGTGGCGGAAAAGTGCTTCACGAGTTATTTTGACTCGCAGGCGCCGTTCCCTCTCTGCAACCGTCCCTTTGTTTTTCACGTGCTATGAGTGATGCAGTGCGTGTTGCATATTTGGTGACTCGCGGAAGGAAGTCGTTTTCGCCACCCTTGGCGTACGTTATGAGTGGTTCTTCAGACTTGAGAGTCTCTTCTTTTCAATAAATTAAATCAAGAATATGTGTGGATCCCGTATCATACCTAGTAATACTAAAATAATATTTTACCAGGATCGAAGATTGGTCTTCTCGCTCCACAGGCAGCAGCAGTAGCAGTAGGAACTTCATTGCTCAATAACCGATTACAATCACAAGTACGCAGTCCGCCAGTAGAGAACGAAGATTTTAATAATGAGGCAGTATTTTTAACACTTAAATAATTTCAGTCTAATTACATAATATGTAAATTCAATAACAGCCCGCCTTTAAGCAATATGTGTATGTAATAATATGTAAAATGTATGTAACAGTCATTGTTATGTTTATATTATTGCATACATGTTCAATAATGTTATGTGAATGTATTACATAATTTAATAATGTAGGAGCTGTGAGAAATAGGTCAAAAATTGCTAACGATGAGGTAACCTTGAGGCAATAATGAAAGTAATAATACTACTGGTGATTCTTGGAAGCAATAATGTAATTTTTGTGACAGTTTATAAAATAGCCAATCAACAACCAAAAAAAGCCTTAGTTAAAAGAAGGTATTCTATTGGACTAGGATAGGCCAATCAGAAACTGAAATAGGGCAAATTGTACAAATTTAGGCGGTAGAAAGCAGTTCAGTTGCTTGTAGACAGCGCATAACTAGACAGCACGCAGACAGTGTTTCTAACCGAACGCGAGATGCGTCCTCGAGAAATTTAATAGGTATTCGTGTGAGGCGAAAATAATTTACGTGTTAAAAAGCGCAATTAATTAATAAAAGAATCTCACAGCTTTCTATATCAGCGAAGTGTTATTTAAATTGTGTCAAGGATAAATAAATGTAGTGAAGTAAAACTTATAATCTGTGTAAGCCTACATTCTTCAGTCGCACCACTCCTTGCTAAGACATTCAGGTCTCTATAAAAATAAATACTGACGCAGCCGAGGCAAGCATAAATATATAATATTTAAAGAAACAGTCAAATTACAAAGTTAATATTTTTAAATTTGGGACGAAGGCTACCGGGTACCATACGTGCGTTACAACAACTTCAATTTTGGCTCCCCAACAGTTGAACTACAATACAACTCCTACTTCAAATTGGCTTTCCATACGTGAAGCAACTATCCACTTCAATAATTAATAATGTTTTACTGAGTTTTATGCATGTTTAAATTATTACTGCACAGGTTTAAAGATTGTATATGAGAGATTCAAGCACGATTAATAACTTTTTTCGAAATGCCTACCATAAAAGCCAGCACAAAGATTTAAATATACTTTAAAATGTTCGGGAACTCTTTGGCACAAGTCAGATATTGACTCTCTGAAGTTCTCCACGTCTCTTTTCAACTCGCAGATGATTTTAAGTCTCTGATGTAAATATTGTCTCTTGCATAAGCCCACTAGGTTAAACCAAAACGGCTGAAGTTCATGAGTGAAAAGCCAGAAGAAGCTCTTTATCTTTGAAAGCGCAGTTTTAGAGACTGCAATATGTGGCGTTGCACTACATGTTTGAAGTCTCCGAAATCATTAACTATTCTATGATTCCTATTGTGATTTATTGGGATCGGTCAGCGAATTCAGTGATTCTCCAGTTTTGATGATTCATGGCACTATTGAGATGGAGTGCTTCATTCCTGAATCGAACATTCTGAATCCAATTTTTATTTTCCCCCATCTTGCGGGTGAGGTATGTTGTTGCGTATATGTTTATTTTCCGTTAGCATGTCTTTCGCTTGAATTTTGAAAAGAAATGGCTTTAAATCAATTTTCAATTCTTCTCAGAGAGGCCTATTCCAAACCACTCTGCACATCTGCGGTATCCTTTACAAGAAATTCGATCAAAGCTTAAGCATTTCTATAGTTCTAGCAGTTCTTGACCCTCCGAAATTTGCCTTTTGGGAATAAGAAGGTTCTTCTTTCATTACATTTCATTGCTATTTGGAGAATTGTTCCAGGAGTCGGTGCCTTTCTAATCGACGGTATTAATGCTGCATCTGAATCAAAGAACTACTCACAGAGAAAAATAGAATAACTTTTTATCCTCTGCAAAAATGTTAATACAATGTTAACAAAGTCCCAAATTTGTTTTGTGTTTCCAACAATACAATAAACAAATAAGTAATGCTTAAGAATATAACAAAGTATTTCTTGTTTTACTGGCGCTATTGTAGTATCAGCAAACATTAGTTCATAGCAGTTATATGTTCTCTAGTTTAATGTTCTGTTTGTCTACCTCCTCGGCTTATTGGCTTATATACACTGGTACGGTTTGTTGGTAACACTGCAGACAAACAGTTTTCGCAACAAGTTGACTCCATAAGCCCACCTACGTGGAGTGGGAGAGGCGTGTCTGCCTTACGTTCAAGAGACCCCGAATTCGAATCTCGGTTAGGGTGTGTTTACCCGAATAAGAATTTTCTCTCGGGATTTTCCCTTATTCTAAAAAGACGAATGTCGAGTAAGCTCTAGGGACGCTGGGGTCTGAGACGGTACATATTATGTACATAGGAGGTAGAAGTAGGTGTAGAGGTGATTCAAAGGAGGACCCCCCTCCCAGGAGGAAGGGATGAGGTGAAGGAACCACAGGAGACTACAGGACGTAAGCAGACAGGCCACAGAGACGTTAACGTTTCCAAGCTCGTAGACCCGTCCCACTGCAGGAGTCGCCGAGAAAGGGCGATGAACGACCCACCAATCCAGCAGCCCTCTCTGTCCACGGGCAATACTCTTTCCATTGATTATGCATCCGCGGCATCTGACCGGCACCGCCATACACCACGAAACCTACAAACACACCTGAAATATGAAGAGACGAAATGAAACGGAAATGATGGAAAGGAAGTCGCGGTAGAGAAGAAACAACCCCAGCATTTGCCTGCCGACACCGAGGAAACCGCGAAAAATCCAAGGGTCAGAGTGGACGGTCGCCGGGGATGAAATCCGGACTTCCCGAATGCAAGTCACACATACATTACCGTGGCGCACCTCGCTCGGTTACGTAGTAAGTAGTTAAGAAATAATATAATTGGTATGTATTTTTGTACTTTAGTTATAAATATTGTTTAAATATTTTATTATAAGAAATTATTGAGTGAAAATGTACAACTGAAATGTAAAGAGAGCTACCAAATGACTTCCTTAGTATACCTACCTCATTCAACACAGACACAAAAGAGGGAAAGAGAAAGAAATGTAACAAAGAAAGACAGAGATTTAGGTGACAAGATGCTTTTCCCAGATCAGTCAAGAATCCGTTGAAGTAAGGTGCAGAACTAAAGTATTTTTCCAAAGATGCTCTTTGACTTGAGCTAATTGTAAAAGTATCTAAACGCCCGAGAAATAGCGTCTGTAAGTGTCATAGCTGGTGCTCTACGTATAAAAGGGAATGCGCAAGTTTAACGCAGGTTATTATTAATATTCTTCTTGCGTCTACTTAGCCATGCCTAAGAGGAAGTGTTAACTGGATACGTAAGAATTAGGCGTGTTGAGAGGTTGAGGAGCGGGAATAAAGCCAAGAGTTAACAATCAGTGTTTATTCATCCACACCTGAGATAAGAGTAAATGGCCAGGGCAACGATTAGCAGTAAATAACCCACCCACGCACAAACATCGCCTATCCACAACCAACCTTCTGCTGCAGCTCATTTGAGCATCGCCCACTTCATCTATTTCATCTACCTGGTTAAAGCACCCAAAACATAAAGGCCTCCCCTCAAAAAAGTTGTCTCTATAGGTGTAAGTTTCAACTGAGGGGGACATCTCGCGCGCTTCGACCTGCACAGATCTACTGCGGCTACCACCCTCCAACAGGAAAGAATGAGGTGAAGAAACTGCAAGAGGCTTCAAGCTGTAGGCAGACAGGTCACAGAGGAGCGAGGAAATCCTTAACATTTCGGAGATCGCAGACCAGGTCCCATTGCCAGAGAGGGCAAAGAACGACCTACCAATCATTCCCTCAGGGGTCCACGGGAAATACTCTCTCCATTGAGCAGTATCCTCACCATCTGTCCGGCATCGCCATACGCCCCGAAACCTATTACCACACCTGAAAGATGAGGAAACAGAATGGAAGGGAAATGTTGGGAAGGAAATCGAGGTAGAGAAGAAATCACCCCAGCATTTGCCCGCCGACACCGGGGATACCACGAAAAATCTGATGTAACATTATTTGTTATTTTGTTTGCCCCACGTTGTGGTAGCAATTTGTGATAACTTTATTGCTTACGTAATATGTTTTTATTTGTTAGCCCCACGTTTGGGCGCCAATTTGATGCGGCATTAGTGCTTACGTAATATGTTTTTACGTAAATTATTAAAACTTGAAGATCTTATGTTGTGCTGCTTTTGTTTTGTTTGGTTACATATTTTTTAACTGCTCCACGTATGGGAGCCAATTTATAATAACATTATTGTAGCCCCACGTTATGGTAGCCAATTTGCGACGGTATTACTTATAATGTTTGTTTACATCACGTGTGTTGAAGCCATCTTGCGACGTCATTCATTTCTTCGGTTTGTAGCTCCATCTTGTGTTAGCAATTTGCATCAGTGTTAGCTTTTGTTTGATTTCATTTCAAATGTCCTCCGGCTAGCTATTATCTTATCTTGGGTCGAACATGTGTCTTGATCAGGGTTGTGTAAACGGAAAGGAATCTTTTATCCAAAAAGAACATTGATGAAGAAATTTGTTTTATAATCTTTATTGTCGAACACGTTCACTATCACTTTTACATATTGATCCAGATACTCGCCAAACTGAAACCGTTATAATAACTTCTTACTTATCACTTTTAATTCGCGTACTTCAACTTTGTGTATTATTAACTTTACAATACTTTAGATTTTTCGTAACATGTGAATCTATAGCCGACGTATCTCATACGAATATTTTGACGAACGGACGAACTGAAGACGACGTGTATTGTACAAAGAATTTTGATGAACTGGCCTGAATACGACGTGTAATGTATGAATGCTTTCGGCGAACTGAAGGACTGACTGACTGAAAACGACGTGTAGTGTATGAATGCTTTCGGCGAACTGAAGGACTGACTGACTGAAGACGACGACGTGTAATGTATGAATGCTTTCGGCGAACTGAAGGACTGACTGACTTTACCTCTAACTTGGCTTCTATTTATACCCCTTCATCCAGATACGCCTAAAGATTATAACTGAACTGCAATTGGCTAAGAAAACGCGCCAACATTAGCGTCTATTTTAATATCCAATGAAAACCACGAATACATATTGCTTTTAGGGAGAAAATATTCCAGAAGTTTCTACCGAAAACGCGCCAACATTACGTAACTTCCTCGTTTCCAATAATGATAAACAGCTCACCCCCCCTCTCTGCATTATTGCGCTATTATTGACAGTTTCAGTAAGGCCGTATAAACTTACTTCCCAACAATATTTACAATTAATAAACATCTGAAATCAATGTCACATAAAAATGCATATTCATATTACAATCATTATTTACATTTAAGTAACATATGATACAAATTACTGCATCAAATCGCGGTGGGCGGTTGCCGGAGATCGAACCTCTCCGAATGCGAGTCAAACGTACTATGCCGCCTCTATGTGGTAAGAAGTGCATCTTTTCACTAACGATTGTACGGAACTTACAATTTCAAGAAAGTAAAGAGATCAGCGAAATCAAACTAAATGTGTAAAATAAATTAAATGAATCCAATTGACCATATTAATTAGGAGGGACAAATAGTTTGAAAGGTGCAACGGGGTTTAGAAAAAAAGGTGTAATGATCGGTTCTTGGTGTTGGGTTGGTAATTCGGGAGGATTGATCTTGCTGCCGGCTACTCAGGTAGAGGTATGTTGGTTCTGGAAACTCTTACCTCAGGGAGTGTGGATGGGAGATGAATGAAGCTCACTGTTCTCCTCTCAGATGGCCCGTTTATTGAAGATCCACACTGTTGTACTCGTCCGAATACCCTTTCACACAAGACGCGATTTCTCCTGTTATCCCCTGCTATTGTCTGCGTGCTTTACCCTTTCTTAAGTATTTTTCGAAGTTAAAGACATTACAAGGTTACTTTAATGACTTAACCTTTAGTCATGTTCTAGCTACCCTTTTACTCACGTTTACTTTAAACTAATTTTCCCATACATAAATAATTACTCGTAGACATCTACACTGTTTCCCTCTCGGATACAAAATACTTTGAATTTCTACACCTATCTTATTCTCCCTCACTGCACAACACGGAGTTATACGTCTCGACACAAAGTGAAGCATCTTACACACGTCTGAAAGTTGCTCTCTGTCATAGATAATTTTCTATTTCACGCCTCTTTTCTAGTTTCGATCTATCTTTTGCTATGCACGTGACTTTTATTAATTCTTATTGGTTATCTCTCTAAATTTTCCTGCGTCTTCCATTGGCTCTTAATTTCGTCGCCCAAACATCGTCCATTAACAACTTATGTTCGCAAGCCTGAATTTTCTGTGCGCTTGACTGAATTCGGTTTTCGGCCCGTTGTCTTGGCTTCCTGAGAGCTCTACTCGGTTCATATTGTGACTTATCTCTTACTAATGTCTCTCTTCCTGTACGTTCCTAAGTCTTCAACCTTTTTACGTTTTCGCCAAGTCTCTTCGTTCTCAAATACACGTTTTCTACATTTTATTTCACTTTCTGATTATTAATTAATATCTAATATATTTACTTTATTTTTCTCGTTATGATTTTATTCCCCCCTTTTATAATTCTTAATGTTCTCTTTTATTCTTCCCTCACATTGGTAGTTCCCTCCTTCTTATTTTGATTAGATGCTTATTAATGTTCTTATCATGGTTTATTATTTATTATTCATATTATTTGGGCGGATCTTATCACTTCAAAGGGTGATTAAAAGGCTGTCACTATGCGATGGCTTTGAAATTCCATACTCCACGCATGAACACAGAAAACACGAATAGCAACTTACCACTTGTAAAAGTGTATTTGAAAATTCAAACCAATAACAATATATCGCAAATGGTTGACGCAACAAACCATTTCATATAAAGTCTGTGCTTTACATTTTGTGTGTTGTAAGATGGTTTACTAATTACATAAAAGTTATTCAGAATGAAGAGCTCTATTCGTAAAAAAATCAGGCTATACAATATTGTCATGCAAGAGCGTCATTCCAGTTTTTGTTTAGGCGGGAGGCAAGCTTGTCTGAAGCAGGTTCCGTAATTTTCATGTGACACATTTAGCCTAAAAAAATCATCTTTTACTTCTTAAATGTGAAATATTTGTATTAAAAGTATATGTGTCGTAATTTTTCTTTTAGTAGAGTAATAATAACCAGTAGCCTAATTATTTCTCTATCTTAGGGGGTAATTGACTCTCCTGCCTCCGCTAAATGACGCCCCTGTTATAATGCAAATATCTTAAACATTTATTTCGATCATTGAGGCATTGCTCAGAAAACCAAAAACAATGAAATTGTTTTCACGTAAAAAGGCAGCTTGCAATGGGGGGATTTTCTTGTCTCATCCTTGGAAGACGTTGGATTTAAATATCAAGTTTGGTATTTAACGACTTTCAGTTTTTAAGTTAAGCTGTTCACACAAACACACACGTTTTTCTAAAACTTTTTTTGAGGGGGATTCAAGGACCCTCAAGGAGTGTATTTCCGGTGAACACCGGGTATCGAAATGTTTGGGCTTGAATGCAGTACATCCCCTACTTTCTATAGGTAAGCAATAGAGAAAGTAAAAATGAAGAGTAAGGCAACGAAATGAAAATTATTTAAGTAGAAGAAAATTGAACGCACTGATTTAAAAATGAACTACAATGTTTTATGTCATAGTACCAGTAATCTACAGCCATTTCACATATCGAAATCTCGTAATCGTTGGCTGCACAACACAACATATATTTACTAATGTATCGGATTGCTTCTCCTGGATTATATGTCTCAGTTTTTATTGACATTTAGTCTTACACAGGAGGATGCCTTGTCAGATTTCACTTCCGGCCTTTGGGATGACGCCTGTGTTGTCTGGCTGATAAATGGCTTCAACTGAGCTTATTGCAAAAATAAGTTTCACATGCAATGAAAGCGTGTCCGTTATTTTCATTTCAGATTGCCGTTCATTTTTCATTTACGCCTTCTTCTAGCTAACTCCCCAATTGCCTATGAACAAAGACGGTTGTTTTCCGCGTCTGAGCACATGGTAAGAGTGCGATTTCTATAGTGAGACGGCAAGCCCCTTTTCGTATAAATGACGTGTGGAAAAACAGACAGACAGACAGACAGTCGCACAGGATCACTTTCCACTCAAAGAATTAATGTCCCAACATTCCAAGAGAGACCCACGACTTTGGCGGCAGTGTAGTTTTCACGCCATTGGCATGCCACGCAACAAATGAGCACCACACTGCACCCCATTCTAAGGGCCTCCCCCCACCCAACTTTGCCTTACATGTGAACACATACGTGCTAAGTTGTTGGTTAATTCACAATACCGCTCTTACTTCAATTCGATTTTTGACCATCATTTCATAAAATACACACGAAATGTGATTTAAAGTTTTTGTTGTCTATTTCATTCATGCGCAGGGCCGTATTTAGAGGGGGGTTTTGGGGTTCAACCCCCCCCGAAACTTCTGACAGTTTTATTTATTTAAATTCATGGCAAACCAATATGGGAAAATGTCGTTAGATAACAGTAGGTCTACTGCTAGTAACACATTTACAAGAAAAGGGGAAACTTAATATTGTCGCCTTACATAGGCAAGGTGACTATACATTCCCGTTTTCGAAGCAGTCTCCATGTTTTGTGCTAAAGGTGGAATATCCTCATTATGGTGAGTTTTTCTTGTCTATATAATGTCTCCAAGCAATTTTCTTAACCATGTAACGTCTATATACCTTGGAGTAGGTACATGGTAACTGTGTGGGGTATTGTTAAGTTTATATCTACTTGTAGAAAACCCTCCCCGAAATTTTTTTCTGGGTACGGGCATGTTCATGCGCCACGTATTTTATATTGACCAGTTACACTCGTTTATATCATAATATGCTTGCAGGGATGCTGTTTTATTGGATAAAACGTCAAATGGTTACTGAATCGCAATAGTATCAGTATGCAGTGATTAATAGGCTACGCCATCCAATTGTGTTCTTAATCAATGCACATTCAAATAGTATAAGTTTTCCAAATAAATTATTTTTTCATTTCCATTATTGGTAGCATTGGTTAGTATTCCTTAACACATTCGTTTCTTATTCGTTTAGTACACGCGCCGTAATCTGACAGCTGATCAATGGTGTTTTGTTTTAAACAACACAAGTAAGAAAGTATTTATTATTTATAGTCTGTTACATTTTATTCATGGAATAGAATTAATAAATCCCATTCGAGGTTACGTGTTTCATTAGATAAATTTGCTCATGCTTCGCACTAGGGGATTTATCCATAAACTCGTAACTCTCATTGGATTATCTATGATCAAATTTTAGGGCTTTCCAATCAGATCAAAAGCAGCTTTACACAGGTTTAGGAGAAGAATCACATTTTAAACATGTATAAAATAGTACCCATTTTTTCCTGAGGATTTTCAATGACTACCTAAAGCTAAAACTTTTCCGATTGTAATGGGGCACGAAGTCAAAAAGAAAGTCGACATATCTCCTTATTTTTGAGTTTTTTGAAAACTCTTAAGTAACAAAGGTTTATAAGTAGATGTTTCGGATAGATATCTTACTTATAAGAGAAAGATAATTTTGGTATTGTTATTCATACGCATAAACAATTTGACACATTGTAATCATACGCATAAAGAATTTGACACATTGTAATTGTGGATTATTGATTATAATTTTCTGCTTAACATGAGAAACATTGAGTTATAAAGGTACAAGAAACAAGTAGTAAAAGTATACCATGTTTT
This sequence comes from Deroplatys truncata, assembly GCA_030765065.1. Classification (NCBI taxonomy): domain Eukaryota; kingdom Metazoa; phylum Arthropoda; class Insecta; order Mantodea; family Mantidae; genus Deroplatys; species Deroplatys truncata. The sequence goes on along the minus strand of CM060976.1, from coordinate 190,244,754 downwards.
AATTTTTATTAATACGCCACATCTTTATTTCTAGTTTGGTACTCTTTAACCGGGTAGGTCATATGTGACGATGAATGAATCAATTACGTTAAATGAATGATGCTAAAGTGAGCCCGGTATTCAGAGAGCTAGAGCTTCCATACATTCGTTTTCTGATAGGGGAAACCAACAGTATCCCACCCAAGTGAGATTCGAACTTGAGATCTTTGGAATGTGGAGCAGACAATCTAACCCAAAACCTTGGAAGTGGGCAAAGAAGTTTTATTACGGGTTTCACAAGGTTACGTGACACATATACGTTATACAAATAGAGAGGGGGAGAAGAGAGGGTCGAGGCGATGGAGAGAGCGGGAAGGGGAGAAGTGGGAGAGAGAAGGGGAGAGTGAGTAAGAGAGATCTCTGAGTTAATGCTCATCTATAGTGCATCAAATGTATATTTCCTCAATAACTTATTACGTAAACTTATTGTTTACTAGTGCGAAAAAATGAAATATTTGGTTGACGGTCAATTAAATTTGTTTACATACCGAATCTTATTTTTAGCAAGAGGCCCAAAATATGTTGGAACATATAGAAAAATCCAACACCACTGTTTCAGAAGGGTGAATAACAGGACCGTTCTGATTGGAGGAAACCAGTCACATAGATATTAAACATCAATATTGCGTCTTTTCGCGTCATCTACGAGATACTGTATAGAAAGTGTCCACTCTACCAGCCTCTGTTCAGAGGTACAACTGGAGGATCTTTCTTTAGAACAAAGTGCAAACGAGGTTTACACGTGGGAAAATCTCCAACACCAAATTGTTAGGTTCGGCTTGTTGTCTTCAAGCCAAAAATAAACACACATGTGCCGTGCATTTCAAGTAGACGAGTTCATTCTTCACGAAGGTCTAAGATCAGAGAGAGACTATAGCGGGTTGGTCGGGCGGTAGCTATTAAAAAGAGCAATTTTCAGGTCACAGGACAGGCAATTTGTAGAGCAGGAGACGACAGCAATACATCAAGCCCCTTGAGCCTGTTGCCAACTTGATCGAACAAGTCTTCCCTGAATACCAAGACCGAGACTGAATGGTTTGATTGTGGACATATAGCACACAAAGGGCGACTTCATCGCTGAGGAACCGATGCTTCGTTTACCAGAGTATTAATTGTGGAACTGCAACATTTCAAACAGTGTTCTTTTGTGAGAGGAAACCACGAGTTAAAGAAAATTCAACCATATTTTATTTTGCTTGTATATGTCACATAAGTCAAACATAAACATTTTTATTCTCGTTTCAAGCTTGATGACATTTGGGTGCATAATTAGCCTGGTATACACAAATTAATAGTAGTTCAGATTCGAAAACTGCTTATTTCTTCCCTTTTTAAATTCAGCACCATGCTTTCATCCCAAATTAAGTTTCTCTTCTTTTTGTGCCAAATATATTTACGAGCAAAAACACATTGTCGAAATGGTAGTCCATGAGGTAAGTAATATTACAGGTCGGTTGTGTTGACAACTCTGTCTCTGATTCACATAACAAGATCAAGTCTTGTAAGAAATATAGAGTAATTAAAGGCAGCAGAGGAAGATCATTATGAATATTATTGGATTCTTTGTGCAAGAAAAAGGAGAACGGACAACCGTCCCAATAAAATAAGCCTCAATGCTTGCCGTTGAAGCTATTGCTCTTGGTTTATCTGCGACTGCGCGAATTAAGCATCGAAGTGCCAGTGAGCCTTCTTTCACGTCTACACCTAAAGGGAACTCATAAAAAAGTGATAAATATGGATGATACTAACAGAGATGTCTTGCCATGGAGGCGTTCCATTTAAAAGCATGCACCAAATCTGATAAACTTGGCTCAGTATGTAAAGCATAAATTAAAGGCATAGCATCATAAATTATGTTCCTTTAGCACGTGGTTAGTTCTCCTGGGTAGCAAGCAAAGGAACACGGTTAGATACACAGGAGGGGTGAGGGATCTTTTTCGTTGGTAGAAAAAACTTCCGACCTGAGTTCAAGACTAGATGTGCATATGTGTATCGCTTCCTTTCTATACTGCATAATGGCAAATCGCCGCAGTGCCTGGTATGCTCTTGGAAAAGTCGCGGACTATTAATCCCTCGGCTATAACACCAATCATTAGCACTACCGCTTTAAAACTGATTTTTGCTTTCTTGACTACGTACAGTAAGTAGGGGAATTATTGCATTCCACCCATAAATTCAATACCGAAATTTCATTGGAAATACATGTTTTGAGGTGCCCTGAATCCAAATAAAGCGTTTGGAAATATGTTCGTGTGTGTCTGGAACAGCATAATCAAAAACAAAAAGTCGGATAAATACCAAACTTGGTATTTAACTTTAGTATCTTACAAAGATGCGACACGAAGATTTTTAAGAAAAAATTCCTACCCCACACTATCCTTTAAGTGGAGCATATTTCGAAATTTTGATTTTCTCAAAAATGGCTCTAACGATTTTGATTAAAATATCATATGTTTAAGATATTTTCATGGCAAATGAAAGGTATATCTTGAATTTGATTTGAGAATGTCCCCAAAAATCCTCTTCATTCTGAATGACTTCCACATAATTAGTAAACGGTAAGAGATAGACAAAATTTTACTACACACACAAAAAATGTAGATCTTGTTAAAACACACAATTAATTAAATAATTTATATAAATTAATAACCTTCCCACTTATATATGTGTATATATTACATAATATTTGTGAAGTCATAAAACAGAGGTGTTTATGAGGAAGCACAAATAAAAACGTTAATAATTACAAAATTTGTCATTTTCTTTTCTTCTGTCAGATCAACATTATTTTTCACTACAGGCATTATATCAAATATTTGATCTATCAAATGCAAGTAAGACGGTTTGTCAACACCACACACAAAAACTTGAAAAGACGGTGTCATTTAAAACAATTAAAAACTAATAAAAACTGAAAAATCTTGAATGTCATAACACAAAAACTTTAATACAGTGTTTTTTACTTTTTCTACTACTTACGTGTAGAAAGTAGAGGAAGTATTGAATTCCACCCTAAAATTCGATACCGAGATTTCACCGCAAATACGCGTTTTGAAGTTCCTGAATAAAAACAACGAATTTTTAGAAAAGGGTTATGCGTTTGTGCGCGCGTGTATACGTGTGTGTCTGTGTTCCTCTGAACAGTATAACTCTAGAGCCAAAAGTCAGTTAAATACCAAACTATTTAAATTAAGCGTCTTCTAAGGATGTGACTCGAAGATTTTTAAGAAACTCCCCAATCCCAAAGTACCCTTTGCATGGAAAATCGTTCGTTATTTTTAATTTTTTCGAATATGGATCTAAAAATTTTTATTAAAATACCACATGCTTAAGATATGTGCGTGACAAAATGCATATCATCTTGAATTTTCTGCGGTAGCCTCTGAAGTTTACTTTGTTCTGAATGAATTTTGTATAGACAGTTCGTAAACCGCAAGAGATAAATAAAGTCTTACTATGCAAAACTGATGATCTCGTTATAGAACAGTTTATATCAAATAAAGCATTTTGTGTCGTTAACTATTTTCGAAGTATTCTTTGTTTTGATTTAAATTTTGGAATACTATGGCTTTTACTTTCTCTATCATTTATCTATAGTAAGTACAGAAGTATTGCATTCCACACAAAACTTCCATACAGAGATTTCACCAAAAATATTGCGTTTTGGAACTCCCCAATTAAAAAAAGGCATTTTTAAGAAAAAATGTTTATGTATGTGTGCACGCACACGTGTATATGTTGACACTATAACTCAAAAACGAAAAGTCAGTTGAATACCAAACCTGGTATTTAAGTTTATCGTCATCAAAGGATGATTTGATTTTCAAGAAAACCCTCCTCACCCCAAACTACCCTTTACATGAAAACGTTGCAATGGCTCTAATATTTTGATTAGAATACATTATGTTTCAGATATTTGCATTACAAATAAAATGTATATCTTGAATTTTCTGGAAATAGCCTTTGCTGCCCAAATAAAACTGCAGATTCCGTTAACGCACAGGTTTGACAAGCAGAATTCTTTCTAGGCTTAGGCAAATTCCGAGATATTCTTTGTTATTGGATAGAACTTGCAAAAACTAATCCTTTTTACTTTCTCTACTACATACAGTAAGTAGGGGAAGTATTGTATTCCACCCAAAAATTCGATACCGAGATTTCACCGAAAATATATGTTTTGAGACCCCCTGAATCCAAAAAACCATTTTTGGAAACACGTCCGTGTGTGTGTGTGTCTGTGTGTGAACAGCATAACTCAGAAACGAACAGTCGGATAAACACCAAACTTGGTATTTAGGTTCAGTATCTTCCAGAGATGCGACACGAAGGTTTTCAAGAAAATCCCCTCACCCCAGATTACCCTTTACATTGAACATTTTTCGTAAATTTTAATTTTCTCAAAAATGCTCTAACGATTTTGAATAAAATGCCATAAGTTTAAGACATTTTTATGGCATATGAATTGTATATCTCGAATTTTCTGAGAATGTCTCCAAAAGTATTGTTTATTGTAAACGACTTCTGCGTAACTGGTAAACCATAAGAGATAGACAAAATTTTACTACACAAAAAAATGTAGATCGCATTAAAATACACAATTTATGTGATATACATTTTTTGTTGTTGAGTGAACCATTTTCGAGATATTGCTTGTTATTCCCTTAAATTTTCCAATACTTATACTTTTTCTCCAATGGGAATTCGTTATTCATTTTTTTTTTGTCTTGGATGTGCAAAGAGTATTAATCTGTGGCAAAGAGAATGGTGCTGCACATAGCAACCAGCTATTAAGAGATATGCTTAAAGGCAACTGTATTTCTATATTGCCCTTTGTTTTTTTATGGGTCGAGTGAACCATTTACGAGATATCTCTTGTTATTTGTTTGAATTTTCCAATACTTATACTTTTTCTTAAAGGGGAATTCGTTATTCTTTTTTCTTTTTTTTTAACCCTGGACATACAAAGAGAATGGAATGTTTCACATAGAAACCAGCTCTTAATATATTTGACTATCGCTTAAAGCCTGCCAATATTCCCTTTGCACCTACAGAAAGTTAGCAATAAGATGGTTTCTGCAAATGTTTATCTCGATTAACATGATGCAGATGGAGAATAAGCGTCGTAAAAATAGTTTCTACAAGATTAGAGAAAGTCATGTGAGTGCAACACATCAGATTTTTTTTCTCGTTATGTCATGGAAACAGTACGGAATGTTAAGGCCAGTATACAGCGATTAGTTTTTAATGACTGTCGCTATTACCTTCGTACCTAGAACGAAATATTTAATGAAGCTATTCATGCAAACGTTTACCTCCATCAACTTGGGGTAGAATAAGCTTCTGTAAGAATAATTTGGAGATGCTTTGTAAAAAGAAACGATAGTGGTCTCTCCCCAGCGTGGGGCTCCGGGGGACCCTGGAGGCTGTCTTGTAGGCAGGGACCGTGTGTCGTCGGATGTTTCATATCTGGAAACTTAGGGTCCCCGCCCATGCTTGCACCCGTCGGCTTCGGATCTGGTCGTCCTTTGGATTTCTCTCCTCATACCATCCCTCCCACGGGTCACGTTGGAAGTAAGAAGGGCCATTACGGCCTACTTGCGGTGCTCTTCCCCGATTCCAGAGGCCCCTCTGTGATACGCACCTTTACGTTTCTCTCGGTCAACTTGGCTGCTAGAGCTTTATTATTGTGGAGTGGAATACTTTCTGCAGTCACTGTGTACCTTTATACATGGTCTTCATCTATAAGCTGCCTAAGTTCCCAGTAGGAAAGTTTGACTGTTAACAACATCTACTATGACATAACCAAATGTGCAAGCGCATATTAATTTTACTCCAGGATAACCACGCCACAACATTTGAGTTTTTGTGTCAGAGTACATAAATAACAGAGGAAATGTCAGGGAGTAGTACAGCCAAGCAGTCTTAGTACATGGATATCAAAACATATGAGGAGGGAAATGTGCAACACTTATTTCAGAAAACAGGTTTGAATGTAAGCCATAAAAGGTGCTTTTGAAAAGCCTACAGAGAATAGGAATATGGTACACTACCATCATAAATAAGAGCATTATATTATGTGGTAACTACATAGAGGAAAGCTGCCCCGAAAACACAATAATCAAACTACTGCAAATGACCTTGAGTGACGCCCTCATCAAGGTTTAAGCAGAAGACAACCCAGCAACTACTGATGTTACCTGGCCGAAGAAAACTTCTGAAGAAATATCTCACCTATGCAATTTATCCCAAATGGGACTTGATCTTCAGACTGCTGATTTACGAAGTTGACTGCTGCAGTTGCTGTGTTGAGCGGGTAGTCGAAGTTTTCTTCTGCTTTGAAGTATGCTGAAAGATGAAAAAAACTATCTATGAGGTTTACACTCATTGCTAACAGGATTTTGTTGACGCAAAGAAAGAAAAATGTTTGAATAAGTAGTTACTGATAATATGAGGCATTACGTGCTATTTTGATATTGATCCTAAAAGTAGGGCCATCCAACCGGAAAGTGCAACAACAGCTTGCCTGACGTCAAAGCACAGCAATGAAGTGGTCCGAAGAATCGTAGTAAGAGTGAGAAGGAAGAAAAGGACTATGACGTGCTTACAGTTAGCTACCAGCTTCTTTCGTCTTTCGTTTTGTCGCATCTCCTACCTTCTCAGCGAGTTTCTCTCACTGTGCTGTGAGCAAGACAAGTGTATTGTTTGACATCAAAGAGAGTTTCAGTTGGCTGACAATGTTCCTATACAGGCTTTGTTTATGCTTTGATGGCCCAGCACTCATGATGCAGGATGGGAAGTGTTAGTATACGTCAACCATTGATTGACCTAATAGTTCTTTAACTATGAAACCTGGGACTTAAAAGTACTTAAGAGATTGTAAGAAGCCACTGGAACATATTATCTCAAATGAATTTGAGCACTTGTGGTTTACTGGGACAAGCGAGTCATTCGGACAATTTAATGCTGCACTGGCGTGTTGGCATGGTATCTTAATTAGTATGAGCAAAAGCACGAAAAGCTAAAGATCCATGGCTCAAATCCCGGCTATGGCATGAACTGTTCAGTGTGATTCTAACTTTCCAACTTTAGCCTACATACGGCATATGTTAAAGAACGATTCGTTAACATCGATTAGCTATTTACCCGGGACTTAAAGCACTTATGAAATTGTGGGTCAGCATTGGGGCGTTTGGGAGCAGTTCGAATGGGTTGGTCTCTACGGGGCAGTGGTTCCCGATACCCATGGAAGATTAAGTATGCCTGGATGGTGACGTCCAGGCAAGATTGTGAGACCCTTCAAGGTCTACCGGTACCATCCTGGATAGCTGTAGACGGTGTGCTAGTTCACTGTCGACCCTACCGAGTTTTTTCTGTAGCCTTTCCCTTTGGGGTTGGCGCCCGTAAGTGGCATATCCACTTCCATCCCTGCGCAAGCAGGGGGAGTATTTTTAAAGTTACAAGGTACTGACCTAACGGAAAAGCCACCGGGCGAAGTGTCACTTGGCTGACGCCTTCCCCGAGTCCAGAAGGGGGGCCTTCGGCTCTGTGTAGACTTTTGTTCTGTCACCATTGGGGCATGTTATTTCAAAATTAATTTGAGAACGCCTTGTGGTTTACTGAAAAAAATGTGAGTCAGTTGAAGAATTTAATGTCGTATCGGCATGTTGCTATGGTAGATCAGCTAGTTAGAGCAATGGCACGAAAATTCGAAGATCCGTGGTTCGAATCCCGACTATGGCATTTAATTATTCAGTCTGATTGTATCTTTCCAGTGAGAATATAATTTTCCAGGTGGATGAGTAGGACTGACGTAAATATGGCAGAATCCGATTTCTTATCTTATGAACGGTGGCTAAAATACAGAAACAATAAACTAGGGGCCTTGGCTCTTCAACTTTGACCTGGATACGACAATAGTTGAAGATAACACTAATGCTGTAGTTGCTGCTGTGTAAGTATAGCATACAGCCAATCTACGAGCAGTGTTTTTAAAGTAAATACGACAATTTTTTAAAAATAACAGAATATTATTTTCCAAATGCTTTATTATTACTCAACGCCGCTATTCAGGCACATGTTATAATGGCAAATCAGTTTCTGTATACCTTCGTCAAAGATTGATGCGGCCTGTGATGAAAGCCATTTTCCCGGCAAGAGCAGATCCTTATATAGGTCCACATATAAAGCGGAAGCTACTCGAAGCGGCCTAAATGAATCCTTTGTCGTGGAGAAGCGGCACACAATGGCTAATGTTCTGGAGGGGACCGGCCATTAATCCCACCCGCGGCCAGGTAAACGAGCCAGGAGAAGCTCGCACCACCGCCCGCGCGGTCACAATATTTTGCTACATGTTTATTTAGGAATATTTATTAATGTCTAATCACTTTGCACTTTACAGCGAAATGCATTTCATACCAAATTACCAACTCTCTATTATATGGGTTTTTATTTCTTGGGCTTTTTCTTCATTCCCATCCTTGCATTGCAAATGCCAGCCTATTTTGATACTAATATGATCACATCTAGCAAGCATAGCCTAACTTTGAAAGAACGGATTAAAGCATTAAGTATCATTACTTTGCACCACATTCAAGAGCTTTGCCACTTTTGTGTTTCAACTTCTCTTGTTGCGTATTCCGCCATGATCTCGACTCTGCTCTAGATGGAAGTGAGACTTCGTCGCAATAAACAGAAGGCAATCAGGAAAGCATCGATTACTTCTCGATGTTACTTGAGTTTATTCAAAAGTACTAGTACTCAAAAGATGGCGCTATCCAGCAGATTTGTTATTTAAAGAACAAAATAATTATAATATAAGTACTCTTTATACATGGCTAGAAGTATTATGGTGAAAGCACATACCCTTCCATAGCCAATATTTACTATAATGCATTATCTTTTTTAAGAGGATTGCTTTAAAGTAAGTGCCGTTTTAACAATTTGCCGCTATAGCGCTGCAGTCGCGATTTTGAGCATGCGCGATCACTTCCTCCATTCATTAGGAAGCCAAACGCAGCTGTGAACGATCGCCACTTTGTGTTTTCCTGTTGTTAGAGCGTTTTGAAATGTTTAAAAACAATCAAACGATCAGCTGACTGTATAGTCAGATCAATGATTCGTGTTTTGAATGCGAGAAATGTTACGCCACCAAACATTCATCGCCAATTGTGTGAGGTTTATGGAAAAACAATAATGAGTGACAATGCCCGCCCACACACAGCCAAACAAACTCAAGAGCTGATCGCATTCCTTGGTGGAAAACATTTCAACGAAGATGAAGTTGTGAAACAAGAAAATCATTTAGAGCATTTTTTTAGAAAAATTCTTCCATGTGAAGCGTATTGAAATGGGGGGGGGGTAGGTGTTTTGTGAAAATATGCTTGTCGCATCCCTGGAAGATGTTGGATTCAATTCAACGTATCCGACTTTTCCTTTAGAATTATGCTGTTCACAGATAGACACACATACGCACACATACATATCTGTGCGCACGTGGACCTATTCCTGAAACTGATTTTGTGGTTCATGGTTCAGAGGACGCCAAAACACGACGAACTCCCTATATGAAATTTTTGGGTGACTCTATAGGCAAGTGATAGAGAAAGTTGAAAAAATGGAATCACAGTGCAATGTGTAGTAGTGTAATGCAAGACCGGAAAGTAAATTGCACATAATCAGGGAAAAGTTTTTAAAACATTTGGACTACATATCTTCAATGTTCTTTCATCCTAACCGTGAGTAAGCTTAGAAAGTTGAACCATACTGAAAAATTCACGCACATTAAACTTTCTTATCTGATTATCTCTATGGTTACTCAGACTTGGAACATGGCACAGAAAGCCGAACATACGTGGTTCGAATCCTGTGATACGGGAGCGATGGTCGTCAATGTTTGGAGCCGTTTACTTTACCTGCTTCGTTGTTGATTCTGCTGCCGTGATCTCGTAACTAGTTCTGTTGTCGTACGCCAGCTGCTCCAGCTGGTAGGCTATGAGATCTTTCACTAAGTGCATGTGTTGGCGTATTGTTAAAGGATAATACCAGTTTAAATTGAATGAGAAATGTAATGTGATCTGATACTTGAGCGTTTAAAACGAGTTATCGACCATTTGAAGACGAGACTGAAAATGATTATGAATCGTAGCACTCGAAATTGTAACCACTGAATTATTATATCTGATAACTTCTGCAGTATCAAAGCTACGGTTGGAAATAACTGATACCGCAATAAAAGAAACTAGTAGCGTAACCTGCCGTGATTCGCTAAAATGCTTATCGGCGAGACCTCTCGCAATAGCCGCGAAATCTTACTCACACAAACGCGTAACTAAGCACATAAAATAGCATACGAGTAGTACGTACTGCTGACGGTATCAGAGTCAGAGTAACGAATGTGTGTACAACTGTGTGCACGAACGACTTTAAATAACAGTGCTGGTACCAGAGAGAGAGAGAGAGAGAGAGAGAGAGAGAGAGAGAGAGAGAGAGAAACTCTCTTATCTAAAATTGCACGCCTTTATTACTTTTAGCTTCGCGTACTTCATTAATCCCCACCATCGTTATTTTTCACACGTAACCAATACTAAATCCTAAGCGTGCCTCTGTTACTTTGTTACAAGAGTGTTAGCTAAATTCTCAGAATTTCTTTTGCCTCTCTAATTTACAGAATTGGCCTACGTGACTGCAAACATACTAAAATCAATTCCTAACTGTTTTCTAGGAATCATTGTGCTAATGTGCTTTTCTTACTTCGACTACTACTAATGATGTTCGCTAACCTGACTCCCTAATTACTTTTGTCTTTCCGGACAAAACCTTTTCAACTCAAGCTTGTTACTTTATACATTGATTTAATATACCGAAATTATTTATTGCAATTATTTCTCTATCTTACTACCATTTCTTTATTTAATTATTTACATTTTCCCGTCAATAATTACGGTATCACCCGGCTGTGGTATTGAATTTTTCAAGACTGATTGAACTTTGTAATTACATCATCACAAACGCTTAAATACAAATAACTTAGCTTAATGTGAGGTAAGGAAAAATATTCCTTATTAACGTCATTAATACAACGTGTGTGGGCCATACATAAGCAGACAACATAAACAACTTAATAAAAGAATATATCAAATTAATCAGTCTAAATATTAATCTCACATAAAAAATCTGATGTGTTACACTCACATGACTTTCTCTACTCTTGTACAAACTATTTTTACAAACGCTTATTCTCCATATGCTTCATGTTAATCGAGATGTTAATCTTATTGCTAATTTTCTTGTAGATGCAAGGGGAATATGGTAGGTTTTAAGCGATAGTCAAATCTTTTAACCGCTGGTTGCTATGTGGCGCATTTCATTCTCTTTGCATGTCCAAGACAAAATAAATGAATAACGAATTTTAGAAAAAGTATAAGTATTGGAAAATTTAAGGGAATAACAGGCAATATCATGAAAATGGTTCTCTCAACAAAAAATGTATATGACATAAGTTGTGTATTTTAACGCGATCTACATTTTTTGTGTAGTAAAATTTTGTCTATCTCTTATGGTTTACCAGTTATGCAAAAGTCGTTCACAATGAAGAATGCTTTTGGAGACATTCCCAGAAAATTCGAGATATACATTTCATTTGTCATGAAAATATCTTAAATATATGATATTTTAATCAAAATCGTTAGAGCCATTTTTGAGAAAATTAAAATTTTCGAAAAATGTTCCATGTAATCTGTGGTGGGGGATTTTATTGAAAACCTTCGTGTCGCATCTCTGGAAGATACCGAACCTAAATACCAAGTTTGGTGTTTATCCGACTGTTCGTTTCTGAGTTATGCTGTTCATAGTCACACACACACACACACACGGACATATTTCCAAAAAAGCTTTTTTGAATTCAGGGGGCCTCAAAACATATATTTCCGGTGAAATCTCGGTATTGAAATTTTGGGTGGAATACAATACTTCCCCTACTTACTATACGTAGTAGAGAAAGTAAAAATTGATGTGTTAGCTTCACAAGATTTTCAGTATTCACTATCGTTTATTTTTCTAAAGCCTTTATAAGCTATTCCTGCAAGAGCTTAATTTACTATGTACTAATCAAGATAAAGGTTTGCATAATAGTTTCCTTACACATTTTGTTTTAGGTACATAGGGGATACAAGGAGGCTCAAGCGATAGTCAAATCTTTAAAGGGTAGGTCGCTATATGCCGTTTTGAAGTTCCATACTGTTTCCATGACATCGCGAGAAACAGAATAATGACCGCTTCAAAAAACGAGAAACTATTGGAAAATTCAAACCAATAACAACGGATGTCTCGGAAATGGCTGATGTCACAAAAAGTTTATTTGAAATAAATTGTGTGTCTTGAAGAGAAGTATATTTTTGTGTAGTAAGTTTTTGTCCATTTCCTATGGACAAAACTCCTTTCGAACGAAAAGGCCTGCGTAGGATATTCCTGAAAAATTCAATATATACATTTTATTGGCGTATAAATATCTTAAATATATATAGAGGTATATAAATATATTAAATATGCATATATATATACACACACAGTATTTTAATCAAAATCGTTATAGCCATTCTTCAGAAAATAAAAAAACAATGAAACATTTCTTGTGTAAACGGTAGTTTGTGGTAAGGAGATTTTCTTGAAAATCTCGTGCCGTGTCCTTGGAATGTACCTGCTAACTAAACATCAAGTTTGATATTTATATAACGTTTCGTTTTTGAGTTATACTGTTAACATACACAGACGCGCGCGCGGCGTGCCTTTCTCTTAAACGTTTTGTTTTGGATTTAGGAGGCCTCAAAAATGTTTTTCGGGTAACATCCTGATATCAAACTTTGGGTGGAATACAATACTTCCTCTATCTTCTAGGTGCGTGCAAGAGAAAGTAATAAAAACTCATTCTTACATCAGTTTAGCCATTTTATCCCCCATGGAAACAATCCAACACTGCCAACTGTGACAGAGTAATTTGCATGCATACCTGTGAAGGGAAACGGGTAATTTAGACATCTACTAGTCACATTTGTTGAAAATGCGTGCACCAGAGAATTCTAGAAAGCAATATCACAAGTTCATAACTCACACATGATGAAGGAAAACTGGTGATTTGATCTTATTTACCTACTCTTCATGAAAGCCGTGATCACATTCACGCTATACATCCATTGTAAGAATTAACAAGTGAATGAAAAATCACGGCATCCCTCAGCTCTAATTAGAAGACAGTTAAAACAAAATTTATCTTATGCTCTTTATGAGGACCGTAATTATGAAAACAAAGTGATACTGTATACTTCATGGTAAGGCAGTGTTTAAACGGTGAAGCATTAAATGGAAAGAAGCTCGCCAGAGATGTGAGCCACAAATCCCGAGAGCATCGAACCAGAGACCGAGGTTTCGCGGCCCATTGCACAAGGCGAACGCGAATTACCTCGCCACATTACCGGTATGTCGACAGCCGGCACCTCCCCGCTATTTGCCGAGTAAGAGCTTGCCAAGGTTCGTACCTCAAGTGAGCTGAACAGAAAACGATCAATTCGGGACGAACCGTCACTCTTGCGTGGACATTATTGGAAACGACTGATCAACTCCTTGCTTTTGAAACCGTCGCAGGCTTTTTCCTTCCATTTCAAACATCGTTTGTAGCTTGTAAATTAATTCAACGGTATTCTACACACGAAATTCACCTAACGCAACCTTTGAAGTTTTAGCTTTTACTTAAAATATTATATATCTGATCCTTATGGACAAATATTTCATTGGTATCTATCCAATTTAATAACCAAGCGGGGTGGCTAGGCGGCAACGTCTATGGCCCGCATTCAGGAGGTCCCGGGTTCGATCTCCGGCGACCATCCACTCTGACCCATGGGTTTTTCGTGGTTTCTTCGGGTCGGCAGGTAAATGCGGGGATGGTTCATGTTCTACCACGACTTTCCGGTCCAATATTTCCTGTATCCATCATCTTCCTTATCTGTTTCAGGGTTGTAGGACCAGGCGACGATGTTCGGCTGGACGGTGGCTTGCACTCTGTAGCGGTTTTTTTCCTGGCATCGCTGCGGGGACTATTCAGTCTTTCTCCCGAGTGGGCTTCACCTCGACTGGGAACTGCCAGGGGTTTGGTGGCTTGTGGGTAAGACCGGGCGGCGTCAGGTTTTTCAATCTGGAAAAGTTAGAGACCCGTCCGTGCTTGCGCCCGTCGGCATCCCGATCTGGTCGCCTTCGGGACTCTCCTCTCATACCTCCCTCCTAGGGGTCACGTTGGAAGCAAACCGGGCGGCTTCGGCCTACTTGCTGTGTTCTGCCCTGGTTTCGGGGGGCCCCACCTTTACCCAATTTAATAAACGAATTTGGAATTTTTGTGCGTTTGTAAGCTACTTTACTGCACGTTGTATTCTACTACTTACCTATCAGCAGAAAGTGGAGGAGGTATTGTATTCCACCAAAACTTGTATATCGAGATGTCACCAAATTCAAGTTTTGAAACCCCGAAAATGTCTTTTTAGGGCGAGTGCACGTGTGCATGAACAGCACAAGAACTCAAAAAGGGAATGTCGGGTTAATACCAAACTAGGTATTCAAGTTTAGCGACTTCGAAAGATGTCACAATAGGACTCTCAAGAAAATACCGCCCTCTAAAGTACTCTTTACATAGCAAAGGTTTGTTAATTTTTATTTATTAAAAAATAACTCTAACGATTTTTATTAAAATACGAGGGACGTCTTAAAAGTTACTATTTTTTTTAAAAAATAATAAAACGTTCAAATATTTAAAAAAGGGCATATTTTAAAAGCTACATTAAATAATTATCTTTCTCCATAATCTCCTTGAATCTCAGTACATTTTTGGTACCGCGATAAGTTTTTTTTTTTCTTTTATTTTTTTTAACCCAGTGTCAAACCACTCTCCCGTCAAACTGCCTAGTCATCTTTTCACTTCTTGTTTTAAGTCATTCTCATTTACGGAGCATCTTCCCCCGAGAAACTGATTCAGCTGCGGAGAAAGGTGTAGTCGCTTGGCACAAGGTCAGGAGAGTAAGGTGGATGACCGAAAACATTCCATCGAAACTTCTCAAACAGGGCTTGAGTTTCACGAGCAAGTGTGGGCGAGCGTTATCGTGGAACAAACAGTGTCCACCCTCTGTTGTTTGTGTTGTTCTGAAAGCACGCGAGGAACCCTTCTTGCACACAATTTTGATAGACCATATCCTCAGAAATGATCCTGTGAAGTGTTGCACGGCTTAATTCAATATTCTGAGGAAGTCGAAACAGAATAAAATGTTTATCTCAACTTTTTCTGCAAATAGCCTGTGAAGTCCCTTTCAATCTGAATTTTGTATAACTGGTAAACCATAAGAGATAAACAAAAGTATATTACACGAAATCTATATATCTCTTTAAAATACACAATTTATGTCAAATTGTGTGGCATTTAACATTTTACAAAATATTATTTTTTTAATTTTTTATTGGGGGGGAATTTTCAAGCACTTTACAGTCTTTTGAAGAGTCATTCGTGTGTTTCTCGTGATCATACAAAGTGAAATTTCAAAGACAGCATATCGCTTTTTAAAGATTTGACTATAGTTTCAGCTCCCCGTAATCCCTTGTACCTACAACGCAATGTGTTTTGCAGACGTCTATCTCGATTAACATGAAATAGATGGGAAAATATGTTTCTTCAGGAATGGTTTGTAGAAAATACATAAGATAAAAATCATAGATAAAGAAAATAATGTGAATGTAACACATATTTGTATTAGTTACATTTAATCCACTGTGCGCTTTATAAATGCAGTCTATATACAATGATCCAATGATCCAATGATTTTGTAAAGCCCCCTTATATTCAAAATAACGAAGCAAGAATCTTCTACCGCTGGTATTTAGGGAAAAGGAGGGACAATCGACGGATTTTGTAGTTTTTAATTCCTTAACCCACGTTGAAATCCTCAAGATTTTGGAAATGTTAAGTAGCAAATAGTATTTTTAGCGGAGAAAGAATTTTCTAAAGGATCGCAGTCTGAAAATTGAAATTTTAAAGTACATATTTGAACTCCCTTCTGAACCAGAGACTTTTAAACTACACAAAAGCTTCAAATTTTCGGCTTAAGCGAGAAAAGAATCTTTGTCTTCTGTATTCCAAGGAACTGGCGGATTTGAAGAATCCACCCCTCCAAATGCCCCAGTTTCAAAACTCGAACTATTGAGAACAAACACGATTTTCAGAAGTGAATTATGAATATCGGTTGAACAATTGCTTAAATTCATCTGCACACAGTTCTCTTTACATATACCTATCATATCTTTACATAGAAATCATTAGTTCGGCAACGGTCTTGGTCACACTATATAAATAATATTTAGACTGTCCCTGAAGTCGAGTAGTCAGCGTTCTGGATTCTCAGCGTAGAAGTTCCGGGTTCCGGGTTCGATTTCCGATTACCATGGGAAACAGAATAGTTACAAACACAAAAGAAGCATAAATAAGAGGCAAAAGTAATGCTCCAAATTTGACCTACACAGGTCTCTGTAAACGTACTTTTGTTACCAGGTTTGGACATACACAATGCTTAGAGGGCGAGAGAGAGAGAGAGAGGGCGGAGGCAGAAGGGAGAGAAGAATCCCGTCAGTTAAGGAGAGGGAAGTCATGTGTGAAATTTTGGTCAATTTTTACTTTCTCTACCACGTATCTAGCAGGCAGAGAAGGTATTGCATTTCACTTAAAAATTTGATACCAGATTTCATCGGAAATGTATGTTTTGAGGCCCCCTGAGTAAAGAAAGCATTTTTAGAAAAAGGTCCGTGTGGGTATCTGTGAACAGTATAACTCAAAAACTGGGATAAGTACCAAACGATACGACACGAAGATTTTAAAGAAAATCCCCCACCTCAAACTACCCTTTATATGGGACATTTCGAAATTTTTTATTTTCCAAAAAACTGCTCTAACGATTTTGATTAAAATATCATATATTAAAGATATTTACGTTACAAATAAAATCTATATCTTAGATTTTCTGGAAAGAACCTGTGAAGTCCCCTTGATTCGGAAGGAGTTTTATATAACCTTGTATGACTGCTAAATATTAAGCCGATACATGAAAACTTACTACACAGAAATGTAGATCTCCTTAAAACACACAATTTATTTCAAATAACGTTTTAGTGGCATAAGCCATTTCCGCCGTCCTCCGTGATCTAGGGGTACCATGTTAGCCTTTAGTTCCCGAGGTTGCAGGTTCAAACCCGGCGGAGGGTAATGAATTTTCTCGGGCATAAAAATCCTTAGCATGGTTTCCTTTGGAAGTAAAGTAAAGCCAGTGGTCCCATGTCGTAGATATACGGCATGTAAAAGAACCTCAAACCTAATAAAGAGGAGTCTAAGCAAAATTTCCGCTTTAACGCTCAATATAGAATGGGACACTAAGAACCGTAGTAGTTAAAGAGCGTCCATAAAAAAAAATTGATTTAATTTCAGTCATTTCTGAGCTATCCGTTATTGATGATTGTTCAGTTGTTCAATATTTTTGTCATTCTTTTCAGACTTTTCGATATTCAGGTGTTTATCACGATTGCATGCAAAGAGTATGGAACTTTAGGGCCAGTACAAAGCGTCCAGTTCTTGAACATTTGACTATCGCTATTCCCTTTGTATCTATAATGTGTATCATGTGTAATGCAGCTATTTCCGGAAAGGTTTATATCCATTCAAATGAAGTACGAGTAGGTAGAATCAATTTTTTAAAGAATAATTTGCATTTCATTAATAGAGGGTAGAGAACGTCATGTGAATATAACACATTTTTTCAGCAAAAACCCAATTTTTATAGAATAATAATTTGTAAACTGGATCCACATGTTAAACAAATTGTTTTAGCTATACGAGACTTGGAAGTACCATTACTTACGTCACATTACACTCATAGTGTCTTCTCTGCAATTTTGTGTTTACAACATTTACTTGTTTGAAGAACTATGGGATGCTACAATTTTCATGCAGGAAACCTGAACATTTTAATGTTCTGAAAACTATACTAAAAATTTACAGAAGTCTATTTTGAATAAATGGATATATTTGCTAATAATTTGAAGTTTGCTAATTTGAAGGGAGGTTCAAGGGACTTCAAAACACATAGTGAAATCTCGATATCGAATATTTGGGAGGAATACTTCCCCTATATATCATATGTAAGTGGTAGAGGAACTAAAAATAGCGCAATAAACAATGCAGTTTCTATACCGGTGGAACACAAAAAAAAATTATACAGTTACGAGATAGTATCATTTCCATATTCGTATCTAAACTCAAACCCCACCTACGATTCGATCGTAAATACATCACTTTCTTTTGTAGTTATTTAACCATTTCTATGGCTAATAAAAAGTATCGTTAATAAAGGCATGTTGACATTATCGGTTTTGATGAAACCACAAATCTGGTTTTATAGTTGATGTGTGTTTTGTGCGTTTCGAAACGAGCACAACCCCAAGAAGTGAATATCGAAAAGCAGAACATCTATAACCCTACCATCTAGGATTATTACTGTGAGAAATATCATCTTAATAAACTGGAAGTGATGGAGTTAAGGTTGGAGCTAGAGGGTCTGCCCATAGTGTTTATGAAGAACGTATTCCGAAAACTTTATCTCTCTCCATCAGTTATTATGACGTGACTTTAGACACTCACAAGGGATCAGTGACTATTTTAAGAAAATTTATATAACATGAAGTCACATATTTATGCGTAAATACTTAAATTTCATATATATTTTTTTATTCAGAAAGAATATTGTCAGCTTTCCCAAAAGTAGGGACTGCCAAACAGACAAAGCTTAATACTTTTACAAATTATTATATAAAAACAAGAATAGCACAAGATGACAAAACATGATTATCACTGACACAAATTCCAATTATGAGTAATAATACTAATAATAGTAATGGTTGAGGCAGTATTTTTAACACTTAAATGATTTCAGTCTAATTATATAATATATAAATTCAATAACAGTCCACCTTAAAGCAATATGTGTATGTAACAAGATATAAAAAGTGTATATTACAGTCATTGTATTAAAGTTTATATTATTGTACACATGTTTAATAATGTTATGCGAAAGTATTACGTAATTTAATAATGTAGGAGCTGTGAGAATAATAGGTTAAAAGTTGCTAACAATGAGGTAATAATGAGTAAGAAAGTTTAATAATGCTACTAGTCGTTATTGGATCAACAATAATGTAAATTTTGAGACAGTTTATAAATTAGCCAATCAATAACCAGAAAAAAGCTTAAGTTAAATAAAAGTATTCTATTGGATTAGGAATAGCCAAACAGGGACTTGAAATACAGAAATTTACAAATTTAGGCGGTAGAAATCAAGTCAGTTGCTTGTAGACAGTGTTCCTAACCGGACGTGAGATGTATCCTCGAGAAATTTAATATGTATTTTGTATGAGACAAAAATAGTTTACGTGTTTAAAAGTGCAAGTAAGTAATAAAAAATATCATAGCTCTCTCTCTCTCTCTCTCTCTCTCTCTATATATATATATATATATATCAGTTAATTGTTATTTAAATCGTGTCAAGCATTAATAAAAGGAATGAAGTAAAATTATAATCTGTGTAAGCCTACATTCTTCAGGCGCACCACTCCCTGTTGAGACATTCATGTCTCTAAAAACATATAAATACTGACGCAACAGAGGCAAACATAAATATATAATATTTAAAGAAACAGTAAAAAATTACAAAATTAATATTTTTTAAACATTTGGGGCAAAGGCCACCGGAAAGTAAGTTTGGGGCGAAGGCTACCGGAAACTTTTTACCATACGTGCTGTTGCTACTACTTCAAGTTCGGCTCCCCAACATCATCTTCAAAGTGACTTTCCATACGTAGCAGCAACAAACCTTCTTCATGGTATAAATAATAATAATAATAATAATAATAATAAAAACAATAAAAATAACACTAATAATACATGTTTACGTATTTTTCTAATTTTAATTGATAAAGTTATGATTGTTCTCTTTGATTCATTTGTACTCTTGGTTTTAAAAGCAATCCATAATTATGGGAAGAGTTATAAAATTAAAAACTTTAAATAATATTTTCGTAGATACTATTGTACAAGTTACTATTCACATTCATTTTATTCTGCTTTACATATTCCTATTTCAAGCTAAATTTCACAGCGTAGTTTGTAAATCTCATGTATTTGTTATGGCACATTCTTTTTAAGCTTATAATAAGCCTGTGTCTATAAATTCAAATAATACATGCAATCCAATGCACTTATAAGTTGTTAGTTACTTTTGCACTTTCTTCAAAATACACACATTTACAGCATGAACGAAGCTCCTGAAATCTACAAAAGTGAATTCACCCGCTACAATTATTTACAATTTAAGGTAAAGTAACCACATGAATCTTAGAAATTAATATTACAAAATAAAAAATCTGATTACACTTATATGGCTTTCTCTACTCTTGTGCAAAGTATTTTTACAAACGCTTATTGCCCGTCTACTTCATGTTAATCGAGATAAAGATTTGCAGAAACTATCTTATTGTTAATTTTCTTGTAAATGCAAGAGGAATATGGCAGGCTTTAAGCGATAGTCAAAGCTTTTAAGAGCTGTGCTATATGGAGCATTCTCTTTGCATGTCCAGGACATAAAGAAAACGAACAACGAATTCCTATTTGAGAAAAAGTAAGTATTGGAAAATTCAAACAAGTAACAACGAATATCTCGGAAATGGTTCACTGCACAAAAATATGACATAAATTGTGTGTTTAACGAGATCTATACTTTTTATGTAGAAAAATTTTGTCTATCTCTTACGGTTTACCAGTTATGCAAAAGCCATTCAGAATGGAGAGGTCTTTTGGGTACATCCCCAGAGAATTCAAGATATACATTTCATTTTTCATGAATATATCTTAAACATATGATATTTTAATCAAAATCATAGAGCATTTTTGAGATAATCAAAATTTCCGAAAAAATATTCCATGTAAAGGGTAGTCTGGGATGGGGGTATTTCCTTGAAAATCTTCGTGTCGCATCTTTGAAAGATAGTGGACCTAAATGCCAAGTTTCATATTTATCCGACATTTCGTTTCTGAATTATGGTGTTCACAGACACACGGTCCTTTTTATAAACATGCTTTTCTGGGTTCAGGGGGCCTCAAAACATGTGTTTCCGGTAAAGTCTTGATATCAAATTTTTGGGAGGAATGCAACACTTCCTCTACGTAGTAGAGAAAGTAAAAATATAATAAAAAGAAATTTAGTTGAAATATGCACAAATCTTAATGAGGTAGCGTATGCCATAAAAGAATAAACTTAGTCGAGATAATGTAGGGTCTTCAAGATGATCAAGTAGAAGGTTCTGGCGGAAATTCTTTTTCGCTTACGTTTCGCTGAGCGACATTAGGCTTCGTGGCTCACTCACTTACTCATAACTGTTTTTTCTGCGTTATTGGTAACCAAGAAGAAAAATTAGTAACATATGCAGCCATACTGCCTTGGCATTTTGCCCTTCCTGTAAAAATATGTGGACTAGCAGACTAACTTCTCAGCCCAGTGAGCTTACTTTCCTCCCCACACATTTCATCAAGCACACTTGTTTGTGAAGGGAATTAATCTTTCTTCCGTAAAAATATCAGATATCCAAGAGTTGAAGTGGAAAATTCGAGGTCATTTTTAAAATACAATTTCAAGATCACGTAGGTGGCTTGATTTTTTAGAAACTCTACTAATTTTCACTAGGTTGTTGAACGGTAAACAAATATTTTCTTTAAATATGAACACACCTTTGGTCTTCTTTTCATAAAAATGGGCACGGATACCCAAAGGGGATTGACAAATCGCTATTTTGTGTAATGGACTGTTGTAGCTACTCCGCGTTCAGATTGCAAGTAACACTTTTACTGTTACCTGTTTCCGGTAGCAATAATTGCTAATGTATTTGTTATAAAATGCATATGTTATTCTGTAACAGACGTGTAGCGGCGGATCAAAATGTACTTTAATCCTAAGTACTGTATTTTAGCTATTACAATAATGATATTTCAGTTTTAAAACGTTACCGAATCTCCATGATTTCGGAAGTATTTATTCACGCAATATTATATGAATATATTTTCTTTCAGGATAAATCACATGATTAATCTAACGAATGGATTGGAAAGGGGTGGAAGTTGAGCTACAAGGAACTCTAGATACCTATTTATGTTTCTTATTGGAAGATTCCTTAGTTTTTATTTCTGTTGGAATGTGGTATAAAATACATCCCCACGCTAACTTGAGGAGCAGTGAATTTTGCAACCAACCTGCACCGAGACCCGAACCAGCGTCGAAGAAATTGTACAACATATCAGAAAGGTTGAAACTGGAAACTGGTCGTTAACAGGTAACAGTAGAATGTTGATGTTTGTTGTACTCGGCATCAAAAAGCGATATAAATAAGACTCGGGGTTGAGGAAACATCCTTATCTTTTTGAGTGTCCGAAGACGAGGCCCAAAAGATGTTAATACTTGCCACTGTAGGGTGGAAAATGATGGCTTTTAGTTGCCCTTTTTGCCATTTTCGATATTGTTTTGCTTATGGGTCCTTTTTGGCTTTTTTAGTTATTGACTATTTTTTGGCATCTTCACAGTTTTTTCGAATACATTTTTACTGCTATTTCTCAATTCACAGACTAACATAATCTAAAAAAAAAAATATTGGGTTCATAAAGCTTGTCGTGTTGCATGTTTCATACCACCAGAATTCTGTATTCTTTAAGCAAATATGTTTAATTCTTATTTCAAAGAATAAAGTTTGGATATTTCCTATATGATAAATTAATTGCAACAATCTCTCACTGCAATAAATAATACAGTTTGGGAGAAAATGACACACATTCCCTTTTAATAATGACTGATGTAATGATATTGATGCCTAATGTCAAGTATTGTATTATTAAATATATTAATCACCTTGAATCGCATTTTAAGCTCTTTTTCAGTCGTTTTTATATTTTGGGTATTTTTAAAGAAAATTTATAGGTTCTCATCTAAACTACCCCAAGTAGCCACTCTCTGTGAGTACCTCGCAGTACTCCTCAGTCCAGCTTATGTGCAAGTCACCATCGGTTACTTTGTCGCAATCGTGTAATATTTATTTTATAAACATCAAGATCAGCTAGAGCTCTCACAGGTAATGTACATTTGTTGAAGTGGCTGGACCTCCACCAAGTTCTCGCGACCCGGACTATTTAAGTCTGGATCCTATGGAGGGTTAGCTTAGGATAGAGGCTACTCGCTATAGGCGGAAAGGAGAGAGCTAACAATAACTAAGACAGAGTAGTTCTGATATTATGTCCAGCTCTAAGGCACTAGATCCCCACATTACGGGGAATCAAACCACTACCCCTCGGTACAGAGCCGCGAATGACACTACTGAGCTACCCCGGGGTCTATACGTTAAATATAATTTTGTTCATAAAGTAAATAAAATTTTATAGATTAAAAATAGAAGTTTGTTAATTTTGTTCTCCCTCCAGATGTTGATTCTCGTAAAATGAGCCGCTTTATATCGTTTTAATTTTACAGAAATAAGGAAAGACACAATTAAATGCAAAAATCTAACTTTCAATAAAGTATACCACTTATTGTTATACGGTAAATGACTTGATCTTGAAAGAGGATATTATTATAGGAAGAAATATTCTGCCTGGAGACATAGTTGATGTCTATTTGAGAGAGTGAGAGAGAGAGAGAGAGAGAGAGAGAAAGTGTGTGTGCTTTCCCTAAAAATACATATTTGGGGCACAGGTTATTTCAAAATGTGAATCTTCGATGAAATTTCGATATTGAATTTTTGGGTGGAATATAATACTTCCAAGGTAAGCAAACGCAATGAAAGTAAAAAAAAAATAAAAAAATAAATAATAACAATCTGATGTGTTATACTCATATGACTTTCTCTACTGTTGTACAAACTATTTTTACAAACTCTTATTTTCCATCTACTTCATGTTAATCGAATAAACCTTTGCAGAAACAGGCTTTAAGCGATAGTCAAAGAGTTGGTTGCTATGTGGAGCATTCCATTTTCTTAGCATGTCCAGGACATTAAAAAGAAGAATTCGCATTATTTAAGAAAACTATTAAGTATTGGAAAATTCAAACAAATAACAAGGAATATCTGAAATGGCTCACTCCACAAACAAAATATATATGACATAAATTGTGTGTTTTAATGAGATCTACATTTTCTCTATCTCTTAGGGTTTACCAGTTATGCGAAACTCATTCAAAATGAAGAGGACTTTTGGGGACATTCCCAGAAAATTCATGATATACATTTAATTTGCCATAAAATATCTTAAACATGTGATATTTTATTCAAAATCGTTAGAGGCATTTTTGAGAAAAACAAAATTTTCGAAAAATGTTTCATGTAAACTGTAGTCTGGGTTGGGATATTTTCTTGAAAATCTTCGTATCGCATCTTTGAAAGATTCTGAACCTAAATACCAAGTTTGTATTTATCTGACTTTTCGTTTTTGAGTTAGGCTGTTCACAGATTAACGAACGTTTTTCTAAAAATGGATTTGAATTCGGCGGCCTCAAAACATGTATTTACGGTGAAATCTCGATATCGAATTTTTGGGTGAAACGCAATAATTCCCCTACTTACTACGTAGTAGAGTAAGTAAAAATAGTAGATAGAAGACATTTACGGTTAGTTATCTCTGCATAAGAGACATTATTCTGCACTTTGATGAAGATCTTTTGGAACCTGATCAGTAAAAGCCGAGCTTGAAGACACAAGAGTTAATTTTAGAAGGGAATAAAATAATTTGTATTCATTTATTAAGTGTGAGAGGTGGCTTTTTTCCCCATGAAGTGTTCTCTGTCAACACCATTTTGAAGTGTGCTTGACCGGCGGGTCAGGTAAAAACCTCTGAGGTAAAGCATGTCGCCTCACATTAAAGGCATACAGAGTTCTTGCTGAGGCTTGACATTCTTGGACATCTCGCCAAACTTTGAACTAAGGAAAAACTTGGCTAACGAGGCTTCTTTTCTTTCTGCTTTTCCACGGATCACAGTTCGTTGTTTGCTAGTTTGACGCCTGCCTTTGTTACTTTCGGTTAGGATTGAATAAACTGAGTGACAATTACAGGGTCAGACCAGTTTGGTAAAAAAAGTTCTTTGAGTGTCTGTACAGCTCTGCTGTGATTTCATGTTTATAACTACAGATCAGATAAACGTGAGTTTTCTTACACCAAAATACGACAGGATGACAGGGAAACAAGGATTTTCATGAATACGACGGAACAGTTGTTTGTGCCAACTGTTAGAAAACATTATGATGTTAAATTTACATGACTTTCTATCCTCTGTTGCTTATTAGTGGGTATACAAACTATTTTTCCGAAGGTTTATTTTGCTATCTACTTCGTTTTAATCGAGATAGGTAAACCTTTCTGGAAATAGCTGCTTTATACAAATCATTGCAGATACATAGGGAATGGCGATACAAATATTTTAGAACTGTGTACGCTGGTCTTAAAATTCCATATTATTTTCATGACATCGCGAGAAACAACTGAAAAACGTCAGTACTTTAAAAGAAGGCTAAATATCGAACAATTAATAGCAGGTATCTCGGAAATGGCTGATGCCACAAAAAAGTTATTTGAAATATAGTGTGTCTTATAGAAATCTACATTTCTTGTGTAGTACGTTTTGGTCCATCGCTTAACGTTTACCAGTTATACAAGATTATACAAAATTCCATCCGAATGAAGATTACTTACAGGCTATTTCCGGGAAATTCAAGATGTACATTTTATTTGTCACGTATATATCTTAAACATGTTATATTTTGGAATTAATTGCTCTTCTTCACAAGCCGTATGTTAGACAAGGTTGGAAAGGTAGAATCAGACGACTGAAAAATTCAATACCATAGCCAGGATTTGAGCCACGGATCTCCCGGTCTCCGTCTGGTTACTCTAACTACTGAGTGGTAGCCCAGTGGTTAGAGCAACTGGACGGAGACCGGGAGAAACGTGACTCAAATACCGGCTATGACATTGAATTTTCAGTCGTCTGATTCTACCTATCCAATATTATATTTTAATTAAATCGTTAGAGCAATTTTTGAGAAAATGAACAATATCGAAAAAAGTTTTCTTGCAAAGGTAGATTTCAGGTGAGAGGATTTTCTTGAAAACCTTCGTCTCGCATCTTGAAGACGCTGAACTTAAATACCAAATTTGATACTGATCGAATTTTTCGTTTTTGTGTTACGCTGTTCACGCACACGCACACATGCACACACACGCACATACATTTTTCTAAAACTGTTTTTTTTATATTTATTCAGAAAGTATCATAACGCGTATTTCCAATGAAATCTCGGCCTTGAATTTTTGGATGGAATGTTTGACCTTCTATGCCTAATAGGTACGAGGTAGAGAAAGTAATAACTCATTCTTCTATCGATTTTAAGTTAATCACAATAAAATATGTTTACCTAGGAACCCTATATGGACTTAGCTACATTTATTTCTCCTATTTACACACAATAAAAGGAGACAACAGAGAAATGTTTATATCCTGGCAGTTTTTCTTTGCTGTTTTCTTTTCAGGCGGGAAAACCTGGAAGCAAATAGGGGATGTCACCAAAACGATTAAGCTACAAAAAGTGATTTAACACAAACAGCATATTGTAGCGAGCTCTATATTTTATATACATTTGTGGTCTCTCTCTTATGGCTTCACAGTTATATAAAACCCATTAGGAATGGAGAGGACTTTACAGATCATTTACAAACAGCAAAAATACTTTTCAACTGTCTAAAACATAGGATATAGGTATTAGCCAACATCGTCAAATGCGTTTTTGAGGGTAAAAGTAACGAAATATTTTCCATGCAAAGGTATTTTGTGTGTGCGAATTTCGTGAAAATTTTCGACTTGCATGCTTGTTACATGACACTTCGTTTTTGAGCTATGCTGCACACACACGCGCGCACGCTTTTTGTTTATAAAATTAAAAATTTGTGTTTCCAAGGAAATCCCGATTCAGAATTTTTGATTGGAATCCATTACAGTCTCTACTTGCGATGCATTTTCTTACACGTGTGATATCTACGACCTATAAAGACGAGGTTGTATTTCCGGAGCGGTTTAGAAAAAGCCATTTTCTGAATGGTTGCAAAATATATATATTGTTCCACATTATGTGTAAATTGATTCATTTTGCTTAAATATTGGAATCCAATTTGAGGATGAAAATAGTCCGCAGAACACCCATTATCATTATAATCACCATGATTATTATTATTATTATTATTAGTATTATCATCAGCATCAGCTAACACTGATAGCTTACTGTAGTGCGTATGTGTGGTTTTTATTAGCAGTAATGGGGTTTAGAAAACTTTGAGTTAGTCAATGTAAACAGAATTTTTATCATAAATTTCTTCTTTGAGCATTCATTTGAAAACAGAAATAGTATGATCTATTATTTAACTTTATTACCCTTTCTACCCCTTACCTGAGAGTAGAGGAAGTATTACATTTTACCAAATAAGTCTATATTTATAGCGATTCCACCGATTTGCCTTTTCCTTGAATAAAAATAATAATTCTTAGAAAACGTCCTTCTGTGAGATGGAGCATCAAACTGTTGTGTCCCAAAGAACTCTTTATATGGAAAATATTTAATAGTTTTTATATTTTCTCAAATATCGCTCTGAAGTTTAAACTATCAAAACGTGTTTGATATATTGATATTAAAATGTGCATTGCCCAGTTCATGCTGTGGGATTAACATTTTTCTGCTTAATGTACGGGAAGCTCCGATTTCGAATCTCAGTACGTTCGGTTTCTCTTACGCTCAGATAACTCTTAACTGTGTGTCTTGAATTTTCTGAAAATAGCTTTCCAATTACTATATTTTCTTCATAGACGTGCTGAGTTTTCTGAGAGAGCCCGAGTTTCGCTTCTTGTAAGTTTCTTCAGGTCTGGTAAAGGTTCACGACAGGATTAGCTAAACTCGGCAGCCAGTCACGTATACATAGCTTTCCTTTGCTTTACTCCGCATGTAAACAAAAGTATTCTCCTCTTATTGGTTAGTGTACGTATGACAGCTTATTGCAATAGAAATTAGTTCTCTGTTAAAACGGTAATTTGTGTTCATAAAGTATTTCAAGAATCTTAAGAAAGGTATATTTAGCGCAAGCACATGCATGTAAAAAGCATGTGGAGGCATTCATTTGTTTGTTAACGCCAGCGTAAAAATTAAATTAAATTGAGTTTTATTTATGAACACTCTTGAACTACTATAGTTCTTAGCGTCCCATTCTTAATGGGCGCAAAGGATCTGGAATTTTGCTCAGAGGCCTCTTTATCACGCTTGAGATTCTTTTACGTGCCGTAAATCTACGACACAGGACCACCGTCTTTACTACCCTTCCGAAGGAAGCCATGCTAAGGATTTTTACGCCCGAAACAAATCCATCGCCCTCCGCCGGGTTTGAATCCGTGACCTTAGGAACTAAAGGCTGGCATGGTACCCCTAGACCATGGAGGACGACTAACCCCACAGTATTGTGAAATGTGTAGAGGTTAGTTCTTATGTTTGAACTTCATTCGTGTAGCAGAAAACACTCCATTTTGTTTAGATTATCGCAGGTTGTTGCTTGGTGCTTGACCACAGATTATTACCTCAGTTGAGGGTAAAGATGAAGTGCATGAACACTGATTGTTAATGACAATTTAAAGTGCATGAGTTGTCTGTCTGTAATTGTTGCATAATTGCAGAGTCCGCGGGTACCTTTGAGCCCAAACATCGTAAGGGGAAACACGTAGTAGTGATAAAAAACCGTGTTAATTCTACCAATACGAAAAATTGAGGAGTTCGTACCTGAATTTTCGGATGTAAGTGTTAGAAGTGAGTGAAATCCCGATAGGAAATTAAACCTACTGGAAAGTTCTTCTTCCGATAGTGAACCTAATATCACGGAATCAGTCTCCGACAGGAAAGGAATTGCGCACTACCACTCCGTAACTGTAAGATAAGTATTATTTAATAATATTTTACCATTGCATGCTTCCGACACTAC
The DNA here is from genome assembly GCA_030765065.1 of Deroplatys truncata. NCBI lineage: Eukaryota > Metazoa > Arthropoda > Insecta > Mantodea > Mantidae > Deroplatys > Deroplatys truncata. The sequence goes on along the minus strand of CM060976.1, from coordinate 190,215,551 downwards.
ATTTTAATGAGTGCACGTTGTTACAATTCAATCGTGACTATGTCGTCCGTTCATCCCGCTGTCCACGTGTTAGGAAATGTGCACTTTATGGCGCCAACAGATTTAGCCAATCAGGCTAAAGAGGACGCGGACTAATACAGCTTGGAATGTTTACATGCGGAGTAAGTTTAGATTTTCTTTAAAGGTGAAATGACCCTCTCGGAAATTCAGCACGCCTGTGACGGCGCAAGTCGTGCAAGCCTATACATCTATCTTTTCATTTTTATTTACATTTAATTAACTGAGAAAACCATTAGAGATAGGTAGGCAAAAAGTTACTGTAAAAACATTTTAGTTCTTGTTAGAATACATACTTTATGTCAAATAAAAGTTAAGTTTCGCCACATTTTAAGCAATACACTTTGCAATATAGAGGTACTTAATTTTCAACAAAATTTTGAAGAAAAGGAAAGTAAAAAAAAAAAAAAAAAAAAAAAAAAGAATGATGTTTAAAAAACTTTCGTATAAAATTCCTTAAACTTGTAGGATCAGAATCCGGTGCCGTTTTTGCGCTTTTGGTCATTTAACTGCCTAAATGCGACGTTTGGGCAGTTCATGAAAATTTGAATGCTCCGCAGAAATTAATCTTTGATTGTGAAGAACTATATTCGGGAAATAACATACAGAGTTTAAAAATTTAAAATCAAATCTCACCCGACGGCATTTCATATATAACTCGATTTTGATGGTTTGAAAATTATTTTCTTGGAGAATTTAGGATCATAGGTCCACGAAAATTAAATTATTATTATTATTATTATTATTATTATTATTATTATTATTATTATTATTATGTTGAAGAAATTTGTTACAAATATTTCAATAAACTGGTTGAAATTAATAGAAATTAACAATACCCATTACCCTTAAGTAATTATTCTTTTGTTTTCACAAGTTCATGCACAGAGTATGTAATATCGGCCTGATCTTATCTCAGCCTACAAGGTGCTCACAGCAAAATGTCTACTAGAGCAGTACTGCCTAATTGAATATTTATTAGTAGTAAACAGAAAAATCTAATATGTGTAATATTTACGCAACTTTCTTTACACAATCTTCCACAAGCAATTCTTACAAAAATTTATTCTTCTCTCTGCTTTCTGTTAATCGAGATAAACATTTGCAAAAATGGTTTTATTACACATTTCATAGTGAAGTGATAAGATCCGCCCGAATAATAAATAATAAAGAATAAGAAGAATGATTAATAAGCATATAATCAAAATAATAAGAAGGAATACCAGTATGAGGGAAGAATAAAAAAGAACATTAAGAATTAGAGAAAGGGGGGAATAAAATCATGAAGAGAGAAAAAACGTAGAGAGTAGATAGTAATTAATAATAAGAATATGAAATAAAATGTAGAAAACTGTAGTTGAGAACGAACAAACTTGGCGTAAATCACTGAAAGGTTGCAGACATATTCAACGACAGGAAAAGCAACATTAGGAATCGCTTTAGTGACAATAGGAAAGGTGTATTACACGCAGGATGTCAGGACAACAGGCATTGGTAGATGGAGGAAAAATTCAGAGACGTAACCAGTCAGAATAAATAAAAGTCACGTGAATAGCAAAAAGTGAGAGAGAAACTAGAAAAGTAGGCGTGAAATAGAAAATTATCTATGAGGCAGAGCGACGTTCAAACGTGCGTAAGATGCTTCACTCTGTGTCGAAACGTCGGGGAGAGAAGAAGTCTCTGTGTAGAAACGTGGGGGAGAGGAGATGAGCCGGGGGAAAGAAGTAGATTTGTGTAAGAAGCGTGAGGGAAAGTAAGATAGATCTAGAAATACAAAATATTTTATATTAAAGAGGGAAACAGTGCAGCGGTCTTCGAGTAACTATTTAAGTATTAAAAACCAGTTTAAGGCAAACGTGAGTAACAGAGTAGCTAGGGAATGACAAAAGGAAAATTCATTAACGTAATATTGTAACATACTTCAACTTCGCAAAGTAATTAAAAAAGGGTAAGAGCACGGAAACAGTAGCAGGGGTGACAGGAAAAATCGCGTCTTATGTGGAAAGGAAATTTGTACGAGGACGTCTGTGTGGATCATCAATAAACGGGCCATCTGAGAGGAGAAAGTGAACTTCATTTATATCCCATCTACAATCCCTGAGGTAAGAGACTCCTGAACCTAAATTCCTCTACCTGAGTAGCCGGCAGCAACAACGATCCTCCCGAATTAGCAGCCCAACCACCAAGAACCGCACCATTGCAACCTTTTCTATTCCCAAACCCCGCTACAATAGGTATTTGGAATACAGTAAGTTGAAGCGATGGTCAAAGCTTTTAAAAGCGAATCGTTATGTGATAGCTTTTAAATTAAGTTCTCTTTGCATAACCAAGAGAAGAAAGAACGAAAAATACGAATAGCAACTTAGCACAAAAAAGAACAAATTATTTCATAGTAAAATATTATATTTTTTGGCTGGTAAGCCGTGGTTGACCAATAAAGTTATCAAAAACTTGACGCTCCGTCCTCAAGTGTAGAGGACATCCTCAGAAGAGAAGAGTGGCAGGAACTGCTGACGGCTGTCACAAACACACAAACACACAAACACACAAACACGTACATATATTTTCTAAAACTGCTTTTGTTGGTTGTAGGGAGTCTCACAACGTATATACCTGGTGAAATCTCGGAATCAATTTTTGGATGGAATGAATGCAATTCTATCTTCACCTACCATAGTGGAAAAAGTAAAAATGAAGTAGATCGAAAAACATTATGTGAGTAATTTGTAGAATGTATACGAAAAGATATGAAAATGAGTAGAGAATGTCGTGTGATTTTTAAACATAAGTTTTTTTCTTTCCTAAATACAATATCCCGGTTTAGTACTGAAACATGTCATTAGATTTCTCCTGATATGTTTTTAGTAAACCTTACTAAATTCACACTTATGTCCGGGAAAATATCCAGAATTATAAACGACAACGATGTGTCTTTGTTGTAACACATCAACAATTAATTAGCTCTTCCGAAACAAACAGTAATCTAGCAAACAAATTAGTTACCAACCTTAGCCACATAAACTGCTAAATTTCAAGAATTTAATCTTGGTAAAACTAAGAAAGCAAGAAAAAATGTTTAAATTCAGAACGTAAAGGTCAATTAACTTAAATGAATGTAGGACATAAATTTGGGTAGAGAGACATTGGTGTTAAACCATCACTGGATTCTTGCGCGCAGAGAATAAAAGGGTTATTTTTACTAATTAAGCCATGTTGACGACAGGCAAGGTAGCAATCTGCATTCGGTGCAATTTACTTTATTTCTCATGGTATTTAGGACTCAGTCCGAGGCAACTTAATTTCCGACCCGCTTTTTAACTACCTACGCATATTTTGTAAACATGCCAGAATGGTCCAATCCGTTTTATACGCTATATTTAGCTAGAGACTGCCTCTGTTCCCGGTGCTCACCACAAGCCACTACCAAGGTAAATCGTCATCTTCAGCTTCCATGCTTCCGTAGGAATGTGGTTATCTACTCGTTTATCTACAAAAGCAAGGTTTTCTACCACGCATTTAGCGCAATGTGAAACGTATGTCATTCATGTGACATAAGTACTATATGGACGAATAATGCTTGAGAACGCCTTGGATATCAAAGAGTTACGGCTTGATAGTAGGCTAATTATCACCTTCAAGGAGGTGATAATCATCCGATAATTATGCCTCCTCCTCTTCCTCCTCCTCCACGTTTATATGCAACGTTATGCAATGAATATCGATTGCTTCCAGATGCGGGGGGGGGATTCGAAATAAAATTGCAGTTTAAGATATGGTCGAACATCATACTTTTAATTAGTTTGTTTTAAAAATACACAGGAGGTTTAACCTATTAATGTAATATTTTACCTTTTCTTTTGAGGTTAGGTATTGTTTCATAATTTAGTAACCACTAACGCTGCAATAAGCCACGATACGGCCATTTGTTTTAAGTAAAACATAACTAGAAATTAATTTATTGTATGTAGTTCATAAAATATGTGTGACATTCTCTACTCATTCTTCTAAAACTATTCTTACGAAATCTTATTCTTCTGGCTAATGGAGATAGATTTTCCTTACATATTTATATATAAGGATACAGCAGGCTAAAGCGATAGTCAGATTCTTAAAAAGCGGATCGCTATGTGGTGGTTTTGAAATTCCATGCTTCTTGCATGACTAGGAGGAAAAACGAATAAGTACTTACCACTTGAAAAAAGTATTTAGGTAAGTATTTGAAAATTCAAACCAATAACGAAGAATGCCTCGGAAATCGTTAATGCTACAAAAATCTATTTGACGTAAAGTGTGTGCTTTAACGAGATATGCATTTTTTCTACAGTAAGGTTTTGTCTAGGTATCAGTTACGGTTATACAAAAGTCATTCAGAGTGAAAAGGACTTTACAGGATATTTACAGAAAATTCATTGAATATATATACACTTATTTGGCATGCAAATGACTTATACATATCGTATTTTAATCAAAATCATTTGGAGCCACTTTTGAGAAAATCAAAAATAAGGAAAAGTTTTCCATGTATAGGATACCTTGGAGTTAGGGGGTTTTCTTGAAAAATCTTCGGGTCGCATCCTTAGAGATTACTGAACTTAAATACCAGTTTGGTATTTAACCGATTATTCGTTTTTGAGTATGATGCTCTCTCTCCCACATACACACGGGCCTTTTTTTCTAAAAATGATTTATTTTTGCTATAGGTAAGCAGTAGAGAAAATACAATTGACACCTACGATTATGTACAATAGCCCGTTTTTAACTTAATCAGGTAAGTTTGTCATGCCGGGCACTTGCTGATTACTTTTCAATCAGCTTGATTGAAACTTCTCTTGATATCACCTATGACCATATTTATCATTGTGCTATAAATGTCTAAATGACCGAACCAACACGCTTAAAATAAATACGCTTAACTACAGAAAACCTATTAGTGTACTTTTCATTTTATCAAAGCTGATATTATTATAAAATATCAAATTTGTCATCCAAGTTAGCAACGATTACGCTTGTTTTTCAAAAGCAACTTTTTACATTTTGAGCAAAACCTTCACATTATATCATTTACTTTCGTATGAAATAAAATTACTTGAAGCAATAAATAGAATAAAAGGAACTGGCAGGTTTATAAAATCTAACGCCCAGTATACAAAATATCACACATATTTTGCTAAAATGAATAATTATATTTCAAAAGTAACTTCAACCAAAAGAATCATCTAAATAGCATTATAATAAAATTCTACTATTCGCTTTTGTATTTCATTCGTACGCATGCATGGCTAGATGCATGTGTAACCTCATAGCTTAGAACAGCTAATTTGCATGCAGAAGCCCGATTATTAACAAGTTCAGGATTCTTGGGAAACCTACGATTCAGTATATATGTTCCCTATGTTGTACTATAGTTCTATAAAGTTACATCACTGCTCTTACACGAATAATATATATGCAGAATTTAACGGCTACTTAACGGCTCACCTATACGTTTAGTAACGTTTAATTGATAAATTCATATTACATCCTTATATCAACAGAATTTCAACATGATTTAAAGACCGCAAACATCTCTTCCTTGAAATCCTTGAAATCCCAGGTGGCCCAATACCGCCGTATTTCACGTGTATAGATACCCCTCGTGCGCTAAAAGAGTTGCAGAACTCAACATGGCAATTCCAAGTATGCACGGGTCAGTGGGGAACTGCCATTAGCATGAGCGACGTTCGTTCTACTCCTCTTGCTTATCAACGAAGATGATGTGCGGATCTCGCTCATTAGAGGCAGTTTCCAGGCTTGCACTAGAGTATACGGTCAGTGATAATAGACAACAAGAGTGTAAATAGTCCGAAAAGAGTGTTTAGAACATTTTCTACTCAGACACAGAATCTTTATTTTGGAGGAAATAATCACATTTTTTAGGTTGACAAACAATTAAAATGTCTTTATTTGACCTATTAGTATCGGCTCATAGATATGTTTTTAAATTGTGTTTACACTGTTCTTGTCGATTTTACGGACTATACACATTGTAGAGTAAATCAAAACATTAAAGCGCCGTAATGAAAAAATGGAAACATGAGAGCACGTAATGTTTCACTGCCATTTTTTCACATTAGTATAATTGTTATCATAACTATTATCATTAATAATAATAATAATAACAGCAAGAAAAAAATACTAGTGAAACTTTACGTAATCTCATGTTTACACAACTTTCATTAAGTGCGTGTCTGTCTATGAACAACACAACGCAAAAACAAAATGTCGGATAAATACCAAACTTTATATTTAAGTTCAGCATCTTTCAAATATGCAATTTGAAGATTTTCAAGAAAGTCCCCCACCCTAAAGTACCCTTTACATGGAACACTTTTATTTTATAAAAAATAGCTGTATCGATTTTGATTAAAATACCATATATTAAAGGTATTTATGTGACAAATAAAATGCATATCTCGAATTTTCTGGGAATACCCTGGGAAGCACACTTTATTCGGAAGGAATTTTGTATAATCTTGTATAATTGGCAAACGTTAAACGATAAACGAAAACGTACTACGCAAAAAAATGTAGATCTCTTTAAAACACCAATTTATTTCAAATAATTTTTGGTGGCATCAGCATTTTCGAGATATCCGTTATTAATAGTTAGATTTGTTCAATGCTTTTGTCATTCTTCTTAAGTCCCATCGATTTTCAGTTGTTTTTGGCGATTGCATGGAGACAGCATGAATTTTAAGGCCAACGTATTGGGTCCAGTTCTTAAACATTTGACTGTCACTGCTCTCTTTATATCTATAATAAAATGTGAAATGTAGCAATTTTTCCAATGGTTTATCTGGATTAAAGTGAAGTATTCAGAAGAATAAACCAGTAAGATAAGTTTTTATACTCACTGATAAACGATATAGAGTAGAGAATGTAATACATCAGATTTTTTTCATACGATTCGAGCTATAGTCCTTTACATTTGATCTTAACCTCTTCATGTTGATGCATTTTATCTGAAACTGATTACTTTAACAATATACAAATACACAAAACGTTTAAATAAGTCAGAAAATGTTACAATTTACCTCGGTGTTGATTTGTGAAAATACAATTGCTTTACATTTCTTTAATTCTACTTATATTTTTACTTTCTCTACTACGTAGAGTAAGTAGGGGAAGCATTGCATTCCACCCAAAAATTCGATACCGAGATTTCACTGGAAATATATGTTTTGAGGCCCCCTGAATAAAAAAAAACATTTTTGGAAACATGTCCGTGTGTGTGTGTCTGTGAACAGCATAACTCAGAAACAAATAGTTGGATAAACACCAAACTTGATATTTAGGTTCAATCTTCCAGAGATGCGAAACGAAGGTTTTCAAGAAAATCCCCCCACCCCAGATTACCCTTTACATGGAACATTTTCGAAAATTTTAATTTTCTCAAAAATGGCTCTAACGATTTTGATTAAAATATCATTTGTTTAAGATACTTTCATGACAAATGAAATGTATATCTCGAATTTTCTGGGAATGTCTCCAAAAGTATTCTTCATTGTGAACGACTTTTGCAGAAATGGTAAACCATAAGAGATAGACAAAATGTTACTACACAAAAAATGTAGATCGCGTTAAAGTACACAATTTATGTCATATACATTTTTGTTGTTGAGTGAACCATTTTCGAGATATTGCTTGTTATTCCCTTAAATTTTCCAATATTTATACTTTTTCTCAAATTCGTTATTCAATTTTTTTGTCCTGAAAATGGAATACTCCACATAGCTCTTAAAATATTTGACTATAGCTTAAAGCCTACCAATTCCCCTTGCATCTACAAGAAAATAAGGAATAAGATTATCATCTCGATATCTCCATTAACACGAAGCATATGGGGAATAAGCGTTTATAAAAATAGTTTGTACAAGAGTAGAGAAAGTCATGTGAGTGTAACACATCAGATTTTTTTCCATTGAGAGCTATGCTCAATTCTGTAGATTTACAACTGCCATCTAATAACTAAGAACTAGGCCACCATTGTTAACGTTGGTGTAAAGAGCGCTTGGTAAGAAAACAATTTTAAATCAGCAAGGAGTTAAAACAACTTCACTGCAAACGCTTGTAGTTTGAGCTTTCAGCATTCCCCAGTTTAGTATCTGCTTTCCCATAAACTGTAACATTACTGACCGTTTCATGAAGTCACGCAACATGTAAGCCATTTTATAGCGGCTTTTATTGTGTAGCAAATGCATTCTTATGTGCTTCGCGCTTTCCAAGAAAACTCATATTGTTTCCTCATCTCATGAAATTTAATGGATGAGACGACAGAATGCTAAATAACCGGTGTAGGTATAGGTTATTGAACGGAGAGAGACACATCGTGAACTGCAACCTGCATAGATCTATTGCAGACCTTTCAGGAGACGGGCTGAAGCGAAGGAACCACAGGAGGCTACAATCTACAGACAGATACAATCCACGAGACGCGCAGAAGTCTTTAGCTTTGCCAAGCTCGAAGATCCGTCTCATGCTGTAACTGCCTAGAGAGGGCGATGTACAACTCACCAACCAGTCAGCCCTGGCTGTCCATACAGATTTTCGTAGAGCAAGCATCCGCGCCATCTGCCATACTTCATGAAAGCACACTTGAAAGATAAGGAAGAAACGAATGAAAGGGAAATGATGGAGAGGAAATCGTAGTATAGAAGCAGCCACGCAAGCATTCGCCTTTCCACGCGGGAAACCACGAGAAACCCAAAGGTCAAAGTGAGCGGACGCCGGGGATCGAACGCGGGACCTCCCGAATGCCAGTCACACGCGTTACCGCGCCGCCACCTCTCTCGCTAAATAGTCGGGAGAAAGGTTTCATTGCAATATATTTTGAATATGTATCAGTAATTATTATAATAATCTTTAGACTTTTAACATAAGTTGTTATTACTTTAACATTCTGCATTTGTGTTTGCCTAAGACACGAAATAAGAGCGTATAATAGTATATTACGATGTAAGGGTTGTAAGGCAGAATCGAGGAAATTTTTGAATACACGAGATGAAGTCGAGTATTTTCTATTTCAAAATTCTGCTGTATACACTTAATATTGCATATTTTTGGGACGCTGTTAGTTATATTAATTGCAATGTTGCCCATTAACAGCTGGTTGAAGTGTAACATAGCTGGCCACTAGCAACCTTAAATATCTGATGTTACATTCACATGACTTTCTATAACTACTATTATTTATTTTACAGCTTTGAAAGTTTATTTTCCTATCTACTTCATGTTAAATAAGATAACCTTTGAGAAATAATTTCATTATACATTTCGTTGTAGGCACAAGGGGGAGGAAACTGACTCGATAGTCAGATGTTTAAAACCAAGTGACTATATGCTGGCATTAAAATTCCATTCTTTTTTCAGGCTATCGCGAGAAACAACTGAAGTATGACAACACTTAAAAAGTGCAAATTATTGGGAAATTCAAACTAATAATAACGGATTCCTCGGAAATGGTTAATAACACAAACAGTTTTATTTGACATAAACTGTGCTTTAAAGATATCCACATGTTTTGTGCGGAGATTTTGTGTACCTCTCACAGCTTAGCAGTTATATAAAAGTAATTCAGAATAAAACATTCTTATAGACTATTCTCAGAAAATTAAAGATATAGATTTTGTTTGTCAGATATATTAAACGTGTAGTATTTTAATAAAAAAAATTAGAGTAATTTTTAAGAAAATTAAAAAAGAATGACAAATTTTATATGTAAAGGTAATTTGGGGTGGGGAATTTTTCTATAAAATACTCTAAACTTAAATACCAGTGTTTGGTATTAAACTGACTTTTTGTTTTTGAGTTATTCAGCACACTGACACGACCGATATATACTGACTTTTTTCTAAAGTTGCTTTTTTAGGATTCAGGGAATCTCAAAACGTGTATTTCTGACATAATGTCGTTAATGTCGGTATCTAATTTTTGGATGGAATGCACTATTTCCTCTACATATGAATGCCTGCTCTATCACCAACTTTATTTTCAATTAAACGCCAGATCAATTGAAGTCGAACCAGGAAAGTTCATCACCATCGATTTGCGCTTGGTATTAGGAAAACAGAAATTGCAATTATGACGGAAAAATTTAAGTCGGAAATCATAGACATGACAAATGGGATGAGCTTCTTTGATGATTTTAGAAGAAAATCCGCAAAAAGGTACCCGTAGGCGTCAGAAGAACTTGGTCTATCAAAAGATACCATAGATCGCCAGATTAAGGAACTTGGAAAATCAAATAGAAGTTGTAGATCTGTACCTCATCAATTGACGCCTCAACAGGCTCAACGTAGAATCATCAGTTGTCGGTAATCCCATGGATGATAGATTTATCAGGAGAATTGTCACATGTAATGAAAAATGGGCCTATTACTGCAACCCTGATGCCTGAAACAGTGGCTCAATCCCCGCCAACCTGCCAAAGTCATGTTAAAAAATCAGTTCGGCCCCAAAGTAATGTGTGTCTGGTGGAATTTTGAAGGAGTGATTCAATGAGAATTTGTTCCAAACGGGCATACAGTCACTATGGATCTTTACTCTCAACAACTGGAACGAGTTCATGAAATTTTGAGCCGGAGATACCCAGCATTAGTTAACCGAAATAGAGTTCTCTTGCAGCAGGACAACCCATCATTTCATACTGCATGAACAGCCATGAAAAAAATTCAGGAGCTGGAAGGAGTCGAAATGCTACCACAACTAGCATACAGTCCTGATCTTGCTCCTTCAGATTAATTTGTTTCGATCCATGGATGAAATTGGAAGAAATTTCTTGGAATAAATTACGTGGAAGAAATTTCCTAAACACCGAAGCTGTGGAAATGGGTCTCATAGAATTCTTCGCATCAAAAACCAGAGACTGGTACCGTCGTGGGATAATAAACCTCACTGAAAGATGGCTAAGGACCATAGAATCGTATGGTTTCTTCTTTGAAGAAGAGTTTTGCTTCCTGTCAGAAAACGCTCCAAATGAAATCTTGCTTAAAAACCGACATTACTTATATATAAATATAAATGCTCGCTCTTTGTCCATACTTTTAGGTGCCATTCCCAATGAAAAGGAAGCTCAGACTTGGCCATAAGCACAGGACTTTGCACCCATGTTATTTAATCGAAGTATTCACATAGTCACGCAACGCGTTACGTAACGCAAGACCTTGCACCCATGTTACTTTAATGGAAACATTCACATAGAATCACACAATGCGCTACGTAACGCAAGAGTTTGCACTCATGTTACTTTTATGAAAACATCCATATAGAGTCACGCAATGCGCCACGTAACGCAAGAGCTTGCACTCATGTTACTTTAATGGAAACAATTCACAAAGAACCACACAACGCGATACGCAACGCAAAAACTGGTACCCATTTTACTTTAATAGAAACATTCACATAGAATCACGCAACGCGCTACGTAACCCAAGACCTTGCACTCATGTTACTTTAATGAAAACATTCATATAGAATCACGCAGCGCTCTGCGTAACGCAAGACCTTGCACTCATCTTACTTTAATGGAAAAATTCACATAGAGTCACGCAACGCAAAAATTGGCACCCATTTTACTTTAATAGAAACATTCACATAGAGTCACGCAACGCGCTACGTAACGCAAGATCTTGCACCCATGTTAATTTAATGGAAATATTCATATAGAGTCGCGCAACGCGCTACGTAACGCAAGCCATTGCAAACTTCAAACTTTATGCTTAATGTTGTGTGCATAGAGGAAGAATTCCGCATTTCTTTCTCTATATATTAGCAACTTTTGAACAAGACACAATCGCGATGTGATATTTTATGCCATCTATTGTACAATCATGGTGCTCTTCCATTGGTTGTGCCACGCCATTTTAAATGCTGAAGCCAACATTAACCTGCCGTTTACTTGGTAAAGCAGTTTTATGTCCTATTTATTTATAAAAACTAGATTAATTTTCATATTGGATATTACTGGTATGTTATTCGATTGAACCTGGCGGTACGTTCCGAAGATTTCCGCATGTAATTTTCGGATCTAGAAACACGTGCCAAGTTCTTGCGTTACAACTACGCTTGCATTGAACGTGCCTGCTCTTATGTTGCGTTACGTAAACGTTACGTCTTGGTTGTGGTTCTTAGACCGATGTCGTCACAATCCGTTCGTCTATCTCTTTTCTGTTAGGAAAACTCTGAGCTCCAGCTGGAGAGAATACGCGTTGGCGCCAATGGGCTTTCTTTCACATACCTGCTTTACTGCATGGTTATGTTGTAAATCGTCTAATATTCTAACTACCTTTATTCTACCTTTATAATGAATGACTGAATTATCGTCGTGGCAAGCTCATATATAAACATGGAGTGGTACAAAATATTCATTAATTTCATGTATGTAAAGCAAATAAATATATGGAATGTTCATGAAATAATTTCAGAGATTGTAGAGGATGCTTATAAATATTTCAGATAGCGAATGTTGGTCTGGCTGTTAAAATTTCAAAGCTATAACAATAAGTTTCTTAAGGGCTAGTACGCCACTGATATAATCTCCACGTTGCGTCATAGACAATCCTCAATGTACTTCTTACGTGTATCTATACTTCGTATTAAGAATAATTAATAAATTAAGTATTACACAGGACTCGAATGTGTTGGAACAACTGCCTCTTGCGGTATGCATTACGCTACAGAATTAAAGACACACTCCACTGAAATATTTAGTCTCTACATTTATTATCAAATGTTAATGATTTTTACACCGTATGTCTATAATCAGTGTGTTGTATTATACGCTTGCCAAATTTCAATTAGCTACAGTAATAATTTACCTTAATATATTTAAATTTAAATAATCATACAGAACTGAGAAATCATTTTACTTATTCTATATGAAAGATAATGAATATTTTATACTCTAAAGAGTTCTTAACAGTCATTCATCACATTCTTCGTAGACTTGTTTCTTAATTTCCTTAAATGTGCTATTTTATTTCTTATTTATTGTTAAACTGTGACCCTAAGGTACATTATAAATGGGATTTCTTTGCTGTATTGGATATTTAATAAGTATGTAGTCTACAGTTAAGCCAAAAGTCCTTTCTATGGCACTGGGGATTGCTTTCTAATGACCCTTTAATAGCTCAAATATACATAAACGATTATGTTTTACTTTTCAATCCTTTTTTCTATTCTGAAAAAAAAGAACTTATTAAGTAGAGAAAAATCAATGCACAATTCCAAACTTATACATATTATAAAGTATTGCGTAAAATTTCAAATCAATTTACGTACTCTGTATCAAAGAGAGATAAATATTTCATAGCCTTCAATTTAACAAAAAGGCTGTTCTTACGGTATTGGGGGTTGCTTTAATGATTCAAACATAAATAAAGGTTAAGTTTTAATTTTCAATGTATTTCTCAGTTTTGTGACAAAGTATTTTTGAATTATTAAGTAGAGAAAAACTAATATACAGTTTCAAACTTCTACATGTTCTAAAGGATTGTACAAAATTTCATGATCATAGTATAATGGATTACGATAAAAATTGTTAAAAACAAATTTAACTGAACTCAAAGCTAACTACCGAGAATGCCTCAGATAGGAGTAGTGAAACAGAGGCACTTCCACATGGATAATTTGAATTAATTTTGCGCCGCTGAATTTATCGTAGAATTAGGCTTATTTTAGTGCCAACATTAAAAATCACTTAAAATTTTGGCTTTTTTTTTTTGTCAAGTTTCAATATCGAGTACCCTTTAACTTGAGGGGTACCTCTAGACGCACTGCCTCAGTGGCGTACTATCAACTTGATCTGAGATATTTTTGTGAAACTATTGAAAACCATGATAATGGGAGCTATTGAACTAATATTTTTACTTATAAAGCAGTGTAACTACGTTCTATATAATTTTTTCATCTGATTTCGCTTTAACAGCAACTGAATGTCCAACACTAATGTGCACATCGTATAGTTATTATTTTTTTACACCGCATACCTCTGTTGTAAAGTATTGTATTCCATCCAAAAATTCAATATCGAGATTTCACTGGGAACATCAGTTTTGAGGTTACCTAATAAAAAAATGCCATTTTAGAGAAATGGTTCCATATGCGTTCGTGTGTGTGTGTGTGTGAGCATGCGCATATGGGTGTGTGTGTATGTGTGCGCGTGCGCATGTGCGTGTGTGTTGTGCTGTCTAATTAAAAAACGAGGAGTTGTATGAACACCAAACTGATATTCGAGTTTAGCATCTTCCTAGGATGCTAAACTTGAAGAAGAATGGACAATTATATTGAGTTTTTTGTGAATATTCTATGAAGTGCTCTTAGTTCTGAATGAATTTTATGTAATCTTGTACAACTGTTAAATTGCAAGGGATAGAACAAAACGTACTACACGAAAAAGTTTTTCTCATTAACAAAGTACAAATTATGTCAATTTTTGTAGCATTAACTATTGCTAATTGATTTGAATTTTCCAGTAGTTTATTACACATTTTTGAAGTGTTAAATAACTTATTTTATGTTTTGTATTGTACAAGAGTTGAATTTCAAATGCAGTATACAGCAACCCACCTTTTAAAGATTTTGACTATCGATTCGGCTTTCTGTATGCCCCTTATAGGTATCCAAAAGGAAATGTGCAATGTATCTTTATTGAAATTAATAGGACAGAAAACTAAGTTTTTGTAAAATTAGTTTGTAGAAGAGATATAAACGACAGTGGGTAGAGCAGTCATGTGAAAATAACGCATCAGTCTTTTTTTCGTGGATCTTACATTCTCTATCTGAAATTTGGTACAACTAAGCCCCCTAAAACTCCAAAATTATTTCAAGCAGTTCAATAAGATCTGTGTATTAACATTATTAAAAACAAAGGGCAATAATACGGTATGTGTACTACATGGTGTTCCCGAATCACCGTCCACTTTGTTCGAACAGGCAACCCAAATGATATCAGGGATGCTAAAACAGCCCTACTGCTTTATCACATATTACTACATGCTTCTGTTTCACTTATTGAAGTGGATCAGACGAAAAGTGAAACACATGAGTTGGCCTGATCGAGAGACTCCATCCGGCAGTTGAGAAGAAAGAGAGGGAGAATCACTTCTACTCTCTCCGTCGCATACTCTTAGACAGCCTACGCTCATGCGCCATGTGTACTGTGTTAATACGTATTGCCTTTTATTATCGTCGTGACGTACTTATCTGTATGCGCAGTAGCTGGACGGATCCATTTATTTTCTGGGGAGGGGGGTTGGGTCAGTAGCAACAGAGCAGCAGGCACGTACACAACGTGAGATATGGTGGCATCATCACGCGTTCCGAGTGAGTGTCCCACGCAAGGGGAATACTGTCAGCCGTTCTCCCCCAGATACCTTCGCCTACTCTGCGTTTCTGCCTTTTCACGACGATAAAATCGACCTGTATCTTAGGGAACCAGTAGACGCATGCGTAATATGCTGTACATTAGCTACATCAAACAATGCAGGAGTTAATAATATCATTGAACTCATTCATAGTCTCATTGGCGCACACTATTGAAGATGCAGCATTGTTAAAAACAGATCTGGACAGAATGTCAACGATTATGAGTGGTGATTTCAACATCAACTGCAACTCAAGACGTAGATCAACCATTGATAAAATTTTTGGATGAAAAATTCAAGTTAAAATTGAACACTGACAAAGCCCAGTCTACAACCAGATCAGGCGTTACCATCGCCGCAGTATTCTCTCGTTGTTTAGAAAATTTACAGTGTAAATTATTCGTATCATACTTCAGCTATCATAAACCCACAATGTCTTTCTTAGAGTGTGAATTAATGGAAATTGATTAATAAAAGAAATATTTCATGTAATTAAGAGAGATTTCCTTCAATCAAATTCGTCATAACCATTTCCTAATCCTGAAATAATAAAATCGTCAACAAATGCTAGACCTAAGAAGCGCGAGAGTCTCGCGGACTTTTTTTTTTTTATTTATTTATTTAAATGCGTTCTGGAATTGCTAACACTATCATCGCAGTGTACCTATTGTACGTGTTAACATTTAGCTTTGAGTGTTATATCGATCTAACCGTCATAGCTACTGTTTCTGCATTATTAATTGTTCTTCATATAGTATTATTTTATATAATAACAATAATCTCCTCCGTCATGATCATAGATATGAAGATTACCTGTTAGAGCAATTTTGACACATAGCTGTACTACGAGTGACTGGGGCAGCTGGTTTCTAATGAATAGCTCCCGAGTTCGAATTCCAGTCTCGCCTGCGGAGTTTATACTGGAATGCATATTGTGCTTTGCGTACAATACATCTACAGAGCCACAACCCATAAGTGATTAAACCTTGTAGCAACCCTGAAACGCTGCAACATACAACCAACATTACCGGCGTACCGTGCACAACTGCGAAACATAATTTAAAGAAGTGGGGATTCGGGAACATGTGTATAGCTTCAGGAAAGGAAAGGCTGAGTATTCATATACTGACAAAGTACATACATTTTGGTTGAAAACAAAATGCTATTATTCGAGTATTTATTTCGGTCTCTTGTGTCAAAGTGTAAATTTGAATGTTATCTGCAGCATGTACAGCACACGTGTAAAGACTGGACCCCCACGTCACTGTCCACGTGAGGGTAATGGAGGTGACGCCTGGAGATTTATCGGCCCGTTCCCTTTGCTATGCTCTAACAGAAATTCCACCCTCTCTGATGGATTTCTACCCACCCGAGACAGGCAAAGGTATATCTCTGTCACTCTGATTTCCCCTTAAATGGATTCTTTCCCTCTTAAACAGTGAAACATTTATCTCAAGTGCACTCTTAACCTAAGTAAACGAGCACTGAAAGAAGGGCGACCTTACGTCAGAAGTTAACAAGCTAAACATAGACCTTTGTTTAGAACTATATACGAATAGTTTCTTGCTATCCGTTTTAAATATGTCCTCCATAGTTGTGAAGAATGTTATGGGAATTTTAGAGTTCTAGGAATGTATAAGTGACAAAAGTTTATTACTTTGTGATTGAGGAATATTTATTTTCAACCATAGTGTTTTTTATCCACTTCCCTTTCCGCTGCCATGGTGGAAAGTTGAATTACCTGCGGTTTTGCCTATTTTACTGTACATATGTACATGAAGTATATTAAATTCTTTAACTTTTGATATATTTTTATTGCAGACATGGAATATAATCATAAGTATTTGGTAGTTTAATTTTATCATTCAAATCTTATCTAGTCTTTACTTTGTTTTTATTTGTCAATATTTACTTACGATTTAATTTATGCAGAGCTAAGTATAGGAAATTAAATTGAGTTTTATTTATGGACGCTCTTTAACTAGTATGGTCCTTAGCGTCCCATTCTATATTGGGCGTGAAAGATCGGTAATTTTGCTCAGAGGCCTCTTTATCAGGCTTGAGGTTCTTTTACGTGCCGTAAATCTACGACACGGGACTACCGGCTTTACTTCCCTTCCGAAGGAAGCCATGCTAAGGATTTTTACGCCCTCCACCGGGTTTGAACCCGCGACCTTGGGAACTAGAGGCTGGCACGGTACCACTAGTCCACAGAGGACGACGCTAAGTATACAGGTTACAATATACGAGAGGTTACTAAAATGAAACTTTGACATTTTCTCACCTGTAACCTGTGGGATAAGTCCCTAGAATCTGGTGATATTCGGAATGTTAGGTTGCTTTCATAACCGGCAGCTCCGCCACAAATAAGCGCCTGTTACATGTGTTAGGAAGGTTAGTTATATTTGTTACGTTGGCGCCCCGTTTTTATGTTGGTGTACAAACTTTGCACTGATACGGGAAGATAATATCACGATGAGGTGCCAATTTGTTGCAGTAACGAAGGCCGTCTCTTTTTGAAGCCGTTTACTTTACCTGCTTCACTGTTATTTCTGCTGTCGTGATCTCGTAGCTCGTTCTGTTGTCTCATGCGCCAGTTGCTCCAGTGGTAAGCTATGAGTACTTTCCCTCAGAGTATGCGTGCGCGTATTGTTAAAGGACAATAACAGTTTAAATTGACTAGAAATTTATTGTGAACTAATATTTGAGTTAGTGAAGTGAGTTGCTGACCGTTTGACGATAGAGAATGAAACTGATTAGGAATCGTAGCACTCGAAGTTGTAACACCTGAATAGTTCCACCTGCTAACTTCTGCAGTATCAAAGTTACGGTTGCAAATAACTTTTTCCGCAATAAACGAAACTAGAAGATAACTTGCCGTGAGTCGCTAAATTGCTTATCGGCGAGACCTCTCGCAATAGCCGCGAAATCTTACACAAGCGCATCACTAGGCGCTTAAAATTTCACATGAGCAGTACATACCGAAGATGGCACCAGAGTATGAATGTATGCACAACTGTGTGCACGAAAGTGTGCACCAAAGAATGTAAGTACCAGTGCCGGTACCAGAGTGAGAGTAACTCTCTGATCTAAAATTGTACGCCTTTATTACTTTTAGTTCCACCTACATATTATTCCCTTTTCTAACTTTACATCCTTTTCCTTGCCAATATCAAACTCTGTATATGACGTCTCTGACTGTTATTAATTTAGCCTTCCGCTTTTCTCAGAACAATTTTGCCTCTCTAATTTACAGAATTGGCTTACGCACCTGTAAACGTACTGAGCTTATAACCTAACTGAATTCCCAGAATCTTTAAGCTAATGCTTTCTCTACTACGGCTGATACTAATGAAATGACTTTCGCTAACCTGTTCTAATTATCTTCTTTCCGGAAATACATTTCAACTGAAGCTATTACATTGCACATTGATTTAATATACCGAAATTATTTATTGCAATTATTTTGTTATGTTATGATTGCTTTATTTAATTATTTATATCTGCCCGTCAAATATTAACGTGTTAGCACCCGACCATTTTTGTCACCAACTGATGCCCTGATTATAATATTAATTATATTAATATATTATGTTACTATTTACATTAGATTATAGTTATATTAATTAGGCTAATTATACGAACATTTAATTAATTTAATTATTATTAGGTTAGGTTATTATCACTTACTTATTATTAAGTCTTAGATTTGCAGTTAACTAGAAATTTCAATTGTTTTGCAATTTATGGTGTAAGCTTTGTCTGTTTGTATGGGGTTTTATTTTTAGAGCATGAAGATCTTCATGGAAGAAAACCAAGATTTAATTGTTTGGTTTAGGTAAGTATGCCAAAATCATATTAAAACGCAAATGTAAGTTATTCTTCGTACTATTACAGCGCAGCAATTTGCAACGTTTAATAACATACACATGTTGTATGAATTAAGTGCATAGCACGGTTCAGTGCTTAAATTAACACTTAAGGCGCATCCGGGTTATAGGTAATCAGCGATTATGTCGGAGAAGGAAGGTAATGATCAAACCTTTACGCCGAAGAAAAGAATATGACAATGACTATAATATTAGAAGAAAGCGGAAAGAGTGTGTCTTTTGTAAACAGTTTGTCTGGTGATTTCTCTGGTTATATATCTGGTGACTCAAGTTAGAACGTTGACCGCCCTGACCGGCGGTATCATCCATCTTTCATTTTTAGTAACCTGAGTTAAGCTGTGTCCCGTATATGAACAGCAAGTTGTTAATTTTCTTAACATCAACAACTAGGCGTGGATAATCGATCGCCAACGTTATTATTAACCTTGCTACAGGAACCACTATGTTGAACAGTCTCAATAATTAATTTTATTTTTGCGTAAGCACTGTTTTTATTATTCACTATCCTCAAAAACACAGTAATCAATACAGTGCGTTAATTTGTGCATTAGAGAATCTCGGAAGTAGCAATACTTAACTTTGTCCAGTATTTTCAAACTCTTCCTCGTTCTTCAATGATGCACTTACTTACCGCACTTGTATCCTAATATACAATTACGCAACTTGTGCTAAAGTTGGATTTCTTTTTTACGAGTGGAAATATTTTCAGCACAAACGTAAAGTGATGAAATATCCACGAGTATTCAAAAACCTCACGTTCCACAAGATGCTTACATAATGTTATTTTGAAGAAGTTGGTTTGCTACGTTATTTGCACCACGCTTTGGGCGTCAATTTGAAGAAAGGAGTATTTTAGGAGGAGTTGTATCGTATTTCGACTGTTGGGGAACCGAACTTGTAGTAGTTGCAACCGCACGTATGGTAAAGAGTTTCCGGTAGCCTTCGCCCCAATTTTTAAAAATATTAACTTTGTAATTTGACTGTTTCTTTAGATATTATATATTTATGTTTGCCTCGGCTGCGTCAGTATTATTGTTAGAGACACGTTTCTCTTAGCAGGGTTGTGATGCGACAAGAATGTAGGCTTACATAGATTATAATTTTACTTCACTCCTTTTATTAATACCTGATACGATTTTAAATAACACTTCACTGATATAGGGAGCTGTGAGATTCTTTTTATTCATTAATTACACGTTTTAACACATAAACTTGTTTTTCGTCTCCCACGAATGCGTATTAAATTTCTTGAGCACACTTTTTGCGTCTTGATAGTAACGCTGTTTTCAGACAACTAACTTCTAAATTTGTAAATTTCTCGCCTTTTTAGTTTCTGATTGGCTAATGCTAGTCCAATAGAATACCTTCATTTAATTAAAGCTTGTTTCTGGTTGTTGATTGGCTATTTTATAAACTGTCACTAAAATTACATTATTGCTTCCAAGAATCAGAAGTAGTATTGTTAAACTCTCAAACTCATTATTGCCTCAAGGTTACCTCATTGTTAGCAACTTTTAACTTATTATTCTCGCAGCTCCTACATTATTAAATTACATAATGCAGTCACATAACATTATTGATCATGTATACAATGATATAAGCATATGCAATGACTGTTACATACATTCTACAAATTATTACATACACATATTGCTTCAAGGCGGGCTGTTATTGAATTTATATTTATTATATAATTTGACTGAAATCATTTAAGTGTTAGAAATACTGCCTCAATTTACAAAAATAACAAAAATTCACAATAAACAGTTTTGCGAAATCAAAATGAAAATACACAGTGAGATATAAGTTTAGGACAGGTAATCAGCATAAACAATTGAACAGTATGAACTTCCTGTTTAAGATGCTGAATTTGAAACATCTGAAAACTTGCACATGAAAATATTTAATTATGCTGTTTTTTATGGTTTAAAATCGAATAAATTGTGGTATTTGACCAGATATAGAACATATTATATGGCGTATTGGACGACTGAAGCATTTAGTTGCTTAAAAGGTTTAAATAGAATACACTTAGCTATAACTGTTAGCGTGCTATAGCCTCTTTCCCTCATATTCTTAGTATTTTAAATAATTTGACTTTCCATACGGTTTACCAATGGTGAGCAGAGGAAGCATGTATTCCACAAAAAATCTCGATTTTTGCGAAAATATTGGTTTTGCGATGCACTAAACTTCCCCTCTCGAAACATTTCCATAAGGCCCACGGACACGGGAGTGTACAGCATCACTCAAAAACGAAAAGTCGGAACTGAACTTGATGCTTGAATGACGCAATTTAGAGATACCAAGCAGCGATTTTTAATAAAATCTTCCAACGCAGACTAACATTTACATTGAAAAACTAGTTTATTTTATCAAGAGCAGCTCTTAATGATTTTGATTAAAATATGTGTGCTTGAAATATTTCCATCTTGAATTTTATTGCACGCCAAGTGCGCTTCATTCTTATAAAATTTTACATAACTTAGCAACCATAAGAGACAAACATGTATTATACAGAAAAAACATAAATAACATTTAAATACACTTATATGCATTGTCAAATAATTTGTCTTGTACAATTGCCCGTTTCCGTTGTCACAGTTTCTGTGTTCCTCAGAGGAACTTTGATGAGGCAAAATAAGCAATAAGTGCTTAGTTACATTAAGCATACGAAAACAACATTCAAATGTTTAATGAATGATTAGAGGAATGAGTTCCGAAGTCATTATAATAAGCTCTTATGAAGGAAAAGAGAAAGGAAGAATAGCACACTTTAAAATGTATTTTGTGAGATAACGATTGGAGAACTATGGATACATGGAATTCGTATATCGAAAACAGCTTAAGATACGAAAAAATACGAACAAACAAACTGTGTATTTTATGAACTCTACCTTTTTCCTGCGGTAACCTTTTGGTTATTTGTTATGATTTCTCGGTTAACCTTCTCCTCCAAAAAAAGCTCCTAAATTCAATCGCAGTGAAAGGAACTTACAGGCTACAAGAAATTCAAGATGCATGTATTATTTTTCATTTCAGTGTCTCAAGTATATGTTTTAAAATTAAAATCTTTATAAACGTTTTTCAGAAAATAAAAAGGGTTAAAAAACGTTCAAGTGAATAATAGTTTTAAGTGAGGAAATTTGTGAAAATTTTCGTATCACATCTTTCAAATATATTGGACTTAAATACGAAATTTGGTATTCATTCAACTTTCCGTTGAGTTATGGTTCTCTCTCTCTTTTGATGTGAGGAACCCATACCCGAAGTTTGTAAACCCCTCTCTTCTAACAATTTCTTTTTCCTTTTTTTTTTCAGTTCAGAGCACCTCAAAATATTTATTTACAGTGAAGCCTCTAAATTATGTTTTTGAGTGGAGTACTGCATTTCCTATATCTAGCATAGGTAAGAGCTTGAGAACGCAATAAATGCAGGAAGCAACTTGTTCACGCTATTTGGGTGTTTCAGCAAAGTTGTAGATAGTGCTAAATAGCATGAAAAGAGGAAAGTGAACGGAGGGGCGGAACAGTATAGTTCACCAATCAGAATTGTAGGGCGAAACTTGTTATACATCTGGTCTTGACTTAATTTTGAACGTTTACATCTATAGATGTGAACATGAACTACAATTACGGGTTTCTCTTGAATGACGCAATTGGCAGCTCCCTGCTCACACGGCACTATTATACGAATCCGTTAATGCAGTAGGAGGACCGGCCCGGCTTTTCTCTCCTAATACTAACGATGTGAAAGAATATAAATATGTTATGCTTACGGGTACCTTTCAACATGATGCCCCTCTGCGTCTATACAAGCCTGGCACGAGCTGAACACTGAACACTCGTGGAATTTCTGCTAATGAAATGTTGAATATGCGCGTCTTCTAATTTGTCGAGCGTATGGGTATTCTTACCTAAACGTTAACTTGAAGCATTCCCCACAGATATCATATGGGGTTAGATCTGGAGGGAAGCAAGCAGGCCAGTCAATTATTCTCTCATCAAAAGCATATAGCAATGCCAGCCAGCGATTTTCTTGGATTTCTTTCCACAACAGCCTATCGTCTCATTTTTCCCTGAATTAGACTGTTAGCTGTTGTATTTATTTTGCCTAATATGGGCCAGTCTCTTTACAAATAACTTGTGCCTTTTTTTTAGGAACGGCGTAACCAAGGAATTTCTGTATGAATTCTAAGCCACAGTCCACCTGTGATCCTGTTCGAGCAAAACTTAGCATAATAAACACACACTACTCTGTAGTATACACCATAATAACCACACACGTAACCACAATCAACAACAGCTTCACATAACGTTACTTTCATTATACGCTATGCTAAACAACGATATTCTGAACTGTAAATGCAGTTAGACGCATGAGCTAGGCTACCGCGAAGCGAAGTCATTCAACCCGATATCTGCTGTGAGTTAGATCCGTCAGTCGCCAGTCGGCTCATTCAAGTTAAACCATTAGGGAAAGGACAATTCAGGTACGGAAGGTGTGAGATATCCCAAAAATTATATATATATGAGTATAAAGCAGCAAAAACAAAGGTCTGTTCGACCTTTTGGAAATTAGAAGGTAAGTCAAAGTCTGTGGCTGCGTTCGGAAGGGAAGAAATCCATTTCACTGATTGACAGCATAGGGGGAGATGTTACTGGAAACCGCATGCAGTTAGCTAATGACCCAGAGCCGTTAGACCGGGGCCACCATAAGAATGTTAGCAGCCAAATGTGAAACAAGATGAACTGGAAAACCGAGAAACTATAACACGACTGACTGTGAACATTTGTCAAAACAAAACAAAAATCGTCAAAAATACTCTTAAATATTATAGCGAGAACAACAAAAACGTAGCATTTCATCATAAAGGTAAATGCCACCAATGTTCAAAGCTACCTATAACTACTAGCGTTGTCTAACTGAACAAATGTTAAATGAATTAGCCGCTTAGAAGCATACATACTACTGGATAAGGAATGAAAGCTATACTAAATGGAAGAATGATCACTCATACACACACTTAAGTTCATTGCTGTTTGCTAATGATCAATACGTATCTGTATATACATTATAAACAAAAAATAAATAAATGTGAAGCTATATAACTTTATGAATTATGTGAAAACAGAAGAAATGACGTTTAAAGGAAACTGGACAATAACAATTAAAACCACATTATAAAACAAGTTCTTTAATTTCATTACTTACTATGCGATAAAGACATTGATCCAAGCCTAAATATTTCAAGAGTATTTTTTCTTTACTACGCTTATATGTGACTTTTAGGTATATCGGAGGCTTTGATGTTGGAAAAATTCTCACCAGCACTGATGTTAGCTAGTATACATTTGGAAAGGCAGAATCGGACTGAAAAATTGATCACCAGAGCCGGATTTAATCCACGGATCATCATCGGCTTTCCGTGTCGTTTCTCTAACCAACTAACCACTAACCATGACAACATGCCAGCACGTCATTCAATTCCCCAGCTCACTCGCATTTTCACCGGTAAATAACAAACCGTTCTAAAATTCATTTTGAGATAACATACCGTAATGGCGATTTACAATATCACAAGTGCTCTTAAGGCTACATAATTAACCACTATTAGATGAATAAATGATAATTAATTGTTCTTCCATATATGGAAGGCTAAAGTTGGAAAGGTAAAACGGAGGGGCCGAGCACCGCACGCAGGCCAGTTGGTAGTTTCTGCTTCCAACGTGACCCCTGAGAGGGAACGATGAGGGGAGAGACCCGAAGGGCGACCAGATACGGATGCCGACGGGCGCAGGCAGCATGAACGGGCCCCTAACGTTTCCAGACACGCACCCGCCGCCGCCCGGCCCCTGCCCATAACCTCCAGGGTCCCTGGGACGGAGTCCCACACTGAGGAAAGACCTAACTGAGCGACACCGCAGCGACGTCAGAGAAGAAACCTTTACAGAGCGCAAGCTACCGCCCAGCCGCAACCCGCCGAGCACAGTAGCCTGGTCCTACAACCCTGAAATAAATAACGAGAAAATGAATGAGAGGAAGGAGAGTCGTGGTAGAAGATCAAACATCCTGGCGACTCGGGTAAACCACGAAAAATCCATGGGCCAGAATGGGCGGTCGCCGGGGATCGATCCCGGGACCTCCCGAATGCGGGCCACAGACGTTGCCGCCTGAGCCATCCCGCTTGGTCAAGTTGGAAGGGTAGAATCAGACTGAAAAATTCAATGCTATAGTCGGAATTTGAACCACGGAAATTCGGCTTCCCGTGCCGTTGCTCTAACCTCTAAGCTACCATGGCAACATCTAGCACATTCTTAAATTCCTCAACCGACTCGCATTGAATAGTATACATTTCGTAACGACCGTTGCTTCTGGTACCTTAGTTTTAAATTCTGAATTACACCCACATACACACCCTATTCACACTTCCTGTCCAGACTAAGGGAGGACCGAGAATAATCCTAATTAATTAAAATTCCCCCTTCAGCCGGGAATCTGATCCAGGAATTTTGGATTTATAATTTAGATTTCCAGCATATTTGGGACAATTAGAAAGACTGTAGTCGCCTCTAAAAACAGCAAAAAGCGAGACAAACATTTTGTAAAATTATTGTAATTACAATTTTACTTTCTATTTTTTGCTTGATTAATGTATTTCAACGTTTTAGATATTGGGACTTTGCATGCAACATCTTGATACATATGTGTGCCAGACAGATGTCATTCGCGTAGACTGCTTGAGCAACCAGCTGCTATATAGCCTAAGTTGCGTAGTCGCCTCTGTGTCATTTAGCCTCGCGTGGTGGATTATTTTGTGATCGTGTGATTGCAGTTCTGTGGCCAGCGACAGGCCGGACAGGTGACTACTCGGCTTCCTGCACCATCAACATTTTATTTGGGGGGGGGCTGTTTGTGTAATTTAGTGTCATCAGAATTTGTGTTTACCTGGCGACTGAGGGAAACCACGAGAAACCTCGCGACTTCCTGAAAGCTATGACTGCATGTTAGTAAGGCTTCAAGAAAATAAATCAAAGAATGAACAAAAAAGCAGAGGTTTGCATATTAGGATGATTTATGGGTCGTGAGATACACAAGGAGGGAACGGTTCCAACAGCACCTGTCTCCACGTGACGTCACAGGAGCCTCAGTCTTCGTGTTCAGTGTTCCGGAGCCTGGTCTGCCTCACGAGATGGAAAATATGCCGTCAACTTGGGCAACGCCTCCGAATCTCATGCTCAACGGCTCTACTGTTACTTCTGCCAAAGAGTATTTTTTTCATTTTTCTGTACTCGAAAATTAGCGTCTTCAGTGAATCTTTGTGAGTTTACTAGTGGACTTCATTTCTCTCTGTGCAAATACAAACAATGCGCCATTCAGTGCACCAATGTCAAGCTCCCTGTTTCTAGGAAACGATGCTCTAAATCATTTCTCTACAGACCAAAGCTTATTTTCGGCGAATTCTTGTATAAATATTTGCCACAGACTCCGTATGAGTTATCGCTAGTTTTGCAGTGACTGACATTGACAGCCAAACAATGGTAGGTAAAACTGTTGACCGTTGTAAACTCTGGAGATCGTCCAAAAACCGAGAAGATAAGGGAACTATGGCTCATAATTTCAGTTGTACATCGTCACGAACTGGGGATTAAATGCAAAAAGTGTGATGTAGTGTATTCACATGACTTTTTATATATACTATCGTTTATTACCTACTTTCACCAACACGTACATAGTAGAAAGAGAAGGTATTGCATTTTTGAAAAAGGTTCGTGTGTGTCTGTGAACAGCATAACTCAAAAATGAAAAGCCGGATAAATACCAAACTTGGTATTTAGGTTAAACCTTCCTAAGATGCGACAAGGGGATTTTCAAGAAAATCACCCCACCCCAAACTACCCTTTAGATGGAATATTTTTTGAAACTTTCTATTTTCTAAAAAATGATTGTAATGATTTTGATTAAAATACCATGTATTAAAAACATTTACATGAAAAATAAAATATATATCTTGAATTTTCTGGGAATAGCCTGTAAAGTCCTCTTCATTCGGAAGGAATTTTATACAATCTTGTATAATTGGTAAACGTTAAGCGATAGACGAAAACTTGTGCACATAAGTTGCAGATCTCTTTAAAACACACTATTTATTTACAATGACTTTTTTGTGACACCAGCCATTCCGAGATATCCGTTATTAATGGTTTAAATTGTTCAATGCTTAGCCATTCCTTTAAAGGTTTGTCGATTTTTAGTTGTTTCTCGCAGTGTCATGGAAACAGTATGACATTTTAAGGCCATCATATAGCGCCCAGTTCTTAAACATTTGAATGTCGCTATTCGCTTTGTATTTACATATAACGAAATGTGATAAGCAGCTATTTCAGTCTGTTTATATGGATTAAAATGAAGTAGATAGGAAAATAAAGTTTCGTAAGAATAGCTTGTATACACATTAGTAAGCGATAGAGGGTAGAGAAAGTTATATGGATGTGACAGATTTTTTTATATAGCGTGTACAATCTATCGTTGCAGAAGGTTATTTTGTATCTATTTCTTCTATCTACTATCTGCTTATTGTATCTACTTGCAGTTAATTAACTGTAGTTAATTGAGATAAACATTTGTATAAATAGTTCCATTACACATTTTGTTATAGGTACAAAAGGGACAACATTTGTCAAATGTTTAAATCTATTTGTTGTATACTGGCCTTAAAGTTCCATGCTTTTTGCATGGAATTGCGAAAACAGCTGAATAGCGACAGTACAAAAATATGACAAAAGTAATGGAAAAGTCGAACCAATTATTACGGATACCTATCTTGGAAAAGGCTGATGTCACAAGAAAAATTATTTGAAATAAACTGTGTGTTTTAAAGCGATCTGCATCTTTTGTGTATTACGTTTTTGCCTGTCTCTTAATTTTACGCATTATACAAAATTAAACACAACTCCTTCCGAATGAAGTGTACTTAACAGGCTGTTCCTAGAGAATTGAAGATACATATATATTTTAAATGTATGGTGTTTTAATCAAAATCGTTTGAAGCATTTTGAAAAAATAAAAAATTTCCAAAAAAATTGCTATGTAAAAGGTAGTTTGGGAGGGGAATAGGTATATGTATATGTATATATATATTTAAATCTTCGTGTCGCATCTTTGTAAGATACTGAACTTTGTAAGATACTCTACCGAGCGGGATGGTTCAGCCGGTTACGTCTGTGGCCCGCATTCGGGATGTGCCTGAATCGATCCCCGGCGACTGCCCACTCTGGCCCATGGGTTCCCCGGGTCGCCAAGCGAACCCTGGGGTGTTCATCTTCTACCACAACACTACTTCCTCTCGTTTCCTGTAATCATCATCTTCCTTGTCATCTGTTTCAGGGTTGTAGGACCAAGCGACGGTATTCAGCGAGTTGCGGCTGGGCGGTGGCTTGAGCTCTGTAAAGGTTTCTTCCCTGCCGTCGCTGTGGTCCCGCTCAATTCGGTCTGTACTTATGGTAGGACTCCGCTCCGGGGTACCCTGGAGGTTGGTGGCTTGTGGTCAAGGACCGTGCGGCGTCGGACGCGTTCTATCTGGAAACATAAGGGACCCGTCCTTCCGTGCGCCTGTCGGCATCCGGATCTGGTCACCCTTCAGGTATCTCCCATCATCCTTCCCTCCCAAGGGTCAGTTAGAAGCAAAAAGGGCGGAATGGCCTGCGTGCGGTGCTCGGCCCCGGTTCCGAGGGCCCCTCCGTGATACGTACCTTTACCTTTATCTATCCGTTATGCTGTCCATACACCACACTTACGGAGTGTTTCCTAAAAATGCCTTTTTGTAATTTTAGGGCCTCAAAACATGTATTTCCAGTAAAATCTCAACATCGATTTTTGGGTGGATTGCAATACTTCTTCTACCTCACTAGGTACGTGGTAGAGAAATTAAAAATCTTATGTACACGCTTAAACGATTTTTAGTACCATGAAAAATACACATGTCCACTTTTCATGATAGTATTCATATAAAATGCGATTCGTCTATGCAAGTATGCTACTACCATAAATTTTTGCATTTCAATTAACTCAGGTTGAAAATAGGCCAAGCACACCAAATATCGTTTATTGGGTAAAGTACACGAAACAGCCGTCGTGGTCAAGATTTTAATGAGCGTATATTGTTAGCGGACAAAGCAATATGAGCAGTGATGCTACTGATAACTTTTATTCTTCTTCTTAGATTAAGTAGTAATCAAGCCTCTTTGGGTTCCATCTGGTCTAACCATCTTTCAATCGTCAACTTAGAAACTTCTGATGCGTTCTTGTTGGCCCCGCCTTTTCTTATGACATTCATCTATACTATGTAACAGGGAATCGTTGGCGTAAGGGTCATTTTTAGAGGGAAATCGTTGCTCCTCCGGGTTGAAGCTCTCTGCTGCAGCGTTCTGGTCTCCAACTATCTCTGCTAAGCGACTGATGATTTCTCCATTCCTAATAAATTACCTATCTCACTAATCTCAAGGTTTTCGTAGGTGAGGCAAAATTAAAACACACTGCATTTCCCTTAAAATGTGATTTATTATTAAATAAAATGCTTATGGGTGGCTATCCATCTATGACACTTATAACAATTCCCACCATAATAGTAAATTAGGAGCCTAATCTAGCTGCACACGCGTCCCCACCCATATGCACACACTTGCATCCGTCGTCTTGCACCTCGTGGAATATCACGTACGAGAGTGAAAGTCTGGGTCCTGCTTGCCCCTTTTATACTGAAACCTATGGACGCTCACCTTTGCGCCTTAAAATGAAACATTTCTAATTGGTCCTCGGACCGCGTTACTTTACCATGTATGAAAATATTCTGTTCCAAAACTCTGCACACGCGTCCCAGTGACGCGTCAGGAAACAAACCCCATGTCTCTGTTTCTTTCTTTTCTATATCTGTTTCTCTCTATTACTCGTTATTCCTCCAAGTCCCGTGCTCATTAGCTTGGTGAAAGGTGGTGGACTTCTACCTGGAATTAGCTAGCTCGCCCTTCCCTTAATTATCTAAGCTACAATCTGCTTTGTACATCTCTTGGCTGCCAAATATTCTAATATCTTTAACATGGCTTTCTTGTTGAATTATATTATGTACCATTCTTGTTTGATATTGATTTATACGTCTATGTGTGTGTGCGTGTGTGTGTGTGTGTGTGTGTGTGTGTTTGGTATATCCCCTTTCAGATATCAAGAACTTCGATACATTAAGATTTAGTCTGATTATTTCATTGCTACACTTTACAAGTCACACTTCTTTTGCAGTCTGATTCTAAAGGGGCCTGTTCAACTTCCATAAACCATATTATTGATGTTGTTGTGGTAGGTACTGCAGAATTTAACCTTCCCGCCTTTACTAGTTTAGTTTCAATGTACTCTTCCAGTAGCAAAAGGTACAAAAAAGGTAAAGGTACTGACAGAGGGGTGCCGAAACCGGGGCAGAGGACCGCACGCAGGCCATACGGCGCCTTGTACTTCTACCGTGACCCCTGGGAGGGATGAGAGGAGAGACCCGAAGGGCGACCAGATCCGGATGACGACGGGCGCCAGCACGTACGGGATCTCTAATATTTTCAAATTGAGTCTCCAACGCCTCTCGAGCCCACCCATTGGGCCCCGAATCTCTGAGGTGTCCCCGAAAAAACGTCTGACCGAAAGCACCCAGAGGCGGGTATCCAACCGAGCAGTCCTTGGACGACGTCAGGAAGAAACCTCTACAGAACGCAATTCACCGTCCAGACGCAACACGCCGAACACCGTCGCCTGGTCCTACAACCCTGAAACGGATGATAAGGAGGATGATGGATACAGAAAATGAGGGGTAGAAGAGTCGTGGCAGATGAACCATCCCAACATTCGCCTGTCGACACGGGGAAACCACGAAAAACCCTAGGTTATGTGTGCGGTCGCCGGGGATAGAACCCGGGACCTCCAGAATGCGAATCGCACACTTACCGCGGCGCCACCTCGCTCGTTCTTGCAGTAGTACCGCATGAGTTGTTGGATGCGACCATTGTATGAGATATTATAGTTATAGTTCCATGAGGAATTAAAATAGTTATCGTTTAATTCCTTATTTCGCTAGCATTTTCTTATATACCACTATCCTGTTTATTGGGAAAGCTATCACCTTTGTTCTGTATTCATATTATCATTTATTACTACAGACGTGTAATAAATGATAAATTTTAATTTATGAATAACGTCACGATTAACAAATTCATGAGTAAGTTTGTCTAGAGAAAAATCAAAACTGGATTGGCACGACTGAAACAAGATATATAAAGAGAAGAATAAATAAGTAAATTACTTCAGTGCAATAAACACTAAGAAATATAACCGTTCAGTTCGATTGTTAAAAAGTTAAATTGCCAATCCACTACAACATATTATTAAAAGTAGTGTCATAGAGCACAGATTTTGTCAACTGCATTATGAACGTTAACTTTAAAGCAAGAGCAACACTCAATTTTGCTGTTACTGTAATCTTAGTAAAGCTGTGTTTCTGCCTTCGAGAGATATAATGTAAATTCTGACCGAACTTTCCAGACTTTGGATGACAAAAAAACAAGAGAGTAACAAGAGATAATTTTCCAGAGGTCTCTAAGCCCGCACAAATACGCATCCATCCAAATTTACCTATTTATGCGACATTCTCTTGGTTACTGTTAAACATACCTATTGAGTGGGATGCTTAAGGTGGCAACGCCTGTGACCGGCATTCGGGGGGTCGTGGGCTCGATTCCAGAACCCGATCTTCCTGACCAATGTGTTTTTCGGGGGTTTCCCCGGGTCGCTAGGTGAATGCTGGGAAGGTTCATTACATCCCCCGAATTTCCTGTC
This sequence comes from Deroplatys truncata, assembly GCA_030765065.1. Taxonomy (NCBI): domain Eukaryota; kingdom Metazoa; phylum Arthropoda; class Insecta; order Mantodea; family Mantidae; genus Deroplatys; species Deroplatys truncata. Next base: position 190,183,333 of record CM060976.1, on the reverse strand, counting down.
CCTCCATTTCATCTCATTTCATTTCATTCTCATTCCACTTTTCATCTGCTTGGCTATTTCAGCGTTGCAAGTGTCGGCGGGAGCCTCGGCGTTGCATGACAGGGGAAAAGGTTGGTCTATGTAACACATCGTTCCCTGGAATAGGGGCGATCTCGCAAGCTTGCACGGGGGGTGCGGGGAGTTGGTTGTACCAGTTGCCATCCGGGGAGTTTCAATCTAGAAAAGGTATGGACCCTGCCCTCTTCCCTGTCGTGCATCCTGGTCCGGCCGCCCTGTGTCTCCTCTCGCCTCACCCCTCCCTCTCGGGGGCGCCCCGTTAGGTACCTAGGCACAAAATATCTCCATAGGTAGAGATGCTAAGTCCCCATCCGCTCCTAGTCCTAGTCCTACTATTAGAATTACATATGGTACTTGAGTTCAACAATTAAATTTACCTAGCAAAACCAATCTCTCCTCCGTACACGTGTAGTTAGAGATGACGCAGCTATTTTATATGCATTGTTAGTCTTTTAGCGATAAACAGGAGATCAAACATCCTGCTGAAATTCACTTTTAAGAGTTTCCGACGTTTGATGATAGTTCCAAACAACACTCCTCAGTCGCTTCCAATTTATTTAGGTTTATAAACTGTAACAGTTTCAGATTTGATTATTTTGTTACTTTAGTTCATATAGCTGAAAGAAAAACGAGTGTAGTGTGTTTTCATCACTGAGCCGTCTGCAAACGTAGCACCTGGTTTCTAATGTTATTTCTTCTAGATCTTTGGAAACATTACACCCCAACTTTTTTCAGCTTTATCTAAAACAAATTAAATAATGCTATGACAAAACTTCAACCCGCCTGAAACTCATTCCCTACAAATGTAGGGAAGACAAATTGATTTGAAATTCTTTTTCTATCGTATCAATTCTCCCTGATAAGTTTTGAGGCGAGTACATTTTATTTATTTTTTCTGGGCTTAATTAACGTCGTTAACCACTAGAGTAGTATTTGATACCAATGTCTCTGTGCATGCCAAACAGATGACCTTAGTTCTGTATTCACCTTCCTGTGCCGTGTATTTTGTTTCTTTTGGTTTAATCAGAAGGTAGATCTTTGGTAACATTGTGCTACCGGATATTCTGTGAGAGCAAACGTAGTCAGTATAATAGGGAGAGGTGGTTTTGGCTGTGTCATCGCCTTCCTGTGCCATCCGCTTAAGAAACATGTGATAGATAACCTTATTTGTGTAATCACCTGCTGTACCATCTATTTTATTTACATTTACTTGATTCTGTAGTTGGAACTTTGGGTCGGGATATTAAACTATATAATCCAGTATTCACCTGGCAATTGAACGAAACCAGAAAACTTCCTAGATTGACCGGTACTTGGGATTTGGAAATGGGACATAACAACGCTACCGCTGAGCCACCTCGGTCAGTTGAACGTTTTTGTTACTTATTAATATGCAGTAATTTATTTGTTTTGATAATTAACAGCAAATAAGCCTTGCAAATGTGTGACTATTAATAAACATGAAGGACTTAGAACCTATGAATTGTGCCCTTCCAATGAGTCTCCCACATATGGTTGCATGAAACGCAGCTTTTTATCTTCAGATGGAAATTCCAAGCAGTGCAAGTTTGTAATGTTTTTATTTGGTCTTCTACAGCTCATTTCCTTTGGAAGTGCAGCGTAGTTATCGAATTACTAGTCTTCAGAGAGTTCAGTCACAAGTCAGTATGCAACATATTGGGTCCGGATGTCAAATGTTACATGGACATAATTATCTCCGACAGTGGACGTCGTTCTTCCACACATGTTCCACATTTCTCGACCTGCCTGCCGTCTTCCGCTTCCGAGCAGATGGAGCAACCAGTACGTGCGGTTTGCAGCCTTAATGATTTGCAGAACCCATTTTACGCCAAATATATTAACTAATAAGTTAGTTGTTAGTTTGAAGTTTTGAAAATAGAAACGAAATGCCTTTGAATACTTTTAAAAAATCTAATATGTCATTCCCACGTCTCTATCCACTCTTCTACAAACTATTCTCACAAAAGCTAAATTCTTTTACCTGCTTGTATCTATAACTATTGAAAAAGTATAATTATTTAAAAATTCAAAGCAATAATAAAGAATATCTCGGAAAAGTTAAAGCCACGAGAAAATTGATGTAAATATGTGGTTTAAGTAGATCTACATTTTGGTGTAGTAAGATTTTGTCCCTTACAGTTAACTACACGGTCTTCGGTATAAGACTGGACCGCTCATACGGGGTTTTGCGTCTGGGTAGCACGACATGCCACAGCCGGCAATGCCAGCACTGTGTCTTCGCATCTCAAAACAATACTCGTGTAAACCTTGAAGCCGGAATTATAAAGGCAATAATTATCATAATATTCTGAGAATGATAGCGATATAAAATAAGTAATCATATATCTAAAATCAGTGTATGTATAAAAAGTTCAAGCATTGTGCAAATTATTGACTGTAAAAGCGACAGAAAGACCAGACAGGCACAGTTTTGTTAATTAGGGACCAGCCTCAGGTAGGAAGGGTAAATACCATTGAAGCAAGTTTTTCCTGGTAACAGCCGAGGACATCTGCACTTAGCCTGGTAAAGGTCACTCTAGGCTTCAGGACGCCGTGTTGTGACGAGCGTTTGAAGGGAGAGTAGGGGAAGTGAGTGGCTTGGTTTTCCTTGTGCAGCGTGGGTAAAGACAGTCTGTACTGAGTGCTTGGTGAGAGCGGGATGATATTCTCGTCATGTGGAGAAGAAGGGTGGCGAACATGCTAGAGGGTAGAACGCTTAGCTGTAGTTAATATTCTTCGGTCTTGGTAAAGACAAAGTATCATCGTATGCATTTAAAAGTGATGGGCAAACCTTAAATTTTATTTTAAATGGTGAAAATAAAAGTGTTCCAAGAAAGCGTTGGTGTTTCTCTGTACACATCCACGCATCATCCACGCATACCCAGAGATTAAGATCTCATGCTCGAGCAGCCGTGGCAAAGTATAAAAAAACAACTAGGAGGATAAACGCAGCAATCGTGAGGCAAAGGTAGTGTTTCATTCTTGGAGGACGTAGCGTGACTGCGTCAACCTATACATAAAATGTAACAAAATTAACTCTTACCTCATAGCAAATGTGCTAACTTTGATATGATTTTCGTAGCGAACGTTCAAGATTTTTGCCAATTTCATCTAATGTTTCTTCTGTTAACACCGTACGTCTTCGCATGTGTTTCTTGTTATGCACTGAACCAGTAGTCTCAAATTTATTCACAAGACTGTGAATTGGAGTTCTGGAAAGAAACAACTGTGCAGGAAACTTCACGGTGAATTCTTCACGAGCGCAACGAACCGATTCGTTTTTAAAATAGCATTTACATACAAATATACATTGTTCTAAAGATAACTGTCTTCCCATCTTCGCAAATGAAAGTGGATTACTGACGATAATGATCACGTGATACTGAAGGACAAAGGACCTGTCGTGAGTGCGGGGTATGGGGAATGGGTAAGTCAGTCGGCATTGGCTCTGATACACAACACCGTGCTAGCGGTCAGGTTTTACACCGAAGACCCAGTAATTGTATATACAAAGGTCATTCAGAATGAAGAGGACTTCACAAGTCAATCTCAGAAAATTCAAGATAACATTTTGTCATACAGATATCTTAAATATATAACATTTTAATCAAAATCGTTAGAGACATTTTTGAGAAAATCTAAAAGAACAACAAAATGTTCCCTGTTAAAGGTAGTTTAGGGTGGGGAGATTATGTTGAAAATATTGGTGTCGCATTCTTAGAGGGCGTATACTTATATGAGAAGTTTGATATTTAACAAACTTTTCGTTTTTGATTTATGCTGTTCACACACACACGCACGCACACACACGCACACACATGGAGGTTTTATTAAAAGCGCTGTTTATATTCAAGGGACCTCAAAACGCGTGTTTCCAATGAGGTCTTCGCATAAATTCTTGGATGAATAGGTACTTCCTTTTCTTATTATATGCAAGGAGAGAGAGTAATTTGGGCATAAATATGAAACAAAAATTTTGCAGACCCTTGAAAATCGAATTTTAGAGAAACTCAGTTCTTTCTCAAGAGAGACCCTTGTTTTTGTTTACCGCCCTCATTAAAACCAAACCATTATTTCTTTTCCGGAACTTGCAACTACTCAACATCCGTCGAATGGAATCACAAGTAACAATTGAACTGCAGAGTCAAAACTCACAATTGAACTTCACATGGACTGTCCACTTTTAATGTCCAAACCCTTCGACTTCTTGACTGACTTAACTTCATAACTTCTTCACACTGAACTCCGCATGGCAGGAGCATCCCCTTATATAGGCGTCACATATAAAGCGCAATGTTCTAGAAAGGGAGGCTACTAGAACATGCCGAAATCAATGTTTTGAAACAGAGAAGCGGGACATAATGGACTATTGTTCCTCACTAACTTATTTCTCTGACAGCCTTCGAAGGTCCCGCCTAGTTGCCAGAGCGGGAGACGCTTACCGACAGCCACAGGTAGCTTCGCGCGCGCGTAGAAGAATGTAACATTCACATAAAAAATAGTTCTTCTAGGCTACGTTATTTACGAAATTATTTCGATTTAGCCATGCGACATACAAAATGCAGAAACCAACTTCAGGTGTTTATACCATGGAGAAATACATTCAGATGTCATAGTAACAAGCTCTTGTAAAGAAAAAGGGAAAAGAATAATCCCAATGTTGCAAGGTCATACCGTAATTATATTTGGGAAAATTTAAGCCTGCGGAATATTTCGAAAACTGCTGACGCTACGAAAAAAAATTGTTTGATTCAAATTGTTATTTAATGAGCTCTACGTTTATCCTGTAGCAAGCTTTTGTTTATCTCTTGTCACACATACAATCAGAATGAAGAGAACTTCACAGGCTTTTCATAGAAAATTAATTTCTCATGCCAAATGCATAATTTAATGTAAACCGTTAGTGGTTTTTGTGGGAAAAATAAAGAGTAATTTGGGATTCGGGAAATGTCATGAAAAGCCTTCGTACCGCATCCTTGAAAGATGCACCTAAATACGAAGTTTGGTACTCAGTTAACTTTTGGTTATTAATTTCTACTTCTCTCTTTCACTCTCTACGCGCGCGCGCTCACACACACACACACACACACACACACACACACACACACACACACACACAAAGCGTTTTTAGAAACGAGTTTTTACTTTCCCTACTACATGTAGTAAGTAGGGGAAGTATTGTAGTCCACCCAAAATTTCGATACCGAGATTTCACCGGAAATACATGTTTTGAGACCCCTGAATAAAAAAAGCATTTTTGGAAACATGTCTATGTGTATGTCTATGAACAGCATAACTCAGAAACCAACAGTCGGATAAACACCAAACTTGGTATTTAGGTTCACTATCTTCCAGAGATGCGACGCGAAGGTTTTCAAGAAAATCCCCCCTTCCCAGATTACCCTTTACATGGAACATTTTTCGAAAAGTTTAATTTTCTCAAAAATGGCTCTAACGATTTTGATTAAAATATCATATGTTTAAGATATTTTCATGACAAATAAAATGTATATCTTGAATTTTCTGGGAATGTCTCCAAAAGTATTCTTCATTGTGAACGACTTTTGCATAACTGGTAAACCATAAGAGATAGACAAAATTTTACTACACCAAAAATGTAGATCGCATTAAAATACACAATTTATGTCATATAAATTTTTTGTTGTTGAATAAACCATTTTCGAGATATTGCTTGTTGTTCCCTTAAATTTTCCAATACTTATTTTCTCAAATGGGAATTCGTTATTCATTTTTCTGTCTTGGATATGCAAAGAGTATTAATCTGTGGCAAAGAGAATAGTGCTGCGCCTAGCAACCAGCTATTAAGAGATATGTCTATGCTTAAAGGCTACTGTATTTCTATATTGCCCTTGCAAACAGAAAACAAGGGGAACATTGTACGCCTTAAGCGATAGTCAAATATTTTTAGAACTGGTCGCTATGTGTAAAATGTAATTCTCTTTGCATGTCAAAAGATCGTTTCTGGAAATGTTTATCTCGATTAATATGAAATAGATGGAGAATAAGAGTTTGTAAACATTGTTTGCACAAGAGTAGAGAATGTCATGTGAGTGTAACACATCGGATTTTTTAGTTTTGGGTACCTCAAAGAGTAGGTTCATTTGCGGAGATATCTCGATTTTTTGGAGGAGTATAATACTTCCTCTGTCAACTACTATGTTCAAGTTCCGTTCTTACTTCGTGCGGCTCTATAGGCGGTGACACTGATAATACATAACATTAAATGATAATTCGGAATGGAAACGCTCCAGACCTAAGTTTAGGGCAGCTCCTCGGCATTTGTCAGTTATGAAGACTGAGAGAATACCGGAAAAAATCTCATTCAAGGAGGACGGTGCTGGCGGAATTTGAGCCGCAGGTATCCCGTTCACGAGTCGTGCCTGAACGACTTCGGCTGCCTATGTCAGTCTCTATATACCATTAGTAAGCAGTAGAGAAAGAGGGGTACCTACCTAATCCAATTTTTTAGGTTAACTACATAAAATCTTTCCGTTGTTTACCAAACGTGTTTGTTGGTAAGCCTATGAATCCAGCCCACTATCTAAACGATGCCACTTCTTCCGCTGTCCGTATCTCAGAGGAGTTCGTAAGGTTAACATCTGTTACAGGATGTCGGCCGTCAGCGAGGATGAAAAAGAAATTAGTGCAGCTTTATCAATAATATATCTTAGTTGTCTCAAGAGTTTGTCTACGCACAAATTGCTAGATTTAGGAGCTTCACTTTTAGTTCCTAATTAAATCTGGTAGGTCTGTCGATATAATATGTCACAGGACGGGGTGTGTGTGTATGTACGTGTTTTATTTATGGTACAGAAGAAGCGTCGCGGTGCCAGCGAAAGTCGGACTGGCAGGGATCTTTGAGAAAGACGCACTTTTTTGCTGTCACTCTCTGGGACGCTCGCACACTGTACTTTCACAGTATTATGTGTACTTAAACCCCATTCACAATTAAAAAGCAGGCGCCGCAGACGCCGGACGCAGCATAAACGCAAGACTTTGCAACCATGTTATTTAATGGAAGCATTTACATAGACACGCAACGCGCTACGTACCGCAAGACTTTGCAGTTATGTTGTTTAATGGAAGTATTCACATAGTGATCACGCAAACGCGCTATGTAACGCAAGACTTTGTAAGCATGTTATTTAATAAACGCATTTACATGGTCACGCAACGCGCTTCGTAACGCAAGCTTTGCACCCATGTTACTTAATGGAAGCGTTCACATAGAGTCACGTAATGAACTGCGTAACGCAAGACTTCACACCTATGCCATTTAATGGAGGCATATACATAGTGTCACACAACGCGCTACGTAACCAAAATTTTACACCTACGTTATTTAATGAAGGCATTCACATAGTGTCACGCAATGCGCTATGTGACGCAAAACTTTGCAACTATGTTATTTAATTGAAGCATTCACATAGAGTCACGCAAGAGATTGCGAACTCCAAACTTTATGTTTGCGTTGCGTGCATAGAGAAAGAATTTTTTATGCATTACCAGCTTATGAATAGAACACGATCGCGATGCAAGATTTTACACCTTTTTTTGTAATATTTATTTTTGGTTGTTCGACTGTTTGGCCTTTCATAATTTTACGTATAACAGACACATTATTTCAACATTAACACAGAAGTTTACATCTTTGCACTTTATCATACAAATTAATATCCTTAACAAACTGTAAATTTTTTCTTATCCTTTCTGGTTTGTTCATGGGATGGAGAAATCCAAGATACTGTCTTGTTGTGTACATTTGGTGTATAATGGGCAGTCCACAATGATGTGTTGGATGGTTAATGGTGTGTTGCAGTTGGCACAGATTGGAGGCTGCTCTTGGTTAGAAAAAAAGGATTGTGTCAGTTTGCAGTGACCAACTCTTAGACGGGAGATGATTACTTGATTTCGTGTTTGAGTGTTCGTAGAGGTTGGAAAGAGTTGGTACAGCCTGAACGAGCTTCATGCAGTTTGCTATCAAGTGATAACCACTCTGTCTTCCATTTCTGCATGAACGCTGGTTGAATAATAGTAATGACGTCTTGGTGTGAGGAGGCTATACATAGATGGATCACTTACAGCGCTTCTATCGGCTATTTCATTGCCATCTATACTTATATGGAAGGAAATCCATATCAAGGATACCTTTTTCCTTTGTTGTTGATCTTGGAGCACATGAAACAAATGCATGAATCCTTGCATGGGAGGGAGCCGATTTCTTCTGCACGATCATGGTACTCTTCAATTTGGCCGTGCCACACGTTTTGGATGCTGACGCTAGACACTGCTCTGCTGTTTGCTTGGTACAAAGACTAGATGAATTTTCTTATCAGGTATTATTGGCTATGTTATTCAATTTGAAACTTGCGGTAGTCTCTGAAGATCCGCATGCAATTTACAGATCTAGAAACTGTGCAAATTATGCGTTACGCGCAGTTGCAATGTGAATGAATGGTCTTATCTCGCTCCTGCGCTTATGCTAAGTTATGTTAGCGTTAGGTCTTCATTGAGCATTGAACCTTACACTTCCTTTAATAAATTTCTGAACACACTATTCGTTACCGGGACATGGGGATTCCATGGTCTCTTAATATAGATAACAACTGATTCTTTCTATCCTCTTTATGTCAATCAAGATACTCACATGCACAGTAGTTGTGTCAATTAAATACACACAAGTAGGATAGAAGGTATTCGTACATTACTTTAAAAAATGTGGTAGGAAACTAAGGCAAAAATTCTTAGTTTTATTACATATAGAGAACTAACGATAGTGCAGTTTGCGTTGCTGGTGATGTTTTAAACGTTTGAATTGGATAATATTTCAATAATTTTTCTATAGGTACATTTTCCAAATTTTATAATGGAATTTTAAAAATTGGCTTATATGAATTTAGTAGAGGAGATTTTTGTGTAACTCTGAAAAAGGAATCGAATTTTCATTTAAAATTACGAAGAAAAGAATTATATTTCTGTGATATTTTTCAGGAATTTGAAAAATAGCGCACATAAAAATGCTGAAAATGTTGAACGATTTTTCAAAAATTATAAAACTCATGAAACACAAAATATTGAAATTTATCATAAACAAACCGTATTAGGATTTCTCGTCATTGGTTTAGTTGTTACATTTTTTTGAGCGTGTACAAATATTTTCTATTCGGTATGTATAAGAAAACTGTAGCTAACCATAACTTCTCGGGAAAATTTAATTTTGGATCAATAATATTCAAAATTTGTATTTGTGTGTGTGTATGTCGTGTGTCGCTGGTATATAACATTACACAGGGTCCCTCGGAGAACAGGTTACGTGATATCTTGGTTACTTCCCTCAAGAGGATGAAGGACAATAATACAGAATGCAGCAAAATCGTAATAGGTATCTATTTATTGAGTTTTGTAAAAACTTTCAGATAACAGAAGTTTATAAACAGAATATTTCTGACGAGCATTATTAAAAGTACGATTTTAAAAATTAATTTATCGTTACTATTATTCGCGTACGTAAACCAGTTCATGTCTGATATATCATCCTAACGAGCAAATGAAACTAATTTTGTATAGACTGCCCTGGTGTCGAATGGTCAACGTTCTGACTGAACCTGCGTTCAATTCTCTAATGATAGAATATTTTTCTTTAATTAGGATTATTTCCTACTCTCTGGGAAGTTGAATGGGCCAGTGGGTGTTTAAAACAAGCTTGGAGAAAATATCTTCCTCCTAAGATTCAGCATATAGAAGTATCTAAACTGCAAATGAAAATCATGAGCTGTTTTGAGGAGAAGTGTAAGAGGGAGCCCAGATGTAATCGCGAAGCTCCTTTTCGGCAACCCTGGTTGAAATTATCAAACCACTTTTAATTTAATTCGGATTTGTTCTTAAAGACAAAGCCCCCGACAAACACAGTAGTTACAGGCTGTTGTATAGCTTAAACAGTTTTTAAAACGCTCATAACATTAAGTTTCAATTTTTACTACTACTTCCTCAGAAAAGGTATTTGTCTTAGAGGTTTTGAAAACTCTTTACTGTTATCTACTTTATTAATCATGCGTTTCAGGATTAAACAAATTCATAATACGAGTTTTTCAGAAATGTAAATACTCATATATTTTGAAAATAATATCCTCAATTTTGAAATAATAATCGATTGTGTTTTGTAATCTGTTTATTGTCATAGCTATAATGCTTCATTCTTACACAACTTGTGGACAGATTCTTAGTTTTGTTGTTGCTTGTAATTATTATTAAACTCATACCTCTGATGAATAAACTAAAAGAAATATAGTAGCAACCTATAGTTTATCATCATCACCATCGTCTTCCAACTCGGCCGCTAGAAATTCGCAGATCGTTAGGTGGGGTTCTCACTATTGTCTTTATAATCTGTTTGGTAATACACACTTTGTTACGAAATATCCCTGTTAAAATAAATGAATTAGAAATACATTACATGAAAAGCACAAGTAAACACATCTGAAATTTTAAAATAATTCCAGTAAATCGTCAACGTATGGCTTAAACTCCGTAATTTAGTGCTAATTGCTCGTGTATAGGAATACATGTTCTGTATCTAAAGACTCTAAGATATAGTACAGCGCAACCTCAGTTACCTATACATTTTCAAAGGGAAACGGCTAAAATAACGCATGAATGAGAAAACGTAAAAGCGAATTTTCTTGTGGCACTGCAACTGTTTTATTATATTATTGCTATAGCTAATTACGTTTTATTGAATGCAAGAGGATAATAAATTAAATAGACACATAAATACTTGTGTCATTTCATAAATTGTGGCCAAAATCAGCGGTAAATGATGTAAGCTGATAACAAGAAGAACAGAGCCTCTGATTTGTTTTACCTGTGAGTTTGAATAATAATAATAATAATAATAATAATAATAATAATAATAATCCCATTTGTAAGTTATTAATTTATTATGAGTTAATTATGATGCTCTAAAATATTTATCAAATACGAACAAAGATGCTTTATTAAAATTGAGACTGCAAGCAGCATGAATGCTAGACAGAGGCATACAGGACTACTGAAAGCTTGTGGTAAAGAGCCTTTAACATGTCTTGCCGTGGCTAGGTGCGCGGATGCATTTCGCAGAGGGAGTTCATCAAATACGTGGAGCTGGCAGAACACAATAATTTTATTGGCAAGTGATGATGCGCATGTAAACGGTGTTAGAGCACCACTGGAAGAACACCGTTGCTGGACTTGTTAGACTTGTATTGAACTAGCAAAAGAAGCTGGAATTGCTCGCGGGACGAAGAAGTTAAAGTTGAGGAAAACTGCCCTCGGTAGGTTCCACACAATCTTACAAAAGAGGCAGAGAATGGAAGCAGGAAAACTGCACTTGTTTTTTAAAATTTATTTATTTAATGTCGCTTTAACAACAAGTTCAAATCGCAACTACAATAAGTTTTACAATTCTTCACATAATTAGGTTACAGTAAGAAAGTTCAACACAGAACGCTATGGACGTGAAGGAGAGTGTTTCCTTCGACGTAAGATGAAATTGGGTTCGATGCTACCAACCAAAATTGAAAAGATAATCAAATGAGCGGCCGCACAACGATTCTCCGCGGCCGATAAAGCATGGACAGGATTCATTAAATGTTCACGTGGCCTATGACATGACGGTGTCCTTGTCACTCATTCAGTTTCTGCCGAAATCGTGTGAATGGTACATACTACAGTTGCTTTCTGGAACACTATTTACGACCAGCTGTTGGACACTCCTGCATTCTCATCCTATTCTGCTTCTACCTAGCTGCGGTTAATTTAATTCACTTCGCAGGTGGAACTGGGAAATTCTGGAGCATCCTTCGCACTCTCCAGATATGAGCCCAGGTGATTTTGACCTTTTCGCCGAAATGAAATTATCGCTTAGGGGAGTCGTCCTCCGTGGTGTAGTGGTTACTATGCTAGCCTCTGGTTCCCGAGGTCGCGGGTTCAAACCCGGCGGATGACAATGGATTTTTTCGGGCATAAAAATCCTTAGCATGGCTTCCTTCGGAAGGGAAGAAAACGTGGGCGCTAAGAATGGGACGCTTCGCTTAGGGGAGTTTGCTTTAGAACCTGACAGGTGATTGTAGCAGCAGTAGAGTAGTCTGTTGGAAGATTAGTAGATACAACAAAATACTGTGGATGGCATCGCGACGTCTCCTTGCGGTGTGCAACAATGTGCTCGTTCCAAAAGTTTGTTTGTTTTTAACTCAAATGTTGCCACTAACTTTTCAATAATAATAATAATAATAATAATAATAATAATAATAATAATAATAATAATAATAATAATAATAATAATAATAATAATAATCAGAGTACTGGTGCTAAAAAAAACTACATTTTTCTTTGGGTCTTTGATTTTTCCACACAGGCATAGCAGTAATCACATAGATGCTGTCATTATTTAGGCTTTGCGATGATAGAAATCGTTGTGTAGTTTCTAGAGCACAGTGCGAACACTTTCATTATCTAGGCCTACTTCAACACCGTCATCATCAGTATCTTCAGATACAACCTGAGGAAGAATGACCTTGCTTGATCGTATTGTTAACACGCGTGTAATGCGTTAAAAAGTATGATATTTCGCCCAATATGCCTCTTATTTTGAACTGCGACTGCAAGTATAAAATATACAAAAACTACATATTATATAGGGTGATCCGTTTGAGGTGTAAGAAAAACAAAACGTTATATATAAGAAGATAATGTACGCATCTCTGAGCAGTTTGCTGTAATGTAAGCAGAAAGGATGGAAGTTTACAATGAGTGATGTTTCAGACTTCATACGCATGACATGCTGCATAGTGCAGAGGAGACAAAATGGTGGTCATGACTCAACAGTGCACTCGATGTGTTGTATGGTATGTGAAATGTATCGCATAGACGTGTGGGTTCTCGGTTTCCCAAATAATGCAGTTATGCTTGTTGACTCGGCCACTCAAATGAAATGTGGCTTTGTCTGTGAACATCCAAGCGATCGTCCGCTTCCTAACTCTCACACATCATGCCAGCAAACTAGAGATGAGCTTCGTAATTACGCTGTGTCAGAGCATGCTTTCGCTGAATATGGATGGAAACATCTTAGGGTACTGTCTAACAACCCTCTTAATAGTTGTGTATGGCATATTCCGCTCTGCTAATAAGCGGTGGAGTGACTTCCATGGTCTTCCATCATTTTGTTTCCTGTGCACGATAGTGCTACCATGCCACGCGGATGAACTCTGAAACATTACTCATTGTTAACTTTTATCTGTTCCACTTATTTTACATGTAGACCAGAAAAGTTATATTACTGAGAAAGCGTATGATTGAGCTAAATATTAATGGAACAAAGTTCGGTACCTATGACATTAGCATATATCTGCGAAAAACGGAGAAACGTATAAGTGAGGTTCAGCTGTGTAAACCACATTCTTGAGCTACTTCATTGGACATTAATCAAAGCGCACGTTTAGATCTGTCAAAACTTGAACTGCGCACAGCAAGCAATACTTCAGTAATGGATAATATCTTAAAATTATGTGCTATATATTTTATGTTTTAATGACTTGTGAATTTTTCTGAGGTGCATTTGTCAGACTTAAAGGTTTATTAGGTACCGGCATAAAAGTCCATAGAAGTGAAACGGAGTTTTACATAAGATCCAGGAGTGACGTTTTATTTTTCATGCAAACCCCATAATATCTTACTATTTTAACGAAAAATGTTTTGGTAGGCAAAAAGCAATTATTTTTCCAAAGAAAATAATTATTTTCGGCTGGGGTGTGGTAAATGTACTGAATATTTTTATGTTGCATCCTCGTAAGCTACATAATCATGGAGGACTTTTCTTTCTTGCTTCATCTGTAGCAATTGCTCTGTAGCAATCTGTAGCAAGATGGAGCAAGTAATGCATTGCACAAAAAGAAGGTCCCTATGTCGAGATTTCATTCAAAACACACCTTTAAACGCCAATAAATGCAAGAAAAATTTAGAATAGTTCCTTGCCACTGTGAATAGCGTAATTAAAAAATGAAAAGCTTTAAGCCTAGCGAACTTCAAAATTGCATGGCAAAACTTTTCGGAAAATTCCTGTTACCCCAAATAATAGTTTACAGGGAAAAAGTTTAAGTAAATTGTGTTTTCTAAAAATTGCACTAGTGATTTCGATTAAACCTTTTGGATATCGACTTAAAAGAATAAAATGCACATTTTGCATTTTCTGTGAACAGCCTCTGGATATTTCTTCATTTTTATTGGATTTTATATAATTTTTTATAATTTGGAAACTATAACTCATGCATGAAATCTTCTCACATAAAACTGTATAACTTATTAAAATACTTCATTTATATCAAATAAGCTTTTGCAGTAGTGTCCGTTTTCGAAATGTTTCCTGTTTCATATTTAAGTTTTCCCTGAATTAAACCTACATTGGTCACCATCTATGAACCTTGAACGATTCTCATTTTTCTTCATGCGACCTCATGATAAACGAAAACTCGTTTGCAAATAAACAGCTGACCGTCGTTTCCACATTTCGCTTGAAATCATGGAGGAAAAAGTCTTCGTATAGTCAAATTTGATATTCCGGGCAATTATATTTTATCATGATTGAGGCAAAGTGGGTTGTATATGAATATTGTGACGCAGAGGCTATGATCCAAGGTTATCGGAGATCGGCCGAGCGGTCCGAGTAAACAACGATAACGGCCGCTCGCCAGCGTCAATACGGCGCACTATTGGCAGTTAACTAGAACCACCTAGAAGCTTCTTCTCCCCCCTCCTCCAGAAAGTGTGTCGCAATAGTTCTAGAACGTTCGAGAACCTTGTGGAAAAATTGCACTGACTATATAAGCGAGTGCTCTCGTGGAGTTAGTCAGTGCGAGTCAAGCGTGAGAGTTGTTGAGTCAGTCAGTGAGCGAGCGAGTTAGCGAGTGCGTCTCTGGTGTGACATCAAGAGCGATTCTCTGAGCGAGTTGGTGACGGCTGTTGTGACGTGCAGAAGTGCTGCTACGGAGTGTAGAGTGCTTGTATTCGACTCTCAAATCAAGTGAACCGTCCGGTGTGAACGGGCTACGTCACGAAGGAAGTGAAGTTAGAATTGAAGTAGTTCACCTTGGTGAAGTGATAGTGTGAAAGAGGTGAACTCCCAGTGGAATTGAACTATATAAGAACTTAGAACAGTGGCAGTGAAAACTGAGAGAAATGACAGTTGAAGAAACAGGACAAAGTCACAGTCAGGAGTGGGATATTAAGGCCACGATGGGGACACAAACAATTATTAAATTAAATGAAGAGTGGGAAAACAGAAATGAAGACTGAAATGCAGAAAACGAGATCCAACTCGGCCTTGTCATTGACACTAAGATGTGGGATAAAGGCAACAGTAAAAATGCTGAAAACCCATTACAAAAGAGTTAAAAAGACTCTAAATCTGACATGGAAAAATGACATTAATGGTGTGGAGGGTCAGCAAGAAAAACGGTTAGACGAGCAGGACGAGGGAAAACAAGAGGATGATAGAGGTCGCAATGGACGACTATCTGGAACAGATGACGGAGGGTGCTGCAGTCCTACGCCCAGTCACGGTGCAACCTGCATTGGTTGGAGCGCGGAGATCTTGAGGAGGGAGCAGCTGGAAGATCGAGACATCGGGCCGATCCTGAAGGATAAAGAATCTGGCGTACGACCCGCGTGGGAGGATGTTTCTCCCAGAAGTTCGAGATATGGCTCTCAGACATGGACACGGTGGGATCCCCAGTGGTCAAGAACGATTACCGAAGAGAGCGTGGGAGTTCGTAGCCAGAAGGACTAGGGTAGAACAGCTGATGCTCCCGAAGAAAGCCGTGAAGGAACCCCTCGAGGAAGCCAATGCCAGCACTACCGGGGGGCACCCGGTACGTGAAGATGGGCAAACAGCTCTAAGGAGTGAACTGTGTGACGCAGCGGCTGTGGCCCAAGGTTATCTCGAGGTCGACGTCGAGCGGTCAGTGTAAGCAACGATAACGTCCACTCGCCAGCGTAAATACCGGCGCGCTATCGGAAGATAACTTTAATCTTCTGGAAACTTCTTCTCTCCCTCCTACAGAAAGTGTGTCAAAATAGTTCTAGGCGTTCGAGAACCTTGTGGAAACATTGCAATGACTATATAAGTGAGCGCTCTCGCGGAGTTAGTCAGTGCGAGATGAGTGTGAGAGAGCTGTTGAGTCAGTCACTGTGTAAACGAGCAAGTTATTGAGTGCGTCTCTGATGCGACATCAAGATCGATTCTCCGAGAGAGTTGCTGACGTACAGCGACCGTTACTGTGGAGCACGGATTGTGGAGTTCTTGTAATCGACTCTCCAGTGAAATGACCGCCCGGTGTGAAGAGGCTACGACACGAAGGAAGTGACGTGATGGAGAATTGAACTAGTTTACCTTAGTGAAGTGATAGTGTGAAAGAAGTGAACTCCCAGTGAAACCGAACTAGATAAGAACTTAAAACAGTGACAGTGAGAGAGAGAAGTGACAGTTGAAAAAAGCTTATCAACGTCATTGTATTAATATATAGCTAAATGGGTTGGACGTGGCAAACATTAATTGGGTAACTGCGACAATTTTATGTTAGAAAAACTAATGTTCGTTCTGAAGTTACCCACAAAAGTTTTGCACGTAGCCGAAAATATTTACTGAGGAGTAGCATTCTGAAAAAACTGTTTTTAAACAGCAATTCTAAGGTCATTCACTTTAGAAAGGCGAAGAATGAGGAGATTCCTTAAAATATTTGAAGAAAGGAATGGTCTTTTCACTAGTAAAAAATGTCCATGTAAATTTAATTTAATTTTCAATCTTTTTTCATTCCTCAAGATAGAAAATGTCATACTTTGAAAAGAAAACTCAAAGTTAATACGTGAAGGTATTTGTTAACAATGGTTCTCTATTTTATACGTTAATACTCCTAAATGTGAGGGTTTGAGATATGTTGGCAACCCTGCCCACTCCTCTCGCTGCAGTGTGCGCTGGACTTCAGTCAACTTCAATAAATCGCTGCGTGCTCGGTCTCTTTCCCTCCTGATGGTATCAGGATTGGTTTTCCTTTGAGGAACAGCGGGAGCCACTCAGCTTTGTTTATGAGAGTACGAGAGTTATGAAAACATTAGCAGCATGTCTTCTCGTTAATTTCTGTTGCCCTCTGCCAACTCCAGAGTGTCGCGGCAACTAATTAACTTTTCAGCAGCGTCAAGACAGGTCGCAGGCTCCAGAATTGTGTTTACTGTTTAAATACACCTCCTTCATTAATACTTCTCGTCATGGAGGTGATTGATTACTTCAGAATGAAGCTGCCTCGGAAAGAAACAAATGTTTGTTATCTTTGCCATCATTTTTCGCTTAAAATAATTTGTCCGACTGTTGTTACGACGACAACATGTGAGCAATTACAGAGCAACCGCCCGCTCGACTTATCTATCCGCGCAGATATACGGAAGGCGCTGGTGCAGGGTATCAGAAAGTCCGTAGTAAAAGCTATCTAGAATTAATTTCCAAGTTTTAACATAGAGCACTAAAACGAAAAATTTGAGGCATACAAGTCATTCAAGGGAATACTGGAATTATTTGCTTCCGATTTTCATAGAGTTCTGGGACAAGAATGTTGCGTTTTAGTTCACCTAAAATGCGTGAGTTAATCTTGTATCCTTTGTCTTCTAATGCCTTCTAGATAAAAATCACAGGGTGCCATATTGGAGACCTATGAGCTTATTATTAGCGAGTACTTGTTGACTCCATCATCAAACAAGGTTTTCCTCAAGGACACAGGGCTGCATATGCAGGGGGAGTCCTGCTGGAAAGTAGCGAAACTACGTTATTCCTCGACCAATTGCATAGACACAAAAACCTATAAATACATATTGTATATTGTTTACAAAAAATATTATTCTTTCTATACTCCCATTGTTTGCTCATAGGAGAATTTAGTGCAGTAGGTTAGGTCTTTCAACATTTCAGTATTAACTGTTTGGAGTATTAACGCATCTACATGGGTATGCGGAACCGTATTTCGTTATAGACAAAATGAGGCTGGGATAAGTTCCCCCACCCAAACAATCCATTCAAAATCCAGCCACCAATTTGCTCGTGAATGCAGGATTAGCTGATATTATTAGAACTTTGCAATCGTTCGAAAGAGCCAGTCCACATGACCATGGCTTTTACGTTATGTCGTATGGGTTACTCCGAGTTTGTGTCTGTGTAAATATGTGTGTAAGTGTAAAGCTAAAAATCAAGAAGCCAGAAGAACAACGGCAAAAACAAACAAAACAAAATAGAGCAATAGAAATTGCCGTTTACTGTGAAAGTTACTTAAGAATTTTCCAGAGAATGTTCATTGCTATCAAGTTTCTTCTGTGAGCTATTTTGTCAGGCTACGTCAGAATAAAACGGTATCCCTTTCCGCCTTACTGTGCTCTATCAAATATTCTTAAAAGATATTCATACAGATAATCCACGTCCTATTCTGATCAAGGAGGCACGGAGTAGAGTTGAAAAGAACTTTCAGTCTGAACTTATGGCCTTCAACTACGAATAAGCTGTATTTTTTTCGTCAATGTAAGGCTAAGAAGTTCAAGTTTGTGATCAGATTTATCTAAAAATATCAAGTTTGATCAGGTTTATCAAAGCAAACGCAATAGTTTAAACATCCGTTCAAGATTATAATTTTGCTCGCCAATATCCGAATACTTGCAAGATGGAAATTCTGAACTTAAATACCACCACTTTGCATTTAGGTTCATCTTCCAAAGATGCAATATGAAGATTTTCAAGAAGATCCCTTATCCCAAATAATCGTTTATGCGGAACATTTTTTACTTTCTCTACTACGTATAGTAAGTAGGGGAAGTATTGTATTTCACCCAAAAATTCGATACCGAGATTTCACCGGAAATACATGTTTTGAGACCCCCTGAATCCAAAAACAGCATTTTTGGAAACATGTCCGTGTGTGTGTGTGTGTGTGTGTCTGCCTGTGAACAGCATAACTCAGAAACGAACTTTCGGATAAACACCAAACTTGGTATTTAGGTTCAGTATCTTCCAAGGATGCGACACGAAGGTTTTCCAGAAAATCCCCCCACCCCAGAGTACCCTTTACATGGAAGATTTTTCGAAAATTTTAATTTTCTCAAAAATGGCTCGAACGATTTTGATTAAAATGTCATATATTTAAGATATTCTTATGGCAAATAAAATGTATATCTTGAATTTTCTGGGAATGTCTCCAAAAGTATTCTGTATTGTGAACGACGTTTGCATAACTGGTAAACCATAAGAGATATACAAAATTTTACTACACAAAAAATGTAGATCGCGTTAAAATACACAATTTATGTCATATACATTGTTTTGTTGAGTGAACCATTTTCGAGATATTGCTTGTTATTCCCTTAAATTTTTCAATATTTATTTTCTCAAATGGGAATTCGTTATTCATTTTTTTGTCTTGGATATCAAAGAGTATTAATCTGTGGGAAAGGGAATGGTGCTGCATCTAGCAACCAGCTATTAAGAGATATATATGCTTAAAGGCTACTGTATTTCCAAATTGCCCTTGTAAATATACATTTCCCTAACATCTACAAGAAAATTAGCAATAAGATAGACTCTGCAAATGTTTATCTCGATTAACATGAAGTAGATGGAGAAAAAGCGTTTGTATAAATAGTTTGTACAAGAGTAGAGAAAGTCATGTGAGAGTAACACATAAGATTTTTATTATTTTTGATCTTCTTAAAAATGGCTCTAAAGGTTTTGGTTAACAATTTATGTTTAACTTGATGTAATGGGGAATAATATATTTCTAAGGATGCAACAGGAAGACTTTCAGGAAAATCACTGTCCTAAACCAACCTTTACATCTAACATATTTCGTTAGTTTGATTTTCTCATAAACAATCTAAAGGTTTTAGTTAAAAATTCATGTTTGATATGTTGACATGAGGAGTAATATACATTTTCTATGAACAGCCTGTTTGTTTCTGTAAATAGCCGAATTTTGTATAGCTATGAAATCAATACAAAGCTTATTTAGGAAAAAAGTAGAGCTCACTAAAACATATTCTTTTGTAGATTAGCCAATTACGAGGTGTTTCTTGTTGTTGTTCGAATTTTCTAGTACTTAAATCTACACACTTTATAAATATGCCTGTTCTCTTGTTTCTCATTTGGTCATGCAAAGTGTATTTAAAATATCAAGCCCAGCATACACGTAGTGAGATTTTTTTAAACATTTGACGCTATTCGTTCTGATTGAGTCTATTTGGCCCTTGTTCTGATTTGACTTTTGTATTAGCGCCTTGTATGCTTCTTTGTAACCGTAACAAAATGTGTACTGAAACCATTTCGAAAAACATTTATCATGATTAACAGGAAACTTTTTCAACGAATAAACCTCACAGTAGATAAGCAAGTAAATTAAAGTGATTAGAGAAAGTCTTATGATTTTTACCATATTTTCTTTTATTTATCATTGGTAACAACGATCGACTTGTGATATAAACACTTTTGTTATCACATGTACGCGTAACCTAGTCCACTTTGCTTAATTTGAAAGCAATTCTAGACAAATATTTACCTTTATCAATGTAATGTAGATAGAAGCATCAATATATCAGGTGTACTTGTGAATTTATGAGAAGACATAGTTGTGTGAATGTTAAACATAATATTTTAACTGCTTTGCTTGCTCTTTGGACCTCTAAACTCATTTGGGGGGGGATTTGACTTCAGAAACAATTGGTGATGTTATACAAACTGTTGGTTATTATTGGATTTTATTAATTTTACATTGCAATAACACTTCATTCACCGCCACATTCATACTTTCCAGACTGAGGGATGTGTGACATGTACATGACTTCATCTACCCATTATTACACGATGATTCTTAAAAGATATATTTCCCTATATAAGACTTGCTAATCGAAATAAATGTTTGGAGGAATTGTTTCACTACACATTTCGTTTAAGGTACAGAGGCTGAAAGCGATAGTCAAATCTTTATAAAGTGGGCCGATATATGGCAGCTTCGAAATTCCGTTATCTTCACCCTAAATGACTCCTTTTATCATTTGCATAATGGTAAACCATAAGTGATAGACACAACTTATACTCAAAAGAACAAAAAAATCCGAAGTTACGTTCACATGATTTTCTTTACTCTCTATCGTTTATTGCTGTTATACAAATATTCTGACGAACGTTTATTTTTCTATCTACTTAATTTTAATTGAAATAAACCATTGGAGAAACAGCTACGTTACGCATTTCGTTATATATACAAAGGGAACAGCAACAGTCAAATGTTTAAGAACTGGACCCTATATGCCAGCCTTAAATTCCATACATTTTCCATGCAATCGTGAGAAACAACCGAATCTCAACAGGACTTTAAAATAATGATAAAGTGTTGAGAAGTTCGAACCATTAATAAAGGACAACTCAGAACAAAGGATAACAATATAACTTTACATACAAAATTTTTCTACATTTTTGATTTTCTAAAAATGGCTTTAATGATTTTGATTAAAATACTATATTAACCATATTTGCATTACAAATAAAATGCACATCTTGAAATTTCTGGGAATAGCTTGTGAAGTCCGCTTCATTTGGAAGAAGTCGTGTATAATCTCATATAACTAGTAAACGTTAAGCGATAGTCGAAAACATACTACATAAAAATGTTGATCTCTTTAAAACACATAATTTATTTCAAATACATATTTTGTGGCATCAGACACTTCCGAGATATCCGTTTTTAATACTTGGCTTTGCTCAATACTTTGTCATCGACTTTCAGGTGTTTCTCGCGATTGCATGGTACGGAATTTAGGGTCGGTATATAGCGACAAGTTCTTAAACATTTGACTATCGCTGTTTTCATTGCAGCTATAATGAAATGTGTAAGAAGCTATTTCTGCAACGTTTATTTAGATTAAAATGAAGTAAATAGAAAAATAAGCTTAAGTAAGAATAGATTGTATAGCACTAATAAACGATAGAGAAGGTCATGTGAATGTATCACATTAGATTTTGTTGTTCTTTTGAGTATAAGTTGTATCTATCACTTATGGTTTACCGTTATACAAATGATAAACGGAATCATTTAGAGTGAAGAACACTTTACAGGCCATTCGCAGAAAATTCGAGATTTACATTTTATTTTTCAAGCAAATATCTTAAACATATGGTATTTCAAACAAGAGAAAATAATGGAGAAAATAAAAAATAATGAAAGTTTTTATGTAAAGGGCAGTCTGGGATGAAATGATTATCTTGAAAATCTTCATGTTGCACCCTTGGAATATGCTGAACTTTGATATTTATCCCACATTTCGTTTTTGGGTTATGTTGCTGTTTGGGTTGCAGAGTCCTCAACGCGTGTATTTTTGGTGAAATCTCGATATCGAATTTTTGGATGGGATGCAATACTTCCTCTATTTATTATAGATAAGCTGTAAAGAATGTAAAAATGTACTTGGAACGTATGAGATAGAAGCTGACCGCAGATGTAGTCAAGTGTGTTATTATATCAGCAGGACTAGATAAGCAAGTTTAACTGCTCCCGCTGACAATAATTCACTAGCAGAATAACGACAAGCACGAGCGTTACCTAGTTTATTACTCCATATAACATTGCACGCTTGATTAGAAGCTACGTCTTAATCACTTTGTGACGTAGCCTCCTGGCATTTCACAACACCTGCATCACGTCCCAGCTTTGTGCTCTTTCCAACACAATAGATGCGATGAAGAATAAAGGAAGGAGGTCACTGATATCTCTTATCGACAGTGACGGCTGCTGCATAAGAACACAAGAGCACATGAACACCCTAAATTTTGACACTTGCGGGTTTATTGCTTTTTGATACTATTAAATATAAAGTATATGCGGTAATTTAAAATCTATGACATTTATACTACCGCACTACTCCTGTAAACTCGTTGAAACATATGGCAACAGGGTCCCTAGCACATTTTGACTTGTGCACGTTTTGAGGAGCTTCGGCGCATGCGCAACTGGTATGACGTAATGACCTTATGGTGCCAAATACGTACGCGTCGTGCACACTTGGAGAAGGGCACTAGCGCGCGAAGTTTTACCTGCATTCTGTTTCCACTATCGTACAGTTTTACGTCACTGCCAGCAGGTGGTACACTACGGCAGAATTTGGAGTTCGGGTAATGTGCACAAGCGCGGAAACTTCTCCCGGTTTCTGCATACCATCCATAATCTCAGCTACAATTTGATTTACACATTACTTAGTTCTTGCCCTACGGTGGAACTTAAATAACATGAGACTTCTGACACTTCTTGGAGGGATATGTTTCCGTGGCAACGTCCCCTCCGCTGTTGCCAGTAAGACAGTAAGGTGCCTTCTTTACCTTCGCCTACAAGCTGAACTTTGAGGGGTAACATGTTGCTATGTTGCCGCGGTTTACTACTTCTCACTAGTATTTCGTCCTAGGGAGCAGTTTTCTATTCGGCGCGCTGCTAAACAGCTGACTGCTCTAATACAACGCGGCAACTAGATCTCCCACTTCTCCGCTTAGAATGAAATGTCATGAGTCCCAGGTTGTTTAAATGGCGCTGTAGCACGGTGTACTTAATTATGTAGGCAACAAAAAATATCCACAAAACAACCCTTTCTTTCATCAGACAAGTTATGTATTATTATTATTATTATTATTATTAGTATTATTATTATTGGGCGCAGCTGCAGTTATATCAATTTGTTCATAATCACAACCACTATGGAGCAGATACTAATTTGGTGAACACACAAAATGTATATCTACTCACGAGCCGTGCTGGTTATCGATATAGGTTATATATTAGCATATTTATATAACGTTATATATCTGCACTCAACTTTTTGGGAATGTCAGAGAACCACATGCGTAAGGGCTGTGGAACTATTTTGGGTGCTGTGTTTTAGAGTGAGGCAAGAATGTTACGTGAAATAAGTTGCATAGGAATCAAACTAGGATGTTAGTAAAATAGATTTGCTTCCCAGCTAAGTATGACGTAGAAGCAAAGTAATTTCTTATTGTTACATTCATATGACTTTCTCTTCCCACTGTTCTACAAATTATTCTTACAAAAAGTTTATTACTTTCTCTACTACGTATAGTAAGTAGGGGAAGTATTGTATTCCACCCAATAATTCGATACCGAGATTTCACCGGAAATATATGTTTTGAGACCCCCTGAATCCAAAAAAAGCATTTTTGGAAACATTTCCGTGTGTGTGTCTGTCTGTCTGTGTGTCTGTGTGTCTGTCTGTGAACAGCATAGCTCAGAAACGAGCAGTCGGATAAACACCAAACTTGGTATTTAGGTTCAGTATCTTCCAGAGATGCGACACGAAGGTTTTCAAGAAAATCCCCCACCCCAGATTACCCTTTACATGGAACATTTTTCGAAAAATTTATTTTTCTCAAAAATGGCTCTAACGATTTTGATTAAAATATCATATGTTTAAGATATTTTCATGACAAATAAAATGTATGTCTTAAATTTCCTGGGAATGTCTCCAAAAGTATTCTTCATTGTGAACGACTTTTGCATAACTGGTAAACCATAAGAGATAGACAAAATTTTACTACACAAAAATGTAGATCGCGTTAAAATACACAATTTATGTCATACCTATAGGTACATTTTTTTTGAGTGAACCATTTTCGAGATATTGCTTGTTATTCCCTTAAATTTTTCAATATTTATTTTCTCAAATGGTAATTCGTTATTCATTTTTTTTTGTCTTGTATATGCAAAGAGTATTAATCTGTGGCAAAGGGAATGGTGCTGCACCTAGCAACCAGCTATTAAGAGATATGTATATGCTTAAAGGCTATATATATTTCCCTTACGTCTACAAGAAACTTAGCAATAAGATAGAGTCTGCAAATGTTTATCTCGATTAACATGAAGTAGATGGAGAACAATCGTTTGTAAAAATGGTTTGTACAAGAGTAGAGAAAGTCATGTGAGTGTAACACATCAGATTTTTTTCCTAAGTTTGGTGATCTCATGGTGGCTACTAGCAAAAGGTATGGAGATGCATTTACATTATACGCGGAGTGTTTTGCTTTGGAAACTCGAACCATCATAATATGCATTTATCCGTGAATGCTTATTTTATGACGGAGTGTTTACTAATGGTCTTTATGTTTCTGAGAGAGTGGTTGCATACAGCTGTGTTATAGAACACACACATTTAAGCAGGCAGCTATTTACAGCTCATCAGCTATTGTGATTGCGTGGCTGCTTCAACGTAATGGTTTTCACTATTTCAATCGAGCTTACTGTAGATAACAGAAATGAAGCAAACATCAGCATTGTGATCATGCGCGCGGCATACCTGCGTCTCCTGTCCCGGGACCTGAGTGGAGCCTGAGACGGACCGTCGGAACAATAGCCAGCACGGAAACAATAAAACAATAGCGAGTGTGAAATAAGAAGTCGCTTACTGGTTCCGGAAATTTCGTGTCGGCAAGTTATAGTAGGTTATTGTTCTAGAAAGTTCCGCTTTTTTGCGGAACCTATATAGGGGGTCGCTCTGATATGTGTCGAGCGTTGTGTTCAGTTGAGTTGAGTTCTGTTAGAAGTGACGAAGTGAAAGGTGGACACTGCAAATTCGATACCGAGATTTCACCGGAAATATGTTTTGAGACCCCCTGAATCCAAAAAAAAAGCATTTTTGGAAACATGTCCGTGTGTGTGTCTGTGAACAGCATTACTCAGAAACGAACAGTCGGATAAACACCAAACTTGGTAATTAGCTTCAGTATCTTCCAGAGATGCGACACGAAGGTTTTCAAGAAAATCCGCCAACCCAGATTACCCTTTACATGGAACATTTTTCGAACATTTTAATTTTCTCAAAAGTGGCTATAAAGACTTTGATTAAAATATCATATGTTTAATATATTTTCATGACAAATAAAACGTATATCTCGAATGTTCTGGGAATGTCTCCAAAAGTATTCTTCATTGTGAAAGATTTTTGCATAACTGGTAAACCATAAGAGATAGACAAAATTTTACTACACAAAAAATGTGGATCGCGTTAAAATACTCAATTTATGTCATATACATTTTTTTTTGAGTGAACCATTTTCGAGATATTGCTTAATATTCCCTTAAATTTTTCAACACTTATTTTCTCAAATGTGAATCCGTTATTCATTTTTTTTGGTTTAGAAGGTGGGTTGCTATATGCTGCATTTGAAATTCTAAAACCTGGAAAAAACCTCAGTCAGCAAGATTTCAAACCGCTCACGAGTGCATGCCTTAACGACCTCGGCCACCCGTGTTGGTATGTGCTGTAGTTTACTAGTTATACCTACAAGAGTATATAAAATTCATTCAGAATGAAGAGGATTCGCTGGTCATTCGCAGAAAATTCAAGATACTAACACACCGTATTTGTAGTACAAATTGGTGTCTTAAATATATGACATTTCAATCAAAAGCGTTAGAGCCGTTTTGGAAAAATAAAAAATAACAATTTGTTTAATTTAAGGGTTATTTGGGAGTAGAAACCCTTCCTGTCGCATTCTTGGAAGCTGCGAACCTAATACGAAGATTGGTATTCATCTGACTTCCCGCTCCCTCTCCCTCTTTCTCACACACCTCTACAGCTTTCTATACAAATGTTTATTCAGTGGACCTTAAAACATGTATATTGGGTGTAGTGCAACAAATCCTGTATCTATTATAGGCAAGAGTTAGAGAAAATAAAATTCTGGTTGCTCTACCCATTTCAAATTTGCACGCATGTCTTACATATGTATTATATTAATAAAAAGTTATTTTATTGACGTCACGTTAACGATAAATCTATGCACAGAAATTACTTTTGTTTTAGGGATCACTGTACCTAAATCAGTGCATACTACATATAAAATACACACAGCCAAAAAGAAAAAAAAATTACAACATTAACATGCAAAGTAATTTTTCCTGCTATACGCATTAAAATCATTTTACTTAGCTTTATGCCGTGGCAACCTTTCATATAAGTATTTATAGTAGTACCTGAAGCAGCCCAGTTCCTTTTACACAACAAGCGCAAACAGCATTAAAATGTATAATAAGAATCACAGACAAATAAATTGAAATAGCTGGTGTGATACATTCACATGACTTTATCCTCTGTCGTTTATAAGTGGGTATACAAACTATTCTTGCTAAATGTTACTTTTCTGTTTAGTACATTTTAATTCAAATACACCTTGCAGAAATAGCTACATTACACATTTCGTTATAGATGTAAAGAGAACAGCGATGGTCAAATGTTTAATAACTGGACGCTATACGCATAAGCTGGCCTTAAAAATTCCACACTGTTTCCATGCAATCACGAGAAACAATTGAATGTTGACAGCACTTTAATAAAATGACCAAATAACGAACAATTCGAACCATTGATAATAGATATCTCAAAAATGGCTTATGCCACAAAGAAAGTTATTTTAAGTAAATTGTATGTTTAAAAGAGATCTAAATTTTTGGTGTAGTACGTCTTCATCAATCGCTTAACATTTACCAGTTATACAAGATTATACAAAATTCCTTCCGAATGAAGACTTCACAGGTTAGGTACTCCCAGAAGATTCAAGATATGTTTTATTTGTCATATAAGTATATTTAATATATCATATTTTAATCAAAATCATTAGAGTATTTTTTGAAAATCAAAATTTTCGAAAAATGTTCCATGTAAAGGGTAGTTGGGGTGGGGGAATTTCTGAAAACTTTCGTGTTGCATCCTTGGAAGATATTGAACTTAAATACCAAGTCTGGCACTTATCGGACTCTTCATTTTTGAATTATGCTGTTCACAACCAGACAGACAGAACACACACACACACACACACACATACACACACACATACACACACACACACACATCCAAACACCACAAACACACGGACCTTTTCCTAATAACGGTTTTTAGGGGGTTAAGGGGACCTCAAAACATGTATTTCCGATGAAATTTTGGTATCGAATTTCTGGTTGGAATGCAATACCTTCTCTACCTACTAGGTACGTGGTACAGAAAGTAAAAATCGGAGCAACGAGGTCTTGCGAAAGAGAAGAAAATAAATCGCACACTTTCAAGGAGGTATCTTCTGTTAGGAAACGCACTTGCGAAAATTTGATCATACAGCATGAAATATTTCGAAAATGTCCAACGCTACGAAAAGTGCACATATAAAATGAACTCTGCATATTTGAAGTAATACTTTTTGTATCTTCAATCCAATTATAAAAATTCAATAAAAATGAAGAGAGCTTCACAAACTGCTCACACAAAATTCAAGACATGCATTTTATTCCTCACGCCAAAGTTTGAGCCATCGTATCTTGATTAAAGCCGATTTTGAAGAAATAAAAATACTGAAAACTTTCACGTGTAAAGACCAATTTGTGTTGGGGCAGGTTTATTGAAAATATTCGCGATATAAGTATGATATTGACGTTATGTGTAGTTGAAACCAGTTCATCCTTTTAAAAATTCAGGAAAAACTGAACAAATTAAAACATGAGGGTTTACAGGAAAAGTTTTGTGAATCAGTTCAAAATATTTATGGCCCAGATATTGAATATCTGGAAGCCTAGGTGAGTCCTTTTAATGTTTTTAAGAATTCCACTGCTTGCTTCAAGTGGATGGATTTAAGAGAAAATGTGTTGGCTTCCATGTACTTTGTGAAAAATACGAGTGTTGAAATAGATTATATAAAGGCCTTTGATGAGTTTTGCAATCTGAAAATATATGTTGAGAATGAAAAGAATGAAGGGAGTCTAAAAACAAAGGACATGTCCTCAACAGATTTGATAAAATTACTTTCAGCAGTTAGGGAGTGTTGAAGTTCACTCAGATTTACATAAACTGACTCAGCTTAATCTAGCGATTTCAGTCCAGAATACAAATATTGACAGAATATTCCCTTTAATATACCTAGAGCCAGTTGAAATAAATCGTTTCTCAGCTGACTGTATTAGGAATATTATATTTTTGCACAATTGTGTTTCTACGTTTTCCGATGTTGTTTACACAGAAGGAAATTTAGAATTCCAGCAATGAATAATTCGTTTCCAAGGAAACCCATATTTACTAACATAAATTTGGTGGCTGTAATGGCATACTGTATACACTAGGGGGGAAGTCTTAACTTACTATGTTTTAATATTCAGTAATAACATATTACTATGAATTACACACTTCGAACAGAACCTATTTCTTGTAGGCTTCCGCTGCCAGTGTCGTTCATGTGGCTATTTTCTGGTTGCCGCTGCGTCATTGTTCCTCTCTCCAACGTTTCGACCTCTTGTCCAGATCGTCTTCAGGGGTGCATTGTGTCGCATGCTGCGGATTGTCACCGTTCTTATACTAGACGACCCGAGAAATTCCACTTGCCCATTTGCCCGTATGAACCACGAATCGATGATGCGACACCTTCCCTTCTCTGTTTATTGCATTTGGACAGTGTTTCAGCAATTAAGCTTATACTGCATAGGTATTTGTATAATGAAAGGTCTTGTTTAATGTTGAAGTCCTAGTTTGTATAATTTAAGATATTCTCGGCTCCAAGAATGTCATCTGGTAGTTCTACTCTGATAGATCCCAGAAGTTATTTGAAGTCATTACAGTAGTCTAAATGCTTTCATACATCATCGCCATTATCCTACTTTGCTTTTCATTAAAAAAGGTGAAAGCCATTTTTTTCAAGCCGTTAGCTCACATTTATGACTAGAATTTTCCTTTCCGAAATTTATTTAAATTTACGTATGTTAAGTCTGTTCAAGTTACGTGATCTGTTGCGACTAGCTGCTCAATTTAGGTGCTTTATCTCAGAATACAACAAAGGGTAAATGACAATACCGCATGAAGGACTAACAGAAGAGCATTAACAACACAGAAGTATAATTCTGTTTTAAGGACACATTAAGGTCCCTTATACAGGTGCGAGCATTTATTGCAAGTGCGGAAAACTATACCAACTTCCTTGCATTCGTTTACAAAGGAATGTTTTGAGTTCAAACACAAGCTTTTTAAGAGTTTACACATGGGCACATGCAGCAAAGTTAACGAAAACTACAGAGCATTCCATTCGGTTAATAATTCTTTGAAATATTTATGTCAAGTTTGGACATCCTTTAATCAATACATGACTATAAAACGCTATTGTAATATCATCCATTTGCTGCCAAGGTTGCAAGTAAAATCGCTGCCTTCTGTGTACGCTGCAGTTTGCAAGAATCCATTCATTTGAATCCTTCATAGTATAAATTTAAATGACAAAGGGTATTTGTCGCCACTCAGCTGTTTAACTTAAACCAGGTTCAATTTTCTATTTAAAATTTGTATATTTTCAAAATATATTACCGTTCAAAAAGTATTATACAATACGCAATTTTAAGAATATTGGTTAGGTTGAGGAAAAAAAATTGAGTTTTATTTATGGACACTCTTTAACTGCTGTGGTCCTCAGCGTCCCATTCTATTGGGCGTGAAAGAACAGTAATTTTGCTCAGAGGTCTCTTTATCAAGCTTGAGGTTCTTTTATGTGCTGTAAATCTATGACATGGGACCACCAGCTTTACTTCCCTTCCGAAGGAAGCTATGCTAAGGATTTTTACGCCCGAAAAAAATCCATCGCCCTCCGCCGGGTTTGAACCCGTAACCTTGGGAACTGGAGGCTAGCATGGTAACCACTCACCTCGGAGGAGGACAATATTGGTTAGGGGAGACCCGCTTCATTGCTATTTTAAATATTTTCCTCGGTTATTTAAAATTTAACTTCCCATTCCATATTGATACATATGTTATGCAGGATGTCGATTTTTGCAATATGCAAGGAGATTGTGTAATCATAGAAAATGGTCCTTTTCAAATGTTTACAGATGGCCCAATGTAAGAGACATCAACAGACTTACAAAACGGAATATTTAGCAAGCGGTAGATACCAGTAATAAATGATGTGACATAAATTGTATAATTTAATGATCTAATATTCTTTTTTTTTTGTGGTTTACTCGGTGATTTTCCATTTATGCGGAAGTCGATATTCACATTCAATATGTACATTTTATTTGTCTAGCCAAAATCATCCATTTGGCATTTTAAAGAAAATTGCTTGAGTCACTTTCATGATGGGAAGAATTCCATGGAAGTTTTTGCCTTGCACGTTTCCTTTAAATGTGTCTGACTATACTATATATTACACATTCTTTTTTTTAATTTCTTTGTTTTTAGATAGAAATACAAATTTTAAATTGAGTTTTATTTATGGACACTCTTTAACTACTATGGTTCTTAGCGTCCCATTCCATACTGGGCGTGAAAGACCGTTAGTTTTGCTCAGAGGCCTCTTTATCAGACTTGAGGTTCTTTTACGTGCCGTAAATCTACGACACAGGACCACCGGCTTTACTTCCCTTCCGAAGGAAGCCATGCTAAGGATTTTTACGCCCGAAAAAATCCATCGCCCTCCCCCGGGTTTGAACCCGCGACCTTGGGAACTAGAGGCTAGCACGGTACCACTAGTCCATGGAGGACGACACTTTTTTTTTTTTAGATAGAACTTTCTTATGTATGTTTATTGGAAAGATCAAATCAAAATGTTTGATAGAATTCAATTATGTTTCAAGCCAATCTCAGAGCCAATTTTCGCTATAATTATTCATATATTATCTTATACATAATATCTTGATCCTACCGTTTGCTTTGAGCCCCACTGCGAACGGCCTGAGGGGATGGACGCAGAAAAAAGGCAATTTATGAACCCATCATTTCCCATTACAACGTAAAATACAGCCTCAAACAAATATCGGTCACTGGATTACCTAATGATAGGAGCTAGAGGAATAATACCCAAAAGATTACACTAGTTTTGGATAGATTATGGTCTGGATAAACGCGTACTATATACAATTATTGCAATCATGGGGATCACTGGATTAATTCTTATATTCAGAAATTATTTGTGTTCATTCCATTGATACTTAGAAAATTCATTCAAATTGTTATATAAGTTTTTTTAACTGCATTCAGTTAACGGTATTTGATTGATTTTCTATACTTAGTCTTACAATTTATTTTTATCACTGTAAATATTAAATAAAAACTGTCTACATGGCAGGCCTCAAATGAGATTATTTTAAACAAACAAAACAAATAAAATAAGCGGCAGCTCAACAATATTGATCCTGAAAACCGCGCTCGAAAACAAAAACCTTTTCTTTTGGAAGCGTTTAACGCCCCTTTCATAAACCTGAGTCTACAAAGATGCGGAATTACATTAAAAAGAGCCGTGTCCTTAGAGCTGAGAGTCACAGTAAACTGGTCTAATGAAGAAGAGGAAAATTCCCCGAAGAAAACCACATCCAGGCAGTCGCCCCAACAGGGATTCAAACTCGAACCCACTGGATTAGATGGTACTTCCACACTCGGATGTGAGAGAAAGTAAATGAGATAGAAGGTTTGTGCTTTCAGAGTATACTGCACACTCAAAGTACGGATAAATGAAACCTCAAGGTAATATTATTATTTTGCATTTTCCTCTAACAATGTCATTTCCTCCCGTTGTATTCATATTTAAAATGTTTAATAGCATCTAATAGTACAAAATATTTTGGGAAAGCATAATTCAAATCGACTAATACTATTTGCATCTCAAATAAATAGATCTATTGCATGAATACTGAAGTGATAAGAGCCGCCCGAAGAATAGGAATAATAAATAATACATCATAATAAGTATATTAATAAGCATCTAATCAAAATAAGAAGGAGGGGAATACCAATATGAGGGAAGAATAAAAGAGAACATTAAGAATTAGAAAAGGGGGAAATAAAATCATAACGAGAGAAATAAAGTAAAGATTAGATATTAATTAATAATCAGAAAGTGAAATAAAATGTAGAAAACGTGTATTTGAGAACGAAGAGACTTGGCGAAAACCGTGAAAGGCTGAAAATTTAGGAAAGTACAGGAAGAAAGACATTAGTAAGCGATAAGTCACAATAGGAAATGAGTAGAGCTCTCAGGATGCGAAGACAACGGGCCGGAAACCGAATTCAGTCAAGCACACAGAAAATTCACTCTACGAACATAAGTTGTTAATGGGAGACGCGGACGATGCTCGGACGACGAAATTAAGAACCAATGGAAGACGAGGAAAAATTCAGTGAGATAACCAATAAAAGTTAATAAACGTCACGTGCATAGCAAAGACATAGATCGAAACTAGAAAAGAGGCGTGAAATAGAAAATTATACATGACAGAGAGCAACTATCAGACGTGTGTAAGATGCATCACTGTGTGTCGAACCGTACGGTAGAGAAGTTGACTTTGCGTCAGAACGTAGGGGAGAGAAGATGAATACTTTGTGTCGAACCGTAGGGTAGAGAAGTTGACTTTGCGTAGAACGTAGGGGAGAGAAGATGAATACTTTGTGTCGAACCGTAGGGTAGAGAAGGTTACTCCGTGTTGTGCAGTGAGGGAGACTAAGTTAGATGTAGGAATTCAAAGTATTTTATATTGGAGAGGGAAACAGTGCAGATGTCTACGAGTATTTATTTATGTATGGGAAAAATTAGTTTAAAGCAAACGTGAGTAAAAGGGTAGCTAGAACATGATTAAAGTAACATTGTAACGTCTTTAACTACGAAAAGTACTTAAGAAGGGTAAAGCACGTAAACAATAGCAGAGGATAACAGGAGAAATCGCGTCTTGTGTGAAAGCGTATTCGGACGAGTACAACAGTGTGGATCTTCAATAAACGGGCCATCTGAGAGGAGAAAAGTGAGCTTCATTTCATCTCCCATCCACACTCCCTGAGGTAAGAGTTCCAGAATCCATATTCCTCTACCTGAGTAGCCGGCAGCATGATCAATCCTCCCAAATTACCAAACTTACACCAAGAACCGATCATTACACCTTTTTCCTTTTTTAAACCCCGCTACAATACATAATTTTACCCCAGCAGAACACACTTATAATGAATCATGCAATGTTTGTATTTCTGGCATGTTAATTATTTTAAGCATTTGCTTTGTTAATGGAAAAAAAGCAATGAAGCTACATAACGTGAAAAAAACTGATGTGTAACGCTCACACAACTTTGTTTAAGAACTGCAAATTGAGTGCAACCTTTAATACACCATTCTTATAAAAAGAGATTTCTTCCTTCCGCATAATTTTGTAATTTATACGATTTTGCTTAGGAATAATTTCAAATTAAACACTTAGTTACATGCAAATTCTGCTGTTTGATATCACAAACCAGCTCATGTGAATGAAAAGAGAAACGTAAAGTTTTTAACGTATTGCAACAGATGACGTACTTCAACATGAGAAAAATTATATAAAATTAAGTTAGAATGAAGAGCATTTCACATGCAATTTGTAGAAAATTTATTCTTTAGTTGAACATGTCAAATGTATATATATTTTAAACAAATCCATCAGAGCAATGTTTGAGAAGATTAACATTTTTCCATATGCAAGTGATTGGCTAGACGATTCCTTGAAAATCTTCCCTGGAATCCTCAACGGTGTCTGACTAAAGCTGAAATGTGGTATTTAACCTACATTTAGTTTTTCAGTTATGGTATTTCTTCTCTCTCTCTCTCTCTCTCTCTCTCTCTCTCTCGCCCACCCATCTCCATACACATATACATTTTTTTATTTGGGGGGAGTACAGCGGACCTTCAAATATATACCTACTTCCAAAACAATCTGGATATCGAGTTTTTGGAGGAATATTATATATTTTCCTCTACCTATATTAGAGAAACTAAAGATTGTATTCTCGGACCTTATATTATCCTTGTCTTCTTTAAACTACCGAAGTTATTGTCTAAGACCATGACTAGTAACCATCAAATGTCTGGTGAGAGATTTTTGTATGGGAATGACTGACACCACTAATTTTATGATGAACTGAGATGCTGAGAAGAAACATTGGGTGAAATTTTATGATGAAGTTTGAAGAAGTAATTATGTTTACGTAATTTATTTACATAATTTATTAGCCTCACGCTTTGGAAGCCAACTTGAAGTATTGTTCTTCAACTGTTGTAGTTTATTGTTGTTGTTTACGTTGTTTATTTATTTATTTCCGCACTTGAAAAACCAATTTGAAAAAGTGTTCTGTTGTTGAAGTTTGCACCACGCTTTGGGCGTTAATTTGAAGAAGATTGTTTGTTACGTAATATGCTGCTACGTATGAGAAGCCGATTTGAAGATGTATTTTTGTTGTTAAGCTCCAAGTTTAAAATATATATATATATATATATATATATATATATATATATATATATATTTACTTTGCTATTAAACTGCTTCTATAGATAGTATTTATGTTTATGTTTGCCTCGGCTGCGTCAGTAATGTTTGTAGAGACACGTTTCTCTTAATCAGGGCGTGGTGCGACAAGAATGTAGGCTTACGCAGATTTTAAGTTTAAATTCACTTATTTTTATTAATCCTTGACACAAATTAAATAGCACTACACTGATATTAAGAGCTGTGAGATTCTTTAATTTAATACTTGCACTTTGTTAACGCGTATGCTTAATTTTCGTTTCACACGAATACGTAATATTTCTTTAGAGAACACATCTTCCATCTGGTCACTACCAAGGTCTGCAGGCAACTGAACATATTTCAACCATCAAAACCCGTAAGCTCCTGTATTTCAAGTCTCTGATTGGCTAATCCTAGTCCAATAGAATAGCTGCATTTAATTAAAGATTTTTCTGGCTGTTGATTGGCTAATTTTAAACTGTCACAAAATTTACATTATCGTTGCTCTAATCATGACTAGTAAAATTCAAACTCTCAAACTCATTATTGCCTCAAGGTTACCTCATTGTTAGCAACGTTAAACTTATTATTCACACAGCTCTTACATTATTAAAGTATGTAATGTATTCACATAACATTATTAAACATGCTTACAATAATATAAGCATTTGAAATGACTGTTACATGCATTTTAAAAAATTATTATATACATATTGCTTCAAGACGGGCTGTTATTGAATTTACATATTATATAGTTTAATTGAAATTATTCAAGTGTTAAAAATACTGCCTCAAGTTCGTTATCTGCATGTTGTGATAACACAAGAATATCTCATTGGAGAAAATAAGCTTACGATGTCATCAGTAAGTACAGCAAATAATGCATTACTCAAACTGCAATTAAATTCTAATGACATTTTGAAACGTCTAACACTAGTTTACTGCAAAACGAGTTCTTGTAACTCGCCTGCGTTTTGTTCTCAGCTCCTAAATTCATATTATAACCATGCTCTAAAATGTTTCGGAATGCTCGAACTCAGGTTCATCCCTAGAGACATAATTGCTCATCTCTGGCCTCTTTCTCAGTTGGATATTTATAAACATACATTTTCAATCAAATGTGGAGAATATTGAAAATGAAAACAAATTAACCACATTATCTTATTATTTTCCTTTCTAACTTCCTGCTTCCTTCAAATTGTTAATTATATGATATATAACTTCTTTCATGCAACTGGAATGAATTATTGATGTTATTGACTCGGAAATTAGTATTTAGCGTGGTCATAGCGATGCGTGATCCCCAAGATAATTCTTGAAAGATGGTACTGGCATCCCTAAACCAGCGTACTATCACTAATTAGTACAGCTTCATCTCATTTTATGAAACAGGAAACGGAGCATTAGGAAAACAAGTCGTATTTCGTAACCCAGAACCTGACCCCAAGATAGTGGGAACCATATAAAGAGCAAAACAACCGTCTGTAGATGCCTGCTACTACAGATAAAATCACGACGCATTATGAAGTGTCGCTTCTTTAGGCAGTTCAGAGAAATATAAGTCTGTAGGTGCTATATTCCTATCTCAATATGATGTCAAATAAGCCCTAGAGTTAAGTTTTAGATGCATTCCTTTTGACAGAAACTAGACCATGGTGCTGTTCTGTAAAGAGAGCAGGCATATGGAGTGTAGTTTGCATTTGATTTTTAAGCCTGCTTCACTCGAATGTTTATTACTTTTACTGCCTACCTACGGTAGATAGAGGAAGTATTGTATTCCTTCCAAAAATTATAAATTGGGATTTCTCCCTGAGCCAAAAAAGTACTTTTGAAAAAGGCCGCGTTAAGTTCATATCTCGGTTACACACATTTGAGGATACAATGCGGAAATTCTTAAGAAAATTCCCTAAAGCCAAAGAAACTTTGTTTGGAAAAATGTCCATTACGTCATATTTGCTTAAATGATTTACGATTTTCATTAAAATCTTAAAATGGCCCAAGGTTATCGGGAGGACGGCTCCGAGCGGTCCGAATAAACAGCGATGACACCGCTTGCCAGTGCAAACACCGGACGCGCCATCGGGAGATAACTAGAACTTTCTGGAAGCTTTATCTCCCCCCTCCTCCAGAAAGTGTGTCGAAATAGTTCTAGAATGTTCGAGAACCTTCTATGGAAGACTCCATGGCTATATAGGCAAGCGAGCGCTCTTGCGGACATTTAGTGCGTGTCGAGTTACGAGTCGAGTACGACAGAGAGAAGTTGAGTCAGTCAGTGTGCGAGCGAGTTAGCGACTGCGTTTCTGGTGCGATATCAAGAGCGATTCTCCGAGCGAGTTGGTGAAGGCTTTTGTGAGTACAGCGAGTGCTACCGCGGAGCGACGGTTGTGGAGAATTTGTGTTTGACTCCCAAGTGAAATGAATCGTCCGGCGTGAAGAGGCTGCGTCACGAACGAAGAAGTAACGGAGAATTGCACTAGTTCACCTTATTGAAGTGAACTCTAGCGAAGGTGAACTGCATAAAAGCGAAACAGTGTCATTGAAAAACAAAACAGCGACAGTGAAACTAAGTAAAAAGTGATGGTATGTAAAAACTGCACGAAGTCACAATACATATAGGATGATTATAAAATAAAGTGCATAATTTCAGGCATGCATTCTCCATATGTAGACAATAAAAAAGTCTATTACAACATGTGTCCAGAAATGCTTGGTTTCTGAGTTATGGCTTTCAAAACGGTGATATTCACCGGAACGTACTTCTTACCGCAGGTAATTTTTTTTACAGAAGATGTTCAAAGTGTCCACCTCCTGCTTGAATACTGACCTCACATCCACGTTTCATGACCGTGCGAACACGGCCCCAAATTCCAGGAGTAGTGCGTATTTCCTTGCAACCTGCCACAATTCAATTCTGAAGGGATTCCATGTCAGGCATCGGAGGCGAATACACCAACACTTTTAACTGACCCTAGAAGTAAACGTCGACAGGATTCAAATCAGGTGAGCGTGGTAGCCAACCAATTGGGCCATCTCTACCTATCCATCGATCAGGAAACCTTCGATCCAAATACCGCCGAGCTATACGACCGAAGTGTGCAGGAACGCCATCATGGAAGAAATAAGCTTGTTGACGAATGCTCAGTGGAGTGTGTTCATACACATGCAGTATGGTGTTTTCCAAGAAGCTTGTGTACGCCTGCCCCGTAAGTCTGTTTACAACTATATGTGATCCAACTAACCGATCACCAATGATACCGGTCCACATGTTGAGAGTGAACTGCACTTGGTGATGAGATGGAACAATTGCATGTGAGTTTTCATATGCCCATACATGCTGATGGTGGAAATTTGTAATGCCATCTCGTGTGGACTTTGCTTCGTCTGTAAATGATTCTATGGCAGGAAAGTTCGGATTTGTAGCGCACTGCTGCACGAACCATTGTCAGAACATCAATCGAGCAGGTTAATCTGCTAATGACAGGACCTGTACGCGTTGCAAATGATAAAGATACAACTGTTGCTCTCGCAACAGTGTCCAGATAGTTGCATGAGGAATATTCACTTGCAACGCTAACCTTCGTGTACTGATAGAAGGAGTGGTGTGCACAGAATCCAAAATCTCCTCCTCTACATCTGGAGTTGTAGATCTTGGCCGCCCTTCCCCAAACCAGGAGATGTAAACTTCCCATGAGCGCACAGACGGCAATGGAGACGTTCAAATGTCTTCCAATCTGGACATCTTTGCTGTTGGTACCTCTCTTGGTACAAACGACGGCCAAACGCTAAACGCAACACCAATGTACCCTTCGCCTCAGAAGGAACTGCCAGAGTGTCCTGTTAATGTCTTCTGTCACGGCAACTACCTGCGGGAAGAAAGACGTTCCAGTGAATACACTGTTTTGAAGGCCATAACTCAGAAACCAGGCATTTTCGGACACATGCTGTAATGGACCCTTTTTATTGTCTACATATAGGGAATGATAACTGAATGTATGCCCTCTATGTTTTAAACGTTCTTTATATATAGCCTGTGAAGTGCTTTTCATTCTTAATATATATTTCCTATCGGAAAATTTTAAGACATAGTGCACTTATGGCAAGACAAATGAAGATCTCGTTAAGATATCAGTTTAAATGAAATAGAACATTATGTGGCATTAACCATTACTTTTCGATATTACTGTTCGTGAAACTAAACGGTCCACACATCTACACACACATACGGGATGAGGAAAAAATATGTGCAGAAAATTGTTGAGTAGAAAGGCAGTATTAATTAAGAACTTTGAGATCAAGAGCATGGGTCGCAGATGCAGTACAACTCACAGGACATGTGTGTACGTACTGGCTCACTAATGAGTACTGATACACAATGAAAAACTAACAGCTATATACGTGTACTGTACTGTTCTCTTTGTACTGAATAAGGTGAATGTTTGGTACTACCGTACCATCCAGTAGGTTTGACAACACAAACGTGCTTTGAACGCCAGGCACACCTAGTGACCGTGACCAATACAAGAACGCGTCTTGTTTATCTGACACGCCACTAACAGATTTCACAATCGGAGACTCTCAACCTGTCGGATTTAATGACG
This sequence comes from Deroplatys truncata, assembly GCA_030765065.1. Classification (NCBI taxonomy): domain Eukaryota; kingdom Metazoa; phylum Arthropoda; class Insecta; order Mantodea; family Mantidae; genus Deroplatys; species Deroplatys truncata. Next base: position 190,143,273 of record CM060976.1, on the reverse strand, counting down.
CATATAGCTCAATAAAAAGGCTTCTGCGACACCTTATTCCTATCTTTAAAATGCTTATTTTGGTACTGTCTTCCTACTCTGCAATTTTATACACATTGCTTATTCAATAGAATAACAAGCATAAGAAACACGCACACGTTTGTGCACTAATGCACTTTTTACTCACATATTAAATGCTATTAACACTTCTCCAAGCTTTATTCCCTGTTTTTAAAATATCACTTGACACATACGTTGCACAAAGACAGAAGACAGAAACAGATAGAGAGAGAGTCTGAAAGGAGAGAGGTATGGGAAGAGAGAGGGACGGGAATGGGAGTGAAAGAGACATGGCTGGATAGTCGGAAGAAAAGAGATGGAGGGATAGAACAGTGAAGGACTAGGAGGAGAGAAAGAGAGAGAGAGAGAGAGTTCCACATTTAAGTAATAATGCGAACGGATCTGAGGGTTCGCAGTTAAAAGTACAGAATTAAAAAGGCATCCATCAATGAAATTCAATTACCATTAATATACCAAAATAGATAGTCACTATTTCTTAAAAGACTAAAGTGTGTTATAGCATTATCAAAAATTTGTGTGTGGTTCGCTTCGGATAGCATGTTTTGCTCTAATTTTATAACAGAAGTAGGCCCGATTTTTTTACATTTAAGCATCACCATGCGCTAACTAGTGAAAGTTAAAGCTTCTCAATTAAATGCCCTTTTACTTCTCTATGTTCTATTAATTGAAAATATTAAACATTTGGCAAATTATACACCTTGTAATACGTAAATCATGACAACTTTTACAACTTTTTATATTTCCTACTGCTTACCTAAAGTAAATAGAGGAGTATTAAATTCCACATAAGAATTTGATACCGAGATTTCACCAGAAATACACGTTTTGAGACTCCCTGAAGAAAAAAAAATTAGAAAAGGATTCCATGTGTATGTATGTGTTTCTTATGAGCAGAATAACTCAAAAAGGAAAACTCAATTAAATACCAAACTTCGTATTTAAGTTCAGCGACTTTCGAGGGTGCAACACGAAGATTTTCAAGAATATCCCCAACCCAAACTACCCTTTACATGGAAAAGTTTTGAAATTTTTCATTTTCTCAAAAATGGCTCTAACGATTTTGATTAAAATACAATACGTTTAAAATATTTTATGACATGATTAATGCATAACTTGAATTTTCTAGGAATAGCCTTTGAAGTCCTCTTCATTCTGATTAACTTTTGCATAATTGATAAACCATAGGAGCTAAACAAAATTTTACTACACAAAATATGTAGATCTCGTTAAAGCACACTATTTGCGTCACATAAAATTTTGGGGGGATTTAAGGGGATTTAACTGCTACCGATATTTTCCTTGTTATTGGTTTGAATGTTCAAATAGTTGTATTTTTCTCAACTGAGAAGTGTTATTCGTTTTTACTTGTTTGTTTTCCTCGTGGTCATGGAAATTCAAAGTCATCACATAGCGGCACGCTCTTTAAAAATCTGATGTGTTACACTCACATGACTTTCTCTACTCTTGTACAAACTATTTTTACAAACGCTTATTCTCAATATGCTTCATGTTAATAGAGATGTTAATCTTATTGCTAATTTTCTTGTAGGTACAAGGGGAATGTCGTAGGTTTTAAGCGATAGTCAAATCTTTTAAGAGCTGGTTGCTATGTGGCGCATTCCATTCTCTTGGCATGTCCAGTACATAAAAAATGAATAACGAATTCCCATATGAGAAAAAGTATAAGTATTGGAAAATTTAAGGGAATAACAAGCAATATCTCGAAAATGGTTCACTCAAAAAAAATGTATATGACATAAATTGTGTATTTTAACGCGATCTACATTTTTTGTGTGGTAAAATTTTGTCTATCTCTTATGGTTTACCAGTTATGCAAAAGTCGTTCACAATGAAGAATACTTTTGGAGACATTCCCAGAAAATTCGAGATATGCATTTCATTTGTCATGAAAATATCTTAAATAGCTCATATTTTAATCAAAGTCGTTAGAGCCATTTTAGAATAAATTAAAATTTTCGAAAAATGTTCCATGTAAAGGGTAATCTGGAGTGGGGGATTTTCTTGAAAACCTTCGTGTCGCATCTCTGGAAGATACTGAACCTAAATACCAAGTTTGGTGTTTATCCGACTGTTCGTTTCTGAGTTATGCTGTTCAGACACACACACACACGCACACACACATACACACACAGACACGCACACGGACATGTTTCCAAAAATGCTTTTTTTTGGATTCAGGGGGTCTCAAAACATATATTTCCGGTGAAATCTCGGTATCGAATTTTTGGGTGGAATACAATACTTCCCCTACTTATTATACGTAGTAGAGAAAGTAAAAATTTGACTCGCTTTACCTACTGTATCGTGCAACGAAATATGTAAATATGAACTGAAAGCTTATCTATATTCTCAAAAAAGTAGCTAGAGTAATAAGGTTTTGTAAGAATAGTTTCAGAACAGTGAGTAGGGAAAGTACTGTGGATGCAGTACATAAGAGTTTATTATAAATATACTTTGGGGGCTCGTGGACTGAGGCAAAAGTTTGAGAGCCACTTATTAAGCTATACACTTAAAGCCACCAACTTAAGACGCCATTTAATTGAAATTGAGTTACTTTGTTGCTGGCTGAATTCAAAGAATGAACACCTAAGTGTTATGAAACAAGAACTCTGGTGTTGCTGTTGACCGTGTTAGGTTATGGATGTGTACCACCGGCTAGAACAACCTAAATAGCAGTTTTTACACAACAAGCCATAAAACACTGGAGGAACGTCATCGCCATGCATCACCGCGTGGTTTCTGTTCACAGTTCGTAACGTTATCACACCCAGACAGCTGGTTACAAACATAAATAAGAAATTCCTATCATAACGTGGCTCCGGGAGAGGGTGCAGTCAAAGGCACTGCGACAAAAATTCGTAAAAAATTAGTACAAGACCTAACAACAAATTTTAGTGTCACGTAACAAAGAAGCGGGTGGAATAAAAGGATGATTCAGTGTTAATGAGCAGTCATTAGTCCCGAGATTAAAATTCCTTCAGGCGGTAAAGTTACGCCCACACAAACACAGATGCACCATGTGAATTTACCCTAAGGGTGGCTTTTCCTTGAGTAAGATCAGAGACCTAACTGTCTGTTGCACGTTTTATCAGTTTGAACTTTTACGAGAATCCTTAGCGTAATTGCCAGTTTTTCCTTTCTCTTTCTTTAAAAGATTAACATCACACCTAAGGTGCTAAAGGCAGCCAAGCGAACTAAAACCCGGCCAATTCTGATCTTGGAATAAGAAACAAAAACGCTCTTTTAGTTAGTAAAAATATACGATATTGGCTAGAAGGGGTAGTAGATATAGACATCTTTCAAACCAGTGATAGATTTAGATGAAGGCACTGAAAATGTTTATGAACTTTTTTTTTTTTGTCATTCACATACTTCTAGAAACGCCCTAACAAACCCAGAGACGTTTAACAACAGCGTACTTTCGCTTACGATGGGTGAAAAAATCACGCTTGATTGTTAAGGTCAGGCCCGCCGGAAGAGTAATATGTGCCTTCTTTTTCAGATGCCGCTGCGAGGTTTTAGCTGCTTTACGGGAACGATGTTAAGTTTGCTAGCGGTATTTAATGCTCAAAACAGTACCTTCATGCATTTCAAACGAAATTGTTACGTTTAATGAGAACAACCACACCCGAAACAAAGTTCGAATTAAACAAGAAAAGAAACATGGTTTAACTTAACCGTTTAATTATGCACTTAATATAAAAACGAAGTAGGTACAATACTTTATAATTATCAGAAACAAAACGAAGTTCAGGTGCTTATCAAAGCCCTCATTAAGGGCAAATAAAGTAAAACAGTAAAATCGTTTAAGGAAATCCAATAAAAAGACAAATTATACCTGTTATTAAAAAATTTAATAAACGAAAATGACTAAAACTATCATATTTTATCTATATATTAAAAAATGGAAATATAAACGACATCAATGTTGGTAACGATGCTTATTATTAAAAATATCAGCATGTGACAGTAAGAGAGAAAGAACAACTACAGCCGTGTGAGACGTGTGGCCAGTTATCAGGCGCTGTTGCAACGTCGTAACTTCGACATAAATTATGACTTATAACAACACAAAAACACAAATTGTGGCAAAACGAGAACTCGGGAAGCAACCGTAGGTTGAAAAACCTGATGTGTTACATTCAAATAACTTAATCTACCCTTCGTTCCCTATATGCACAAATTATTCTTACTGAGGCAGTATTTTTAACACTTAAATGACATCAGTCTAATTATATAATATAAAATTTAATAACAGCCCGCCTAAAAGCAATATATGTATGTAATATAATATAAAGTGTATGTTACAATCATTGTATTATTTTTATATTATTATGTACATCTATAATAATGCTATGTGAATGTATTAGGTAGTTTAACAATATAGGAGCTGTGAGAATAGAAGAAAGCTGCTTTCCGTAGCAAACAGAATTACAAAGTAAAAGTTGAAAGTTGCTAACAATGAGGTAACCTTGCGGCAACAATAAATTAGAAAGTTTAATAAGGGCTACTAATAATTCTTGGAACAACAATAATGTAATATTTAAAACAGTTTATAAATAGCCAATCAAAAACTAGAAAAAGCTTAAGTTAAATAAGAGTATTCTATTGGAGTAGGCTTAGCCAATCAGAGACTTGAAATAGAGTAAATGTACAAATTCAGGCGGGAGACGCTACAAGATTGCATATACAAGCAGTCCAGTTTAGATTCGGTTCGGTATAGGTTCAGTGTGGGACATAAAACTTCATTGCGGTGAGAATAATGTAAAGTTTACGTGTTAAAAAGTATAATTAACAATAATCTCACAGCTCTACAGTAGAATACATGTGAAGTGTTATTTAATGGTGTGAAGGATTAATAAACAAAGTATAATACAATTACAATTTGTGTAAGCCTTCATTCTTTAGTCGTACCAACCCTGCTAAGAGATACGTGCTTTACAAATTACTAATGACTAATATTTAAATAAACATTAAACTAAAAAGTTGATTCTTAAACGTGGGGCAAAGGCCACCGGAAAAGTAAACGTGGGGCGAAGGCCACCGGAAACTTTGTACCGTACGTGGGGTGCACACTCCTAGAAGCAATCTCCCGTAAATTGGCATCCATTACGTGCGTGGTCTTAAACAGCTTCAAATTGGTGCCTAAACGTGGTGCAAGCAACTACAACAATTAAACTACTGCAAATTTGGCTCTCCAACAGTGGGGCTACATCAACTTCATTAGGAAAGTTTATTTTTCTATCTCTTCGTTTTAATCGAGATAAACCTTTGCATAAATAGCTTTAATACACATTTCGTTTAGCACCGATACTCAAATGTTTAACAACTGGACGCTATACGCTGGCCTTAAAATGCCATACTGTTTCCATGCAATCACGAGAAACAACCAATATATAAAGTGTATATATAGGTACAATACTTTATAATTATAAAAAACAAAATAAATTTCAGGTGTTTATAAAAGCCCTCATTGAGGTCAAATAAACTACAGTAAAACAGTTTAAGGAAATGTAATAAAAAGATAAATTACGTTATTTAAAAATTTAATAAACAAAAATTGCTAAAACTATTATATTTTATCTATATATTAAAAAAAGGAAATATAAACGACATCAATGTTGGTAGCGATGCTTATATTAAAAATACCAGCACGTGACAGGAAGAGAGAAAGAACAACTACAGCCGTGTGAGACGTGTGGCCAGTTATCAGGCGCTGTTGCAACGTCGTAACTTTGACATAAATTATGACTTATAAGAACACAAAAACACAAATTGCGGCAAAATTCTTTTGGCAGGTCTAAAAGAAAGACCAGGTAATGAACAATTCGAACCATTAATAACAGATATCTTAGAAACGGTTTATGCCACAAAAAACCTTGTGTTTTAAAGATATCTACATTTCTTGTGCCTAGTGTGTTCTCGTCTATCGCTTAACGTTTAGTAGATATACAAGATTATACAAAATTCCTTCCGAATGAAGACGAGTTCATAGGCTATTCCCAGAAAGTTCAAGATATGCAGTTTATTTGTCATGCAGATATCTTTAATGTGTGGAGTTTAAATTAAAATCGTTACGCCACTTTTTAGAATACCAAAATTTTCGAAAAATGTTCCATTTAAAGGGTAGTTTGGGTTGGGGGATTTTCTAGAAAATCTTCGTGTCGCATCTTTGGAAGGTACTGAAACTAAATACCAGGTTTGGTGTTTATCCAACTTTAAGTTTTTGAGTTATACTGTTCACAGACACACACACACACACACACACACACATACATACACACCAGGACCTATTTATAAAAAAATCTGACGTGATACATTCACATAAGCTTCTCTACCCTCTATCTTTACTAGTGGGTACACCAACTCTTCTTACTAATGCTTATTTTACTATCTACTACATTTTAATCCAAATAAAACTTTATTAATAGCTACATTACACATTTCGTTAGAGATACAAAGAGAACAGCGATAATCAAGAACTGGACGCTATATGCTAGCCTTAAAATTCCATACTGTTTCTATGCAATCGCAAGAAACCATTGAATGTTGACAGGACTAAAAGATTAACCAAATAATGAACAATTCGAACTATTATAAACGGATGTCTCAGAAATGGCTTATGCCACGAAAAAGCTCATTTGAAATAAATTGTGTGTTTTAAAGAGATCTACATTTCTTATGTGGTAAGTTTTCGTCTATCGCTTAACCTTTAGCCAGTTATACAAGATTATACAAAATTTCTACCGTATGAAGAGAACTTCACAGGCTATTCCCAGAAATTTAAAGATATAAATTTTATTTGTCATGCTTCAAGTGTCTTTAATATATGGTATTTTAATAAAATTCATTTGAGCCGTTTTTTATAAAAGCAAAACTTTCGAAAAATGGTGCATGTAAGGGGTAGTTGTGGTGGGGTATTTTCTTGGAGTTTTTGTTTCGCATTTTTGGAAGATACTGAACTTAATTATGAAGTTTGGTATTTATCCTACTTTTCTTTTTTGAGTTATGCTGTTCACAGACACATAGACACACACATGGAATGTTTCCAAAAATTCCTTATTTGGATTTAGGAGATCTCAAAACTTGTATTTCCGGTGAAATCTTGGTATAGAATTTTTTGGGTGGAATGCAATCCCTTCTCTGCCTATTCCGTACGTGGTAGAAAAAGTAATTTTTTTGGATTCAAGGGGCCTCAAAACATGCATTTCCGGTAAAATCTCGGTATGGAACTTTTGGGTGGTAGAGAAAGTACGAATGTAAACTAGTTGATATTCTATCAACACTTCAATAAGGTTTAACTTGATCTTTCTGTATGTGAGTTATAATGGTATTCTACTTTTGCATTTGTCTTTGTAGCTTCTCAGAGAATGGCAAATACGCACCTTGTCATTTGGTATACTATACCTATTGGTGTCACAACTTATGTAGGAAGGTAGTACGTTTATGAGCTACAGATAGCACTACTCCCTCAGTTTTGACTGAACATGGATTGAACTTCCCCTTTTCCTTTTGTCTTCAGATATAAATAATACTATCTATAAAAATATGGAATGCATGCAGAAGTTGTTTTTATAGTTTGTGATTTAGTTAAATGTATGATACTCCGCAGAGTATCGATCCTGTAATATCGATTAATAACAACAGCGTTATGGTACCATCATTCTACGGTAACATTGCGTTGTGTTGCCGTGCGCTAAGCGGGCTAGTAAATCTAGTGTTCTTGTTTCAAATAGAGAATTATAAAATAAGATTCAAATTTGTTGTATTTATGGAATGTATTTCACATTCCAGCAGCGACTTATTTGCAGTAACTCTCGTTTCCTTTTAGCCGCCAAAATGCAAAATCTTAATGAAATCCAAACATTCGCCTATATTCGACGTATATTAAATGATGAAATACTCCACAGACTCATAAAGCTAAAATTTTAATTCTATGTTAACCCATTAAACGGCAATAATTAATATTTTTTATGTTTTACGTCATCTTAAAGACAAGATTTTTCGAAATAAAACCTTTAACTGAGTCAATAGAACGCCATGCGCTGTACATAACGAGCTTTAGTATTTCCTTTTTCAGTACTCAAGAGTCAGGCTTGACGTTTTAAATATAGAATTATTATTATTATTATTATTATTATTATTATTATTATTATTATTATTATTATTATTATTATTATTCTCTGCTCTTACCTTCAGGCACTTTAGTAACTTGTTAGAGAACAGAGCACAATGGGAATGTTTTCCAAATGTCCACGCAATTCAAGCCAATTTTTCCCTCAGACTTTTCACATTGCAAAAAGCTATATGCAGTATCTCCAGAAAACTGTACCGACACAACATCTGAAAAGTCCGTTCATTGCTAATGGAAATAATAAAGAAGGGAGAAAAAAAATCGGTAAAATATTACAATGAAGCATACCTATATTTTTAAAACAAAACGTTGCAACTTTTCGAAAATATGAAGTTGTAACTGAAATAACAGGCGTTTCTTGTTAAACTAATTTATCAATTGTTCATTTGTCTGTGCTTTTTGCATTGCCACTCTAAAAAAATGAGGAGAACAATAGTTTGTGTTTTTATTTTGCAAAAATATTGAGAAAATAGATCCATTCGTGCTGAAAAGTGTCCCATTTACTCCCCTCTTCTCTTAGGGGTGGAGATTTTATGTTACCACCTCTAAAAGAATGAATATAATTATCTTTTAATAAGCCTTTTAAGAAAAACTGGCTCGTTTATGCTGAAAAGTCTCAAAAACGCGTTATCGTTTCCATAGCAAGTAAGTAAATAAGTAGAAAGGATACGATACAAACATTTGCTGTTTAATATCCAAATTACTAGCAGAAATTCATACTTTTTTTTTGGTATGCAGGTTCTAAACTCTGTGTGAACCCTTTATTGTTTTCCATGGGTTGCGGTTCAGTGGTTGAGAACCTGGATCCAGACAAGGTAGGGAGTCTGCGAGGAAGGGCGGTCTAATTAAAAACAAGTTCTAACCTATCCCGTGTTTGACCAGCACACACTTGAGACAAAAATGCTTTTAAGACCTAGTTAAGGGACAAGGTTTATTCCCTGTACAAATAAGGAACCTCGCCGTAACACGGTAGTGGATTGTGTGTCGCCTACATCCAGCCTCCGTGACGACCTTTCCTAACCAAAACTCGTGCTCATCGACAGCACTACCTGTTCCAAACATTTTGTTTATACTTCTACCAATTCATCCGTGATGGTGAACTACAGTCATTTCTTATACAAGGAGGTGAGCAAATAAAACAAGAGAGAATTATTTGTATTTGTTGTTCAAGTCAAAAGAAATAAATATAATAATTTCTTGTAATTCCCAAAAATATGTTACAAGAATTGAAATGAATTATCCAAGAAACGTATAGTAACTCTTTTGGGGGGGGGCTCATCAGTGAGGATGCATAGAACACGGATTGACGGGCATTTTTAGTTTTCCAGGTTGTCTTGGATATGATTATAGAACAGGCAAAATATGAAATTGTATACACCTACCAAGCCAAGGTTAATAGAGCTATGGGAACAAAGCGTTTTACGATATACAGTGTGTAGATTTCAATAAGTTAAAACATTTCATATTTTTTATATTTCGTAAACATTTTCACATATCATGGGAAACTTTATATTTAGTAAAATTTACAATTTTCTGAAGTGAAACAAATTTTATTTTCATAATTTGCATGATTTGTTTCTCTTTCCAATAACATTTCTACTAGCAATGAACCAGATGCTGTACCTATAAGATTTCTGGGGAATACATGTAGCATCCCAATATACAGAAAGTCTGATGAAAAAATTGACTGAAGCTGAAGATCCAGTGATATTTTGGGAACGCTATATCTACCAAACGTGATTCACTGCTGTAAAAGAATCCATCGTACTCTCTTCTCAATCAGGTTAATGAAGGTAAGGGTAGTAAAACACCAGGAAATATTAAGCTACATCATGTGGGAGAAAAATCTCTTCCATCGTATAAAACAATACTAACTGATGCAGTCTTCTGCCAGAGCATATTGTAAACAGATTATTGTAACATTAAGTCCAGCCAGAGTAACAAGTGATTTATTTTCCGCCAGCGTAAGGGTTCCTAATGCTGAAAGCTTTTACAGTCATTGCGGTTTATTGTATTTCATTTGATGCTGTATTATTAAAAATCCATAAGCATATTTCTCTAAATAGTTATGTAAACTGCTCTGAAGAATTTAACGAAAACTCTATTTTGGAGTAGAATTTGTATGGAGTCTCCAAAGACAGAAGCATCTGGACTGGCATGTTGTTAGTGTACTCCAATTGCTTTTTGTTCCAAATCAAGAGAGTAAATGTATGCATCCGTGTTTTTAAATGGAATCGATAGGTTTGATTTTGTGACTGAATTGTATATAGCCAGAGAGTATTTCTTTCCAGAAGTGAGTGACCTCATTACTGATATACTCCGGGCTAGCTCTCTAGCATGTCTTCAAATTCAAATACCACTTTGACGTGGCCACTAAGTGTTTATTTGAAGTTTGTTAATATCAAGGTAAAATCACTTTCTGAAGGAAGTACTCGGAGTGAGGAAGTTTAGGTAAGAGAATGAGCCAGCAGTTGACATTGACCACATGGATGAGACAGGATGGGGTGGAAAGTCTTAAGTCAATATTGACGGAGTTGTATTTGAGGCGTGATGTGGTGGTAGGGTGTGGTGACCGACCGAACCGGCGGTGTCGGATGTCGCTAATGTGTTGTCCAGACCATCATCGTCACTACTTCACATGCGGTACCTACGAACCAGGTAACTTCTCCCGTCTTCACCTTATTCCTCAAGTTTGTTATTTTCCTGGGGAAATCAGGCATGTCATTCGTCAAGCCCTGCTACTGTCGACTAAACGCCGTCTTGTGTTTACTAAACAACAGCACGTGGTCTGTGCATTGTTCAGCACGCTTATGGCTTAGGGCTGCTTTTATAATTTCTTGCCAATGCTTGAAGGCAGATAGGAACGTAGTATTTACTTCGGAAGAATCCATTTCATATTTTTGTTAGTTAAGCGTATGTCTTTCACTAAAGTGTTCACTGCTGCATAGTTTGTGAACAGAAAAGAGGAACATACGTTTTCATTGTGCACTTTCAGCATTCAAAGTCATAACCGGGGGTTTTATAATCCTGTACGCTTTCTTGGAAAGGAAGGAAATAAGTCCTTGATCCATTTTAGAATGAGTATCAAATCAATTATTCAGGGAATGTAGTGTTCATTTCCAGGTTTGACCGGGCTCGTGGCTCCGGTGGTAGAGCACCTGCCTGATGTTCCAAGGGGTCATGACCGCGATACCCATCGATATGTCCAACCTGGCGAATGTGTGCGCCCTTGCGTGTGTTTTGGTCATTTAATAATCAGTAATAATAATAATCTATATCAGAACTGTCGCTGAACAGATCCCGAAGCTATGTTGCAGAGTCATTAATACGTATATAACTGCATGGCTCTAAGATGTGTACCGCAAAGTTTGCTGATAAGAAAGGAAAAATAATGATAGGAAAAGGTTGGATTAGGGATTTCACAAAAATTACAAGCCGAAAATCAGGACGCTAACAATTGAAAAGAAAATGAATTACGCTAACTCGCGATTTAATGGACAAATAGTGTTGCTTTACCACTTCAAATTGCTCAAATGGACTAGACTTTGAATGCTCACGAGTGGAGTCATAACGTTACGTTCCCTTGTGATCTGAACCAGTGTCTGACTATAGCTATACCTTTCAGCAAATTGCATATGATTGAAGTCTTTTATGTAAATGGCATTCACTAGAGGAAACATACTTCACAGCCACAGTGGTTCATGGAATACAAAAATGCTGGATGCCCTCTTTTTTAAAATACTGAAAACTCTTCTTTCGATTTATTTTCTCTTCTTGTGGTTTTCCTGCAGCTCATAGTAACTATAAGTAGCAGACCTTCCCCCTTTTAGTCATCATCTCATCACGGAGTAGAATTTCTCCAGTTTTCGATCGTAATACTGGTCTTCTAACGTCTCTGCCGGCCGGTTGGTAATTATACATTAAATTGAAAAGCAGCTTTTATCCATTCATTTTTTCACCAATCATTCTTCATTTTTTGTCTTCAAATACCCCTTTCGGAGCATTTATTCTACTCCAATCTTAGTTTTCTTATGGCTATGCTTCGCACAGTAATGTAGACATTTTGGGGTGGTTCTCGAATATAGATATTGAAAAAGATCCAGTAGATCCAACATGCAGCCGAAGCTTCAATACTGGGGCAGTCCTCCCCGCCCCCAAGGATAAAAATATGGGAGGATATGAGAAGCGAACCTCCAAATTAAAACCTAGTCTCTTCCATGCACTCAGAAAGAAGCAAGAGTATTTTTAATTCCATTTGACGACAAATGGAGTAGAGTACTACAAGTAAAAATTCTACCTAAGAGAAGGGAGTAGTTACTTTGAACACAAACGGCAAACTAAGTTTTACTTTCTCTACCGCCTACCTGTGGTAGAGTACGTATTGCATCCCAACTAAAATTTTCATATCCATATGTCATGGGAAATTACGTCACTAAATTCATTTTAGAAAATGTGTTTGTGCGTGTGCTTGTGTATATGTGTGTGCAGGATAGGTAATTAAAAAACTAAGTCGGATGAATAGCAAACTTCGCAGTTTAGTAAAGCAAAGATTTTTCACTCCCCCCCCAAACAGCTCTGCATTGACAAAATTTCCGTTATTTTTATTTTCTCAAAAATGGTTCTAATGATTTTGATTTTGGAATAACAAAAATTTATCTTGAATTTCCTTTTGTTGCACAATGAGTGTTTAACAACTTAGGCCTGCGGAGCCGATGAAGGAAAATACGCGAAATTATGCTCAAATGAGAATTAAACTGAGTTTTATATGGACGCTCTTTAACTGTTATGATCCTTAGCGTCCCATTCTATATTGGGCGTGAAAGATCGGTAATTTTGCTCAGAGACGTCTTTATCAAGCTTGAGGTTCTTTTACTACGAAACGGGACCACCGGCTTTACTTCCCTTCCGAAGGAAGCCATGCTAAGGATTTTTACGCCCGAAAAAATCCATCGCTCTCCGCCGGGTTTGAACCCGCGACCTCGGGAACTAGAGGCTAGCATGGTAACCACTACATCACGGAGGACGACATGCTCAGATGAGCCTGAGTCTATTGAGCTGAGCTAAGCCGACATTGTTTCTTATTAGGACAAGGGAAAGCACTGGAAAAACCTTGTAGGCTATTCACCCCAATCGAGATACGAAGTTGGGCCCTCTAGGAGGCCCGACTGATGAAGTAAGTACTCTTTATTCTCATTGTATTTTTTTAACATGGAGGCTATAAGAGTTAGGCAAAATCTTACTGCATAAAAAAGCTCATTAAAACATACATACCTTCACTACGTGTCAAATACGAGTAGCTTTCCTGAATATTCTCTCCTGCTTGTTTGAATTTAGCAATTTTTAAACCACACACTTTCTAATGAAGTTCTTTTGTTTCTCGTGAGGTCATGCAAAGAGTGTAGAATATCAACGCCAGTATATAGCAAATTTTTCTTTTAACATTTGACTGCCGCGTCCTAACCTCCTGTGGGCACCAATGTTGCACGTGCTGTTTGTTCCTTCCTGTATTTATAGGAACTCGGGGTATTGTGAGTGTTTAACAGAGCTAGCATAATTACTTAACTAGACAATTAATACCTCTATAATAGTTATTTAGAGGACTAGTTCCAAAAGTAGAGGTTTAGTAACGAGAGGCTCAAGTTAGAACACAACCAAAGAGAGTGCTCTAAGAACAGTGAGTTACTAAACCTAATTTGTAACGTGTTGTTCTGCAATATTTTATCTACGTTCAGAGTATTTTAGTATATGTTGTAATTTTAATGCAATTTATTTATTGCAGAAAGATATGTTTGGAGAAATAGTAATGTGGGCTTTGGGGCGGGGGAAAGACACGATAAATCAACAAACCTTGTTGTTACATTCGGATGCTAGTTTCGTATGTGAATTTAAAGTAAAAATGAGCGAAGAAGGTGATTTTCACGGTTCATCAGGAACAATTTTAAAATCAGTCCAAGATGCAACTATTAATATACTTCCAGAAAAGTCAAGGAAAGTTTATTTATGTAGTTATACGAAATTCAAGGACTGTGTGTGGGTAATGTAACAGACTAAATGAAGATTCTTTGTTGGCGTATTTTTATGAGAAGTCGAAAAGTATTAAAGTTTCGATTCTTTGGAGTGAATATTCCATGGTGAGATCAACTGTTTTGATTAATGATAATATTGCTGTCAATAAGTTTGGAAAATTAAAGGCGCTTTTAAAGGGTGTATTTGGCGTTTTGTTGAACCTGCATTTTATGCTTTGATAGCGTGCTTTATGTTTTGTTAGAATATAAAGTATAAGTTTTGTTGACTAGTAACTACGAACTAAAGCATCACTGATTATTATAGTGGTAGATAAATTACATTTAAAAATGAACCCGTAATTGTGAAAACAAAATCCAATATCATATGCGTATCTAAAATAAAATTAAAATAAATTAAACTTGTGTTATATTCACACGACTTTCTCTACCCACTACCGTTTACATACTACTACTCTCGTTCCATATCTACTCTATTCTTACGAAAGCTTATTTTCCTAAATACTTCGCATTAATTAAAATAAGCCTTTGTAGAAATAGTTTCGTTACACATTTCGTTGTAGATACAAGGGTGATAGAGGAAACAGAATCGATAGTCAGATGTTAAGATGTTTAAAAGCGGATCAGATGTTTATGCTGACCGTGAAACTTCATACTCTCTATGACATCGCGAGAAACAACTAAGTAGCGACAAGGTTTTAAAAAAATAGGCATTAAGAAGTTTAAATCAATATTAACGGAAATCTGGGATATGCCTAATGCCAAAAAAGGTTGTTTAAAATAAATTGTATTTTAAAGTGTTCTACAATCTTTGTGTAATGCGCTTTATCTTAAGGTTTTCTCCTAAGGTTTACCCGTTAAGCAAAATTGCACAAAGTTCTTTCCGAATGAAGAAGACTCCATAGGCTATTTCCAGAGAATTCAAGGTATACAATCCATTCCATATGTTAATATCTTAAATATATGATATTTATGGAAACTCGTTAGAGCCACTTTGGAAAAATAAAAACAAAATTGAACATTTTCCATGTAACGGGTAACAATCCCGTCTTTGGAAGATAATGAACTTAAATACCTGGTTTGAAATATGCCCGTAATTTTCTTTTTGTGTTATGTTGTTCACAGAAACACCCACACAGCTGCCTTCTATATACATGATACATTCTAGATAAATCACAAATCACTACCAGATAATTCAGAGGACAGACAGCACATGGCAAAGCACACAGATATCGTTTTGAAGGAAAAAGTCAAACGTAATCACAATGACACACGTCATTTCAGTGAGGAGTTTGAAAAGAAGTAAATCAGGAACAGATACTTTTTACTTTCTCTACTATGCACTTACAGTAAGCAGAGGAAGTATTGTATTACCCAAAAATTCTATGTCGAGGTTTCACAGGAAATATATATTTTGAGGTCCTCTGAACCCAAAAAGCATTTTATGGTCCAGGTGAGTATCTGCCTCTGTGTGTGTGTGTGTGTGTGTGTGTGTGTGTGTGTGTGTGTGTGTGTGTGTCTGTGCGTGTGCCAGTTTGTGTGTTTGCTTTTTTGTGTCACTCTATGAATAGCATAACTCAAAAAGGAAATGTTGGTTAAATACCAATTTTGGTATTCAAGTTCAGGACTTTCCAAGATTTTGAAGAACATCCCCCACCCCAAACTACCTTTACATGAAACATTTTTCAAATTTGTTTATTTTCTCAAAAATGGTTCTAACAGTTTAGATATTCTCATGACAAATACAATTTATAGGTATCTTGAATTCTTTTGGAATAGCCTATCAAGTCCTCTTCATTCTAAATGAATTTTGTACGTATAATTGGTAAACCGTAAGAGATATACAAAATCTCAGCACACACAAAAAATGTATAACTCGTCGAAGGACACAGTTTATGTCAAACATTTTTGTGGCATTAATTGTTTCGTAGATATTCCTTGTTGTGGTTTCACATTTTAAAATACTGCTGTACAGTGTACTCAATTGGTAAGTCGCTATTGGTTTTTTTCTTTTGGTCATGCAAAGAGTATGGAATTTTAGGGTTATCACATAGGATCCGCTTTTAACAAATCTACTTTAGCCTACTGCATCCACGTGCGTAAAAGTGTAATGAAAGTTTATCTGACTAAAAAGGAAGATGAATATGCTTTTGTAAGAACAGTTTGAGAAGAGTAACAACAGAAAGTGATGTGAATGCAACCTATCAGACTTATTTTTTACGGTGATCTCTTTCTTGCGCTCAGGTAAAGAGTTATTTATAGTAGGGAACATTTCCCTACAGAGTTAACGCTCTGTATATTTAACGAGCAGCTTTGCAAGCTGGACTGCGTAGGTATTGAAGTGGTCAGCAACTCTTGAGACACCGAGGTACATGCACACACTTTCAGTAGAGTAATAAAAAACATTCTTTTTGTGCTACGGTCTGCGTTAAGTATGCTTTCTTCATGTTTGGATGCAAGCAGCGTGTTAGTCCCTTTAATATCTTCTTTTTATCCAAATAATTCCACACCTTAATGCTTGTTTACTCTGGTCAGCCAGCTATTCTAGACACGTTGCTGTTTTAAGACCAGTAACTTTACGCACGAGTGTTAAGAAAACATCAGCACAGAGAATATAAATTTTGTCGCTAATGAAAGCGGGACGAGTAAAAACCAACAGCGTGTGGGTAGTTTTACTATCTCGACCATGAAAGTATCTAGCAACTAGAGAAGGTATTGTATTCCAACAAAAATTCGATATCGAGGTTTCACCGGAAATCCAAAAGAGCACGTGTGTGTCTGTAAAAAGCATAACTAAAAAATTCTGTGATACATTCACATGACTTTCTCTACCCTCTATTGCTTATTAGTAAGTATACAAACTATTCTTAATAAAGCTTATTACTTTCTCTTCTACGTATAGTAGGTAGGGTAAGTACTGCATTCCACTAAAAAATTCGATATCGAGGTTTCACCGGAAATATATGTTTTGAGGGCCCCCTGAATCCAGAAAAAGCATTTTAAAAAAAATATATATCTTGAATTTTCTGGGACTGTTCCCAAAAGTCCGCTTCTCTCTAAATAATAAGAAATAGACAAAAATTTTCTTTTGTATACATTTAGAGCTCATTAAAACACATTTATGTCATATACATTTTTTTTTGTGCGGTGGCCCGTTTCTGAGATATTCCTTGTTATTTGTTTGAATTTTCTAATACTTATACGTTTTTTCAAATGGGAATTCATTTTTCGTTTTTTTATGTCCTGGACATGCAAAGCGAATGGAATGCTCCACATGGCAATCAGCTCTTAAGAGATTTGACTATCGCTTAAAGCCTTACCATATTCCCCTTGCACCTACAAGAAAATTAGCAATAAATTAAAATAAGTTTCTGCAAATGTTTATCTCGATTAACATGAAGTAGATGGAGAATAAGCGTTTGTAAAAATAGTCTGTACAAGAGAAGAGAAAGTCATGTGAGTGTAACACATCAGATTTTTTTGTATCCACTACATTTTTATCCAAATAAACCTTTGCAGAAATAGCTACATTATATATTTCGTTAGGGCACAAAGAGAACAGCGATAGTCACATGTTTAAGAACTTGACGGTATATGCTGTCTTAAAATTCCATACTGTTTCCATGAAATCGGGAGAAACAACTGAATGTTGAAAGGACTTTAAAGAATGATCATGGAATGAACAATTCGAACCATTAATGACGGATATCTTATAAACGGCTTATGATACAGAAAAACCTATTGGAAATAAATCGTGTGTTTTAAAGAGATCTACATTTTTTGTGTGGTACGTTTTCGTCTATCGCTTAATGTTCACCAGTTATACAAGATTATACCAAATTCCTTCGGAATGAAAAGGATTTCAAAGGGGCTATTCCCATAAACTTCAAGATATACATTTCATTTGTCATGTTAATATTTTTAATATATGGTATTTTAATCAAATCGTTAGAGCCGTTTTAATCAAAATAAAAATGTTCCATGTAAAGGGTAGTTGGGTGGAGGTATTTTCTTGACAATCTTCGTGTCGCATCCTTGGAAGATCCTGAACTTAAATCCAAGTTTGGTACTCACCGGACTTTTCGTTTTTGAGTTATGATGTTCACAGACAGACACATACACATGGACATATTTCCCAAAATGCTTTATTTGGATTCAGGGCGCTTCAAAATGTGTATTTCCGGTGAAATTTTGACATTGAAATATTTGAGTGGAATGCAATACTTCTACTTACTATACGTAGCAGAGAAAGTAAAAACGAAAACTTGGATAAATACGAAACTGCATTTAAGTTCAGTATATTCCAAAGATGCGACACAAAGATTTTTAAGAAAGTCTCCCCACCCCAAACTAATCTTTGTATGGAAATGTTTTTTGAAATTTTTTACTTTCTCCAAAATTGTTCTAACGAATTCGATAAAATCGCATATATTTACCTGGCAAATAAAATGCATATCTTGAATTTTCTCGATACCCTGTGAAGTCCTCTTCATTCGGAAGGAATTTTATGTATCTGGTATACGTAAAGAGACAGAAAAAACATACTACACAGAAAATGAAGGTAGATCCTTTAAAATTCATGATATAATAGTTTCTTTATGACATTGTCATTTCCGAGATACGGTTATTATTGATTTGAATTTATTGATACTTTCGTCATTTTTACTTTTTCTACCACGTACAATAAGTTGGGGAAGTACTTCATTCCATCCAAAAACTGAGAGTCGCCTAGGCACCTAATTACTTACGTGCTAGAAGAACTCTGACTCTAAACGCACATATTCCCACATTTCATGACAGTGTTCCAGAGAGCGACGAGCGATTCAGTGCCTATGAGGTGTTGGACAAGAATGGAGATTGGACGGATTATTAGGAAAATGTATAGGAAATGTATTCTATTTCAGAGTAAAAAGTGTACACTTCAGTTTTACATTATGTTACTATTAAAAATGCTTTTTCATGGAGAAATTGTGCAAAACAGGTTTTTATTTAGTTATATATTTAAGCATGGTTATTATATGTAGGTTATGACGAGTAACGCTGTTGCTCAGTTATATATTCATATGAGAATAATCTAGAAGTGCACGTAAAAACGGACGTCACTGCATGCGCGAAAAGGTAAACATATACACGCACCTCCTTCTTGCTATACATATTCACTGTGAAGGCCAGTAGAATGCCTCCCAAAGCTGCGGGGACGGCATAAATGGAAGCCAGTGTACCTATAGCGGAGTGCGTAACGAAACTATTTCTGCCCAAGAGTACTGCGATTAGCATGAAGTAGATAGAAACATAAGCTTTTGTAAGAATAGTTTGTAGAAATAGAAAAGAAATGAACGATAGTGAGCCTGTGAATGTAACACATAAGATTATTCCATATGATTTGCGAGTTTAAATATCCTTGTAGCCATATAACGTTAAGGTTCACTTTTCTATACCTAAATCAAGTAACCTGGCATTGCAGCAGCAGTCACGAAATCATGCATGTGCCATAATGGAACCCGTTAATATACTACCTGTGTATGGAGAGAAGAAAGGAATTATTTTTAAAAAATCTGATGTGTTACACTCACATGACTTTCTCTACTCTTGTACAAACTATTTTCACAAACTCTTATTCTCCATCTATTTCATATTAATCGAGATAAACATTTGCAGAAACGATCTTTTGACATGCAAAGAGAATTACATTTTACACATAGGGACCAGTTCTAAAAATATTTGACTATCGCTTAAGGCGTACTATGTTCCCCTTGTTTTGTATTTGCAAGGGCAATATAGAAATACAGTAGCCTTTAAGCACACACATATCTCTTAATAGCTGGTTGCTAGGTGCAGCAATATTCCCTTTGCCACAGATTAATTCTCTTTGTATATCCAAGACAAAAAAATGAATAACGAATTCCGTTTTGAGAAAATAAGTATTGAAAAATTTAAGGGAATAACAAGCAATATCTCGAAAATGGTTCACTCAACAAAAAAATGTATATGACATAAATTGTGTATTTTAACGCGATCTACATTTTTGTGTAGTAAAATTTTGTCTATCTCTTATGGTTTACCAGTTTACCAAGAGTCGTTCACAATGAAGAATACTTTTGGAGACTTCCCAGAAAATTCAAGATATACATTTTATTTGTCATGAAAATGTCTTAAACATATGATATTTTAATCAAAATCGTTAGAGCCATTTTTGAGAAAATTAAAATTTTCGAATAATCTTCCATGTAAAGGGTAATCTGTGGTGGGGGGATTTTCTTGAAAACCTTCGTGTCGCATCTCTGGAAGATACTGAACCTAAATACCAAGTTTGGTGTTTATCAGACTGTTTGTTTCTGAGTTATGCTGTTCACAGACACACATGTTTCCAAAATTGTTTTTTTTTTGGATTCAGGGGGTCTCAAAACATATATTTCCGGTGAAATCTCGGTATCGAATTTTTGGGTGGAATACAATACTTCCCCTACTTAGATACTATACGTAGTAGAGAAAGTAAAAATCAATTGAGATAATTCAATTAGTTTATTGAAAACATTTCTGCTTCTTTTTAAATGTTAAACACGTTCCTATGCAGTTGTAATTCTCATTTTGAGTAGAAGATATTGGTGTCCTTTAAATTTCTCGACCTTCACCTAAGTGTAAACGAAGTTTAACCTTGATTTTTGTTAAAGAATGCATAATATTTCTCGACATTCCCTCTATTGTCAATTTCATAACATATGAAAACCATATTAATTGCGTTTTCGACACAGTTTAAAAGGGATCTTTTTAACTTTTGTTTAAGTTAGGTTCAAGAAGAGATACATTTGATCCAAAAATTCTCTATCGAAATTTCATCAAGAATAGTTTGTAGAAAAAAAATCTAATGTGTTGCATTTACATGACTTTCTCTGCTGATTCTTTCACAAAATATTCTTACAAAAGCTTATTCTTCTGTCTTCTGCTTGTTAAACGAGACAAGCTTTCACCTTCATGGTAAATATAAGGAGAACAGAAGGGGCTAAAGCATTAGTCAGATATTAAAAACGGATCGCTATACCTATGATGGTTTTGAATATAACCACGAGAAAAATAACGAATAATGAGTGACGATAAAAAGTAAGATTAACTGAAAATTCAAATGAATAGCAAAGAATATCCCGGAAACGGTTAACACGAATAAAAAATTGTTTCACATAAATTGTGTGCTTTAACGAGAGTCACATTTATTGTAAAGTAAGATTTTCTATTTCTCTTAAGTCTTAACAATTTTATAAAAGTCATTCAGAATAAAGATCCCAGAAAATTGAGGAGATTGGTATGTCGTGGAAGCATCTTAAACCTATAATATTTTAACCAAAATCGTTTGAGTCATTTTTGAGAAAATCAGAAATAACGTTTTTGTTTCATGTAAAGAGATGTTTTCTTGAAAACATTCCTGTTTTATCCTTGAAAGACAGTGATCTGAAATACGAAGTCTGTATTTAACCAACTTTTTGTTTTTGATATATGCTGTTCACAGACCTATGCGCGGACGCAGACCTTTCTCTACTTTCTTTTATGCACGATGTCTCAAAAAATATCCCCCCATAAAGAACGTCTCGTATAAATATAAAAATGTAATAGTCTAGTCATTCATATTTTAAGAATAAGAAGGTGAAAACGTTGAGAAAATTATCCACACCCTATAACTTCCTTTCATATGGGTTTTCTCTTTTAATTATTATCTTAAAATATCAGCAAAAATTATTAAGACATTACAATGTTGAGTCTTTAGTATGACGAATAAAATGCACGTTTCCTAAAGTTTCTGCAAATAGCTTGTGAAGTATTCGTTTTCATAAATTCTGCGCAACTGGAGACCATAAGCGGTGGACAAAATCTCCGAATTGAAAAATACCAACCTCGTTGAATCTTATAATTTATTCTACATATATAGCTTAATTTCTTTCTCTTTCGTAGGGAAAGTATTGTATTCCACCCAAAAATTCCTTATCTAGGTTTTACCGGAAATACATGTTTTGAGGTGCTCTGAATCCAAATAAAGCAGTTTTGGAAATATGTCCGTGTATGTGTCTATCTCTATGGGTCTGTCATTCTGTCTGTCCGGCTGTGAACAGCATAACTCAAAAACGAATAGTCGGATAAATACCAAACTTGGTTCTTGAGTTTACTCTCTTCGAAGAATGCGAAATGAAGATTTTCAAAAAAACATCTTTCAAAAATTTTGAGTTTTTCGAAAATGGCTTTAACGATTTTGATTAAATTATCATATGTTTAAGATATTTTATGGCAAATTAAACGTATATCTTGAATTTTCTGTAAATTTCCCAAAAGCCCTCTTCATTCTAAATGACTTCCGCATAACTAGTACACCGTAAGAGATAGACAAAATTTTACTACACAAAAAAATGTAGATCGTTAAAATACACAATTTATATCATATTATATTAGATTATATTAGATAGCCTTTGTTATTTATTTGAATTTTCCAATACTTATACTTTTTCTCAAATGGGAATTCGTTATTTGCTTCTTTTTTTTTTTGTGGAAGGCTCCACATAGCAATCAGCTCATAAAATATTTGAGTATCGCTTAAAGCCTGCCATATTCCCCTTGCACCTACAGAAAGTTAGCAATAAGATTAATATCTCGATATCTCGATTAACATGAAGTAGACAGAGAATAAGCGTTTGTAAAAATAATTTGTACAAGAGTAGAGAACGTAATGACTGCAACACATCAGATTTTTTTTTCGAAGTATTTTCAGCATTTTAAGTTATCCCAAGGCTGAGGCTTGCTGAGGTACTGTAGCATATTCGGAAACAAACAATATTTTGCTAATCTTTGTTTTCACCGAAGTTTATGACAAATAAAAGTAAAGTGGGTAATGATAAAACTGCGGTGTGTTGTCTCCGTATTCTATACTTAAGCATATACTAAACTAGTTATTTACGTAACTGTATAGGAAAGTGAGCTTTTTTTAGGACGAGTAAGAAGTTTACGCTGAGATCGGAATATCAAACGATCCTAAAAAAAATATCTGATGTGTTACACTTACATGACTTTCTCTACTCTTGTACAAACTATTTTTACAAACGCTTGTTCTCTATCTGCTTCATGTTAATCGAGATAAACATTTGCAGACTCTGTCTTATTGCTAATTTTCTTGTAGATGTAAGGGGAATATATATTTGCAAGGGCAATATAGAAATACAGTAACCTTTAAGCATATACATATCTCTTAATAGCTGGTTGCTAGGTGCAGCACCATTCCCTTTGCCACAGATTAATACTCTTTGCATATACAAGACAAAAAAATGAATAACGAATTCCCATTTGAGAAAATAAGTATTGAAAAATTTAAGGGAATAACAAGAAATATCTCGAAAATGGTTCACTCAACAAAAAAATGTATATGACATAAATTGTGTATTTTAACGCGATCTACATTTTTTGTGCAGTAAAATTTTGTCTATCTCTTATGGTTTACCAGTTATGCAAAAGTCCTTCACAATGAAGAATACTTTTGGAGACATTCCCAGAAAATTCAAGATATACATTTTATTTGTCATCAAAATATCTTAAACCTATGATATCTTAATCAAAATCGTTAGAGCCATTTTTGAAAAAATTAAAATTTTCGAAAAATGTTCCATGTAAAGGGTAATCTGGGGTGGGGGGATTTTGTTGAAAACCTTCGTGTCGCATCCCTGGAAGATACTGAACCTAAATACTAAGTTTGGTGTTTATCCGACTGTTCGTTTCTGAGTTATGCTGTTCACAGACAGACACACAGACACACACACGGACATGTTTCCAAAAATGTTTTTTTGGATTCAGGGGGTCTCAAAACATGTATTTCCGGTGAAATCTCGGTATGGAATTTTTGGGTGGAATACAATACTTCCCCTACTTACTATACGTAGTAGAGAAAGTAACAAACAAAACAAAAAATCAAAAACATTTTACTACACAAAAAATGTAGATCGCGTTAAAACACAATTCATGTCATATACATTTTTTTTGTTGAGTGAACCATTTTCGAGATATTGCTTGTTATTCCCTTAAATTTTTCAATACTTATTTTCTCAAATGGGAATTCGTTATTCATTTTTTTGTCTTGGATATGCAAAGAGCATTAATCTGTGGCAAAGGGAATGGTGCTGCACCTAGCAACCAGCTATTAAGAGATATGTATATGCTTAAAGGCTACTGTATTTCTATATTGTCCTTGTAAATATATATTCCCCTTACATCTACAAGAAAATTAGCAATAAGATAGAGTCTGCAAATGTTTATCTCGATTAACATGAAGTAGATGGAGAATAAGCGTTTATAAAAATAGTTTGTACAAGAGTAGAGAAAGTCATGTGAGTGTAACACATAAGATTTTTTATGCTTGTTTCTTTAACCCAAGGGCGTCTTAATATCTTGTTTCAATTTACCCTGTTACAACATTTTTATTTATTTACTTAAAATAACCTGATAGACTTCTAAATTACACTCAGCTGTACTCGTGTTTAAAATTTGTGGCTTTAACCATTGAAGCAACACAAATACCTATATAAAGTACTGGGTAGAAAACCATTACTACCTTCTGACAATCAAGAATGGCTTCTGTCTTTTATCTTGGCAATAGTGTTCCATGCATATGATATATACATATTACTTTCTCTAGTACGTATAGTAAGTAGGGGAAGTATTGTATTGCACCCAAAAATTCGATACCGAGATTTTACCGGAAATA
Source organism: Deroplatys truncata (assembly GCA_030765065.1). Classification (NCBI taxonomy): domain Eukaryota; kingdom Metazoa; phylum Arthropoda; class Insecta; order Mantodea; family Mantidae; genus Deroplatys; species Deroplatys truncata. The sequence continues at coordinate 190,118,306 of CM060976.1, read as the reverse complement.
CATGTTTTGAGACCCCCTGAATCTAAAAAACTCATTTTTGGAAACATGTCCGTGTGTGGTCTGTATGTGTGTGTATGTGAACAGAAACGAACAGTCGTATAAACACCAAACTTGGTATTTAGGTTCAGTATCTTCCAGAGATGCGACACAAAGGTTTTCAAGAAATCCCCCCACCCCAGATTACCCTTTACATGGAACATGTTTCGAAAATTTTAATTTTCTCAAAAATGGCTCTAACGATTTTGATTAAAATATCATATGTTTAAGATATTTTCATGACAAATGAAATGTATATCTCGAATTTTCTGGGAATGTCTCTAAAAGTATTCTTCATTGTGAAAGACTTTTGAATAACTGGTAAACCATAAGAGATAGACAAAATTTACTACACAAAGATGTAGATCGCGTTAAAATACAAAATTTATGTCATATACATTTTTTGTTGAGTGAACCGTTTTCGAGATATTGCTTGTTATTCCCTTAAATTTTACAATACTTACACTTTTTCTCAAATAGAAATTCGTTATTCATTTCTTTTGTCCTGGTAATGCAAGGAGAATGGAATACTCCATATAGCAACCAGCACTTAAAATATTTTACAATAGCTTAAAGCCTACCAGTTCCCCTTGCATCTACAAAAAAATTAGGAATAAGATTAGCATCTCGATATTTCGATTAACATGAAGCACATGGAGAATAAGCGTTTGTAAAAATAGCTTGTACAAGAGTAGAGAAACTCATGCGAGTGTAACACATCAGATTTTTTTTCTCTTATTCTCTTGTTATTACTTGTAACAGAAGGATTTGCAGATCTGATGACTGCTTAAGAGCGTATGCTAGAAGAAGCGTCTGTCGGCTAAAGCACTGTCAATTGCCGATGGCATAATTCTGTAGGCTGCTGGACTTGACCCTGCAGGTTCCGTGGAAAGTTAAAAAGGATTGTTATTACTTGTGAAAGTGTATCATTATGTTCAATCACACAATCACAACTTTCCAGCCCTTGATTATAAGGAAAAATAGATTGACGTGTTTCAGAAAGAGTTCCAAAGAAATTAAAAGAAGTATATCAGTGATTTTAAAACTCTGATGTGGTACATTCTCACAACTTCCTCCACCCATTACAAATTCACATAGATATTTTATATATTAAAGCATTTATCAACTATTTCTCTATCCAGTTATCTTATTCGCGATACAGCTTTGCTTAAAAATGATTTCGAATTAAGTTATAAGTGTCTTATGCAAAACCAACATTTAAATACTTAACCAATAGCTGGGAGGAATACATTCTGAAGTAGGAGGAAAAGAAAAAGAAGAATTGCAAAATTTCAAGCCAGTTCTTTAGATGATGAACTTATATTTGAAACCTAGAGAATTAAATCATTTTTAGAGTGGATAACCCTAAAATTATTCGATAAAAATTATGTAACTCATAATCTCTATATTTCTTCATGAAGTAAGTTTTTATCTGTATTTTACGATTTTCCAGTTATACTATATTCAGCCATAGTGAGGAGCACTGCACATGTCAATATCTGGAGCATATGATATTTTAATGGAGAGCGTTAGAGTCGCTTTTGGGAAAATAAATAAAAAAAATGAACAATTTCCATTTCAAGCATAGTTTAGGTAAAGTGGAAAGCAGTAATTTTGTGAAAACCTTCGTATTATATACTTCCAAGATGTTGGATTAAATAACAATTTTGCGTTATTCTCTCTCTCCTTCTCACATACACAGACATTTCTATAAATGCTTTTGTTTGGGGGATACAGGGCACCTCAAAATGTGTATTACCTGTGCAATATCGATACTGAATTTTTGGGTGGAATAAAGTTCTTCCTCTACCTGCCTACCTCTGCCACCTAAGATTCTTACATACCTTACATACATATGTCACACGACATATTATTATCGTCATAAATCCGCAATGTTACTGATGTTTACAAAGAAAACAGTTCTACTACTAATGTGGAGAGTAAGTGGAATGCAAGCAATAGCATTTCTGAAATACTTGTATAAACCTTTCTGATATAGAGAATCAAATTATACTGGCTAACCTATGTTAATAATTCGCACAACTTGATAAAAATATAAACATATATTTTGTCGTTCATCTGCAATCCGATCGAAGTATAAAAGATTTTAGTAAACCTATGTGTACTTTACATTTTGCAAGCGTACCTACCCCGTGTGGGAATTTTACGGCTGCGATGTTTTGTAAATCTATGAGATTCCCCAAAATGTTTATTTACTTTTAATGCCTACATATTATACATTATACATTGCATTATATCTTAGACGGTATCCGGGCAATCCTGACACATTTAAGATCACTGTCAGTTTGTCCCAATAACTGTGATATAGAAAGCGTAATAATTGTGGTGGTCAACAAAATAGCAGATGAATGAAAATACGAACGAATAAGCAAGAAAAAAACAATTATATGTAGTAGCGATAGTGTAGCCATCAAACCCCGGCCAAACACACGACAGGCGACAACTATTACACCACAGTGCAATTATGACCTATAGAAATATTGCAACTACTGCACAAGATTTAAGTGTTGTTTTTCACCATGACATTAGAATAGATGGTTTATGCATCCTCCCCGATCGTGCTGCTGTCCATATTTGATCGCACTGTATTTCACTTTTAGCAAAGAAATGTTCCAAGCTTTTCTGAAATATTCAGCTGCTTCACTTCGGAAACACTCGGCTATGGATAAATTATGAACTTTAAATAAGATTTTAGTAACTTAAATGCCAATAAATTACAGTTTTGGGTTTTTTGGGCAAACTAGAACAATCGCTTTCAAAATAAGCCAAAAGCTGTAAAGGCCGAATTGAGCGTTTTAAATATGGGCTTAAAGGGGCACTGGGTAGCGCAGTAGTTTCTTTTCCGGCTCTCGTTCTGAGAGTCCGGGATTCGATTACCGGCTCTGTGATGGCGCCTTATCTACGCCTTCACCACATGTGAAGTATCCCCAAGGCCCGACGTGGTTCGGAGTCCACGATAAAAGCTGTAGGCCCTCTCATTCCACCGCCATCCTCATCATCGCCCTCATCGAAGGTAAGGGATTCTGCCCTCTGTGTGCCTCCACCTCAGAAATGGATCCAGTCAACGCTTGGTGGAATGAGGTAACCACGTAAGGTCATAGGCCAAATATGGGGAGCGTTAGAGACGACGACGAACCACAAGATTAATGAGTGAGTTGGTGAGTCAGTGAGCTAGTGAGTGATTTTATGTGCATTTATATTACCTGATAGCCCGCACAGTAATGGATTATTCTATATAATGTAATTTTATTTTATTTTTCGTTTCCTTTCGTGTAATTTAATTCTATAATTAGCAAATTTCGTCGAATGTAAAATAGATACAGTAACTAACTCATATAGCGTTAGTGCTTGAACTTAATGTTTTAAAAACGTTTTCTCACATAAAGGATTAACTTTAATTGTGTTAACAATTACGTTTAATGTCATTATTTATAGATATTTCACAGAACAGAATCTTAGATCTATCCAAGAAAACTTAAAGGATATTTTTTTTTTCAGGACAATCTAGTGCTGAGACCTTGGTCGAAGGTTCAACATTTTGCAACTTGCTTTCGCTAGTTTCCCACATTTTAGAGGCGATAGTAGATTATAGAATTACGTTTTTTCTTCCCTCCACCATTTATATGCCTCCTTTAACATATTTGATCATACCTATCGGCGGCTTTTGCGTTTGGAGCAATTCTCATTGACAATGATGATCACTTCTTTACTGTTGTGTTACAATAGGTTTTACCGAGCGGGATGGCTCAGGCGGTTGAGCCTGTGGCCCCATTTGGGAAGTCGTGGGTTCGATTTCCGTGGCCGACCTTCCTGACCCATGGTTTTTTTCGGGAATTTCTCCGGGTCGCCAGGCGAATGCTGGGAAGGATCATTACATCCCCCGAATTTCCTGCCTTTCCATTTCATCTCCATTCTCATTTCACTTCACCCTTCATCTGCTTGGTTTCTTTCAAGATTGCAAGTGTCGGCGGGAGGTCTCGGCGTGCGCAGGGTAGGGAAAAAGAATGCTCTACGGAAACCTTCGTCCTCCGGACTGCCACCGGTCTCCGGGTCCCAGATCCCCCCCGACCCACAGGGGATTGTGTAAGCTCACAGACGGTAGGGCGTTCAAATCTGTATTTGGTAGGGACCTTGATATGTGCCTGCCATGCCTCCTGGTCTGGCCGCCCTCTGTCTCCTCTCACCTCATCTCTCCCTCCTGGGGGCGCCCCGTTAGGGGAATAGGCCCCAAAGGCTAAGTTCCAATCCGTACCTATTCCTATCCTACATTAGGTTTTACTTTGGGCTATATCTAAATTTACATACAGCCATACTCTACTTCATGCCTGCAGAGCTAGGGAGAATTAGGAATAATCCTAGTTAAAGAAAAATCCCCATCTCCAGCCGGGAATCGAACCCAGGACCACTATATTTGGAGACTAACATGCTTTCATCAAACCACAGAGACAATCCAATTCCTGTTTGTCATTGCAGTTATACTGTAGATAATCTGATTCAACATGACTAACACAAAACAATAAGGAAATAAAAAGTTTCACGTGATGCAATTTTTGCATCTATTTTGTAGTAACCTTAAACCTAGGTATAAAAACCAAGCTAAAGAGCTCTAAACGCCGATTCTTAAGTATGTGGATGATTTATAAATAACATTGTCTACTATAATAATAACAACGGAATAAGTGAACATTTTGTGATTTTGTTTTCAGAACCATAGGAAAAGTATTTATTAAACTGTAAAACAAACTTAGGAGAAAAGTCAGTTTGAGTCCATTAAAATTACATTAGTCATTGAGAAAAAAAATGGTTGTGAAAATCCAATAGTTTTGTACATTTATGCTACGAAAAATATTCACAATAAAATAATTAATAGCCGCTTCTAAATCATTCGCAACAACCCAAAATTCGTATAATACATATACGAGGGGCACTATATATATTTTGAGCCTAATAATTAAAACAAAGTAATTTCTGATTGAAAACTGCTTTATTGTATTTCAAAATATTCTCCTTTGTGATCAATACACTTTTGCATCCGTTTGAACCATTTGTCAAAGCATTTATTCCAGTCTTCTTGAGACACCACCAAAACATGGTTTTTAAAGGCATCAACGGCTTCTTCTGCTAACGAAAATCGTTGTCCACGTAATTTGTTCTTGATGTTCGGGAACAAAAAGAAGTCATTGGGTGCCAAATGAGAACTGTTGGCGGATGACCCATCAATTCAATTTTTTGAGCCTTCAAATACTCTGTTGTTAGACGAGATGTGTGTGCGCTCGCATTGTCTTGATAAAGAACGATCCTATGGTTCTTGTTGGTTTTCCTTACTTCACCGAAGACTTCCGGCAAACAAATGGTTGTGTACCATTCAGAATTGACCGTTTTACGTTCCTCTAAAGGCATTGTCGCCACATGACCAGTTTTACTGAAAAAGCAGGCGACCATTTGCTTCGAAGTGCTTCGAGTGCGAACAACTTTCGTTGGATTTGCTTCATCTTGAAACACCCATACGGTCGACTGCTGTTTACGTTCCGGCTCATACGCATAGATCCATGATTCGTCACCTGTTATAATCTTATATACGTCTTTTGAGCCACCGCCATTGTATTTCTTGAGCATTTTTGTACACCATTCGACACGAGCATCTTTTTGAGATTGCGTCAAATTATGTGGGATCCAACGAGAGCAAACCTTTTTCGCGGCTAAATAATCATGCAATATTTTATATATGCTGGTGGAACTAATGTCTAGGGTTGCTTCAATCTCACAATATGTCGCATGACGATCTTTCGTTATTAGTTTTTGCACAGCATAAATGTTTTCTGGCACAACAACTGATTTTGGACGACCTCCACGAAGTTCATCATTGAGCGAACGACGGCCACGATTAAATTCGTTATACCAGCGTTTCACAGTGGCAAAGAATGGAGATTCGTCGCCAAATGTGGAAGCTAGTTGATCGATGCACTCTTTTCTTGATAATCCACGTCGAAAGTCGTGATAAATCATTGCACGAACATTTTCACGAATTAATTCCATGTTTTTGTTGATACACAATTTTCAAGTTAGTGTAAACAAAACAAATGATGCTCTATTGACAAAATGTTTGAAGTAGATTATGGTCAAAAATGTCAAACTTTCCATTCGAAACATCAGATGGCACCTACAACATTCAGGGTTGCCAAGGCTCAAAATATAAATAGGGCCCCTAGTATTTTGTGTACCCACTGCCAAACCTATAATTAATGGGAATATGGGTAAAATTCCTAATTTTTTTAAAAATTAACTTTTCGGTTTTTTGGCAAAAATAACTCTTGTTCTACCCTGTTTTACCTATTCCTGGAGTTTTAAGTCCTTAAGGCACTTTGGAACCTTCAGAAATCTATCATTTTAAAAGGATTGCCTATTCTAATTAACTGCAGTGCAGACTTTAAGATTGCGTTTTCCACAGTTTTTGAAGCAGTTTGCTGCATTCAAAATCAATCACGTCTCTGTCCGTGAAAATTGCACAAGTGTGATCTTGTAAAGGAAATTAAATATTATTTCTTGGATATACAAACACATTTACATTTTTAAATTACTTCTGAAGATGACAGTTATAAATGCACAACATTTTGACATTTTAAGTAGTTTACATAAATTAAAAAATCTGACGTGACATGTTTACATGTCTTTCTCTACCCTCTAAGGTTTATTAGTGGATATACAAACTACTCTTACTAAAGCTTATTTTTATATGTAGTTCATTTTCATCTAAATAAACCTTTGCAGAAATAGCTACATTACACATTCCTCTATAGATACAAAAGGAACAGATAGTCAAACGTTTAAGAACTGGACGCTCTGTGCTGGCCTTAAAATTTTCTACTGTTTCAATGGAATCGTTAGAAACAACTGAGTGTTGACATGACTTTAAAAAATGATAGGTATTGAACAATTCGAACCATTAATAACGGATATCTCAGAAATGACTGATTCTACAAAAATAAGTTATTTGAAATAAATTGGTGTTTTAAAGAAATCTACATTTCTTATTTAGTATGTTTTCGTCTATCCCTTAACGTTTACCAGTTGTACAAGATTATACATAATTCCTTCCGAATGAAGAGGACTTCATGGGTTATTCCCAAAAAAATTCAAGATATACATTTATTTTATCATGCAAATATCTTTAATATAGGTATTTTAATCAAAATTGTTAGTCATTTTTTAGAAAACAAAACATTAAGAAAAATGTTTCATGTAAAGGGTAGTTTGGGGTAGGAGATGTTCTTGAAAATCTTCGTGTCGCATCTTTGAAAGATATTGACCTGAAATAAAGTTTGGTGTTTATCGGACTTTTCATTTTTGAGTTATGCTGTTCACATACACATGGCGTTTTTTATAAAAATCTATTTTTATTCAGGGGGCCTTCAAAACATGTATTTTCGTTGAAATCTCGGTATCGAATTTTTGGGTGTATTGCAATATCTTCTCTACCTACTACGTACGTGGTAGAGAAACTAAAATGTTCAACATAAATATAGATAATTTCTTCAATAAAACACTTAAAGAGAGGATTTGCGATTAAAATAATTAACACATCGGTTCACTCCAAAACACCGATAAGCAGCACGTAAGGTTGCTAGCAAAACATCGACGTTTTCAGTGTTTACTTCTCCTGAACATAATACTACAGTTACCTCATTTTACATCCTGACACCCTAAACTATCAACTGCAAGTTTTTTGAAGAGCTTCAATCGTGGGATATGAGTGACAGTCAGATGAAAATAGGTCAGACGCTAAAAAGTGTCACTGAGCACTTTGTCTCCACAACTGTTAATACACTTACCCCAATGGGAGGCAAAAGTTGTCATGCTAACAAATTCATAATCGTAACCAGTCGCGTACATTCGTCCTTGTGCGATTCAAACCAATACCAAGGAACTTTCTTTGTAAGATATCGTAATTACACGGAAGAAGCTTTGATCTTTGGTAACCATTTTGAGGTGTCCAAGGCCCTATAATCGAAAACAAAAAGTCTCATGTGTTTCATTCACATGACTTCCTCTACCCTCTGTAGTTTATTAGTGGATATGCAGACTGTTCTTGCTAAAGTTTATTTTTCTACTTTATTTTAATCCAGATAAACCAGTGCAGAAATAGCTGCATTGCACATTTCGTTATACATACAAAGAGAACAGCGAGAGTCGAATGTTTAAGAACTGGACACTATATATGGCCTTAAATTTCCACATTCTTAGGATGACATCGGAAGAAACAATTGAATGTCGACAGGACTTGAAAAGAATGATAAAGTATTACAAAATTTGAACCATTAATAATGGATATCGCATAAATAGGCTTATGCCGCAAAAAAAAAAAGCAATTTGAAATAAATTGTACATTTTTATCTAGTACGTTTTCGCTCTCGCTTATCGTTTATCAGTTACACGAAATTATATAAATTCCTTCCGAATGTAGAGGACTTCACAAGCCACTCCCATAAAATTCAAGATATATTTTATTTATTTATCTATAAATAGCCTTTAAATATATGGTATTTTAATCAAAATCATTAGTCTTATTTCATAAAATAAAACCTTTTGGAAAGTGTTCCATGCAAATGGTACTTGTGGGTGAGGGATTTTCTTGACAGTCACGCTCATAGATTACCACGCGGACCCTTTTCTAAAACTGCTTTTTGGGAGCCAGGGAACCTCAAAACATAAATTTCCGGTGAAATCTCGACACCAAATGTTTGGGTGAAAGCAATAACATTCCTTACTTACTACCTATATGTAGTAGAAAAAATAAAAATCTTATGTCTTTTATTCACATGTCCTTCTCCGCTCACTCTTCTACAAAGTGAACTTACAAAAACCATTTTCTAGCTATTTTTGACAATTGAAATAAGCTCTGCTTTAACATTTACACATTTTGTTGTAGGTATAAGAAAGACATAGTAGGTTAAAGCGATAGTACGAATTTTAAAAATCGGATCACTTGGGAAATTTCGTGCTCTTTGCACTGACTTATGATGCCAGCAGTTTTCTCTCTTTGTACGATTATTTATTATGTCCTGCTAATGATCTTGATTACAAAAGAAGCACAAAGGAAATAAAGCAAAACGTTCTTATATGAGTGCTATTGGAAGGCCTCCAGAAACTTCAGTGCGTACCTCTATAGAATTAGAATAAAGATAATTTACTGTTTTTTTTCTATTTTATTTTACGTCGCTTTAACTGCTTGGTCATATCGCGACGGATCTGTTGGTAGATAACTCTTAGAACGATATGTGATGGACAGTTAGTCTTTTAGGTCTCATCCCTGTAACCACCCGCTCCGTCACGTGTCACAGAGACCCTAGCGCATTGCTACTGAATCTTCTGCTTCGTCCAGTCCAACCGCCGCCCCCATATAAAGGCGGACAGTTAACCTTCTAGGTCTCATCCCTGTAACCACCTGCTTCATGCCGTGCAGATGGCATTAGGGTGTCGTCCAGTCCAACCACCGCCCCCATACAGAAAGGCGGACAGTTAACCTTCTAGGTCTCATCCCTGTAACCACCTGCTTCATGCCGTGCAGATGGCATTAGGATGTCATCCAGTCCAACCACCGCCCCCATACAGAAAGGCGGACAGTTAGGTCTCATCCCTGGAAATGCCATTTTGCTTCATCACGTGCGCCCACAGAGACCCCCAGCGCATGGCAGCCGGATCTTCTGCTTTGTGCCGTGCAGATGGAGTTAGGGTTTTCTAGTAAGTACCGTTTTAATATTTTGCCGCTGCAGTCGGGATTTTGAGCATGCCCGATCACTTCTTCCATTCATTAGGAAACAAACGCAGACGCAGCTGTGAGGGATCGGCTTCCGTGTTTTCCTGTTATTAGAGCGTTTCGAAAGGCTAAAAAAAAAATCGAACGACCGGCCCACTGTGAAGTCAGATCAATGAATCCTTTTTTGAATGCGTAAAATGTTACGCCAGCAAACATTCATCGGCAATAGTGTGAGGTTTATGGGGAAACAACAATAAGTGACAATGCCCGGCCACACATAGCTAAACCAACTCAAGATCTGATCGCATCATTTGGTTGGAAACAATTCAACCACCCTCCTTACAGTTCGGATTTGGCACCAAGCGATTTTCATCTGTTTCTTCATCTGAAGAAATTCATTGGTGGAAAACATCTCAACGACGATGATGATGTGAAACATGAAGTGCAGACCTGGTTTTCATCACAGGTGGCATCATTCTTTGACGAAGGCATTTAACAACTGGTTTCCCGTTACAAGTGCCTGACTGACGCCAGTCACTATGTGGAGAAGTGGTGTAAGGCAAGAATGGCGAAAACGCCTTCCTTCCGCGAGTCACCAAATATGCAACACGCATCGCATCACTCAGCAGCATATGAAAAACAAAGGGACAGTGGCAGAGAGGGAACGGCGTCTACGAGTCAAAATGACCTCTGGTGTAAGGTGTGAGGTAATGAATGGTGATAACGTACTTGGAAAATAATGTTCTGTCATTTTTTAAAAAATTATCGGTACTTACTTTAAAAACACACCTCGTAGCTTTTTAAGCTCTCTCTCTTCTGTTTGCATAACTGTTACATCATATCCATCTGTGTGCTCGTATATTGCTTTGAATAAAATGTAACTGGCTTTTGTTTTTACACGTAATCTCTGCGGAGTACAGCAGCTAGCCGAATTTTGTTTCTGCATTCTCTGGGGAGTACATAAACTATTTTCTACTGCATGGCATTCTCAACGAAGGCTTTGTAAATCCTTTCTTTTAGTCTTGAAATTAGGTGTTTTATAGCCCATGTACGTTAGAAACAATAGGGATTTTCAATGGCGAAACAATTATAAAACTTGGTTAAGTGGTTTTTGAGATTACCCTACGCACACACGCACACATATTTTCTCTTCTATAATGTTAGCATAGATGTATAAAATTAGTATCAAAGCTATATTCTCATGAGCGATCAAAACTGTTATTTGATTTCCTATTTGTTTAAATGAATTATTCGTTGCAACTACACGTTCTCGTTTGTTTAGTCAAACATATGATGTGGTGCACTCATATGAGTTTCTTGACTTACTACCACTTGTATACTTACTGTTCATATAAAAAGCGATTCTTCTACCCCTTGGTCACGATAAATTACTGCTTAGAAATGGTTTAATTATATAACATGCACTTGGTTATGCAAGATGCGAATACTAAACACAATTGTTTGATTATAAATCAATTGTTAATAATTAGCTCATACGGGAAAAAGAATAACATATTTTGAAAAATCTTATGTGTTACATTCACATGATTTTCTCTACTCTCTATCGCTTATTAATGGATATACAAATTATTCTTTCCTGTCTGCTTCATCTTAATCGAGATAAACCTTACTGGAAATGATTACATTACATGTTTGGTTATAGATACAAAAGGAGAAATGATAGCCAAATGTTTTAGAACTACACGCTATATGCTTGCCTTAAAATTTAATGCTCTTTGCATGACATTGCATGAAGCAAATGAAAATCGAAGGGCTTTAAAAGAATGGCTAACTATTAAACAATTTCAACCATTAATAACGGATATCTCGGAAACGGCTTATGCCTCAAAAAGTTTTGAAATAAATTATGTATTTCTAAGAGAAATACATTCTTTGGTTAGTACGTTTTACTTATACAAGATTATGCAAAGTTCCTTCCGTAGAAGAGGACTTCATAGGCTATTCCCAGAAAATTCAAGCTATACATTTTACCTGTCCTTTGATATGTGATATATTAACAAAAATTGTTAGAGGCCATTTTTTAAAAAATAAAAAAGAATTGAAAAATGTTGCATGTAAAAGTAGATAACGGCGGGGGGATTTTCCTGAAAAATCTTCGTGTTGCATCTGTGGAAGGTGCTGCATCTAAGTACCAAGTTTGTTATTTACTCGAATTTTTGTTTTTGAGTTATGTTGTTCCAGACGCGCGCGCGCGCACACACACACACACACACACACTCATACACACGCACACACGGACATTTTTCTAAAAATGTTTTTTTTTTATTCAATGTGCTTAAAAATGTACTTCCGGAAATCTTGGTATCGAATTTCTGGGTGGAATGCAGTACCTTCTCTACCTACTATGTACTATGTGGTAGAGGAAGTAAAAATGCCTAAAAGACGCCGCATCAACATGGAAAACTTATTTCGGACGTGGCGATGCTACAAGAACAGTTTTATGACAAACTCTAAATATATTTTCTGGTAAGTTTTGGTCTCTTTTTCTATGACATAAAATTCAGTATGAATGAAGAGGATTTATAGGTTGGAAAGGTAGAATCACACGACTGAAAAATTCAATGCCATCCCGGAATTAAACCACGGATCTCCCGGTTGCTCTAGCTACTGAGCTACCATAGCAACACACCAGTACGGCATTAAACTCCCAACCATTTTTCCCGCCAAACCACAAGGAGACCCAAATTGTATTGAGATGACATACCACAATGCTGTAAGTAGGTACTTTAAGTCCCGCGCTTTATAGTTTCAACCATTATTGGAATAAAAATTAAATTGAGTTTTATTTATGGACGCTCTTTAACTACTATGGTCCTTAGCGTCTCATTCTATATTGGGCGTGAAACACCGGTAATTTTGCTCAGAGGCATCTTTGTCAGTCTTGAGGTTCTTTACGTGCCGTAAATCTACGACACGGGACCACCGGCTTTACTTCCCTTCCGAAGGAAGCCGTGCTAAGGATTTTTACGCCCGAAAAAATCCATCGCCCTCCGCCGGGTTTAAACCCGCGACCTTGGGAACTAGAGGCTAGCACGGTACCACTAGTCCACGGAGGACGACAACCACTATTAGGTAAAAATTACGTTTTATATGCTGTTGACAACAAATTTAAGATATATGTATTCTATTCCTAGTGGAAATATGGCATTTTAATAAAAACAGAAAGAATTTTAAAGAAATGAAAAGCAATCACATGTTTTCATCTAGAGAATTGTTTAAGGTAAGGGGATTTTCTTGAAAATATTTGCCGGCGGCTTTGAACGGTGTCTGGTATTTATTGACTCGTGGATTTAAAATTCATTTTTGGATTCAGGGACCTTGAGTATACATCTTCGTTGAAATATACAATCGAATATTTGAGTAAATACAATATCTTCCCCATCTTCTATTGGAAAGCAATATTATCCGAGAATATGAAGTGAGCACATTTCGTAATATGCCCTGATCTTATTTTCTTTAAATAGGATCAGAAGTGTAGATTCTGCCGTGCCCAGGACCACCCCTGTATATACACTGAGTGCATCAGCTGGGTCGTGTTTCTTTAAACACCAAGCACTTACAAGAGCTATGCGTCATAAAAACTCCATATTAACACAACATTTTTAGTTGTTAGTTGCGCCGTTAGTTCCGTGTCGTTGGCTTGTGTTGGAGCGTTAGACTTCCCTGGGGCATAGCCTCTAGTGGTCTCTAGAGTGTTACATTGACCTCGGAAGCTCAACAACTGTTGTGGACTAAATACTTGTCTCATTAAACTATTAGCTATATCCCTCTCCTGTATTTGCACTTCAGATTCACCATCATTTGTAAATTTACATATAGTTTGACGGTGGATGTACAATTCACTTTTCTGTAACGAACGGATGTAAACAATACCTAAATAAAAAGTATGAAGCGTTATAATCACATGACTTCCCCTACCTATAGTCATTAACTATATTCATAGTTTTTACTCTCTCTACCACGTAGAGGAAGTATTGCATTCCACTCAAAAATGCATTGTTGAAATTTCACGGGAAATACAAGTTTTGGATAAAAAATGTCGTCTTAGAAAAATATCCAAGTGCACGTGTGTTATAGAATAGCTCAAAAACAACATCGATAAATACCAAACTTGCTATTTAAGCTCAGTATCTTCCAAAGATGCAACATGCAGATTTTCAATAAAATCCTCTCACCCTAAACTATCCTCTATATGTAAAAGTTTCGATATTTTTTACTATCTACAAAATGACTCTCGATTTTGTTTAAAATACATACGTTTAAGATACCTACTTCTTCTTTCTCTATTTACCTTCCTCGTATACAGGGCTTACAACCCCAGGAGTACAAGCGAGTACCTAGAGTCAGAGGCCTGTGGAGGAGTAGACACTTTGGATAGATAGAATATCCAGGATGTGTGATCAGCCCGATGCCTGGTATGAGAGCGAGGAAGTAGATGCTATGAAATGATGGTGAAATGGATGAAAGGAAAGGTGATGATGGAGCACTTGGTGGAATGAATAGCGGGGGAAACCGGAGAACCCGGAGAAAACACGCGCAGACGCCGCTTTGTCCACCAAAAATCCCACATGCAGGTTTTCGGGATCGAACCCTTGGTGAGAGGTGAGCGTCTAACCACTCGGCCACGGCGCCGCTTAAGATGTTTACAAAATAAATAAAATATACATTTTAATTTTTTGGGACTAGCCTGTGAGACTCTGTTTATTTGGAAGGAATTTTGTATAATTTTATATAACGGATAAACCATAAGACATACACGAGAACTTATAACAAAAAGAAATGCAGATTTATTTAAAACATATCAGATTTTTCTACAAGTAAATCATATAAAAGTTTGTTTTTGTTACTGTCCACTTTATGCTAATCCTCATAAACGTTGATTAGATATTGTTTAAATACGCACTTTTAGTAGGTACACAAGAGCAGAAGGAAATTGTTGCATATACCTATCTAGTTATTACGTAGTGAAGTGATAAGATCCGCGAGTACAATAATAATCACAGCCAGAATAAAAGTTTAAGACTAATCCGCTAATAAAACAAAACAAGAAGGAGATAAAAGAGAATATTAAAGATTAAGAAAAGGGAGGAATAAACATTATTACGAATGAAATAAAGTAAAGTAGAGACACGAATAAATAAATCAGAATGTGAAAGGAAACGCAGGAAAAGAAAAGACACAAGGAAATCGGCCAGAGGGACACTTTAATAAATACAGGAAAGGCGACCAGGAGAAACAGTTAGGTTCCATTGAAATCGTCGGGGACTCGCCGGAAAGCGAAACAATGAAACGGATGTGCTAGGGACTCATGCGGACAGAAAATCAAATCAGCCGTTAATAATATGAAACAGAAGAGACGCTCGCGAAGCACTCGGTTGCTGAAGTTTGACCAATGGTAGGAGAAACGCAAAGTAACTAAATAGCCAATAAGGAATAATAAAAGTCACGTGAATAGTAACGCAAGGGAATGAAACTAGAAAAGAGGCGTGAAATAGATTTTTGTCTAGGAGCAGGAGTGTGTTTCCGACACGCGAAACATGGAACACTTTGTGTCGTGAACGGCTAGAGAGAGGATGTAAAAACTTTGTATCGTGTAGAGCAAGGGAGGGAAGACGAAATATCTCGTGTAGTAATGGATAGGGAAAACAGGCAACGTGTAACAGTTTATATTATCACAAGGGAAAGAGATATACGATAGGAAATCATCATAGTATAACAGTGAGAGATAGGGTAGCTAGGAATGACAAAAGTCATATTGTGTATAATTAGAAGGAGAATTAAATCTGGGGTAGAAGCACGAAAACTGTAACGGCGAGAAACAGATAGGAACGCGTCTTGTGTAAAGGGTCTTCAGTACGACATCAAGTGTGGATCTTCAGAATAAATGGGCCACTGAGAGGAGCTGTGAGTATAATTCATCTCCCATCCACACAATCCCTGAGATAAGAATCTCACAATCACTTATCCTCTACCCGAGTAGTCGGCAATAATCTTTCCGTACCCGAAACCCGAAGCCAAGTTCCTACACACCAGAAAACGTTCCTTATTTTCCAAACCCCCGCTACAGTAGGTACTTACTCAAGAGAAACAAAAGAACGGCCACACAATAATCCAGAGGTATAGCTTAAAGCACTGTAAAAATTAAAAAAAACAGCAGGAAATATCTTCAAAGTCTATGTTAACAAAATGATTTTATTTTATAGTCTTATACTTTAATTGGATTTTATTTTCCTTATAGTGAATTTATCTCTTTTATGATTTCCCAATTACATAAAATTCAGTGGCTGGCCTTGCAGCTCAGTCGGTAGAGCTCCTACTTGCTGTGCAGGATCCGGGGTTCGATTCCTGCGTGGGGGTGAAAATGTTTTGTCTAGCCAAGATTATTCCCTATCCCCCCCCAAAGACTGGAAGCATGAATGAGAGTGCGATCTAATGTATAAAACGCAAAGAAAAAAAAAATCCAACGACGACTGTATACGAGTTAACGGCATTACTGATAGACAATATGTTCCAAAGGTGAAAGGCTGCCGATATGACCATTGTATCAGTTAAAAGCGGGATATAAATGGATAATAAAAAAATTAATAATTTAAAATAATAATTCCACTTGCTATTCAGGATATCATTTTACGTCTCTGCCAATATCTGAAATATAGATGCTTAATTAAAACATTTAAAGCCAATTAAAAACGAAATAACAGCATAAAGAAATGTTTTCCCTGTAGAGGGGTATTTTAGGAGGTGCTTGTTGAAAATATTAGCATGACAGCCGTAAAAGTCTGATTCAGATATGAAATGTCGGTATTCATCCGATTTTTTATACCTATTTGGGTTATGAAAGATAATACTAATAAGCAAACTCTTTTCCTAAAAATACTTCTATGGGTTTATGGAAACTCGAAACGCTTATTTCCGATAAAAAAAATCTATATAGAAGTTTTGAATCGAATGCAATACTTCCTCTAAGACTTAGAAAGTGAAAGAAATTGGTTTAAAGAAAAGATTAATCCTATAGATAAGGGATGATTTAAAAATAAAAAAGTGATTTACTTAGAAAGTAAAAAACTTAAATATCTCGATTCTAAAATGATGATCGATTCCATGTAATAATGGAAAATCAGTTAAGAAAACTACTTTGTTTCAACACTGTCAGTAAGACCTTTTTAATAAAATTGTGGTATTTGTCCTGCTCAGTGACTTATGAGTTAAAGGGTATAATATAAATCCCCTTATATTTAATGTGAAGTTATGATTTTTCAAAATAAGGCAATAATTTACATGTATAGCATAACAGTTTAATCCTCTCCAGCTCTTAGGAGCTATGTTAGAGGAAATGCACATTTCGAGGAAACCTGACGCCCCCAAAAAAATCTATAGAAAAAACACCGCGTGTGTGCCTGTCTACTTCTGAACAAGATAACTCAAAAACAGAATATTACATAAATATTCGTTATTGGGAAAACGCATTCAATTATGTTTTATTTTCCAAAAATACCTCTAATGATGTTCATTAAAACTTCAGTAAATAAAATTTAATACAGAATGCTCTATAAATACCCTGTGAAGTTCTCTTCATTCTCATTAAATTTCACATTGGGAAACGATAACGTGCATATGAAAGCTTAGTTCGTGAAAAATGAAGAACTATTAAACATAAGTTTAATGTCAGATAATTATTTTTCGTATTATTTGGAAAAATCCGAAATTTCCATTAATACATTTTTAGTTTTCCACAGGTTGGGAGTACTTCTGCGCCATTTGTAAGCTGCATGTTTCAGAATGTGTTTATCGGAGGGGGGTACCTCGCCGCTGCTTCCAGCTTTATCTATCGTGGCTACAACTCCCGGGAGACAGGGGTAAGATGAAGGAGCCTGGAGGTCGCATGAGCGCAGATAGACAGGCCAACAGAGATGCGTAGAAGTCCCTAATATTTCCAGTTTGAACACCTGCGCACCAGTAGAGGCGAAGAATCCAGAGAGAGAGGGCGCCAAAGCCATCCTAACGGGAGGGGCAATGCGTTTACGGGGAGAAATCTTTCTAATGCGTAAGCAACTACGCCATTTACCCGACACCGCCAGCACCGCAGGACCCGAAGACACACCTGAAGCGTGAAAGGGAGAGATAAAATAAAAGGAAATGCCGGAAAGGAGAAATCGTGGTAGAATACACTACCATGACTATGGGAAAACCACGAAAAACCCCACGGTCAGAGTGGGAGGTCACCGGGAATCGAACTCGGAAACTCCTGAATGCGGGCCACAGACGTTGCCGCCTGAACCATCCCGCTCGGTTTCGGAATGCATTCTTCTTCTTCTTCTTGCATGAGATCACGACATGCAAACACCGACTTTTAATAGGTACTACTATAGTGTTTCTGATCTGTATATCCGCATTACCTACTCTGAAATCATTACTAAACCTTCATATTGATGGTTATTGCGATGATGATGACGATACGGGTGACCTCATAGAGGCCTGCACATAGGCTCTTGAAGCCTCTTGTTCCTCTAGACGGGGCATGTGGTAATTGAAGACGATGGTCGCAATAAAACGGATCATGTCCTATTTTGTTCTCCTTGTATCCTCAGGTTCTAAGGAAAAGGAGGATACATATCGATGCATGGCAAAGCCTTCATATCCACATAATATATGCTGACATTTCCCGCATAAAGAGTCTTGTACAAGCTCCATTAGGAGCAAATGTCTACGCAGTTTGTAATGGCCCGAGGATAGCCAACTACACCTCTGCGCTTAGATCTAGTCAGAATCATTCTACTCTGCTTACCCTGGACCCGAAATTAATTCATTGGCTTGCCTGGCAGGACTTTGTTTATTCCAATATTCAAGATGAGCCCTACAAGTTAGATCATACTTGATACTTCTGGGAGACACGCCACAAAAGAGCTTGGGTCCTCTAAATTTATACCCCGAACCCCTTCTTTACGAGCTTCTCCGCCGCCTCATTACCTCTAATACCAGCATGTCTGGGGACCCAAACAAGTCTAAACGGGCATATGGTACAGAGTCCATCCAACATCCTTCAGATCACGGTACCAGCAACAATTTTTCACAAGTGCTGCAAAGAAGATTGCACTTACACGAGTCGCAAACAGGTGCTGTAGCAATGTGTGACGTCACTGCTTCCAAGGCAGTTGTTTAATGGTCACGGTGATTATAAAATGCGAAAGTTAAGAGATTTCAAATAAATCCGGAATCTATAGGTATTTGCACTTCCAGTTTGCATAATGTTTCTCCAGCTATCATCATAGACGAAACGATTGAACAAGAGAGAACGTCAGGAAAGTTTAACTTTAGTAATAATTGTAGGTAATGTCAACCTATAAATACTCTCGCCTATATAATGCCCTCTTCAGCAACAACCGGCGTAGTCATTAGTTCCCTGAAGATGCCCGGCGGAGTGACGGGCGAAACGTCAAACACTTCAACCTACATCAAGTTTTAGACCACGGTTGCAAGTCCGAAAGCAACATTTTATGACATCAATACCGGCCGTAAAAGTTTAAGCATGTATAACAGTTAATATTTTGGAAATGAGTGATGCCTTAAACGATTTTTAAACAAACATACAACTATATCAAATAAGAATTTTAAAAACCTTAAATCTTCAGTAGTTTTGGCCGAATTAAAATTGAAATGTAATGTTAGCAAACAGTTCACTTAATTATGTAGGAATAGTTTTAAGTATATGACAGTATATGACATATTTCTAATGCTCACAAAAATGTGTCAGTCTGGTTGGTGCAGTTGAGTAAACACTGACTTTCTGTGTCCAAGATTATACATTCGAACATGAACCAAAGGATGGTGAGCGGCTATTTAGTCGAGTGGTCAGCGTTCTGGCTTCTCAATTCTGGATTCCCGGCTGGTATGGAGGAATTTATCTTCAACTAGAATCGTTTACTACCAGAGTGTGGAAGATGCATGGGGGGATGAATCTGAGCGTGCTGTATTATTAAAAGTTAATAAACCAAATTAAATAAATCTGATGTGTTACACTCACATGACTTTCTCTACTCTTGTGCAAATTATTTATTCTCCATTTACTTCATGTTAATCGAGATAAACATTTGCAGAGTCTATCTTATTGCTAATTTTCTTGTAGATGTAAGGAGAATATATATATTTACAAGGACAATTTGGAAATACAGTAGCCTTTAAGCACATACATATCTCTTAATAGCTGGTTGCTAGGTGCAGCACCATTCCCTTTGCCACAGATTAATACTCTTTGCATATCCAAGACAAAAAAATGAATAACGAATTCCCATTTGAGAAAATAAGTATTGAAAATTTTAAGGGAATAACAAGTAATATCTCGAAAATGGTTCACTCAACAACAAAAATGTATATGACATAAATTGTGTATTTTAACGCAATCTACATTTTTTGTGTAGTAAAATTTTGTCTATCTCTTATGGTTTACCAGTTATGCAAAAGTCGATCACAATGAAGAATACTTTTGGAGACATTCCCAGGAAATTCAAGATAGGTATACATTTTATTTGTCATGACAATATCTTAAATATATGATATTTTAATCAAAATCGTTAGAGCCATTTTTGAGAAAATTAAAATTTTCGAAAAATGTTCCATGTAAAGGGTAATCTTGGGAGGGGGATTTTCTTGAAAACCTTCGTGTCGCATCCTTGGAAGATACTGAACCTAAATACCAAGTTTGGTGTTTATCCGACTGTTCGTTTCTGAGTTATGCTGTTCACAGACAGACACACACACATACACACAGACACACATGGACATGTTTCCAAAAACGTTTTTTTTTTATTCAGGGGGGTCTCAAAACATGTATTTCCGGTGAAATCTCGGTATCGAATTTTTGGGTGGATTACAATACTTCCCCTACTTACTATACGTAGTAGAGAAAGTAAAAAGAATCTGAAGGTTACATTCACATGGCCTTCTCTAGGCTCTATCATTTATTAATGGATTAAAAGCTATTCATTTTAATCGGGACAAACCTTTACAGAAGTAGCTATATTACACATTTCGTTATAAATACAAAGGGAATAGTAATTGTCAAATGTTTAAGATCTGGAGCTATATGCTGGCCTTAAAAGTCCATACTCTTCCATGTAACCGCGAGAAACAACTAAATGTCGACAAGATTTTAAAGAATGACAATGAACAAACCAGTAATATGGGAATAGCGTGTCTGCCTCACATTCAAGAGACCCGATTTCGAATCTCGGTTAGGGTGTTACCTGGATAAGGTTTTTCTGGGGTTTCCTGTTAGCCTGAGAAGATAAATAATAACTTTAAGCATCCCGGGTACATTTGAACATCATTTCACCCATTTGATTCTTGTCCAATATGACCTAACCGGTTACCTGAAGGACACTAAACTTTTTATAAAAAAAACCATTAAAACGGATATCTTGGATATGGCTAATGCCACAAAATTTATTTGAAATAAATTGTGTGTTTTAAAAGAGATCTGAGTTTTTGTCTAATGCGTTTTGGTCTTTTGTTTAACGTTTTCCAGTTATACAAGGTTATACAAAATTATTCCGAATGAAGAGGACTTGACAAGATAGTATTTTTTGTGTTGGCACATATCTTTAATATATGGTATTTTTAATTTTTAGAGCAAGTTTTTAGAAAATAAAAAAATTCGAAAAATGTTCGATGTAAGGTATAGCTGGGGGTGGGGAGAGTTTCTTGAAAACTTTCTGTTGCATCTTTGGAAGATACTGAACTTAAATACCAAGTTTGGTGCTTATTCGACTTTTCGTTTTTGAGTTATGTTGTTCATAGACACACACACACAAATGGACCTTTTTCTAAAGTGATAGAGTTACTGGTACCCATACAGGAAAAAATCTGGTACACCGGCTACGCCGATATGACTCTGGCATTTGTCTTATCATCATTAAAGTCAGGTAACATTTTAAACATTTTCTTTCAAATTTATGCAAAATATTAATTTGAGTGATTCCTCGCTTTAACAATAAGTGACAATATATTATCTGTCTTAAACAAAATCGTGAAAATTATCAATTTTTCAAACTTAACGAAAATGAACTTTTTATAGTAACAAGGTGGATTATTTAAGTTGAGAGTGTACAATATCTCCAAGACTAAACGTTGTGGAAAGAAATGTCTTACATAAAAGTTGCTTGTTGGGGGAAAGTAAATGCCATTAGTCGTGTTTTATTTGGAGGACGATGGTCATTTTGGAGTCAATTTAATTTGACCGTAATTGTAGGTTCCCATTTAGAACAGTTAAATTGATCCTAAAATGAGTATCATAACTTCCTCCAAATAAAACACCACTAATGACATTTACTTTCTCCCATAATATCAAGCAACTTTTATGCAAGACATTTCTTTCTACAACGCTTAGTTTTGGAGATATTGTACAGTCTCAACTTAAATGGTTCACTCTGTATAGTGGTTTCTGGAGAAATGCAGATCTATACTGCTGAGTTTTAAAACCATAAAACCATCAGATACAACTTACCTTAAATCGCATTTTTCTTTAATAAAATCTAATTTTTCATTAATATTTATCAGCATAAATTGTCCCACCTGAATTAGCTATTCTCAAAATGTTGCATAATTTTAGTTCAAGAAATTACAGTTACGGCAAATATTATTATTATTATTATTATTATTATTATTATTATTACATTTATTTCAGAAGATGGAATTTAAATGATGTCATTAAATATTTTCAAATTATTTTAAACAGGTGGGGGATTAATTTTGAAAAATAAATTTTAGTCCACGGGGACATAATCTAAAATTAAGAATAAATATTTAATATTTCGTACACTACTTTATTAATTATAACGCATTTACTGTACAATGATGTTGAGAAGGAATATTACACATTTAATATGTTGTAGAATTTAAATAAAAGTGATTGAAATTTATAGAAAAAACATAGGTATATTAACATTTAGTATTAATAATACTTATCTAGGCCTCGTGTTGTGACCAAAGTGATAAAAAGTGTCCATGTTCAACTTTTTTTCCAAATGAACGCTTTACGTTATAAATCTGACACGTGAGAGTTTTGGGATTTAGGTCGATGTCAAACGTACCTTACAGGGTAGTTTTCTTTTACGCATTTATAGGAAAACTGGCGTCATATTCTGTATACGAATATGAATACTTTGTGGTATACTCTTTTAGGGGTGCTACTGCAACAATTATGAGCTCAGATATTAATTTATCCTAAAATAGTATTCAAATTTGCAAACACTATTATAATTAATTAATCTTGTTACAGAGGCTATCTACAATTTTAAGAACCTGATATGCTATACTCGTACGAAACAATAATAATTTCATTGGTAGGTACTTTTTATAGTTCTTACTACATACGGCACCACAGGCGGTGGACATTAATGATACATGTAATGAAATGTGAAAGGAAATTTGGGAAGGAAACGTTCCACGCCTAAGTTTGGGGTACCTCCTCGGCATTTGCCAGTTATAAAGGCTTAGGCAAACCTGGTAAACCAGTCAGGAGAGGAGGTACTGACTGGATTTGAACGGCAAACTTCCCTTTTATGAGTCCAAGGTTTAACCACGTCGGCTACTCGTGTCGGTATTAGGTATCCCTTATATACAAGATGTGGAAACAATAGCGAATATTTTGAAAATCCTAATGCTATAATAATACCGGTACAAACTTGACATAAGTTGTACATTTTAATGAGCTCTGCACTTTTTGTGTAGTAAGCTTTTCACTATCACTTGTGATTTACCAAGTTATACAAAGTCATACAAAATGCATTCACAATAAAGAGTACTTCACATGCAATTCACAGTAAATTCAAGATGTAGCTAAATTTTATTAGTCGTGCAAATATCTTAAATGTATGGTGTCTGAATAAAAATTCTTAGAGGCACTCTTTAGTACAAGAAATCCAAAACAACAAACAATAGGTATTCCATGTAGGTAGAGGTTAGTTTGGAATAGGCAGACTTTCATGAAATCTTCACATGTTGCATCTTTGGAAGAAGTGAACCAAGTTTGGTATTTTTTCGACATTTCAATTATGAGTTTGTTCTCTCCTCTCTCTCTCCCCTCTCTCTATTGCAGGGGACTGCTGAAATCCGATATCGAATTTTTATGTGGAATACATCGCAAAATACTCCTTGAGCATTAAATATTCTATTTGGATTAATAGAGTTACTCCTTAGCAATATGAATAGGTAGTATATAAGATGTGCATAAGGAAGTAAATAATACATTCTTCATTTGTTTATATATTTAAGGGTGCATTAACAGCTAGATCATGAGTGACCATGAATAATATTGGTATATTATAATATTTAGCGTATCTCTCAGCAGCAAAATGCGCAAATTATTTGAATTTAGGTTTTGGTAGTAAAAGCAGAACGCTCATTCAAAGTCAATAAACAATGCCAAGAAATCTTGAACCAATTTGTCTTTCAGTCAATTGAAGAAGTTATTGTCTTTACGTTGGAGTTTATTTATTTAGCTCCACGTATGGACGTCAATTTGAAGAAGATTGTTTGTTACGTAATATGCTGATACGTATGAGAAACCGATTTGAAGATGTATTTTTGTTGTTACGCTCCAAGTTTAAAAATATTATATTAACTTTGTTATTAAGCTGCTTCTATAGATATTATTTATGTTTGTTTTTGCCTCGGCTGCGTCAGTCTTACTTTAGAGACACGTTTCTCTTAGCCAGGGCGTGGTGCGACAAGAATGTAAGCTTACACAGATTTTAAGTCTAAATTCACTTCTTTTTATTTATCCTTGACATAAATTAAATAGCACTACACTGATATCAACAGCTGTGAGATACTTTTATTTAATACTTGCACCTTGTTAACGCGAATACGTAATATTTCTTAGGAAAGAACACATCTTCCATCCGGTTGCTATCAAGGTCTGCAGGCAACTGAACATATTTCAACCGTCCAAACCCGTAAGCTTCTGTATTTCAAGTCTCTGATTGGCTAATCCTACTCCAATAGAATACCTGCATTTAATTAAAGCTTTTTCTGGCTGTTGATTGGTTAATTTTAGACTGTCACAAAATTTACGTTATTGCTGCCCTAATTATGACTAGTAGCATTCAAACTCTCAAGCTCATTATTCCCTCAAGGTTACTTCATTGTTACCTCATTGTTAGCAACGTTAAACTTATTATTCTCACAGCTCTTACATTATTAAATTACGTAATGCATTCACATAACATTATTGAACATGTTTACAATAATATAAGCATTTGCAATGACTGTTACATACATTTTAAAAATTATTACATACATATTGCTTCAAGGCGGGCTGTTATTGAATTTACATATTATATAATTTAGTTGAAATTATTCAAGTGTTTAAAATACTGCCTCACAGTGTATACCTATCCAGTAGCAAAAGTTGCGTTAGCAGGTCGATTTTAAGCATAGCTAATCTTATTAAAATTGACAATTAATTTATTATAACCATTCCACTTTTTAAATTAAGAGATGACGGTGTCAACTTTATCTTTTAAATCATTATAAGGCTCTGAAGAGACAGTAGTAGACGTTCTTCAGCATAAATAAATACCTGAGAATTGTCGATTAGATATGATATTCGCTCTGTATCAGCTCGCGATGAAGCACACGCAGATTGTCATATGTTAGGTCAGACCGGTAACTCCCGTCAAGCGGGCCGTGGGTAAATGCCTGTTCAAGGTGCAACCTGCCGTGTAGGCCAGACACTCGGAACACAGGTAAACAAGAATGTAATCCTGAACAAGTCGTTGTATATTCCTTAAGAAAATACACCTGTGAAAACCTTTCAAATCCACATCGACCTAAAATGTTTATCAGATAATGGTAACATAATACAGAGTTAGTGAGTACCTACTTGTATAGCCTTTTAATATGCTATGTGCATTTGTTTCAGGGATATTAACTTTTCGTTCTTAGTATAACCAATTTTATGTATTAATTAAAACTACTCGACTTGTTCAAACCATTTATTGCATTCCATGAAAAGGTTTATTTCGATGGTAATACTACAAACAATAAAGTCAGAAGCGCTTTTCTTTCCTGTTACCAGATATGATATTAATATTCACACACCACTTTCCAGGCTAATAAGATACAGTAGCCATGTTTTGATTACAACTAATATATTATATATGATATACTTCCTAAGAGAGCAAGACATTTAAATATAAGACAGTGCAATTACAGGACGCTTGAAAGAAAACCCGTCTTATAATATGTAGGATTGTTTTAATATAATTTGCAATTTTTAATTTGGGTGTTATTTTAATCCACTTTGTGTTTTAAGACTGTTTAACACTGCATGTTTAACAATTAGCAAGCTATTTATAATTATTTATAACATATTTTACAATTATTTATAATTTTATAAATAGCAAGCTACTAAATTTTTAATAAACAATAAAATAGTTATTCACTTTCAAAAATGAGCATGTCAGCCTTTTTAGTAATCATTCCTGAAGCTTTACTGAAAATTGTAAGTTAATTGGTAAATGTTTGACGCACAGAGAATTTTAAGTAATGAAAAATAGTAAAAAATAGTTTGAGGAAAAGAGAGTTTAAAAGTGAAATGTGTATTACGTTACTGTTCTCAGGAATATTTAAATGACTGCAAAAGGCTTTAAAAAATTCCAAAATTAGCAAATCAAAACCACGAAATGAAAGTAGTGGACGTAAATACACACAAAAGGAGTAAAGCACAGTTTTTTTATTTTTCAAGCTTTTCACAGAATCTTACAGGTTCATTGCCTTAATATGTTATAAACTTAAAACGAATAACCAGAAATATCTCGTGCAAAACCGTTATTAAGCGCAAATTTTATATTTCAATGAGTTACAAATTTTTTCTACAGCATGTTTTTGGTCTGTGTTGGTGTAAATTCCAATGAGAGCGAAGAGAGTTTCACTAGCTATTCACACAAAATTCAATATATGCGTCATGACAATATCTCAGATATTTTTAAAGCCGCTTTTGTGAAAATAAAAATTAAGGCAAACGTTTTTAAGGTATTCTTAAACGGTGTTTCGCACTTTCTCGTGGATCACGTGTTTCTAAAAAAATAAAAAATAAAAAAAATGTATTTTAGGATTCAGGGCAGCTTTAAACGAGTATTTCTTGTAAAATGTTGATATATTTTTAAATGGAATGCAATACCTCCTCTGTCTCTAGGTAAGTGGTAAGAAAATATAAAAGCGAACATTTTAAATGAACGCAAGACGCCTCATTTAATAAAAGCAAAAATAAAGAATACTGCTTCTTGAAAGACATCAGTTTTAAATTACTCACAGCTTTTATATTCAGCCACTATCCCAAATACTGCAACATGAGAGTAAGAAATCCGCTTCTATCAAAATTGAGAAATAAAATTAGCAAAAATAAATTGCTTTTAACCTCTAAGGGTTTTAAGGTGCACCGGCAGTGAAACTTGTATCTGCTTTAATTAATTTTATATATCTAAGGAAAAAATAATATTTAGTTGATTTCAGTGTTGGAATGTAATAATAGTTGATCACTACACTTTTTTATCATAACGTCACCATGAACTGTGAGAGTAAAAATCCTTCAACCCCTTTTCCTGAAACACTGGTTTAATATGTTAGTAAATTTAAGATCAAGAAATCTGTGAGCCCTGCACTCAGAAAGTTCAATTTAACAATGTTATTACATATTTCACATCTTAAGAAAAATCTTAAAAATCTGAGTTTTGCACTCACATGAATTTCTCTACTCGCTCTTGTTCTTGCAAGCAATTTATTCTCCATTTAGTTTGTATGTTAACATAAAATGTTTGCATAAATTGTTTATTACATATTTTCTTGTAGATATAAAGGGACTAAAATAAATAAATAAACAAAATAAATTTTGTATTTTAACAGATTTACATTTTTTGTGTAGTAAGATTTTGTCTATCTCTTATGGTTTACCAGTTGTGCAAAAGTCTTCATAATGAAGAGGATTTCACAGGCTACTCCAGGAAATTTAAGATAGGTAGGTAAATATGTATATATATATATTTCATTTGTCATGAAAATATCTTAAAAATATGACATTTTAAACAAAATCGTAGAATCATTTTTGAGAAAATAAACATTTTCGAAAAATTTTCCATCCAAAGGGTAGTTTGGTGTGGGGAGATTTTCTTGAAAAATCTTCGAATCGCATCCTTGAAGATGTTGAACTTAAATACCAAGTTTGGTTTTTAACCGACTTATCGTTTTTGAGTTGTTTTGATCACAGACATACACAGCCACACATTTTTTCTAAAAATGCTTTTTTGGGGTGGAAGGTTCTCAAAACATATATTTCCAGTGAAATCTGGACATCGAATTTTTAGGTGGAATACAATATCTACTTATATATAAGTAGTAGACAAAGTAAAATTATGCCTAAAGTATGAAAGCTGCTTAAAATTAGTTTTTCCCATAAGTATGCTTTTCTCATTTTAATATCAAACTCTTAAGCTAAATATTTATCAGTCCTATTGAAAATACCAGGGGGTAGTTGCAGGATTCTTTCATTAACAAATTGTTAGTAATGTTATTTATTTTTAATTTTTAATTACGAATAATAGCGGAGAGTGTTATAAATTCACGAGAAAGAAAAACTGAAAGATAAATCATTTTCTCCAACGTAAAAATAAAAGTATGCCTTCTAGCACCGAAATAAAATTAAGAAGAGTTAGTAAAAAGTGTTTTAAAACAACTTATGGAAAACTTTTGAAAACATACTTTTAAAAAATCTAATATCTTAACTCATATGGCTTTCTCACTCTTGTACAAACTATTTTTACAAACGCTTATTCTCCATATGCTTCATGTTAATCGAGATGTTAATCTTATTGCTAATTTTCTTGTAGATGCAAGGGGAATTGGTAGGCTTTAAGCGATAGTGAAATATTTTAAGAGCTGGTTCCTGCGCGGAGTATTCCATTCTCTTTGCATTACCAGGACAAAAGAAAAAAAATGAATAACGAATTCCCATTTCAGAAAAAGCATAAGTATTGGAAAATTTAAGGGAATAAGTAGCAATATCTCGAAAATGATTCACTCAACAAAAAAAATGTATATCACATAGAATTGTGTATTTTAACGCGATCTACATTTTTTGTGCAGTAAAATGTTGTCTAATTCTTATGGTTTACTAGTTATGCAAAAGTCGTTCACAATGAAGAATACTTTTGGAGACATTCCCAGAAAATTCGAGATATACAATTTATTTGCCATAAAATGTCTTAAAGTTGTGGTATTTTATTCAAAATCGTTAGAGCCATTTTTGAGGAAATTAAAATTTTCGAAAAATATTCCATGTAAAGGGTAATCTGGGGTGGGGGGATTTTCTTTAAAACCTTCGTGTCGCATCTCTGGAAGATACTGAACCTAAATACCAAGGTTGGTTTTTTATCCGACTGTTCGTTTCTGAGTTATGCTGTTCACAGACAGACACACACACACGGACATGTTTCCAAAAATGCTTTATATGCATTCAGTGCATATAAAGCATGTATTTCCTGTGAAATCTTGGTATCGAATTTTTGGGTGGAATGCAATACTTCCCCTACTTACTCTACGTAGTATAGAAAATAAAAAAGTAATCATTTAGGATTTTAAATTTATTTTCGTACGCATGATGCCAACATTTGATCAACAAACATAGTTGGAGGAAAAATGGTTAGTAGTGAGAGCTGTGATATAGACAGATTCCTATTAATAGTTTGATCATCTTTTGTTATTTAGGCAGAAAAGCATTAAGGAAACACTACTCTTTAATAAATGAGAGAAATGTAACTTTTTTAGAAGAAAAAACTCAATCGTTCATTGTTATTAACAGGGAAAGTGCTGATATACTATGACCGAAAAGTACGTAAATAAAAAATTAAAATAAGCAATATAAAAGAAAACCTGAAAATTAGGAATTTTGTAAACACTGAATTTGTACATCAGGCATTCCGATCTGATGAAATGCGCTATCTATCTTCATCTATTAAAGCCAAGATAGTCTATTTGAATTTACGTTATTGAACTAATCTCTCTCTCTCTCTCTCTCTCTCTCTCTCTCTCTCTCTGACTAAGGATGTTGCGCAGGGGAAACTGAGCATTGTTTTATTTAATTTTCTGTCCGTCAGAAACTGTGGGAACTTGAGTGTATCATGAAAAATGTTACTTATCCTGTACGTTCTTTGCAAATTTTCACAATTATGTATAAACATATAAACAAGGAGAGTCTCATGAAACTTCCAGACTAGAACTTTAAATTGTTAATAATATCAAGCTACATCTGTTGAGATAGACTTCGTATCAATGCTATAAATATTTTAATACAGGTAAGCAAACGTAAAAATATTTAACTTTACTTAAAAATATAACTTAATTTGTAAAGGGAGTACAGTCATAAAAGCAGATCAGTAAAGCAGAAACCATTAATGCACACCCAGAGAAAGTTTTATAGTGATATTTTGGTTAATTCCAGAGAAAATAGGTTACGAGCTGCGTTGCGATGTTTTAACTAGAACTAGAACTAAAATTGCCGAATATTCTACCCAATATATTCGGTATCTGCGTACACGGGAGTGCAGTTTTAAAGCTAGTTATGCCTCTACCCTTTAGTGCCTTTTAACATTCAAATTTCATGTTGCTGTGCAAGTTTGTATCTACCAGTTACTTTTAAATTATCACCGGAGGCTCTTGAAATTATAAAAAAGAAAGCATTCCTTGAATTTTTCGATGAAATTAAATTATTGAAACCTATGTGCGCTTAGAAATTATTTTTATTAATTAAAAAAAGCGAAGGCAAGAAGTTTATACTTCTCCATTTTCTCTAATGTAATTTATGTTTTATTTACAAATAGAAATGTGGTTCCAAAATTTTGAAAACTGCGCCACAAACAGATTTTCTTGTTGGTCACTAAAGAAAGAAAACCTACTTTTATATCTTCGTTACTCAACGAATGAAAAATATCTGGTAAATACAAATAAAATTAATTCCTTAAGAAATATGGAATTTCCAAATTTCAAGGTTGGTCTCCTTGAGTTAATAAAAACGAAATATGCATACAAAAATCCTGAAAGCCAACAAATACAACTGAATTCTTTTACTTTCTCTACTCGTTATTTTTGTTAGGTAGAAGAAGTATTGCATTCCACCAACAAATTCAATATTAAGATTTCGCAAACATACATTATTCCGAATAGAGTGTTTAGTAGGAAAATATGCGCGCGCGTGTAAAGACAACACAACTCACAATATATCAAAGTTTATTCTTTTGAACCAAACATCATCCAAGGATGCAGCGAAGATTTTAAAGAAAATCTCCACCTCAAAAAGCAAGAAGTTTTAGTTACCTTTTTATTTTGTCAAAATTGACTATAAAGATTACTATTAAAATAGCATACATATGTATATGCATTTATGCATTTGAGACATTGACAGCGATGAATAAAAATGTAGGATCTATCTATATCTTGAATTTTCTATGAATAGCTTGGGAAGTTCTGTTCATTTTCAAGGAATTTTCTATAACTTAAAAGCCAGAAAATTTACCTATTACTGAAAAAGAAAGAAACAAAAAAAGAGTTTATCAAAATGTACAACTTGTTTCAAATAACTATCAAAGTAGTTTCCCAAACATTACTTGTTTAGCTTTGTTTACATTTTTCCAAGTTAAAATGCTTCATCTAATATTATTTTTGAAATACATGATAAATCAGATAAAAGAATTGCCTTTATATTAATTTTAACATATAAGGGATGATATAGGTATACGAATTTATAAGTAGAGAAAGTCATTCCAGTGTTACACTTCTAATTCTTAAATTTATTTATGCGCTCCGTTTGATTACAGTGTCTATTTGACCTATGTATACTAAATGATAAATCCGGTATAGAAATGCTATCAATTTGGACCAATCATAACTCTCTATCCCTCGGATTTTATTGCGTTAATCTTGTTTCATTACCTCGACGTGCCGTTGTTTATCTTAGTATCGCCGGCTGAGTTGTTTTAATTTGGACCTTCATCTGTTTCAAATGGATTTTTATAATGATTAATTATAACGGTACATTTTATGGATATATATGGAATGTTTTAAGAGTTTATCATTTTATTAGAAATGGTCAAATAAATATAACCGAGCTCGAGATTCGCGAGATAGATTCAAGCTTATGAATGTATCGATAAAGTCTTGAGCTCTCGATATATGAGTATAGAAATATTCGCATAGACAGTATGATCCGTAGCGCGCTAATGCAGTAGCCAACAACAGTTACAAGATTTGAAATATAAGCTACTGAACTAACACATTTTGCAGTGCTATAGTTATAAAGGTTAACTGTCGTAAATCCAAACTCACCGGGATCCATGTCTGCGATGTTCCAAGAGGAATACGTGGTGGCGATTTTGTTTTTCACTTTGCGTCAAATATCCTTTTTCGTCCCTCTTCTGTCTTGTTTCACTCACATGTAACATCCAATGTGAAAACAAAGCACCACAAAAAACACATAACTGTCACTAAAATGCCATTGTTATTGTCTTCTGATACCGTCACACAAATTTCGTCACAAATTTGTAAGAATACCCGCAAAACACTAAATGCATCGTGCCCCGTAGCTCTTTTCTTAAAGGAAATTTAATGAAGGATCACACATTTTAGAAGGCGGTGATGTAATTCCAGTTTATTGATGTTGGAAGGAAATACGAAACCAAGTAGCGTGTGTTGTCAGTAAAACAAATGCTGCTTGTTCCTGTACCCCACATCGAGTCAACGTTCGGACTGACTTCTCTGCCACTCATCTGAAGTGGACTCTATCCCTTCCCCTCCGCACGAGAAAAAGACCACGTAGAAAATGGCTTCAAAGTGCGGGTCCCCCTTCCGCGCCGGTGTGGGTGAGTTGAACATAGCTATGCTGCCGCTTCGGCTCATTAACTGATCTGCCAATCACAGAGGAGACTAGGCGTGGCCTGGCTTGCGGTTGGTTCCTACCCTCACCCAATGGTCGACACTGCGCAATCTCTCCCACCAGCATCCAGCACGTGGGCAACGCAGTTTAAATAACCTGCACTACAAACAGGGTAAATTTACAATTCTTAGAAATTCCTTGCTCAAAACCTGATATCTTGTTTCCCACCTTTAGTTTCTTCTGCTGCTTTGAAATATGCGCTTCAGCAAGACAAATGACTGCCGTTGAATTAACACATTTAACCTGCTGCCACGAATATTACAGGTAGAGGAAGTATTTATGCCTATTCCACCTGAAAATTCGACATCGATAATTTAAAAGTAATGCATATTTTTAGGTTAACTGAATCCAAAAGAGCATTTTTAGAAAACAGTCCACG
The DNA here is from genome assembly GCA_030765065.1 of Deroplatys truncata. NCBI lineage: Eukaryota > Metazoa > Arthropoda > Insecta > Mantodea > Mantidae > Deroplatys > Deroplatys truncata. The sequence continues at coordinate 190,085,117 of CM060976.1, read as the reverse complement.
TATGTATCTAAACAGTATAAATAAAAAAACGATTAAGTAAGAAGATTTTCAAGGAAACCCCCCACAGCAAACTCCCATTAGATAAAAAAACGTTTTGTTATGTGAAAAAAGTCAATGTGTACCTCATGTGTATGTGAACAGTAGATATCTATCTTCAACTAAAAAAACGAAAAATCGAAAGTACGTCAAATTCATATTTGAATCAGCTTGAGCTATCCAAGCAAGACTTTTCAATAAAGTATCCCTAACGTAAGCACATACTCTTTATTAGAAAAGATCGTGAATTTTTCATTTTCTTAACAATTCTAATTTAAACGGCATATTTTAATAAAAGGTAAGTACAATGCGTTCAAACACACACGTAATGGACTGCAACTCGATAGGGGCATAAAGCTGTTTTACTTACGTTCATTGTGATAAGAAGCGAAACACAAGCACAATGCAATTCTGTGCAATAGCCGTAACGGTAGGTATTCATGTCTTTGTTGGTCAAATACAAAACCACACAGCATCAGTGGTGTAATGGTTAAGATAACAGATATCGCATGAATGACCGGGTTCAATATCAGAATGTAAGTAGTTATGTTTTTCTTCCTGATTAGTTCTTAATAGTTAATGGTATTCCCATTCATTGACGACGATAATTTTTACGTTTTCTATTTTACATTTATTGCCATGAATTGGGAATTTTTTATTTTACATTTATTGCCATAATTTGAAATGTCGCGGGTTCAAGCCCGGCGGAGGGCATGGATTTTTTCGGGCGTAAAAATCTTTAGCACGGCTTCCTTCGGAAGGGAAGTAAAGCCGGTGGTCCCGTGTCGTAGATTTACGGCACGTAAAAGACTTCAAGCCTGATAAAGAGGCCTCTGAGCTAAATTACCGGTCTTTCACGCCCAATATAGAATGGGACGCTAAGAACCATAGTAGTTAAAGAGCGTCCATAAATAAAACTCAATTTAAATTTATTTTCAGATAGTGTCAAGAGTGCTCGGACACTACCTAAGATACTAATACAATGCTACCGGGGATCTCATACATTTATAAAACTTCCTATCATACAACGCAGTAGTAAAATCCCATACGAAATGCTTGCAACTAAAGTACACATTGATGCATAAGTTCTTACAAACTTTTATGGCTAGAAAAATAGTTACATTACAGTAAATTATACAATTTTATACACGATTATAAAATTACGCAAACACTACGTCACTACTGTCACCCCAGGAGTGTAGTATTTAAGCTGGGTGAATGACAGTTTGTGGCATATTTAGATATTTTCAACGTGTGTGAATTATTTACACGGGTTATCTGTATAATTTAAATTAATAGGTATTTAAACTTGTTTTTCAATACCCAAAATTTTCAAAGACAGTTCTTGACACTCTCGATTTCTTTTCGGCAAGACATTATTGCAAAAGTATTCGATCTTGCGCTCATTAGATTTAATTTGGTTTATCTACACAGGATATTGCTTCATTTCTCCATTGTGCCCTCTTTAAATATCCTCACATCTGTGAATGTTTTTGGTTGAAATTAAAGTCTCGCTCTAGTTGTGAAAGACGATAGTAGACTTCCGTTAACCTCACTAGCCAGTTGTGTTCTAGAACAATCTATGATACTTAACATGATGTTGACATATTCAAGGTCGACTGGGATTCAGTACAAACAATTTAGTTGCGGTTCCTTTAATCTCGTTAACTTGCTAATCTTGGAGACGATAAACTATTTGGTTGTTTTTAATCTGCTTTCATTTATCTGTAATGTCTACAAAAGTTTGCACTTGATGGCGGCTTCAAGGGCCAAGTAATTGTACACTGTGTGAACAAAGTTAAGGACCGGCAATTGGAGCTACTTTCAGAGCGCCCTATATATTTAGGTATATACCTTAATATTTCTGTCCTCCTTTTTAGGTATTTAGACTCGAAATAGTGTATCGAGATAGGTAGCTACTCGTGCTAATGCTGATCAAATAGGTATAGGTTACGCTATACAACGGATGGGTAACCTACATAGATCTATTGTGATTCTACTCCCAGGAGGAAGAGTGGGGGAACTACAGGAGGCCATAGGCCGCAGGCAGGCAGGTCACAGAGACGCCTTCCCTAACAGTTCTAGGCTCGAAATCCGTCTCACTGCTAAAGAGGGCGACGAACGACCCGTCGACGAAGCAACCCTCTAGTGAACTTCTTCCTTTGAGCAAACATCCGCGCTATCTGTCTGACACCGCTATACGCCACGAAACCTAGAAGCACACCTGAAAGATGAGAAGGAAACTAAATGAAAGGGAAATGATGGAAAGGAACACGTGGTAGATGAGAAATTACCTCAACATTCGCCTACCGACCAGAGAAAACCACGAAAAGCCCAAAGTCAGTGGACGGTCGACGGTAACCCGACACCTCCCGAAAGCAAACTTCGCAAGCTACCGCGGAACCATCTTCCTCGGTTAATGCTGGTCTTACAAAACCTTTTAGTGAGCTAACGATTGCAGCGTTTCCTGTCGTTTGTAAGACCTGTGGTTCAAATTCCCGGTCTCCCTGTGTTTTTACTTTTTTTTACGAATAACGTTAAAGTAGATTGTTTCACAACACTAGGATCAGCGTTTAGGCCGTAAAGATAAGAGCGACTATTACCATCCAAATCTTGTGGACTTCTATTAGCTTCATTAAATCTAATGAGCGCAAGATCGAATACTTTGGCAATAATGTCTTGCCGAAACTAAATCGCGAGTGTTGAGAACAGTCTTTGAAACTTTTGGATATTGAAAAATAATTTTAAATACCTATTACATTTAAATTACCTATATAGCCCGTGTGAATAATTCGCACACGTTGAAAACATCTAAATACACCACAAACTGTCATTCACCCAACTGAAATACTAAACTCATTGACGTGACAGTAGTGGTGTATTGTATAATAATCGTATAAAAATGGTATAATTTATTGTTATGTAACTAATTTTCCTGCCATAGGATGAAGCTCTCTCGGCGTATAAGATATTTTGACATGGCTTGTTTTCCTCAAACACAATAAACAAAACTAAACCGAAACAAAGGATGTAGACAAAATATGTTTTTCATTTTTAAACATTGTTGCCATGTGAATTGAACCTTCATTTTTACTGATTTTCATTTTATTATACCTACAGGGCCTGCGCTGCTCCGCAGCATTCATTTTCACAAACCTATGAGTTATCCCAATGTGTTAATTATTTTGCATTGGGTATTACCATCAACTTTCAAGATTAGGTTATGTGGCCTTTTCCTTCTCCAGAAATCAAATCTACTCCATCCAGCGTTTACAAATTTGTTTTTCCATTTGGCTTGTAGTTACAGATCCTCACAACAAGTCTATCGTTCTCCATTCTTAATAGATGCTCGTAACATTGTTGTCTAAATAAATCTATAACTTAAATTATACTTTCAATTTTAATTCGGAGCGCAATATAGATCCGTATTTCTTTTTCGGTCTTGTAGTCCTGTAGTCTTAATAACTTTATTTCAGCTGTCACTATTTTCCTTCTTTCATTTTTAAACAGAGTCCAATTTTCTGATTCTTATGTTAATGCTGAAATGATCATAGTTTTATAGAATTTTAGTACGGTTTCTTTCTGTGCTTCCTATTAATGCTCTTTTATTTGTTCCAAAGAAACTTGAGGCCGAAGAGGAGAAAATTCCTAACCAATGAAGAGATAACGATAATGATTGTTCCAATTGGATGTATGAATCTGAAGTTTATTTTCTTAATCTATTGGTCCTTCCCATAATAAGTAGCAGCCCAAATAATTGAAACTTGAAATTTGTGATACAATGACATCGTCATTGACGATTTGTGCCTTAGAGGTAGGTTTCTTTTAAACTGTATTACTTTTATTTTCTTTTTTGATATTTTAATTGATATTCGTGTGCTGTTTTACCAGTGTGAACATTACTCTTTGCAATCTTCTTCAAATTCTAGTATAATGGCCAAATAGTCCGCAAACATTAATAGCAGGTATAGTAAGAATTGTGGCATGTAAGTAGGTAAATAATGGGTCAAGCGCCAAAAAACTGATTTAGAGATAATCACCAAAATCTTCACAGCTCTTGTACAAAAGCAATATAAAAGTTGAGGAAAGCTACACAAACACAAAACCTATACAGGTTTCGACGTGTAGGTATGTGTATTTTTAAGTAAGTAGGTTTAAGAGCAAAATGACACATTTGAAAAAAAAATGTAACGTTCTGAATCCAATGACTTTAACATAAATAATTATACAACCGCCATTCATACCCATTTTCACTTCATTTCAAAAGGTTCTCATGAAAACACTTATTCCCTTCTTTCAAATATGGAATCGTTTTAGATAAATCCTTTCTCTTTTCTTCAGACAACCTAGTTTCACAGTGTAGTAGTTCCAGCTGCATCTTTGAAGATCAGAGGGCTTCATGTTGCTCTTCAAGATGTAAATTTCCTTGAACTGCTTAATTTTTAATTTCATTCAGAGTTGATCGAACTTGCAGTATCTACCCCCGGCCGTTCAGCTGCCAGTCTGATCCACTGTGTTTTTGAAATGTGCCCGCTGGTGGTGTTAACATATTTTTCAGCACTTACCTAAAGTTATAAAAATCTGTTCCTTGCATAACAGTCACTGTGAATGGTGTTGTGTGCATAAACTCAATGATGAAATGAACTAAATCTTTTGGAACTTCAGTTAGTTACCTTTTTTGTTTCTCAATGTGAGGAAAATCATGATTGCAAAACATAAAAGGGTGCCCTTTCATCAAAAACTTGTGTTCTATTTCCGTGAAGTAACTTTTTGCTGATAAGCAAACCCACAGAAACATCATTTTAATTTTGTTCTGCCCACAGTAGTTGTCGCTCTACATTACGAATCTTATACACGCAAGTTTGGACGTACTTGTACTGTGTGCACACAGGAAGCAATTTCATCCCCACCCCTACCACGTAAGGCTTCGTGCCAGAGAAACATGTGACCGGTTTGATTATCACCAACATGAATGCAAAAATTGTAATTTGAGACTGCTGTAAATAGTACATTTCACTGTGCCTTAATGAAGCAAGAGAAATAACTTTTTGTAAATCCATTGCAGTTGTACAAACTTCCGAGTTCGGCCCTTGACTCTTGCTTGTGTCAGTTTTCATGGGATGCATAGCTTTCTTGGCTTTCGGTGATGCAGTTTAGTTGTAGTTTATTCCCTTTATTATTGGGACCACACCTCAATTTGGCTTTATGAAGATTACATGTTAAACATGTCACTTGACAAAAGATGAAATTTCAGGCTTGAGAATTTTTCATTAAAGACTTTAGCAGAGAAATAAGTGGTATGTAATTTCTATGCCTTCATGTTGCTTTTGAAAAATCCTTCTATAAACATAATACACTCAGGTCTTCACTCAAGTATTCTTTGTCAGCTGATTTTACCCTCGAATAGTGTTTTTTGCCTGATATTTCACCTCTCTTCCTCGTTTTGGCACAATTTACCTTTCCATTTTGCAGTATTGTGTTTTATTTATCTATAACAATTACTTAAGAAATGCTATATAACTACAAGTAAACCATAGAACTACTTAAATTGTCAGCTTTTCACACTAATATGCGCCAACTCTCTCTCAATGTATTGGCGCATGGCTCATTATTTGAGCATCGGCATTGGTGTCTGACAGCTTTAAACGCTGTTTCCCGCTGTTCTGGAGCTTGGATCAGAATATATGTCATTGGCCATGGCAGTTACAGCAGTATTTCACCAAGAATTCAAATTTTGAACTTTTGGCGCTTGACCCGTTATTTACTTACATGCCACAATACTTTTAATGGTAACCTTTACGTTGATCTAATCTGAAAGAAAACCGTAAGAGTTGTCCAGGCACACTTGGCATCCTCGGGGCACGATATGAGCTGTTACAAGAGAGATAGGTATATAATCGTGGCATTAAACGTAAAATAAATGATAACCTATGACCACAACCAAGTTGCAGACAATTAGGAATAAATATATTCGACACGTAAAAATTATACTTCCCCGATAACCTACTGACCACTACACAAATTACCATCTAGTGCAACAGTCAACCTTTGAATCATGATTGTACACCGCCTCTAACGATAAAAAGAACGCATTTAGTTCCTTCTGCCGAGATGCAGACAATTGCTTTAGAATAAGTTACGATGGTATTCGTAAGTGGGAAGATTTCGATGTAGAAATAAGTACCTACTACCATCTTTACAATACACTCCACATCTGAGCATATGCAGTATCCTGCAACTTGGACTTCTATATATGTTCCATTACCTACTTTCTTCTTAAAGAGTACATAGTACCTTCCCTTTTTTTCTTTTTATCTTCACACAGCTGGAACTTAGGTATTGGATATTAATATCATAGCCAACACCGAAATTCTTGAGACATAGACATTGGTATAATTATATAGTGTTTACGATTTTGATGCGTATACAGAATGAGTTTTAAGTCCACCGACTTATGAAACTTCAGGGGCAATTCCTGACTGGAAATGCAGCACAAAAGTCCATATCACCCTGTATCCGGAAATAGTACATAGTTTCCACGGTAGATGGCACTGACTACATTCTCTCATAACTTGAAGTGTGCGTTTTGTGTGTTGCAGATAGGTGATTTAAGGAATGTAGAAGCACAATGGTCCGGTATTCATTCCAGGAACAAACCGAGATGATGTTCATGTATGGTCAAGCAGATGGAAACGATCGAGAGGCAGCACGGATGTACCGAGCCACGTACCCTGACAGACAGCACCACCCATATCACACAACATTTGGAGCCATTTTTCGACGTTTGTGTGAGCATGGGTCCTTTGAGAACGTCCAGGGCGCCCGCGGACTGTGCGTACACCAGATATGGAGGAACATGTTCTCCATGGTACTAAGAACAACCTGGTACAAGCTCCAGGCAACATGGTGTAAGCCAAAGGACGGTTGTCTATATCCTACTTGACAACCGCTATTAGGTATCCCTATTACCTCCAACGTGTGCAAAGATTATCATTGGCGGATTTTCCTCCAAGGCAAACATTCTGTCGCTGGTTTGTGCAACAGGTCATCATGATTATGGGATTTCTGTCTTCAGTCCTCTTCACCGATGAAGTGACCTTTGGTAGAGATGGTATCATCAACCTACATAATCGTCCTCTGTGGGCTCAGAAAAGCCTCACAGAATGGTTGAAGCGACTCATCAGCAGCGGTTCAGCACCAATGTTTTGGCAGGGATTATTGCGACCTCCTACTTGGGCCAGTTCTTCTTCCACAACGCCTGAACGGAGAAACGTATCTGGAATTCCTGCAAAACATGCTGCCTCCATTGCTGGAGAATGTGCCTTTGGCAATACGACAGGCAATGTGGCTTCAGACGATTCAGCGCCAGCCCACTTCCGCATTAATGTTCGCCGACACCTCAACATCTTCCCCAGACGTTGGATAGAACGTGGAAGGAAGGCCCTTTTGCCTATTCTGCTCGATCACCGGACTTAAACCCCCTGGATTTAAATGTGTGTGATGAGCCTTTTCCTGATGTTCAACAGCGTTTCCACGTAGCCTGTGACAATATTCGGATACAGCTCGGAATATTCGAGGCAATCCATGAGGCGACTTGTAAACACGTGCCTTGCATCCCATGGAAGCCCTTTTAAACATCTCTTGTGACATGGATGGGGTTAAGCCATGTACTATGTGCCAGGCCTCTTTGTTTGATGTCGTTCTTCAGTGCATTTCCGAACAAAAGGTGATTTGAACTTTTGTTTCAATACCAGTCAGGAACCACCCCTTGAAGTTTATCGGTGGACTTCAAACTCATTCTGTATTATGAGAGTATTATAACAATTTTAATACATATGAAGGAACTTGGGAAGGTAGCCATAAATACCCCTACATGCTTACTTAGTCACTGAAAGACAAAAAAGAAAATTATTAACAGAAGAGAGAAATACTAGTAGATGGTCTCTGTTATATCATGTCTTGTAGATGTCACCACTGACCAGAATAGCATTGCTAGAATTGTTTGTTCCTCAGTATGGGCAGTCTTCGCTGGCCCTTTGAGTAACATCAGGAGGGGTGGTGACTGTGAAGGTGGAACTGAGAGACTGCTTTGTTTTGAAGACAGTCTAGTGGCCAAGATGTGACTGAATGTAACACCACACATATAAAGCGTCTCCTCAACTTTTTAGTGTAAGTTCGAGCGAACCAAAGTTTGGACTGTTGCAACTGTTTAGTTTTTATTATTAACATGCGTTAGTTGTTAAAAGTGTTAGAGCAAATATTTAAAGTAGTATCACGTGCTGCACATGATTATTTAATAAGTTAACCCTGGACACACGCAGTCTGCTAGGAGAGCAAAACACTTGGGGTGGTATTCACACTACGAGAAACAGCCTTTGTGTTTACATAGTCACTTTGTTTTTGCACTGCACATTAATCAATGCGCCGAATTTTTATTTAGTTTAAATTAAATAAAAAAACACATGGATTTTTTAAACATAGGAGCTAAAAAGTTTGTGTTATTGCCGTGATTAATAAACAAGCCGATCATGTGCTAAAAACCTTCTGTTAGTTACTTTAGTCCTCTTGTGTATCTCTTGGCGTTTGCTGTGGCCAAGAGATGTCGCATGGCTAAGGGGAGACTAGTCGAATTTGGCAAAAACATAATTTTTTAAATTTCTATTGTTTATTATATTTTGAACATTATGTTTTCTAAATATATAATCGTATTGTTTGTCTTGCCTTTAAAGGTACTGAATCTAAATTTAATTAGCTTGCTGCATTTGTGTTAGGCTCCCTATTTGTACTAATGGCAGTTACTAGTGGTGGAATGGAATCTGAAGGTGCAAAAAATGTGTAACAGATCAGTGCATTACGTGGAGTGGGATATTTCAAGTATTTGAGGGATAGAAGTAGCAAAGGCTTTATAAACGTAATTGTTTCTTAGACATAAGCTGAGATACAAAAATTAGAATGCCTAGCACACGTGTAGAAACGAACGGGAATCAAAGGAATCTTTGCAAAGGAATCTTTCTGGAAGAAAAGCTGAAAGACGAACAACTAATTTCTGGAACAAAGAAGTCTCATAGATAAGGAAATTAATAATGTACAAACATATTATAGTATGAATATAAGAAAGCAGACAATACGTCTATATTTTGTCACAAGGCATTAAGAAGCACAAATCCAAACCGTGGTGAACATTTATTATGCAAATATAACCATTAATATTAGTAAGAAGTCAGGAATGATACCACAACCATTCATTGTCGTATGCAGTATGTGAGGTAATAAAACCAACCTTCAGAAGTCTAACAGATGTCAATCTTCCGGCAAAGCGTCCACACTGACAAACACAAAATCTCAACGAATGTTTCAGTAGTGTGATGTGGACTAAAATGTCAAAACATGTTTTTCTAAGGATCAGACGTGTTAAAAATTGGAGTTTATGGCTCAGTTATTTTATTTACGGAGTATAGTATAGGCAAAAGTAAACTACTTGAACAGTTCGTTCAACCAAGGCAAAATGTGCAGAAAAGTTGTGGTCAAGATTCACCTAAGAAAACAGATTGAGAAGTGGAGAGACTTTTAAACAGGATAAGGCAGGCTAAGAGGAATGCTAAGAGGGGGTGATAAAAGGTATAGACTGGCGAAGACCCAGAGTATGGTCCGCGAGTATACTGAGGTTAGTACAGAAATTAGGTTTCCTCAAATTACATTTTCTTCTAAGTATATACCTTTTTCTGAATTTACTTGTACGTAAATGCAATTTATACAATGCCTTTTGAAGGCATTGTTTTATATATACCGCATGAGTGTTCTCATCCTGCGGATTGCAACTAGGCGACCCTGCATTTTACCAACGATGCGAAATGCAACTGCTGACATGCTCACTGATTAGGGCTACGGTAGTGCTCGTTTTTAATGTGCTCTAGTAGTGCAATGGGTAACATGCTGGAAAATCATAGTGGAGGTCGGAAGTACACAAGTACAATACCAACAAGAAAGTTCTCAAAAAAGCATATTACTGCACGTGCAGAATGACTGACTGACTTGTGATCTCCCAAGTTCTTCCAGAGCACGGCTGGCTCTGATGAGTTATAGGGTGGTTATTATTTCGCTTGTGCAGCGATAACGGTATGGCGGAGTAAGAAAAAATGTTACCACTGCATTTTACAGGCCATATCCTTCACTTAGGAAGAAACATGATGTTTGTGTTTGGTTCCCCTTTAACTTTGTTACCATGCTGCCTTAGCTAAACTCTCAGAAATACCTTCCACTTCTCTTTTTCAGAATATATGCCTACGTGACTGTGTAAGCATACTGAACTAATAACGTAACTCGTTCCCAGAAATCCTTAAGCTAATATGTTCGTTATTTCGCCTGTCACTAATGACTTTGGCTAACCTAACTTCCTAATTGCCTTCGTCTTTCCGGACAAAATCTTTGCCCAAGATTGTTACATTATACATTGCTTCAATTTACGGAAATTATTTATTGCAATATTTCCTCTAACTTACTGTTATTTCTTTATTTAATTACTTATATTTTCCCGTCCATAATTATGGCATCACAACTCATTGGCCAGAATTTAAAACTTTTCCTGTGAGCATACTAAAAAATATCAGTATTACTAATAAGTAGCTTCCTTATGCCTCTGAATTTGATTTCATTAACTAACGTTTCTGAGAAAAAGGTTGGCCAAATTTAACCTGGGCAATATAGAGACTACAGTCTATCCAGCTGAGGTGATAGCAGACTTTGAAGCTGCGGGGAATGTTTACCTCTTTCCAGGAATATATTAGGAAGATCGCTTTAGGCGAAATGTGTTTCAAAGAGTCGGGAATGCGAGGTAATATATATATATATATATATATATATACATATATATTATAATATTTATATACATAAAATTTATTTTGGGTCGCGTTAACATCATGATCATATCGCGACTTTTTAACTTTACAGGATAGAGAATATGATAGCAAGTTACAAAATGGTAACATTTAAGATTTTACAATAATTCAAAAGGTTTACATTTTCTTATAAACATCAAAGTCTTTTTACTCATTTAGTCTTATTTGATGATTATTTAGGTCACTGAAGCCAGCTTGAAATCTCCATCTGGTGTACCTATTTTAGACATTGCAGCAGAATATGTTGCTCAGTAAGCGTGGCATTGCAGGTCTCATATTTTGCAATGGTTCTTTGTTAAGGATGAATGGGTGTGCCAGTTTGCAGTGACCAATTCTGAAGCGAGTAATTACTATTTTTCTCGAGGTTCAATTGTTTGGAGAGGTTCAAAGAAATTGGTGGATCCAGCGAGGGCATCTAGGAGTTTGTTGGGTGTTGCAGACCATATCTTCTTCCATGTTTCAATAAGTACCACAGGTTCCTCCTAGTCTGCAAAGGAACGTCTTCTAGCATCTGTGGCAGATGGCCTGTCAGGAGGCTGCGATACTTGTGCGAATTCATTGTTCCTTCTATGAACAAAGGGCCTATGAGCTGAAGGTTCACTATCCCATACCACACGTTTAAACTCCATGGACACTGACGTTCCACCTGACGAAGCCAACGGGGATTGTCAACAGACCAATAGTGCATGTTTCTGCGGTTTACCTGGCCATGATTAGTAAATGTTGCCTCATCACTAAACAAGATACATGATGAATCTGGATTATCATGTCTTAATGCCCATGTACAAAAGATAACACGATTCTCAAAATCGTTTCCATGAAGCTCTTGATGGAGAGAGATGTGATAGGGATGGAACCTACGTCGATGGAGAATGAGCACTACACTTGCCTTATTTATGCCACTTCCACGTGCGATTGTGTGGGAACTAATTTGCGAATCTACTACAACGGCAGCCAAAACCTTAAATTCCGCTTCTTCTCCAGTCACTTGTTTGTTTCTGTTACGTATTCTAGATGTTACAGTACCATACAGTACCAATTTCACGTAATTGATTGAAGAGGTTGATAAATAATTGCCGAGATGGTTGACGTCTATTGGGATACGTTTCCGCATACACAGTACAGGAACAAACTGCATTCTTCCTACACTCTCCATACAACATGAGCATGTCGGCATTTTATGCGTTAGTAAACCCCATCTTCCACTCACGACTTACTGCTTGAACTGTCACAAACTAACTGACCAGAGAGTCGCAATGCAATCAATGAACAAAAAACACAATGCAAACAAACATAACAACATCTTACCTAGGAACTAAGCAGGTTAATGGCACAAACAATTGTCGGGGTGGAAACCTTTCAAAATACGATTTCTCGTAAACCACTTGCACTAGAATCCTGCAACAAAGACCATTGGCATTCCAATTTACCCTACCTTTATTCTGTTGATATAACAAGGCATTGTTCCATTTAAAAATTGTATGTTTGCTCAAAAAATGCACTTTCTCAGTATTATTAAAATCTGTTTATAGGGCAAATGTACGATCCCCTGACTACAAATCAATGTTGTGAAAACTGCACATCAATAGCACTTTCCATTTCCAAAATATTTCCTGCGCAAGTTTTAGGTGATTCACCCTGTATATACAAATTCATGCTTAAGTATATATTATATTTTAATCTAATTATTGTTGCTTACAGACATAAATAACCAGGAATGCATATAAAGTGGTTTGAGAGAGTTTAATACTGCAGTAGTCCAGTCTAAAATGCTCTATGGACTGGAAGTATGGGGTATATAGGAGAGTATACAAAAGTCTGGATTTGATTCACAGGAAATTCTGCCAGCAAATTCTGCGACATTCCTAATATTCACCTAAATGCTTTTTGAGGTGGTATTATTCGCCACTCATTACTGTATCTATTATAATATTCCTATAATACCTACCCTATATCAATCGTATATGCCATTTGTCTGTTATTAACAAGAAAAGTCTATATATATATTGTAAAAGATAAATTGTTAAAGGATACTTGCACAACACAAAGGTATTTTCGACGCAGAAGCCAGGGAGAAAACGGCTGCTACAGACTTTTGACACAACAGCCTTTTTGTACTATGCAAGAAAGAACTATGCAAGAAATACTTAAACTAGGATGCAAGGTTTTCACTGAAATATAAGGAAGCAAGGTATTTCTCTATTATGTGAAATCATGTGACTATGGTTCGGCGAATAGATTCAAGTACGAATTAGTGCCAGTAGTATTTAGCGTAGTTAGCTAACATAATTTTCATCCAATCATTACTAAAAATATCAATATTAGCAATAAGTAGGCTTCTTTATGCCTCCAAATTTCATTTCTCTAAATCTACAAAATGTTTCTGAGAAAAAGGTACCTACACACATTTACCAAACTTAACATGGGCAATATAGAAACTACCATCTCCTCCCTCGTATTTAGCGCCCAAAATCTTCAAAAGTTGAAAAGTAGTCAATGAGAAAATTGAGAATTAAATAAGTGCGCCAAAATGTGAAAGTATAGTCGTACAACAAAGTCAGTTCAGTTCGTTATCTGCCTCAGGGGTACACCCCACGTCAGTTATAATAAAAGCGTGACGAAATGTAAAGTGTTTGTTACAAGTGAATTTCGCTAATTGAGTATGCGATCATAATATATAAAGTGATTAGAAAGTGATCCCGCGATAAAACAGCAACATAGCGAAGAATAAGAAGGAAAAGTTACCTTTATACGTGTGGAAGTTTCCCTGATAGGAACTTAAAGTTTAACAAGTGCTAATCTTGTTTCCTTCATTGACGAGTGTGTTAGATTTAATTATTTCAACGGAGACACAATGAACTCAAATCTCTTCATAGTAATTTCCTGATGTAATTATTTCGTGAAATTAAATCTTGCATTCCACCACCTGGATCTCCATGCATCTCATTGCCTTTCCCAACTGACAACCTACACTTTATTTCAGCGTCTTCATTTACAAGACCCTTCCGCCACGACGCAGATGCAACGAAGAGATAGAGAGAGCAGCAGAACAATCGTCAAAGGTAAAGTAAACCTATTGCACCGATCTACAATAATACACATTTGTTCTTCAACTACGACCGACGCATTTTATAACCTTGCCCCTCTGTCATGTATTCTTCACCGCTCCCTTTCCTTCCCCATTCCCCTGATTGGCTAATATACACCTTTGAATGAGATGATAATGATAAACAAAGATCTGTGCAATGCTAGGTCAGGCGATAAGAGCGATAAAACATTCTGTCATGACAGATGTAAGTGCTTTTTTAAAATTCTTTTTATTTAATTATTTATTTTGCGCAATTCCAAATAAACATTTTTATTATACTCCAATTCATTTATTTTTATAATTTATTTATTATCTATTATTTTATAAACTAATGCAAGGAAGGACAGGACACTGGCAAAAAGGGAAAATTGTATTAATATTCTAGTTTGATCTTATAATCTGAATATCCAAGGCTTGAATGGCTCTGTTCGGTGTTGCTAAATCATGTTCCATCTCTCAGCACGTGAAAAGTTTCGTAGATGAGGCAGCATACAATCAGCTGGAATGTCCAACGCTTGTAGCCAAGTAAAAGTGCCCATTATCAGCCAGAGTAGGGAATTATACAATGGAGGGCTCACTTTAGAAAGGTTCAAATGTAAAATATCAGAGTGTTGGGGATTCCAACCGGTAGGTATCCAAGTACGATAATGTCCTAAAACCCAGGTCCAGACCACTGCTTTAACGGAACATTCCATCAGTTGATGCGGAAGTGAATCTGCGGACAGTTGTGGGAAATAGCCATTCGATGGCGATAGAGCTTATCTGCCGTTGGAAGGATTTCATTTACAATCTCATACGTTACTTTCCTCTATTCGGAGTTAATCTTTGGAAGGCTAAAACATCTCCAAATGCGCTTCCAGGGCAGTTGTGAGTATTTCATCTGTACATGAGGGATAATAGGAGCAGGTGTAAGAGGAGCAAGAAAGGTGTAAATATTCTTCACAGTGCGAAAGTCACCATTCTCAACTTTCTCCGGGGGTAACTTCTTCAAAGCCTGATATTCTTCACGTAACATTTGGGGAACCTTGTCAGGTTCGCCCCGATTAAAAAACGATGTGTATTGCCGTTGTATCACAATGTCCACGGGGTCACCCTGTTTCTTCAGAGCAAGCAAGAGCATTTTAAACATCAGGGCCTGAGACTGATGAGCCACCTCTAATAATCCACAGCCGCCTTGGCCCTTAGGGAGACGTAGTTGAGTACGCGCAATTCGATAGAGCTTTTCTGTCCAGATAAAATAACCTAATACCTGTTCTATTCTTTGGCAATGGCGTTTTGTGGGTTGGAGAACATATGCAAGGAACCAAATTCTGCTGAGCGTAAAACTATTACAGAACCATACACGTTGTACCAAATTCAGCATCCTGGTTTTCTGCTGATACATCACATCACGTACGATATTAATACGAGACGTCCAGTTGTATTATCTCATGTCCGCTTCGTTAGTACTTAAGTAGATACCCAGAACCTTCGTACGCTGTACAATAGGTATGCCTAAAACTGATGTATCCGGAAGCTGTAATCCAATTGGCAATATCTCGGACTTCCTCATATTAAATGTCATTTCGGTACTCTCCTCATATTGCTTAAAACAATCTTTTAGGTACATAATATTGTGGGGTGTGGTAACCATTACAGTAATATCGTCAGCGTAGGCTCTTACCGCCATTCTCTGGCCATAATCATCGATTCCAGTAAGAGTAGATTGCAGACGTCGAAGCAAGGGATCAACATACAAAGCAAATATCATCATAGACATGGGACAACCTTGTCGGACGGAACGTTTAACCGGTATAGCAGCTGTGAGATGCCCATTACAGAGACTTTTAGACGAAGCAACATCATACAGGGCTCAGATAAGATTACTGAGTTATCTGACACTTTCAAGCAGCCAAACGTTTCCATAGTGCCTCGTGAACGAAGGCTTTCTCAAGGTCTAAATTAATTAGAGCAGCGGACTTGTGTATCTGTGCACAGTGGAATATACAGCCTCTCAAGGCAGCCAGCGTATGATGAATTGCCGCTCTTTTATGTACGGCAGCCTGCATCTCACTAATTGTATAGGGTAGTATTTCCTGCATACGAGCACTAATTATTTTAACAAACAACTTGTTGGGCTACTCGGAAGTTGGGCTACTATCTCATCTGCAATGTAGGCGGCAATCGCTCTGCAGTCCACATTTTC
Source organism: Deroplatys truncata (assembly GCA_030765065.1). Classification (NCBI taxonomy): domain Eukaryota; kingdom Metazoa; phylum Arthropoda; class Insecta; order Mantodea; family Mantidae; genus Deroplatys; species Deroplatys truncata. The sequence continues at coordinate 190,068,913 of CM060976.1, read as the reverse complement.
TGGAAGGTTTGAAGTAATTATTTCCGAATATAGCGCCAACAATGCTTGTAAAATTCATGTGGCAGGCCATCAGGTCCTTGAGATGCATGCAACTTAGTCGACTGGATCACTCTATTAACTCTGCTGCCGAAACGGGTTGCGTATCTTGCCGCAACTCCTCCGGGACAACAGGATCAAATTCAGATATATACGCATCTACGGTACTGGCGAATTCCGCGGATACGCAGAATCGTTGGATGTAAAAGGAGTGTACTTAACGAAGAATTCCGGCTGTAGTGGAAATTTTCTGTCCTTCGACCTCCAACTGATTGACTAGCTTGTTTACGTTCCTTCGCCAGATGGCAAAAACTCGGCTTTTCCCCATCCAGCACTTCCTCTGAGTATACTCTGACCAAACTCCCCTGTAGTGTTAGATTTTCGAACCTTTATGTGTCCTTTGATGCCTCACACAAGATGCTGGACATCTTCACCTTGCTGGTGCGTATGTGTAGCTCCTGAAGGACTTGAAGATAATAATCCATGTTTCCCTCCTAGCCAGAGCTCGACGGCAGGCTGCAGCTCGAAAGAAGAACCGAAGCGTAGGTTTGACTTTACACACCCACCAGAAGGCTAGCAGAAAGGATTCCCGCAACCGTGACCAAACATCCTGGAAATCCCTCAGAACTTCGTCATCCATAAGCAACGAGCAGTTTATTTTCCAGTAACCTCTACTGTATATCGCTGCCCTACCTTCAATGGCATGTAGGAGTGCGTTATGATCACTGAATGTTACAGGCACTATTTCCGTACGATGAAGACGTGGTAAGAGTTCAGCCGGAACATACATGCGGTCCAGCCTCGAAACTAATTGGCCTCTCACGAAAAAAATTGGACTGTGGAACCATGCTTATGCTCCAGGTATCCTTTAAGCGCATTTGCTCCATCAGCTACTGCAAAGTAATACACTCATTAAAGGCTCCGTGTTGATCTTTGGCGATCAACGTACAATTAAAATCATCGATAAGCACGAAGGTAGCACTTGATGGGATATGAGTCAGGAGGTCTTGCCGAAAAAACTCTTCTCGTCTTTTTTGTTTATTAATACCAGCAGGGGCGTAGATATTCACGAAAGTAACGTTATCATAAACTACCGAAGGAACTCTACCGGAAGGATGGTATTCAAAACTGTGTTGCCGTAAGCCTTGTTCGTAAACAATCACCGTACCGGAACCTCCGGGCCCAAGATTGGTCTCGTAATCGAAGCCATACAAAACGTCCAGATTACAAATATTCACCTCCTGTAGCAAACAAATGTCTATGTCATTAGTTATCAAGAGGTCCCTTAAAAAGTTGTTGTTTAATCACGTGTCACAGGCCGTTAACGTTAAGCGAAGCCCATATTTGAATACCTACAGGCATTTAAAGGGCAAAGATCGTATCTTCAATGTTGGCAGGCTGAGAACAATCAGGTAGCACTCCGGAACCACAAAATCTCAATCGTTACTGTACGGGTGCGGGTCATCTTTCGCAAGTTTAGGGGAACGTTGGTGATCCTCAACTCATCACTGTCATCTGCTGCCGGCCGCTAGTCTGCCTCTTTCGTTTTGGAACGAGCCGGAGGGTTACCTGACAACGGTTGCACATCTTGGTTTTGCTGTCGTGTCGGGGCATTTTCTACATCCATCCGCCTATGCTGGCTTCTTATCCGAGGTTCTCGACTAGACAATGAAGTACAAGCCTTCTGACTTAAAAGCGCTACCTCACCGGCCGATACCTCTACGTCTTTATGACATAAAACTTTTGTGAGATTGAGAGGTCACAGCAGACATTTCGAACGCAGCCTTTTGATCAACAAAATGAGCAATAGATCCGTTCACAACTGCATGTTCGGACGCTGCGGTCAACATTGGTGTCTCCGCCCCTGCAGGTTCGCCACTTTCCGAATTTGAAGAGTGTTCTAAAAGTTCACAGACAACGGTTCTGCCACGGATGTTATTGACGTAATGGATGCCTGCTCCTGGAAGACCGGATCAGAAGAAATGGTAGCACTCCCCGCCTCACTGAAGGTTACCTGTCGATTCCTTGGAGTTAGGTAGCCGCGTGGCACGAAGCGGACAAGCTGCTTTTAAGTGGGTCGTCTCATGACACAAATGACAAGCCTGGGGTTGCCGATGTAACTGATGGCAACCAAATGTGTATCGCTAACTAATCTAGCCGGTATATGATGTTTCAGCCCCATTTTCACTGCATGCACTCCGTTGTTAGACGAAAGAAGGTACTGAGAGCCCCATTTTTCCCTATGGATGTCATACACTGTGCCATATTTAATTAGCTCCTGTGTTAGTAGTGTAAAAGGCACCTGAGAAGGCTGGTTAAACACTCGAACATTTTCTGTTTGCTTATCACTCGGTGTAATATCACTTTTGTTATTTCGCCGGAGGCGTATGTAAAATTTTGCTCTTCTTTATAACGACATATAAGATTATCATACAATACCACCGATATCAATTTCACATAGATAGCTCTTTCTCTAGTGTGAAGCTGGAGAGTGTCTACTTGACCTGCTTGCAGCCCCATGAAGTTTACTAGCCACTGATGGATTTTTAGTGCAGTTGGTTTAATTGCCGTTGTCGTAAACTGAATTTTGATAGTATTCACACGTTTATAAACCGTCATTGTTACCGTTTAGAACTTATGAAACGGATATTGAAATATACCCAATTAAACAATCGTGTACTCGGAGACACTGAGAACGCTCACCAGTGCCGGCCGGTTACACTAACACACAGCGGACAGACGGTCTCATGGCACGCCTGGCACTGCACGACTGTGTGCTTTCATCATCCTGAGAGGCTGGTTTTAACCGAAAGGATCCTCCTACCTATCTGTTTATAAGAATTTACATGCATTCCAGACACACTCACTCTGTTACATAATATAAAAGTTGATTTCTAAGGTTATGAAAATGTAAATTTACTACTCTCTTCGAATATATTATATCACTTATTATAAGTGATAAAGCTCAATAAGGAACCAGTTTGTATCGAACAAAAACTTATTCCTCGCCAGCAGCTAATGAGAGGTGACTAGAGCATGTGACAGTTAAGAGATATGTGGCCAATATATATATATATATGTATATACATGCATACATACACATACACATACACACCCAAAGGGTGGACCATAAGGTGAGACTGTACAATATCTCCAAAATTACGCGTTGTAGAAAGAAATGTCTTTAATAAAAGTTGCTTGATGTTATGGGGAAAAGTAAATGCCATTAGTCGTGTTTTGTTTGGAGGACGTTATGATAGCCAAACACGACTAATGGCATTTACTTTCCCCAATAATATCAATCACTTTTATTCAAGACATTTCTTTCTACAACGCTTAGTTTTGGAAATACAGTACAGTCTCAACTTAAATGGTCCATCCTGTATATATATATATATATGGTTTAATAAGTTTGCATAAACAGAGTTAGGAAGAGGGGGCAGCAAAGGAAAAATAATGGTGAAAATTTGGTTTATGTTAAGAGTTTATATGAACATATGCGCCACGTCTATATGGACTGCCGAAAATACACAAACAAAATATTCCTCTTCGTCCTATAGTAAGCACGATTGGCTCTCCAACTTGTGCTGTTTCTAAACATTTGACGGCCTTACTACAGCCTCACATTGGACAATCCGGCAGCTATATAAAAAACTCACAACATTTTGTGGAGAAGTTAGATTCCTTAAATTGTACACCATTCGACATTTTAGTGAGTTTAGATATAACTTCTCTTTTTACCAATGTACCTGTAGACGAAGTTTTAACTCAGATTGAGGGTATTTTTCCTACAGATATTTTTAACCTTTTTAAACACTGTTTGAGACTTCCTATTTTCAATGGAACGAAACGTTTTATCAAAAACAAGATGGCGTCGCTATGGGAAATCCTCTTGGGCCCGCCATTGCTAACTTTTTTATGGATCATTTTGAGGCTAAAGCTTTAGACACTGCTCCGTTAAAACCTAGCTGATGGTATCGGTATATTGACGATGTTTTCCTCCAGTGGTCTCATGGTAAACAACAACTTGCAAACTTTCTGGAACATCTTAATAATATGAATTCCAAGATTCAATTTAATATGGAAACAGAACATAACAATAAAATAGCCTTCTTAGATGTTCTGGTAATAAGAAATGCTGATGGATCACTGTCTCACACTGTTTATAGGAAACCCACCCATACCGACAGATATTTAAATAAAAGCTCCAATCACCACCCACAACAAAAGAGAGGAATAATCAAAACCCTAGTGGACCGAGCCAAACGTATTTGTACAGGGCAATACTTAAGTAATGAGATACAGCATCTTAGGCTGGCTATGTTACAAAACGGATTTACGAATAAAGATTTTAACAGAGCAATTCACCCTAAGAAGATATCACGTCAAGGCCACGAATCGTCTACATATAAGGGAAAAGTCTTCTTACCTTATGTTAAAAACGTCACAGATCGCATTGGAAAAATACTTAAAAAGCACAAAATAAATACAATATATAAACCAACCAGAAAAATTCAACAAACTTTAAAATCTGCTAAAGACAAAAGAGACCCCTTATGTGTTCCAGGGGTATATAGAATACCTTGTACATGCGGCTCTGTTTATATCGGAACAACAAAACGTAGCATAAATACCCGAATAACAGAGCATAAACGACATTGTCGCCTTGCTCAAACAGATAAGTCTGCAGTTGCTGAACACTTTGTCACCATGGGTCATCGTATCCTATATGAAGACACGCAAGTACTATCCTCTACAAAATATTATCACGCTAGACTTCATAGAGAAGCTATAGAAATTTATAAACACTCCAATAACTTTAATAAAAAGGAGGAAAAATTAAGCTTAATCGTACGTGGATACCAGCGATGACACGTCACTGCAGACCCACTGCGGCAGTTTTGACCTTGACGTGAGCTATATATTGCGGAACATCTCTTCCACAGAGTTGACCGAAACGTCGGTTATAGTAGTTTTACCCTTAGACCACGGCCTTCCAGCCCAGAAGATTTTAATGTTTTATTGTATATTGCTTGGCCAATCGGGGCACAAACTTGTATACAGTAGCTAAATGACTTGTCTAAAATTATAGACCACCTTACAACACTAAAAAAGCTACCCTATACCCATATTTTCAACCCCTTAGTACACATCTGCAGCACTTGACCAATTTGCACAAATGTTAAACACTTACTAGCCTACTCACGATTTTCGAAAACTACCCTTATCCTAATTTACAGCTTCAAATTTAGAGGATGCATCTGTGAAATGCCGGATAAGACAGTTTGTAGGTAATAAACTCCTTAAGTGAGCGTGTTTGGTTCTGACTTAAAAATTAGGTGTGGAAACAAGGCTGTCACTACTTTGGTGTGATTCATGTTCACAGTAATAAGTGTGCCAGATGTAGTCTGCAATTACTCTTATGATTTTAATTAAGATCTAGTGTACATAGTTAATAACACAAGGGTAGCTGTTGATATGTACACAGTTTAATTAGCGTGAATTCCTGCCATTAAAACCTTGAGGCTTGCTCTTCCTTGCGCTCCAATTAGTCCCAATATTCTTTTTAGAGGACAAAGTAGGAAGTTCTATCATCTCTGGACTAGGGTTAACAGCCCTTACGGTGAGTAACACCAAACACTGACTGTAAGAATATTTTCTGTACCTAGGCTGCAGTGTTTCACAGAGCTGTTTTTGTTTGGCATGTCGCAACTATTTCCTTGCCAGCTGCCACACTAAATTGCTGTATTTTAGGGAAAGTAGATACAAGTGTTACATTAGGTTGCACAGAACAGATCTTGTTTACGGAGATGCATGTTATCTTACCTATTTCGTTGTTCTATTATGAATAAGGAGATCCTATATGTTAGATTATAAATACAGCCTGTATATTAGAGGTCTGCATGGGTCGAAATTCTTAGTTCGAGCCCGGCCCGGCCCGATCTCAACCGAGCGCGAGAATAGGTTATAGCTTATCACCTGGGCCGGAGCAGTTGTCTAATTTTATTTTTAATATCATTATTTTGGTTATTGGCTATTATTATTAGTCAACGAACGCTGCTACCTGCGATACAAAAGGGCTCATGTTGGATTTCCGGTACCAACATGCGAATTTTTTCCCTTGTAGGAGTCCTGCTAATCGATCACTCAGGTCCTTGGGACCAATAATAATTGAGGAGCCACTTTAAAGAAATAGTGGCGGCTGAGGTCCTGGAATTATCAAGTAGTAAGTGGCATGTTGACGACATAGGGCCTTATGGACCACTTGCAGCACCTAATACTGCACTCTGCCCAGGATGTCCTGGGTGTGGGTGGACGGAGGGAGCCGGAGTTTGTAGTTGCTGTGCTGTTATTATTATCCGCAATTGGTGGAAGTGAAATTTATTAGTAGTAGTATTATTACTGCTATGGATGTGTGCATGCTGCGATAATTGTGTTATTACTACATCTCCATATTGTTGACCAAAAAATGTGATCAATTAATTTCTTTTTCAAGCCCGAGCCGACAAACGTTTTTCAAATTAAGTTCGAACACGATCCGAGTGCTTGGCTCGAGCCCGTGCAGACCTGTATTGTATACCTATATCAAATAGATATTATTGAGATCCTTAGTTACAGTATTCTAAACGGGTGAGTTGACACCGCGGTAGCTTGTGAGGTTGGCATTCCGGAGATCCCGGGTTTGATTCCCGTCCACCGTCCTCTCTGACCTTAGGTTTTTCGAGGTTTCCCTTGGTCAGTAGGCGAGTGAGAGTGGTTTCTCATCTACAACGATTTCCATTCCCTCATTTCCCTTTTATTCGTCTCCTTCTCATGTTTCAGGTGTGCTTCTAGGTTTCGTGGCGTGAGGCGGTGCCGGATGGTGCGATGTTCGCACCAAGGAAAGAATATTACCCTTGGATACCAGGGGGACTGACTGGTTGCACGGGTTGTTCATCGCCCTCTCTGGGCACTCCAGTAGGAGTTCGAATCTTCGAGCCAGGAAATATTGGGGACTTTCGCACCACTCTGTGGTGCAGCCTGTAGTTGCTTCACTTCATTCCTTCCTCCTGGGCGTTGGTAGTAGGTGCAATAGATCTCTCTGTATATCGCAATGCGCGCGGTGTTGCCTTCCATTATTTACCCTACACGGTTCTGCTGAAGCATATAACAAGTCTTTGGCTTATTTTGAAAGCGTTTGTGTTCTAGATTGTCCAAAAAATACAAAAACTGTAAATTATTGCTATTACAGTATTAAAATTAATTTGAAGTCCGTAATTTATCCATAGACGAGTGTTACCGAAACGAAGAGACCGAAATTGCGAAACGTTTACCAAACCCTGTTTCTTGTAACCTCGCCCCGCAGAGATGTATTCCTCAGCACAACGTTTCCTTCCCCTTTACCCTGGTTGGCTAATGTAAACCTTCCAATGGTGACAAATAAGTCGTGTGCAGTGCAAGAATAGGCGATAAAAGCGAAATATACACATTGTCATGATAGATGCATGTGCTTTCGTCATCCTGAGAGAAGGTTTAAACCAAAGAATCGTCCCATCCATTTATAGATAAGAGTTTGCATAACTCTGTTGCGTAATATATTTAACTCATACTGTTATAAAAATGTAAATTTGACATTTATCTTTGAATATATTAAGGTAAATGATTACGTTAAGTAAGGAACTATTTTGTATTGCACAACAACCCATTGTGAAACGGCAACTCTAGGCCGAGCCCGAGAACTGTAATTATAGATAATTTATTAATTAACTTCTATTGATGTTAAATCGTACTATGTAAATATATTTTTCTCATACTGCTTGTATATTTTAAGAAGGGTGATTTAACGTTATGTATGTATCTAGGTTACTAATATTAGTAGAGTTATAAATGGTTTAATGTAAATAATTTAAGCGCTGTGTTAAAATACTGTCCACGACGAAATGTTTTAGCTACAGGAATAGTGCTTTCGAAGGCAGAAAATCTAGTTTTATGACATGTCTTTGGGTCGCAGTGCCATTATTCCTACAGCGAGGGTGTAGCGCCTTTGTTCCTTTATTTGATAATTCGCCGTGACCAAGTGAGAGAGACAGATAGCTTAACGGTAAACTTGGGAAAAGCCGCGATTTATATTAAACTTGGACCAATGAGATCCCTGGAAGTTTATACGAAATAGTTAGACGCGTCGGGTGGCGCTAAAAATGGACCAATAGAAAAGGAAGCAGCCTCAGAAGCCTGCGACTATAAATGGATCTGTTTGGAGCAAATTCGAGGCAGTTTTAGCAAGACAGTTTTGTCATGTCAGCTTAGCATTGCAGTTTGTTTGACAGTTTTGTCATGTCAGTTTAGCATTGCAGTTTGTTTGACAGTTTTGTCATGTGTGGTCAGGGAGAGATGCTGCAGGATGTGTGAGATATCGCGCCAAAAAAGGGAATCAAGACAGTTTTAGAAACACACCTAAGATCCGCTACTCGTAAAGAGATAATAAGCATATTTAAACTTCGTGTCATATCCGCGCCGCATTTTAACAGCGGTGGACAGTATTTTACGGCGACAATACAGTGTTGTATACTACGAGTGTTAATTAAATAAAAAGAAACGGCAGTGTCATCTTCTCATAACCAAAGCACGTCTATGTCTTCCTATATCACCACCCGAGATCTACGCTTTCCTTTACCGAGGATAAGTCCATGCTCATATATAGTTTAAAGAAAACTACTGCAGCTAGCCGAGGATAAAATTGAAGAGAACCAGCACACTGCGAACTTCTGGAATTAACATGGGAGATGCATCAAGGTAAGCCTACAGCAACGGACGGAGGAGGTGACGGCCGCAATTGAGAGCTGACTAGTGCACGTGACCGTTAAGAGATCCTGGGCAAAGTTATATTGAATGGATCTTAGCTAAAAGTGAAATACAGTGCTATCAAATCTACCTACAAGTATGGACTGCAACTCGATTGGGGGGCTATAAATCAGCTGCTTTATTTAATATGTATTGTCATTAAATTCCTATCTATTAATCGTAACAGTATTCTTGTCTTTATAGACCAGAATCATCCAAGACTTCCGTGATGTAATGGTTAAGATAAGCGTCTGTTGAGCCTTTTACTGGCTTTCGCGCTAACGCACTACACATTATAACCCTTTTCCCTTCCTTATTGGTCGTTAGCTAAAGGTTAATCGTATTCTCATTCATCTGCTATGCTGTACATGACTATAATTATTACGCTTTCCATTTTAAGTTACTGCGACGAGTTGAGTACATCAGGAGAACCCGAACACCATCAAAGCTATAATACTATGCTATCATTGGGGAATCTCGTACGTTAACAAACCATCCTATCACAGACCGCAGTCATAAAATCTCAACACGGAGAGGTACTATCTTTCAAGAAAGTAAATGTATACTTTTCGCGGATCAGTATCATTCAGGCGTTCCGTGAGTAGGAGGTATGAAAACTAAATTGGCCATGGTCCTAGATATGCATACTGTCGTGGTCGCCATTTTAACCTGTCACTTATTTTGAAGATTCAATGGCTATATTAACTCAGTATGACTAAATATGGACTAAATATCACAAAACAAGTTGCAATTCTCTTTCAGTTGAGCTATTAACTGGCATTTGAAAATATGCAGGAAAACGGAAAACACGTGGAATGATGATTTTAATAGAACCAACATCTATGTTGCATATAACCCACGCACTAACAGCTGTCGTGCTCAGTGGTAAAATCCGCGCTGTTTCAAGTGTACCGAGGTTTCAGGCTTCGAAGCCCAGCATATGGTTATACCTTCTTTTCCAACTTTTTAACCTCGTATTCCTTGCGCATGCGCAAAGTGTTGCTGGAAGTTCTTTATGTACTGCATACCACGTTCACGATGTTGTGTGGAGCTGACTGCAGTTCAAAAGGGTGAAATTGTGGATCGTGCTACTCATAGTGAAAACTCCTCGCAAATCGCCAGAGAACTGGGTTGTGACCGAAGAACAGTGAAACAATGGCTAGACCGGCACCACGAGGGAGAAGTTGAATGGGCCAAATCACGCAGGCGTTCAGGTAGGCCTCGTGCAACAACACTTGCTCAAGACGAAGCTCTGATTGAAGATGTGAGGAACCAACCTTTAAGACACAGGTCTGTCTTTCTGGACAAAGTAGTTAAGTTTGGTTGCTCATATGAAACCATACGTCAACAATTGCATGCTGGTATTGCATCGCATCGTCCTGCCACAAAGTTCCTTCTCACTGAGTCACACAAGGCAAGAAGGTTACAATGGACACAGTGTAATACTGACCTTCCTCAGTCTTATTGGTACTTGGTAATCTGTAGTGACGATAAGGTATTTCGATCCGACCAGCAAGGGACCCTATGTCTGTATAGACCGCGCAGAACTATATACACGCCTCGACAGGTCGTTCGAGCAGAACTTTCGGGAAGAATTGCAGCACTTTTATAGGCTTATATGACAGCATCAGATCTAGGGAAGTTAATTCATGTGCCAGAAGGATGACGATTGCAGTATATGTAGAAGTTTCGAAAACAATTTTGCTGCCATTCCTTCGTGCTAGATTCCAAGAACAGGAAGAATATGTATTTATGCACGGCAATAGCGGTGTGCATACCGCAAATATCATCCAGGATTTGTTAACGAGGCATCTGCATGGACTGGCCTCCAAGATCTCCTGATCTAAACCCCAATGAACATGTATGGGCCTTCATAGTAAAGGAATGGGAAGGACTACGACCAGACATGGTGCGAGTGCAATGAGGCTATGGCAACATTATCAGCGAAGTCCCACCCGGTGTTCTACACTGGTTGCAAGCATGCACGAAAGCTGGGGGCGATTATACCAGGTTCTAAAACAAGATCTCATTTTTCTTTTTCATTCGTTGTTTCGACAAGTTACTTGTTCCAGGAAAATACATTATCTATAAATCTGAAATGTTTCAGAAATTAATTCATTTTGTCATATATGACGTGGCTACAGCTATGAAATAGCAGTTGTTTAGTTTGCTTTTTAAGCACCATTATCCTTGAGTACCGTCTTCTTTTTGTTATTTCTAATAAATTGAATAACTATATTGTAAATAGCAGTTACATAGAATATACCTTTTCAGTGTCATGCATCATACTCCATCGAAGTATATACAATTATATTTGCAGCTGTAAGTTTGTTTTTCTCAAGATGAGAATTTATTAGTTACTTGTTAATGTATCAACTTATTGTATGGACAGATAGATTGTATATTTATTTTTATTTTATTTATTTATTTATTTATTTGTGCTAGCAATCTTCCTTAGAATATAGCAATACATCAGCCCAAGCTGTTATCTTGCCATATTCTACCCACATTACACTCTTTAATTATAACATAAAAATGATAATAGTAATAATAAAAATAATAGTAATGATACCAAAATAATAATCTTACAATACTAATATTATAATAATAATATAATTACATAACTTAACATCACATGATGAATTTAATTTACATCTCTTTTTATTGTCCATAACCATTTCTTTTTTACTTTGGACAGGTACTCTCCTACCTTTTTACTATCCTTGTTAAAAATCTTGCTTAAAGCTACTTTCCTGTCCAGTTTTAACCGTTTCCCATTTATAGCTTCCTTTCCCCAATGCTGTGTACCTTTACAATCAAAAACGATATGTTCTAAATCTTCTCTTTCCCCACATATTGGACACTGGTTCTGTGGGAACCCATTTCTCATTCCTATTAGTCTCCATACACCTGCTCGTACCCATGCTATACTTTCTCTTTGTTCCTTATTTGAGTTATCCACATACTGTTCTCTAGCCCATACATTTTTTATTAATATATGTGATTCCAAAGAACTTTTCTTCCCAATGTTACTAAATAAATTTTGTATCTCTTTATCTCCAAACCTCTGCCTAGCTTCTTTCCAAAACCCTTAACATTATATTCCCTCCTTCTCCTTCAACTACTGTGTTATATATTTTCTCTAGCCATTTAACATTTATATCTGGTATTCTATATTTGCACCCTCTAATCGCTGAAATTGCCCCTTTCCCCTTTGTCAATACCAGTGTATTCTGTTTCTCCCATTTTCCACCCCCATCCATTTTAACCCCTAAATATATACAATCTCTGACCACTTTATATTCCTTCTCTCCATTCTTCCACTTTTCATACTTGCCCAATTTGGCACCTTTCTTAAACACTATAATTTGAATCTTCTCTTGATTTACTTTCAGATTCCATTCATCACAGTATTTATTCATTTGCTGTAGGGACTGCTTCAGACCAATCGTTGAAACTGATCCTATCACTAAATCATCAGCGAATAATAACCCAGGGATTGATACGTTATTTATCACAGGCAACCAATTATTATTCCTTCCTATCTCAGTGAGGATATCATCAATATACAGATTAAATAACATTGGACTTAGCTTACATCCTTGGCGTATCCCCTTCCTTTGGTTTACTTCTTTTGTCACCAATCCTACTCCTACTTTCACACAAAATGTGTTCTCCTTGTATAGAGCTTTAAATAAATTCACCATTTGTTGGCTTACTCCCTTCCTCAAGAGTTTCTGCCACAACAAATTTGAATCAATGCTGCCATAGGCTTTCTCCAAATCAGCAAATGCCATGTATAATTTTCCCCTTTTTTCTTTTAAATACTTATCCACCAGAGTTTTAATTATGAATAAGTTATCTACCGTTCTTCTCCTCTTATGGAAACCCATTTGAAACTCCGAGAGAAGGATTGAATATAGCATTTAGAAGTGGGCTCCAATAAAATTATCATCACCAACCTCCTCGCATTTGCTTAGAAATCATGTAATAATAGCTTAACTGCAAGAAAACTGCAAATTTGTTCGTTACTGCGTCTTACAAAGTGAAAAAGTTGGAATAAAAAGTACGAATACATGGTGGGATTTGAACCCTTAATCCCCGGCACGCTTAAAACAGCGTGCATTTTACCACTGAAATACGAGAGCAGATTTAAGTTTATCGGTTATATACAACATAAACGTTGCTTCTGTTAAAATAATTCTACATGTTTTTCATTTTCTTACATGTTCTCCAATGCCACGTAGTTAATAACTCAGCAGCAGGAGGATTGCTACTTGTTTTGTGATATTTATTCCATATTTCGCCATATTGGTTTAATATAGCCATAGAAATCTTCGAAGTGAGTGACAGAAAATGCGACCACGACAGTACACATCTACGACCATGGCCGATTTAGTTTTCATACCCCGTACTCACGGAACGCCTGAATGATACTGACCAGGGAAAAGTGTACATTTACTTTCTTGAAAGATAGTACACTTGCAAAAGAAAATACACATAGGTTCAACAAAAACTTTTATACTTGAATTGAATTGTGGATGAATCACAATTTATAGTCTATTTAGATATTTATTAAGGTAGTGCGAATTATGTGCACGTGTTATTTAGTACAGTTTTAAATGTGAATCAGGAAATCACAGTTTTCTGCTCAATATCAGAGCCTGCACTGCAATTCCAGTAGTCTCCACTACTCCCGCTTTCCATTTGGTCTCCGTATATGAACCATTTATCTTAATACCAACACGGGTGACCGATGCCGTTAAGGCAAGGACTCGTAAACCGAGAGTTTGCGGCTCAAATACCACCAAGACCGTCATCCCTGTCTGAGGCTATTTACGGGTTTTTCTCAGTCCTAATAACCGGGGAGGTACCTTAAACTTAGACGTGGAATGTTTCTTTTCCAGTTATCGTTTCATGTCATGTATCAAACAGGTCCAACTCCTGTGGGCCGTATGCAGCAAGAGCGGACGTTTAACACTACTAAAATTATCTTAATATTGTAAATAACCTTGTATCTTTGTTTGTCCCTAATCTTTCTTACTTTTAACAGTTTTTTCTCATCCAGTTCCTTTTGCTTTTCCTGATCAGTTTCATGATCGTTTCCCCTTTGCCCATTCCAAATCAGCTTAATTACATTATTTTTTCTATTTCGCATCTTTCCAATCGTTTTCCTCACTTCGTCCCAGCGTCAAAGTCTCCATCACTAGGTATATTGCAGCTCACTCACACATACTTTACTAGTCTCTTTCTTATTCATTTTCTATTAATAATTTCCTTAGCATTACTATCCTTTGATTTTTTGACATCTCATGTTATCATTTATACTATGTCTCAGTTCTTCATTTGTTCGTTTGAATTTTCAAACATTTTATGCAATACAATTTTGAAATGACGTGTTCATTATTTGTTTCCCATCGACAATACAAGGAGTATGCATATTTGACTTGCATTTTAACGGTAGACGTTTTTATTTGACTGCCCTTCTTGGAGATAAAACTAAAGCTCTACAGCATCTATAGTTACTTAAAATTTTCAAGTTGCACTTTTTAACTTCCTCAATAGCTAAATAGGTTTCTTTTTTACTATCGGAGCTATTAAATAACGTTTCGTGCACTGCTAGATTACCATTGTGAAATCCTTTTGTGTTTTTAATTAATTGCGCTCTAATAAATGAACAGCATAAACTGCATTATAGCAGATTGGCACAAGCTTCCACAGGTTGGGCGAGAAATCCCTGTAGCCCTGTGAGTGTCAAATGCTACTATGCAGTTTGGTAGTATCAAATGTTGTTATGCTATGTAGCTATAGATGTGAGAGGTCATAGCTACACTATTGAGGAGCGCTTAGTGACAAGTGAACAACACACAGGGCAGACAATGAGATAGATTATGGGAGCATTCCAGGAAAGATTTAATAAGGATCCATTACGAAAAGTAACACTTCTGGATTGGGAAAGACATGCTTTTGCTTTTGGTAGTATTAAAGACAGGCCGAGGAGTGGAGGGAAGAAGACACGAGAAGAAACATGTACCGGAGGCTCTGTTTCTATTGAACGATCTCCTATGAAGTCGACACGTAAACGTGCTTCGGAACTCGGTATACCGAGGACATATGAAATAAGACCTAAGACCTTAAGTTCAGAGCTTTTCGGTCGACGTTCGTAAACGAGTTATCGGATAGAGACCGTGTAGTGGGAAAACGTCGGGCGTCTTTTGTAGCGGGAAATCGTTGGTCCTCTTGGTTTATGCCCTCTGCAGCAGTGTTGTGGTCTCCGGCTACCTCTGCTCAGTGGGTGATGATTTCTCCATTCCTAATAAATTGCCTATCTAACTAATTTTACTAATCTCAGGGTTTTCGTAGGTGAGGCAAATTAAAATACACTGCGTTTCCCTTAAAATGTGGTTTGTTATCAATAAAATACTTATGGGCGTCTAGCTTTTCCCATTTTTAACAATTCCCACCATAATAGTAAATTAGGAGCCTAATCTAACTGCACACGCTTTCCCACCTATATGCACAAACGTTCATCCGTCGTCCAGAGAGTATCACTGTGTGTCGACGAAATTGTATAAGAGAGTGAAAAGCTGTTGCCTGCTTACCCCTTTTATACCCAAACCTAGTGACGCTCACCTTCGCGCCTTAAAATGTAACGACATTTCTAATTGGTCCTCAGACCGCGTTACCTAATTATGTATGAAAATATTCTGCTCCAAAACTTTTCACACGCGTCCGGAAGCAAATTCAATATCTCTGTCTCTTTTTATCTCTTGTTATTGCTTCAAGTTCCGTGCTCATTAGCTTGGTGAAAGGTGGTGGGCTCTACCTAGAATTACCTTTTACCTGGAATTATCTAGCTCGCCCGTTCCTTACTTATCTAAGTTACAATCGCTTTGTACATCTCTTGACTGCCAAATATACTAACGTATTTCTTGCTGAATTATATTATTATGTACAATTCTTGTTTGATATTAGTGTGTGTGTGTGTGTGTGTGTGTGTGTGTGATATCCCCTTTCAACCGGAATGAGCGTGTTTTAGCATGCCGTGCTTTGTTAACTCAATTTCCAAATGCAGTGAACCGTGTCAAGATTATGTTTTCAGATGAATCTGCGTTTTATCGCAGCTCACGTGCTAGAAATATTGCCTTTGACATTCGATACTAGGGGGTACGGGGACTTCTCGCCCATTCTGTGGAATATTTTCCAATGGAAAAGGAACTTTTGTTGACGATTCTGACTACTGGGAAATTTGCAGTTCAAAGTTCGGTTCGATGAACACAATACCGACGTATACGTAAAGAAGTAAGATTAGGAAACTTGAGGTCCAAGGACAGAGACTGGTCGGAGCCATTGAGATTCACTGGCTTTGGAAACTTAACAAACATAGGAAGAACTTTCAGCAGCACTATCCAATACACCTAACATGTTTCTAGAATTCATTACTAGTATAGTACCTTTTATAACAATAATAATAATAATAATAATAATAATAATAATAATAATAATAGTAACAATAATAATACTGCTATGGGCTGCTGGTCAGTGCATTTGTTAGCATGTAAAGGGACCCGAGTTCGATTCCAGTAAGGATGAGAAATGTTCAATCGTAGTAAGACTTCCAACCTGAGATCAATACACGGAATATTATATGATGTCGCTTCATTCCTATGCGACGGAAGGCAATAGCAAATCACCACAGTAACGCCTTACCTAGAACACGGTTGCCATCTGAGACCTAGTCATAGAGTATCCATAGAGATGATGGAAATGATGGTGATAATGTTGATAATAGTAATAATTATCCTGGAAATTTTGTCTTTTTACGTAGGTATTTTGCAGGCAAACCTATTATCAATGTCAACAATCCCTTATCCTCAGATGTGCCTTTTCTATTACTTTTACTTTTTCTGCTATGTACTTAGAAGGTAGAGGTAATATTAATTCCATACAAAAGTCAATATCGAGATTTCATCAAATACGTACACGAAGATTTTGCAGAAATTCTTCCACACCATAATACCATTTATGTAGGAAAACAATTGTTATTTTTCTTCTCAAATATGGGTATAACGATTTTGATTAAAAACCATAATTTTAGATATTTGCATGATTAATAAAATGCAAATCTTGAATTTTCTGTGAATATTCCGTGAACTCCTTTTCATTCTGAATGAATTTTCGTTAATTTTGCCCTATTAGTAAATAAAAAAACTGACAAAATAGTATATTAACCGGTAGTTCAAAAATAGTGCTCCATATATACCAGGTGGCACAAACAAGCCATTCTTTATAAATTTATGTTTCAGCATACATAAGCGCAAAAGAAGTTGCCGCATCACTGGTTTTCATGGGGACAGTGCAGATACGAAGCGAAGTTCACTAAGGTAGTGCTTGCTCTCTGCATGTGATTACTTCCTAGTTTTGTACTGATAAACGTCGCGTGGTCACTTGTTTGCAGTTCGAGCCAGGTCATTCAGGCAAACAGGTAACATTTTCAACAACGACAAATACACGGATATGGTTATGATCTATGGGAAGACCTGTCTAAATGCGGCTGAGGCTCGAAGGCTGTATTCCGACGTGAACGTTTTCCGACGTGAAGTCTGACTTCTGCGTGCGTTATTTGACGTACAGAGATGCAATTAAGAACTGATGGATATTTCGGGTAGTATCATTTCGTAACCATTAATTTTTCTTATCATAATTGGGGGAAAAAAGAGCTGCAGCTGACCCAGGACTTCAAGGACTTTAACACAACGGATTTTGAAGGAGCGAAAATAGCTTCTTGTAAACTGCACTTATACGAACAGCTTTATGGGAACGATTTCAGAATCGCCTACCTATTGAGGCAGTATTTTTAACACTTGAATACTTTCAGTCTAATTATATAAATATGTAAATTCAATAACAGCCCGCCTTAAAACAATATGTGTATGTAACAATAATTTGTAAAATGTATGTAACAGTCATTGCATATGCTTATATTATTGTATCCATGTGTAATAATGTTATGTGAATGCATTACGTAATTTAATAATGTAGGAGCTGTGAGAATAATAAGTTAAACGTTGCTAACAATGAGGTAACCTTGAAACAATAATGAGAAAGAAAAATTAAATGCTACTAGAGCAGCAATAATGTAAATGTTTGAGACAGTTAAAAATAGCCAATCAACAACCAGAAAAAACTTCAGTTAAATGAAGGTATTCTATTGGACTAGGATTAGCCAATCAGAGACTTGAAATATAGAAATTTACAAATTTAAGAGATGGAAAACAGCTCAGTAGCCTCCAAACAGCTGTCATAACCAGACGTGTTGCATCTAGACAGTGCTCATAACCAGACGCGAGATGTGTCCTCGAGAAATTCAATACGTATTTGTGTGAGACGAAAATAGTTTACGTGTTATAAAGTGCAAGTATTAAATAAAATAATCCCACAGCTCTCTATATCAGTGAAGTGCTATTTAATTTGTGTCAAGGATTCATAAAAAGGAGTGAATTAAAACTAAAAATCTGTGTAAGTCTACATTCTTCAGTCGTACCTCAACCCTACCAAGAGAAACATGTCTCTAACAATAATACTGACGCAGCCGAGGCAAACATAAATATAATATCTAAAGAAACAGTCAAATTACAGAGCTAATATTTTTAAACTTGGGCCGAAGGCTACCGGAAACCGGGTACTATATGTGCGATTGCAACGAATTTCAAGTTCGGCTCCCCAACAGTTGAAATACAATACAAACTACTTCAAATTGATGCACAAAGCGTGGTGCTAATAAATAACATAACAACAACTTTCTCAAATTGGCATCCATAAGTGGAGCTAATAAAGACAATATCTACTTCAAATTGGCTTCCATACGTGGAGCTAAAGATACTACCTTCTTCACTGTTTGCCGAAAACTCTTACAGAAAATAAACCAAAATCCGGTTTTTACCAGGCAGTTATTAATGGGAAGATGAATGTTATTTCGCCAAAGCCTTCAACACAAAAAGCATTATTGTAGTCTCTTGGGGTGTTAACGTGTGTTACGGTATTCGGGAAGTCATCATTGGGCTAGTTTCTTTGGCTCCTAGGCATATTGGCTAGCTTTATTTGCAATTCCTTTGGAATGGGCTGAGTATTGAGAACCTACTAGAAGACGTCCCAATTTAGTTAGCTCTAAATCACTGGTTTCAGCATGATAGTACACCATTCCATTACTCTAAAGGAATCAAGAAGATCTGAACAATGTGTGGAGAGGTTATTTTGGTGCATTCGGTGGCCAGCGAGATCGTCTCCTGGATTTCCTTTAGTCACGGCGATATATCAAAGCTAGGGTTTACGAAACGGAACTAGAAAATTCAGAACATTTTAAAAGAGGATAAGTTATGTTTGTGCTTTAATATCAGAAGAAATGTTAAGACGTGTCCGGCTGATACTGCATCCATCAATTCGGACAGGTATTTGAACATCTTTATTATGAATGATGGACTAATAGGATATCATTTAATTCTAGCGTTGCTTTAAAGAAACATAAATATATAAAAAAACAGCGTTTTGTTGAGTCTTGTCAACCTTGTACCACCAATTGGTGCTGATTGTAGATTAGCTGTCATGTAATTATCTTAACATGTGTGCTCAGGTTTTTGCCCAGCGGCAATCCCGAATTCTTATTTATGGGAGAATCGGTTATTAAATAACGGATAAAATACAGACTCACATTCAAACACAGGATCCTGGGCATATCGTGAAGCGTTTTTGATTAAAGAAAACTTTCTCGAACCCAGCTGGGAATCGAATCCGTGAGCCCTTACACATCAGGCAGGTGTTTCACCGATTGACCCTCGGGAATAGTCATAGCAGTTAGTGTTTGTTTTCAAGTATTGGTCTTTCATTTAGCACGGTCTCTTCTCTGTTCGTATGGAGTCCCCTTTACAGTTCTGCTTAGGCAAACCCTTTTACTTCCGCGCTATCCGGGTTAAATTAACCTCAGCGAAGAACGGCTTGTGTGGGCCACTTGGAATATATACCGCGTAAGTCTTCTCATCCTGTGGATTGGTAACTAGGAAACCCTGCATTTTACAGTCGATGCGAAATGCAAGTGCTGACACCGCATTCACCAGCCCGCTGATTAGGGCTACGGTGGTGCTCGTTGTTAACGTGCTCTAGTAGTGCAGTGGTGAACATGCTGGAAAGTCATGGTGACGGTCGGAAGTTCAAATGCCGCCTGCGAATAAACGGGGTTTATAATTCATTTCTTGCATTTATTTATGATCTTCTTTAAAGCATATTCCAACAAGTAATAATTTATCTTTTAATGAAATTTACGTAATTAAACTAATTAAGTGAAACAACACGTTCATGTCAAACTATCAGTTCTCGTTAAATTTACTAAACATAAAAAGTACCTTCAAGTGGCAGTATTTGAACCTGGGACCTTAACCACTGAAGACCAGCGCGCACAGTGTTGCCTTGCGGGTGCAAATCACTACGCACACAGCGGTGCAAAGCACTTATTTCGGTCGAAATTGATACGACGCGATGCAGTGGGCAGTGTTTACAACATAGCATGTACAACGCCGGGACTGCAGAACTTCTCAATCCGCAGGCTGAAAAGATGCCTATTTTATTACACCTGCTTTTTGGGATCGATAAATAATTTACTGAATTTTGCACGAAACATAGAGCATTTGTACGAAGCATAGGAGCATGAGATCTAGAAAAGTTGTGTTGAAACGTCATTTTCCAGTACTTTTCCCAAGATTACAGGCTCAAGGCGAGTACAAGAACCTGTGCTGAGAAACAGACGCGCCGCTAAGAGTGC
The DNA here is from genome assembly GCA_030765065.1 of Deroplatys truncata. Taxonomy (NCBI): domain Eukaryota; kingdom Metazoa; phylum Arthropoda; class Insecta; order Mantodea; family Mantidae; genus Deroplatys; species Deroplatys truncata. The sequence continues at coordinate 190,048,245 of CM060976.1, read as the reverse complement.
AGATGTCTGCGAATCACGCGTGAAAAGCAACTCTCAAGTTTTATTACCGCTATAACGACTTAATCTAGCGCAAGCGTTAGGTATTGCGAGATTCCTTTGTCGGAAGACATGCGTCACTGACTGGGTTAATAGACAAGAACTCTTGCATGCAGGACACAGGTTTCGGTCACGCAGCTCAAGTCATTAAGTCAAGGAGGGAAAATAAATTAGTTATTAAAGGTAAAGGGTATAAAACGGTTTTAGTGTCTCTGCTTTTGTTACAGCATGAAATCTCGTATCCAGCACACCTTTTGTTTTGAGGATCTCGATAGTGAGGTTACTGAACGCAAAAATCTCTGACTCACTTCATGGATGCTGATGATATTACGCCTACCTAGCGAAATGCTTATGCTTTAGAATTTGTGGCTCACGTTCAGGAGATCGGGGTTCAGACTCCGAGGTGACCGACTATCCTGACCAAGCACTTTTTCGTGAATTAACGTGGTTATTGGGGATGCATTCTGGCTTATCAGTTCCTCACTTTCTTTTATTTCACTTTCTTATACTCTTCGCAAGGTCAGGCGCAGTGGATGGCAGTTTACGGAGCATGGAGTAGCATTTGCTTTGAGGAGAAACAGGGGCGTCAAGTAGTGGAGACTGCCGTCCTATGTTACGAGAAATAATTAGGCTACTGATGTTATTGCTGTACTAAAAGAAAAAATTGTCACAACTGAAATTTTAATACAAATATTTCACATTTAAGGAATAAAATGCGATATTTTAGACTAAATGTATCGCTAGTAATTCATATGATAATTCGAGAAACTGTTTTAGGCAATCTTGCCCCCCTGCCGCATACAGAAATTGAATTGACGCAGACAGAACAATAATCCCCCCATTGAAAAGAGCAACAAACTTAATGACTCAGTGAGGAGACGCGGGCGCGCGCGCGCACATACATACAAGATAATTTAATGACGTCATATTTCTGCAGTTTTGTATAAATATTAATTATAAATTACTGTAACAATTAACAAATGCACGAGATTAATGCAAATATAATCTGTCATTTCATGCAACACAAGAAAACATCTCATTTCTTGAAAATGATGTCCCGAAAATGGCCTACATTTCTACGACAACAATCTGCCAGCATACGAAGCATACTTTGTAACATTGAAGTCGAATAGCTTTAATTTTCTTTGAATGTTGCTTTTTAAGGTCTATACTCCAAGGGAGCAGCCAAAATAGTTCCTGCAAGAGGTGCCACGGAATACACTGCTAGAAATTCCAATGCAGCTGTGCGTTAATGGTCATTTGACGATCACCCTTTTCAAGAAATGATGTCTTCCTTTATTTGAATAAAATTGAATACTATTGTCATTAATCTCATACATTTGTTACTTCAAACTGATAATATAATTAACGCCTGATTCAAAATATAAAGCTTTGGTTTCAGTGAGTCAAGCAGTATAACCCCGAAGTGTGCTAGAGAGCAAATTAAAGATTTGGTTATTCACATTATTCAGGATAAAGTGTAAGTGTGCTTAAAATAATTGCAATTGACTCAGACCAAAGAAAGATTATGCAGGTACTTAAAAACAAAGCTTCTTACTCGTATGTCACAATAAGATTTTCTTCCGGTGACCTTTCAAGCAAGCACCTGAAATGTTGTTATTGAGTCATTCTTATGTCATCATTTGGCTGTATCAGTAATTGTAATACTCTCCTACATATAGCATATATAGGATGTTTGTTATATTACAGGTTATGTTTACCTAACTAAATTCTTCTTTCATATACAGTGTATACTTACCTGTGTCAATCGGTCTTACATTTTATCAGTTGTACAAAGATATACAAAATTCATTCAGAATTAAGATCACTCTTCAGATTAGGTGTTTATTTTAAGCATAAAGTATCTTGTGGTATTTTAATCAAAATTTTTAAATTCCTTTTGAGAAATTACAAAATAAACAAACATTTTGTATATAAAGGACAGTTTAATGGGGGGGGGATTTTCAAAGCAGATCTTGTGTCACATCCTTGAAAGTTGGATGATCTTAAATACAAGCTTTGGTATTATATACTTCTAGTTTTTTGCTTATGCTGCTCGCTCTCTCTTTCACGCCTCAATACATGCGTTTCCAGTGAAATCCTATTTAGAATTTTTTGTTATAGTACAGCACCTACTACGTCTATCACCTAGGTGGTAGCGAACAAAATTGATTGAAATTGAGTTTTTACTTTCTCTACTACGTATAGTAAGTAGGGGAAGTATTGTACTCCACCCAAAAATTCGATACCGAGATTTCATCGGAAATATATGTTTTGAGACCCCCTGAATCCAAAAAAAGCATTTATGGAAACATGTCCGTGTGTGTGTCTGTGTGTCTGTGAACAGCATAACTCAGAAACGAACAGTCAGATAAGCACCAAACTTGGTATTTAGGTTCAGTATCTTCCAGAGATGCGACACGAAGGTTTTCAAGAACATCCCCCCTCCCCAGATTACCCTTTACATGGAACATTTTTTGAAAATTTTAATTTTCTCAAAAACGGCTCTAACGACTTTGATTAAAATAGCATATGTTTAAGACATTTTCATGACAAATATAATGTATATCTCGAATTTTCTGCGAATGTCTCCAAAAGTATTCTTCATTGTGAACGACCTTTGCATAACTGGTAAACCATAACAGATGGACAAAATTTTACTACACAAAAATGTAGATCGCGTTAAAATACACAATTTATGTCATATACGTTTTTTGTTGTTGAGTGAACCGTTTTAGAGATATTGCTTGTTATTCCCTTAAATTTTTCAATACTTATTTTCTCAAATGGGAATTCGCTATTCATTTTTTACTTTCTCTACTACGTATAGTAAGTAGGGGAAGTATTGTATTCCACCTAAAAATTCGATACCGAGATTTCACCGGAAATACATGTTTTGAGACCCCCTGAATCCAAAAAAAGCTTTTTGGGAAACATGTCCGTGTGTGTCTGTGTGTCTGTTTGTGTGTGTGTGTGTCTGTGCGTGTGTGTCTGTGTGTGTGTCTGTCTGTGAACAGCATAACTCAGTCGGATAAACACCAAACTTGGTATTTAGGTTCAGTATCTTCCAAGGATGCGACACGAAGGTTTTCAAGAAAATCCCCCCACCCCAGATTACCCTTTACATGGAAGATTTTTCGAAAATTTTAATTTTCTCAAAAACGGCTCTAACGATTTTGATTAAAATATCATATGTTTAAGATATTTTTATGACAAATAAAATGTATATCTTGAATTTCCTGGAATGTCTCCAAAAGTATTCTTTATTGTGAATGACTTTTGCATAACTCGTAAACCATGAGATAGACAAAATTTTACTACACAAAAAATGTAGATCGCGTTAAAATACACAATTTATGTCATATACATTTTTTGTTGTTGAGTGAACCATTTTCGAGATATTACTTGTTATTCCCTTAAATTTTTCAATACTTATTTTCTCGAATGGGAATTCGTTATTCATTTTTTTGTCTTGGATATGCAAAGAGTATTAATCTGTGGCAAAGGGAATGGTGCTGCACCTAGCAACCTGCTATTAAAAGATATGTATATGCTTAAAGGCTACTGTATTTCTATATTGCCCTTGTAAATATATATTCCCCTTACATCTACAAGAAAATTAGCAATAAGATAGAGTCTGCAAATGTTTATCTCGATTAACATGAAGTAGATGGAGAATAAGCGTTTGTAAAAATAGTCTGTACAAGAGTAGAGAAAGTCATATGAGTGCAACACATCAGATTTTTTATTTATGGACGCTCTTTAACTACTATGGTCCTTAGCGTCCCATTCTATATTGGGCGTGAAAGACCGGTAATTTTGCTCAGAGGCCTCTTTATCAGGCTTGAGGTTCTTTTACGTGCCGTAAATCTACGACGCGGGACCACCGGCTTTACTTCCCTTCCGAAGGAAGCAATGCTAAGGTTTTTAACGCCCGAAAAAAATCCATTGCCATCCGCCGTGTTTGAACCCGTGACCTTGGGAACTAGAGGCTAGCACGGTACCAGTAGTCCACGGAGGACACCAGAACATAAAGAATCTGATGTATTGCATTCACATGACTTTCCCTACTCTTGTACACACTATTTTTACACACGCTTATTCCCCATCTACTTCATGTTAATCGAGATAAACATTTGCAGACTCTATCTTATTGATAATTTTCTTGTAGGTACAAGGGGAATATGGTAGGCTTAAGGATAGTCAAATCTTTTAAGTGCTGGTTGTTATGTGGAGAATTTCATTCTTTGTCCAGGACAGAAAAGAAAACGAATAACGAATTCCCATTTGAGAAAAGGTATACGTATTGGTAAATTCAAACAAATAACAAGGAATATCTCGAAAATAGTTCACTCGACAAAAAAAAAGTATAGGGCATAAATTGTGTGTTTTAACGAGATCTATGTTTTTTCTGTAGCAACATTTTATCTGTTACAATTACCAGTAATTCTGAATGAAGACGACTTTTGGGGACATTCCCAGAAAATTCAAGATATACAGGTTGAGCGGAAAGTCCCTTTACACTGCCTTAACCCGGTTTTATGAAGCAAAGAAGGAAGGAAATGTGTAATAAGAACAAGAATTATCGAATGTGTAATTGATTATCGATAAGGCCGATATAAGTGACAATGCAGATAGTGATACCGGAAGCAATACGCAACTATACTCGCTCAAAATGGCCGGTTAAGTTTTGGCCGATACAAATCCTTTAAGTGTGGAAGAGCGTTTGGTGGCTTCCGTGTGGGTTCATGAACGCCGAAACACCGAACAAACAATGCAGGAATTGCCGACACCGTCTTCTTTCAACATGATGGGGCACCAGAACATTTCATCGTCCACGTCCGTCAACGTCTGGACGAAAATTTTCCAAATCGCTGGATTGGACGTGGCTCAGAACAATCTCCGGCTCCATCATCTTGGGCTCCAAGAAGTCCTTACCTCCCCACACCTAATAATGAACTGTGGGTTGTTGTGAAAGAAGTGAGGAGACGCCTATACGTAAACGATGAGCAACTGATAAACGCAGTTTGTGCGGCGTTTCAAACCATCATCCCTAATCTGCTGTTGCAGATGAACAACCGGACATGGAGACATATTAAATTATGCTACAAGCATGGAGGAAACTACACAGACGTTTTGTACCCATAGGAGGTAAGCTATACATAACTATATAATTTCAAAGGCAGTGTAAAGAAACTTTCCGCTCACATTTACGCTATACATTTAATTTGCCAAAGAAAATGTCTTAAACATATAACATTTTAATCAAAATCGTTAGAGCTATTTTTGAGGAAATCAAAATGTTCGAAAAATGTTCCATATAAAGGGTAGTCTGAGGTGGGAAATTTTCTTGAAAATCTTCGTGTCGCATCCTTGGAAGATACTAAACTCAAATACGAAGTTTGGGATTTATCCGACTTTTCGTTTTTGAGTTATGTTGTTCACAGACAGACGCACACACGGACATGTTTCTAAAAATCTTTTATTTGGATTCAGGGCACTTCAAAACATGAATTTTCAGTGAAATCCGGTATCGAATTTTTGGGTGAAATGCAGTACTTCCCCTACCTACTATACGTAGTAGAGAAAGGGAAAAAATCTGATGTGTTACACTCACATGACTTCCTCTACTCTTGTACAAACTATTTTTACAAACGCTTATTCTCCATATGCTTCAAGTTAATCGAGATATCGAGATGTTAATCTTATTGCTAATTTTCTTGTAGATGTAAGGGGAATTGGTAGGTTTTAAGCGATAGTCAAATATTTTAAGAGCTGGTTGCTATGTGGAGTATTTCATTCTCTTTGCATTACCAAGACAAGAAAAATGAATAACGAATTCCCATTTGAGAAAAAGTATAAGCGTTGGAAAATTTGAGGTAATAGCAAGCAATATCTCGAAAATGGTTCACTCAAAAAAAATGTATATGACATAAATTGTGTATTTTAACGAGATCTACATTTCTTGTGGTAAAAGTTTGTCTATCTCGTATGGTTTACCAGTTATGCAAAAGTCGTTCACAATGAAGAATACTTTTGGAGACATTCCCAGAAAATTCGAGGTATACATTTCATTTGTCATGAAAATATCTTAAACATATGATATTTTAACCAAAAATCGTTAGAGCCGTTTTTGAGAAAATTAAAATTTTCGAAAAATGTTCCATGTAAAGGGTAATCTGAGGTGAGGTATTTTCTTGAAAAGCTTCGTGTCGCATCTCTGGAAGATACTGAACCTAAATACCGAGTTTGGTGTTTTTCCGACTGTTCGTTTCTGCGTTATGCTGTTCACAGACACACAGACACACACACGGACATGTTTCCAAAAAAAAATTATTGGACTCAGGGGGCCTCAAAATATATATTTCCGGTGAAATCTCGGTATCGAATTTTTGGGTGGAATACAATACTTCCCCTACTTACTACACGTAGTAGAGAAACTAAAGAAGTGCTTGCAGATATTGGGTATTACAGAAGGGATGACTGATTTACATACGCCAGTATTTGATATTGACCAATAACGTTTAACAATGCCTCCGATACCTATTAACCAATCACGTCGTTTTTACTTTCTTTACTACGTATAAGTAGGGGAAGTATTGTATTCCACCCAAAAATTCGATATCGAGATTTCTGCGGAAATACATATTTTAAGGGCCCCTGACGTCCATGAGTGTGTATATCAGTCTGTGTGTGTGTGTGTGTGTGTGTGTCTGTGAACAGTATAACTCAAAAACGAAAAGTCGGATAAATAGCAAACTTGGTATTTAGGTTCAATACCTTAAAAAGATATGACGCGAGGATTTTCAAGAAAATCCCTCCACCCCAAACTACACTTTACATGGAACATTTTTAGAACTTTTTTGTTTTCTAAGAAATGTCTCTAACGGTTTTGATTAAAATACAGTATATTAAAGATATTTACATGCCAAATAAGATTATAACTTACAAATTTCTGAGAATAGCCTGTGAAATCCAACTGCTAAACTTTAAGCGATAGACGAAAACGTACTACACAAGAAATGTAAATCTCTTTAAAACACACAAATTACTTCAAATAATTTTTATGGCATAAGCCATTTCTGAGATATTCAGTATTAAAGATTCCAATTATTCATTTGCTTGGTCATTTTTAAGTCCTTTCAGCATTCACTTGTTTCTCGCGATTGCATGGAAACAGTATAAAATTTAAGGTCAGCGTGTAGTGTCCAGTTCTGAAATATTTGACTTTCACTGTTTCCTCTGAATCGGTAACTAAATGTGTAATTTAATTATTTCTGCAAAGGTTTATTCGGATTAAAATGTAGTAGATAGAAAAATAAGCTTTAGTAAAAATAGTTTGTATGCCCACAATAAACGATAGTTATCTGAATGTATCACCTCGGATTTTTCTGATGGGCTAACAAGGATGCTGAAACGTAGTAGTATGAGTATGCAATGATTAATAGGCTACGTCATCCAGTTGTGTTTTTAATCAATTCTCATTCAAATAGAGCAAATGTCTAAAGAAATTGCGAGGGGTATTTTAAAAGTAAGGTCTGTTGTGCCATAAAGTACGAACAACTAAATATCTTCCGATACTTTATTTTTTATTAAGTCTTCAAACCTTACACTACTTTTCTACATATTATCAACGTTTTTTGAATATTTTTCTAAGCGTAGAATACGTTTTTTAGAACCTCGACACAGACTTCCGCCACCAAGGTGTAACTGTTTCTGGATTTAAGTTTTTCTGTATTGAAAATGAGCCGTAATAATAATAATAATAATAATAATAATAATAATAATAATAATAATAATAATGCGGCACATGTACGAAAGCTTCTTGAAGGACATAAATAATGAGTCGTCTGTTTTGGCTAACATCACATTAACTTGCAGATTGAGGCAGTATTTTATATCACAACACTGTGAATGCCAGAGTGATTGTACTGTAAATTAGCATTATTGTATGACAATCATTTGAGATGTTTGTTAATTATAAGTATTGTTAGGAAATAAGTTTATACGGCCTCACTGAAACTGACAATAGGAGCGGGTAACAATGAAGCGAGGGGGTGAGTTGTTTATTAATTAGAAGAGACAAGCAAATGGCGTCAGAGTAGCGGGCTTTTCTGTAGAAATGGAGGGAATATTTTCCCTAGAGCATATGTGTTCGTAATTTTGATTGGATATAAAAATAGACGCTAATGCTGGCGCGCTTTATTAACCAATAGCAGTTCTGTTATAATGTTTAGGCATATCGGGGTGAGGGAGTATAAATTCCGAGCCAGAGACGGGTAACGCGCAGTTCTACAGAATAATTCACAAGGCAAACGTCGCTCAGTTCAATAGAATCATCCACGCGTTACACGTCGCACAGTTCTACGGAATAATTCACAAGGCAAACGTCGCTCAGTTCAACAGAATCATCCACGCGTTACACGTCGCACAGTTCTACAGAATAATTCACAAGGCAAACGTCGCGCGGTTCTACAGAATCTCTCGCGTCGTAAAGTTAGTTAAAAGATGTGAAATACGCGAAGTAATAATGTGCGGCAAATAAGTGATAATAATTACATTCGAAAATACAACAGTTTCAGTCTGGCGTGTATCAAGAGTAATAATGTGAAATTAATAACGTGTGACGGCAATAAAAGTGTAAAAACAAATTCTTTTATCAGTGTTATTTTTTAGTAACAACTCCTTTCCGTTTACACACCCTGTTTAAGAGATTTGCTCGACTGTGTAATAATAGCTAGCCGGAGGACAAAGAACTCAAAATTCAAAATAGTAAAACAATAACAGGCGCTCAGCAAATAAGATAACACGAAGTAACCGCGACAAGATTCACAATTGTCTTCTTTCAGCTCCTCTGTGATAAAGAGTTGACTTGCGGACCACTAGTTTCAATCCTATCCCCTGAAACCAAAGATACCAATAACGCAATTTATTGTACCATGACATTTTAGACGCAGAAAAAATGCACCTTAGAGACCGTATGATTGTTTTATGAAATGACGCTGAACTTCTATTAGGAGGAGCGACTAAAATTTATTCTATACCAGAATGAAAATTTAATTGATTGTGAAAACTGTGTGGAAAGAAAGCTTATGTTATATAATTAGGTAGAATAGAATAAAAAAATCTTATGTTATACATTCACATGAAATTCTCTACTCCTATCGTTTATTAGTAGGTATACAAACTATTCTTACTAAAGCTTATTTTTCTGTCCACTACGCTTTAATCCAAATTAGCCTTTGCAGAAATAGCTACATTACACATTTCGTTATAGATATATACAAAGGAACAGCGATAGTTAAATGTTTAAGAACTGGACGCTATACGCTGGCCTTAAAATCCCATAGTGTTTCCATGCAATTGCGGGAAACAACTGAATGTTGACAAGACTTTAAAAGAATGACCAAGAAATGAACAATTCAACCTTTAATAACGCATATCTCAGAAATGGCTTATGACATAAAAAACTGATTTGAAATAAATTGTGTATTTTAAGGAGATCTACATTTTTTGTGTATTACATTTTCGTCTATCGCTTAATACTTATGAATTATACAAGATTATAAAAAAATTCTTCCAAATGAAGTGGCTTAACAGGCTATTCCCAGAAAATTCAAGATATACATTTTATTTGTAATGTAAATGTATTTAGTATACGATATTTTAATCCAAAATCGTTACAGATATTTTTATAACCTCAAAATTTTCGAAAAATCTTCCATATAAAGTGTAGTCTGGCGTTAAGGGATTTTCTTGAAAATCTTCGTTTTGGTATCTTTGGTACTGAACCTAAATATCCAGTTTGGTATTTATCCGACTTTTTGTTTTTGATTAATGTTGTTCACAGACACACACGGACTTTTTTTCTAAAAATTCTTTTTGGATTCAGGGGGTCTCAAAACATGTATTTCCGTTGAAATATCGGTACGTGGTAGAGAAAATAATTGGCCAAAATATTCAGTAATTCTTATTTTAATGCATAGATAAATAAATAAGACTCTAGTTTAAAAACAAACCTTGTATGTTCTTGAAATTAACGAGTCTTTATTGCTTTTGGCTTATTTTGGGGTTAATAGTTTTCTCATTTCCACTATTGGTAAAGTTTTTAGTATCCCTTAACACGTTAAACTGCTCATAAATTTAGTGTGGCATGATTTGAGAGCTGATACAATAGTAATTTGATTTTAAACAACACAAGTAAGAAAGTAATTTATTATTTATATACTATGTTGCATTTTATTTATGGAATAGTCTTAATAAATGCTATTCGAGATTTCGAGTTTTATCAGACAAATTCGTAAGCTCTCGTAGAATTACCTATTATAACTTGATTCAGTTTTTCTTTTTGGGGCACTACTTTGAGATAAATAGAAATGCACATTGAAAATAATTAAAATGTATAGGCATTCCGTCCCCTAAATATTGACTCAGCAGAAAATATTATTTAGCTCTTCGTGGACGTGGGCTTGAAATGTCTAAAATACATAGCGGTCGCTGTAGGGTGGGGCCACAGATCGCGTATATGTATAGTACTCCGCCTGAACTGTAGTGACCTCGGTACTTTTCCGTTGCGCACTAGTAGTGAATGACCCGTTAAGGCTACGTTTATCAGTTGGGTTATACTCTACTGCGTCAGTTGCAACATTCTGTTCGTGGTTTAAGCAATAGAGTTTGTGCATTGTGCATCTCAAAGTGAAAGTTTCATCAGGACATCCATGTTATGTGTGGTTTGCTTACAATGTTCTTATTATTGTTTCTTCTTGTCTTGTTTGAAATGTCTACCGACAAGTTCACGCTTGAACAACGAATTTTTACGTACGATACATACGTAAAAGCCGAATCACGTAAAACTGGTGTGTAGACAATTTCAGAAAAAGTTCTCTGGTATTCCAGTTCCAGGTAGAGGAACTGTTAGACGTCTGGTTAATAAGTTTAGGACGATGTGATCGCTAAACGCTAAAGCTACCGATCGGGATGGCTCAGGGATTACCGCTATGGCCTGCATTCGGGAGGTCATTGGTTTGATTCCCATGGCCGTCCTTCCTGACTCATGGGTTTTCGGGAATTTCCCCGGATCCCAGGCGGATGCTGGGAAGGATCATTACATCCCCCGAATTTCCTGTCCCTCCATTTCATCTCCATTCTCATTTCACTTCCCCCTTCATCTGCTTGGTCTCTTTCAGCGTTGCAAGTGTCGGTGGGAGGTATCGGCGTATGCATACCAGGGGAAAAGGATGCTCTAAGGAAAACCTTCGTCCCCTACTGCGAGCAGGCTCCGAGTCCCGGACTCGCCAGGGGATGTGTAAGTATAAGGGGAAGGGGGGCCGACAGCACCAGCCAGCACCAGGAGAGTCCAAATCTGTAGATGGTAGGGACTCTGCCTTCTACCTGCCATGCCTCCTGGTTCGGCCGCCCTCTGTCTCATCTCACTCATCCCTCCCTCTCGGGGGCGCCTCGTTAGGGGCATAGGCACAAAATATCTGCGTTGGTCGAGGTGCTAGTCCCCCTCTGCACCTACTCCTATCCTGTCCTGCCCTAACCGTTAAACCTAAGAATAGAAAACGAAATGTTCTAACGGAGGAAAAAATTGACGAAATTAGTGCATCGCTTTTACCCTAAAAAATAAAGCTTATAGGAAACTCCCAACACCATCGACGGACTTAATGACAATATAAGCACAGAAATTATGACATTGCGCAGGAACTTGTTCGTGTGAATGGAAATTTCATCCGAAGATGCCAAGATACCAGTGCAGATGGACAACACTTTTAACATCACTTATAACAAGGTTAGAATTCATTATAGTGCATGCTATCACTCGTAAGTAACTAACGTGGGAGATCTAAAACGGACCCTCCCCCAGTATAATAGACAGTGCGCGGAGCAGCATAGGTACTATGTGCGACCCGTGGTCCCGCAGTATTGCGAACGCTCTGACAATCGTGAAACCTGGCTTTTACAGCAGAACACAATTCTGCGCATAAAACACGCAAATAAAGTTCATGGGAGGAATTTTAGAAAAAGTCGATCGAAGAGGCAGGAGGACAAGGAAGAGAGATGAACCCTCTAAAATTCCCGGTCAGTATCATTACACGAGTGTACTTCATTTACGATTATTTTTATTGTCATTATGATTTAATATTCATCTTAGCCATTATAACGATATTTTATAACTTATTTCAAACATTAGTATATCAACTGAATACCAGGATGATACCGAAAGTTTTTAGAATGGCATGTTTCAAAAAACAAATGAAATTTGTTTATATTTGACAGCTACTTTGTAATGTTTTGCGAGTTGATTTCCGCGTAGTTTGTTAAGTTTGCTTCAATAGTTTGTTAATTATAATCATTTAAAGATTTTGTGTTCACCCAAAAATGAGTTTCACTAGAGAACATTTCCAGACTCTGATTTTTTTACGACTTTAAATCGTTATTAGTTCCTAACAATGTGAAGATCGGCTTAGAAATGCATTTGACGAAGAAGCCCATCTAAGGCAGCAATTTATAATTGGTACAACGAATTCAAAAGAGATCAGTTTCTTCTTCGTAATAAATTTTGTGAAGAGCGCCGAAGAACTGCTGTTACTGATGAGAATATTGCCGCTGTTCGGGCAGTGCTTGAAGAGGATCGACAGACATCTTATGAATTTATTGGCAACATTGGGCGTTGGTATGATTCAAATCCAAAACATTATTTTACATCTACAGTTAGATATGAGAAATCCTTGTTGTCGATGGATTCCACATAAAATGACTCCCGATCAAAAACAACAACGTATTGATTGGCGCAGAAAAACTAAGGAAAAATTCCAAGGCGGCACTTCAAATTTGGTTGGGAATATCATTATTTGTGATGAATCTTGGATTTATTGTTATGATCCTGAAAAGGAAAGTCAATCGGCTCAATGGCTTTTTTGAACAGAACCTGAGCCTATAAAAGTCCAACGAATTCGCAGTGCTGGTAAGAAGATGATTTTTTTTATGACGGGCCATATTGCTACTATAACATTAGAAGTTAGATGTTATTGCCAATTGGTACACACATGTCTGTTTACCGCAAAGGTTTGAAACATTTCGTGAAAAGCGCCCAAAATGAAAAATAATGCTACAGCCTGACAACGCATCGCCACATACAGCAGAACTAACAATTGAGTATCTGGTCAGCACCTTCCATCATACACCCTGACCTGTACCTTGTGATTAGTTTTTGTTTCCACTTTGTTTTGTTGCACTTTTTTGTCATCAAATGAAGCAGTGGAACATTATAAAAACTTGCTTTCTGAAGTGCCTCAGGAAGAGTGACATCATTGCTTCAAGGACCGGTTTCATCGAATGCAAAAATGTATTGATGGTAAAGGGGAATATTTTGAAAAACAATAAACTCATTTAAAATTTTCAAAACTTATTTTTGATTTTCTAAAAAAATGTTCAATGTCGCCCTAATATAGTATAGGTATCTCATTCCTGTGTAACGAGGTCAATATGAACTGTTTGAAAAATGATAGCCACCGGCTCCAACTGCAAGGTTATTATTTTGTATGGTGATCATATCTCGAAGAGGATACTCTATAACAAATTAGGCACGCCAAGAAACATAAGGCCGCACTATGGATCATAACCTTATACGCTTATGCACTTATTGGGTTACTAAGTTTAAGAAAAAGTAAAAGTTACTTAAGAGATTTTAACTTCAAAATTAAGTAAATGAAAATTCATAGCACGTGACACTGCTTTCAGTATTACAAACTTTATTTTCTTGGTTAGTAATCGTAGTTCATTGATAAATCTCTTTCCCTGTGTATAGGTTTACTAGATACCTTAAAATAAATTTCCATAAGCTGGAAGAAAGTGAGATAGGTCGATTAACATGACATTTTATTTTATATCACACAAAATTGTATGTTAGCGAAATTTTCCGAAAATAATGAACACTTTCCGAGCATTTCGGAAAAAGACAACGCGTCCGGTAGAAGCGGGACGCTTCCGGAATAAATAAAAATATTTTCAGATAAAGGAGGATGCAACCGAAAAAGAATAGGATGCGATGTGTAAAAGATTGCATATCCGGGGAAAAAGCAGAACATCTACAGGAAAAAGCAGGACCTATCCGGAAAACTGATTTTGATGATTCTTTCAGCATTGAAAACTCCTGTTCTTTATGATGGACATAGGTCATAAGACACTTTCTAATTTCAATTCATAAATTAGTAAACGGTCAAGAATATATATGACAGACATAGGCCATAAAGTACTTTCTAATTTAAATTCATAAATTAGTAAAAGGCCAAGAATATATATATATATATATATATATACATTTACACCTTCCTGAACCGGACTCTCCATATACCGGACACCTGGACAAACGGAATATAAATCTCGGAACAGAGCTTTTTCTTAAGTTAAATAATACTCTAAACCGGAAAACTGCCTAACGCGGAAGCAGAATAATTTTCTGAAATAGTTTGCATAAATAACCTAACTAAGAGGGTTATTATATACGTAATATGCTACGTGCTAAATTTGTAAAGTAATAGCCATTAATTTTGAGCGCGACTGTACTTGCACAGAGGTTTTAACAACTGTGTATGTGAGATTTTACTTCACACAAGTTATGTGGGACAGATAAAGTCCAGGTATCATGTGTAAGTTGAAAATATAGCAAAGCATACATTTGAACCTATTTTTTATTCACAGAGTTTTGTTTTAAACTATTCTTCACTGTAATTCAATGGTATCACATTTTTGTTTACTTTGTTTTATTAAAATATAACCTTTTATAAGACGGAAAATGGAAAAATTACCGGAACGACTACTTTCCGTTTAAGGCAGGTTTTATTGTGTGTATATGTGTGTGCATATGCGCGTGTGTGTGTATAGATGGTCGCTATTTAGCAATTAAAACACAGAGAATCGAATCTGTTTAAAACTCTACGATACGTAAGCGACACCAATGGCAACATATGTTAATAATCCTCAAGTAAGAAAGTTTTATTTCCTTTGTATTTATGTTGTAATCAAGTTCATTAGCAGAACCTGCTCAATAACAGCGTAAGGAGAGGAAATTGCAAAAATTAGAAATTAGTACCCCTACATTTTATAATTAACAACTCAGAAGATTGTTTTTCGCGATGGTCACAGACTATGTGTCTTTTCCAAAGAGGTTAACTCGGTAGCCTGGGAATGTGGAATCCTCACATTCACCAGCTTCGTTGTATATATTAAGGGTTTCTGCATTATGTGTAGCTTTATGTTATTAACAATGTGATCAAAAACAGGACACAAAGGTTTAAATTTTCACCCACTGTAATTATTTTAAACAATTACTCTACCTTACGACTGATGATTGTTCCACCGACAAAGAGTGCTTATAGGATATGCAGCGTTTCCAGGATTTGGAAGACTGCCAGGGAAAGGTTAAGGAAGTTAGACGTTCCGCCGATGTTTCACATTCTTTAGCGTGAATATCAGGGGATTTTTCATCGTTATTAGGAGTAGCTGGGACTGTACGAAATTGCAATAATAAGTGGTAAATAGGCGGATTATCCATAACTATTCTCTAGATCGTTTTACAGTAATTTCATAAAGAAAGGGGTGACAAATGAAATTAATTAAACTGTCATTTGAATTTGAAAAGCTAACCTTGCAACGTCGGGTATGCCAAATTAAATATTGAAAAGGGCCTACAGAGAACAACGAGGTAGAACACTAGCAACATAAGCTATCATCAGAGTAGATGGTGATAACCTATCTTGATGATTTAACAAATAAGTTCTTAATACGTTTAGCTTGTTACCTGTTGTGCCAGAGGTTCACTTCTGTTGTTATGGAACATTCTATTCAGGAAGCCCCCGAATCGACGACAAAATGTGCAGAGGCATCGTCCAGTTGCAACTACAGTTGCAGCTTGCTTATCAGAGGTTAAGTGTGCCCTGTCAGAAATCATTCAACAGTTATTAAGTGATCCAAAAATGACATTCTGTAGATACAAACAAAATTAGAACATTCTAATATTAGCGGCCTCCTTATTCATGTGCTAAACATATCTGTAAGCGCTTAAACGAAATGAGAATATAAAGAGTTATGGACTATGTTGACTGGTGGGCGCAATCACCTGCGTGAAATGACTTTTCACACCTGTTTCCTTGTTTTGTTTGGTGATATGCCCAACGTGTTCTGGCCCAACAACTTTTGTGGTGAGTGTCTAAATTGCCTATGAACTGCCAATTGTCTACCGGCCAAAGATTTGAGATAACGTGCACCAAGCGAGATAGGAATATTCTGAAAGGGAATCGGGTCTTAACCGTGTAAATACCTGGGCAGGAACATTACTTAAACTCTCGCCCTCTATTGACAGTTTGTTAGCTACGGTGTTAATGATGCATTTAGCACAGGAAGGACTCCAAGACTGCAAGACCTGAAGTATGTACTGCTTTTTGCCATGAATTCCTGCCAACTCATGTTATCTTCAAGCAGCGGCCTAGCTGCGGTCTAAGTGTTCTTTGTCTTAGTAGCTTACCCAGTAGATGAAATTAAATAAATGAAGTGATAAATTATCAGGACTGAGGCAGAAACATTTACCGGACAGGAAATATAATAAACCCTCTAAAAACGGTTAAACATAAGAAAAGGTAAATCAAATAATGAGAAAGAACATTTAATAGTGTATTGAACATAAATGGCTGCATAATAAATGTTAAGTAAAGTAAGATGAGATAAATAAAATAATGCGAAATAATAGCAATAATATTAAAGAGGAAGTGTTAAACGAGTACAAATATTAAATGCATTAGAGAAAGAGACTATTTTAGTAAGAAGCAGAATAGTCCAAGAACGAAAAATTGTCCAGGTGCAGGCAGCCTCAGGCAATGTGTGTATAACAAACGAAGCTAGAATGAATAAATCTAGAAAGGACGGAAACCTAGACAATGAGGGTGAAATCCTAGTCACCCGAAATCACAAGATGAAGAAAAGAAGACCAATTCCCAGTAGATGATCTAGAAAAAACATCACCATTACTGATCCATTCTTTGGAACACCTCACTGACTTGGACTCTATCTAAACGTTGCCTGAAATATTCGCACCCCTGCACGACAATGACATTTCTGTCAACACTCCCGTTACTTAACATTTTTCCTCAGCATTCTTCACAGTGGAAGACCTCATGAAGATTACATGACAAAATACCGTCACCATATAATAACCTGTATCATAAGTAAAATATCTATCATTTACTTTTAAATAATATTGTACGAAATATTTACTTATATCAGCCAAGCAAACAGAAAATGAAACAAAGCGAAATAATATGATAATTGCACACAGTACAGTATTCATAATGATCTTTTATCTCAAAATATTCAATGACGTTATATTATGTGCGTTACAATATATGATTGTCTACCAGTAGTGTGCATGAAGTTTGTTTAACATCCCTTATGGCCTCTGAAAAGTATCTGGCGACGAATACTTGATTCAGACCGGGGTTCAAAGATCCGAGAATAACTATACTTTTATCTTTTCAGGATAAGCGAAAACCTCGGTAAAAGTAACTCCATCCAGGCAATCCAATTCACTCCAGGTTCGCATTTGGATGATACCGTAATTATTGGCGGGAATTAAATAAAAAATAATACTAAGATAGAAAAATAATTGCAATGAATAATTTCCGTATATTAAATCAGTGTACATTGCAACAAATTGAGAACTCCACATACGTCAAGTAGTCAAAATGCGTTTCGAGAAGCATGCTCATCTCAGTTGGTTGACCGGAGCTTGCAGCCGGAAATTCCTCGGCCAAACCATTATGTCTGTGTCCCTCTGTGTCCTATGGCTACTTGGATGATATCGTCAACTGGACTGAAATGTTTGTCCGGAAAGTTGGAGGTAATTAGGCAGCCGGGTTAGCGAGAATCATTAGTGGGCGAAGGAGCGAAAACATTCACTTAAGAATTTCTGGGAACGCAGTTTAGAGTTAAGTTCAGTACGTTTGCAGACACGTAGGCCAATTCTAGAAAAGAGAAAGGCAGTTATATTTCTGAGAATTTTGCCAGTCTCAGTAACAAAGCCAGAAATGTAAGGATAAGTAAGAAACGAAGATTGACTGCGCGTGAAAAATCACGTTGGTGGGGGATTAATATATAGGCGGAGCTAAAATAAATAAATGTTCGTGCATCTAGATCAGAGGGTTACTCACTTCTCTGGTACCGGGACTGGTACGCATCGACGTTAGTGCACACAGTTGTGTACACATTAATTACTCTCTCTTACTGGTACCGGCAGTGGTACCAACGCATGTGACGCGCTTGTGTGATTAAAATTTCGCGGCTCCTGCGAGGGGTCCTGCTGGTCAACAACATTTTAGAGACTCAGGGTGAGTTACGCTTAGTTTCTTTTATTGCGGAGCAGTTATTTCCAACCGTAAATTTTACTGCAGAAGTTAGCATGTATAATAATTCAATTCCTCGAGCTTCTTGTAGCTTCGAGTGCTACAATTCAGAGTCAATATAATATTTCTTCATTTCAAACGGTCAGCACTTAATTTAAGAACTCAAATATCGTTTACAATAATGGAATTAATTGTTCTTTCACACAAGCCGTGTGTTGGACAGGGTTGGAAAGGTAGAATCAGATGACTGAAAAATTCAATTCCATAGCCGGGATTTGAACCACGGATCTCCCGGTCTCCGTCCGGTTGCTCTAACCACTGAGCTACCGTAGCAACATGCCGACACGGCATTAAATTCTGCAACTGATTCGCATTTTTCCCGGTAAACCACAAGGAGATCTCAAATTGTATTGAGATGTCATACCCCAATGGCGACTTACGTTCTTTGTAAGTACTTAAGTCCTGGGCTTTATAGTTTCAACCACTATTAGGTCAATTAATGGAATTAATATTTCTTTCACACAAGCCGTGTGTTGGACAGGGTTGGAAAGCTAGAATCAGGTGACTGGCATTGAATTTTTCAGTAATCTGATTCTACCTGTTCACAATAAATTTCTCAGCCAATTTAAACTGGCGTTGTCCTTCAAAATGCATTCATGCATACTCTGAGTGAAAGGACTCATAGCTCTAGCACTGGAGCAGCCAGCAGATATTAGAGACAGCGGGAAAAGGTAGCAAATACATTCCTGCTTCAAACAGTTGTACCATCGCGGCAACATACATCCTGCTTCACGTGTCGTCAGGATTACTACCGAGAAACGCTGTCCATTACTGAAATAGCATCAACATTTAATACGTTAATTTTTATCCACCTGCATAAGGAATAGCATGGCCAAGTACAGAGAGAGAGAGAGAGAGAGAGTCAGAGAGGTATTGAAATGCTGTATAAATTCGCAGACAGTAAACTGCAACAACTGCATTCCATAAGCTTGTGCAATGCCCAAAGGTTTTTGAAATGCTGCTTGGTCGACGAGTCGTTCATTGTCCTCTCGAGGAAATTCCACCAGCGGGACGGATCTTCGAGCCTGGAACTTCCTCGCGTCTCTGTGGCCTGTCTGCCTGCGGTCTGCAAACTGCTTTGGTTCCTTAAATTTCATCCCTTCATCCTGGGGGTGTAGCCACCATAGATCTATGCACCCTCTTGTATAAAGTATACCTATATTATTGCTACGGTGTAGTATTTCTGTTTTAGCACACTAATATATTCATAAAAGCTCGGTGCATCTAGACGTGCATACAGTGTTCGGAAAAAAGGTTCCAATATTTCTAAAGGAGGTAGTATGCAACAAAAGAAGAAAAACAGTTCCTATAAACATTGGTCGTTAACTTAATATCTGCTGAGTTATCTATACTAGCAACAATGATTACAAGTCTTTAATCTACTACTCACAATAAGTGCTCGATGTGGCCGCCATCCATTACAATGCAGTCTTCCATCCTGCGTCTCATGGAACGATGCATTCTTTGGAACATCTCTGGTTGTTGCTGGATTACGTCACGGACATTGAACACGCGTTCTCGTAGTGTCTTCTCATCATTTATGGGAAATGCATAAATCACGAACTTTAAATGTCCCCAAAGCCAAAAACCTAAATAGTTAAATTCAGGAGAACGGGAAGGCCAAGGTGTTGGTCCTTCCTGACTAATCCATCGCTCATAAAAGACTCGTGTTAGCTGTCGCCTAACCCTATGATGAAAATGGGCCGGTGTCTCGGTCCAGACAAGGTCAACAAATTACAGTATCACAACAAAACATGCGTCATTTGAGCACTACCGTGCACCAACTAATATACTTGACTGATAGAGCAATACGTATGTACCACGCAGTGGAATACTGTAGGTTGACTACTCTTGTGTTCTGTTCTTGCTTGATACACCGTATGCAAACACGATGTGCTGTATAGTAAAAAACTTCTAGGTACGATGTGTTCTCATTCGTTTCGCGCCAAACTGAGAATATATTAGGTTTACGACCAATATTTATCGGAACTTCTTTTCCTCTTTTGTTGCATACTACCTCCTCTGTAAATATTGGAACCTTTTTACCGAACACCTGGTATATTAGCATTATCAGTGACTTTTACCTCTATAACGCATCAGCTATATGATGGTTTAAAATTAGGTATCTGGGTAGTATAGAGAAGAGAAGTCCACTACCATGACCAAAACAACTATTAAAGTCAGTAGGAAGGCATATAAACTTAAATGCACTTCCCGAAAAGTTAAAACTTTTTATTTCTCTACCACTTACGATAGTCGAAGAATTATTGTACTTCACCAGAAACTCAATGTCAAAATTTTACCGGAAATACATGGTTTGAGAAATATATGCGTGTGCGTGAACTTAGGATTGAAGTTCGACATCTTCCAAAGATGTAAGCAGATTTTCAAGAAAATCCCTCCACCCCAAATCATTCTTAAGATAGAGCATTCTTCGTCATCTTTTATTTTCTCAAAAATGGTACTAAGGCTTTTGATTATTAAAATGGGAAATGTTAAAGATATTTACATGACTAATAAATACATATCTTGAATTTTCTGCGAATAGTCTGCGAAATGCTCTTCATTATGAATGAATTTTGTATATATTTTGTAGAGTTGGTAAAGCATAAGAGGTAGACAAAAACCTACTACAAGAAAAATTTAGAGGTCGTTAAAGCATGTAAATTATGTCTAATAAAATGTTTGTGGTGTTCCAATTTCATGGATATTCGTTGCTATTGACTTGAATTTTACACATTTTTTGAAATGCTAAGTCACAATTCTTTTGCATCTCGCGGTGCCACGTAAAGAGTATGGAATTTCAATCAGGCGACCCGGTCTCTAAAGATTTGACTACCACTTAAGCCTCCTCTATCCCCCTTCTACATACAACGTAAAACAATACGAAAAATAACTTTTGTATAAGAATAGTTTCTATAAGATATACCTATCTAAAAAAAATATAACGTTAGATTTTTAGTAATAAATTTTAACCAACCTTGATGCGAATTTTACAGTCTATATTTTGGTGCTTATCTTAAATTTCTATGCATGGGTTTTAAGATTCAGATCCTTTCAAAAAATTTATCGATTACTTCAATCGTTTTTACTTTAAAAACTTAAATCTAAAAACGTTTTAAGAATAAAATTGTAGCTGCATAAGTATTTTATGAATCAAAGTGCATACAAGTGTTTTTGTAGATCTAATGTACAACTTATAAGACTTTGCATTTTAAAAAATTAAATTTTATTTTATGAGCTCAAAATTAACCCAAGTTTTAAATAAATACCTTCTAGAAAAAGTGTAAAAATATACAAAAAATCTGATGTGTTACACTCACATGACTTTCTCTACTCTTGTACAAACTACTTTTACAAACGCTTATTCTCCATATGCTTCATATTAATCGAGATATCGAGATGTCAATATTATTGCTAATTTTCTTGTACATGCAAGGGGAATATGGTAGATTTTAAGCGATAGTCAAATATTTAAGCGCTGGTTGCTATGTGGCGCATTCTATTCTCTTTGCATGTCCAGGACATAAAAAAATGAGTAACGAATTTGAGAAAAAGTATAAGTATTGGACAATTTAAGGGAATAACAAGCAATATCTCGAAAACGGTTCACTCAACAAAAAAAATGTATATGACATAAATTGTGTATTGTAACGCGATCTACATTTTTTGTGCAGTAAAATTTTGTCTATCTCTTATGGTTTACCAGTTATGCAAAAGTCGTTCAGAATGAAGAACACTTTTGGAGACATTCCCAGAAAATTCGAGATATACATTTCATTTGTCATAAAAATACCTTAAACATATGATATTTTAATCAAAATCGTTAGAGCCATTTTTGAGAAAATTAAAATTTTCGAAAAATGTTCGATGTAAAGGGTAGTCTGGGGTGGGGGGATTTTCTTGAAAACCTTCGTGTCGCATCTCTGGAAGATACTGAACCTAAATACCAAGTTTGGTGTTTATTCGACTGTTCGTTTCTGAGTTATGCTGTTCACAGACACACAGACACACAGACACACACACACACGGACATGTTTCCAAAAATGCTTTTTTTGGATTCAGGGAGTCTCAAAACATGTATTTCCGGTGAAATCTCGGTATCGAATTTTTGGGTCGAATGCAATACTTCCCCTACTTACTATACGTAGTAGAGAAAGTAAAAATGTTCACAACAATTGAGCTAATAGAAAAACGCTGTGACTATTTTGAATTTCAAATCCTTCAGCGTACTAAAGTGCAATAGTGTCCTTCAAAATTTAAGCATATACCTTAAAAGTAATGAGTTTATAATTGCATGCTGCACGGCAAGATTAAGAAATAAATTTTATAGGATCAAGGAAACAAGTGGTCAGAATATTTATTTATTTCCGAACTTCTGAGAAAGCACTTTGCAAATGGGTATACTTCTGCACGATCATATATTTTGAAAAAACAAAATATCTGTAAATCAGAAAAACTGGTATAATTGGGAACGGGCAAATTAGGATAAGGATGCGCTGTCTACGTGAACTGATACTGTGATGCACTCAAGTGAGTGCAGCCATGCGGATTATAGCACGCACAACGGTGATATAACTCAAAAATAATGAGTGATATTACAGAATCAATATGAAGTTGATAGCCTGCGCTTTTTTATATAAAATTTAATTTGCTCCTAACGTATGCAAAATCAAGGCAGCCTAGATTATTTTCATTAAAGATATGTTGTTTTCTTGCTTAGATCAAATCTGATTTGTATTTCAAGATAGGAGCTGCTCTTGAAGTGACCCTACCTCAAATATAGAGATGTTATTGTAAACATTTTCTTGAAAATGTTTGTTTTCGAGTTATACAGCTGTAGAATTAAAAAAATGCCAAGTCATGATTAAGTTGGGTCAAAGTTGCTTACGATCAGGGACAACGAAATTTCAAAATTGTGTTAGGTAACTGCATCCTTTAGGGCAATTCGCATAAAGCCAGCTGATAGCAGATCGCAAGCATGGCATAGGTCATGTGTTTTATTGAGTAAACAATTTCCGTCTATATATGGAACAATAATAACCATTTCCCGTCTATCAACATTGACAGAACTGGGACGCGATTTTCTGGAAAGCACATCTGGCTCAAAGGTCACGTAGGATCATTGCCCCTGATGGTGAACACACAGCTTTCGCCTAGGAGCTGAGATCATCATTACAATAATTACGTTTAATAAGTGAACCTCAACACAGATTGTGTTGGGATTAAGAACGAGCTGTTTTGACGCTGACTTGTCTGCTGTATCAGTTTCTATCTCTGTCCAAACAGCACACTTGTGATGCAGGATGAAACTAACATAGTACACGTCAAATTTTCAACACTTTGGGGAACAGCCACTAGGGAATAGTCAAGGTGAGCGCAACGTTGCCAGAGTTTACTAGGTTGTGAGCTACAGCGCGCATTTGTCTGTAGTAACACAACCAAAATATGGAGACATATTAGTATTAATTTTGACTATTCCATGAATAACTACAAAATTAAGTTGGTTATGATAATAAAATAAATTTATAACTGGATTCACTCTGCCAGTTGAGGCAGTATTTTATATCATAACATGCTGTGAATGTCAGAGTGATTGTAGTATAAATTAATATTATTGTATGTACAGAATTTTATATGTTTGTTAGCCATAAGCATTGTTAGGAAATAAGTTTACACGGCCTCACTGAAAGTGACAATAGAAGTGGGTAACAATAAACCGAGGGGGTAGGTTGTCTATCACTAAGAAGAGGCAAACAAATGACGTCAGGGTAGCGTGCCTTTCTTTAGAATTGGAGGGAATATTTTCCCTAAAACATATATGTTAGTAGTAGTGATTGGCTGACAAAACAGACGTTAACGTTGGCGCGATTTAGTAACCAATAGCAGCTCTAATATAATGTTTAAGCATTTCGAGGCGAAGGAGTATATATTCTCGAGTAATAAGCATGTTTCACGCAGTTCTAAGGAATCTCTCGTGAGGTGCACGTCATACAGTTTGGAAGAATCTCTCGCGAGGTACACGTCGTAAAGTTAGTTACAAAATGTGAAGTACGCGGCAACTAATATGATAGTAGTTACATTAGGAAATATCACAGTTTCAGTCAGGCGTGTATAAAAATTTAAGATGTGAATTATTAATTAGGTGTGACGGCAATAAAAATGTACAAACAAATTATTTTTTCAGTGTTATCTTTTAGTAACAACTCCTTTCCGTTTACACGCCCTGCTTAGAGATATTTGCTCGACTGAGTTATAATAGCTAGCCAGAGGACAATAAACCCAAATTTAAAATAATAAAACAGGCGCTCAACAAATAAGATAACACGATCCGATTACCGCGACACAGTAAATTTTCGGAAAACGAAACTTTCAGTATGGAAATAGATAGTATTAATTGTCCTTTTTAAAAACTTTGGAAACATATCGTCCTACTTCTTTTTAAAGAGGCTCAAGCTTGAGTTGCGAAAAATCAAATATTATCTGGTCTGTTTCATGTCAGTGTACACTGCCGTGCACAAAAAGTGCCCCTTCTCCTACATCGCCATAGTATTTTTCCCTCTGTAAGGTTTCTACCTTCAGGTAACCAACTTTAGACTCCACCCAGTCGGTATCAGTTCTCTACGTGATTGGCCTGAAAAACAATACACTGACGTACACTAACCAATGAATAATGCTTTTAATATATATGAAATGGAGGGGTGGTTAGGATACCACCTGTATGAAAGAGTTTCATTACGATTGGTACACAAAGAAAGACTAAAACAATTATAAACAATTCGACCTACTGGAGGAAGGGATGAAGAATTATTTGAATGAAGCTATGACATAACTCAAAAACAAAAAGTTGGATAAATACCAAACTTGGTATTTAGGTGCAGCATTTTCAAAAGATGCAACACAAAGATTATCAAGAAAATTCCCCACTCCAAACAGGTACCCTTTACATCGAAAGTTTTTTAATGTTTTCAATTTTCTCAAAAATTGCTCTAAATAATTTTTATTAAAATACCACATGTTTAAGATATTTACATACGAATAAAATGTATAGTTTCTTAAATTTTCTGGGAGTGGCCTGTAAAGTCCACTTTATTCTAAGAAATCAAATATTGTACAAACTTGTATAACGGGTAAACCATAAGAGATAGGCAAAACGTATTACCAACAAATGAAGACCGCTTTAAAAAACACAATTTATTTGAAATAAATATTTTGTGGCATCAGCTATTTGGGAGATATCCGTTAATACTGAATTTAATTTTTTAATACCGTGTAATTCTTTTAAAGTGTTGTCGTTATTCACTTGTTTGGAAGGATCATGGAATTTCAAATCCAACGTAGTATATCTATCGAGCCACTTTTAAACAGCTGACTTCGGTTCGGTTTTCTCTACCTAGAACGAAATGTGTAATGTAACTGCTACTTCTGTAAAGGATCATCTTGATTAACATGGAGAGATAAAACAAAAATCAGATGTATTGCATTACCATGACTTTCTCTATTCACTTTTATACAAACTATTCTAACAAAAGCTTTCTACTTTTTCTTCATCCAGATAAACTTTCACTTATTTATGCATTTCGTTGTACGATACAGCAAACAAGGCGATGTAATGACATTATGTGGCTTTGAAATTCCTTGCCCTTTGTTTCACCACAAGAAAAGAACGAATAATAACTTCCCAGTTGAGAAAAGTATAATTATTTGAAGATTAAAACCAATAACAAGGGATATCTGGGAAATAGTTAACTCAAAATAGTGTATAACATAAATTTTTTCTTTAACGATATCTACAATTTTATGGTCAGTTTTGTCTATCTCTTACGGTTTACTTACCAATTATACAACATTCACTCATAATTAAGAGGGCTTAAGAGGCTATTTGTATGCATTATATTTGTCATGAAAGTATCTTCAATATATGGTATTCTAATCAAAGCTGTTGTAGCCAGTTTTGTGAAAATCAAAAATTTCAACAACAAAAATTCCATGTAAAGGGGAGTCTGGTGTGGGGGATTTTCTTGAAAATCTTTGTGTCGTATCTTTGGAAGATGCTAAACTTAAATACCAAGTTTGGTATTTCACCTACTTTTCGTTTCTCAGTTACACTGTTCACAGACACACGCGCGAACCTTTTTCTAAAAATGCTGTTTTGGGATTCGGGGAGTCTCAAAATGTGTGTTTGCGGTGAGATTTTGATATCAAATCTTTGGGTGGAATGCAATACTCCCTGTACTTACATAGGTAAGCAGTAGAGAAAGTAACAAGCTTTCATAAGAATAATTCGTAGACGTTATATAAAATAAACGATAATGGGTATAAAAAGTCACGTAAATGTACCGCATTCACATATTTTTGTTTAGTTCCAATTCATTCTGTAGGTTCAGCTTACTTACTATAACGTTTTGATTTTTTTTTTTTTTTTTTAGAGATAATGTATCTGAAAGTACGACCTCAGCACAGATCAGCAGCAGTGTGTGTTTTTATTGCACAAGCTGCAGTAGCCGGCGGCCTCTCATTTACACTGACAACATCTCAGTCATTTAATGAGATTTCAGCTGCATGCGCGCTGTACCAAGAATCTGCGAGCTTATCGTACTAGGCTGCAACTGACGCGTTAAAGGTCACTTGAGGGACCGGGAACAGGGGGCGATTATTCTGCTCAGAGTATCACCACTGCACACATAATATCTTCCACTCGGGCAGAAGAATACATCGGATTGCAAGCTTTCTAAAACACATGTCACTTTTACAAGTGAATATAACCGACTAAAAATTATTACATTTATTGTAAAACTTACAATACTTTTATGCGGTGTTTAATAGTTCGGTCCTATGCTCAAAAATATATACTATAGTATAACAACTTAGTAAAATCCCACGGTCTACACACTACTCGAGTATTCAACAGGGATAAATCGCTCCTACTCTGCTTCTCCTTTGCCTTTAGTTACTGAGATGTCCAATGAGATTTCTTAAAGAGGAAGTGGGCTGATACGCGGGAAACAAGTGTCAGATCACTGTTATTTAATAGAATCTTGTTTACATCGTGATAACTCAAAAACTAAAACCTTTATTCCAATTCTGTAAGAGGCATGTTAAAGAGCACAGTTTTGAGAGGATGATGGTGTTTGATTGGTCTTCCTGTAAATAAATTAAAGCCGCTTCAACCTCAATTGAAATAGTTTGTATTATAAAAGTCAATCAGCGAGGAACTTTTTTCGTTGAAGAGATAGATGAAATACCCTAAAAAGTGTGAATTAACTTTTGGAAGACATCACATGATAATACCACATATATAGGTATGAAATGCTATTGCTAGTTATATGCAAACATTTGTTTTCATACCCGCTGCATCTATTTAATTAAAATGAATGCACTAAAGAAAGCCTAGTCAATCTGTGCGTTAGTTTTATACTTTTGGAATAAAAGTACTTTTTTAGATAGCATGGCCTAAAAGTAAAACTTCTAACACAGCGCACACGCGCTAAAAGCTTTAGATTATCTCACTAGTGCCATAATCTTCATTGTGACCAACTTTGGTTTCAAGTCCAATTACATGGCAATTTTGTATTTACACATATTTAATAACTTGACTTGTTTTGCTTAGGTTTTACTTTTCATTATGTCTTTTTACACGATTCATTTCTCATGGGCCTCGCATTATCTGTTCACAATACAAATCGTAATATTTCAATTTATCGCAATTCGTTATATTATATTTAACCTATACGTTATATTGGCAGCCTTGTACTTTCATTGGTCTAAAACGTTATTCTTTTACCTAGTATAACCTGCATAAAGATTAAATACGGAAATTATGAATACAGAGGAGACTGAAATGGAAGTGAAATTGCAGAAGCAGCAGAAAGAATAACACTAGAAGTACTTAGGCAAAAAATCCAGAAATCAATATAATATTGCATTTAATCGCATTTAACACATAAAAGCTTAATCGCTTCATTGGCTAGTGTAAGGCATGTTGAAAATAATTTCACTGAAAATGACTGCTAGCGAGCCAACAAAACATCAAAACATGATATATTGCTTTTTTAACGTAATTTCTCTTGTTTCAAGAACCCGTTCTAAACGTGATCTCTGTTAGTTTCAGGAATCGATATAATATTATTGATATATTACAAATTCGAGTGCTGTCTATAAAACAGTATATGCCACACGCAGTTTTATTTTGCTCGTAGAATTGCCGTAGGCCTTCGTTTTGCAAACATTCCTACTCGCAAAATAAAATCCCTTGTATCATAATCTACTCTTATATATTGGAGTTTGTTGATTTAGATACAAGTTATGCCATTTTGTCTCTGATATATTGTTCGTTCTGTAGTTGATCTGGTCTTCTTTTTGTTGCTGGACTTGTCATTAGGAATGATATCACATTGGTTGAAGCAGAATTCGCTGCTACTCCAACTTCTTCCAGTAGGAATCCATTCATATCTAACTTTAGCCAATCAATGCCATCAGATTATCTTCCCCACGTGGAGTAAATCACGTGGTAGCAGTTGGTTCCTCTTTACTGCTGTGAAAGCCTTAGTTGCGATGTCAGTCTAATTATAAAATGGACTATATATTGAGGTCATGTGACTATCACATGTGTCGTGCGCACTAAAAGAACATGCGACGAGTTTTTCAGGTCGTGCGAAATAAAATATTGTTCGACTGTCGCGTCGCATTGTGTAAAATATAAATGCTTCCATTTAATTCAGTTCAGATTGCGTCGCACTTGTCGCACGACACAAAATCGCATGGAAAAATGGGGCCTTATGCGTTCTTATAATCTTATTCAGTACATAAATGAATGCATCACCATTCATTATAACCTGTCGTCCTAATCAACCGGGACTTATCTCTAGTAAATTACAAAGGTTTACTACGACATCGCCTTTCTACTGTTGGACATTACTGTTTTCAAATATGCATTTTTACATCTTTAAGTTTTCCAAGATTGAATTTTTATGCGGCATCTATAAAGCATCTTAGAAAGCGTGCGATTCTTTCTTTTTTCGCCACAAAGGTTTATTAGTGGCAAAAAACGTCTGCAGTATACGTACAGTTGCGTTTTGTTTTCTATTTTGTGTATGCACATAGGTCCATATTACTTAATTTGAGATTATTTTACTTTAAAATTTATCGTAAGTAATTTACCGTGAATAGAAGAATCACTTTTGAATATTACAGCATATATTAGATCATGTGAAGTTGTAATACAACAGTGAGACACAATGGTAGGTATATTACGATACAAGTGCGGTAAGTGCATCTTTACAAAGCGAGGAAGAAGTTTGAAAACACGAGACGAAGTCGAAAATAATCTTAAATACCGTCAGCTCTAGCCTCTACAAATTGCTGATCAATTAGTCAGCCTGGTGGTGTTGACCAAGCCAGTGAACAACTGAAGGTGACATGGCTGCTTGCGCTTAAATGCTGCATGGATTAAATCAAAAGTAAATATTAACATATAAAGGGAAGTAAAGACAGTAAAGGCTGGTTCATAAGAGCCAAGAACGGTAACCAGAATGGAAACGAGAATGGGAAGCAATACACCATATAAGATATGGTGAACGAGAACGGGAATGCACATCAATGATCATATTGATCACAAAGTGAAAGTCGATTTTGTGCATTGGAATTTCATTTGTCTTTAATTGACCAATGCTATTTTTTCACGTACTTCCAATTCAGCCAACTTAATTCGGATTAGCCAACGGCAAAATTAGATAGCGTAAACCTTATCTGAATGCATATCTATTACATATTCCAGTTGTACCAAGTTTCCATTCCTTTATTTAATGACACACATTAAAAATGTTTATTGTTATCTGTTAATGTCTACCGGTTTTTTCTGTTCTTTGTAGTCTTTGCCATTGTTTTTGAAGCAATATCCAGTTTTGAGTTACATATAGACAAACTACAGATGATCCTTTCACTAGAGAAACCAACGCTTATTTGCGGGTGAGGATCTGGGGTTAAAAATCACAATTACTACTTTCTTTCAGTTTCACGTTTCCAGCTTGCGACTACAGAGAACACTAGCGGCAATTTCATGTCACGGCTACCTAGAGTAACCTCTACAGTGAAGAGTCTAATATGCACAATGATCTAATATTCCGTTCCTGGAAACGAGAATGAGAAATTTAAAAACTTGGGCAAGTCTTTTTCCCCGTTTCCGTGGTCCGGGAATGCTTCCGTCGATTCTGAAGGCTCTCATTTGAATGCCTGTATTTCAACTTTCTCGTTCTCGTTCTGGTTACCGTTCTCGTTGGTTGTGAACCAGTCTTAAGACTTAGCAAGTGGTAAAATTCAAAAGATAATGCGTTGGGTCAGTAACCTGGGGAGGAGCAAGCAAACTCTGCATCATAGCATATCCAGGATGAGTGATCAGCTCAATGCCTTGGGTCAGTAGCCTGTCGAGGAGCAAGCAAACTCTGGGTCATAGCATATCCAGGATGAGTGATCAGCCCAATGCCTTGGGTCAGTAGCCTGTCGAGGAGCAAGCAAACTCTGGGTCGTAGCATATCCAGGATGAGTGATCAGCTCAATGCCTTGGGTCAGTAGCCTGTCGAGGAGCAAGCAAACTCTGGGTCATAGCATATCCAGGATGAGTGATCAGCTTAATGCCTTGGGCCAGTATCCTGTCGAGGAGCAAGCAAACTCTGGGTCATAGCATATCCAGAATGAGTGATCAGCTCAATGCCTTGGGTCAGTAGCCTGTCGAGGAGCAAGCAAACTCTGGGTCATAGCATATCCAGGATGAGTGATCAGCTCAATGCCTTGGGCCAGTAGCCTGTCGAGGAGCAAGCAAACTCTGGGTCATAGCATATCCAGGATGAGTGATCAGCTCAATGCCTTGGGCCAGTAGCCTGTCGAGGAGTAAGCAAACTCTGGGTCATAGCATATCCAGGATGAGTGATCAGCTCAATGCCTTGGGTCAGTAGCCTGTCGAGGAGCAAGCAAACTCTGGGTCATAGCATATCCAGGATGGGTGATCAGCCCAATGCCTTGGGTCAGTAGCCTGTCGAGGAGCAAGCAAACTCTGGGTCATAGCATATCCAGGATTAGTGATCAGCGCAATGCCTTGGGTCAGTAGCCTGTCGAGGAGCAAGCAAACTCTGGGTCATAGCATATCCTGGATGAGTGATCAGCCCAATGCCTTGGGTCAGTAGCCTGTCGAGGAGCAAGCAAACTCTGGGTCATAGCATATCCAGAATGAGTGATCAGCTCAATGCCTTGGGTCAGTAGCCTGTCGAGGAGCAAGCAAACTCTGGGTCATAGCATATCCAGGATGAGTGATCAGCTCAATGCCTTGGGCCAGTAGCCTGTCGAGGAGCAAGCAAACTCTGGGTCATAGCATATCCAGGATGAGTGATCAGCCCAATGGCTTGGGTCAGTAGCCTGTCGAGGAGCAAGCAAACTCTGGGTCATAGCATATCCAGGATGAGTGATCAACCCAATGCCTTGGGTCAGTAGCCTGTCGAGGAGCAAGCAAACTCTGGGTCATAGCATATCCAGGATGAGTGATCAGCCCAATGCCTTGGGTCAGTAGCCTGTCGAGGAGCAAGCAAACTCTGGGTCATAGCATATCCAGGATGGGTGATCAGCCCAATGCCTTGGGTCAGTAGTCTGTCGAGGAGCAAGCAAACTCTGCATCATAGCATATCCAGGATGGGTGATCAGCACAATGCCTTAGATCAGTAGCCTGTCAAAGAGAAGCAAACTCTGGATCATGGCATATCCAGGATGGGTAATCAGCCCAATGCCTTGGATCAGTAGCCTGCCGAAGAGCAAGCAAACTCTGGATCATAGCATATCCAGGATGGGTGATCAGCCCAATGCCTTAGATCAGTAGCCTGTCGACGAACAAGCAAACTCTGGATCATAGCATATCCAGGATGGGTGATCAGTCCAATGCCGTGTATGGCGGTGAAGAAGGAAATGAAATATAGTGATGAAAAGGATGATCGGAATATTTGCAGATCAAATTATCCAACCCAGCATTCCCCTAGCGACCGAGGAAAACTGCAGAAAATGCTGAGGTCGGATTGATCGGCTCCCGGGTGTTTGAACCCGTGACCTCCCGAACGCAAGTCGCTCGCGTTACCGCGGCACCAGCTTGTTCGGGTTATAATAATTATGCATGTCAATATTTGGAGGAGTAATACATTTTATTAGCATCGGTAAAAATGCAAAACGCACAGAATCCATCATTTCAACTTCCCACACATGATACCACTACTGAAAAGTGGATAAAAACACACTATCGCCGGAAAAAAATTGGTTTTAAATGTTTTGTCTTAGTGTTTTTATACATGCATACGGTCTATAGTTTCCAAGAAAATGGCTGTATGATAACTGTACACCCCTGTGGCGATATATTAAAAGCATTAAAGCCATCCTTCTTTGTAGAGGGCGGTTTCCTGCTGCACGAGCGGAAGTGATGTTTTTTTGTTTCGATAGGGACTACTTTCTCTGAAGGAGTATTCCTCTGTCTTCATAACATGTCAGTAACTCCACGAACAGATGTGCAGAACGTGCTCTGACACTCTGCTGGCTAATTAAAGAGCAATTGAATCTTCCTTCTGCACAGTTTATTCACCTTTGGAGACGTCAACACAATGTTGCATACAAACGATTAAGTAGTGGAGCCGCAAAGGGGGTTTTGGGTTAAACCTTTAGACTTCCTCGGAAAATAAATTGCAAAATACATCGGACAAAATGAAGTAAACTTGACCAAACGCATTACACAGCAACAAATAAAGATTCTTTACAGAGACTGATTTTTAACATGTGCCAAAAACAGACAACCCTCTATTCAAATGATGTATGTAGGAGAATGACCACTGTTGCTAGTTTTTGTTATTAAGACACACCCTCCAATGCTGTGATGGCATCAGCGCCGCTGGTGGCTTTCTTGTACTACACCGCAGAGTTATGAAACATAGCCACGGAGGATTTAAACATTCGACTGCTATTACCGCAGCTGCCAATCTCGGAGAAGTTGGTCACTTTCAGTGTTAATGATAGGAAGGAGTGCGTCCTGACTTTCTTCTTTCTCTGTTTACCCTGCTTGTATTAGGACTTACACTCATCCCCCAGGACTCACACATGGATGGCTGGGATTGGATCAGATAGAATATCCAGGATGTGTGATCAACCCGATGCCTGGTATGAGAGCGAGGTAGTAAATGATATGAAATTATGGTGAAATGGATGAAAGCAAAGGTGATGATGGATCAGTTAGTGGAATGAATGGGGGGGGCAAACCGGAGAACCCAGAGAAAACCCGCCATACGCCGATTTGTCCACCACAAATCCCACATGCGAGTCCCTGGTATCGAATCCAGGCAGCCTTGGTGAGAGGTGAGCGGTCTAACCACCCGGCGCCTACTGACCTTGCCTCCATTATTATAAATAAGTGGGTGGATGCGTAAATATATCATCCTGAGTGCCAAATGTGATCGTAAAAGTGAGCAGAGTATGTATTAGATTTCAGATGCATCCATCATATGCCCCAAAATAATGAAGCAACATTAAAAGTATTGTTTTGGGAACTAATCCTAACAACTGCGCACTTTTGCGAGGCTTATACTTGATTCTGTTCCAATTTGAACAAAATTTTTAACTTCCTGCCCCTCCCTTGCTCTCGCTCTCTCTCTCTCTCTCTCTCTATCTATCTATCTATCTATCTATCTATCTATCTATCTATCTATCTAATCTATCTATCTATCTCTCACACACACACACACAAACACATACAGACTTTTTACTGACAATGCCTTCTTTTGAGTCACTTCTGGTGAAATGCATGCTATAGGAATTTAAGATGGAATGTAATACGTCCTCTACCTACTAATTACGTGGTACAGAAAGCAAAAAAGATGGAGTGACTTGCAGCTTAGGGTTAACTTAATAGTGGGGTTAACACGAAGCCCAAATATTAAAGTGTATCTCATTTCAGCATTGCAATCTGTAAAATTCCCATAACTTCCTCTACCCAATATCGTTTATTTTTTATCTCTCTTCTACAAAACATTATTAAAAAGGTTGGAAAGCTAGAATCAGACTGAAAAATTTAATTCCACAGCCAGGATTTGAACCTGGGATCTTTCGTATTCCGTCCAGTAGCTCTAACCATCTTAGCTGCCATGGCAACATCCCGGCACGATATTAAATTCTCCAACTGACTCCCATTCTTTTTTCCGGTAAAACACAAGGAGATCTCAAATTAATTTTGAGATGACATACCGCAATGGCGACTTACAATGTCGTAAGTAGACACTTTAAGTGGTTCCAATCTTGTCTATGGCATTAAATATCAGCCGGCCCTCGAAGCCGTGGTCGCTGGAGTGTATAGCTCCGGCGCTCCGCCAAGCTGAGTTCGTGTTCGAGTCCCGCCATGGCCATGGGTGTTTGTGCGTGTTGCTGTAATAAGCGGTAACGACGACAGTAAAAATACAGTATCATAAACTGGTTAAAACAAGGGAACTAAAAAAAATGTTTCAGTCTCTACCTTTCCAACCTTGCCCTACACACGGTTTGTGTGAAAGAACAATTTGTTACCAATTCATAGAAAGGTTTCTTTTCTGTCTGCTTCTTGTTAATGTATATAAATAAATAAATTGCAGAAATGGCTTCATTACACATTTCGTTTTGCATACAAGTGGGGTACAGCAAGCTGACGCGATAGTCAAATTTTTAAACAGGGGGTCGCTATTTGCTGGATTTGAAATTTTGTAATGTTTGCATGACATCACCAGAGACAAAAGAATGCTGACTTAACACGAGAAACAATTATGATTAAATATTGGAAAATTGAAAACAACACCAATCTCGAGATGGATAATACAAAACTTATGTATTGCAATGAGCTCTACATTTTTCGTGCAGTGGGAGTTTGTTCATCTGCTATGGTTTACTACATAGGTATACAGAATTATACAAAATTGTTTCATAAATAAGAAGGCTCCACAGGTTAATTTCAGAAAATCTGTATGCAGATATCTTAAACATATGGTATTGTAATCAAAGTCTTTAGAGACATTTTGAGAAAATGAGGAATAACGAAAAGGATGCTGGACTTAAGTAGGAAATTATCGTCTTTTCATTTTAGAATTATGTTCCTCTCTCCCCCCCCTCTCTCTCTCTCTCTCACACACACACACACACACACACACAAATGGACTTTTTCTTCCTTTCTTTGTCGTCCTCCTTGGTCTAGGGGTACATGCTAGCTTCTAGTTCCGAAGTCACGGATTCAAACCAGACGGAGGGCGGTGAATTTTTTAAGGACGTAAAAATCCTTAGCACGGCTTCCTTGGGAAGGAAAGTAAAGCCGTTGACTCTGTGTCGTAGATTTAGGCACGTAAATGAACCTCAAGCCTGATAAAGGGGCCCCCGAGAAAAATTTACATATTTCGGGTCCAATATAGAATGGGACGCTAAGAATCATAGTACTTAAAGAGCATCCACAAAAAAAGGACATTTTTGGGTTCAGTGATCTTCAAAACGTATACTTTCAGTGAAATCTTGATATAGAATTGTTGGATGGAAAACAACACCTACCTACCGTAGGTTCGTAGAAAAAGTAATAAATAATAATTTCAGGAGACATGTGATAAAGCGGTCCCTAACCCGAATGTCTTCCGGTACTTCCATACAGCTTTGAGAGTTGCCGACGCAAGTTGGCATCTGTTAATAAACTAGCACTTGGTCATAAGAGAATCTGTCCTGATCAGCAATTCTACCGGTATGCCTAGGCTCAAGATATTCTTGTTCACTTAGCAAGTGACGTCATTAGACCAGCTGCTCGTAACACACAAAGGTGGAAAGGAATGGCATCGAATAAGAATAGATAGCAAGGAATACAGGGAAAGTTATACAATTTCAAATAATGATTTCAGTTTATTTCGCATTTTGTTGAAAATTCACCATTTTAATTTTTTCCCGTTAATTGTTAAATTGTAATTATTTTTTTACTTTCTCTACCACGTACATAGTAGGTAGAGAATGTATTGTATTCCACCCAAAAATTCAATAACTAGATTTCACCGGAAATATATATTTTGAGACTGCATTAATAAAAAAAAAACATTTTTAGAAAAAAAGGTCCATGTGTGTGTGTGTCTGTGAAAAGTATGAAAAACGAATAGTCGGTTAAAAATCAAACTTGGTATTTAAGCTACCCCCAACCCAAACTACTCTTTACATGAAGTTTTTCGAAATTTTTGATTTTCTAAAAAATGACACGATTTTGATTAAAATACCATATGTTAAAGATATTTACATGACAAATAAAGTTTATATATTGATTTTTCTGGGAATACCGTAACAAAAAAGTATAATGCTATTCGATCAAGGAATAATTTTTGTTCCAAATTATATGTTTAATTCAACGAGAGTGTGTGAAGATTATAGTTTGTTACTTGTATGATGAGTAGAGGAACCTACATCTGACATAGTTTGGATAGCAACTGTGTGACATCACACAGGATTTTAAAATGATTAATCACTTAAAAGGATATTCCGAACATCCTTTTGCAGACTTAATGTGGCTGCAGAACTCGACAACATTGTAAACAGGTCGAGGTAGCTCACGCGATCAACTGGCTTCTGGATGTAAACAAAACAGCCTATCTCATTCCTCTTCTTTATCCGAAGGGTGACTAGCATTTTAGTTTTCCACACGTCCTTTAACAAACACGACGAAAAGTTGTAATGTTTTGGCTTAGTTACAGGTACAACTGGCATACTATGGCCCACACTAGAACAGTGTCAAATGGAAGGACTACCTTCGGCGTCCAATAAGGGCCTAATGATGTAGTTGTTTTGTGTTTACATGCTTGGTTGATTACATTACTACAGTATCAATTGCAAAACGTATTTAAGGTTGATATTGAACGAGCTGATAAAAATATCCGTAAATTGGATTTTAGGCTATAAAATGCATCATTGGAAGCTTTATATGCAATTATTATGAAGTAGCAGACACGAAATGTCTGTTTACGTTCAGAGACACGCCACTGTGAAAACTAAAATGAAAAAGTGAAAGTGACACCTCCGTTATTATGAGTCAAAAAACCCTGCAAAGTTTCCAGTGCGTCTGTTCTATGTCCTCGAAAAATCCAAAACATCTCTGCACGAAATGGTTATAGAAAAATCCTTTCAGCCGATACATTTTATGTGTAATATAAATGTCTTAAACACATGGTGTTTTAATCAAAATTGTTAGATCCATTTTTGATAAAATAAAAATTTTCAAAAAATTAGCCATGTAAAGGGTAATTTGGGGAAGGGGAATTTTCCTGTAATTCTTCATGTCGTATCTTTGGACCATAATGAAATTAAATATCAAGTTTGGTATTTATCGGACTTTTCGAGTAGAGAAAGGTTCGAACTGTCACCTCCTACTTAATTACAGAGCCTTGCTGCTAAAAACTATCAGTAATCCAAAGACACCACAAATCACGCCATTATGATGTTAATCATACACTGTGGTTTACTGGTCATGCAGAGGAGTGTTAGTCTATCTACCTAACGCTGATGGCAAATGGGTTGCATATCTATTAGGGCACCAAAACATTTAAACAATATTATAGGCCTCACAGTGCCCAAACCATGCGTTTCGGAAATAGGTTTCCTTGGAAATATTATTACGTTTCCTTCCTATACAAAGTAAAGTCCCGTTTTGATCCACCAGTATAGGATTTCGAAGATTTCGAAGTTGTAGGCAAACTCTAGATTTGCTTGAAATCAGTAAGAAATTAAATGTCGTTCATACAATGCTAGGTGCACGATGTTGAACTTTTATGATATACCAAGTTTTAACAATACTTATGAGCACATTTCGAACTGTGTTGAAAGCAGTACAAATATAAGGTTAATTTATATTGCGTGAATTTGCAAACCCCTGAATTATGGAGTTGAAAAGGAGGATTAAACATTTGGTGACACATTTCAAATGTATTTGAAGTATGAGTTATCTCAAGGAGAGACTATATGGAGAGACTAATTATAATGCACAATTTTATAGCACTATTTTGTAAAATAGATATAAAAATAAATATTACCTAGCGTTCTAACGCATTATTTCTGCTATAAAATGAATAAATCTGAAATTTTTATTTAACGTTTAATTGGTTTCAAAGTGTTGATTACACATACTAACATCAGTCATTTTTCCATAATCTAAAATTAACAGAAAGGTGCAAAATATGTATTTTTATTTCTCCTTTTGTGCTTTGCCTAGAGCTTAGGTAACTTAAGGTAGAGTAAATGAGTCCGGTACTAAAAACGTGCAAATGCTTTTGATTTCCTATAGTGCTTTTCTTTATTTAGTGTTGGCAGAATTCTCTTATCAGTTGTGTTACACACTACGCGGATGTGCTAATCTCTTATTGGTTTGAACAAAGTGAAGGGAGAAAGGGGTGGGAAACGGAAGTGTTTTACCTGAATGGCTGCAAGATACTCGCCAACTCTGTCCATCTCTTATTGGTTTGGTGTCAAAAGTCTGGATGCAAGCCCTAACAAATAAACAGTGGTCGATTCCGTCTCCGAAGGAAGTAAGCCGAGGTGAGGGGGTAAGACAAACATTATGTGAAAGATGTTTATTTTTATCTTGTAAGCCATAAAATAAGTCATATAAAATTACAATTTAAAATTAAGTGCGTGCAAATCATAAGGGTATACTTTAATTACAAGCAATTAGTAAATTGAAGTGATTGGATGAAATTGGCTTGTAAACAATGTCCTCTTTATTACATATGTCATTTGAAACGAACAAAGGATATAGTCAACAAACCGAAAATTGTTCATAAAGTCTTAATGAGCAAGGTTATGTCACAGCGAGGGCTGCTTACTATGTGCAAATACAGCGTCAAACTGGTGGAAGAAATATCTCGAATGTGGTTGCTGGTTACCGCAAAACAGGTGGCGCATTTAATTATAAATGCATAGTGCACTCCGCATGTCACCAGAAGCTTCAAAAGCGTATTACAACGGGTCGCAAAGCAAAATTAAAGGACATGCGAAAAAACAGTTTAATAAATAAAAGTTTTCAGGAGAGATAAAAAGAAACATTTTACTTTGCATAACACAATTAATAGGTTAGAGCATTATAGGGCTATTATTATTATTATTACTATTATTATTATTATTATTACATTTATTTCTATTACCTTCCACTAATAATAATTGTTTGCAAAGCAACAAGTGCAACAGACATATTGATTTTTAATTATAAAACGTCACAAACAACCATGGTGAGGAACTGAGTTATACGAAATAAACCACGAAAAACGAAAAAAGCATTACAAAAAAGTCGCAAAACATAGCACTTTTGCATAACTTGAAGAGGGTTGGCAACCTTGTTTATATTCCTTTCCTTGCACAACTCTTTAATAAAATATATTTAAGATAATACTAATTCCGAATGAGCTATGGAAAAGTAGAAGCAGAATAAAAAATGTCATTCTCACAGTCGGCATTCGAACCCCCGACTTTCAACTTCCTGTACCACTTCCTATCCTGTTGATATGATAACATGTCATGAAATTATCCATGTGACTCCAATTTCCTGGTAAAATCATGGTGTTCTTAACTTCTCTTGAGATAACATGTCAACTTGCATATTTTTTCATTCTGATTCCGGAAGAACAATAAATAAAACTGAATTGATGTTTTCTCAACGAATTTACAGCTGTCCTGAATCCTAGCCTCTGGTACACTTTCGCCATCGCGAAAAAATAGGCTATGCAAAAGCCACTAATCAACTTGGGTTGTGAAGTGATAAGATCCGCCCGAATAATAAATTAATAATAATAATAATAATAATAATAATAATAATAATAATAATAACCATAATAAGAATATTGATAATCATCTAATCAAAATAAGAAGGAGGGGAATACTAATAAGATGGAAGAATAAAAGAGAGTATTAAGAATTAGAAAAGGGAGGAATAAAATCATAACGAGAGAAATAAAGTAAAGAACAGATACGAATAAATAATCAGAACGTGAAATAAAATGTAGGAAAAATCGTATTTTAGAACGAAGAGACTTGATGAAAACTGTAAATAGGGTGTAAGACTTACGAACGCACAGGAAAAGAAACATTAGCGAACGCTTAAGTCCTATAGAAATCTGGTGGAACTCACAGGAAGCGAAAACAAGGGAACGGAAATCGAATGCAGTCAAGTGCACAGAAAATTCAGTCAAGCGAACTTAAAGTGGTAATAGCCAACGCGGACGAGGTCAGAGCGACGATATAACGAACCAATGGAAAACGGAGAAAAATTTAGAAAGATGACCAATAAGAAATGATAAAAGTCACGTGCATAGTAACGAGAAGGATCGAAACTAGAAAAGAGGCGTGAAATAGAAAAATTATCTATGACAGAGAGCAATTTCAGACGCGTGTAAGATGCATCACTTCGTGTCGTATAGTGGGGTAGAAAGAACAGGTAACTTCGTGTCGGTCAGGGAAGCAGTAGATATGTTAACATAAGTCACTTGGTGCCGTGGGGAAGAGTAGATGAATTCGTGTCGCTAGAGGTAGCCAGATAGATGTAGAAATTCACAGCATTTCGTATCGAGAGGGAAACAGTGTAGAGGTCTAAACTTAAGTCTTTATGTATTTGAAAGTTAGTGTTAAACAAAAAGTGAGTAAAGGGTAGCCAGGAATGACAAAGTCAAGTTATTAAATTCACGTCGAGATATATTTCAATCTCTAAAAGTAATTAGGAGAGGGTAAAGCACGTAAACAATCGCAGGGGATGACAGGAGGAATTGCGCCTTGTGTGAAGGGTATTCGGACGAGGACAACAGTGTGGATCTTCAATAAACGGGCCATTGAGAGGAGAACAGTGAGCATCTTTCATCTCCCATCCACACTCCCTGAGATAAGAGTCACACAACCAATATTCCTCTACCGGCAACAACATCAATCCTTCCGATGAAAAAAACCAACACCAAGAAAACAAACCTAAAACCCATTAATCCCCGCTACAGTTGCTAGAACTAGGTAAGGGCTGGGGTGGAGCCATGAATGGTGTGGAGCTACTTTACTAATTCCTTGGCATATTAATACGCAGTTCTTTATATCGGCACTTTTTTTCAACCAAGAATACAGCATTCGAGTAAAAGGTCGATATAAAGATTTCAACAAAAATAAACCAGGAGCAGAAAATTTTCATCCCTAAAAATCCTTACAGTTTTTGGTAATGTTTTACTGTCTAGAAATGATTATTGTTATTTTAATTAAAACTTCACATTTTGAGATACTGAAATTATATATAAAACACTTATCTTTAATTTTCGGTAGTGATTTCTTCTGAAGTAGTCTTTGGTTGTTTTTTTTAAATTGGCGAGATAAAACATTAGCAGACCAAAAGTTACCATATAAAATCAGTATTCATTAAGATATGGCTTACGTTACTTGGATATATTAAGCGGTCGTTCTTTTGTTTCTGTCATGACCTTATGCATAGAGTACGTAGTTCCTTGGCTATGGCATAATTATCACTTGCTTTTAAACAATAAAATATCCATAGGTAAGCCTACAAAGCTTATATTATCGTATTATGAGTATGGCATATTTAAAACGATTTCATGAATAATAATCACGATTTAACAGGAAATAAACCGGAAATGAACTTCATATTTGTAATTCTTAAACATTTATTGTCCATTTTTATTTTCTCTACTAAAGGGAAGTATTGTATTTCACTCAAAAATTCGATGTCGAGATTTCACCGGAAGCGTATGTTTTGAGGCCCCCTGAAACAAAACAAAAAAATTTAGAAAAAGCTACGTTTGTCTATCTTTGAACAGCATAACTCAAAAACGAAAAGTCAGATAAATACTAAACTTGGCATTTAGATTAAGTAGCTTCCAAAGATGTGACACGAAGATTTGCAAGA
This sequence comes from Deroplatys truncata, assembly GCA_030765065.1. Taxonomy (NCBI): domain Eukaryota; kingdom Metazoa; phylum Arthropoda; class Insecta; order Mantodea; family Mantidae; genus Deroplatys; species Deroplatys truncata. The sequence continues at coordinate 190,005,825 of CM060976.1, read as the reverse complement.
AAATTTCCCCACCTTCAATGCAACATTTTTGAGACAATTTTGATTTTATACCTAAAAATGGCTCCAACGATTTTGATTACAATACCATATATTAAAGATACTTACATGACAAATAAAACGTATATCTTGAATTTTGTGGGAATAGCTTTTGAAATCCTCTTCATTCGGAAGGAATTTTGTATAATCTTGTATAACAGGTAAACGTTAAGCGATAGACGAAAAATACTACACACACACAATTTATTTCAAATAAGTTCTTCTGTGGCATAAGCCATTTCTGAGATATCCGTTATTAATGGTTCGAATTGTCATTTCTTGCTCATTCTTTGAAGTCCTTTCAACATTCAGTTGTTTCTCGCGATTGCATGGAAACAGTACGGAATTTTAAGGCCAGCATATAGCGTTCAGTTCTTAAACATTTCACTATTATTGTCCTCTTTTTATCTATAACGAAATGTGTAATGTAGCTGTTTCTGCAAAGGTTAACTTGGATAAAACGTAGTAGGTAGAAAAATAAGCTTTAGCAAGAATAGCTTGTATACTCAATAATAAACGATAGAGAGTAGAGAGTCTCGTGTGAATGTATCACATCAGATTTTTTACAACTCATATCTAAGAGATGGTGAATGAAATGTTCAGAATGATGCTGCAATGAGTCCGGAGTTCACTGAGCTGAGAGTTAGCCGGAATTTATATTATAAAGAAAAGAGAAACTTCGGGAAAGAAACCTTTTTGAGTCAACTTATCGCAACCAGACTCGAACACGGGGCTACAGGTATGTTGCCCTCACACCATGAAGATGGGCTACGCTTGTATATGAATAATTGGTACAGTACCTATGAAAATAAATGATGATGGGTAGAGAAGTTATACGATTGTTACGTATAAGATGTTTTTAGTAGTAAGATGGAATGATGGACTTTGAATACCATACCTAACCTAACAGATTCGAGTAGCAACGTGTCATTCTCATATTTTTAAGGGAGAAGTGTCACATTGGACATTAGCCGCACGTTGGGAAGGGGCAGTGTCCTCTAGAGAGAGCTGGTCCAAGTGTACCTCCCAAAGTCTAGAAGTAATAATTATTTTTAGTTACCTACCGTCGCCGACTTGTCTTCCTTCTGTTTGTGGATAAAAACGGACGTGGAAATTTAGTGTGACGTGTCCAACAGGTGTAGGGGGGAGCTCATTTCGTGAAGTGGAAGAAACATAGCTGTCTATGTGAGCCAGGTATTTCTTTGTGAATCCCCGACTTCGCTCACCTCCATTTCACGTGGCAACCATTATACCTGTCATCATCCTCCATTTATAAAAATTACCTTTATTATTTCCAACCAGCTTCGAATTCTTGCATCCCATCTGCATCTTTACAATAGTTATCACTCTGCACCGTATTTAGGATTCAGTTGTCGTAACGCATTACTGTACACATTTCTATATCGTTTCATTTAGAACGATGAGAGAAAGGAGGACCCACTTCCGTAGTATATATATGTATCCCAAGAGTCAAAGTTTGAATCTCGGTTGGAAGAAGTTGCTTGAACATAGCATTTTAATTTTTTATCCTGAAAAGGCAACTCAGCTATTTGGTCCCCAGGCTCATTTCATCTCTCGTTTTGCTTTTTGTAGCATAATATCCTACAATATAACTAATAATAATAAATTCTGTGGCGCTACAGCCCGCAATCTGCAAACACGACTGCCGGCCTCACGCCCACGTGCACACGGCAGAGGTGGACGATCATCCAACTGGTACGGTGAGGTGATGTAGCCAGCATCATGCATCCCCCAGCCGGAAAGTTGGCTCACGAGGCCAGGACCGCTGCTCATTGCAACTCCTCACTTTCCTCACGAAGCTGAGTGGGCAACGGTCCTATACCCGGGACCTAAAATCCACACCACGATGGGTGGTATCGAACCCGGGCGCATTCCGTGGCCGGGAACCAGAGCATCACGCTCCAGGCCACTGCGCAGGACTACAGTATAACTATATGGGGGTAATTCTAACAAAGTAAATACAATTGAAGTCGCTAGTTGCAGAACAATACAAGTCCACCTTTTTGGAATATACAATAGGGTAGACCATTTAGGTTGAGACTGCACAATATCTGCAAAACTAAGCGCTGTAGAAAGAAATATCTTGAACAAAAGTTGCTTGATATTATGGGGAAAAGTGAATGCCATTAGAGTAGGATATATAGAAGAATTCGAGCACAGTTTTTTGCGTTTATATGGGAAAGGATAGGGAAAACGAGGCTAGATGCTAGGCTGAGAGAGTCTTCAAGGAGGAAAATGCGTTTATATGGGAGAGATAGGGAATACGAGGGTCGATGCTAGGCTAGACGGGGTTGAAGGAGGGAATGCATCTTATATATGAGAGAGGTAGGGGAATATGAGGAGAAGTGCTAGGCTAGTCAGGAAGGTCTGAATGACAGAGTATACGTCTATATGGGAAAAGATAGGGAAAACGAAGGTAGGTGCTAGGTTGAGAGAGTCTTCAAGGAGGAAAATGCATTTATATGAGAGATGTAGGAAAACGAGGAAAGGTGTTAGGCTAGGCAGAAGTGGAGGAGTAGAGTAAGGTTTATATGAGAAGTATAGGAAAACGAGGAGAGGTATTAGGTTAGGAGAATTGAGTTTGTGTTTATAAGGAGAGACGAGAAAACGGAGAGAGATCCTATGCTAGGATAGACAGGTGTTAAAGTTAGGTTAGATAGGAAACGAAGGAGTGATACTCAGCTAGAGGGGGGCAGGAGGGAATGAGCTTTTGAGAGGTAGGGGATACGGGGAGTGGTGTTAGACTAGACAGGGCTTGAAACGTAGGGCATGGTTTATATGTATGAGAAGTATAGGAACAGGAAGAGGGGTGCTAGGCTAGACAGAGGTTGAGGAGTAGAGTATAGTTTATATGAGAGGTATAGGAAAACGAGGAGAGGAGTTAGACTAGACAGAGGTCGAGGAGCAGAGTATGGTTTATGTGAGAGTCATAGGTAAACGAGAGAGGCGTTAGGCTAGACAGAGCTAGAGGAGTAGAGTATGGTTTATATGAGAGGTATAGGAACAGGAGGAGAGGTGTTAGGCTAGACAGGTAGTGTAGCAGTAGGAATATGGACTTATATACAGGAGAGATAGGGAATAGGAGGTGCTAGACTTGAAAGCGACTTTAGACGTGAACATAGTGGAAAACTGTTTCATGTCAATGTTCTAGACATGCCCATCACGTAACCTATTCAGGGAAAAGGTGACTCGTTCAGGGGAAAAAGGTGACTGCTCAGGGAAAAAGGAGGCCCACAAAGGGAAAAAGTTGACTAGCAAAGGGAAAAACGTAACCAGCAAAGGGAAAAAGGCGACCAGCAAAGGGAAAAATGTGACCAGCAAAGGGAAAAAGGTGACCAGCAAAGGGAAAAAGGCGGCATGCAACGGGAAAAAGGTGACCAGTAAAGGGAAAAATGTCACCAGCAAAGGGAAAAAGGCGACCACCAAAGGGAAAAAGGTGAGCCATAAAGGGAAAAAGGTGACCTGCAACGGGAAAAGCTAACCCACTAACACTAACAGGTAAGTAATTCAGCTAGTATTGCAAGAGGTCGACTGGATCATAGCAGTGTATGATTTCACAGGTAATTCAGCTAGTATCGTATGCATTTAGGCTAATTCGTCTAGTAAGACAGGATAGATTCCAGAGGCTAACTGCATCATAGCTATGCATGATTTCACAGCTAATTCAGCTAGTATCGTAGGTATTTAGGCTAATTCAGGTAGTATCACAGGAGGCTAGATTCCAGGGTTGGGTATAGCATAGTTTCATATTTCAAGGTAATTCAGAGGGTATCGTAGGTATTTAGGATAATTCAAGTAACATAGGTGTTTAGAGTAATTAAGCAAGCATTACAGGAGGGTAGGTTCCAGGGGTTGGTTATAACCTAGCTTCGTATTTCACAGATAGTTCAGGTAATATCGTAAGTATTTGAGGTAATCGACAGAGCTTCACAGATATTATTGATATTTTCGATCAGAGATTTGTATCACAGCTATTTAAGGTAAATGCAGATGATTCAGGTTGTATCAATGGTTTTTGAGTCATTTTAACAGGTAATTCAGATAGTATCACAGGTGCTCGTGCTAATTTAGAGCAAGAATTCGTATCAGAGCTAGTTAAGGTCATTTCACATGATTCGGGTAGTATCACAGGTATTTAAATCATTTTCATAGCCAATTCAGCTAGTATCGTGAGCATTTAAGCTAATTCAGCTAGTATCACAGGAGGCTAGATTCCAGAGGCTAACTGCATCATAGCTATGCATGATTTCACAGCTAATTCAGCTAGTATCGTAGGTATTTAGGCTAATTCAGGTAGTATCACAGGAGGCTAGATTCCAGGGTTGGGTATAGCATAGTTTCATATTTCAAGGTAATTCAGAGGGTATCGTAGGTATTTAGGATAATTCAAGTAACATAGGTGCTTAGAGTAATTAAGCAAGCATTACAGGAGGGTAGGTTCCAGGGGTTGGTTATAACCTAGCTTCGTATTTCACAGATAGTTCAGGTAATATCGTAAGTATTTGAGGTAATCGACAGAGCTTCACAGATATTATTGATAATTTCGATCAGAGATTTGTATCACAGCTATTTAAGGTAAATGCAGATGATTCAGGTTGTATCAATGGTATTTGAGTCATTTTAACAGGTAATTCAGATAGTATCACAGGTGCTTGTGCTAATTTAGAGCAGGAATTCGTATCAGAGCTAGTTAAGGTAATTTCACATGATTCGGGTAGTATCACAGGTATTTAAATCATTTTCATAGCCAATTCAGCTAGTATCGTGAGCATTTAAGCTAATTCAGCTAGTATCACAGGAGGCTAGATTCCAGAGGCTAACTGCATCATAGCTATGCATGATTTCACAGCTAATTCAGCTAGTATCGTAGGTATTTAGGCTAATTCAGGTAGTATCACAGGAGGCTAGATTCCAGGGTTGGGTATAGCATAGTTTCATATTTCAAGGTAATTCAGAGGGTATCGTAGGTATTTAGGATAATTCAAGTAACATAGGTGCTTAGAGTAATTAAGCAAGCATTACAGGAGGGTAGGTTCCAGGGGTTGGTTATAGCCTAGTTTCGTATTTTACAGATAGTTCAGGTAATATCATAAGTATTTGGATAATCAGCATAGTTTCACAGATGCTCGTAATAATTTCGATCAGAGATTTGTATCACGGCTATTTAAGGTAAATGCAGCTGATTCAGGTTGTATCAATGGTATTTGAGTCATTTTAATAGGCAATTCTGATAGTATCACAGGTGCTCGTACTAATTTAGAGCAAGAATTCGTATCTGAGCTATTTAATGTAATTTCACACGATTCGGGTAGTATCACAGGTATTTAAGTCATTTTAACAGGCAATTCAACTAGTATCTCAGGTACTCATGGTAATATAGAGAGTAATTCGATTATAAAACTTTTCTCATCCAACGTTACAACAATTTATATACTTTTTTCTAAATCTTACAAACTTATTATATGTTAAACAGTTATTGTACGATGCGGAGAGGGATAAACTGCATATTGGTTCACAAATTGAAAAGCTTTACGTCAACATACCTTTATTTTAGTTCGTTATAGATGTCTCTCCCCTTTTATCTAGGCTTGAGACTAGCACTAGGATTGCTCCTAATGGCAGGGTTACCACCTTCCCTTCCATCTTCTTCTTTCTTCATCAGACGTCAGCTATCTGCATATACAGCACACAGATACCTTCTTTTTTAAGATTGTAGACTCACTAGAAAATCTTTATCTTTAACTTACATTCTTTTAAGCACTGTTTGTAATGGCGTAATGTCCATACGCATATGTTGTTATCCCGTCCTCAGCAATAATTCTTTTATCATCAAACGGAGTCAATGCAATTTTATTCACTTGTACTGTAGCAAGGGCATGCTTTCGTGATAGGATCAGATTCATAGGTGTTCTGATGATTTCACTGGTTTTAAGACAGTCTGTATAGCTGTCAAACGAAATGTACTGCTTAATAGCGCTACGTTTTATACCTTTAATCTTTTTTATCATTGACCCTTGAATATCTAAGGCATACATCTTAGGACGTAGTCCAACAAAGCGTAGGATGATTTTGCTATTAGCCTCATCTTTAAATTTTCCCAATACCTTCTTGTTCTGAGTAGAGTAACATATATGGTTGGCAGGGTAATCAGCTGTATCGAGATGCTCAAGAAAACGTAGCTTGTCCTGGTACACATCTTCAGTTGTTACACGATGAATGAACGAATCAGTGTCCATATACATAAGCTTCAGGTTTTCAGCTCCATAATAAGGCAACAAAACGTCGTAATGATAGTTATACATTAATGTCTTGGAGATGTCCAACACACTCATACCAATGTATATAGGCTTGTTGAATACAATCTGACGAGAGGCCATATGTACAGCAGCTAGATTATCAGCATATATCGTCCTGTCGATAAACGTAGGCTTGGCGATCAGTTTCTCTAGAGTTTTTTCATTGGTCACCAGTCGTATATCCATACGGTTACGCAGGTTCTCCATAGTTTTTCCAAACATAGCGTTGTTAAAGAGCTTGTAGAGATCCTTCTCGAAATCATTTGCAGCTTGTTGTCGTAGCCTGTTGTTAAATTCCACATAAGGTTTCAACCACTGAGACTGTCGGAATTGTAGCACACGATGGATTTTTGTTAGTCGTAGTCCATGACTAAGAGCTTGCTTCAAAGCCATGTAATGCACTACATACTTCTTTCGAGGTCCAAGATGAGGTATCAGTTTCTTTGTAGATGATTCCAATGGTTTCATACACTCTGGCAGGAAAGGTAGATCGTTGTGTAGATCGTGAAGTTCTGCAGGATACTCGATGTCGACTTCTAATATGTACCCATGAGGATCATCTTCTTGTAGTGTTTCTAAGTTGATTTCTTCAGGTGACACCCACTGAAATCCACCAAAAGGAAGGGCGTGACACATTGCCCACCCATATTGGTTATTTGCGTCCTCGTATGTGATAAATTGGGTTGGTCTCGTCGGATCAAACTTCTCCATATAAGTGTTATTAGCCTCAGCATACCGATGAGAAACTTGGCATAAACCTCCTCTTATACCTGATTCCACCATGAGTAGTTGATCATAATCTTGTAACAGCTCTAACTTAATTCCAGTATACAGTAACATAGCGTCCCATGTTAGACCTGGAGAGGTAAAATAATGGGCGGGATCGACTTTGTGTGTTTTAAGGGTTTGCTCTCTGAACGTCTCAAAGACGTCAGCTAGAAGAAGTACATCCGAAGTTAAGTAGAGATCGCTGTACTCTCCCAGGTTTCTCACATTAAACAGCTCCCATACATTTCTAGCATGATCGTAGTCAGCATCAGTAATTTCTTCTTCATTTAATCTATTGTAGAAGGAGTCCTTAGGAGGCAAGCAGGTCTCGTTCAGGGCATCCCATGACGTAACAAAATCATATGGAAATACACCCTTACGGGTCATCAACTTCAATTTGTCTTCTCCAAAGTACTTTAGCGTTTCAGGATACGAGGTTAGATTTTTTACCAACTTATCCAAGCTTGTACTGAGGAATCGGAAGCTATCCACAAATCGAAGCTTTATATCTCCTACATACTTGGTGAATGAGATATAGCTTTCTTCAGAGTTAGGAATTACCTCCACACGTTCACTTGTACAACCCAGCTCCTTAACAATGAAATGAGAGTCATATCCGCTAAGGTTATGCATGAAGACTGGTATATATTTAGGTGTTTTGCAGGCTAAATTACATTCATTATGAAGACTTCCACGATATTCACCGCTGATGTGATCATGGTCGCGTACTTTATAGTTCTCTTCTGTAAAGGGTTTTCTACACAAGTAGCATGTCGTAGAAGACTCGAAATCCTTTTGCTGTTGATCCGTAAGTTTCAGAGGCTTAGCAGATTTGTATATATTACCAATCATTTTTGCAAGAGATGTCAGGTACAGCATAAACTTCTGAGCAGCATCAGCACCACGATACACATAGGGATGCTTAGGAAGATCAGTTTCGAGATGTTCAACACTGGATGTAGGTTTCACGTAAACACAGAAGCTCATTGGTGTGTGCTCTTGATAAGGTGTTGTATAGGAAGTTTCAGGATTGGGTGTACACGTATGGCATGGAGTGAGAATACTCTCAAAATCAGCATAGATGACATAAGGTACTTTCAGCATCCTCTCAACATTTTTAAACTGTGCAATTGCTTTCTCCTTGCTAGGCATAACAACCCTTGCAACACCATGTTGAATACAGACGGCTGCATGTTCTTGTAGTTTTTCCAGTCCACTTCGTCCATATCGATTATCAAAATGTGTAAAACAGCGCTTGCAGGTATAAACACGTTCATTACATTTAGTTTTCTGGCGTCGAACGAGCTTCTCAAAATTCCTTATATACACGTAGTGATGTTTTCCACTGCTATCATTCAATAGTAGCAGGTCGCGATGTTCAGGTAGTTCAATATCAGCAACCTTTATCGGATACACTTCATGCTTCTCATCCAGCCCGAAAACGTTAATAGACATATTGTTAAGCTTCTCAAATTTAGGTATTTGAGAAAGTGGAGTAGGGTAGGAAACACAGCTGAAGTCGTACTTGTCTTGAAGTTGTTTGTATTTGTTCACACGCTGTGCATTCTTCCCTATGAATTTAGCTAATACAGAGTACATGAAACATTTCTCGTCGGTAAAGTTCTGAATGTTTATACACGCTTCTTTAGCTCCGACAGATGACGGTAGTGGTATGTAGCTACTTCCTCGTAACGGGTTGTACTTGTTGATACGAAGTCGAACTCCTTCCACAGCAAGCAAAGCCCAGCTGCTACCCTTAAGCTGAGACTCCTCCATTTCAGTCACCAATTTCTTGAATTTCACTTCCATCGTTGACTCCAGATCAGTTTCCAGGAAAACAGCTTGATTCCGTGTTTTAAATGTTTTGTCACAGGTTTCTCCAATACTGTTAACAAATCGACACTCAGCCAGCAGATTAATTTTAACACTCTTATGAATGCTAAGCTCTTTATGCACAGCCTGGATTATACGTTGTTTTGCCTCTTGCAGATACATATTTAGGTCCTTAGCTGATTCGCATCGTATAAAATACGATTTCAATCGTCCTTCGAATGAAGTTTCGTATTCTTTCATATCACAGTCCTCCATTGTTGACAGTAACTGATGTTTAGTTGGCTCCAATCTTCTTTTCTTCTGAGGGCTGCTTATTTCACATATATCTTCGTGTCGCTGTCCCTTATAACAATCTTTGAAGGTTACATTACAATGTTTACATTTGAAGAGCTTCTTGCAGCTCATCTCGTGTCTTCTCTTGTCATAACCTCGGAGGAACTTCTTCCCACATTTTCCGCATGCATATCCAGTAGCGCTTGGAATAATATCCTTATACGCTGAGTTATTCATCTTTATTCTTGATGTAATAACGTATTAATCACTGATCAATGAAATGTAGACCTCTTCACCTTGACACCACTTTAGAAAGCTGATTATTCTTGGAGAGAACACGATGTTAACACCTCAAGACTAATTAGCACAATGAAGTCCAATGCCCTAGATCACCATATTTATAGAGGGAGCACGAACCTTTTAGATCAATCATAAACTCTCTCCATAACCACCTGTATATGATCGCTCAACGTGTACTAACCCCCCAGCCATATAACCTCAAGTCTAGAGACAGGATGTTTATGACGTCACACCCAGAGACAGGATGTCTGGCAGCATCAAACACGTTTAAAATCGTCTCATAACTACCTGCTTATGCTGTCACACCAGCAAGAGAAGTATTCCCACACGCTCATTCAGACATATATTTCAAATTCAAGCCCACCACCACCATCACCACCTATTGTACCAAGGTTAATTCAAGCTGTATTATCACAATACTTAAAAGTAAAAGCTTAAAAGGAAACCTAGAAGATTTTTCCCCTTATTTACTTAATTATTTCATGTTTTTATTCCCTTTTCAATTCTTCCTTTCCATCTTCTCACAGAAAGACCATTACATTTCACTACAATCATGAGAAAAGCAATTTTTCCAGAGTTACACAGATTCTAAGCTTCTAAATCGAACCCGGTAATACTTTTAATAAATGTATTTTAGCTCCCCAATATCAGCATCTACCATTTAATCTTTACTCGAACCTGATATGATCCATAAGCTTGAAGATATATGAAATCACCCTTCGGGATTCGATCTGAGTACTTTAAAGTAATATTTGTCACGATAACGATATTTAAGGACTAGATACTCTGTTTGCGTCTACCTTGACATGTTTATCTAAATTAAATTACGAGTTATTAAATTTTTGCAAGTAAATTTCATTGAATCGGTATTCGAACCCAGAACACCAGGAACAAGATAATTTATAATATTAGTCTGACATGTTAAACAAAGTTGTATGCAGTTACATCATCGATCTAAGTGATATATTCTAGTGTACAGAGGAAAATTAAGAAAGTCATTAAAAGATGAGGAATCGAACCAAGCACAACTGATTGGCAATTATATACAGCATTAAATACCCATCATAGAAGCTATCAATCATGCTTTAGTCCACTCCTCTACCTCACTTAGTTCCCGAGATAATGAAAATTTTAAAATTAGGATCGAACCCAGGACGTCATGTATCTAATTACACATCCACAAGATACTACCTAATAACATAAACGCAATAAAGTTTATTTGGCGTCTTTATCTTAATTGGTTTAGGAGTTATTAAATTTATAAGTAAATTCCATCGAATCAGTATTCGAACCCAGAACACCAAGAACAAAATAATTTATAATATGAGTTTGGTAAGCTTAAAGGTGTTGTATGTAGTTACAGCATCAATTTAAGTGATATTTTCTAGAGTATAGAGTAAAATTAAGCAAGTCATTAAAAAATCGGGATTCGAACTAGGGACAACGGATTGTAAATTATATACAGTATTAATTACCCATTATAACAGCTATCAATCATGCTTTGGTCCATTCCTCTAGCTTTCTTAGTTTCTGAGATAATGGAGTTTTTAAAATTAAGGATCGAACCCAGGACACCAGGTAGCAAAATATACATCCACAAGAAACTATCTAATGACATTAATGCAATAAAGTTTATTTGACGTCTTTATCTTAATTAGTCTCTGAGTTATTAGAAGATGAATTTGCATTCACTCCTAGGATTCGAACTCAGGCATCCCGGTCAACTTGGAACAAGGTCCTAATGACGCGGCGCATTCCAAAGAATTGACTAGTTTTTATCCCAAAGTTGTATCTCTTTTCATTCAGGAGATATAAGCGATTAAACAGTAGATATAATATGGGCGGGGCATGCCGGCATAGATCAAAAGAACTTTATCAGATGTCGGCATCTCTCTGTGTGCTGGAGTCGCTATGTTATATCTACTGTTTAATCGCTTATATCTCCTGAATGAAAAGAGATACAACTTTGGGATAAAAACTAATCAATTCTTTGGAATGCGCCGCGTCATTAGGACCTTGTTCCAAGTTGACCGGGATGCCTGAGTTCGAATCCTAGGAGTGAATGCAAATTCATCTTCTAATAACTCAGAGACTAATTAAGATAAAGACGTCAAATAAACTTTATTACATTAATGTCATTAGATGGTTTCTTGTGGATGTATATTTTGCTACCTGGTGTCCTGGGTTCGATCCTTAATTTTAAAAACTCCATTATCTCAGAAACTAAGAAAGCTAGAGGAATGGACCAAAGCATGATTGATAGCTGTTATAATGGGTAATTAATACTGTATATAATTTCCAATCCGTTGTCCCTAGTTCGAATCCCGATTTTTTAATGACTTGCTTAATTTTACTCTATACTCTAGAAAATATCACTTAAATTGATGCTGTAACTACATACAACACCTTTAAGCTTACCAAACTCATATTATAAATTATTTTGTTCTTGGTGTTCTGGGTTCGAATACTGATTCGATGGAATTTACTTATAAATTTAATAACTCCTAAACCAATTAAGATAAAGACGCCAAATAAACTTTATTGCGTTTATGTTATTAGGTAGTATCTTGTGGATGTGTAATTAGATACATGACGTCCTGGGTTCGATCCTAATTTTAAAATTTTCATTATCTCGGGAACTAAGTGAGGTAGAGGAGTGGACTAAAGCATGATTGATAGCTTCTATGATGGGTATTTAATGCTGTATATAATTGCCAATCAGTTGTGCTTGGTTCGATTCCTCATCTTTTAATGACTTTCTTAATTTTCCTCTGTACACTAGAATATATCACTTAGATCGATGATGTAACTGCATACAACTTTGTTTAACATGTCAGACTAATATTATAAATTATCTTGTTCCTGGTGTTCTGGGTTCGAATACCGATTCAATGAAATTTACTTGCAAAAATTTAATAACTCGTAATTTAATTTAGATAAACATGTCAAGGTAGACGCAAACAGAGTATCTAGTCCTTAAATATCGTTATCGTGACAAATATTACTTTAAAGTACTCAGATCGAATCCCGAAGGGTGATTTCATATATCTTCAAGCTTATGGATCATATCAGGTTCGAGTAAAGATTAAATGGTAGATGCTGATATTGGGGAGCTAAAATACATTTATTAAAAGTATTACCGGGTTCGATTTAGAAGCTTAGAATCTGTGTAACTCTGGAAAAATTGCTTTTCTCATGATTGTAGTGAAATGTAATGGTCTTTCTGTGAGAAGATGGAAAGGAAGAATTGAAAAGGGAATAAAAACATGAAATAATTAAGTAAATAAGGGGAAAAATCTTCTAGGTTTCCTTTTAAGCTTTTACTTTTAAGTATTGTGATAATACAGCTTGAATTAACCTTGGTACAATAGGTGGTGATGGTGGTGGTGGGCTTGAATTTGAAATATATGTCTGAATGAGCGTGTGGGAATACTTCTCTTGCTGGTGTGACAGCATAAGCAGGTAGTTATGAGACGATTTTAAACGTGTTTGATGCTGCCAGACATCCTGTCTCTGGGTGTGACGTCATAAACATCCTGTCTCTAGACTTGAGGTTATATGGCTGGGGGGTTAGTACACGTTGAGCGATCATATACAGGTGGTTATGGAGAGAGTTTATGATTGATCTAAAAGGTTCGTGCTCCCTCTATAAATATGGTGATCTAGGGCATTGGACTTCATTGTGCTAATTAGTCTTGAGGTGTTAACATCGTGTTCTCTCCAAGAATAATCAGCTTTCTAAAGTGGTGTCAAGGTGAAGAGGTCTACATTTCATTGATCAGTGATTAATACGTTATTACATCAAGAATAAAGATGAATAACTCAGCGTATAAGGATATTATTCCAAGCGCTACTGGATATGCATGCGGAAAATGTGGGAAGAAGTTCCTCCGAGGTTATGACAAGAGAAGACACGAGATGAGCTGCAAGAAGCTCTTCAAATGTAAACATTGTAATGTAACCTTCAAAGATTGTTATAAGGGACAGCGACACGAAGATATATGTGAAATAAGCAGCCCTCAGAAGAAAAGAAGATTGGAGCCAACTAAACATCAGTTACTGTCAACAATGGAGGACTGTGATATGAAAGAATACGAAACTTCATTCGAAGGACGATTGAAATCGTATTTTATACGATGCGAATCAGCTAAGGACCTAAATATGTATCTGCAAGAGGCAAAACAACGTATAATCCAGGCTGTGCATAAAGAGCTTAGCATTCATAAGAGTGTTAAAATTAATCTGCTGGCTGAGTGTCGATTTGTTAACAGTATTGGAGAAACCTGTGACAAAACATTTAAAACACGGAATCAAGCTGTTTTCCTGGAAACTGATCTGGAGTCAACGATGGAAGTGAAATTCAAGAAATTGGTGACTGAAATGGAGGAGTCTCAGCTTAAGGGTAGCAGCTGGGCTTTGCTTGCTGTGGAAGGAGTTCGACTTCGTATCAACAAGTACAACCCGTTACGAGGAAGTAGCTACATACCACTACCGTCATCTGTCGGAGCTAAAGAAGCGTGTATACTAGTCCCGGGCATCCTTTCCCCAACCGGCTTCAAAGTGAACGGAAAGCTTTGAAGCCTGACCATAAACCCATCAGTAAACGATTAGTAGGGTCTTCCCATCCCTTAAACACAACACGTGGTCCTTTCTGCAGCTCCACCAAAGCAAAGCGTTGTTGCAATGTCATTTCTGCTGTTTCTTCGGTTTTATTTTAGCAGCTGTGACTGTTCGCTCGTGCTTTTCTTCCATGTTCAGCTAAGCTTCTATATTACTTCTTCAGAGAAGTTATATAGTGTTTTACTTAGTGCAGTTTTGTAAGTTTAGCAGTGTTTAATAGTTATTAGCGTTTAATAGTTTAATTAAGATGTGGAGACCTTGGGAAACGAACCAAGTTGATGCCCCTCCGGTCGCACCAGCAAGTGACCCTCTGCCGAATATCAGTAATGCCAAGATCACGAAGAAAAGGGCTACAAAAACTGAATAAGCAAAGCCAGATTTTTATGTGTAATGTTCAAGAACATGTAGAAAAGAACCTTTTATGTGGAAAAATGTTTGTTATTGTTTTGAATTTCTCAAAAACAGCTTAACGATTTTTAGTAAAATACCGCAAGTTTAAGATATTTGCAGGAAAAATAAAATTTGTATCATGAATTTTATATTCTGGGAATAACTTGTAAAATTTTCCTCGTTCTCAACTTGTTGTATTACTGGTAAATTCTAAGAGAGAGACAAAATCTTACTCTGCGTAAAATGCAATCTCGGTAAAGGACAAATTTTAGGTCAAATTGTGTTAACCATTTCCGAGAAATTTTTTGTTGTTGGTTTGAATTTTGAAATACAAGTTGGAAGTCTCTGTTTGTATTTTCCTCGTGGTCATGCTAAGAGCATGGAATTTCAAAGTCATCATATAGTCATCTGTATTTTAAAAATCTGACTATCGCTTTAGCCTATGTATCCTTATATTTACAACGATATGTGCAATGAAATTTTATCTTATTATTTAAGAAGTAGATAGAATAAGCTTTTGTGAAAGTAGTTTGTAGAAGAGTGAGTAGAGATAATCTTGTGAATATAATACATAAGATTTTTTTTTATTTTCTTTCTTTTGCCTTCGTATTTTTACTTATCCTGCATTTTATAATAAAGCTATTCATTTAAGTAAACAGAAGATGTCATGCTTATAAATCTTACACCTTAAACAATACACAACTTCTTGTATTAGCTTTATATTAATAAAACATTGTTGTGATACAAGTGATAAAAAACTTTTTACCATAGCTCCGCGCACAGCATAATCAAAAATGATGCTTTGATTTGGGAGTAAGAGTTCCTTTCAAAATAAATTAATATTTATGTATTTTAATTATTTAATGATAGTCCAACAATGTATAGTTTATTCGGAACATGTTTCTAAGTTTCTCTCGGATATGTTAACATGCATTTCTATTCTTGTAGCGCAGTATATTAGTTCAGATCATTCATTAGTTCAGTTATATTTTAAAGCGTTTGCAACTTAAATGTAATTACTATGCGATTCATAGTTATTTACATAGTTATTTTGTGTGTAAAGCAAGCAGACAAACTGCATGATTGTATTCTGTACATTTGGCAACAACGCGCATATGCACATGGATGTCACTAAGATTTTATGGTGCTTGCGGTTAGGGAGGGTAGGGAACAAGTGTTTGGCTACTGCACAAAGGTCGCCGCTTGGGGATCCGAAGGCTGCGATGACCATATAAACATTCAGAACTTTACCGACGAGAAATGTTTCATGTACTCTGTATTAGCTAAATTCATAGGGAAGAATGCACAGCGTGTGAACAAATACAAACAACTTCAAGACAAGTACGACTTCAGCTGTGTTTCCTACCCTACTCCACTTTCTCAAATACCTAAATTTGAGAAGCTTAACAATATGTCTATTAACGTTTTCGGGCTGGATGAGAAGCATGAAGTGTATCCGATAAAGGTTGCTGATATTGAACTACCTGAACATCGCGACCTGCTACTATTGAATGATAGCAGTGGAAAACATCACTACGTGTATATAAGGAATTTTGAGAAGCTCGTTCGACGCCAGAAAACTAAATGTAATGAACGTGTTTATACCTGCAAGCGCTGTTTTACACATTTTGATAATCGATATGGACGAAGTGGACTGGAAAAACTACAAGAACATGCAGCCGTCTGTATTCAACATGGTGTTGCAAGGGTTGTTATGCCTAGCAAGGAGAAAGCAATTGCACAGTTTAAAAATGTTGAGAGGATGCTGAAAGTACCTTATGTCATCTATGCTGATTTTGAGAGTATTCTCACTCCATGCCATACGTGTACACCCAATCCTGAAACTTCCTATACAACACCTTATCAAGAGCACACACCAATGAGCTTCTGTGTTTACGTGAAACCTACATCCAGTGTTGAACATCTCGAAACTGATCTTCCTAAGCATCCCTATGTGTATCGTGGTGCTGATGCTGCTCAGAAGTTTATGCTGTACCTGACATCTCTTGCAAAAATGATTGGTAATATATACAAATCTGCTAAGCCTCTGAAACTTACGGATCAACAGCAAAAGGATTTCGAGTCTTCTACGACATGCTACTTGTGTAGAAAACCCTTTACAGAAGAGAACTATAAAGTACGCGACCATGATCACATCAGCGGTGAATATCGTGGAAGTCTTCATAATGAATGTAATTTAGCCTGCAAAACACCTAAATATATACCAGTCTTCATGCATAACCTTAGCGGATATGACTCTCATTTCATTGTTAAGGAGCTGGGTTGTACAAGTGAACGTGTGGAGGTAATTCCTAACTCTGAAGAAAGCTATATCTCATTCACCAAGTATGTAGGAGATATAAAGCTTCGATTTGTGGATAGCTTCCGATTCCTCAGTACAAGCTTGGATAAGTTGGTAAAAAATCTAACCTCGTATCCTGAAACGCTAAAGTACTTTGGAGAAGACAAATTGAAGTTGATGACCCGTAAGGGTGTATTTCCATATGATTTTGTTACGTCATGGGATGCCCTGAACGAGACCTGCTTGCCTCCTAAGGACTCCTTCTACAATAGATTAAATGAAGAAGAAATTACTGATGCTGACTACGATCATGCTAGAAATGTATGGGAGCTGTTTAATGTGAGAAACCTGGGAGAGTACAGCGATCTCTACTTAACTTCGGATGTACTTCTTCTAGCTGACGTCTTTGAGACGTTCAGAGAGCAAACCCTTAAAACACACAAAGTGGATCCCGCCCATTATTTTACCTCTCCAGGTCTAACATGGGACGCTATGTTACTGTATACTGGAATTAAGTTAGAGCTGTTACAAGATTATGATCAACTACTCATGGTGGAATCAGGTATAAGAGGAGGTTTATGCCAAGTTTCTCATCGGTATGCTGAGGCTAATAACACTTATATGGAGAAGTTTGATCCGACGAGACCAACCCAATTTATCACATACGAGGACGCAAATAACCAATATGGGTGGGCAATGTGTCACGCCCTTCCTTTTGGTGGATTTCAGTGGGTGTCACCTGAAGAAATCAACTTAGAAACACTACAAGAAGATGATCCTCATGGGTACATATTAGAAGTCGACATCGAGTATCCTGCAGAACTTCACGATCTACACAACGATCTACCTTTCCTGCCAGAGTGTATGAAACCATTGGAATCATCTACAAAGAAACTGATACCTCATCTTGGACCTCGAAAGAAGTATGTAGTGCATTACATGGCTTTGAAGCAAGCTCTTAGTCATGGACTACGACTAACAAAAATCCATCGTGTGCTACAATTCCGACAGTCTCAGTGGTTGAAACCTTATGTGGAATTTAACAACAGGCTACGACAACAAGCTGCAAATGATTTCGAGAAGGATCTCTACAAGCTCTTTAACAACGCTATGTTTGGAAAAACTATGGAGAACCTGCGTAACCGTATGGATATACGACTGGTGACCAATGAAAAAACTCTAGAGAAACTGATCGCCAAGCCTACGTTTATCGACAGGACGATATATGCTGATAATCTAGCTGCTGTACATATGGCCTCTCGTCAGATTGTATTCAACAAGCCTATATACATTGGTATGAGTGTGTTGGACATCTCCAAGACATTAATGTATAACTATCATTACGACGTTTTGTTGCCTTATTATGGAGCTGAAAACCTGAAGCTTATGTATATGGACACTGATTCGTTCATTCATCGTGTAACAACTGAAGATGTGTACCAGGACAAGCTACGTTTTCTTGAGCATCTCGATACAGCTGATTACCCTGCCAACCATATATGTTACTCTACTCAGAACAAGAAGGTATTGGGAAAATTTAAAGATGAGGCTAATAGCAAAATCATCCTACGCTTTGTTGGACTACGTCCTAAGATGTATGCCTTAGATATTCAAGGGTCAATGATAAAAAAGATTAAAGGTATAAAACGTAGCGCTATTAAGCAGTACATTTCGTTTGACAGCTATACAGACTGTCTTAAAACCAGTGAAATCATCAGAACACCTATGAATCTGATCCTATCACGAAAGCATGCCCTTGCTACAGTACAAGTGAATAAAATTGCATTGACTCCGTTTGATGATAAAAGAATTATTGCTGAGGACGGGATAACAACATATGCGTATGGACATTACGCCATTACAAACAGTGCTTAAAAGAATGTAAGTTAAAGATAAAGATTTTCTAGTGAGTCTACAATCTTAAAAAAGAAGGTATCTGTGTGCTGTATATGCAGATAGCTGACGTCTGATGAAGAAAGAAGAAGATGGAAGGGAAGGTGGTAACCCTGCCATTAGGAGCAATCCTAGTGCTAGTCTCAAGCCTAGATAAAAGGGGAGAGACATCTATAACGAACTAAAATAAAGGTATGTTGACGTAAAGCTTTTCAATTTGTGAACCAATATGCAGTTTATCCCTCTCCGCATCGTACAATAACTGTTTAACATATAATAAGTTTGTAAGATTTAGAAAAAAGTATATAAATTGTTGTAACGTTGGATGAGAAAAGTTTTATAATCGAATTACTCTCTATATTACCATGAGTACCTGTGATACTAGTTGAATTGCCTGTTAAAATGACTTAAATACCTGTGATACTACCCGAATCGTGTGAAATTACATTAAATAGCTCAGATACGAATTCCTGCTCTAAATTAGTACGAGCACCTGTGATACTATCAGAATTGCCTATTAAAATGACTCAAATACCATTGATACAACCTGAATCAGCTGCATTTACCTTAAATAGCCGTGATACAAATCTCTGATCGAAATTATTACGAGCATCTGTGAAACTATGCTGATTATCCAAATACTTATGATATTACCTGAACTATCTGTAAAATACGAAACTAGGCTATAACCAACCCCTGGAACCTACCCTCCTGTAATGCTTGCTTAATTACTCTAAGCACCTATGTTACTTGAATTATCCTAAATACCTACGATACCCTCTGAATTACCTTGAAATATGAAACTATGCTATACCCAACCCTGGAATCTAGCCTCCTGTGATACTACCTGAATTAGCCTAAATACCTACGATACTAGCTGAATTAGCTGTGAAATCATGCATAGCTATGATGCAGTTAGCCTCTGGAATCTAGCCTCCTGTGATACTAGCTGAATTAGCTTAAATGCTCACGATACTAGCTGAATTGGCTATGAAAATGATTTAAATACCTGTGATACTACCCGAATCATGTGAAATTACCTTAACTAGCTCTGATACGAATTCCTGCTCTAAATTAGCACGAGCACCTGTGATACTATCTGAATTACCTGTTAAAATGACTCAAATACCATTGATACAACCTGAATCATCTGCATTTACCTTAAATAGCTGTGATACAAATCTCTGATCGAAATTATCAATAATATCTGTGAAGCTCTGTCGATTACCTCAAATACTTACGATATTACCTGAACTATCTGTGAAATACGAAGCTAGGTTATAACCAACCCCTGGAACCTACCCTCCTGTAATGCTTGCTTAATTACTCTAAGCACCTATGTTACTTGAATTATCCTAAATACCTACGATACCCTCTGAATTACCTTGAAATATGAAACTATGCTATACCCAACCCTGGAATCTAGCCTCCTGTGATACTACCTGAATTAGCCTAAATACCTACGATACTAGCTGAATTAGCTGTGAAATCATGCATAGCTATGATGCAGTTAGCCTCTGGAATCTAGCCTCCTGTGATACTAGCTGAATTAGCTTAAATGCTCACGATACTAGCTGAATTGGCTATGAAAATGATTTAAATACCTGTGATACTACCCGAATCATGTGAAATGACCTTAACTAGCTCTGATACGAATTCCTGCTCTAAATTAGCACGAGCACCTGTGATACTATCTGAATTACCTGTTAAAATGACTCAAAAACCATTGATACAACTTGAATCATCTGCATTTACCTTAAATAGCTGTGATACAAATCTCTGATCGAAAATATCAATAATATCTGTGAAGCTCTGTCGATTACCTCAAATACTTACGATATTACCTGAACTATCTGTGAAATACGAAGCTAGGTTATAACCAACCCCTGGAACCTACCCTCCTGTAATGCTTGCTTAATTACTCTAAACACCTATGTTACTTGAATTATCCTAAATACCTACGATACCCTCTGAATTACCTTGAAATATGAAACTATGCTATACCCAACCCTGGAATCTAGCCTCCTGTGATACTACCTGAATTAGCCTAAATACCTACGATACTAGCTGAATTAGCTGTGAAATCATGCATAGCTATGATGCAGTTAGCCTCTGGAATCTATCCTGTCTTACTAGACGAATTAGCCTAAATGCATACGATACTAGCTGAATTACCTGTGAAATCATACACTGCTATGATCCAGTCGACCTCTTGCAATACTAGCTGAATTACTTACCTGTTAGTGTTAGTGGGTTAGCTTTTCCCGTTGCAGGTCACCTTTTTCCCTTTATGGCTCACCTTTTTCCCTTTGGTGGTCGCCTTTTTCCCTTTGCTGGTGACATTTTTCCCTTTACTGGTCACCTTTTTCCCGTTGCATGCCGCCTTTTTCCCTTTGCTGGTCACCTTTTTCCCTTTGCTGGTCACATTTTTCCCTTTGCTGGTCGCCTTTTTCCCTTTGCTGGTTACGTTTTTCCCTTTGCTAGTCAACTTTTTCCCTTTGTGGGCCTCCTTTTTCCCTGAGCAGTCACCTTTTTCCCCTGAACGAGTCACCTTTTCCCTGAATAGGTTACGTGATGGGCATGTCTAGAACATTGACATGAAACAGTTTTCCACTATGTTCACGTCTAAAGTCGCTTTCAAGTCTAGCACCTCCTATTCCCTATCTCTCCTGTATATAAGTCCATATTCCTACTGCTACACTACCTGTCTAGCCTAACACCTCTCCTCCTGTTCCTATACCTCTCATATAAACCATACTCTACTCCTCTAGCTCTGTCTAGCCTAACGCCTCTCTCGTTTACCTATGACTCTCACATAAACCATACTCTGCTCCTCGACCTCTGTCTAGTCTAACTCCTCTCCTCGTTTTCCTATACCTCTCATATAAACTATACTCTACTCCTCAACCTCTGTCTAGCCTAGCACCCCTCTTCCTGTTCCTATACTTCTCATACATATAAACCATGCCCTACGTTTCAAGCCCTGTCTAGTCTAACACCACTCCCCGTATCCCCTACCTCTCAAAAGCTCATTCCCTCCTGCCCCCCCTCTAGCTGAGTATCACTCCTTGGTTTCCTATCTAACCTAACTTTAACACCTGTCTATCCTAGCATAGGATCTCTCTCCGTTTTCTCGTCTCTCCTTATAAACACAAACTCAATTCTCCTAACCTAATACCTCTCCTCGTTTTCCTATACTTCTCATATAAACCTTACTCTACTCCTCCACTTCTGCCTAGCCTAACACCTTTCCTCGTTTTCCTACATCTCTCATATAAATGCATTTTCCTCCTTGAAGACTCTCTCAACCTAGCACCTACCTTCGTTTTCCCTATCTTTTCCCATATAGACGTATACTCTGTCATTCAGACCTTCCTGACTAGCCTAGCACTTCTCCTCATATTCCCCTACCTCTCTCATATATAAGATGCATTCCCTCCTTCAACCCCGTCTAGCCTAGCATCGACCCTCGTATTCCCTATCTCTCGCATATAAACGCATTTTCCTCCTTGAAGACTCTCTCAACCTAGCATCTAGCCTCGTTTTCCCTATCCTTTCCCATATAAACGCAAAAAACTGTGCTCGAATTCCTCTATATATCCTACTCATTAGTCGTGTTTTATTTGGAGGACGTTGTGATGGTCATTTTAGAGTCAATTTAAATTGACCCTAATTGCAGGTTCCCATTTAAAAAAATTAAATTGGCCCTAAAATGACCATCATAGCGTCCTCCAAATAGAACACGACTAATGGCATTTACTTTCTCCCATAATATCAAGCAACTTTTATGAAAGGTATTTCTTTCTACAACGCTTAGTTTTGAGGATATTGTACAGTCTCAACTTAAATGGTCCATCTGTATTATATACACTGCGTGAGTCTTCTCATCCTGCGGATTGGTAACTAGGCGACTCTACATTTTACAGACAATGTGAAATGCAGGTGCTGAAACAGCATTCATCAGCCCGCTGAGTAGAGCTACGGTGGTTCTCGCTGTTACGTGCCCTAGTAGCGCAATGGTTAACATGCCGGAAATTCATGGTGAAGGTCGGAAGTTGCAATCACGCTTGCGAATAAATGAGCTGTTTATTCATTTCTTGCATTTATTTATGATGTGCATTAAAGCATATTCTAACAAGTAACAATTTGTGTTTTAATGAAATCCACATTATTAAACTAATTAAGTTTAGCGACACTTCCATGCCAAACTAATCAGTTCTCGTTAAATTTACTAAAAGTAAAAAGTACCTAGAAGTGGCAGTATTTGAACCAGGGAACTTCACCACTGAAGGCCATCGCGGACACTGTTGCGCTACGAAGGCAAGTCACTGCATAGATAGCGGTGCAAAGCAGTCATTTCGGCAGAAATTGATACGACGCGATGCAGTGGACAGTGTTTACGGCATAGCTGTACAACGTCGGGACTGCATAACTTCTCAATCCGCAGGCTGAGAAGACTCATTCGGTATGTGTATATAGCTCTAAGCAGTGGTACACAAATCCGAAACCTGTGTTGTATGATAGTCAGCAGTAGAAGACTAGACCATATCTGAGATTCATAACAACACAAGAAGGCGCTAAGCTTGAAGGTTTCTCAGCGAGAACCTAAAAGTCTTCATTGTAATACTGCAGTTGGATAGACGCTTTGATTTCACAGGTGTGAAGAAGGCCTTAGTTCCTTACCAATTTTACCAACTGATAATGAGTGATTCAGTTAATGATGTCCTGGCGCTACGAAAAAAAAGACCAAATGAATGCAAGAGAAATATACTCAATAAGTTTACTTGCGGCAAAGCAGTACTCTAAAATCATTCCTCACTGCAAAAAACAGGACACATGGAAGGTGGCCAGTTACAAAAAATATTATATATATGTATATATATATATAATATATTCTAACTGCAAACAAAACAACCAGTGGCTTAGGAAGTGAAACATTTCATATGAAAGGGAAAGTAAAGTTTGATCAGTGTGAAGTGATAACATCCGCCCGAATAATAAATAATAACGAATAAGAAGAATAATTAATAAGCATATCATCAAAATAATAAGAAGGAATACCAGTATGAGGGAAGAATAAAAGAGAACATTAAGAATTAGAGAAAGGGGGGAATGAAATCATGAAGAGAGAAAAAACGTAGAGGGTAGATATTAATTAATAATAACATGAAATAAAACGTGTAGTTGAAAACGAACAAACTTGGCGAAAATCACATAAAGATAGCAGACGTAGGAAAGGACAGGAAAAAGAACATTAGAGATCGCTTAGTGACAATAGGAACCGAGTTGTGCACACAGGAAGCCAAGACAACGGGCAGGAAACCGAGAGAGAAACTAGAAAATAGGCGTGAAATAGAAAATTATCTATGAGGCAGAGCGACGTTTACACGTGCGTAAGATACCTCACTCTGTGTCGAAACGTCGGGGAGAGAAGATGATTTGTAGGGAAAGAAATAGATTCGTGTAGGAAACGCGAGGGAAAGTAAGATATATCTAGAAATTCAAAATATCTTATATTAAAAAGGGAAACAGTGTAGCGGTCTTCGAGTAAATATTTATGTATTGAAAACCAGTTTAAGGCATCGGTGAGGAACAGGGTAGCTAGGGACTGACGAAAGGAAAAGTCATTAGCATAGTATTGTAACGTACTTCAACTTCGCAAAGTAATTAAGAAAGGGTAAGAGCACGGAAACAGTAGCAGGGGTGACAGGAAAAATCGCGTCTTGTGTGGAAAGGAGATTCGTACGAGGAGATCAGTGTGGATCATCAATAAACGGGCCATTTGAGAGGAGAAAGTGAACTTCAGTTATCTCCCATCCACACTACCTGAGGTAAGAGACTCCTGAACCTAAATTCCTCTACCTGAGTAGCCGGCAGCAACAACAATCCAACCACCAAGAGCCGCACCATTACAAATCATTATTTTTCCATTCCCAAACCCCGCTACAAAATGGCACCCAACGTGTCTTCCACCCACGCCTAACACCCTTCCAAAAACCAAAACACACTCGCGGCCACACGACGGAGAACGCCGTCAAGGAGGATTGCAGCCAACACCGGGACTTCAACAACACAACAGAGCCAACGTACGAGTAAGTACTACCAACTTTATTACACCAGTGAGAAGTGAATGTTACTGCGTAGCGGTAAAAACCTCAGCAACACCATGGAAAACGCCCCTATGGAACAGCAAATCACAACAGTAGCTAGTCACGAGGAACAAAATTCCAACAATCCATTCACATTAGAAGCGGTATTGCACCAAATGTACGCACAATTCCAACAATTAACAACACAAATTTCTTCACAAGGTGAAACTCTCCGCCAAAATCACATCACAAGTAGACACTCTTAATAACCAAATCACCGCACAGGGTGAACAATTAAACACACAAATCAATACGCAACGAGCAGAACAAAATGAAGCATTGACACAGTTAGAATGCAGACTCATGCAACAGGTAAAAACACAATTAGCAACACAAGGGGAATTACTAGAAGCTCAGATATTAGCAAGACTTAATACACAATTCAACGAACATAAGACACAACTAGGACACGTGAGTAGACAAGCCAGCCAGGTAGAAGAAATTAGTCTAGGGCAAGCATCACTAAGAGCTGAGGTTATTACCATCAGAGACAACATTCAGGAGACATGTGGAGAACTGCAGGTGTTAAAAGGTAAGGTCACACAAATGTCTGCTGACCAGAGTAAAAATGAAAAGCTAAATTGTGATCTGCGTGCCGCATTTGAAAAGTTAACAGAGAGCGTAAACGGAGAACTGTCGACAATGCGACAAATAATACAAAATACAACGACACAGGCTGCTGCAGAACACAATGAGGCTATAAAACTAATCGAAAGAAACTCGCGTGAGCTGGCACAGGTCAGGGAAACAATGCAATTGCACCAACAAAACAATTTAAACGAAAATGCCAGTAACCCTGCCATCTCTCGCGAGGAAAGGACAGCGGAGACGCAAAACGCTACACAAATGCCTCTTGCGTCGCCGCAGACACCAATTTCAGGTTTTGCTCATGAGGAGTCTAGCTTTACAAATGTGCATGCATATCCGATAGACTACAATTTATTAAATGAAATAGCTGTACAGCAATTTAACGACTCTAAAGATAATGCGAAACGTTACATTATGGACCTTGACTCGTATTTCGACATAAAACAAATTCCTGAAAATTTAAAATTGTTGATAGTTAATAAAGGGCTACAAGGGCGAGCACTCTCTTGGTTCCGGTTAGCAATCGGCGACCACACCACATAATTATGGGGACTTCAAAAACATTTTTCTATCAAAATACTGGAACATCACCACACAGTACGCAGTTAGAATCAGGATCAATAATGGCAAATACACGCCAGGGCAAGCACCACCAGTGATCGATTATTTCTTGGATCTAGCTCAACAAAGCCTTTTACTTGATCCCCCTATGCCAGAACACGAATTCGTGAAATTAATTGTGAGACATTTCCCGGACACCATAAGGAACAACTTAATGGTAGCAAGGGCAACCACAATTTCCGAAACCCTTGAACTTTTGACGGTGCTACAAGTACACCAGAGCGGTAGCTCTGAGAATAGAGCACCGAGTGGAAATTTCAGTGGGTTAAGGGCACCACACACCTTTCATCAAAGAAGAGGACCGTACCCTCAACAGAACCGCTATGATGACAGGGGAAACTATAACCGACACAGGGTCGACTACAATGCTCAGCGGGGACCACCACGAGAAAACACAAGACGACACATAAATTACGTAGGAGTACAAGGCAATAGGAGACAAAATTCACACTGGGGAAACCCTACAAATGAAAACAGGGAGTACAACTCACGTCAAGAAATCCGACAGATCCGCCGCACAAAACGGACAGGGTCGACCAGGTTACAACGTGGACGCGCCAACATGGCCACATGATAACCGGCGAGACCAAACAAATCACAACCAAAATATAAATCACCAGAGGAACGAAACTCCACAAACATCACACACGGGGACAATTAAAAAACAAACGTGGTT
Organism: Deroplatys truncata; assembly: GCA_030765065.1. Classification (NCBI taxonomy): domain Eukaryota; kingdom Metazoa; phylum Arthropoda; class Insecta; order Mantodea; family Mantidae; genus Deroplatys; species Deroplatys truncata. The sequence continues at coordinate 189,979,059 of CM060976.1, read as the reverse complement.
CAATCGCGACAATCAGGGTGCAACACAACAGGATAACATGCGCGGTGGCGCATACGGTACCGACAACCAGTCGGAAAACTAGAACGGGGTCAGGAAATATTCCCATCTTTGGACCCCTAGCTCTTTGCAACACAGGGAATAAAAGCAATAAGGACAACATTATGCAGACAGACGGGGCGACATTATTGATTCACCTCAAGTATCAATAAACATTGCAGGAGAAGCTTATCAGGCTATAGTAGACTCCGGAGCCATGGCTTCACTATGTAGCCTGGAATTCTATAAAAATTTAATATCAAGGGGATTGAAACTGCAAACACTTCCAGTGCAAAATGTTTATGCTATTTTAGCTATAGGTAAAAAGAGGACTCGAGTTCAACAACAAATTATGATAGCTTTCAGAATACATGAAGTGGAATTTGAATATATTTTTCTAGTCGTATCAAATTTTGGTAACGCAAATACTAATTGGGAGTGACCTACTATCAGAATTCAAAGCGAATATAGGCTACAAAACAAGGGAGCTTACATTAACGAAAACAAACATAGAGACTGTAACCACTAAATTTCTAAAAACGCTAGGTACACAACCGCAACTAACAGTGACATTCAGCAAAACCGGTTCTTTGTGCAAGCCTTGGGGAGGAAATCTGCCTAGCACAAGTTGAAGTAGGAGATATATTTAATGAAGATGAGGAAATAGAGTACAATAATGAAAGCGACGATGACGACGAAAATAGTGAATATGAAACAAGGGAGAATAATAATGTAAAGATCGCGAGATGCGTAGAAGAAAAAGAGCATGCCGAGTTAACAGGGAGAAATTTAGATAAATACCTGCGCGAAGAACTGGACACACAACAGATGCATGAACGTATAACACGAAAGGTCAACGACATTTCAGCCCTCAATGCTAAACAAAAACAAAACCTCACCACGATACTTTGGAACAACCGAGCAGCATTTATAGACAAAACTGGCTGTTGTACCAATTTTGAATACTCTTTTGACGTAAAACCAGCTCCCCCGTGGAAGTACAAATGTAGGAACATACCCATAAACCTTCAAGACGCTGTGAACGACACAATTAACACAATGTTACAACAGATTATACAGCCTTCAAAATCGCCATACATAAATCCTTTATATGTAGTTGCAAAGAGCTCGGGAAAAGTCCGCATAAAAATCGACGCACGTCACCTAAACAAATACCAGACATGCTGAAACAAGCATACGAACGCAGAAAACGTAACAATGAACAACGCAACAGACTCAAGAAACGCCATAACAAAATATGGAATCCGGAAGAGGAAGACTTAGTATTATATAGAGCTCACCATAAGTCTTCACTGTTAAAGAAAGAATTCAACAACATACTACATCTGATGTGGCACGACCGGCTGTGATTCGAAAAAAAATTAAGAAAGGGTAAGAACACGGAAACAGTAGCAGGGGTGACAGGAAAAATCGCGTCTTGTGTGGAAAGGAGATTCGTACGAGGACATCAGTGTGGATCATCAATAAACGGCCATCTGAGAGGAGAAAGTGAACTTCATTTATCTCCCATCCACACTCCCTGAGGTAAGAGATTCCTGAACCCAAATTCCTCTACCTGAGTAGCCGGCAGCAACAACAATCCAACCACCAAGAACCGCACCATTACAAATCATTATTTTTCCATTCCCAAACCCCGCTACAAGTTAAAGAAATCAAATTCTGAAATCCAACTCAAAGCAGCTAAAACTATAGATATTAATAAATATATTTCTTCAGTTCACCCTAAAGAGTCCTTGTTTTCAAAAAAAAAAAATCCTAGAGAAAAGTATGGGCTGGATTACAGTGCATATGTTGAAGAATCAGGAGGGAGGGTTGGGTCTCGAATTAAGAAGCACTTTAAGAGATGAACCACATAAACCAGATATTGGCCTCATGTTTCAATGTATTATTTAAATTGAGTTATGATTAATGTACATGTTTTTATTTGGATAATTATAACATTACTGAAAAAATATATTATATTATGGCCTCCAGCTTTTTACATTCTCTACTACGTATAGTAAGTAAGGGAAGTATTGTAATCCACACAAAAATTCGATACCGAATAGATGTTTTGAGACCCTGAATCCCAAAAAAGGCCCCCCGCGTGCTGTATTTGTATCTATCTGTCCATATGTGTGTCTGTGAAGAGCATAACTCAAAAACGAAAAGTTGGATAAATACCAAACATGGTATTTGGGTTCAGTACCTTCCAAGGATGCGACATGAAGATTTTAAAAAAAATCCCCCACCCTAAACCACCCTTTACATTGAATATTTTTTGAAGAGTTTGATTTTCTCAAAAATGGCTCGAACGGTTTTGATTAAAATATCATATTTTTAAGATATTTTCATGGCAAGTGAAGTGTATGTCATGAATTTTCTGGAAATGTCCGCAAAAGTGCTCTTCATTCTGAATGACTTTTGTATAACTGGTAAACCGTAAGAGATGGACAAAAGCTTACTACACAAAAATGTGGAGCTTGTTAAAACACACAATTTATGTTATATAATTTTTTTTTGGTCGAGTGAACATTTCCGAAATATTCCTTATTTATGTGAATTTTCCAATACTTACGTTTTTTCTCAAAGTTTTTTTAATGTCCTCGACATGCTAAGAGAATGGAATGCTCAACAGAGCAACAGCTCTTAAAAGAATTGACTATCGCTTAAAGCCTACCATATTCCTTTTGTACCTACAACAAAATCAGCAATAAAATAGTTTCTGCAAATGTTTATATCGATTAACATGAAGTAATTGGAGAAGCGTTTATAAAAATAGTTTGTATAAGAGTAGAGAAAATCATGTGAGTGGAACACATCAGATTTTTCATGTTATTTACTTATTTCCTTACCTCTATATTACTTTCGTTGTTGGATCTAAAATATATAAATAACCTTATTTAATTTATTACACACAATATACGTATAATTAAAAAGACTTACCAAAAAGGTTTCATTAAAAATAATGCAATGATCCTGTAGAAAAAAATTACGATGTTGAGTGCTCAGTTTGAAAAGTTATTAAGTTTCCTCTAATTAACTCAAAACTTGTTATGCAACTAGTGGTTTGGCTTCAATTTTAAGCTACAAAGAGCATTATAAATTATAAATAGGTAAGTCTGAATATAATTCCTACTTTAAATCTCTTTATGTTAATCTTTTACATGAATGTAATTAAAATAAAAATTAAGGATCATTGCTACATTAGTAACACCTAATTATAAAAGTTGTGTCTCAGATTCAACTTATTGTATTTCATTCCGTATGCAGAATTAATTTATTTACTTAGGACATATTTTCATTTCTATATTAAAACAAATTGTGTTATAAATAGATATATGTACATTTAGTAGTGTGAATTTAGCTCCCTTCTAGGTCCAGTGTGTTACCCCTCCAAAAAAACAGCTTTTTCTTTCTAAATTTAGTCGTCCTCCGTGGTGTAGTGATTACCATACTATCCTAGCTCCTGAGGTCGCGGTTCAAATCCGGCGGATGGCAACGGATTTTTCGGGCGTAAAAGCCCTTAGCATGGCTTCCTTCGGAAGGGAAGTAAAGCCGGTGATCCTATGTTGTAGATTTACGGCACGTAAAAGAACCTCAAGCCTGATAAAGAGGCCTCTGAGCAAAATTTCCGGTCTTTCACGTGCAATATAGAATGGGACGCTAAGAAGCAAGCAGTTAAAGAGCGTCCATAAATAAAACACAATTTAATTTAATTTTTACTTTCTCTACTACGTATAGTAAGTAGGGGAAGTATTGTATTCCACCCAAAACTTCGATACCGAGATTTCACCGGAAATACATGTTTTCAGACCCCCTGAATCCAAAAAAAGCATTTTTGGAAACATGTCCATGTGTGTGTCTGTCTGTCTGTCTGTGTGTGTGTGTGTGTGTGTGTGTGTGTGTGTCTGGCTGTGAACAGCATAACTCAGAAACGAACAGTCGAATAAACACCAAACTTGGTATTTAGGTTCAGTATCTTCCAAGGATGCGACACGAAGGTTTTAAAGAAAATCCCCCCACCCCAGATTACCCTTTAGATGCAAGATTTTTTGAAGATTTAGTTTTCTCAAAAATGGCTGTAACGATTTTGATTAAAATATCATATGTTTAAGATATTTTCATGACAAATAAAATGTATATCTTGAATTTCCTGGGAATGTCTCCAAAAGTATTTTTCATTGATAACGACTTTTGCATAACTGGTAAACCATAAGAGATAGACAAACTTTTACTACACAAAAAATGTAGATCGCGTTAAAATACACAATTTATGTCATATACAGTTTTTTGTTGAGTGAACCATTTTCGAGATATTGCTTGTTATTCCCTTAAATTTTTCAATACTTATTTTCTCAAATGGGAATTCATTATTCATTTTTTTGTCTTGGATATGTAAAGAGTATTAATCTGTGGGAAAGGGAATGGTGCTGCACCTAGCAAGAGATATGTATGTGCTTAAAGGCTACTGCATTTCTATATCGCTCTTGTAAATATACATTCCCCTTACATCTACAAGAAACTTAGCAATAAGATAGAGTCTGCAAACGTTTATCTCGATTAACATGAAGTAGATGGAGAATAAGCGTTTGTAAAAATAGTTTGTACAAGAGTAGAGAAAGTCATGTGAGTGCAACACATCAGATTATTTCTAAAGTTAACATAAAAAATATGTAATGAAACTATTTTAATCTCATATTTGTGCAAAACAAGTTAAACTGTTAATATTTATAATACAATTAATATATTGTAGAAAGCTGAAACTTGGTGTTTCCATGACTACTTGGGAATACAGAAGCTACAGACATACATATACCCCATGATGATTACTATAGATGATAAAACTCTGATGTGTCGTGATCACACGAGGTTCTCTAACACATAATTCATTTTCATAGTTCTTAAAAAAGTGTATTTTTCTATGTACTTCTGTTAATTATGATAAATATTCGTCATACATGATTTCAAATGTTACTGCAGGTAAATAGCCGCATAGGCTGGATGACCATCTACTGTTAAAAAGCAAATCTATGCCAGCTACGATATTGCATACTCTTTGCATTGGCTGAAGAAAAACCAAATTGCGGACATAGCAATTCAAAATGATGATGAACAACAGGAAATATCTATAACACGGCTAATGTTACAAAAATCTATTTGAGACAAATTACAGGTTTTAACGAGTTCTACATTTTTGTCTACCTCTTATGACTTGTGACAGAAGTGCACAAGGAAAAATTTGATGTGTTACATTCACATAATTTCTTCTACCCTCTATCGTTTATTAGTAGGTATATAAATTATTATTAAGAAAGTTTTTTTTCTATTTAATTTTAAACCAGATAAACCTTTACAGAAATAGCTAAAATATAAATTTCATTATAGATACAAACGGAAGGGTGATAATCAAATGTTTAAGAATTGGACGCTATATGCTGGCTTTAAAATTCAATACTGTTTCCATGCAATCGCGAGAAACAGCTGAAAATCCATGGGACTCAAAAAGAATGACAAAGTATGAAACAAATCGAACCGTTAATAACGAATATCTCGGGAATGGTGATGCCACAAAAAAGTTATTCGAAATAAATTGTGTATTCTAAAGATATCTACATTTCTTGTGTGTAGTACGTTTTCGTCCATTGCTTACCATTTACCGGTTATACAATATTATACAAAATTCCTTCCGAATGAAGAGGACTTCATGGGTTATTCCCAGAAAATTCAAGGTATACATTTTGTTTGTCATATAAATATCTTTAATATCTGGTATAAATAAAAATCGTTCGAGCCACTTTTAGAAAATAAAAAAGTTCGATATATGATCCATGTAAAGGGTAGTTTGGGGCGGGAGGATTTTCTTGAAAATCTTCGTGTCAAATCTTTGGAAAATACTGAACATAAATGCATAAAATGAATTTGGTGTTTATTCTACTTTTCCTTTTTGAGTTATGCTGCTCACAGACACACTCACACACACAATCAGACAGATATACACACGCGCGCGGACCTTTTTCTAAACATTTTTTTTTGGATTCAGGGGCCTCAAAACATGTAATTCCGCTAAAATATCGGTATGAATTTTTGGGACGAATGGAATGCCGTCTCTACCTACCAGAGGCGTAGCTAAGGGGATTTTGGGGGTTGGAATCCCCCCTTTGCTAAAATGAATTAAAAATTAATAGCAAACGTAGCTTCATTAAAACAATAGCAGCTTTCTAGGTTGTTGGGAACGAGATACATCCTAAATGTATCACTGGTATTGCTATATTTACGCTGCATGTCTTGATAGAAATTGTTTAAAGAAAATGGACCCCTTTACATAAACCCTCCCTTAATATTTTTCTCGCTACGCTACTGCTACTTACTAGGTACGTGGTAGAGAAAGTAAAAAATCAGCATATATGGCCCTACCAGATCATGGTGTTGCGAAAAATGTCAATTAACCACAATCAAAGTTGTTGAACTCAGGAGCTAGAGGAATATTTTCAGTTTATTTGTACAATTCTGTGGAACATTTCACTAAAAATCCTCCATTTGTTAAAAGAAAGAGACTCTTAACGTGGTTAATGAATCATTTCTCATATTAAAAGATCATTTATACGACATTTTTCTCAAAGTTTTAAACACTTTTAGGCCTATTTATAGGGATTACTGTTGTGATTTTAGATCTGTTATTTATGAATTCAATTATGAATCTAGGAAATTATCTAACAATTTTATATCGCATACATATATGTGCTATTTATACAAATACTTTAATCTGTTTTAGTAAAATCACTTATTTATTTTTTTCGACTCCTGTACTTAAACGCGTTCATTTGCTGTTAGAAATCTGTATCGAAATGAAGTCCATTTCGATAAAGATTTCCGCACTTGTGCGCTGTCCTGCTCAGAGCCACCGAAAAAGTTTATTTTTACGAAAATAATTATATTTACGTACCATTATCAGTAGATATGTATTGTCAGGTACTTCATCAATGAAGGTTTTTATTTCATTTGTCAAAATGTTTTTGCTTTTTTGCTAACGATTTCTGTTTTAACAGGTAATACAACTTTTTATACTTGGATATATCACTTCCATGTTTTACATGTAGAGTAGTCTTCAATATGGAATAATTTGTCCACAAAGTTGGGGAGTTCCTTGGTTTCGACATTTCTTCAAGTAAACTATTAGCACATTTTCTGACATGTCATACGGCTTTTCATACATTTTCTTTAATTTTTCAGGAAATTAATTTTTACTCACATTTCTCGCGTTCTCCAGGATATCAGGAGGTGTGCAAGTAAATTCCAATTCTTCAAATTCACTAACAAACATTTCTGTCTCCATATTTGTAAAATCAATACCTGTGACCTTGAGTCGATATTCACTTGTTATCGAAGCGAGCTCGCGTCGAAAGTAACTCGTCACTCCCGTCTTAATAACTTCCATTATAGGATCGTTGAGTAAATACCTTATATTTGTTATTTTAATACTCTGCATCTTGGTAAGCCTTCAGTTGAAAGAAGTAGAATTTTTCGATAAGTTCTTTCATCAACATTCGAAAAAACGAAGATAACTTAACAGGACGTTCATAGAAAACTGATTTTTATTTTCTAAGAGGGGAGGAATTTAGACTCCTCATTTCCAATGAAATCTTGTTATGTAAATGTTGGGTGGAATACAATACTACCAATATTCCTAGGGCAAAAGAAAATAAATGAGATACGTGCTACGTCATGTACCAATGAAAGAGTTCCAGACCTGATTTTGTAATGTCGCACACTTTTAAGGCATTTTGAAGCAGTAATCCAGGTGAGGGTAGAACATGGCAGCTGACGAGAAGATTGGCGCCGTACAGCTTTGCTACTGTTTGTTTGCGGATGACAGCTGTGTTGTCACAGAGGTGGTTGGTACAAATGATGTTTGGGTCGTGTTTATATAGGACATGGTGGTTACTTAAGCTCAAGCCAACAGCTTAGCGAGTATCTTAAAACTGCAAGACCTGTGACCTAATTTTCAATTGCTTAACTAAATGTTTCGAGGCGAGACCGTTTTATACACATGATAATACCCAACAAGAACTTCTTCTGTATCTTACTGTGATTTGTTTTTCTTTCTCCACTTAGTATAACTAGATCAACAGAAGTTTTCTGCCTAGAGACAGCTTATTCATTGTTCTCCATTCTTCTTTCTTTTCCGCTTTTCTTCATGCCTGTAGTTACAGGGAGAGCCAGTGCTGAAACTGGTCACCGTCGTTGTCCATACATTTTTGGCACCTCTTTAGGAAACTATCCATCACTCGCCGTAGTTCACGTTGGGAAATGCTGGCAATTTCCTGGTGGATATTTCTTCCAGGGTGTGTGGGTTTGTCTTGTACAATTTGCTTTAAATTACCCCAGAGATACAAATCGCAGGGGGTTAGTTTGGCGGACCGAAGGGGCCACAAATCTCTACTAATAATTCTGTACTCAAACGCACCTTCAATTGTTCTCATCGAAATATTGACCGTATAAGCTGTTTCAGAGTCTTGTTGAAAAAAGGTAAAATCACGCTCCCTGGTTGTTAATTCTCTAAAAAAAGGGGTGGCAAAATTGTATTCACATATGTATAGGCGTCAAATGTTGACTCGAAAAAAAAAAAATTGGACAGCAACGGTGGCCAGTTTCAGCATCTCCTTTCATAAAGTTGGTAAGTAAAGCCTTTAAAAGTAGTTTTAAAAATGTTGTATGGTTTCATCCACGCCTTTCTATGATAGCGGCAGACGGCAACGAGCGTCGTTGACGCGGACAAGAGAAACACCGCGCAGCCGGTTCGTAGTGTTTTGGCTCTCCTTGTACATTAATCGTCTATTATCTATAGTGCCTTCTTTTATGCCATAACATCTCTCAAAAAGCAGTTTCTTCTCATCGAAGGTCCTGAACAATATCCTTACTTCTTCTTCGCTTTCAGTATTGTTCTTCCTTTATTCAACTTTTCTAATACGGCTTCTTTACTTATTTTATCTATTTATTTCACAAGCTCAATATTATTCTCTGTATCTACATTTCAAATGATTCCATTCTCTTCTTCTTCACTTTGTTCTCTTCCATACAAAGTACTTAATTAATTTCTTGCTTAGAGTGTTCTATAAAGCTCCACGTAAGCAGTTTTCCTGCTCTTTTCTGCTTTCTTGTGGTAAATTCCAAATATTTGAGCTGTCCTATGCACCGGTGCCCCATCTCCAATTCAAAGTGAGTCTTCTTTGTTTTGTTACAATAATCATATTTTTGTCACTTCCGCATTCTTCTTCATTCTCACGTTGCCGTATACTACCAGTAGCATATTACTTAGAATCGTTTTACTTCCTCTACCACGTGCCGTGCATAAAATGTGACCCATAATGGAAGGAGCTGTTTATGTTGATACTGATAAAATCTAGCCCCACCCTTTACCGGTGTGACCACTTCTGTTTTTCGAGGATAATTCTAGTCACTGGAATGACAGTGTACTTTACCTTCCCCAAAGTATGTCCGAACTACCGAAGGGTAAATTACAACTTAGACGTAATATTTTCGTGCTTCACTACCGTTTACTTAATGTCAGTTTCCTTATTGCAGTTTAGTAACGGTAACAGCTTTAACCTTCGTCTCCATGTCGCTGATCAACTCTCATATATGTAATTGTCGTAGTTGTCGTTCAGCTTAACCACATATGCAAATAATTCTTCACCCTTTCCTCTAGAAGACTGAATTATTTGTAATTGGTTTAGCTTTTCCTTGTGTACAATCGTAGTGAAACTCTTTCATAGATGTGGTATCCGAACCATACCTTCATTCCGCATGATTATAAACATCGTTCATTGGATAGTTTGGTTGCCTCTAATTGTTTTTCAGACCACTCACATAGGGAACTGACACACTGGGTGTGTCAAAATTCGGTTACCTGAAAGTGGAAACCTTAAAGAGAAAAAAAAAACACTGTGGGGATCTAGGGGAATTGGTCCCTTTTTACTTTCCCTACTACGTATAGTAAGTAGGGGAAGTATTGTATTCCACCCAAAAATTCGATACCGAGATTTCACCGGAAATATATGTTTTGAGACCCCCTGAATCCAAAAAAAAGCATTTTTGGAAACACGTCCGTGTGTGTCTTTGTGTGTGTGTCTGTGTGTCTGTGAGTCTGAGAACAGCGTAACTCAGAAACGAACAGTCGGATAAACACCAAACTTGTTATTTAGGTTCAGTATCTTCCAGAGATGCGACACGAAGGTTTTCAAGAAAATCCCCTCACCCCAGATTACCCTTTACATGAAACATTTTTCGAAAATTTAAATTTTCTCAAAAATGGCTCTAACGATTTTGATTAAAATTTCATATGTTTAAGATATTTTTATGACAAATGAAATGTATCTATATCTCGAATTTTCTGGAAAAGTCTCCAAAAGTATTCTTCATTGTGAACGACTTTTGCATAACTGGTAAACCATAAGAGATAGACAAAATTTTACTACACAAAAAAATGTAGATCGCGTTAAAATACACAATTTATGTCATATACATTTTTTTTGTTCGGTGAACCATTTTCTAGATATTGCTTGTTATTCTCTTAAATTTTCCAATACTTATACTTTTTCTCAAATTCGTTATTCATTTTTTTTGCCCTGGTAATGCAAAGAGAATGGAATACTCCACATAACAACCAGCTCTTAAAAGATTTGACTGTCGCTTATAGTCTACCATATTCCCCTTGCACCTACAAGAAAATTAGCAATAAGATTAACATCTCGATTAACATGAAGCATATGGAGAATAAGCGTTTGTAAAAATAGTTTGTACGAAGTGATCCATGTTACCCACGTCTCAAACTCCTCTGCATCCTAGATAATTTTTCTATTCTCCTCCTACAAAATTCTATGTAGCTTAAGTGTTTGCTAATGTCTCCGCCTGTTTATTCGTGAAACATTTGTCATTTTTACAGTTTTCGCTAGTCTCTCTTCGCTTTGAAATACGTGGTTTCCTACATTTTATTTCCATCTGTTTTATTTTATCCACGTTCATTTCATTTATTCGTATCTGTTCTTTACTTAATCTCCGTCGTTGTGATTTTATTCCCCCCTTTTCTAATCCTTCATATTATCTTTATTTTTCCTTCTTATTATTATTCCCATCCTTATTATTATTATTATTATTATTATTATTATTATTATTATTATTATTTCTCTTCTGGCGGATCATATCACTTCAAAGTTCAAGAGAAAATCAGAGGGATCGTAACATCCTCTGAAGTAAGCTACCGACAGCCCGTCTGGCCACACTTTGCCCTGTATCAAATTCGCTCATCGTTCTCAATCGGATCGAGAAATCGCATCGTTTTAACGCAATGTAATACAGCTTATGTAAACACGTGTATATTCTAGCAATAACGGATAGTGAGCAAGTGTTGCGAATAACTCCTCTATGTAAAAATTACCTCGCGTAAATGGGTTGTTTTCCTTTTGCTTCTAGAGAAAATTGAATTGGAAACATTTCAAAACATACGTACTCACACGTATGCGGAGGTATAAAGTGTTTACTTGTATGCCCACATGCGCATCCATAAAAATGATTTACGTTAATATCGGGTCATTTGCAACTTAATTTGAAACAAGCAAATTTCAGAGCTTTTTACATTCGTTCCAGTGCCAAAATCATAAACAGTCACTCCTCCAAGTGTTATGGCTTCATTGACCTTTACTACGTAAAGTGTGCTATAATGCATGTTGCAGTATTCTTGCATCAGCATTAATTTTTATCTGAAATACGTTTTGGACTATGGTTTCCTAGCTATACAAAATTATACAAATTATACAAAAAGTGTATAAAGAGGATTTAATAGGCTATTCAGAGAAAATTCAATATATGTTTTAATAGACATGCGAATGTCTTAAAAGATGGTGTTTTAATCCAAATCGTTAGAGCCATTTTTACTTTCTCTACTACATATAGTAAGTACGGAAAGTATTGCATTCCACCCAAAAATTCGATATCGAGATTTCATCGGAAATACATGTTTTGAGGCCCCTGAATAAAAAAAGCAATTTTAGAAAATGGTCTGTGTGTCTGTGAACAGCATAACTCAAAAACGAAGGTCGGATAAATACCAAACTTGATATTTGAGTTTAGTACCTTTCAAAGATGCAACACGAAGATTTTCAAGAAAATCCCCCCATTACAGACTACCCTTTATATGGAACATTTTTCGAAAATTTTGATTTTTTAAAAATGGATAACAATTTTGATTAAAATATTATATGTTTAAGATACTGGTAAACCGTAAGAGATAGACAACATTTTACTACACAAGAAATGTACCTAGATCTCGTTAAAACACACACATTATTTCATATACATTTTTTTTCTGGAGTGAACCATTTCCGAGATATTCCTTGTTATTTATTTGAATTTTCCAACACTTATACTTTTTCTCAAATGGGAATTCGTTATTCGTGTTTTTATGTCCTGGACATGCAAAGAGAATGGAATGCTCCACATAGCAACTAGCTCTTAAAAGATTTGACTATCGCTTAAAGCCTACCACGTTCCCCTTGCACCTACAAGAAAATTAGCAATACGATAGTTTCTGCAAATTTTTATGTCGAATAACATGAAGTAGATGGAGAATAAGATTTTGTAAAAATAGTTTGTACAAGAAAATCATGTGATTGTAACACATCAGATTTTTTAAGAAAATAAAGCTTAATGAAACACTTTCTATGAATAGTGCAGTTTGAAAGATGCAACCTTGGTAGATGCTGGAGTTGAAAGAATCATTTTGTTGTTTATCCGACTTACTTTTTCAGTTGTGTTGTTCTCTCTCTCTCTCTCTCTCTCTCTCTCTCTCTCAAAACACACACACGCACACAAGGACCTTTTCTCCATACCGAATGTTTGGTTAAAATGTAGCATTTGCTTTAGCTATAACAGTTACATGGTTTCATACTGAGAAGGTTTTCGACCTTAGTTTACGACTGATTATAGAAATTCAAGCACTTCCTTAAAAACGGAAACAGGGATTCGAGGATACAATGTTTTATTTATTATCATTAGGCGTATAATCTTGGGGACCAGTAACGAAAGTGGGCTGCAATACTATATTAGTATATTATGCAAGTCCATAATGGTATTAATTAAGACGCGAGTATGTTCATGAAAAGAGCGGTAGCGATTTTCATAAGAGCGTCCTAATTATCATTATAGTCAAATTGCATACTACTGTTTTTGGTAATTTTAAAACTTTGTTACAAAAAGATCTTACGTAGTTAATTGTTTGTTATTAAATGATCAGATGGCAGCGCTTGAGCATGTTTGCGAGCAGTTTAGCAGATGGCAGTACTTTTGAGTCCAAGCCGTATTTGTTGATTTTTTGCAGGTAACGTGATAGTAAGATATCGAAGCAAAGGAAATTAGCTCAATTTATTAGAAAACTAAGATTACTATGAACAGAGTTTATTTTAAATACACATACTTTATTGTTTATCTGGGATATGAATCCCAATGGACTGCTGCTTTGAAGGTGTTGAAAGTCATGGGCTGCGCACGCCGCCAAGTAAGATTATAATGAGTTCTAGTTCAGTTACGTCATGTAATAAGCGTATTGTAGTGTGGCCGACCAAAAATATAAAGTGTTTCGCTCCTGCGTCTCCGTCAAGCAGGCACTACATTGCATTCTATCGGCCCCGAAGATTACAAGTCTATTGTGACTCGTCAAACACGTCGAGAATTTTCCAGGAGGAAGGTTGTATGTGCCTTGACAGTCTTGCTGAAAAACTTGCAGTGTTGTATCCTTCCTTGAGGCCATAAAACGAAATTCGTATACCTAATTAATACTCTTAATCGTTTTAAAACGGATCCGTTATTCATTTGATATTAGTGCATCATACTGAGCTAACAGCATCGAGAGGACAATTTACTTTCTCTCTCACCTACCCAAACTTGCTATTTAAGTCCATATTGCAAGGATGCGATACGAAGATATTCAATAAATTCTCTCACCCAACCTATCCTTTACATGGAATTTTTTCCCTTGTATTTGCTTTTCTCAAAAGTGGCTCTAGTGATGTACCTATATATTTTAAATTTTTTGTGAATAGTCTCTGAAGACTCCTTCATTCTGAGAGAATGTTTTATCATTGTAAAAAGTTTGCTTCAGAAAAAATGAAAAAAATAAATAAATAAAGGAATCACAAAAAAACAGATGTAGAGGATATTAAAACACAATTTTTGTTAAATCGCTTTGAGCGTATGTGTGGGGGGGATCTCAAAATATCAAGTCTAACAAACATAATATAGCGAGCCTGTTTTTAGGCGGTTTTTTTACATCCTGTATGCTTCTATGCAACTACGACAAAATAGTATTGAAAGTATTTCGTAAAACACTTATCATGATTAACAGAGAGAAGAACAAGCCCTTTTAAGAATAAGTTGAGATTACAGAAATTTTCCATCATATGCACTTTTAAAATCTCATCATAGAATCTGCTCCTGGATATTCGATTATTCAATGTAACTTTACATTTGCTTGCACAGAGTAATAGTAAATTCCCTTTACGTGAAAGATTCTTTGTGAATTTATGGGGGAATTTCTCAGGAAAAATCCAATGTTAACTAGAATTTCTTCTCTGAGCACACTAGGGTGCTTACCTTGAACACTTCCCATTTCATGATCACAATTATCATTGTATAGATCTTTTTTTGGTCCTAGAATTTTAATATCTTGGAACTTCTCTTACAATATGGTGGCTTAAAGCTCAAGACATACGAATCATTCATTAATTGTCTATGCCGAACCTGAAATCGGCCATATTAACTTAAAATCAATAAAGCAGCCTAAAGAACAGGCTCTAATTCCATTAAATTGTAACACAAGATTGATGTGATTTGATATTCAGGCAGCCGTAAGGTCGTGCTATCGTTTTGGCGCGTCAAGGACGTGGAGCCGAGAGCGCGGTTCTAGTGTATATTGTTTTCTCAGTATAAACCGAAAGAAAAACGAAATTTGTGTGGAGCTGATGTAAAGACTAACAGATAATTTGCTTAGACACGAAACAGAGCGGTAGTAGAATACGAGTTTTAAAAATTGGGATAGACGCCACGTACTACTGCATAAGAAACCCTTGCACCATGCCGGCGGAAGCTGGTTCCAGGCCGTTATGAACGTAAGCATTTCAGCTAGGAAAATTACACTCTAGGAGATTCCTCTTAGCCACAAATTAACATTTTCCCATTAACAATAAATCTTATGTTAATTAATGAGTAGCTTGCAAAGCAAAGTAAAGAAAGAAGCGGCCCATTAAAATTGACTGTCATAATTCTCCATCTGTCTTTTGCTATTATCTCTTTCGCTCTCTCTCTCTCGAGGAATCGCGAGAGAGCTGCTGACATCTGACGCAGATTATCTAAATGAATGTCTCATACATGGGACATGGAAGACTTAGTACCAATGGTGCACCCTTCGTCGCTCTGCTCCAGCGCTGTTACGGCCTACACACAGAGCAATCAGTGACGGCTATCTCCTCCAATAACGCCTCTACCAGGGAAACCCAATTTCGCCTTGGCACACACTTTCATTTCTCTTTTCTTCCTACACGTGATTTCAGTAATTTTTTTCAACATAAATACTTTCCCCACACACTTTGCTCTGAATTCTCGGTGAAATCATGATGGCCAATCACATATAAATGAGACCTTTTTACTTTCTCTGCTACGTGTAGTAAGTAGGGGACGTATTGTATTCCACCCAAAAATTCGATACCGAGATTTCACCGGAAATATATGTTTTGAGACCCCCTGAATCCAAAAAAAGCATTTTTGGAAACATGTCCGTGTGTGTGTGTGACTGTGAACAGCATAACTCAGAAACGAACAGTCGGATAAACACCAAACTTGGTATTTAGGTTCAGTATCTTCCAGAGATGCGACACGAAGGTTTCCAAGAAAATCCCTCCATCCCAGATTACCCTTTACATGGAACATTTTTAGAAAATTTTAATTTTCTCAAAAATGGCTCTAACGATTTTGATTAAAATATCATATGTTTAAGATATTTTCATGACAAATGAAATGTATATCTTGAATTTTCTGGGAATATCTCCAAAAGTATTCTTCATTGTGAAGGACTTTTGCATAACTGGTAAATCATAAGAGATAGACAAAATTTTACTACACAAAAAATGTAGATCGCGTTAAAATACACAATTTATATCATATACATTTGTTGTTGTTGAGTGAACCATTTTCGAGATATTGCTTGTTATTCTCTTAAATTTTCCCATACTTATACTTTTACTCAAATGGGAATTCGTTATTCATTTTTTTGTCTTGGATGTGCAAAGAGTATTAATCTGTGGCAAAGAGAATGGTGCTGCACCTAGCAACCAGCTATTAAGATATATGTCGATGCTTAAGGGCTACTGTATTTCTATATTTTCCGTGCAATTACAAAACAAGGGGAACATAGTACGCCTTAAGCGATAGTCAAATATTTTTAGAACTGGTCGCTATATGTAAAATTTAATTCTCTTTGCATGTCAAAAGATCGTTTCTGCAAATGTTTATCTCGATTAGTATGAAATAGATGGAGAATAAGAGTTTGTAAAAATAGTTTGCACAAGAGCAGAGAAAGTCATGTGAGTGTAACACATCAGATTTTTTCTCTCGCATAGAAATTCGTCCTAAAACGTTTATATGATAACTGTGGGCAGATTGAACTTAAAAAGAAACAGACACAAGAGATGTGTTTAATTGTGCTTGGACCGATTGCAGTTCAAATGTAACTACGCTTTAAACGTTATCAGGGTGTAGCTCAAAAGGAATACTAAGGGGACAGATAGTAGAGCTTTTAATACACATTATAATTTAATAATCTACCTACAATTTATTATGAAGGGAATCCATAAATATTTCAGACTTGCAACGTTTAGAGTTACTCATTCTTTTGGTGATGTACGAGTATGTACACTGGAAGCCAGGTTTGACAACAATTTTTTGTCAAAGATCGAAGCATAAGGATGCGTGCATCACTCATCAATTTCTAAGTTCTTAAACAAAAATTAACGGCATAGCTAAGCTGAGCACATTGAAAACCAACTGACGCTAACCCAGGCAAAACTTCGGACTAGAGCCATGTTGTTAGGCATCCGTTTTATGAAGGAACTTTACGAATAGTTCCGAAATTGCACTAATTTACGAAACTACGTAACTGATAAATCACTAATGAAATCAAGAACTCTATACATTTCTTTGGTTATTTCATAAGTTCAGGTTGAATTCACGATCATCGATCAACCAATCCTTACCATAACTCTACTTATGCAAGATTATTATGACGTAATGTCGTAAGGTTAAATTTTCAGAATATCGTTTCACGTTTGGAAATTTAAAATGAATAATAATTGATTCCGGCATCCACACGCTGCAATATATTTAAACTGCTCTTTCACCCCATCCTTGAGTCTTCCAATATGTCAGTAGCAGGAACAAGTCAGGCATTGGTTGCAGAAGTAACACATAAAATGAGGAACAATGTTACGCGAAACTCTCTTGTAAACACGCAGGCAGGGGGTTGAATGTCACACCGCCACTTTAAGGGCAATACACCTGTTAAAAGCATTAAAATCTAC
This sequence comes from Deroplatys truncata, assembly GCA_030765065.1. Taxonomy (NCBI): domain Eukaryota; kingdom Metazoa; phylum Arthropoda; class Insecta; order Mantodea; family Mantidae; genus Deroplatys; species Deroplatys truncata. Next base: position 189,961,399 of record CM060976.1, on the reverse strand, counting down.
GATTTTTGTTAGAGTGAATTGAAATATCTAACTGCAAGGCGGAAACAGACCAACTGGGCCAGCAGGCCTACGGAACAGATAGTGGGAGACCAAAGTGGGTGATCAGGCACCCGCCCAGGATGTGAGCGAGGAAGTGAATGATAAATGCAGATAAATGAATGATAGGAGAGGTGATGATGGAGCACCGGTGGAATGAAACATGGCGGGGGAAACCGGAGAAAACCCGCTCAGGTGGGTACCTGGGATTGAACCACTCGGCCACGGTGCCGCCCTGAAATACCTATCACAGCAAGGAAATGTAATATAAAGACTGCATACAATTTAAGCGAGCTATTTGGAGATATTAATTTTACTGGTCTTGATTAATAAATTGTTGTGTCTTAATTAAAATGTTCCACGTGTCAGAACGTTTATTAAATATTATTCAAAATTTTATTTCGCCATTATTAAACTATTGTAAAGAAAGCAATATTGGAGGGTTTTTAAAATTCTAATGCGAGAAAGAAAACACACGACGTTTTCCAGTTACTGTTTATTCTATGCATATCAATAGGTGAAAAATTTTCATAAAAAATTAAGTAATTAGATAAATGAAAATTAAAAATCTTTTATTTCGAAAAAGGTGCATACGGCCACACTTTGTGTGCCAATAACATAACTCAAAAACGAAAAATCGATAAATACCAAACTGTGTTTTTAACTTCAGCATCTTTGAAAGGTAAGACACAAAGATTTACAGGAAAGGTAGAATCAGATGACTGAAAAATTCAATGCCATAGCCGGGATTTTAACCACGGCTTGTGGTTTACCGGTAAAATGCGAATCAGCTGGAGAATTTAATGTCGTGTCGGCATGTTGCCATGGTAGCTCAGTGGTTAGAGCAACCGGACGGAGACGTGGTTCAAATCCCGGCTATGGCATTGAATTTTTCAGTCATCTGATTCTACCTTTCCAACACTGTCCAACACACGGCTTGTGTGAAAGAACAATTAATTCCATTAATTGACCTAATAGTGGTTGCAACTATAAAGCCCAGGACTTAAGTAGATACTTGCAATGTTTGTAAGTCGCCATTGGGGTATGACATCTCAATACAATTTGAAATCTCCTTGTGGTTTACCGGTAAAATGCGAATCAGCTGGAGAATTTAATGTCGTGTCGGCATGTTGCCATGGTAGCTCAGTGGTTAGAGCAACCGGACGGAGACGTGGTTCAAATCCCGGCTATGGCATTGAATTTTTCAGTCATCTGATTCTACCTTTCCAACACTGTCCAACACACGGCTTGTGTGAAAGAACAATTAATTCCATTTACACGAAAGTCCTTCAATCCCCAACTACCCTTTGGACAGAAAACTTTTATTGTTTAAACAATGGTTCTAAGGATTTTGTGCCGTGTTATGTTTAGAATATGTGTATGACTAATAAATGTATGTTTTGAATTTTCTATGAATAGCCTGTGAAATTCTAATCATACTGATTTATATTTTTTAAAAATGGGATAAGAGGTAGACAAAAGGGTAGCTACCAGCGAAAAAAGATATAACCTTTTAAAATACACAATTTGTATTAAATAATTTTTCGTAGCTTCAGCCGTTTTCGAAACACTCTATGCTGTCTGTCGTCTGACGAACATATTTGAAAGTTTGGATTCTTCTTTTTTCTCTCTACTGCAAGAGCTTGTTGTACCAGGAGTAATCGTTTGAATGCTGTTACCGCATGCTTTTTGTAATTAAGCACTTGTTGTTTAATTTGAAACCATTCAGGGCAAAATCGTGAATAACGTAAAGTGGTTAAGATAACGAACCTACCTATAACGGATATATGTGAATTTGTCATGGGTAGTAAAAGTCGTATGAGTGTTCGCATAAGATTTTTGGTAAAGGTAATACCTGAAGTTGCACCGAGAGAGATAACTCCGCGATAAAGAGTGAGACTCGCATTCGAGGTCCCGGGTTCGATTCCTGTCGACCGCTCACTCTGACCTTGGGTTTTTCGTGCTTTTCCTGGTCGGTAGGCGAATGTTAGGGTGGTTTCTCATCTTTCACGATTTCCTTTCCATGATTTCCCTGTCATTCTTCTCATTTTTCAAGTGTGCTTCTAGGTTTTGTGTCGTATAGCGGTGCCGGATGCTTGTTCAAAGGAAAGAAAACTGCCCATGGATATTAAAGGGCCACCTGGTTGACGAGTTGCTCATCGCTCTCTCTAGGCAGCTCCAGCAGTGGAACTGGTCTTCGAGCCTGGAAATGTTAGGGACTTCCGCGCGTCTATGTGGGCTGTCTGCCTGCGGCCTGCAGCTTCCTGTGTTTCCTTCACTTCCTCCTGGAAGGTGGTTGCCACAAGAGAGCTATGCAGGTCGCAGTGTGCAAGGTGTCCCTTTGCGTTGTATAACCAATACCTATCTACTTGAAATTGCAGTGAAAATGGGTTTGAGCTGACTGTGGCAAAAATGCCAGTCAGGAATTATTAAGTTTTAAGTGATTTTCCTGATCAATACCCAATTTTTACGACTTCAAAAATAAGTTTAAACATATTTCGAATGAAATGTCAGGTATTATTTTGAAAAATCGCAAATGCAATTTACAACAGTTATTAAACTAATAAAATGAAAAATGTGGAAAATAGCCAGAACATGTAAACTGTAATATCGTTTACCCTTTCTGTAGGTACCTAGATATAATAAGAATTAGAATTTTCTCTCCGTTAATTTGTGTTAAAGTGGAAGCGATACTTTTTGAGGTTACCTACTGTATATCTAGAGGTCAGATTATTCATTCTTTGATAGAATACCCTCGATATATCCAGAGTATGTAATAGCATAATTTAAGTGAGTTTAGTACTTCGTAGAAATCTCTTTCAGACAAGCTGTGAAACTAAAGCAAGCAAATCGTTCGTTCGCTTTACGAGCCAGGCTCTTCTCTCGCTTTGGCAGCGCTACTTTCTTGTTCTACAAATAGTCTGGAAGCTTTGAAAGAGACTGTATCATGAGATTCAATTAACAGGCTGTTTTTGCTGAGAGGACCACCTTAGAGAAGTCTTCATGATTGCAAACAAACCGTTAAGTCTTGGAATCTGAGTCTACAGATAGAGTGGCTTACAGAATTATATAATCCATTAAAGTTAGGCTTTGCGTTTCATTTAGAACAGGCACCTTTGTCTTTGGTGTAGCCGCGAGCTTATGATTCTCTTCGCATTTGTTCTGACGCTAACTATATTTCATCTCAGCTGATGTTATAAAATAATATCTACTTGGCAGAGAGCTGAAATCATCTTATGTCCTAGTTGCAGTCTTCTAAAAACAAAAGAAAGTATCCACTCGAAAATGAGAAACGTTTGCAAAGCATTAACTACTAGATTCACGTTGTGTGCATCATATTTTTTGAAGAAAGGTTATAAATCTTCAAAATTTTAGATGAGAATGAAACTTAACTAAACGAAAGAATATACGATGTCTACATTCACACAACTTTTTCTATCAATCATTCTCTGCATATATTCACATGTATTCGTTACACACAAAAATCTTATGTGTTACATTCACATGACTTTCTCTGCCTTCTATCGCTTATTAGTAGGCATAGAAATTATTCTTACGAAAGTTTATTTTCCTATCTACTTCATTTTAATCCAGATAAACCTTTCCAGAAATAGCTATATTACACATTTCGTTATAGATACAAAGGGAACAGTGATAGTTAAATGCTTTAGAACTGGACGCTATACGCTGACCTTAAAATCCCATACTCTTCCTATGACATCTCGCGAGAAACAGTTGAAAATCAACAGGACTTTAAAACAATGATTAGTCTTGAACAATTCGAACCATTAATAACAGATATCTCGGAAATGGGTGATTCCAAAAAAAAGTTATTTGAAATAAATTGTGTGTTTTAAAGAAATCAGCATTTTGTGTGCAGTACGTTTGCGTCTATCGCTTAAAGTTTACCAGTTATACAAGATTATACTCCAAGATAAACATATTATTTGTCATGTAAATATATTTAATATATTATTTTAATCAAAATCGTTAGTCATTTTTTAAAAAATAAAACATTCCGAAAAATATTTCATGTAAAGGGTAGTTTGAGATGAGGAATTATCTAAAAATCTTCGTGTAGCATCTTTTGAAGGTAGTGAACCTAAATCCAAGTTTGGTGTTTATCAGCCTTTTAATTTTTGAGTTATGCTGTTCACAGACACAGATACACACACGCACACACATACAAACACAGACGCTTTTCTTAAAATACTTTTTTTATTCAGGCGGCCTTAAAACATGTATTTCCGGTGAAATCTCAGTATAGAATTTTTGGGTGGAATGCAATAGGTACCTTCTCTGCCTGCTATGTAAGTGGTAGAGAAAGTAAAAAGTGATTCCTGTATCTACGTTGGATTACTCGTCATATTTCTTTGCTTAGGCAATATTTCAAATTAAGCAGTAAGCGCTGAGTTTCAACCTTACAGCATATGGAAGCAGCATTCAAGTATTTATTTGTGGCAACAAGTTCTTGCGATAGATAGAAAGAAAGGAAGGGGGGAGGAAGTGATGCATTCACAGGACGTTCTCTATCAATGACAGTTTTACATACATTCATTATATATGTAAATGTTATAATACTCATATAAATAGTGATTCCTCTATCTTCGCTGTTACGATATATTTTTACCTATTTCAAATTATCATGCGTTCCAATGTTTATTCTCGGTAACAAGGTCTTACGCTAGAAAGAAAAGAAAGGGAGAAACAAAGCAAGAATCGCAAACTTTCAAGCATATCCACTAGGTGAGGCAACATGAAATATTTTGAAAACTACTAATGCTACGAAGCTAAAGATAACATATATAAGTATATATTAATTATTATCTATTTCCACTTACCTATTAAGCATGGCCATTTTTCTAATTTTATAAATGGATGGATGGATGGATGGATGGATGGATGGGTGGGTGGGTGGATGGATGGATGGATGGATGGATGGATGGATGGGTGGGTGGATGGATGGATGGATGGATGGATGGATGGATGGATGGCTGGATGGCTGGATGGCTGAATGGCTGGATGGCTGGATGGATGCATAAGGTATCTTTATTGGTTTCAAATTATTGAAGTTATTACACAAGTATTTAGTGCATGGATCATTGACCGTACATGCATATTTAAGATACAAGTATGGTGACAAAATAAACAACAGAAAAAGAAAAGAAAACAAAAAACAACAAGAAAAAAGAAAATAGAGATAAATTACCTTTGTGTTGAACAAATCTGACCTAGCATCACGCACTTTAGCCAAAAAATTGCCCATGTTTTGCCAGTTCCTCTGGTCAGCCAGTAGAATCCAACATGCCAATCTCTTTCTAGATGGACTGAAGAATTTTTCTCTGAGTTTAATTGTTCGCTAGTTCTCCCACTGAGCGCATTCCGCCAAAATATGTACCCAATCCTCATCCAAATCACAGAATGGGCAGATTCTCCTGCCAGAATCGTCAGTCATTTTCTGTGCCCACCACCCCCCCCCCCCAGTGTGAACCATGCCACTCCTGATCTTTCCTTTCTTCCTAAGTTAAGTATATATGCCTCTTTACCCCAATTCAATTTTATTTCATTTGCTAGACTTAGAGAAGAGTTTAATTTTACAATTCGATTCTATTTCCTTTTGGTTGATGTGACCCCATTCCTATTCTCCTCAAGCCCCTTTCTAAATCAGCTGCCCAAAACATAGAGTCAGGTTTTCTCGCCATTTATAACATTTGGATCGTAGTGTGGAGTTATCCCCCTTCATCAGCCTATACTAGTGATATAATATACCTAGTAGATGTACTCCTAATAGTAACAGAAAATGTGATTCACAGAGAAAGCGGTTCTAAGCAAACATAGAGAAAACAAACTCACATATATTTGCAAAGAAAGAAACTACATGGTTTTACACGCAGAAGCTATTGTATTTAACACTAGTATGATTTTTTGAGCGAAACTTCCGTTTAAAAATGGGATAAGGTTTATCCACCTACTCTGAAATGTGTAGAGCTTTGATTTTATTTTTTCTGTGAAGTGGTGCAAAATAACAGATTAGTACCATTCTTCAAATATATTTAAATTACCTATAAATAAGTATTGTGCATATAGTGATTATGCATAAATTAAAAGGGGAATTTCAATTCACAGCACTATACAAAAAACTAAAACTGTCATTTTTGGCAATTTTCGCCATTTAGTCTTTACGTTAATTAAAACCTGTCACTGCCAAATGGCAAGGTGTGCAAGGTGTGTACAATAATGGAAAACCGTGCACTTTCTTATAGACATCGCCTTTCATGTAGGGACCCAGAGAATGCTGCAGTATTTTTTAAATCCCGGCCTATCAAAGGACTCCAGTTAATTACACGCCAGGGCGGCGCCGATCTAAGAGAGCATATGTCATAAGGTCGATTGATGGTTCAAAGGTCACAGAGAAACTGCGTCTCGAATATGGACATCAAATAGTTGGCAGCATTTGTAAGAGCTCAAGCATATAAAATGAAGTTACCTTGAACAAATGAAGCTTTTAGCATCTTAATTATCTATGTCAATAGCTTATATGCTTTTTTTTCTTGTTGATTTCTTACAGTTTTATTTGATTAAAAAGACGCGGTTTTGGATATTTAAAAAAAGAATTCGTAGTCGTGAGGTTCAGATTGGTATTCACCCCCGAAAGGCTTTCTTTCCTACGCAGAGCTGCCAGTTTCAGTCCTAACACAGTTTCTATGGAAAGGCTTTAAACAAAGTTTGAGCAAATATTGTATATTTTAGAGATAGATTGTTTTATTTAACACAGCAATAACTACGTGGTGCGTCCAATAAATATATTTTTTACAATTTAAAAGAAACATTAAACACAACTTATTATGTTGAAATAGTTTTATTTGAATTTTACAACCCCATTGTTACTTTTCTACTTAGTCGCCATTTTTTCCAAACATTTTTGATAACGTGACACAAGGTTTTCCAAAACAGTATTGTACCAGGTCGAGTCCAGTGCTCGCAGCCAGCTGTTCACTTCTGATTTGACTTCTGTGAAACTGCTCACTCCAAGACGAAATTTGTGTTTTGGTAACGGGAAAATCACTTGGGGCAAGAGCTGGCGGACACGAGGATGCGAGAAAAGTGCCCAGTTGAATCTTCTGAGCTCTGCCTGTTTCATTGGAGCTGAGTGAGGCCGACCATTGTCATGCAGGAAGAGAACTTTGCGAGACTAAAATCCAGGACGTTTTCTTTTATGGCAGCTCGGAGACTGCTCAAGACATCACAGTACCGCTCTGCATTCATTGTGGTGTTGCGAGGCAGGTAGAACGAGTATAATGACAGTCCCTGACAGTCCCTAAAGACTGTTGTCACAACTTTCTCTGCCGAATGTATGACCATTGCCTTTTTTCAGGACCTTCCCAGGTTTCTTCCATATGATGCTCTAACGTGTTGTCTCGGGAATCGAATGATGGACATAGGTCTTATCCACAGTAACAAACCGTTTGGAGAGCAGATCTTCCTCTCTCTGGTGCATTTCCAGAAAATTTCTGGTCGAACCCATCCGTTACTGCTTGTGGACATCGCTGAGCAACCGTGGCACCGTATCGCACAAACTTTGCGGTAGAGAAGATGGTCTTTCAGGATATTTACGTTGGATGAGCGTCCAATTTCAGTACCAAGAGGTAGGCGCTTTAGGATGTTGTCAATGGTAATCAACCTCCACAATATTGTTGTGTATTACAATAATAGCACCATCACATGTCGCTGTAGCTGGCCTCCATGTGCGCGCTGTTTGTCATGCACTTCTTTGCATCCTTCCATAAACTCTGCACGTCAACGTCGAATCATTTGGATGCTCACACAGATTTCCCCAAAGGCAGAGGTTAACTCTCGATGGATATCGATAGCGGATTGTTTTTCCTTTTCCCTTGCTAAAAAACCCAATAACAGAGCGCATCACAAGCGGACACACTTTGTAGTGGTAACTCCATGCTGAATGGGATCGTCCTCCTGGTGTAGGGGTTATCATGCTAGCCTCTAGTTCCCGAGGTCATGGGTTCAAACCCGGCGGAGAACGATGGATGTTTTCGGAAGTATAAACCCTTAGCATGACTTCCTTCGGAAGGGAAATAAAGCCGGTGGTCCTGTGTCGTAGATTTACGGCACGTAGAACCTCAAGCCTGATAAAGAGGCCTCTCAGCAAAACTACCGGTCTTTCACGCCCAATATAGAATGGGACACTAAGGACCACAGCATTTAAAGAGCGTCCATAAATAAAACTCATTTAATTTAATTTCATGCTGAATGGTAGCGTACTGGCAAGTTACTGTGACATGCATGGTAAGTCGATGTGAGCGTTGCCAAACACATACCTACCAAGCAAACCCGCCAGCCTTCATATTTCACGCGCGCAGTTAGTTTTTTCAGAGAAAAAAGGGGAAAAAAACAGGGAACTTATCTACATACCTATAAATACTATGAGTATTATAAGTATTCCAGTACCCTGACTCCGCCATCCATGTTGCTATTAATTAATTAATTTTTTTCTGAAATCATGTACTCAAAATACTTATAAGATGCCTACAAAATACAGAGTAGTCAGGTTATGTTTCGGCCGATAGAGAGAAAACCTAATATGGAAGTTGACTTAGACACCGGTAGAGCGCAAGAACTGATGCAACGTCTTGTGGATCATGTTGCTCTATATGTACCTATACGTTTCTCCTTATAAGCACCCGCTCGCGTGGTTTGTTTCACAAAAAACATTAATGTCAATTGTCTTTAGTTCTGTATAATTACCGTTTTGTTCAATGTAATTTCAGTGCATGTGAGAAAGTGAATGATTATCCCATTGAAATGCCGGTCAAGAAGTTTACATCAGAACAAAAGATTTTTAAGCACGGCATAGGCATATGTAAAAAAAAGAATCATATTGAGAGGCTGTAAGCAATTGTCATAGAAAATTCCTAGAGTTGAAAAATTGGATGAAGTTGGGATAAGTTTAGAACGCTTTCCAAGAAAATTCCTGCGTATTCATCTCAAGAAGTATTTCAACAGGATCAGCACATACGCAACTAAACTGCTAAACTGAAACATTACTCACAATGTAGAAATGAGGGAACATTATGGAGAGAAGTTTGCGAGAGCCAAGCGTGCATCCACGCTGAATAACACTCTCGCTCTTACTCTACTCTCTCGGCCGTAACATAATCTGACCGCTCTGCAACTTATACAGTTTATAAATGTTTTGGGCACTTTTAAATTTTATCAGGTTCCTGGAACAAGTTTTGAAGCCCGTGCCAATAAATTTGTCCCCTCGTGTTGCTGACAATAAACCGCATTTGCTTCTGGAGGATGAACATTGTGAATAAAGCGAGATTCAGTTCCAAATTTTATATTTTGAAGCCTTCATAGAGCAATGAAATGCAGAAGTCATTATATAGTAATTCCAGTATGCTGAAAGCCATTCACCTAATCCTTGATATTAAATATTCGCACTTACTGTGTGATGTAGTAGATCACGGGCAGCGCAAAGGTGATTAGTGGAGGCATTTTGAGCCCATTCGCTGTCTCTGCTCACAATTCGCCATTCCTACTATATATTTAATAATAAGCCTCTGGCTTAACCTTAAGGTTGGCTTCATGGCCTGGAAAACAAAATAATGCAAAAAACAACAAACTGATATGTAAATAAGCTTTCTTTAGATTTATATTTTATCGCATAGGTTTAAACATTCTTTCTTAATTTTATTTGAGAATACTACTATTAGACATCTACAGTTTACCTAAGGCAGAGGAAGTGTTGCAGACCACACAAAAATTTGATATTGAGACATTTCGAATTATCGAATTAAGACCTCTTGAATCCAAAACGTACATTAATATTAAAAAAAAACGTTTGGGTGCGTCTGTACACAGTGATTTATGTGAACAATTTTGTAGCATTAGATAATCATTTTTTGGAATATTCGCATTCTTCATTTGAATTTCCAGAACTTTCAACTGATACAGTTTGAAATGTTAAATGATTGATCTTTCGTTTCCTATAAGCTCGGTCAAAGAGTAGCTATGTGATATGCGGGCTTACATCTATACAAAACACTTGACTGTCGTCTCAGCCTTCTGTGCGCCTATTGTACGTACAACAGCGTGTGTGCTGAAATCAGTTCTAAATATTCATTACCTACATTAACAGGAAATATAGGCATGGGAAGACAAGCTTTGTGAATAATTTGTGGAGATAATAATTTGATATCAGGCTCAAAATCTCACTTCTTACCAAAAATTCTAATGGGAAATTTCATTTCGAGTATTGGCACTTACCTACTATTCCGTAATGTCCATGCACTACAAGTTCGATCAAAGCAATTTCTACTAAATCTTCTTAAATCTACTCGTATTTTCAGTTGCCAGAAAGCGTTGTTTTGTTGGGATTCTTTTCTCGCAGTTGTCATTTGTTTCCTTGTCTTGGCATATTTTAAATTATCATGTTTGAAGGAGTAAGAGATTGAAGGCAGGATTTCATTCATGTGTACTTATGTATACATTGTTAATGCATTTATTTCTTATTATAACAGTTTACAATTAAATTAGCAAAGTTTGTTTTGATATGGTATCTACACAGATCATTCTCCTCATTCTTTATTTTAAAAAATCTCTATATTTATCAAAAAAGTATATAAATACCTCTACGGTTGGCAACATTGGATAGATACCTATGAAAAAACGTCGCGAGAATGTTAAGACTGTTTTACTATTTTTTGCAAAAATTCTATTTTATCAAACTAACTCCTAAATTATTAAATTCTTACATTCAAATTCAATAAAATGTATCTCTGATTAATAAGTTTCTAAAAGAAGAGGACATTCAATTTATTTTCTGGTTTAATTTTCAAGATTTTATAAGTATCTACCTAAGTTTTGTTTTAAAATTATGCAATATTTGAGAGATTCGTCCACATTTATCCATGATTGCGAGATTTTGAAACTTAGCATTCAGAGAGAAACATGACTTTTGTTTCCAGAGAATTCCAATACCTTAGTCTAGAAGACTACACTTGTGATCAGTCGCAGATATTATTAAAATAACAAGCTTGCATCCGTTACTAAAGGTAAGTCTTTGATATACCTATCTATCTACCAATCGGCAATTCTCGGTTTCACAGTCGCATTAATGAGCCACTTCTATTTTTTCTTTTTATGCTTGGTGACCCATGTTTCCACCTAGTGAATGCATATTTCTCCTCCTCCCTCTGTCTTAACAATTGCCGGCTTTCAATAAAAGCATCCGAACAAAAGAAATACGCTCGTTAAGAACGCCATCTTACATGTTAGTGAACAGTAATACAGTTGTGCGATTTTATTACAATAGAAACGTGCAGACTTTTATGATGCAGCGTAACCTGAGATCTTGGAATGCAACGCCCTATGCCAGACAAAGCATTCGATAGCAGAAAGCGTTAATCCAGCTCGTAAATTTTGACGTCTTAATAATGATAATAAAGAGCAAGCGTGACCAGACAGGGAGGAGGTGGAAAACAATATCGATAAGCCACGCCCCCAGCTTGGCTCCGCCCCCGTTGGGTTATCAATGGCACCCTATTGAGCCACGGCGCATGGTAGGTAGGAATAGTGATTTTTCGCAAATGCGATATAGGCCGGAAAGCCCGATAAAGGCTTGTACACTTGTATTTTCATTTTTCAAGACCTGTAAATCACTGTTTGATGTTTTGTTTTGTTTTGTTTTTTGAAAATGTAATAAATTGTGGAATTGACACAAAATGCGAAAGTTATACTAAAAAAACTATATAAATCCGAAATATGTTGCAATTCATGGACTCTTCTTCAAACGAAAATAAAGAAGCAAAATAACAAAATCTTCATGGAATGTTTGCTTAAATACAACAAAAGTTTGAGCAATCGCATGGAAGAAAAGGCAAAAACATGTTTTTTTTCTGGTTGGTTGTTAAACCTTTTAAATCCTGTCTCCGCTGGTCGAATACCAGAAAGATATACCTTAGTAAAAGTAAAAGAAAGAACCCATTTTTTCAGTTTGTTAATGTGGATAGGTTTTTCTTCTTCTTCTTCTTTGAGGTATATCAATATTTTCATAGTAATACAAGCTGTTAAGCTCAAATACCCATATTAAGCTTCAGCAGTTCTTTGGTGTTTTTGAGATGCTACCTACCTAATGTAGATATAAAGAATTTGAATCATTGCATGTTTGCCTGCCTGACATTTTTGCTATAGGACAAAAGTATTAACAAACTGCATGTGGAACAAAATTGCAAATACTTAAACAGGGCTTTTCTTTCACACTGCGGCCACCGCAGCTCGAACTCCTGCCGGAACTGTTACAATAATAGCCTCGTAAATAATATAAAAATAACCATATGCCTTATCATAAGAGATGAAAATGTCATTCTCTATTCGCATATTTCTGGCATATTCTCAGAAAATGTTCATTCACACTCGGGAGTTCAATGTACGAAATTGAGTGAATTTTTCGCCTGATGTTTTGTTTTAGTTCTTACAATGTATGGGGTTTATTGCACACATCTTATTTTTTAAGTTACTCATAGATAAAAATCACATACAGTAACTCAGGAAATCGTGAATTAAATTTAATGATTCATCGGCAGCATGCCTGGTAGTAAAGCCTTATTGGAAAAATTCAAACTGACATTCAACGTGATAGATGACACGTACTTACAAAACTTTAAAGATACAAACTGAATATTTTGAAAATGGTTAACACCACCAAAAAAATTGTTCCATAGATTATGTATTTTAAAACAGCTCTACATTTTTATATATAGAAAGTTTAGTCTATCTTGTATCTTTTTCCAGTTGTACACAAGTTTACAAAATACAATCAAACTTAACAGAAATTTCTAGGATATTTACAGAAAATTCAAATTATACAATCTATTCATTTCAATATGTCACGTGATATTTTAATTGAAATTCTTAAAGCAGTTTTTGAAACAAACAATAAATATCGAACATTTTAAATACAAAGGATAATTTGGAGTAGAGGAGATTACGTGAAAATTACCTTCTTGTATTTCTGAAAGCAGCTGAATTTAAATTCGAAGTTTGGTATTCATTCAACTTTTCATTTTGAGTTACACTGTCCATTCACACATACATACACAGATTTCAATACTTCGTCATCTTTTAAAGCTCCATCGTTACTAATTTGTTTCTTACAATGCCATGGTGAGGGAATGGAGTTTCAAGGCCGGCATATAGTGAACCGTTTTTAAACATCTAACTATAGATTCTGTTTCCTCTATCCATCTTGTACGTTCGACGAAATGTGTAATGGAACTATTTCTGCAGTGTTTATCTCGAAGTACCCACTTAGAAAAAATTCTGATGTGTTACATTCATATTACTTTCTCTACCCTCTATCGCTTATTAGTGGGTTACAAATTATTCTTACGAAAGTTTATTTGCTTATCTACTTCATTTTAATCGAAGTAAGCTGTATTGCACATTTCATTACAGATACAAAGGGAACAGCAATAGTCAAATGTTTTAGAACTGGACTCTATAGATATGCTGGCCTTAAAATTCCATACTCTTTCCATGACATCGCGAGAAACAACAGAAAATCAACAGGACTTCAAAGGAAGGTTAAGTATTAAACAATTCGAACCACTAATAACGGATACCTCGGAAATGGTTGTTGCCACAAAAATTTATTTGAAACAAATGTTGTGTTTTAAAGAAATCTACATTTCTTGTATAGCGCGTTTTCGTCTATCGCTTAAGGTTTACCAGTTATACAAGATTATACAAAATTCCTTCCGAATGAAAAGGAATTTACAGGTTATTCCCAGAAAATTTAAGATATACATTTTATTTTTCATGTAAACATCTTTAATATATGGTACTTGACGCAGTATTTTATATCACAACACTGTAAATGCCAGAGTGATTATTGTGTAAATAAGCATTATTGTATGACATTGATTTGAGATGTTTGTTAATTATAAGCATTGTTAGGAAATAAGTCTACTCGACCTCACTGAAACTGACAATAAGAGCGGGCAACAATGTAGCGAGGGGGTGAGTTGTTTATCAATTAGAAGAGACAAACAAATGACGTCAGATTAGCGCGCTTTTCTTTAGAAATGGAGGGAATATTTTCCTTAGAGCATATGTGTTCGTAATTTTGATTGGATATAAATATAGACGCTAATGTTGGCGCGTTTTATTAACCAATAGCAGCTCGTTTATAATCTTTAGGCATATCGGGCGAGGGAGCATAAATTCCGTGCCAGAGTCGGGTAACGCAGTTTGACAGAATAATTCACAAGGCAAACGTCGTTCAGTTCAACAGAATCATACAAAGGTTATACGTCGCTCAGTTCAACAGAAGTATTCGTGGGTTACACATCGCACAGTTTAAGAGAATCGTTCACGCGTTATACGTCGCGCAATTCTACAAAATCTCTCGCGTTGTAAAGTTAGTTATAAATGTGAAATACGCGAATTAATAATGTGCAGCAAATAAGTGATTATAGTGATATTAGAAAATATAACAGTTTCAGTCTGGTGTGTATCAAGAGTCAATATGTGAAATTAATTAATTGTGACGGTAATAAAAGTATAAAAACAAATTCTTTTATAAGTGTTATCTTTCAGTAATAAATCCTTTCCGTTTACACACCCTGTTCAAGAGATATGCTCGACTGAGTAGTAATAATAGCTAGCCGGAGGACAAAGAACCCAAAATTTAAACTAGTAATATCTACAATAAAAGGCGCCCAGCAATAGATAACACGAAGTGACCGCGACAAATTGGCTCCCATACGTGGGGCAGATAAACATGAAGCATCTTCCAACTACCAACAAATATTCTACTTCATACTTTAATCAAAATGTTAGAGCCATTTTTTAGAAAATAAAAAAATTTCGAAAAATGTTCCACGTAAAGGGTAGTTTGGGTTGGGGGGTTTCTTGAAAATCTTTGTGTGGCATCTTTGAAAGTTACTGAACCTAATACCAAGTGTCGTATTTATCCAAATTTTCATTTTTGAATTATGCTTTTCACACACACACACACACACACACACACACACACACGCACACACACACATACGTACATTTTTCTAAAATGCTATTTTTTGGGTTCAAGGGGCCTCAAAACGTGAATTTTCGGTGAAAACTCGGTATCGAAGTATTAGTGGAATGCAATACCTACTCTCTACTTACTATGTGTACGTGGTAGAGAAAGTAATAAGCTTTTGTAAGAATAAGTTTGTAGAAGTTGTACAAAAATAAACGTAGAGAAAGGCTTGTGAACGTAACATAAGATATTTTAGATTTTTTTTCTCCCTGAAATCGATTTTGTTCATATTTGTATGATTCAGTTGTCGACACAAGACCGAGACACGCGCGGGAACATGGAAAAGGTCCAGCAGTGTGCAGCGTGAAGCTGTCAGTACTGGTGGACACGGTTGACTTATGATGAAACATGTAACGTCAGCTGGCAGAGGGCGCACATAGCCAACATAAACATGAGGGGCGTACTCCAGCGCCATGCTTCTTCTCTGCCATTCTTAATACACACAAGTAAAGAAACCAGAAAATTGTAGTGCACTCACCCGGTTCTCTGCCACTCCTGTCATACCACAATAAATATGCCATTACTATTATAAAGAGAGAAAATTTGTGTGTGCATATATAGGGTAATCTCTAAACCGATTTTGATAATTCTTTCTCCGTTGGAAAGCACTGTTCATCCCGGCGGACTTAGGCTATATGACACTTTCTAATCCGATTCCTAAATGAATGTTGCGGACTTGTGGTCATGTTGATTCTTGGCGATTGGGAATTGTCCTCAAAGCATAAGTAAACTACAGGGTGATTTATGAAGAACTGACACATTTATTTCTTTAATTCTTTCAAAACGAGTTATGCTAGCGACAACTTATTATATCTGAAATGCAGAGGAATTTTAGGGAATTATTTACCTCTACAGCAAATGTTGAAAATGTCCTCCATTCTGCATAAGGCACAACTCAACACGTCATTCCATGTTACTGGCCACTCGTTGGAGGACTCTGTTGTCAATAGCTTGATTCTCCTGTGTAATGTTGTGCTTCAGACTGTCCAATGTCTGGGGACGTGTGGCATAAACCCTGTCCTTTAAATAACCCCATGGAAAGAAATGCGGTGATGTCAAACCCGGAGATTTTGGTGGCCACAGGCTCTGGAAATTATCCGGTTGTCAAAGAAACTTGCAATTAGTGCCATGGATTAATTTGATATATGGCATGTAGCGCCGTCCTGCTGAAAATATCCTTGATTCAGCTCTACATCATCTAGTTGCTCAGCATATTCCATGAAATCCGTCGGAACTCTGCAGTGTTCACATTGTTTTAAAAAGAAATTGGTCCCACTATTCTCTGTGCGGATATTGCGCACCAAACTTCGACTTTAACCGGGTACATAGGTGCTTCAAAAATAACATGTCGATTTTCGCTGGCCCAAAAGCGTGAGTTATTTGAGTTCACATAGCCGGATAAATGGAACCATGCTTCATCTGTGAACCATGTGATGGACAATATGGCAATATTTTACACAATGAACGCCTGAAACCAACGACAATAATTCAGTCGTCTATCCTTATCTGGTTCCTGTAACTGATGGACAACCGTAATCCTATACGGCTTTAGGCCTGCACTTTTCACAACTCTCTGACACATTGAGTAACTGTACCCTGTCTCCTGCGACAAACGTCTTAATGATCTTTTGGGTGACTGGTCCAGTCGTGCTCTTAAGTCAACAACAACCGTAGGAAGCCTAGATGAACGAGTTTTGCATTTTTCACTCATCAGAGGTCCAGTTGTTTCCAACTTGTTTACCAGTCCCAGTATTGTGTTTCCTTGGGGAGGATTCCGAATACCAAATTCTCCCTCGTATGCCATTTGAGTAGCTGTAATTGAATTCGTAATCCAGTATTGCTTTACAAGGAAGAGTACTCATTTTAACGTCGACTAGAACAAAATTTCAAAAAACAGTTTCCGACAATAAAGCTAACAATTACGAATAAAATGTGAACATCTGCGCATCTACTGACAGGCAGTCGAAACTCCAGAACATCCTGCTTAGTTTGGTGCTAAAATTGGGGCACTGAGTGAATTTCGAACAGAATAATTAAAGAAATAAATGTGTCAGTTCTTCATAAATCATCCTGCACAAGGAGGGCGGCTGCTGTTGCGTTATCTGAAGTGATAAGATCCGCCCGAATAATAAATAGTAAATAATAACGAATAAGAATAATAATTAATAAGCATATAATCAAAATAATAAGAAGGAATGCCAGTATGAGGGAAGAATAAAAGAGAACATTAAGAATTAGAGAAAGGGGTGAATAAAATCATGAAGAGAGAAAAAACGTAAAGAGTACATATTAATTAATAATAAGAATATGAAATAAAATGTAGAAACCGTGTAGTTGAGAACGAACAAACTTGGCGTAAATCACAGAAAGGTTGCAGACGTATTCAAGGACAGGAAAAGCAACATTAGGAATCGTTTTAGTGACATTAGGAAAGGTGTATTACACGCAGGATGTCAGGACAACAGGCAGGAAACCGAAGTCAGCCAAGCGCACAGAAAATTCAGAAAAGCGAACATAATTTGTTAATGTTAGACGCAAGTGAGGCTCAGGCGATGAAATTAAGAGCCAATGGTAGATGGAGGAAAAATTCGGAGATGTAACCAAACAGAATAAATAAAAGTCACGTGAATAGCAAAAAGTGAGAGAGAAACTAGAAAAGTATTCGTGAAATAGAAAATTATCTATGAGGCAGAGCGACGTTCAAACGTGCGCAAGATACTTCACTCTGTGTCGAAACGTCGGGGAGAGAAGAAGTCTCTGTGTAGAAACGTGGGGGAAAGAAGATGAGCTGGGGGAAGGAAGTAGATTTTTTGTAGGAAACGTGAGGGAAAGTAAGAGAGATCTATAAATTCAAAATATTTTATATTAAAGAGGGAAACAATGCAGCGGTCTTCAAGTAACTATTTAGGCATTGTAAACCAGTTTAAGGCAAACGTGAGTAACAAGGTAGCTAGGGAATGACAAAAGGTAAAGTCATTAACGGAATATAGTGTCATACTTCAACTTCGCAAAATAATTAAGAAAGGGTAAGAGCACGGAAACAGTAGCAGGGGTGACAGGAAAGATCGCGTCTTGCGTGGAAAGGAAATTCGTGCGAGGACATCAGTGTGGATGATCAATAAACGGGTCATCCGAGAGGAGAAAGTGAACTTCATTTATCTCCCATCCACACTCCCTGAGGTAAGAGACTCCTGAACCCAAATTCCTCTACCTGAGTAGCCGGCAGCAACAACGATCCTCCCGAATGAACAATCCAACCACCAAGAACCGCACCATTACAACCTTTTCCATTCCCAAACTCCGCTACATGACGTGATGACACCGTCTTCATCCGGCATGCTTTCACTATCTCTTTCTCTCAGGGTGCTATGCAGTTCAATAAGGACACCGGCAACTGTTTTAATAATTATTAACGTATTGCTTTTATTTAATCCCGAAGAACCTGCTTTCCTAGCTAACATATTACTTCCCGGAAACGATTCCACATTTTCCCGTTTTTTCTATGACCATGAGTAGGCACACATAAGATGTCTGCGACATATGTAACATGAACCCAATAGTGAACTATGAAATGAATAAATGAATGAATCCCGTTTGAACTCGTAGTCGTCTTTTAGTAGCAAAAATTCCCGATGTTATACATTCACGTGAATTTCTCTTCTCTCTATCGTGTATTAGTGGGTATACAAACTATTCTTACTACAGCTTATTTTTCTATCTACTACATTTTAATCCAAATAAACCTTTGCAGAAATAGTTACATTACCAATTCATTATAGACACAAAGCGAATAATTAAAATCATATTTTAAGAACTGGACGCTATATGCTGGCCTTAAAATCCCATACGACTTTAGTTATAGCTGCTTAATTGGCAGCATTGCGTTACCGGAAGTCCCAAGTAACATTGGGTAAGTTCATTATAACTTTTTTTGGTTAATCATTCATTCAAAACATAAAACACAAGATTGTGCAAAAAACAATGTGCAATATACGTGTTTGAAATCCATAGAAGAATCTCGGAAATGGAAAACACGAGATGAAGTCTCGTCTCTTCAAACTACTCCTTGATTCTGTATAATGTACTTCCCAACACTCGTATCACTATACAGGACATCCCAAAATTAGACCGACAAACTTTGGGAGCTAATGGATAAGATTATTTGGAAGAACGCTTTTTGGTAAGGCTCCTTTTTTTTCTTTTTTTGCTGCGACACTTCATTTAAATGCTAGACGAGGTAATGTTATTACTGCTTCCCACACAGTTTCTTTAAATAGTACAAAATGAACAACGCAAAATAACGGTATAATATTTATCTCAGCAAGGTACATAATCTTAGTACAAGAAACAAAAACAGAACACATAAACACCTCAGCGTTTACAGTTCACCACAGCTCTCCCATTCAAAGAAAATGTTAGAACATGCGTCCATTGTGGTGAACACAATGCATGAAGTGCCATATTCTCACAAAGACATCAGCAATTTCTCTGACTTTGCTAGCTGCGCAGGCTATGCGTGCCACAAGCTCCTCTTCAAATTTAACAGGCGTGTCATACACTACTGACTTCTTGTGTCCCCACAAAAATAAGTCAAGTGGGGTAAGGTCAGGGAACATGTACGTTCCATGTTGTATATAAACTAAGGCTTGGCAGAGAACATGTACAGACGGTTCCAAATGTTTTCAGTTCCACCGGTAGAGGGACAAGCGGGATGTTTTATCGAGAGGTTATGCCAGGTGCCTTAGCTCATACCTGCTCTACAAGGAAGGTTAACGGATGTAATAGGCTAAAGAAAATATCATTCAAACACATTTCCCTTAGACTTGGCTGTAAGAATGTAATAACTGTGAAAATAAAATAGTAATAACATTACAACACAGCGACATAAGTAGCATACAAACTAATTTTTAGGAATTAGAGACATCATATCATTGTATAATAAGTAAGTGCTAAAACAAAATGGTTTGGTTTTGAATATTTACTACTTTCCTTACCCATTATCAACTAACATATGTTCTTTATTTTCATAATATCCTTGTGAAGTGTGGTTTTTCCGTGCATCGTGACAACTTAGGTCAGAAATGATTTAAAGTTACAGTCTAAATTACACTTTTCCTATTTGGTTGCATGCTAGATGCCGTAACGACAAACAGCCGCTTATCTATACCACAACTCATCTGTTTACTGTCTCCACTATTTACCTATAATAAGTAGGGAAAGTGTTGTATTCAACTCAAAAATTAAGAAAACGAGCTCCACTGAATCCAAAGAAAGCATTTTCACTTTCTCTACTACGCACTTACAGTAAGCAGAGGAACTATTGTATTCCACCCAAAAATTCAATAACGAGATTCACCGGAGATACACGTTTAGAGACCCATTGAATCCAAAGAAAGCATTTTTACTTTCTCTACTACGCACTTACAGTAAGAAGAGGAATTGTTGTATTCCACCCAAAAATTGAATAACGAGATTTACCGGAAATACACGTTTGTGACCCCCTGAATCCAATGGATTTATTTTTAGAAAATAGTCCAAGTGTGTGTGTGTGTGTGTGTGTGTGTGTATTCACGAACAGCATAACTCAAAAGCAAAAGGTTGGTTAAAAACAGAACTTAGTGTTCAACTTCTTCCAAGAATGCGACACTGAGATTTTAAAGAAAATACCCCACTCCAAACTACCCTTTACATTGGACATTTTTCAAAATTTTTTATTCTGTCAAAATGACTAAGGATTTTGATTAAAATACATATGTTTAAGCTATTTTCATGATAAATAGAATATATATCTCTTATTTTCTAGGAATAGTCTGTAAATTAGTCCTTATTGTCAATTACTTTTGATAATTAGTAAATCGTAAGAGAGAGGCAAAATCATACTGCACAACAACTGTAGGTCTTGTTAAAGCACAAAATTTATATCACATAACATTTTTATTTTATGTGAAGTGATAAGATCCGCGAGCACAAAAATAATCATAGCCAGAATAAAAGTTTAAGACTAATCCGCTAATAAAACAAAATAAGAAGGAGATAAAAGAGAATATTAAAGATTAAGAAAAGGCGGGAATAAACATTATTACGGATGAAATAAAATAAAGTAGAGACACGTATAAATAAATCAGAAAGTAAAAGAATGTGAAAGGAAACAGACACAAGGAAATATGCCAGAGGGCAAAAACCCTTTTAATACATACAGGAAAGGCTAGCAGGAGAAACAGTTAGGTTCTATTGAAACCGACGGCGACTCGCCGGAAAGCGGAAACGGATGTGCTAGGCATTCATGCGGACAGAAAATCAAATCAGCCGTTAATAACGAGAAACAGTAGAGACGCTCGCAGTGCATAAGGTTGTTGAAATTGAACCAATGGGAGAAAAAGCGCAAAGTAGCGAAATAGCGATTAAGGAATAACAAAAGTCACGTGAATAGTAACGCCAGGGAACTAAACTAGAAAAGAGGCGTGAAATAGATTTTTGTCTAGGAGCAGGAGCGAGTTTTCGACACGCGAAACATGGAACACTTTGTGTCGGGAAGAGCTATTAGGAGGACGTAAAACTCTGTGTCGTGACGGGATAGGAAGAGGACGTAACATTTTGTGTCGTGAAGAGATAGGAAGAGGATGTTAGGACTTTGTGTCGGGAAGAGCTAGGAAGAGGACGTAAAACCTCGTGAAGGGTCAGGGAGAACAAGATGAAATACTTGGTGTAATAAAAGATAGGGTAGCTAGGGATGACAAAAGTCATATTGTGAATAACTAAGAAATAGAATAAAACCAAGGGTAGAAGCACGGAAACTGTAACGGGGAAAAACAGATAGGAACGCGTCTTGTGTAAAGGGTCTTCAGTACGACAACAAGTGTGGATCTTCATAATAAATGGATCATAGAGAGGAGTTGTGAGTATAATTCACCTCCCATCCACACAATCCCTGAAATAAGAATCTCGCAACCAATCATCCTCTACCTGAGTAGCCGGCAATAATCTCTCGTACCCGAAACCCTACACCAAGACCATACCAACCAGAAAACGTTCCCTTATTTTCCAAACCCCCGCTACAAAATGGCACCCAACGTGTCTTACACCCACGCCTAGCACCCTACCAAACCAACACACTCACACCAACACAACGGAGAACGCCGCCAAGGAACCAGCAACCATCACCAGACCAACACCAGCACAACAGCAGCACCGAGTAAGTACAACCAACATTTCTTACACCAAGGGAAAAGTGATTGTTACTCCGTAACGGCAAAACAACAAAAATCACCATGGAGAACGCCCTTACGGAGGAACAGACAACAGAAGCAACAAATCAACAGGAACGTGCGGAAAATCCATATACACTAGAGGCAGTAATACAACAAATGTTTCTTCAATTCCAGCAACTTACCTCTCAAATCTCCGCACAAGGTGAGACACTTCATTCTCAAATCACCGCACAAGGTGAAACACTTAATTCTCAAATCACCGCACAAGGTGAAACACTTAATTCCCAAATCACCGCACAAGGTGAAACACTTAATTCTCAAATCACCGCACAAGGTGAGACACTGAATTCTTAAATCACTGCACAAGGTAAAAAAATCACCGCACAAGGTGAAACACTACAATCACAAATTCAGACACAAGGAGAGACACTAAACGCAAAACTAACTGCACAGGAGGAAACCCTAAAACAATTAGAACAGAGACTGATGACCCAGGTACACACACAATTAGTTGCCCAAGGGGAGAAGCTCGAGGCAAAAATTTTAGAGAAACTGAACACGAAATTCTCAGAACACCAAACACAAATAGAGGAGCAGGTAAACCGACAAGCACACCAGGTGACGAAGATGAATGCAGGGCAAGTTTCTTTACGATCGGAGGTCATTAGCATTAAAACAGATGTTCTGGAGGCATGCTCAGAATTAAAATCTTTAAAGGGAAGGGTCACACAAATGTCTGCTGACCACGTAAACCAGGAACAGCTGAATTGTGATCTGCAAGCAGCCTGTGCAAATATTAAGGAAAATATAAATACAGGATTAATAACAATGAAAGAACTTATCACCACTTAGACAAACCAAGCAGCTGCAGAACACAACGCGGCATTAGCACAAATTGACAAAAATTCGCGTGAGTTGGCACAGGTTAGAGCAACTATAGAAAGACAACAAAATGTGTCAAATCAAAACGCCAATAATCAGGCCACCTCTCGCGAAAATATCACCGCGGAAACGCAACCAGCAATTCATGTGCCGCTTGCGTCGTCGCAAACAACAATTTCTAGTTTAGCTCATGAGGAGCCTAGTTATATGAATATGCATGCGTACCCTCTACATTTTAATTTATTAAATGAGATAGCTGTACCACAGTTTAATGACTTGCGAGACAATGCGAAACGATACATTATGGATTTGGACGCTTATTTCGAGTTAAAACAAATTCCGGAAACCTTGAGATTATTAATTATAAAGAAAGGGCTACAAGGCAGGGCACTCTCTTGGTTTCGGTTAGCGATCGGCGACCACACCACATACTCTCACTTCAAACACTTATTCCTAACAAAATATTGGAATACTACCACCCAATACGCGGTGAGAATCCGAATACATAATGGCAAATATACACCAGGACAGGGGCAACAACTCATAGGTTACTTCCTAGATCTGGTGCAACAGAGCCAATTACTAGACCCACCCATGCAAGAAGATGAATTTGTTAAACTGATCGTGAGGCATTTCCCGGATAATATCCGAAATAATTTAATTGTAGCTAGGGCAACAACCATTGCCGACACACTAGAACTGTTGACGGCGCTACAAGGACACCAGAGTAGTAGCTCGGAAAATAGAGCACCGACCCAAAATTTCAGTGGGTTAAGGGCACACCCCACCTATCAGCAAAGACGAGGTCCATACCCTCAACAAAACCGATACGATGACAGGGGCAACCAATTTATGAGACACAGGGGCGCCAACCATTTTCAAAGGAACACACCGCGAGACAACGGGAGAAGGTACATAAATTATGTAAGAGTAAATGGGAGCCGGAGACATAACTCATGGGGCACAATTACACCGGAACCCCGCGAATATGAGACACGGCAAGATGGACGCCACAGCCCGAATAAAGCTTTCAATGAACGCAGCCGCCCAGGACAAAACGTAGACGCACTATCACGGCCTCAGGAAAACCGACGGGAAAATATAGATTATAACCCACGGTCAAATCACCTACGAAATGACAACACACACACAAAACACACAGCGACCATCAAGAAGCAAACATGGTTCAACCGTGACAACCCGGCACCGACACAGCAGGATGATAGGCGCGGTGGCGCATTCGGTACCAACGAGACGACGGAAAACTAAAACGGGGTCAGGATCAATTCCCGTCTCTAGAACCCCCAGCTCTTTGCAACACAGGGAATAACAACTCCATTAATGAAGAAAGACAAGGCGATATTATAGACTCACCACAAGTGTCATTACAAATAGCAGGCGAAGCATACCAGGCTATCGTGGACTCCGGAGCAATGGCTTCTTTATGCAGCATGGAATTTTATAAAACGATCATATCGCGTGGAATAAAACTGCAAACATTGCCTGTTAAAATGTTTACGCTATCTTAGCAATAGGGAGAAAGAAAACCCGAATCCAACAACAAGTCATGATACCATTTAACATTCAAAAGATAGACTTTGAATATATTTTTCTAGTGGTTCCACATTTAGTTACACAATTAATAATTGGGAGCGACCTGCTATCTGAATTCAGGGCTAACGTAAATTATAGAACAAGGGAGCTCACATTAGTGACAACAAACAATGAAACAGTAACAACACATTTTCTCAAGATGCCAGGTATAACACCACACTTAACGGAGGGTGAAAGAGACATCCAGCAGAACAGGTTTTTTGTACAAGTCATCAGCCTTGGGGCGAGATATGTAAAGCGCAGGTAGAGCTAGATGATAGATTTTATGAGGAAGAGGAATTAGAAGATATTAATGAACAAGACGACGAAGAATATAGAGAAGATAAAATAAAGAATAATTATTATATAAAGCCCGTGGAAGGCGCAAAGATAAGCGGACTGGATGACTTACCAGGTGAGAATGTAGAAAACAATACCTGTACGGAGAAACGGACACCCGACAAATTAGAGAGTGCATTGCACGAAAGGTTAATGACATTTCAGCCCTCAGCAAACGACAAAAACAAACACTAACTACAATTCTATGGAACAATAGAGAAGCATTTTCAGACAAAACAGGTTGCTATAAAAATTACGAATATTCCTTTGAGGTGAAACCAGCTCCCCCATGGAAATATAAATGTAGAAATATACCGATAACCCTTCAAAACGCAGTACATGACACGATAACACAAATGATTGAGCAGAAAATAATACAACCGTCGAATTCGACATATATAAACCCTTTATGTGTTGCTGCAAAGAGCTCAGGAAAGGTTCGCATTACGATAGACGCTCGCCACTTAAACACCTTTATAATACCCGACAACACCAGGACTCAGAGTATCGAGTACATCCTTGCCGGAATCGGAAAGAAAACGTGGTTCTCATGCTTGGATCTCAACAATTCATATCTACAAATCCCATTGGCTCCTCATGTTAGACAATACACGAGTTTCATTTACCAGGGTAAAGTGTTCGAATTTTTGAGGATACCCTTTGGTTTATCGGTCAGCGGATCAGGATTTTTGAGAGCAACAGAGAAAATTTTTGGAAACACAACGCAAGACTACCTAACCCAATACATCGACGACTTCCTGATACACAGCACGAACATTGAGAACCACCTTCAGCACATAAACACTGTGTTAACAAAAATTAGACAAAACGGGTTGACCCTAAACCTAAACAAAACAACATTCTTCAGCCAAGAAATAAAATTTCTAGGATACATCATTTCGGACAAAGGAGTGGCACCAGACCCGGAACGCATACGCACGATTCAGGCAATACCACCCTCTAGAAACGTTAGACAGCTAAGAAAATTTTTAGGTATACTGCAGTATGAAGCTCGCTTCCTCGCAAATTATGCCAGAGAGGTAGCACCCCTAAGAGAGCTGTTAAAGAAAGGCACACGCTGGAAATGGTCGGAAGAACACCAAAACACTTTCGACAAAATAAAACAACTCTTCGGAAAGGCAATACTATTGGAAAGACCAAACATGAATTTACCATTTCACATTTATTCCGACGCAGCCATCACAGGTTTCGGAGCCATCTTGTGCCAATACGACGAGCAAAATGATCAACATATTATCAGCACGGCATCTCGAACTTTGACCCCTACAGAGAAAACAGCGGGAATTACAGAACTGGAAATAGCAGCAATATATTTTGCACTCCAAAAATTCAAACACTACGTATATAATAAATCAATCACAATATACACCGACCACGTGAGCTTATCATTCATTAAATCATGCAAACTCGTCAGCTCCAAAATAGCCCGTTATATACATGAAATCACAGCATATGACGTCAATATAAAACACATCCCAGGAAACAGCAACATTTTCGCGGATACACTGTCCCGACTAGGAAACAGAGAAGGAATTCCAGAATGCATGGGACATACTAGAAGAGAAATTAAAATTCTGAGAACCTCATTACACTCAGGTAGCGAACTTGTCAAACAGGTAGAACACATCAAAACATTGCAGCTGCAGGAACCAAAGTTGGCAACCCTTTGAGCCAGGCAAAGGACACTACACCTGACTTGAAGGAGACGATAGGGATGCACAAAGGCATACTTTACAAACTAAAAAGGTCGAAACAACCAACGTGGCTGACATATGCGCCGAGTTCTTTGGAAACAAAAATAATTGACACTTTCCATAAAACAATGATCCATGCAGGATCAGAAAAGACATGCAACGCAATCCAACAACACTTTTACATCCCAAAACTACATCGAAAAGTACGGCAGCATATAAGCGAATGTGACACATGTCAAAAATGCAAACCAATGAATGTAAAATACGACACACCACCTCAGAATATCATCAGGGATAAACCCCTAGCTTTAGTAGCGGCAGATTCACATGGTCCTCTACCGGCAGGAGTAGGAGGCATGAGACACATTTTTGTATTGGTTGATGTATTCACAACATTTGTAAAACTATACCCTATGCGAAAATTAACGAGCGCAGCATGTGCCAAGAAAATCATCAACGACTATATACCCAAATACGGGAAAATGAATTCACTTCTCGTGGACAACGCTTCAATACATATAGGAAAACAATTTACAGACAACATAAGGGCACAAGGGATAAAAAACTATAACTCAACGGTATATCACCCGCCATCGAACCCATGCGAGAGATACATGAGAGACCTAGTGATATATCTAAGAATTCTATGTAACAAAAATCACACATCGTGGATGGACCACATACCCACGATAGAAAGGACTTTCAACGAAACACCGAACAGCAACACAGGTTTCACACCCCTGACTTTACTAACAGGACAAGAACACTACCTCATGGAAGGAATGCCATCAGCTATCCCGACAAAAGAAGCCACTCAGGTGGAAAAGTTGAAACTGGCATATGAAAGCATAACAGGAAAACAGAATTAAGGAACAAACACATGAAACGACACAACAAGACATGGAACCCGAAAGAAGGAGATAAAGTCTTATACAAGGCACACCACAAGTCATCCCTGTTGAAAAAAGAGTACAATAAATTACATTTGATGTGGCACGGTCCGGCCGTAATCCAGAAACAATTGAGTGATCGAGCTTTCGAATTACAAAACCCACGTACTCTAAAAATAATTGGTAGGTACAATTTGGCCTTAATAAAACCGTACAAAGTACCTACAAAATGACGGAAAACGAACCACAATGTACCGTTGAAATGTCTCAGTAAGCACTTAAAACAGAAACATAAACAAAGCAATTGAATTATGGAATAGGAAAATAAGAACAGTCAATAACAGTACGACCAGAACAGGGTAAACGCATGACGCATACGAGAATAAGAGTAGAATACTAGGATGTGTAAGAGTGTGACACGTGTAAATCTGTTAAAGCTAAGGCAAAGAATGTAGATTCATATTAAACTTAAACAATAAGCATGAAAAGTGAGTAATCTATGCAAAAGGTGTAGAGTCACAGAGAAAGGGGAAGTATAGAGTTAAGGCATAACCAAAACATAACAGAGGGACGATCATCTGTATATAGAAAATGTTAAAATTCTGATGATAGGAAACACTGAACTATGCTACAAATGAGTGTACAGAGTTATTGTTATGTATTGAATGTTAGGATAAGGACATAGATTAAGTTAATTGTAAATAACATTAAGTTCGCACTCATGAGCAAAACTAGGAACAAAATAAAACGTAAATCTTTGAAAATTATGTTTACTTGCATTAAGGTATAGGGACTTGCACAAAAATTTAAGGTCAGACAGACAAGTGATTACAGACAGTCACCAACAAACCGTGTGAAAAGTGAAAGTGAACAGTGCGCGGAATACGTTACTGGGAAATACAAAGCACTAGTACATGAAATGAAACCGAAAAAAAATGAGTGCTTAAGAAAGTGAAAGCATGTTTCACGAGGGGAAACACGAAAGTGTACACCATACAAAAAACTAAAACAAGAAAACGAGGCCTGAATGAAAGGGGCGAAAACTCAGTAAAAATGTAAATAGTTATAGAATAGTTTATAAGTAACAGATAAATTTTGTAAAGTAAATTGCGCCACAAGGTACCAGGAGACGCAGAAGTCAGTCCCTGGAAACAAATTTTTCTGTGTAAATTTTTCAGGTGGAACATGTAAAAGCATAATTTGTAAGTTAAAATGTATGTAAAACAGTTCGTAAGAACTAAGTACGGAAAAGCCTCACACAAGACGCGAGGGGGGAACTTTAGCGCGAACAGCGAAGCACTAGTTTCAGTGGGTTTTCAGACAAGCCATTAATTTTACACATGCGCATAAAATGAATACCTTATCTGAAGGGCATTTGAAGTGATAAGATCCGCGAGCACAAAAATAATCATAGCCAGAATAAAAGTTTAAGACTAATCCGCTAATAAAACAAAATAAGAAGGAGATAAAAGAGAATATTAAAGATTAAGAAAAGGGGGGAAAAAACATTATTACGGATGAAATAAAATAAAGTAGAGACACGTATAAATAAATCAGAAAGTAAAAGAATGTGAAAGGAAACAGACACAAGGAAATATGCCAGAGGGCAAAAACCCTTTTAATAAATACAGGAAAGGCTAGCAGGAGAAACAGTTAGGTTCTATTGAAACCGACGGCGACTCGCCGGAAAGCGGAAACGGATGTGCTAGGCATTCATGCGGACAGAAAATCAAATCAGCCGTTAATAACGAGAAACAGTAGAGACGCTCGCAGTGCATAAGGTTGTTGAAATTGAACCAATGGGAGAAAAAGCGCAAAGTAGCGAAATAGCGATTAAGAAATAACAAAAGTCACGTGAATAGTAACGCCAGGGAACTAAACTAGAAAAGAGGCGTGAAATAGATTTTTGTCTAGGAGCAGGAGCGAGTTTTCGACACGCGAAACATGGAACACTTTGTGTCGGGAAGAGCTATTAGGAGGACGTAAAACTCTGTGTCGTGACGGGATAGGAAGAGGACGTAACATTTTGTGTCGTGAAGAGATAGGAAGAGGATGTTAGGACTTTGTGTCGGGAAGAGCTAGGATGAGGACGTAAAACCTCGTGAAGGGTCAGGGAGAACAAGATGAAATACTTGGTGTAATAAAAGATAGGGTAGCTAGGGATGACAAAAGTCATATTGTGAATAACTAAGAAATAGAATAAAACCAAGGGTAGAAGCACGGAAACTATAACGGGGAAAAACAGATAGGAACGCGTCTTGTGTAATGGGTCTTCAGTACGACAACAAGTGTGGATCTTCATAATAAATGGGCAATAGAGAGGAGTTGTGAGTATAATTCACCTCCCATCCACACAATCCCTGAAATAAGAATCTCGCAACCAATCATCCTCTACCTGAGTAGCCGGCAATAATCTCTCGTACCCGAAACCCTCACCAAGACCATACCAACCAGAAAACGTTCCCTTATTTTCCAAACCCCCGCTACATATGTCAAATAACTTTTATATTTTACCTATTCTGAAATTTTCTTTGTTATTAGTTTGAATTTTCAAATACTTTATACTTCTCGCAAATGTAAATAGCCATTGTTGTTCTTTCTTTCTTTCCTTCTTTCTTTCTTTCTTTCTTTCTTTCTTTCTTTCTCGTGTTCATACAAAGAGAACAGAATTTCAAAGCTATCACGTCTGTGGACAGCATTAGAGAGGTTGTGGTTTCGATTCCTCTGGCCGACCTTCCTGACCCATAGGTTTTTTCGGGGGGGGGGGTTTCCCGGCTCGTCAGGCGAATGCTGGGAAGGATACTCACATCCCGAATTTTCTGAACATCCATTTCATCTCCATTATCATTTCCCTTCGTCTTTCATCCGTTGGTCTCTTTCAGGGTTGGAAGTGTAGGCGATGGTGTTTCGGTGCAGTGTGGCAGGGGAAAAGGATGCTTTTTGTGACTTTCTCCATCCCTCGGCTTTCGGCTGGCTGTAGGGAGTAGGTACCCTAACTTCCTTGAGGGACGTTGTGCTGGGTGGGGTCCCCGGTCTGCCTGTCCGTCTGACGGGGAGTATGCGAACTTAGGGACCCTGCCATTCCTGTGCCTCATTCCTGGTTCCGGACGCCGGGTGTCTTGTCACGCCTCATCCTTCCTCCCGGAGACGCCCCCTTGTGGGGCGTATCCACAATATATGTGGATCAGTGCCGAGTCCCCTCCGTAGCCAACCAATCCAAAGCTATCATATAGCGATCAGCTTTGAGGGATTTGGCTATCGCTCTAGCTTAATATGTACTGGTTATACCTATAACGAATTGTGAAAATAAGTGATGAATGTTTATCGGTATTAACATGACATACGTGCAAAATAAGCTTTGTAAGAATAGTTTGTAGAAGAGTGAATAGAGAAAGTCATGTGAATGCAACACATATTTTATAGCAAAAGCTCCATATGCCTGCGTGTCTGTGAACAACATAAATCCAAAGCGAAACGTTCGGTTAAATGCCAAACTTGATATTTAAGTTCAGCATCTTTCAAAGGTGTGACAAGGATTTTCAAGAAAATCTACCCCATCCTGAACAACCCTTTACATGGAAAAAGTTTCGAAATTTATTTTCTTAGAAATGGCTCTAATGATTTTGATTAAAATACTCTCTGTTTAAAATATTTTCATGACAAACGAAATATATATTTAGAACTTACTGAGAAGAGCCACTTAACTCTTCGTCATTCTGAATGACTTTTGTATAATTGGTAAACTCTAAAGGATTGGACAAGGTATCGCTACACAAGAAATGCAGACCCCGTTATAGCACACAGTTTGTTATGCATATATTTTATGAGATTAACTATTTCCCAGGTATTTTTTGTTATTGGTTTGAATATTTTTGTACCTGTGAAGTCGCTATTCCCTTTTGTTTTTGTCGCGGTCATACAAACAACCTGCAATTTCAAAGCATCGCGTAATAACATGCTTTTTAAAAATGTGGCTATCGCTTTATTTACGTATACCACTACGAAATGTGTAAATGTGAACTTCTTCTTTTGGTATTTAATTAAAGTCCTTTAACCACGTAGGCCATTACGGACAGTGAATGAACGAAATGGCTAAAATTATGCTCAAAAGGCCCCAGGTCCCTAGAAATTAGAATCTAACATTCATCTTCTCAGGATATGAGGAAACCCTGGAAAAAGCTTTGCCCAGGTATTTTACTTTAACTGAGATTCGAACTCGGGACCTCTTGAATGTGAGGCAAACCCTCACACCACAGAGATGGGCTAAATGTGATTTGCAATTTTATCTGAATTATAAGAGGTAGACAGAAAAATGAGATTTAGAAAGAAGTATTTGTAGAGTGATGAGAATGTAATGCAAAGAGCGTCGAGTTTCAAAGATACCACATAAAAATCTGACTATCGTTTGAACTTAACCCCGTTAGGTCTTGTTCAGGGTTGGAATGTCGGCGATGGTATTCCGGTGCGGCGTGGCAGAGAAAAAGAACGCTCTCTGTGGAACCTTATCCGTCTCTCGGTCTTCGGGTGGTTGCCAGGGTATACGGACCGCTTCTTGGGGGCCGTTGGACCCTCGGTTGGGTCCCTCTGTCAGGGCGTCTCAATCTAGAAACTTTAGGAACCTTGTCATAACTGTGCCGTAACTCCTGGTTCCGGCCGCCCGGTGTCCCGATGTCTCTCACCTCGTCCCTCCCTCCCGGGAGCGCCCCCTCAAGGGGAGCACAATATCCTCATTCACTGGATCGGGGTCGAGTCCCCTCCGTTACACATCCCATTCTATTACAGACCAGGGAAGAGAAGCATTTTAAGAATTCTGAACGTGAATCGTAATACAAAGCCTTTTGCGGGGGGGATCTTCAGATTTGTAACTTGAAAGCAATTCAATTTTCAGAATAAAGTGTTTTCAAATAAACCAATTGCAACAAAAGCACATCAACCTGTCTGCATTAGCACTTTCGGGTCACTATTTTGAAAATTTAGCTTATATGTTATCCTAACCAAATAAAACAGCTGTATAGAAACTGCATATTTTGTGCTAAACGTTGTTTCCTTGTATATATTAACATGTTCTCCTTTTGGATACAATATCTACATAGGTGTTTTTACTCTACGTCCACTATACGACTGGCACGGTTTTTCTTCCTTTCTTTTGTGAGTGTGTGTCTAAGGGGAATTATGTTTCAAATAAAACAATCTTTATTCGTTTTCCAGTAACAAACGCAAAATATATCCCATTTTGAAAAACATTTAACGTTGCACTTATTTGTGCCCAAACTGCTTCAACAGTTTGACATTAATATTACTTTTGCTTCCATATTTGTAAAAGATTACTTGAATATTATCAGAAATGAATGTGCCAACTGTATGGAACTACACACTTAGCGCTAAACGTTGTGATCAATATCTAGGACAATTAAAAAGCAAAACGAACTTATATTCAATGTAATAAATACCTTCTGCTTCTGAGTATGCGTAGAACGTTCTATTGGTGATAATTATGAAACTATTATTATTAATATTATTATTTATTACCAGCAACAAACGTTAAGAACAAGATATACATTATGCGAACCATGTTTCTTAAGAAAATTACTGAATCTTTAACTTGTGTAGCACCCGCATAAAGAGTGTAATATTTGATTTTTAAACAACATATTATGCAAAGAAAATGTTAATTTATTTCGCTTGAATAGTTCTAGTAAAGAGAAAAGTAGTTGGTTTCGTCTTCTTTCCTTTTAGAGTCAGGTCGTTGAATTATACGAGCATACAGAAGTAAATGTGACCTTTGAGACGATACCGGCACGCTGGCTATAGCCAGGCATGACTAGTCGAGAAGACGTTTCTTCCCCCTCTTCCTCTAAACCCCTTGGTCCATCGTAAAACATTTGAAGCTCACTGTACTAGTATGCAACATGCGTTATGGAAAACAATAATGCACAATTTCAAGGAAGTTAACATTGAGTCAGGAAGTATACATAGGAGAAAATAACTGTGGTGTTTGTGTTTTGTTTCTTTCGTGTGTTCTGTTTTTGTTCCTTGGACTAAGTTTATGTACCTTACTAAGATACACACAGTACGTAATTTGCATATTTAAACCAAGTTAGATGAGAGGCAGTAATGACATTAACTCGTCTAGCACTTAAATGAAGTACCGCAGCAAAAAAAGTGCCTTAACAAAAAGTGTTCCAAATAATATTATCTATCAGCTCCCAAAGTTTATCGGTCTAATTTTGGGACATTCTGTATATTATTGCTTCTTAACATATGCATTGTCCATGGTTTAAAGGCTTCGTTTCTTAATTCTGCTTGAATATGTTTATCCGTCGATTCTTTTTCACAACCACCTAGGACATAATTGCCTCGCCATCCTTGTTCCTCACTATTTCCTATTCCTTCCAGTAGTGAAGAACTATCTGCATACTTTGAATACCATACGGGGGACACCGGCCACTTGGCGATATCTGAGGCCTTTATTTCGTGCGGAGATCTGTACTGGGCGATATTTTTGCTCTCTGCGCAATACTTTTGGTAAAAGAAGTTGTGCAATTTTTACACTTACAAAGGAACAACTGGGATGAACAGTGAATATTTTCATTGCCTCAACTCCATAGCAGCTTTTCCTCTAAGGTTTCCCCTAAACCTGAGACATCACGACGTTTTTGTATAGCCGCAGATGAGGACGTGGCATCAGACACGCTTCCTGTGCCTGAGACACACACGTGTACTTGCACGTTTCTCACATAGTAATGCATTAGTTGCGGCAAATTTGTCTGTGTGGCTGGTCGTTGCTTCTCTCCAGACGCGACAACGCATTTATTGCACTCAACGTAACTTGCCAAATACTTACCCACCTACACACCTCGCAGTGCCACGTTTTGGCCAACCTGACTAAGAGTTATATGTGTTTGGGAGGATAAAAGTTTTTACTGGTGTCTTTTCACTTTCTTAGGCACCCAGACTGAAAAAAATTTATAAAAGCGTATGCGCACGCATGTATGTCTGTGAACAGTATAACGAAAAATACCAAATTTGGTATTTAAATTCAAGAATTCCACACGAAGATTTTCAAGAAAATCCCCCACCCTTTACCTACCGAGTGAGATGGCTCCGCGGTAACGCGTGAGGCTTGCATTAGGGAGGTCCGGTTCGATTTCTGTCGGGCCGGTACTTACCATGGGCTTTTTTATGGTTTCCCCGGGTCGGTAGGGGATTGCTTGGGTGTTTCCTCTTCTACCACGAATTTCCTGTTCCCATCATTTTAATAATCTCTTTCAGGACTGAAAGACAAGGAGACGGCGTTCGGGTGTTGCGGCTAAGCGGTGGATATGAGCTTTGTAAAGGTTTCTCCCAGGCATTGATTGGACTGCTGACGGACCCGCTTTCTGGGGCATTCCTGGACCTTAGGGGCCCTCGGGGGCTCGGAACCGGCGTCCGAATGTGTACTATCTGGAACGTTAGCGACCTCGTCCTTGTTTGCACGCATCGTCGCCCGGATCTGGTCGCTCTTAAGGTCTCCCTCTCACCCATTCCTCCCTTCCTCCCACCCCTCCCAAAGGTCACGTTAGAATCCAAAAGGTCCACTCTGGCCTACTTTCGGTGCTCTGCTCCGCTTTCGGGAATCTCTCCGTGTTATGTACTCCTACTTGTATTCTACATTTTACATGGAAAAGTTTAGGAATCTTTTTTATTTTCTCAAAAATGGTTAAAACGATTTTGATTAAAATGCCATATTTAAGTTATTTACATAACAAATAAAACGTACATCTGGGAATAGTCTGTGAAGTACTCTTTAATCGGAAGGAATTTTGTATAGCGGAGGGTGCCAGTTGCATCATTCAAGAGAAACCTAGTATTTGGCTGACATTTTATAATTTTGACGCGTAAAATATACGAGGGTCGTCCAATAATCAAGTTTCCATATTTTATAAAAAACACCGATGATGAAGTCAAATCAGTGAACAGCTGGTTGCGAGCACAGGACCCGGCCTGGTACAACACTAGCTTGAAAAAGATTGTGTCACGTCCCCAAAAATACT
The DNA here is from genome assembly GCA_030765065.1 of Deroplatys truncata. NCBI lineage: Eukaryota > Metazoa > Arthropoda > Insecta > Mantodea > Mantidae > Deroplatys > Deroplatys truncata. The sequence goes on along the minus strand of CM060976.1, from coordinate 189,925,600 downwards.
TGAAAAAACATGACTATGTAGAAAAGTAACAAAAGGATTGTACAATATAAATAAAATTTATTCAACATGATCAATTGTGTGTAACGTTTTTTATAAAATAGGGAAACTTACTTATTGGACGCCCCTCGTATTTTCTTCTGTTACAATTTACATGCCAGGAAAACGATACTTACACAGTCTGGTTAAAATCATCTTCGATGCATTTTACAGTACTTTAAGAGCATTCCCCTATTTAATGCATTTAAAACTTTGTACTTTGTGGTCTCTAAGCTGGCCTGGTATTAGAATTATATTAGGGGTGCCTCCTAGAACACACTGCAAGCCCCTTTGTTGATCTGGGCTTACTTACTTTACCATCAATGCACACTGTCTTGTATTTCATATGCTAGGAATAATTTAAAGGACAATTTGATCACATCATAAGTAATTATTTAACGCGAAACAGAAATGTAGATAGATAAATAAATAAATATAAATATGGTAAGACGATAGTGTTTTATACATGGCCCACAAATTCTATAGGTGGATAATAGTTTACCATCTAGAATATAAGGCAATATATTATATCACAACATGATGTGAATGCCAGAGTGATTGCAGTGTAACTTAATATTATTGTATGTACACAGGATTTTAGATGTTTGTTAGCCATAAGTATTGTTAGGAAATAAGTTTACACGGCCTAACTGAAACTGACAATAGAAGTGGGTAACAATAAGCCGAAGGGGTGAGTTGATTATCACTAAGAAGAGATAAACAAATGACGTCAGGGTAGCGTGCCTTTTTTTAGAAATGGAGGGAATATCTTCCCTAAAGTATATATGTTAGTAGTAGTGATTGGCTGACAAAACAGACGCTAAAGTGGGCGCGATTTGGTAACCAATAGGAGCTATATTATAATGTTTAGGCAATTCGAGGTGAAGGAGTATATATTCTCGAGCCATAAGCAAGTGTCGCGCAGTCTTGAAGAGTCTTTCACGAGGTGCACGTCACGCAGTCCTGAAGAATCTCTCGCGAGGTACACGTCGCAGAGTTAGTTACAAAAAATGTGAAGTACGCGAAGTAATTGGTGCGCGTCAACTAAAACGTCTGTAGTTATATTCGGAAATATCACAGTTTCAGTCAGGCGTGTATAAAGATTAAATATGTCATTTATTAATTAAGTGTGACGGCAATAAAGGTCTAGATTCAAATTTTTTATCAGTGTTATCTTTTAGCAACAATCCTTTCCGTTTGCTTAGAGATACTTGCTCGACTGAGTCACAATAGCTAGCCGGAGTACAAAGAACCCAAATTTAAAAATAATTAAACAATAGGCGCCTCGCAAATAAGATAACACTAGCCATAGAGAATTACGACAAATACGAAGTGTTGTCTTTAAAATCTTATAAGAGATAGGTACGCAGAGCATTTATATTAAATACCATATATATTCTTGCTGAACTTTAAAACAGTAGTCTGTACCCTTTCGTGATTGTATGGGTTAGTTTGCAAGAAAACGATATCCGAGTCCTTTGGCCAGCACATCAGGGCGTTTTAAAACTGTAGAAATGAATAATTCTGAGATAAATTGTTCACGTGTTAAAACGCACCAGTATATCGTTCATTGCTCCCGTACTCAAGTCAGTATAAATGTCTATTTGAACTGAATGAATACTGAAAACCGCCGTTTCACTGTTCAGAAGTTGAAGACAACAAGGTTGACAAATAACGAAATGGTGCACACTAGCCCAACAAATTAGAAACGTCTCCCTCGCTGATAAACGGCTGCTAGAAGTGACGAACTGATGAACACGCGCTATTCAGAGCAATGTACCGAACTAGAGCTTAAAAATGACTAGTGCCAAGGCAACCATCGTTTCTCCCATAGCTGTGAATTAGGTAGAGACGCAGTTCTCTGTGGTGCAACAATTTGTATCACTATAGCCACACTTCTTGAACAACTGCTTCATGGCCTTTCTTTTTGTTTCCGTTTTTTGTTTGTTTAAAAACGAGTCTTTATGTTTATTTTCGATAAAAAGATTCTTGAAGTTAAACCAAAATATTCGGTGTTATCAAAGAGAACATGATGATGACATTTAAAATAAACTTTGAAAAAATGAAATGACACTATTGCCTATCTGAACTTCCTAGCTTCATATTATGTACCTTTTTTTTTACTAGAGATGCTATACATGCCATATGTATCTAAGGGTCGAATTGTCCAAGTACAAGTACATTGTTTTTCTCAAAAAACCCATGGACTATTCCACGCATGAGGCGTAACATCTGATATGGAACCAATTCTGCGCAAGCTGCAAGCTTTGTTACAAATGATTCACTGAATAATTATAGAAATGGATTTATTTTCTCTCATTAAAGCAATGAAGCACCTAATAATAATAATAATAATAATAATAATATACAGGTAATAATACATTTGAATTATTGACATGAATACACTTCCTAGCTTGACATTGCTATAAGTAGCATGTGTTCGCTCAAAGTGTACTTTATATAGCCGCAAAACATATTTGGTAGAATTAGCTATTTCAGAAATATTCGCTGCTGTACGTTTAAATTTTCCCATGTTTAAATACCAGCGTATTCTGCAACGTTGAAGAGTCCATTTTTTACTTTCTGAGAGTTCGTAACTGATAAAAATCTACTTCTTTTTATAACGTTTGACTATAATCACCATTCATTTCGCAAGTACTGATATTTTCATAATTTAATTGAGGGAAAAAGGAGTGTTTCTTGTCATAATAATTTATTTGAGGACCACAGGTCTAGAAGTAATTATTTCATTACAAGAAACACCAGTTTAATATAACTAGACATTAGATTTGGTTTGACTATTTCAGCGAATAATACAACAGCAGAAGCCGAAAATAAATCTAAAAAATCGTATGTGTTTCATTCCCTACCCTCTATCTTTATTAGTGAGTATACAATTTATTCCCACAAAAGTTTATTTTTCTATCTACTTCATTTTAATTGAGATAACCTTTCGGAAATGTGCAATACACATTTCATTATACATACAAAGGGAATAGCGATAGTTCAAATGTTTAAGACCTGGACGTTATATGCTGGTCCAAAAGTCATACTCTTTCCATGACAGCGCGAGAAACAGCTGAAAACCAACAGGGCATTAAAAGAATGTTTAAGTATTGAACAATTCGAACCATTAGTAATGCATATCTCGGAAATGGCTGATGAAATAAACATTCATTCAGTCATTCATTCATTATCTGTTTACCCTCCTCTTATGTAGGACTTACACCCCCCAGGACTTACAGGCGGGTGCCCATCGAGGAGCAGACACTCATGGAACAGACAGAACATCCAGGATGGGTGATCAGCCCGATGTCTGGTATGGGATGAAGGAAGTAGATGAAACGAAATGTTGGTGAAAGGATGAAAGGAAAGGTGATGATGGAGCAGTTGGTGGAATGAATGGCGGGGGAAACCGGAGAACCCGGAGAAAACCCGCCCAGACGCCGCTTCGTCCACCACAAATCCCACATGCAGGTCCCTGGGATTGAACCCGGGCCGCCTCGGCCACGGCGCCGCCATGAAATAAACAGTGTGCTTTAAATATATTTGCATTTCTTACGTAGTACGTTTACGTCTATAGTTTAACGTTTACGAATTATATAAGATTATACAAAATTCCACCCAAATGAAGGCTATTTCCAGAAAATTCAAGATCTAAGTTTTATTTGTCATGCAAATATCTTTAATATGTGGTATTTTAATCAAAATCGTTAGTCTTTTATAGAAAATAAAAAAATTCCAAATCTTCCATGTAAAGGGTAGTTGAAAATGAGGGAACTTGCGGTATACTCGTGGAGGGAGAGCATAACTCGCAGTATGTCCACTATATTAATCTATGAATTAATATATGAACTATGGTAATGTTGTTAAATATCTGACGTTTTAGTTGTTACTCTTATTGTTTATTTTTATTTCTTGCCACGGCTGCTGTTATTTAGGTTTTGGTAGAGCTTGTATAACTTTGCAGGGTGTGATACGGGAAGGAAGGTAATAAGTAACAACTCTAACAATAGATTAAGTTATTGAAGAACACTATGCTTTAATGGCACACGCTTTGACTGTCTTAGTAACAATCTACACAGTTCTTAAGTTAGTTGGAGCTGTAGAACGGTCGAGCCCTACCCTGTTCGTAAGCCAAACTTGCGGTCGCTGAGCAATCAAGTATTTTATACGTGTTCTAGAAATAATTGTAGTATTTATCACACGTTCCTATGGACTTTTAAATCGATAACCTTTCACCGTTCCTACTACATTATAAGAAGTAAATAATATCGCCTGCTTCTGAGAGCTTATATGTATCTTATTCACATCGCAGCACTTTATACTCAACCGCCCTGGCTGATGGAGACGCTAGAACTAACATTTCTTCCCTTAAAGATTTTAAACATATTCTTCCTTAAAATTTCATTGTCTGTCTTCGTTCAGCTTGGAACCTTCCAGAAGACTTACCCGGCTATTGTTCTACGTTTGCAAGCATGTGGCCTCTCTACAAACATATGTTGTGTTCGCTTGTCGCATTTTCTATTTCACAAAGACTCAATGTCTGGCTTTTATGACCTTCCCGTACAAGTCCTTTTTGCCTGGGCCCTAATTCTAACACAAAAATATGTTTGTCGGCTTCTAACAAGAATTCCACAGCTCCAGCTACACTTGCACATACATAAAACTTATGCCTTAACTTCTATTTATACAAGTGTTTTTCTTATTAATACCATTTCACATTACAATTCACATTATTGTATGTATGGCATATATATAACCATAGTTACTGTCTCACAGTTTCTTGAAAATTTTCGTTCCGCATCTTTGGAAGGTACCGAACTTAAATAGTTTGGTGTTTATCCGACTTTTCATTTTCGAGTTATGCTGTTCCAACACACACACACACACACACACACACACACACACACACACGGACCTTTTCCTAAAATTACATTTTGGATTCAGAGGGCCTCAAAACATGTATTTGCTATGAAACTTGGTATCGAATTTTTGGGTTGAATTCAATAACTCCTCTACCTGCTAGGTACGTGGCAGAGAAAGTAAATCTCGGTATCGAATTTTTTGTTTAAATTCAATAACTTTCTACCTACTAGGTACATGGCAGAGAAAGTAAAACCAACTACTTAGGAATATATTAAATAACCTTATTTGTATTTTTGGGATACAAGGTGCTCTGAAATTTATCATATTATTATAAATAGCATACCTTAATTGTTAGTTGTCTTTGGAACTATACAAAATGAAATCTTATCTATAACGGTTGCGTGGCAACAAATAACTAAGTTTATGCAATATAATCTGTAAATAGTTTTAGCTTTATTTTTAGCTTCTACTCTTACATTATTTGCTAAAAAAATGAAACAAAATTTAATGGGGATGTAGTGTATTAGAGATGAAAGTGGAATAGGTTGATGTACATTCTCTTGTAGGTTCTGGATTCCGCAATTTGTTGATTATTCTCGAGTGATGCTACTCATTAACTTGATTCTATATCGATAGTTTGGCCAAAGAAGTTATGTGCGGAGATATGCTTTATTTCGAATTTTAACATTGAAACCGGCAACTGAATTTGTGTTGGTAACACTGACTGGAAGTCTTAGTTTATTAGCAGGAAGCCCTAAATGATCAGAAGATTATCGGGAGCATGAGCTAAATAGTCAAAGAAAAATATCTATCATGAGTTAAATTTGGCTAAATCATTTAGCAATAATCCGACATTTGTAGACACATGATTATAGTATTTCCTTATAAAACAAGAGATGCATAAGCGTCAATTACAAATGGTTCACTGGAGACGAGCTTGATAAACTTGGCTTTTGCTTCTTTAGAAAATCAATAAAGCTCAACAACACGGTTAACTTCCGATAGCAAATTTTACTTCTTTACGAATTCCAGTTTATTCTTCTATCTGAACACTATTACTTACACTACACCGTATATAATCGTTATTTAATAAACGTTTACCTATTATGTAAACTGATTCCAAATCATTGTTTTATTCTTCTTGGTGCTCGGGGGGGGGGGTGTGAACTTTTCAATGGCTTCATTTATTTCATTAATGATATCGCTCCTAAACCTGGCCATATTTGCTCCAAAATAAGCGCTTGTTTTAGGAGAAAAAACGAGTGAATCCACAACAGCGATGATAGAACTGAAAGACCAGATTTGTGTAGTATTAACAATGATGAGTTCAGCAAAAATTCGAAAGCGGGGATCATAAGAATGAAGCGCTTTTAAAATATTATCAAATATTAGTTTATGAGTACCATGCTACTGTTACCATCGATATAATTCGATCCTCATTGGTCAGCTAGTATCATTAATTTGGTTCATTGGCTGAGAAACGCTCGAGTTAAATTATCGAAGTAGTCAGAAGCCGCAAGGGACTCTCAGAGCATGCACAATCTAATTTTGCGTTCGTATCGATGGTTTCTGGTTGAAACACAATCAAAGCCACTATCTCATCTTCTGTGCACTATGTATTATCGCGATATTGTCTAGTGGGAAAATTTCTATACAGCAATTTATCATTAGCAACAAAATTCCTAGAAAAATAATAGTGATGGTACGATATCACTGTTTCTCGATACTCGATACCGCTATTGATTTTTGAGCACCGATACTCAATACTCACTTTATAAAAAACTGTAAAGATGATAGCTTGTTCTCTGAATTATGTTCTTATTAGTAGTTTTCTGTGTAAAAACGCAAGTAACCAATTTTGTATTGCGTGCTAATTACGAAATTTTTCCTATTTGACATTCTCCAATTGGCAGAAATTTTTTATCTTGTTAATTCCACAGGTTATATATCCCCTGTTGTTAGTCAAGGCTAATAATAATAATAATAATAATAATAATAATGGTAATAATTTATTTGCTCTTTTTATGTAACTATATTTTGTGCTATGTTTTAAGGGATTCTCTACCCATAGAAAAACAAACACTAGCAATTCTTCTTTATTCTAATTTTGAAAATATAAACTAATATACATTTACATGAAACTCAAATAACTAAAAATAGTTTTAGTTATATATATAATTATATACATATATCTGGTAATAAGTAATCAGCCATGTAAGACTCGGAAACATAGTAAGTTTGTGGATTAAGCCTCTCTACCACACCCCCTCATACATTAGCATATATGTACATCTTTAATACAAAGTCATATTAGACACATTTAAAAATTTGAAGAAAAAATCATGGAAGTGTTATATGAAATGCAGAGTTATATAGGAATCAAATATTTTTGTTTGAGAACATCAGTATTCTTGAAAGAACCAAAAATTCCATACGTTTTATTATCCCACGTCGCAAGTTCTGATTTGTTTCTGCTGAATTCACAGATTTTGGTCACCGGAGTAGGTAAATGTAATGACTGAGAGTGAGTCACCAAGCCAGGCTATTTCAAAAACGTCAGCAGCTTCATTCACAACTCAGTTAACGCTGCATGTTACATGAATACCTCTACGCTCTCCCCGATTGTTTTGAGAGTTTTGATTTAGTCATAAGAGTGTATGGAATATTGCATTCATCACAGTCAAGGTTTATCTAGAATTATAGTCCAGCAACTCTTTGGGTACATGTGCGAGACGTGAAGTCTCGACTTCTTGAATTTCTTATCTAGCATAAAGTTAAACGTAATAACTTTCAGTAATGGAAAACTTAACAGTTTAAGACTATCGAAAAAGTATCGCTGGTTTATTTCAAAGTATTGCAATACTTCGATACCGCCGAGTATTGAGAGTATCGAGACATCGAGCTATCGAGGTCCCATCCCTAAAAAATAATACCTATTTTATACGAATTGTTTATAGAATCGTTAAGAATTAGTAATGAGCTGAGCAAGTAAGCTTTCTGCTGTAAGACTTAACTTAAATTCTGGGTTTTTTAAATAAGTTTTGATTTATTAGCGTTAGTTATAAAAATACCTCCTATGTTTTTCTTGTTCACAAAGTTAACAAAGGAAACGATGCACAGACTTTTTACTCTCATGCAAAATTATACGGAACACTAGTCATCAGATATTTCCACCTCCACATTCCACGTAGCGAGGTTCGAGGAACAATAGAGGCCTTGTCTCGTTGTCGACGTTGCCGAAAATGCCATCGCTCCCTCTAGGAGCAACAAACAGAGGAGTTGTCCGGGATGGCGAGGGCTGAATGCCCGAAATGTGCGTCTGATTTGTGGGCTCCGGCCACGGTCGAGCATATCCCCCTTTGACGGAGTTCACCTCACCTGTGATCACTTCATTTCCATCCGCATGCATGCGAGTCTTACATGTGGCCAAGAATGATATATATGTGACGGTCTTTTTTTTCCTTCCCCGTCGTCGGTAGCATTTGTTTCACGCGTTGATCGAAATGAAGTAATTTAGCTAGAAGGCGGTAGAATCGCAAATCAGACACAATGTCTCTTCTCTTTAATGATTATTTAACGTACATGCTTCTAATTTAATGGGAAGGAAGTAAACAAAAACACACCAATTATTTTGGCGCATCATCTTAAACCACCTCTTTTCACTCTTTTGATTAAGTTAGTACTGTTTACACCAATACTAGGCCATTGGAATTTATTTATTTTGTGCTACAACAGAGCAATGCTCCAATTACAATAGCTGCATACACACTGAGTATGCAAATTTAATTATAGGTATCACAATATAATTTAAAAATCTGATGTTACATTCTCATGACTTTCTCTGCCCTGCATCATTTATTGATCAGTATAAAAAAACTATTCTTACGAAAGTTTTTTTTTCTCTAAGTACTTAATTTTAATCGAGACAAAACTTTGCAGAAGTAGCTACATTACACATTTCGTTATGAATGGAAAAGGAATAGAATAACACGGTCAAATGTTTAAAAGCTGGATGCTAAGCATTGGCCTTAAAATTTCATACTCTTTCCATGCAAACGCGAGAAACAACTAAATGTGACAGGACTTTAAAAGAATGACAAAGAATTGAAAAATTCAAACCATTAACCAATATCTCGTAATTGACTGATGCCACCAAAAATAGTTATTTGAAATAAATTGTGTGTTTTCTTGTGTAGTGCGTTTTCATCTATCACTTAACGTTTACCAATTATAAAAGATCATACAAAATTCTTTCTGAATGAAGAGGACTTCACAGGCTATTCCCAGAAAATTCAAGATGGACATTTTATTTGTCATGTAAATATCTTTAAGATGTGGTATTTTAATCAAAAACATTAGAGCCATTGATGAGAAAATAAAGCATTTCGAAAAATGTTCCATGTAAGGGGTAGTTGGGAGTGGGGGATTTTTTTATTTATTTAAATTTTTTTAAGTCGCTTGAACTCGCTGTCATATCGCGACTCCATAATAGTACAAACCACTGCAATAAATTACGTTGTAAATGTACATTAATCAGACAATATTATAATTTGATGTATATCTTAGTTTGTATAATATACTTAAGTATCATTTCTTTAAACACTGGGTTGCTGATGGTGTCACACATGTTGTTCGAAACTTCACAATCTCGTCTTGCACTTGTAGGTTGATGACAATCCAGGATCATATGAGGTACAATAAGTGGACAATTACAGAAGTTATAAAGTGGAAGAAATATAGAGATAAAAGGTAGGAGTGAGTGATGGCTTGTGTCCTATGCGTAACCGTGAGACAGCAACTTGGTCCTTCCAAGAAGGAAAATCGCTGGACATTTATCCTGAGTGAGGAGAATAGACGTCATGCAGTTTACTTGTGGATGAGCCGTTCCAAAGCTGCTTTCATATCTGAGTGAACTTCTTGTGGATGTATCCAAGAAAGTCACGGTATGTTATTCTACAGTTCTTTGGAGGATTTGGGATTTTATTGAAAATCTTCTTGTCGCATCTTTGGAAGATACTTAACTTAAATAGCAAGTTTGGTATTTATTCGACTTTTCGTTTTTGAATTACGCTGATCACAGGCGCGCGCGCGCGCTCACACACACTCACACTCTGGATCTCTTTCTGAAATTCTGATCTGTTACATTCTATGACTTTCTCTACCTTCAATCGCTTATTAGTGAATATGCAAATTATTCTTACGAAAGTTATTTTCCTGTCTACTTGATTTTCATCAAGATACCTTACTGGAAATACCTACATTACACATTTAGTTTCTAGTGTGCAAAACCTAAGAACGAAAGTAATCTTCGCATGCTGTGACACCGCCAAGTAACATAGCTCGATGAAACTTGAATCATACATAGGGGGAACTGCTACGGTATGCTACAGTAGGCAACTAAACGAAATATTCATTGAGACGAACAGAAATGCTACTTTTATTCAAAGGCCATAAGCTACACTAAAGTCTCTCTAGATTTAGAGAAACAGATACATGGTGCTTAAAAGGGAGTATGATCACCATGGACAGCAATGCATACTCTGCACCGTGCTCCCATGCTGGCCACAAGGTTGGTAAGCAGTTCTTGTGGTAGGGCGTTCCATTCCTCCACCAGTGCTGTTGACAACTGTTGGATGGTCGTTGGTGCATGTGGATGAGCTGCAATGCGTCTCCTCAAAGCATCCCGCACGTGTTCGATGGGATTTGAATCGGGAGAACGGGCAGGCCAGTCCATTCGCCGAATATCCTCTCGTCCCAAGAGATCCTCCACCTGCGCTGTTCGATGGGGTCGCGCATTGTCATCCATAAAACTGAAGTCAGGGCCGACTGCACCCCTGAAAAGACACACATGGGAAAGGAGTACAGTATCACAATAACGTTGACCAATGAGCGTACCGTGTTCAAAGATTTGGAGGTCGGTGCGCCCATGCAACATTATGCCTCCCCAAACCATAACAGCCGGACCACCAAAACGATCATGTTCAAGGATGTTCCTGGGCTCATTAGTGTTCCTACCTCTCGGCAGATGAGGGTACGTCGAGAATCACTACTTAGACTGAATCTGCTCTCACCCGAGAAGAGCACGCGATCCCATTCCTCGTTGGTCCAATTTTGATGCTCTTGGGACCATCGCAAACGGTGCCGCCGAAGTGTGGATGTCAATGGTACACACCGTTCTGGCCGTTGGGCAAAGAGACCACTAGTCGCCGTGCCACTGTGTATCGTGGAACTGCGTGCCTAACTGCCCTGTTAAATGTGGTTGCAATTGCACCCGCTGTTTGGCGTGGATCCCTTCTTGCCTGTTGCACAATGTAGCGGTCATCTGCTGCTGTAGTTCAGATGGTCGACCATCACCTCACCTTGGGACAGAGGTGCCTGTGGTTTGGAACAATGCTGTGAGCAATTTCAAACTCCTGAGCAACACTCGTCACACTTCGCCCTTCTTCCAGTTTCTCGATGATTCTTCCCCGTGTGAAGTCATCCAAATGGTGTTTACGGACCATGTTGCAATGAGGAACACCACTACAGTGCACCGTAACAGCTCGCTAATTGCCACACACCGTCTTGTCCTGTTTCGTCAACTGCCCCGTGTTGCGGGACCAGACCCACTTGGCACTATAGGCTCGCTACACTCACGCCATGTGACGTGTGTAGCGAGCTTTCTGTATACGTGTGAGAGACCTCTGGCAACATGCTCCCGCACCTTCATCTACTTCCACCAAGTAGTTCATTTGTTATGTTACTTTACCCATCTCGTCCTTAGGTTTTGCACACGGTGTAGATACAAAGGGAATACATGTTTTAGAACTTGACTCTATAGGCTGGCTTTAGAATTCCATACTCTTTCCATTCAATCGCGAGAAACAACTGATAATAATCAACGGGATTTGAAAAGAATGACAAACTATTGAACAAATCGAACCATTAATAACGGATATCTCGGAAATGCCTAATGCTACAAAAAGAGTTATTTTGCATATATTGTGTGTTTTAAGAAATCTACAATTTTTGTGTGTTTCGTTTGCGTCTATCGCTTAACGTTTACCATTTATACAAGATTATACAAAATTCCTTCCTAAATAAGGGGACTTCACACGCTATCCCCAAAATTCAAGGTAGACATTTTATTTGCCGTGCAAATATCTTTAATATATACTATTTTAATCAAAATTGTTACAACTATTTTTTTAGAAAATCAAATATTTCGTAAAATGTTCCATGTAAAGGATAGTTTGGATAGGTGCGACACGAGCTATCGTGGTACTGAAAGGTACTGAAACCAAATACCAAGTCTGGTATGTAACCCACTTTTTCGTTTTTAGTCATGCTGTTCACAGACACATACACGCGCGCGGACCTTTTCCTGAAAATGCGTTTTTGGACTCAAGGGATCTCAAAACATGCATTTCTGGTGAAATCTCGGTATCGAATTTTTGAGTGAAATGTAGTATCTACTCTAGCCACTGCGTAGGTGATAGAGACGTACGTGGTGGAGAAAGTAAAAATGCCTTTTTTGGATTCAGAGTGCCTCAAAACGTATTTCCGGCGAAATCTTGATATCGAATCTTTGGGTGGAAAGCAATATCTTCCCTATCTACTGCGTACATGGTAGAGAAAGTAAAAATCTGATGTGATACATTAACATGATTTCCTCTACCTTCATTCGTTTATTGGTGGATATACAAATTATTCTTGCGAAAATTTATTTTTCTATCTACTCCCCTTTAATCGAGATAAACCTTTCCGAAATAGCTCTACATTTCGCTATAGATACAAAGAGGATAGTGATAATCAAATGCTTTAGAACTGGACGCTATACGCAGGCATTAAAATTCCATACAGTTTCCATGATATCGCGAAAAGCGATTGAAAATCAACATGACTTTAAAAGAATGGCCAAGTATTGAAGAATTAGAACCATTAATAACGGACATTTGAAAATGGCTGATGCAGCAAAAGTGTCATTTTAAATAAATTATATGTTAAAGAGATCTACCTTTCTTGTGTAGTGCGCTTAATGTTTACCACTTGTTTTATTTATTTATTTATTTATTTATTTGCTCCTTCAACAGGGCATTGGCCCCAATTACAGAATGGTTAGATAAATAAAAACATATATATATAAAACACATACATATATACATACATACAGACAGACAAAATAAAAACAAACAAACCAAGCAATCAGTAATGCCCATATCTAATTAAGAAAGAGTTATTTTTAAATGAAGAGTACTCGAGAGAAAAATCAAGTACACTTTCCAGTGATATTAACATTATATATATATATATATATATATATATATACGATAGGTATACAAGATATGCAAGGTCTTACATATGTTGTACATACAAGATATATAACACATGATATACAAAATTATATAAAAATCCTTCCGAATGAAGAGGGTCTCATAGGCTATTGCTAGAAGATTCAAGATATGCATTTTATTTTCATATAACTATCTCTAATACATTCTATTTTAATCAAAATTTTAGAAACCGTATTATAGAATCCAAAAGTTTCGAAAAATATTCCTGTAAACGATAGTTTGGGGAGGGGAGGAATTTCTGGAAAATCTAGTCACATCTTTGGAAGGTACTGGACTTAAATATCAACTTGGTGTATATCCAACTTTCCGTTTTTGAGTTATCTATGCTGTTCACATAGATACTTCACACGAAACTTTTTCTAATTTTTGGGGGGATTATGGAGGCCTCAAAACATGTATTTCCGGTGATATCTCGGTATCGAATAGTTTCTTTACCTGCTGTGTACGCGTTAGAGAAAATAAATAAAAGAAAAAACTAAGACTAAAAAACAAACAATTATTAAAGATAAGGTAATGCTATTTGGACGAAAGCATAATCATAGATATTTTAACCAAAATCAATGCAATTTAATTCTTATATTGGATGTTTCTTAAATTGTTTATAAGGAATGCTATGATCAGCTATATTTTTGTTGAGAATTCATTCGCACAACCTCAGAACGGGTAGTGTTTATGCGATGACGGTTTAGGTTAAGATTGAATATAATTTCATTATATTTCTTTTTAAAGGAAGTTTAATTCCAACTTTATTTTTAATTTAGGTATTATATATTTTATAATAATTTAAATTATTTGGTGTTTTCTTATAGAAAACTCCTAAATTGGAGTATTTGTCATTTTCTGAATTTTGTTTTACTGGAATTAAAATGCATCTGATTAAGTAATTCTTCATTGTATAAGAGGCCATTTATAAGTTTATATGGGAATAATTTGTTCAGCAACTATTGTACGATTGGAAAGTGATATTAAGTTGAATTCGATAAGTAGGTAATTAATTTAATGAGCATTGTATTTCATTAATACAATATATAAGCGAAAAGTTTATTAAAATATAAACATATTAAGATATACCAAAGTAGTTCTTATATCGTTTAGAGCTGGTTTACACTAATATTTTGAAAAAATAGGACTTTTAAATTACATTTGTGCTATTTCATAAAACAATACCAACGAAATACAATAAATCACAATGTTGTTGGAGCATATCCTCCGTCTCGCGCAAACACACACACACACACACACACACACACACACACAGAGAGAGAGAGAGAGAGAGAGAGAGAGAGAGAGAGAAGAGATTGTCTATACCTGCGCACCTCCATAATAGTGGGGTAGCGTGATCGCAGTATCTGTCTCATACTCAAGAGGTACTGATTTTGAATCTTGGTTAGGATGACTTAGCTGGATAAGTAAATATTTTTCCAGGATTTTTCCTTATCCTCAAACGACGAATGTCGGATAAATCTAGCTTCAAAAGACCTTGAGCTCATTTGAACATCATTTCATTCTTTCCCGTCTGATATGACCCAGCCGCTAAAGAACGTTTATCAAATAATTAAATAGTTACAGAAAATAAAAATAAATATATAAACATACTGATGTGATACATTTTCACACGACTTTCTCTACCGTCTATCTTTATTAGTGGGTATACAAACTATACTTACTAAAGAGTATTTTTCTATCTACTACATTTAAGCCAAATAAAAATTTGCAAAAATAACTACATTACACATTTCGTTATAATTACAAAGAGAACATAATAGGCAATGTTTAAGAACTAGATGCTATATGCCGCCCCTAAATTCCATAGTTTCCAGGCAATCGCGACTGAAAATCGATGGAAGTTCTAAAAGAATATGTTGAACAATTCAAAGCTTTAATAACAGACATCTCAGAAACGGCTTATGCCACAAAAATGTTATTTTAAGTAAATAGTGTTTTAAAGAGATCTACATTATTTGTGTGGTATGTTTTTGTCTATTGCTTAACGTTTACAAGTTATGCAAGATTATACAAAATTCCTTCCGAATGAAGAGGACTCCCTAGGCTAATCTTAGAAAATTCAAGATATACATTTCAATTGTCATGTAAATGTCTTGCATATACGGTGTTTTTTTTTAGGGTAGTTGGGGGTAGGGAATTTTTCTTGAAAATCTTCGTGTTGCATTCTTGGAAGGTAGTAAACCCAAGTACCAAGTTTGGTATTTATCCGACTTTTGGTTTTTGAGTTACGCTGTTCACAGACTGATAGACACACAGACACACGCCTGCCTACCTCCCCTACTTACTATACCTACGAAGTAGAGAAATGCAAAAAGCTAATTCCACACAAAAGCAGAGTTTATGTGTAGTAGTTGATATTTCCAGCTCTACCACTTGGTTTACTACGACCTTCGGAGGAACTTCGTTCCACCAACGAAGAGTGAATCCATTTATTAGCTGAAGGCTCAGGGGGCGGTGTCCGTTAGCTCCGTTGGTAGAATAACAATGAAAATGGCGATGAAACCTAGGACTTTTAGTATGCACTCAGAACCACGTTGGGGATACTTTACATGAGCTAGTCAAAGCTGAAGCCCCGGGCAGGAACAATTTAAAATTGCGATCATATAGCCGAGAATCGAACCATATACCCTCAGTATAAGAACAGCGAATGAATTTTTGTGTTGTAAAACACATATTTATAAAACAACCACTTGATTCTGTGAATTCTGTAACACCGAATTACGGTGTTAACTTATTTCAATGTGACATTTTGAAAGATAGCAAGGAAGAGTAATCACAAGAGACGTGGATGAGAAAGGTTCTAAATTAAAACGATAAGCTTAACAGAAGAAGATTAATGTCCGGGAAACCTCTGAACTCCAGTAGTTTATAAATCAATGAGAAAATGACACTTATTGGCAACTGTGTGGTAAACCGAATCTTTGTTTTGGTTGGTAAATGTCCGGGACATTAAATTTATCGACCCTAATAAACTTCGTTCAATCGCATCTAATTTACAATCCAGATAATCGCTACTGTTCCGGTAATGTTTTGCTCGTTAAGAAGCCTGTGCAAGTATTAAGTATCGTTTGAAATTCCTCTGCGAATATTTAGAATAGTTTTTAACGCAGTCTTTAATATTTTGAGATCCTTGAAACAAAGAAATTCTTCGTTCCTCGCGTTCACACGCATGCCTTAGTTCTGCAAAATATCTGCTTGTCACTCAGCGGGCACAGTTTGAGACAGATTGGGACAGGTGCTCTTAAGTCTCTTTCATCCCCCCTGTCTCTACTTTGGAATTTCCTCTCATTCTGAAAGAAGAATACAATGGGGATACTGGTACCTATTTATTATACGGGAGACTGCAAACCAAAAATATCTCCAGTCACTAAAATCTCGCTTCAGACATTTTCCATAGAACATGCTGAGAACTTAGCTGAGTTGAGTTTGAAAATTCTTGTGTTACATTGCGTCAACTTTCACCACATGTGTCTACCACACACTAATTATACATAAAGTTATCTTTCGGTCTATTTCCTGTTAATCGAGGTAAACACTTGTAGAAATAGTTTCATTATACATTTCGTTGTAGATATAAGAGAAATACAGGAGGCTAAAGCAACAGTCAAATCTTTAAAAAACGGGTCGCTATATGCTAACTTCCGAATTCCACTCTTTGTATTACGTCACAAAAAACAAAAGAAAGCTGTTTTCAGAACTTGAAAAATGCAACATTGGCAAATAATATAAAGAATATCTCATTGTCATTACAATTGTCAAACTGCGTATTTTAAAGAGGTCTATATTTTTTCTTTAGTAAGGTTTTGTACATTTTTTTGCGTTACCATTTGTATACCGAGCGGGATGGATCAGGCTTTAACGTCGACTTTCCTGAACCCATGAATTTTGTGGGGGTTTTCCTGGGTCGCTAGGCGAATGCTGGGAAGGACATACATTCCCCAAATTTCCTGTCCCTCCATTTCATCTCCATTCTCATTTCACTTTTACCTGTGAATTGCTTGGTTTCATTCAGGGTTGCCAGTGTCGGCGGGTGGTCTCGACGTGTGCATGGCAGGAGAAAAGGATGCTCTGAGTAAACCCCCCGGAATGGAAGCGGTCTTCGGATCTTGCACCCCGCAGGGAATGTGTAAGCCCACAGGGGGAGGGGAGCGGCTGCACCATCTGCCATTCGGGGAGTTTAAATCTGTAAATGGTAGGGACCCTGTCCTCTACCTGTCGTGCCTCCTGGTCTGACTGCCCTCTGATTCTTCTTACCTCATCCCTCCCTCCCGGAGGCGCCCTGCCAGGGACCTAGGTACACAAGATCTGCTTAGGTCGAGGTGCTAAATCCCCCTACACTCCAAGTTCTATCCTATCCTACCATTTATATAAAATTGTACAAAGGTCATTCTGAATGAAGAACACTTCACAGGCTATTTGCAGAAAATTCAGAAGTGAATTTTAATAGCTATGCAAGCATCTTTAACTAGACTACTTTAATGAAATGTGGAGCTATGATCGATTATCATACACATAATGGCTTAAGCTTCCCAAGAGTGCAGATCGACTTTCCAGACACGTTCCGATCACTGACCTAAAAGAAATCACTGTCTGCTGGTATACTTACTACTATCTTGGAAGCTGTTGGAATAAGTCGATCAGATTGGGAAAGGTCTGACGGCCTAACTCTCGTCCCTTGGTCAACAGGAAAATCATTATGGTATGCCAGTTACATGGACACGCTGGATTCCTCATACCTATGCGTCTAGCACCACTAAGCAAGCTGGATCTGCTGCATCCTTATCTATTTCTGCCAAGAAAACAAAATACAGGGATATAACAAAAAGCTACTATTTTATGGTGCCAAGAGGGGGGAGACCTAGCGCTAGAGCTCGGGTAACAATTTCAATTCCTTACAGATGATCTTCGTTCCACAGAATACCTACCTGGGGCAAAGGATTAACATCATCACATAAAGACAGAAAGTGCCAGCATGATGGGAACTCTCCTTGAAGACGCCGTCTTAAATGAACTCTTCTGTCATTAAAGCTTCATGGTTTTCTAAAAGATATTCAAGTCATATGACATCTTAACAGGAGACATACCAACATGTCCGTGCAATGAAGTGAGGAACCCGAAATTACACTACGTTGAATGAAGAGAAGCTAGGAATTACTTCAGATATTTTGTATAATTTCTACTTCCCATTAAAACTCATACACGCTTCTAGACTTGAGCGTTTGGAGAAGAAAATATTGGTCCTTGGTACTTTTATATTAGTAAAATTAATATGGTTTCAGCAAAGCTTATTATAGTTAACTGCTTATGTTTGTAATATACTCTTGTAGTCAATTTTATTATTATTGTACATTTAATTCATATGAGTTACCAAACATAGGTATAATGTAGTTTAACAAAATCGTTAGAGCCATTCTTAGAATATAAAAAAGAAACATTTTCCACAAAAGGATTAATTTGGTAGAGGAGATATTTTGGGGGGATCTTCATGTCGTATCCTTGAAAGGTCCTAAACTTAAATACCAAGTTTTATATTTCATCCTAGTTTCGTTTTTCTAAACATGCATTTATTTCGGATTAAGGGGACCTTAAAACGTGAAATTCCAATGAAATCTCGATATCGAGTTTTTGATTGGAAAACAATGCTTTCACTAACTACTTATTATTGAAGGTGAACAAGAACTCCACCGACAAAACTTCAGAGGTTGTTCAGGGATACCCTCTGAGTATTTTGGTATCAGAGACCCATGGTAATAATGTAATTATGATTTATTCGGTATATTACCCCATCCACCCTTGTTTCTGTGAAAATATCTTCACAATAGTGAAAAAATGCAATAACCAAAACGTACAACGTACAACACAGTGTAATGCAACATCCAGCAGATAAACTCGTACACGTTTATTACACAGTTTAGACTGATCTATCAGTGTACAGTATAGTACGTAACTAATGTAAAACTGTTCCCTTACAGGTATTCCTCAAAATATCGACCACCAAGATCACGGCAGAGTGTACAGCGACGCACCATCGATTGCCTTGTAGGCTCAAGCATTCCAGGAGTTTGGCGCAGTACTTCCGCGGCTGCGATAACCTAGCAACCAGGTCCATGTGAGTATCGACTGGAGTCTCGTAAACTAGGCTCTTCACATGCCCTCAGAAGAAGAAGAAAAGGTCCATTGGTGTCATGTCTGGTGACCGAGCTGGCCATGAAACGGGACCACCCCGACAAATCCATTGTCGTCCAGACTGTACATCGATGTGTTACTAATATCGAGTGCAAAGTGTGCCGGCGTCCCGTCATGTTGAAACCACATAAGGTGACAAATTCTCAGCGGCACATTTTATAGGAACTGCAGGGGGGACATGTTAAGGAACGTTTTGTACATGACTCCGTTCAGTGTATTAGGAAATACGTAAGGTCCAATCACAAAGTCGTTGACAATACCAGCCCGCACATTCACAGCAAACTGCTGTTGATAGGATCAACACACCATACGTGTGGATTTTCGTAATTCCATACATGTTTATTCCTACTCTAAACATGCCCTCTATTGTAAACTTGGCCTCGTAGGTAAACAACACAAATGTAGGAACCAATTTGCAAACTTCATTCGAAATGGAAAATCCGCTGGCTGCAATGATTGCACCTTCTGTGGATGATACGAGCGTAACTGTTGTTTATGTATGACTCTCAAAACAGTTGATTGGAGTGAGTTCAGAGCTCGTGCAATGCGCCGACTACTAGCGGTAGGATTGTCACCAATCGCGTGTAACACATTCTCTTCCAGATCGGGTGTTCTGGCATACCTCGCACGACCAGTATCTTCTATTCTAAAACGGAAGGATGCAGTTTCTCTAGTCGTCTATGTACAGATACAAAGGTACTGTGATGTGGTTGCGGGAACAGCTCAGCGTAGCGTCGTTGTGTTGCTCTTCCATTGCAATCAGTGAACCCATACACGAGGTGCATATTGGCCAACTCTTCATCAGTAAACCCACCCACATTGCTGAGTATCAATGTTAACGTACAACTAATACTGCCGTAAAAACAAAACCCTAGAAGAGCTGAGCAGTGCTGAATGCAAACTTGAAGACAACGAATTAAAGAGGGCATTCTATTTTCAACAGCAGGTACCGTGAGCAAATGGAAAGAATTTAACAAACAAGACACACAGCGTATAGCGTAGACATTTGCACTGTTATGCAGTATTTTCTGTGCAGTACAAATACAAAGCTAACTGCGGCAAGAAAGCAAACGAAATCCAATTATTCTGTAATGAGCCGCTAGAGACCGTGGATCCTTTATACAAAAATACTCAGAAAGTATCACTGAACAGCCTTTGAAAGTTTGTGGTTGTCGCAGTAATCTGTTCGTGTTATCTTTTTTTGCTGAGCGCCTGTTATTGTTTTACTATTTTGAATTTTGGGTTCTTTGTCCTCCGGCTAGCTATTATTACTCAGTCGAGCAAATATCTCTTGAACAGGGCGTGTAAACGGAAAGGAGTTGTTACTAAAAGATAACACTGATAAAAGAATTTGTTTTTACACTTTTATTGCTATCACACTTAATTAATTTCACATATTTAATCTGGATACACGCCTGACTGAAATGTTATATTTTCGAATGTAACTACAATCACTTATTTACCGCGCACTATTAATTCGCGTATTTCAAATTTTGTAACTAACTTTACGACGCGAGAGATTCTGTAGAATTGCGTAATGTGTACCTCGTGGATGCTTCCTTAGAACTGTCTGACGTGTAACTCGCGAGAGAGATTTCTTAAAACTGCACGACGTTTACCTCGTGAATGATTCTGTAGAACTGTGCGATACTTGCATTTGGCTCAAGAATTTATACTCCCTTACCCCGATATGCCTAAAAATTATAATCGAGCTGCTATTGGTTAATAAATCGCGCCAACATTAGCGTCTGTTTTATAAGCCAATCGTAATTACTAAAACTTATGCTCCAGGGAAAATATTCCCTTCATTTCTAAAGAAAGGCGCGCTACCCTGACGTCATTTGTTTGTCTCCTCTAATTGATAAACAACTCACCCCATCGCTTCATTGTTACCCACTCCTATTGTCAGTTTCATTGAGGTCGTGTAAACTTATTTCCTAACAATGCTTATAGCTAACAAACACACAAAATCATAGTCATACAATAATGTTAATTTACACTACAATCACTCTGGCATTCACAGTGTTGATATAAAATACTGCCTCATGGTGGAGTTCTGGTTCATCCTGTAGAACCTGGTGGTAGAGAAACTAAACATTCAATTCACTGCCAGGACTAGAACATGACTTTGGTTTTCCGTGCCGACGAACTACCGCTGTGCTACTAGATAAAAATACCCGAAGGCAGATTAAATATCTCCCATCTAACTCATTTATTCTGGTAACCTTCAAGGTGATTTCAGTTACCCCGATACGCTGCGATGCTGCACGTACGCTTAATTCCGGGTTTTATTCGGATATTCGGGCTTTTATTCCGGTCTAAATTCCGTAATTAAACATTAAAATGTTACAATATGTATATCTCTTAAGCGCTCTGTTTGTCACACCCGCCATGCATAGACTAAGACAGGTAGGTTAAATCGGATTTGGAAACTTCAGTGCTAATGGCAAATTCAAAACTACAAACAGATGTTTAGAAGATGTAAACAAACGCTGAACGGTTGTAAAAATGTACAGCATGTTTCTTTTAAAATCAAACTTTCCAGCCGACTACCTGGAAAGCAACACGTTTTAAAGGGAACAATTTATAGGGAATTTATCTTCATTTGAGAGGAAAAAACAATGATATTATTACATTGCATTTTATGCGTATTTTCAGATCATTTCATGGGCAGCCCAATTATTTTAAATGGGAACCCCAATTTTTAAAAGCATATTTAGTCTTACGCATTAAAGCAAATAACTTGTCTGAAACGTTTTTTACTAAACCAACATTATTTTATAAAACACTTAAGAAGTTTGAAACAATTACTACCCTTAATACATTGAAGGACTAGCTTAGATTGCATTTTAATTAACAAAACACAATCGCAGTTTAAATACATTAGGTTTCTTTTCAAACTTCTTAAATATTTTATAAAATAATCATTGGTTTAATAAAACATTTGTTGTGTTACATTCATGCGACTCTCTCTACCAGCTAACTTTTTTTTACTTTTTCTACTACGTAGGGGAGGAATTACATTCCACCCAAAAATCAATACCGAGATTTCACCGGAATTACATTTTTGAGGCGCCCTGAATCTAAATAAAGCATTTTTGAAAACATTTCGTGTGTGTATCTGTCTACCTGTGTGTCTATCTGCGAACAGAATAACTCAAAAACGAGAAGTCAGATAAATAATACATTTCTTATCAGTACCTTCCAAGGATGCGACTCGAAATTTTCAAGAAAACCCCCACCACAACTACTCTTTACATAGTACATTTTTCTAAAATTTTGATTTTCTAAAAGCGGCTCTAATGGTTTTTATTAAAATATCGTAGTTAAAGGATATTTACATAACAACCGCACAGAAAACGTAATCAGGCGGAAATAAGGCGAAAATGGTAGACGCGGGCAAGGTCAACTTGAAAATATAACGAACCAATGGGAAACGGCATAAAACTTAGAAAAATGACCAATGAGAAATTATAAAAGTCATGTGAATAGTAAAAAGGAGGAAGGAAACTAGAAAATAGGCGGGGAATAGAAAAATTGTCTAGGACGGAGAGCAGTTTGAGACGTGTGTAAGATGGATCACTTCGTGTCGTACAGGAGAGCAGTATGTCACAACTTAAAGCACTTCGTGTCGTATAGGGGAACAGTTTAGATGTCGAAACTTAAAGCACTTATGTGTTTAAAAGTTAGTGTTCAGTAAAAGTGCGGAAAGGTAGCTAGAAATGACTAAAGTCCAGTCATTAAAATTTACATCGTCATATTTTTTAACGTCAGAAGATAATTAGAAAAGGGGAAAACACGTAAATACTAGCTGGAGATGATAGTCGGAATCAAGTCTTGTGTGACGGGGATTCGGTAAAGGAACGCAGTGTGGATCTTCACAATAAACGGGCCACTGAAGGAGGAATGTGAGTATCATTAAAATCCTATCCACACTTCCTTAGATAAGAGTACAGACCCAACCATTAACCCTCTACCTGAGCAGCCGGCAAAAACAATCCTTTCCGAGTCAGAAACCCGATACTAAGAAACCTTTTCTTATTTATCCCCGCTACAGGCGCTCTGAATCTAAATAAAGCATTTTTTAAAACGTGTGTGTGTATCTGTCTACCTGTGTGTCTATCTGCGAACAGAATAACTCAAAAAACGAGAAGTCAGATAAATACTACATTTCTTAACAATACCTTCCAAGGATGCGACTCGAAATTTTCAAGAAAACCCCCACCACAACTACTCTTTACATAGTACATTTTTCTAAAATTTGATTTTCTAAAAACGCCTCTAACGGTTTTTATTAAAATATCGTAGATTAAGGATATTTACATAAGAAATAAAATGCATATCTTGAATTTCTGGGAATAGCCTAGGAAATCCTCGTCAACCGGAAGAAATCTTGTATAACTTGTAAACGTTAAGCAATAGAGAAAACGTATCACAAAAAAAATTGTAGATCTCCTTAAAACACACAGTTTAGTTATATTAAGTTTTTTTTGTGGCATAAGCCGTTTTTGAGATATCCGTGTTAAAAGTTCCAATTGTTTAGCACTTGTCATTCTTTCAATCCCATCGATTTTCAGTTGTTTCTCATGATTGCATAGAAACAGCATGGAATTTTAAGGCCAGCATTTAGCGTCCAGTTCTTAAACATTTGACTATCGCTGTTCTCTTTGTATTTATAACGAAATGTTAAGGTAGCTATTTTTACAAACGTTTATTTATATTAAATGTAGTAGATAGAAAAATAAACTTTTTTAAGAATAGGCAGAATCAGACGACTGTTCAATGCCATAGCCGGGAATTGAACATTTCAGTCGTCTGATTCTACCTTTCCAACCCGTCCAACACGCGGCTTTTGTGGAAGAACAATAAATTTCTTTAGTAAGAATAGTTTGTGTACCCACTAATAGAGATAGAGGCTAGAGAAAGTCATGTGAATTTATCACACTAGATTTTTTCAAATAACTTCTATAACTATTTTTACGCAAGCGCATTGTTCTATCTGCTTCATCGTGATAGAGATAAACATCTGCAGAGATAGTTTCATTAGACACTTCGTTTTTAGTACAAGAGACAGAGCAAACCGAATTGAGTCAGGTGCTTAAAAGCGGCTTGCTATGGCTTTAAAGTTCCATACTCTTTCCATGGTGAAGCAGTATGTTTTGAGTAGTAAAATAAAATTATAATCATAGGGAAAATAAATATCAATAACACTAGGAATAGTATTGAAAAAATTGGGAAGCGAATGTTACTAAATGAGCAGGGTTAGACAGTGCCATCAACAGCCAGAAACGGGTGGTTTTCCCTCTATTGTTAAGTGTCCCGTTAGGTTTCTGGAACGCAGCGGTGTAGAAAAGAGTCAATGTTCGCCAAAAGACAGATAGCCTTAGGCCTCCAATGAAAGAAGCTAGAAATCAGGCGATAGTGGAATGGGGAGATATAGAACGTTTGAAATAGAGAAACAGGAGATTTTAGAATACACACTTGGCAGAGGTAGTTCCTGGGAGATGGTCTTCAGAAAAGTTTAGAATTCACACTTGGCCGTTGTAGTTCCTTGGAGATGTTTGTTAGGAAAATGTGTAGGAAAGTTTAGAATACACACTTGGTCGTGGTAGTTCCTTAGAGATGGTTGGCAGAACAGTTTAGAAGACAGCGGATAGGCGCAATGATATGAAGTGTAACGAATAAGAAAGCGCGCGCGTGTGTGTCGAATAAATAGCAGGAATCAAATGTTAAAACGGTGACGGTAAATAAACGAGCAGGAAAACAAACAGTCGTATTCACCACTAACCCGAGATCCAAGATCCATGCAAAGAACCCTGAGCTAGTACCGAACCCGGGACCATTTCCAACAAATCCTACAATCCACAACCAGAATCGAAATACCACCGCAATGGCATGGCGAGAAACAAGTGAATAGTGACAGGGCTTTAAAAGAATTACTGAGTGTTGAACAATTGAAACCAATATTAACGGATATCTCGGAAATGGCTGATGCCACAGAAGAATTCTTTCAAACAATTTGTGGGTTTTAAAGTGATCTACATTGTTGTGCATTACGTTTTGTCTACCTCTTAACGTTTAATAGTTGTGCACAATTATACAAAATTTCTTCCTAATAATGTGGATGTTTAGGCTATTGTCGGAAAATTCAATATATACAATTTATTTGTCATGTAAATATCTTCAATACAAGGTATTTTAATCAAAATTAAGTCTTTTTGTGAAAATCAGAATGAAGTGTTGCATATAAAGGATAGTTTGCGGTGGAGGGATTTTCTTGAAAACCTTCATGTCGCATGTTTGGAAGATACTAAACTTAAATACCACGTTTTGTAATTTATCGATTTTTCGCTTTTGAGTTATGCTGTTCAAACACATACAAACCTTTTTCTAATCCTTTTAGTCAGGGGCCTCAAAAGACCTATTTCCGGTGAAATCTCGGCATTGAATTTTTGGGTGGAATGCAATACTTTCTCTACCAACTAGGTAAGTGGTAGAAAAAGTAAATATTGATCAGACCATAAACTTACCTTGAAAATACGCACTAATAAAATGTAACTAATATTGTTGTTTTCTCCCTAAAATGAAGAAACTCTCTGAAACGTTTATTGAAAACGTGTATTTTTTCAACATAATCAGCTGGAAAGTTTAAAAGCAAAACAACCTTCACATAAGTATTTTGAGCTCTTAGAAACGCCAGCAGAAAAGAACTATCAAGACTGTTAAGTTTTAGGTATTATGTTAAAATTCTGAAGATTCACTTCTGAAGAGTTTCTCTTCCTCGAGAAAGTTTTCGCAACCTTCTCACCGATATAGTGGGCTTAAATATTGTTTGTGTTGCCTAGCTTTGGGAGTGAACAGAACAGCCAAACATAGGAGAAGCGAAGTGATTAATCATAATATGTGGGTTTAAAAAGTTTTTCACAATCTCGGCGTCTATGAGGTTAGCATTATATGACCCACTCCTCATAAATCACACTAAAAAGCACATTAAAACAGTAAATATATTACTAACATCATAATTAATCATAAAGGGTATTCAACCTTTGCTGCAATCATTCTTGATTACGAAAACCTTTAAGGAAATCATAAAAGCGTTCTGAATCAATATGTAACCAGTCATCATACACGCAAAGTCAGCCATTGGGACCTAAATAACCGTTGAGCAGTATTTTATATCACAACGCTGTGAATGCCAAAGAGATTGTAGTGTAAATTAATATTATTTTATGTACAGGATTTTAGATGTTTGTTAGCCCTAAGTATTGTTAGGAAATAAGTTTACACGGCCTCACTGAAACTGACAATAGAAGTGGGTAACAATAAACCGAGGGGGTGAGTTGTTTATCACTAAGAAGAGACAAACAAATGACGTCAGGGTAGTGTGCCTTTCTTTTAGAAATGGAGGGAATATCTTCCCTAGAGTATATATGTTTGTAGCAGTGATTTGGCTGACAAAACAGACGCTAAAGTGGGCGCGATTTGGTAACCAATAGCAGCTCTATTATAATGTTTAGGCAATTCGGGATAAAGGAGTATATATTCTTGAGCCATAAGCAAGTATCGCACAGTTCGGAAGAGACTTTCACGAGGTGCACGTCACGCAGTTTTGAAGAGTCTTTCACGAGGTGCACGTCGCAAAGTTAGTTACAAAATTTAAAGTAATTTGTGCGTGGCAACAAACGACTGTAGTTACATTCGGCATTATCACAGTTTCAGTCTGGCGTGTGTAGAGATTAAATATGTGAATTATTAATTATGTGTGACGGCAATAAAAGTGCAGAAACAATTTTTTATCATTGTTATCTTTTAACAATAACTCCTCTCCGTTTACACGCCCTGCTTAGAGATATTTGCTCGACTGAGTTATAATAGCTATCCGGAGAACAAATAACCCAAATTTAAAATAATAAAACAAGAGGCGCCCAGTAAATAAGATAACACGAGCCAGAGAACTGCGACACCATCACGGATGTGCCTGAACGGAGCTGGAAATCTTTAAGTAGGGTTCCAATGCTGTGAAGTAGTGTTAACGGCTCACAATGAGAAATTTTCTTCCCTACCAAGGATAAACTCTTACTCAATCTGCATGTAACATTTCAAGATAAAGATTGCCGTTTCCAATTCCTAAATAGAGGAAAAAGGTAAATTGCGTCCTAATTTAGGTTTTCGTGCTATGTTTACGATTGTGAGACACACACTGCGACCTACAAGCAGATACATATTTCAAGTATGACATTTTAATCAAAATGGTTATAGCCATTTTTGAGAAGATAAAAACACAACGAAAATCTTTCTATTATCTAAACAATTGCTTGGATTGATGGTTTTCCGGAAAAATGAATAGAATGTATATCCTGTAAGCAGTCTGTATAATCCCCTTCATTTTAAGACTAAATACTTCATATATAAACCTTAAATGGTGTCTGACAACTATGGAGTTTGGTGTCAAGTTTGGTATTTATCTGATTATTCGTTTATGAACTATGCCGCCCACGAATACGCTTACGAAATTTTTTAGACAAATTTTATTGGATTTATGAAACCTCAAAACTTATATTCGGTGAAATTTATATCAAATTTTTGGATGGAATGCAATACCTGCTCTAGCTACCATAGGTAAGCGGCGGAGAAACGTTAAACTGTGCGACACTTTCTCTATTGAGTAAAATCATCGCAAATAAACTGTAATTCCAAGGAACGTTTGTTACCATCTGAAAACAAACTGAATCACCGCACAGATTTTGCTAGAATACACAGCCTAAGACAAAATAAATGAGTAAAAGCCAGAGATGGAGTTCGGTTCGGAAAGCATCGGAAGCATTCGCTGACGCTGCGTTCACAGTACACGGCTTAATACCACCCTGCGTTCATTTTAAAGTTATATGATAAGTAAGATTATGCCTTTCAGTTGGATTGTATTCATGGTGGTCGAGCGGTAAAACACATGTGTCTCGTAATTGCAACAACCTGCGTTCAAATCGTTGGTGCTTATGTTTTTTATTGTTTAAATTTTAATTTTTAACATATGGTAATGCCGTATGTTTTCCAATCATAAGACACAATCAATTTTAAGACATTCGTGCATAAGACACAAAGAAATTACTCAAAATAAATGCCATATTAGTAAGATATCTAAAGTGAAAAAAACCAAATATTTAATTGACTTAATATTGGATGTGCAAACACTCTGTCTCATTCTTCAGCTATGAATGGCACCGTCGTGATTGTGCACGCGCACTTCCTAACCTCGGAGTTTTGCATGATATGTTAGCAATCATACTGACTTTTGCTATGGATGAGCGCACATATAAAGAAGAAGCTACAAGGAGAACTCTCCTAACGTTACTGAACGTTACTGCACACTCAGGCTGCAAGAATACTTGAAGTCTCCATATTTACGACTATGAAGTGGATGCGGTTATCCAGGAAAGGGATTGTTCGTCGTCGACCTGATTCAGGTCGAAAATGTGTGTCTACTCCTCAACAGGACACTGAAATTCTAGAAGAGGCTGACTGCAATTCTAGAAGAGGCTGACAGCAATTCCTTCCAGCATATGTCTACAATCAGAAATAATTCTAATTTCCCTGGGTCAAACCGCAAAGCCTTGCGTCGTTTGACTACAGCAGGGCTCTGTGCTCGATCGGCAGCTAAGAAGCAGCGTCTTACAGACGATCACAGATGATGTTGCACGCAAATCAGAAGGAAATGTCAACCATAAGTGGAATACGCGGTGACATTTTCATCTACAAAGTAGATAGGGGAAAGTAATTGTGTACCGTCCCAGAGGAAACGTTACGAATAAAATACGTGGCACAAATGGCTCGCCAAGGTCGCGTATCCAAGTCGTGTTGGGTTTGGATGTCACGAGATTGTATAGGTATTTTATGATTGACAGAAGTATCAATAACTGTGATTATATGATTGTCTAGGCATGTTGTGGCAATTTGATGGCACATTAAATATCCACCAGTATAAAGGCATCCTCGAAAACTTTATGGGTCCTTCTGTAAGGACAGGATATCCCGATGGAATGACTAAATTCCATCAGGATGACCACCCAGTCCACCCAAACCAGCAGGTTTCAAACTGGTTCTCGCAAAGGCAAGATGTCACAGTGATTGATTAGCCTCCTTGCTCACCCGATTTGAATCCTATTGAATACGTGTGACAGAGGTGAAGAAAGTTTAGGATTTAAATTGGCCTGTAAGACAACGCAAGACTAAAGAGGTTTTGTGGGATCAAATACAGGATGCTAGGGAGGAAGTACCCTCTCGTGAAAATTTGATTAGGCATTTGATATCATCCATGCTCCGTAGAATGAGGGTAGTTATAGAAGCAGAGGGTTTACACACCCGCTATTAAGGTAATTTCTATTTATTTTTTATTTTTCATATAGGAATATAATATATACTATTTTATATTTAGTGTTTCAGTTTTTGGGTGTGAGCATAAATGCCTTGAAATCAAAGTCTTAGCAATTGGGAACTGTATTAAATGTGCGTAATAAGTATTGCGCTGTACAATGCTTTGTAAAAAAAATAGAAATGATAATAAAATATGCTCAGGATATGAACATCGGTAGGCTTAATTACTACAGACCTGCTTATAACCGCTCGGCTGTCAGCATATATTTAGTAGCTGGCACTCAATATGAAAGGCGACAATAGAACGAAGATAAAGGCACGCGTCCCGAGACACCATTGTGAACCGGCCGCGGAAACGATTTGGACTTAGACAAATATACGCTTCGAGAGTCTGCTAATTTTTTTTTGTCT
Organism: Deroplatys truncata; assembly: GCA_030765065.1. NCBI lineage: Eukaryota > Metazoa > Arthropoda > Insecta > Mantodea > Mantidae > Deroplatys > Deroplatys truncata. The sequence goes on along the minus strand of CM060976.1, from coordinate 189,895,391 downwards.
TAGGGTGTACATACTGGATATTGCATTCACAGTATTTTTTCTACTCACTGTTCAACAAACTATTCCTATGAAAGCTTATTCTTCTTTCTACTTTTTCATGATCTAGATAAACTTTTTTTAGGCTAACGTCCTTTAATCTTAGGTCACATCGGACGACGAATGAAATGGGTGAAATGATGCTCAAATGAGCTCGGGGTCCATAGGCTTAGAGTTACTCGACATTCATGTTGCAGGATAAAGGAAAACGCCGGAAAAACTTATCCGGGCAGCTCACCCTAGCCGAGATTCGAATTCGGTACCTCTTGATTGGGAGGCAGACACGCTAACCCCACACCACAAAGGTGACAAACTTTCATTGCGTATTTATACATTTCTTTTAAGTATAAGAAGGATACAGAAGTTTAAAGTAATAGTCCGATTTTAAAAAGTGGACCGCCATGTGATGAGTTTGAAATTGTATGTTCTTTTGCATGACCATGAAGAAAAACGAATAGCGACTTACCACTTGAAAAAGTATAAGTATTTGAAAATTCAAACCAACAATAAAGAATTCCTCGGAAATGGTTAATGCCACAAAAAGTTTAATTGACAAATTGTATGCTTTAACGAGATCACATAATATTTTGTAATAAGATTTTATCAACCTCTTACGGTTTACTAATTGTTATACAAAAGTCATTCAGAATGAAGAGGACGTCATAGGCTCAGAAAATTCAGGATATAGATTTTATTTTCCATGTAAATATCTTAAAGTATACCTAGTACTTTAGTCAAAACCTTAAGAGCCATTTTTGAGAAAGTAAAGTATAAGGAACATTTTTCCGTGTAAAGGGTAATTTGAGGTGGGGGAATTTTCTTGAAAACTGTTCGTCTTGCATCCTTGGAAGATGCTGAACTTATAGACTAATTTTGATATTTAAGCACGTTTTCGTACATAAATCCGTGGATTAAAAAATGACGTAATTTAAAAATATAAAAAAATAAATATTGGATTAATTTTAAAATTAATAATAATTAATTTAAAAATGATATTCTAAGTAAAAAAACAAAAACACCCAAAACCCCCAAACCATTGTAACCCTTATAGTTACAATGTTCACAGACACAGGACAGATACACTCACACTCGCACGTGGAACTTTATCCCAAATGGCTTTTAATTCAGGGGACCCCAAAATGTGAATTTCCAGTGAAATCTGTTTATCGATATTTTTGGGTGGAATGTAATAGTCCCTGTTCTTACTATAAGTGAGTAGCAGAGAAAATAAAAGGAAAAAAAATCAGATGGGATATAGTCCCATGACATTCTCTGCCCTCTATCATTTATTAGAGGGTATACAAACTATTCTTACTAAAGCTTATTTTTCTGTCTACTACACTTTAATCACATTTCGTTATAGATACAAAGGGCACAGCGATATTAAAATGTTTAAGAACTGGGCGCTATATGCTGGCTTTAAAATACCATACTGTTTCCATGCAATCGTGAGAAATAACTGAATGTTGATAGGACATTAAGAGAATGATCAAGAAATGAAGAATTCGAACCTTTAATAAAGGATATCTCAGAAATGGCTTATGACACAAAAAGTTATTTAAAATAAATTCTGTGTTTTAAAGGGATCTACATTTTTTTGTGAAGAACGTTTTTTTCTTCTTCGTTTAGCAGTTGTACAACATTGTACAAAATTTCTTCCAAATGAAGTGGACTTCACAGGCTATTCCTCAAAAATTCAAGATATACCTACATTTAATTTGTCATATAAATATTTCAATATGTGGTATTTTAATCAAATCGTTCTTCTTTTAGAAAATGAAAAATTTCAAAAAATCTTTCATATGAAGAGTAGCTTGGAGTGTTCTTTTTAAACCTTCGTGTCCATCTTCGGAAGGCACTGAACCTAAATACCAAGTTTGGTATTTATCCTACTTTTTGTTTTTGAGTTATGCTGTTCACAAACACACACAGACATACACATGCATTCGGATCTTTTTCTAAAAATGCTTTTTTTTGGATTAAGGGCTCCTCAAAACATGTATTTCCGGTGAAATTTCGACATCGAATTTTTAGGTGGAATACAACACATCCCCTTCTTACTACACGTAGTAGAGAAAGTAATAGGATATTTGGTAAAAATGATGCGTTGCCGCATTGGAAAAATTGTGCGGCTGTAAAGGAATATGTAGCTGAGGTTTTAGACATGCTCTGCGGCGCGACTTTTAAACGCTAGTTAGGGCTGCTGACAGTCATATAGCCTAGAGGTCGTTTCCTTTCCTAAATAACGGGTGTAGAATGGGCTATTTGCGTGGTAATGTTATGCCAGCTATTCCGAGTCACAAATAGGATGCGCGCCATTTAAACGTGGGACTGCTAATATTCTTCTCCCCCGAGCCCGTCTCGCTCCAGCGCAGCCATTCGGAGAAGAAATCTTTGGTAAAACGTATGTCTTCCACCTCTCGTGTGCTTCAACGCAATAGCATTAGGAGCGGTGCCTCTTTAACTCTATAAATAGTGCGTTTTTAGCGCTACATGTAGTAAACGCTTTGCGGCTTGCCGTGAACGCAAAGTCATTCAGAGATAGGAATAATATTCTGCTGGTTTGTATTTGCAAATATTTGGTTAAACACACGGGTAATTCTGGCAAGGGACAAACAGCAAAACTGCTTTTATGTTCAAAAGGAGACATTAACATTCACACGACCGAGCGCGGGAGTAGCGCAGTGATTTTGATTCCAGCTCTCTTACTGAGGGTCCGGGGTTCGATTTTCGACTCTGGGGGGGCGGTTTTAAGTCGGCCTCTGACTTGTTTATGTGAAATAAACAATGCGGTTCGGAGTCCATGGCAAAAGCTGTAGCTCCTCTCATTCCACCGCCATTCACCAACGAGCAGGTTTTCTTTATATACCATATTATTAATAATTCCATCCATACACTTTTTCTAACAAGTATCTATCTGGCAGATGGAGGAAGTGTTGCACTGCCCCAAAAATTCGATATCGATATTCCACCTGAAATGCGTGTTTTGAGGCCCCTGTATCTAAAAATTATTTATAGAAAAAAGTCCGTGTATGCGTGTGTGAACAGCATAACTAAAAAACGAAAGGTCGCATGAACACCAAACTTGGTATTGAAGTTCAGTACTTTCCAAAAATACGACACAAAGACTTTGAAGTTGCCCACAAGCTACCTTTTACATGATACGTTATCGAAAAACTCATCACGTGACCATTCAGTGTAAGGGTAACGTGTAATATGATGAACACACAGATTGTTTAGGAAGGGAAGACGTTGTCTGAAAAAACCTTCACACAGCTTAACGTGTACCTGGAATACGTATACTGAAGTGATAAGATCCGCCAGAATAGTAACAAAATAATAACCATAATAATAATAATGTTAATAATCATAATAATCAAAAGAATAAGGATGGGAGTAATAATAAGAAGGAAGAATAAAAGATAATATGAAGGATTAGAAAAGGGGATGAATCAAAGCAGAATTGTGACGTAAGTGAGCGGAATGGTGGCGAGAATGTGGATAAATAGTCGGCAACACGCAGTATCAAAATAAGTAGACTGGCTCTGCGTTCAAGTGGTCAGTGTTACTGGCTTCTCAACTCAGAGGTCTGTGTTCGATTTCCGGCAGGAGCGGGGAATTTTTCTGTAACCAGAATTATTCCCTATCCCCACAGAGTATGGAAGTATGAATGTGTGTGTGTGTGTGTGTGTGTGTGTGTGTGTGTGTGCGTGTTTAATGTTAAAATATCTGACGTGTTACACTCACTCTTGTACTAACTATTTTTATTCTTCTTTATACTTCATGTTAAACGGGGTAAAAAAATTGCAGAACTTGTCTTATTGCATGATTTCCTTGTAGGTACAAATGATTTGGGGAATAGAATAGACTTTAAGCGAGTGTCAAATCTTTAAAGAGTGGATCGCTTCTAACGTCTTTGAAATTTCGTTATCTTTGCATGGCCAAGAGAGAGAGAGGGAGAGGGAAAGAGAAAGGAATAACGACTTCCCATTTGAGAGAATTATAAGTATTTTTAAATGCAAACCAATAACAAGAGATATATGGAAATCGTTAACTCCCCAAAAAATATGACATTAATTGTGCGCTTTAACGAGATGTAGATACGCTTTTTTGTGTAGTGAGATTGTGTTTATCTCCTATGGTTTACCAGTTATGCAAAACTCATTCAGAATGAAGAGTGTTTAGAGGATATTATTAGAAAAATCAAGATATACATTTATTTTGTCATGAAAACATCTTAAACATATGGTATTTTAATCAAAATCGTAACTTTTTGAGGACATCAAAATTTTCGAAAACGATTTCATGTAAAGGATAGTTTGAGGTGGGAAGATGTTCTTAAAAATCCGTCCCGCATCCTTTAAAGATGCTGAACTTAAACGCCCAAGTTTGGTTTCCAACCAACGTTTTGTTTTTGAGTTATACTGTTCACAGACACACACACGCGCGCGCGCGGACCTTTTACTAAAAATGCTTTTTGGGGGTTTCAGGGGACTCAAAACATACATTTTCGGTGAAATCTCGGCATCGAAGTTTTGGCTGGAATACAACACTTCCCCTACTTACTATTACGTGGTAGAGAAAGTAAACATAACAAAACCAACGTTAAGAAACCCTATATTTCGGCGAGCAGTAACACCACTAGTTGATTCTCAAGTCATAGCTCCCGATATGACCAAAGAAATTAAAGGAAGTTTCACAAATTAAATAATAATAATAATAAATACTATTAGTGAACCGAGCTTATCTAGGTGGAACTGTTTATATCAACCCTGAGATACAATATAGCTCCATGCTGCACTGAGCTGCAAGAGGGGATTCACACTTAGGAACCACATCCTTCACCGAGTTCCTCTATCCAATCGAATTTCCCACTAAACCGACCCGTCTCAAAACCTATATAAGTACTTCAATTCTGACATAAGACATACGACCAAGGTTCAAAAAGTTTTTTTTTTCCTTGGGTGAATATGCTACTGTTTTTGAAACAGAAATGTATGCTATTATTCAATGCATACATGAAACCCTAAGGAGAGCTTACACTGGTAAATAGATCCTTATCTTATCAGATAGCCAGGCTACATTTAAGGCTCTAAGTAGTCATTACGTAAAGCCAGGACTAGTTTTAAACTACCTAAACATCACAAGCTTGGCATACTGAGGTTCAACTCATCTGGGTGCCAGGTCACAGTGGCACAGACGAAAATGAAAAAGCTGATGAACTTGCAAGACAAGGAGCAGCTTCATAATTTCTTGGGCCAGAGCCTGCACTAGGAACATCTCGATGTTTAGTAAGAGAGGCTATTAAGAACTGGTCCAAACTAGAACATCATAAAATCTGGCTTAGAACTCCAGGAAACAAACAGGTAAACTATTTATTAGAAAACCATGTAAGAAAAGAGCTGAAAGCTTACTTAAATGTAAAGACTTCAGCTAATAACAATTATTGTACTTCTCACAGGATATGCTCCTGTAAAAAAAGCATCTTAACACGAAGGGAGTGTTTCGGGTAACTTAGGTTGCAGATTGTACAAGAAAGACAGTGAAACAGACCAGCATATTATATGCTACTGTGAGGCTTAAGATATATTGTTTTGGGGGAAATGATTTTAGAAACCAGAAGAATTTGGTAAATGGTGCAGGCATAATGAATTGGCTTTAAAACGATATGGTAGCACAATAAGTCCAAGGCCGAAACCGTGCGGAGCAATGACGGAAAACTATATATATAAGACAAGACTGGAGCATCATATCTGCTTTACAAAGAATGGCACTCCTTGAGTAAGATCTCTAATTCCTCATCAAAATGCCCATATTATGCCCAAAGTGGAAAATGAACAATTATATGGATGGTACCAGCTTCGCAGGATTGACACTACTTCAATTTCTCTTGATAGTGCCACTGTGAAAGAGATCAGGAGGAGGAAATGGAGAAATTCTTGCCCTCGGCAGAGGAAAACAGTGATGTAAACACTTTCTGACTCAGGTAACAGAATTAGAGGCACTGAATTTTTGTCACTAAGCCAAAAACAACAGCAGCATGCAATAAATGCTAACTGAGTTGTGCGATTTCAGTTCAATTGAAGGCAAGATATATTTCTTGAAGTACGTAGTCTTATGCAAGCTATTTGACAGTCAAAATGTCTGGACGAAATCAAGTTTTCATGGAAATGTTGGATTTTTATTCTTCAATTTTTAGTAAACTGTTGCTTTGGGTAGGGTTCATTGATAGTTCACCTCGCATCTCAACATTTCCATCTTAAACTGCAGATTTAGTAAATGCTACGGGCTATGCAACATAGCCAACGAGCAATTTGTATGTATCATCCATTCTTATGCATTTTAGACGTAAAATCCAAATCTACCTTTGGAAACGCTGCACCACGTGCCCGTTTTCACTGCAGACGGCACCACAAGATGCTGGTAATACATGATATGAAGTGATAATGGAAAGGACGTTTGGAAAGGAAATATTCCAGACCTAATTTTAGGGTACCTACTTCGCCAGCATTTGCCAGTTATGAGGACTGAAAAACCTGGACAAAACCTTAGTCGGGAAGACGGGATTTTAACCGCAAACGTCCCGTTCATGAGTCCATGCCTTAACGACCTCGACTACCCATATCAATGTAATTCTTTTATGCTCTTTAGAATTATTTATTTATTTGTAATTCTTGCCTTCTCTGCTACTCATCCACGGAAGAGAAAAAAGCATTCGACCCAAAAAATCATCGGAAGAGGTACAAGTTCTGAACTCCCCTCGTCCTCTACCCCCTATCTCGTCAGCAATGTAGTTGAGAGCGGTGAAATACCAACATATTTTAAGGTAGCAAATGTAGCACGATGCAAATATGCTTACATTTGCTATGTGATGAGAAAGAAATATTTTGCGTCCTGCAGAATACTGAGATAAAGGATACAAAAGCTATTTGTGCCATAATATTTTATTTTGTTTTTATAGGATAAGGATTCATAATGATGTTAAAGACTGAGAAATCATTGTGATTTATTGTACTTCATTTGGTAATCTAAGAATGCTTACTTTGTTCAAAATAACAATGTAAGTCTACTCTAAATCACATGACAACAACGATTTTTACCTTCTCTACCACGTATCTAAAAAGCAGAGGTAGTAATGCATTCCACCCAAAAATTTGATGTCGAGATTTCAATGGAAGCATACGTTTTGGGGCTCCCTGAATCAAAAAAAGAAAGAAAACGAAAGAAAGCAGTTTCAGATACAAGGTCCCTATGTGTGTACGTCTGTCTGTAAACAAAATAACTTAATAACAAAAAGTGGGTTCAATTATTAATAGAGTCAACTGAAAAATTCAATATCATAGCCGGGATTTGAACACGGTTTTCCCGCTCTCTGTGGGGGTTGCTCTAACCATGCAGCTACTGTGACAACATGCCGGTGGGATATTGAATTCCCCAACTGACGCAAACTTGATTCACAGAGAGATCCCAGATGACAATCTCAGTGGCGACCTCCAATCGCAAGTACTTCAGTGCTGGATGTTTACGGCTTTCTTAAGGTTTTATTTTATCAATGGTTAGAGCAACCGCACGGGGAGCGGGAGAACCATGTTCAAATCCCGGCTGTGACATTCACTTTTTCAGTTGAATCTATTAATAATTGAACCCACTTTTTGTTATTAAGTTATTTTGTTTACAGACAGACTTGTCAAGACCGGCTAAGGTCTGTAAAAAGTATAATTAATTTCAATTAATTATATATCTAATAATAATAATAATAATAATAATAATAATAATAATAATAATAATGTAAAAGTTGGTTAAATACCAAGTTTTTAAATACAAAATGTTAGTTAATTTTGATTTTCTCAAAAATTTCTCTTAACGATTTTAAATAATATATCGTATGTTTAGGACATTTGAAAAAGAAATAAAAAGAACATCTTGATTCCTTGCGAATAGCCTGTAAAGTCCTCTTTATTTTGAATGAATTTTGAACAGCTGGTAAACCGTAAGAGATAGACAAAATCTGTACATCTCTCATATGTCAAATAAAAAATGTTTGCGGCATTAAACATTTCCAAGATTTTCTTTGTTATTGGTTTGCATTTTCAAATACTTTCTTATAATTATTTTTTCAAGTGGTAAGTCGGTATTCGTTTTGTCTCATGGTTCTCTCCGCATTTTAAAAATCTGACTATCGCTTTAGCGTACTATATGGTTCTTATACCTGCAACGAAATGTGTAAACGCGTAACGAAGTTTATCTCGATTAACAAGAAGTATATAGAAGAATAAGCTTTAGTAAGAATAGTTTGTAGAAGAGTAAGTAGGGAAAGTCATGTGGATGCAACACACAATTTTTAAATATAAATTTTTGAATTTGTCTATCATATTTCATGATTTGACAAAATTTTCTCGATGTCATGCCTGTCTTATGATCAATGCTTTCTTAGCTGTTTTGCTGTAAGCTTGAGAATCCAAAATTGTTACTCTCAAGAAGACACTTATGCTCTTACTACAAACCATGTGCACTAAATGAACGGAGAATGTTTTTCATTCTTCCGATTCTCATTTTAATGGCCTTTGTAATTTCATAGCATAGAGAAGCTACTCTCGTCTCTATCGCTCGAGGAAAATGATTAACGAACGCATTACAAGAAAGAAGAGCTGATAGTGCTTCTGGTTGTTGTTATCTGATGAAAGTGCACGCATATGGCTCGACGGTGGTAATCTTTCAGTCGGCAATCTGCTGCAGGGAACTGTTTCTTCAACATCTGAGTAGGCTTTATGAAAGAGTTACTTTATGTTTCAACAGAAAAAAAGTAATAACCCTGTATTACTTAAGGTAGTTATTTCATATTTTCTGGGTCTGCAGCTGCGCTGTATTTAACTCGCAGCACACGCTTAGCAGCAGTCATTTGTTTGGGAAGGAAAAAGTAGCTGTATTACTTAATACAGCCCACAAATGGTATTTATTCTCGTATCTATGACATATGAGGGTAGACCCAAAACGAGCCAGATAATATTTAGCTATCAATCAACATATATTAAAAAGGGAGCGTCTGAAAATGCATATCGTCCAGAATCACTGGACAAAAAATAAATAGATAACGTGTATGCCACTTAAAATTGCTGTACAAAGTGTTCAAGGAAGCAAGTATTTGAGAAAAACTGATTTATATTTTAAATTCCTCTATTTTTATTATTTTAACAATTCCATAAATAACATCTCCGGAAATATTTAAGTAATTTAAAGGCGATTAAAGGAAGTCGAAGAGAGAAAACAAAGTACAATTTACTCTGTCTAAAATTTCCGAAAAACTAAATAATTTACAATGAAGAATGTGGTACTACTGAAATATTGCACGTCTATTTTATGTCAGATTTTTACATCTCATTACTATAACTCAGTTGTGTATTTCAGAAATACGAGGGCTGATCAAAAAAGACTGAGACTGATTTTTTTTCACAGATGTTTATTACTCCAATTCAATGTTTACACGATCTTTTTCAAAGTAGTCCCCTCCTACTTCAATGCACTTTTTACAGCGTCTCTGCCAGTCCTTGAACACATGCTGCAGACCATTCTTTGTCAGGTCCTTAAGAATCACCTCACTTTTCTTGAGCACTGCTTCAGAGTTCTCAAATCGAATACCCCTAAGCTTTGCCTTTAGTGATGGGAATAAAAAAAGTCGCAGGGTGCAAGGTCGGGGCTATAAGGTGGATGTGGTACACAGGTAATGTTGAACCGAGCCAGAAACTGCATGACCTGATTTGCGACGTGAGGCCGTGCATTGTCATGGTGAAGTCGCCACCCAGTCCGAGAAAGCTCTGGTCGTTTCTTTGCAATGTGCTTCCTCAGTGTAGCCAATACTGACGTGTAGTATGCTGTTGTAACAGTAGTGTGAGGGGAAACTGCATGCTGGTAAATCATTCCATTACAGTCAAAAAATATGATCACCATCACTTTCCCTGCAGATGGAGCAACTTTTGCCCTTTTTGGTGTTGGAGAACCTGACGATTTCCACACTGTGCTGGCTTGTTTTCCTTCAGGATCATAATGATGCAGCCATGATTCATCACCGGTGATAATCGATTTAAAAAATGCATCACCTCCATTGTCCGGTATGCGAAATGCACTAGGGTCTACAAAATAGAGCATTACTACCAACCTACCAATACGAGAGTGCTGCCGCCTACCAACATTATACATAAAAACCCGCTCTTTTCAAATATTTATGTTACAGATACGAAACTATCACGGAAGCTACAGGAAAAGATCAGTCTCAGTCTTTGTTGATCAGCCCTCGTACATTATCAACCACTTCTCAAATTTATTTTATTTCCTTTTTCCCGAGTTCTGTGTCTTAGATGATTAAAACAATTTTGTGCAGGAAACCATAGTTTGCTGAGGTGGATATGTTATACGTTACGAGATTTATGGCCTTGAAAATATGAAACTGGCTCATCAGCAGTTCTGTAATCATTTCAAATGATATTCCAATACTTAAATTTGAACCAGTATTCAATTATGAATATGTTTCTTTCATTTCTCCTCACGTTTGTTTTCTACCATCTTCTGGCAAGTTGGATTATTTTTACTTTTTATTAGAGTTGTAGACCATTTCAAAGACTTGGCATTTAATGTAATGGTTTAGTTTGGGCTTAAGTTATGTTCTGCAAGAAAGGGCAGAAATTAATTGCTTAACTCCGCCAGATGAGAAAACTCTAGAAATAAAAAACAAAACACTACGAATGTAAGCATATTAGTAGGTATATATAGAGAGATCGAGCGCAGTTTTTGCGTTTATATGGGAAAGGATAGGGAAAACGAGGCTAGATGCGACGGTTCAAGGAGGAAAATGCGTTTATATGGGCGAGATAGGGAATACGAGGACTGACGCTAGGCTAGACAGTGGTAGGAGGGGGAGTGCGCTTTATATGAGAAAGATAGGGAAAACGAAGTTAGGTGCTAGGCTAGACAGAGGCTGAGTAGAGTATAGTTTATATGAGAGGTATAGGAAAACGAGGGGAGGTGTTAGGCTAGACAGAGGCTGAGTAATGTATGGTTTATATGAGTGGTATAGGAAAACGAGGAGAGGAGTTAGACTAGACAGAGGTCGAGGAGCAGAGTATGGTTTATGTGAGAGTCATAGGTAAACGAGAGAGGCGTTAGGCTAGACAGAGCTAGAGGAATAGAGTATGGTTTATATGAGAGGTATAGGAACAGGAGAAGAGGTGTTAGGCTAGACAGAGCTAGAGGAATAGAGTATGGTTTATATGAGAGGTATAGGAACAGGAGCAGAGGTGTTAGGCTAGACAGGTAGTGTAGCAGTAGGAATATGGACTTATATACAGGAGAGATAGGGAATACCAGGGCTGATGCTAGGCTAGTCAGATGCTAAAGGAGGGAGGTATATGCTTTATACGAGAGAGATAGCGAATACAAGGAAAGATGCTATACTAAACAGGACTTGAAGGGTAGAATATGAGCGATTAGCGAACCGAGGAGAGGTATTAGGATAGGAGTTTTGAATGATGGAGTAGGCGTTTATATGCGAGAGATAGGGAATACGAGGGTCGATGCTAGGCTAGACGGTGTTGAATGAGGGAATGCATCTTATATGAGAGAGGTAGGGGAATATGAGGAGAAGTGCTAGGCTAGTCGGGAAGGTCTGAATGAGAGAGTATACGTCTATATGGGAAAAGATAGGGAAAACGAAGGTAGGTGCTAGGTTGAGAGTCTTCAAGGAGGAAAATGCATTTATATGGGCGAGATAGGGAATACGAGGACTAACGCTAGGCTAGACAGTGGTAGGAGGAGGAGTGCGCTTTATATGAGACAGATAGGGAATACGAGGGGAGGTGCTAGGCTAGACAGAGGCTGAGTAGAGTATAGTTTATATGAGAGGTATAGGAAAACGAGGGGAGGTGTTAGGCTAGACAGATCTAGAGGAATAGAGTATGGTTTATATGAGAGGTATAGGAACAGGAGAAGAGGTGTTAGGCTAGACAGGTAGTGTAGCAGTAGGAATATGGACTTATATACAGGAGAGATAGGGAATAGGAGGGCTAGACTTGAAAGCGACTTTAGACGTGAACTTAGTGGAAAACTGTTTCATGTCAATGTTAGAACGCTAATTCTAGACATGCCCATCACGTAACCTATTCAGGGAAAAGGTGACACGTTCAGGGGAAAAAGGTGACTGCTCAGGGAAAAAGGAGACCCACAAAGGGAAAAAGTTGACTAGCAAAGGGAAAAACGTGACCAGCAAAGGGAAAATGTCACCAGCAAAGGGAAAAAGGCGACCACCAAAGGGAAAAAGGTGACCTGCAACGGGAAAAGCTAACCCACTAACACTAACAGGTAAGTAATTCAGATAGTATTGCAAGAGGCTGACTGGATCATAGCAGTGTATGATTTCACAGGTAATTCAGCTAGTATCGTATGTTTTTAGGCTAATTCGTCTAGTAACACAGGATAGATTCCAGAGTCTAACTGCATCATAGCTATGCATGATTTCACAGCTAATTCAGCTAGTATCGTAGGTATTTAGGCTAATTCAGCTAGTATCACAGGAGGTTAGATTCCAGGGTTGGGTATAGCATAGTTTCATATTTCACAGGTAATTCAGAGGGTATCGTAGGTATTTAGGATAATTCAAGTAACATAGGTGTTTAGAGTAATTAAGCAAGCATTACAGGAGGGTAGGTTCCAGGGGTTGGTTATAGCCTAGTTTCGTATTTTACAGATAGTTCAGGTAATATCATAAGTATTTGAGGTAATCAGCATAGTTTCACAGATATTATTGATAATTTCGATCAGAGATTTGTATCACAGCTATTTAAGGTAAATGCAGGTGATTCAGGTTGTATCAATGGTATTTGAGTCATTTTAACAGGTAATTCAGGTAGTATCACAGGTGCTCGTGCTAATTTAGAGCAGGAATTCGTATCAGAGCTAGTTAAGGTAATTTCACATGATTCGGGTAGTATCACAGGTATTTAAATCATTTTCATAGCCAATTCAGCTAGTATCGTGAGCATTTAAGCTAATTCAGCTAGTATCACAGGAGGCTAGATTCCAGAGGCTAACTGCATCATAGCTATGCATGATTTCACAGCTAATTCAGCTAGTATCGTAGGTATTTAGGCTAATTCAGGTAGTATCACAGGAGGCTAGATTCCAGGGTTGGGTATAGCATAGTTTCATATTTCACAGGTAATTCATCTAGTATCACAGGTACTCATGGTAATATAGAGAGTAATTCGATTATAAAACTTTTCTCATCCAACGTTACAACAATTTATATACTTTTTTCTAAATCTTACAAACTTATTATATGTTAAACAGTTATTGTACGATGCGGAGAGGGATAAACTGCATATTGGTTCACAGATTGAAAAGCTTTACGTCAACATACCTTTATTTTAGTTCGTTATAGATGTCTCTCCCCTTTTATCTAGGCTTGAGACTAGCACTAGGATTGCTCCTAATGGCAGGGTTACCACCTTCCCTTCCATCTTCTTCTTTCTTCATCAGGCGTCAGCTATCTGCATATACAGCACACAGATACCTTCTTTTTTAAGATTGTAGACTCACTAGAAAATCTTTATCTTTAACTTACATTCTTTTAAGCACTGTTTGTAATGGCGTAATGTCCATACGCATATGTTGTTATCCCGTCATCAGCAATAATTCTTTTATCATCAAACGGAGTCAATGCAATTTTATTCACTTGTACTGTAGCAAGGGCATGCTTTCGTGATAGGATCAGATTCATAGGTGTTCTGATGATTTCACTGGTTTTAAGACAGTCTGTATAGCTGTCAAACGAAATGTACTGCTTAATAGCGCTACGTTTTATACCTTTAATCTTTTTTATCATTGACCCTTGAATATCTAAGGCATACATCTTAGGACGTAGTCCAACAAAGCGTAGGATGATTTTGCTATTAGCCTCATCTTTAAATTTTCCCAATACCTTCTTGTTCTGAGTAGAGTAACATATATGGTTGGCAGGGTAATCAGCTGTATCGAGATGCTCAAGAAAACGTAGCTTGTCCTGGTACACATCTTCAGTTGTTACACGATGAATGAACGAATCAGTGTCCATATACATAAGCTTCAGGTTTTCAGCTCCATAATAAGGCAACAAAACGTCGTAATGATAGTTATACATTAATGTCTTGGAGATGTCCAACACACTCATGCCAATGTATATAGGCTTGTTGAATACAATCTGACGAGAGGCCATATGTACAGCAGCTAGATTATCAGCATATATCGTCCTGTCGATAAACGTAGGCTTGGCGATCAGCTTCTCTAGAGTTTTTTCATTGGTCACCAGTCGTATATCCATACGATTACGCAGGTTCTCCATAGTTTTTCCAAACATAGCGTTGTTAAAGAGTTTGTAGAGATCCTTCTCGAAATCATTTGCAGCTTGTTGTCGTAGCCTGTTGTTAAATTCCACATAAGGTTTCAACCACTGAGACTGTCGGAATTGTAGCACACGATGGATTTTTGTTAGTCGTAGTCCATGACTAAGAGCTTGCTTCAAAGCCATGTAATGCACTACATACTTCTTTCGAGGTCCAAGATGAGGTATCAGTTTCTTTGTAGATGATTCCAATGGTTTCATACACTCTGGCAGGAAAGGTAGATCGTTGTGTAGATCGTGAAGTTCTGCAGGATACTCGATGTCGACTTCTAATATGTACCCATGAGGATCATCTTCTTGTAGTGTTTCTAAGTTGATTTCTTCAGGTGACACCCACTGAAATCCACCAAAAGGAAGGGCGTGACACATTGCCCACCCATATTGGTTATTTGCGTCCTCGTATGTGATAAATTGGGTTGGTCTCGTCGGATCAAACTTCTCCATATAAGTGTTATTAGCCTCAGCATACCGATGAGAAACTTGGCATAAACCTCCTCTTATACCTGATTCCACCATGAGTAGTTGATCATAATCTTGTAACAGCTCTAACTTAATTCCAGTATACAGTAACATAGCGTCCCATGTTAGACCTGGAGAGTTAAAATAATGGGCGGGATCCACTTTGTGTGTTTTAAGGGTTTGCTCTCTGAACGTTTCAAAGACGTCAGCTAGAAGAAGTACATCCGAAGTTAAGTAGAGATCGCTGTACTCTCCCAGGTTTCTCACATTAAACAGCTCCCATACATTTCTAGCATGATCGTAGTCAGCATCAGTAATTTCTTCTTCATTTAATCTATTGTAGAAGGAGTCCTTAGGAGGCAAGCAGGTCTCGTTCAGAGCATCCCATGACGTAACAAAATCATATGGAAATACACCCTTACGGGTCATCAACTTCAATTTGTCTTCTCCAAAGTACTTTAGCGCTTCAGGATACGAGGTTAGATTTTTTACCAACTTATCCAAGCTTGTACTGAGGAATCGGAAGCTATCCACAAATCGAAGCTTTATATCTCCTACATACTTGGTGAATGAGATATAGCTTTCTTCAGAGTTAGGAATTACCTCCACACGTTCACTTGTACAACCCAGCTCCTTAACAATGAAATGAGAGTCATATCCGCTAAGGTTATGCATGAAGACTGGTATATATTTAGGTGTTTTGCAGGCTAAATTACATTCATTATGAAGACTTCCACGATATTCACCGCTGATGTGATCATGGTTGCGTACTTTATAGTTCTCTTCTGTAAAGGGTTTTCTACACAAGTAGCATGCTGAAGAAGACTCAAAATCCTTTTGCTGTTGATCCGTAAGTTTCAGAGGCTTAGCAGATTTGTATATATTACCAATCATTTCTGCAAGAGATGTAAGGTACAGCATAAACTTCTGAGCAGCATCAGCACCACGATACACATAGGGTTGCTTAGGAAGACCAGTTTCGAGATGTTCAACACTGGATGTAGGCTTCACGTAAACACAGAAGCTCATTGGTGTGTGCTCTTGATAAGGGGTTGTATAGGAAGTTTCAGGATTGGGTATACACGTATGGCATGGAGTGAGAATACTCTCAAAATCCGCATAGATGACATAAGGTACTTTCAGCATCCTCTCAACATTTTTAAACTGTACAATTGATTTCTCCTTGGTAGGCATAACTACCCTTGCAACACCATGTTGAATACAGAAGGCTACATGTTCTTGCAGTTTTTCCTGTCCACTTCGTCCGCTCTGGTCATCAAAATGTGTAAAGCAGCGCTTACAAGTATAAACCCGTCCATTATGGTTAGTTTTCTGGCGTCGAACGAGTTTCTCAAAATTCTTTATATACACGTAGTGATGTTTTCCACTGCTGTCATTCAATAGTAGCAGGTCGCGATGTTCAGGTAGTTCAATGTCAGCAACCTTTATTGGATACACTTCATGCTTCTCATCCAGCCCGAAAACGTTAATGGATATCTTGTTAAACTTCTCAAATTTAGGTATTTGAGAAAGTGGAGTAGGGTAGGAAACACAGCTGAAGTCGTACTTGTCTTGAAGTTGTTTGTATTTGTTCACACGCAGTGCATTCTTCCCTATGAATTTAGCTAATATAGAGTACATGAAACATTTCTCGTCGCTAAAGTTCTGGATGTTTATACATGCTTTCCTTGCTTCAACAGCTGACGGTAGTGGTATGTAGCTACTTCCTCGTAACGGGTTGTACTTGTTGATACGAAGTCGAACTCCTTCCACAGCAAGCAAAGCCCAGCTGCTACCCTTAAGCTGAGACTCCTCCATTTCAGTCACCAATTTCTTGAATTTCACTTCCATCGTTGAGTCCAGATCAGTTTCCAGGAAAACAGCTTGATTCCGTGTTTTAAATGTTTTGTCACAGGTTTCTCCAATACTGTTAACAAATCGACACTCAGCCAGCAGATTAATTTTAACACTCTTATGAATGCTAAGCTCTTTATGCACAGCCTGGATTATACGTTGTTTTGCCTCTTGCAGATACATATTTAGGTCCTTAGCTGATTCGCATCGTATAAAATACGATTTCAATCGTCCTTCGAATGAAGTTTCGTATTCTTTCATATCACAGTCCTCCATTGTTGACAGTAACTGATGTTTAGTTGGCTCCAATCTTCTTTTCTTCTGAGGGCTGCTTATTTCACATATATCTTCGTGTCGCTGTCCCTTATAACAATCTTTGAAGGTTACATTACAATGTTTACATTTGAAGAGCTTCTTGCAGCTCATCTCGTGTCTTCTCTTGTCATAACCTCGGAGGAACTTCTTCCCACATTTTCCGCATGCATATCCAGTAGCGCTTGGAATAATATCCTTATACGCTGAGTTATTCATCTTTATTCTTGATGTAATAACGTATTAATCACTGATCAATGAAATGTAGACCTCTTCATCTTGACACCACTTTAGAAAGCTGATTATTCTTGGAGAGAACACGATGTTAACACCTCAAGACTAATTAGCACAATGAAGTCCAATGCCCTAGATCACCATATTTATAGAGGGAGCACGAACCTTTTAGATCAATCATAAACTCGCTCCATAACCACCTGTATATGATCGCTCAACGTGTACTAACCCCCCAGCCATATAACCTCAAGTCTAGAGACAGGATGTTTATGACGTCACACCCAGAGACAGGATGTCTGGCAGCATCAAACACGTTTAAACTCGTCTCATAACTACCTGCTTATGCTGTCACACCAGCAAGAGAAGTATTCCCACACGCTCATTCAGACATATATTTCAAATTCAAGCCCACCACCACCATCACCACCTATTGTACCAAGGTTAATTCAAGCTGTATTATCACAATACTTAAAAGTAAAAGCTTAAAAGGAAACCTAGAAGATTTCCCCCCTTATTTACTTAATTATCTCATGTTTTCATTCCTTTTTCAATTCTTCCTTTCCATCTTCTCACAGAAAGCCCATTACATTTCACTACAATCATGAGAAAAGCAATGTTTCCATAGTTACACAGATTCTAAGCTTCTAAATCGACCCGGGTAATACTTTTAATAAATGTATTTTAGCTCCCCAATATCAGCATCTACCATTTAATCTTTACTCGAACCTGATATGATCCATAAGCTTGAAGATATATGAAATCACCCCTTCGGGATTCGATCTGAGTACTTTAAAGTAATATTTGTCACGATAACGATATTTAAGGACTAGATACTCTGTTTGCGTTTACCTTGACATGTTTATCTAAATTAAATTACGAGTTATTAAATGTTTGCAAGTAAATTACATTTTATCGGTATTCGAACCCAGAACACCAGGAACAAAATAATTTATAATATTAGTCTGACATGTTTAAAGGTGCTGTATGCAGTTACATCATCGATCTAAGTTATATATTCTAGTGTACAGAGGAAAATTAAGAAAGTCATTAAAAAATCGGGAATCGAACCAAGCACAACTGATTGGCAATTATATACAGCATTAATCACCCAGTACAGAACCTATCAATCATGCCTTAGTCCACTCCTCTACCTCACTTAGTTCCCGAGATAATGAAAATTTAAAAATTAAGGATCGAACCCAGGACGTCAGGTATCTAATTACACATTTACAAGATACTACCTAATAACATAAACGCAATAAAGTTTATTTGGCGTCTTTATTTTAATTGGTTTAGGATTTATTAAATTTATAAGTAAATTCCATCGAATCAGTATTCGAACCCAGAACACCAAGAACAAAATAATTTATAATATGAGTTTGGTATGCTTAAAGGTGCTGTATGTAGTTACAGCATCAATCTAACTGATATTTTCTAGAGTATAGAGTAAAATTAAGGAAGTCATTAAAAAATCAGGATTCGAACTAGAGACAACTGATTAAAAATTATATACAGTATTAATTACACATTATAACAGCTATCAAACATGCTTTGGTCCATTCCTCTAGCTTTCTTAGTTTCCGAGATAATAAAGTTTTTAAAATTAAGGATCGAAACCAGGACACCAGGTACCCAAATATACATTTACAAGAAACTACCTAATGAGATTAATGTAATAAAGTTTATTTGGCGTCTTTATCTTAATTAGTCTCTGAGTTATTAGAAGATGAATTTGTAATCACCCGTAGGATTCGAACCCAGGCATCCAGGTCAACTTGGAACAATACCCTAATGACGCGGCGCATTCCAAAGAATTGATTAGTTTTTATCCCAATGTTCTATCTCTTTTTATTCAGGAGATATAAACGATTAAACAGTAGAAATAAAATGGGCGGAGCTTGCCGGCATAGATCAAAGAACTTTATCAGATGTCGGCATCTCTCTGTGGGCCAGCTCTCTCATTTTATTTCTACTGTTTAATGCTTATATCTCCTGAATAAAAAGAGATAGAACATTGGGATAAAAACTAATCAATTCTTTGGAATGCGCCGCGTCATTAGGGTATTGTTCCAAGTTGACCTGGATGCCTGGGTTCGAATCCTACGGGTGATTACAAATTCATCTTCTAATAACTCAGAGACTAATTAAGATAAAGACGCCAAATAAACTTTATTACATTAATCTCATTAGGTAGTTTCTTGTAAATGTATATTTGGGTACCTGGTGTCCTGGTTTCGATCCTTAATTTTAAAAACTTTATTATCTCGGAAACTAAGAAAGCTAGAGGAATGGACCAAAGCATGTTTGATAGCTGTTATAATGTGTAATTAATACTGTATATAATTTTTAATCAGTTGTCTCTAGTTCGAATCCTGATTTTTTAATGACTTCCTTAATTTTACTCTATACTCTAGAAAATATCAGTTAGATTGATGCTGTAACTACATACAGCACCTTTAAGCATACCAAACTCATATTATAAATTATTTTGTTCTTGGTGTTCTGGGTTCGAATACTGATTCGATGGAATTTACTTATAAATTTAATAAATCCTAAACCAATTAAAATAAAGACGCCAAATAAACTTTATTGCGTTTATGTTATTAGGTAGTATCTTGTAAATGTGTAATTAGATACCTGACGTCCTGGGTTCGATCCTTAATTTTTAAATTTTCATTATCTCGGGAACTAAGTGAGGTAGAGGAGTGGACTAAGGCATGATTGATAGGTTCTGTACTGGGTGATTAATGCTGTATATAATTGCCAATCAGTTGTGCTTGGTTCGATTCCCGATTTTTTAATGACTTTCTTAATTTTCCTCTGTACACTAGAATATATCACTTAGATCGATGATGTAACTGCATACAGCACCTTTAAACATGTCAGACTAATATTATAAATTATTTTGTTCCTGGTGTTCTGGGTTCGAATACCGATAAAATGT
Source organism: Deroplatys truncata (assembly GCA_030765065.1). Taxonomy (NCBI): domain Eukaryota; kingdom Metazoa; phylum Arthropoda; class Insecta; order Mantodea; family Mantidae; genus Deroplatys; species Deroplatys truncata. The sequence continues at coordinate 189,875,127 of CM060976.1, read as the reverse complement.
AATTTACTTGCAAACATTTAATAACTCGTAATTTAATTTAGATAAACATGTCAAGGTAAACGCAAACAGAGTATCTAGTCCTTAAATATCGTTATCGTGACAAATATTACTTTAAAGTACTCAGATCGAATCCCGAAGGGGTGATTTCATATATCTTCAAGCTTATGGATCATATCAGGTTCGAGTAAAGATTAAATGGTAGATGCTGATATTGGGGAGCTAAAATACATTTATTAAAAGTATTACCCGGGTCGATTTAGAAGCTTAGAATCTGTGTAACTATGGAAACATTGCTTTTCTCATGATTGTAGTGAAATGTAATGGGCTTTCTGTGAGAAGATGGAAAGGAAGAATTGAAAAAGGAATGAAAACATGAGATAATTAAGTAAATAAGGGGGGAAATCTTCTAGGTTTCCTTTTAAGCTTTTACTTTTAAGTATTGTGATAATACAGCTTGAATTAACCTTGGTACAATAGGTGGTGATGGTGGTGGTGGGCTTGAATTTGAAATATATGTCTGAATGAGCGTGTGGGAATACTTCTCTTGCTGGTGTGACAGCATAAGCAGGTAGTTATGAGACGAGTTTAAACGTGTTTGATGCTGCCAGACATCCTGTCTCTGGGTGTGACGTCATAAACATCCTGTCTCTAGACTTGAGGTTATATGGCTGGGGGGTTAGTACACGTTGAGCGATCATATACAGGTGGTTATGGAGCGAGTTTATGATTGATCTAAAAGGTTCGTGCTCCCTCTATAAATATGGTGATCTAGGGCATTGGACTTCATTGTGCTAATTAGTCTTGAGGTGTTAACATCGTGTTCTCTCCAAGAATAATCAGCTTTCTAAAGTGGTGTCAAGGTGAAGAGGTCTACATTTCATTGATCAGTGATTAATACGTTATTACATCAAGAATAAAGATGAATAACTCAGCGTATAAGGATATTATTCCAAGCGCTACTGGATATGCATGCGGAAAATGTGGGAAGAAGTTCCTCCGAGGTTATGACAAGAGAAGACACGAGATGAGCTGCAAGAAGCTCTTCAAATGTAAACATTGTAATGTAACCTTCAAAGATTGTTATAAGGGACAGCGACACGAAGATATATGTGAAATAAGCAGCCCTCAGAAGAAAAGAAAATTGGAGCCAACTAAACATCAGTTACTGTCAACAATGGAGGACTGTGATATGAAAGAATACGAAACTTCATTCGAAGGACGATTGAAATCGTATTTTATACGATGCGAATCAGCTAAGGACCTAAATATGTATCTGCAAGAGGCAAAACAACGTATAATCCAGGCTGTGCATAAAGAGCTTAGCATTCATAAGAGTGTTAAAATTAATCTGCTGGCTGAGTGTCGATTTGTTAACAGTATTGGAGAAACCTGTGACAAAACATTTAAACACGGAATCAAGCTGTTTTCCTGGAAACTGATCTGGACTCAACGATGGAAGTGAAATTCAAGAAATTGGTGACTGAAATGGAGGAGTCTCAGCTTAAGGGTAGCAGCTGGGCTTTGCTTGCTGTGGAAGGAGTTCGACTTCGTATCAACAAGTACAACCCGTTACGAGGAAGTAGCTACATACCACTACCGTCAGCTGTTGAAGCAAGGAAAGCATGTATAAACATCCAGAACTTTAGCGACGAGAAATGTTTCATGTACTCTATATTAGCTAAATTCATAGGGAAGAATGCACTGCGTGTGAACAAATACAAACAACTTCAAGACAAGTACGACTTCAGCTGTGTTTCCTACCCTACTCCACTTTCTCAAATACCTAAATTTGAGAAGTTTAACAAGATATCCATTCACGTTTTCGGGCTGGATGAGAAGCATGAAGTGTATCCAATAAAGGTTGCTGACATTGAACTACCTGAACATCGCGACCTGCTACTATTGAATGAGAGCAGTGGAAAACATCACTACGTGTATATAAAGAATTTTGAGAAACTCGTTCGACGCCAGAAAACTAACCATAATGGACGGGTTTATACTTGTAAGCGCTGCTTTACACATTTTGATGACCAGAGCGGACGAAGTGGACAGGAAAAACTGCAAGAACATGTAGCCTTCTGTATTCAACATGGTGTTGCAAGGGTAGTTATGCCTACCAAGGAGAAATCAATTGTACAGTTTAAAAATGTTGAGAGGATGCTGAAAGTACCTTATGTCATCTATGCGGATTTTGAGAGTATTCTCACTCCATGCCATACGTGTATACCCAATCCTGAAACTTCCTATACAACCCCTTATCAAGAGCACACACCAATGAGCTTCTGTGTTTACGTGAAGCCTACATCCAGTGTTGAACATCTCGAAACTGGTCTTCCTAAGCAACCCTATGTGTATCGTGGTGCTGATGCTGCTCAGAAGTTTATGCTGTACCTTACATCTCTTGCAGAAATGATTGGTAATATATACAAATCTGCTAAGCCTCTGAAACTTACGGATCAACAGCAAAAGGATTTTGAGTCTTCTTCAGCATGCTACTTGTGTAGAAAACCCTTTACAGAAGAGAACTATAAAGTACGCAACCATGATCACATCAGCGGTGAATATCGTGGAAGTCTTCATAATGAATGTAATTTAGCCTGCAAAACACCTAAATATATACCAGTCTTCATGCATAACCTTAGCGGATATGACTCTCATTTCATTGTTAAGGAGCTGGGTTGTACAAGTGAACGTGTGGAGGTAATTCCTAACTCTGAAGAAAGCTATATCTCATTCACCAAGTATGTAGGAGATATAAAGCTTCGATTTGCGGATAGCTTCCGATTCCTCAGTACAAGCTTGGATAAGTTGGTAAAAAATCTAACCTCGTATCCTGAAACGCTAAAGTACTTTGGAGAAGACAAATTGAAGTTGATGACCCGTAAGGGTGTATTTCCATATGATTTTGTTACGTCATGGGATGCTCTGAACGAGACCTGCTTGCCTCCTAAGGACTCCTTCTACAATAGATTAAATGAAGAAGAATTTACTGATGCTGACTACGATCATGCTAGAAATGTATGGGAGCTGTTTAATGTGAGAAACCTGGGAGAGTACAGCGATCTCTACTTAACTTCGGATGTACTTCTTCTAGCTGACGTCTTTGAAACGTTCAGAGAGCAAACCCTTAAAACACACAAAGTGGATCCCGCCCATTATTTTAACTCTCCAGGTCTAACATGGGACGCTATGTTACTGTATACTGGAATTAAGTTAGAGCTGTTACAAGATTATGATCAACTACTCATGGTGGAATCAGGTATAAGAGGAGGTTTATGCCAAGTTTCTCATCGGTATGCTGAGGCTAATAACACTTATATGGAGAAGTTTGATCCGACGAGACCAACCCAATTTATCACATACGAGGACGCAAATAACCAATATGGGTGGGCAATGTGTCACGCCCTTCCTTTTGGTGGATTTCAGTGGGTGTCACCTGAAGAAATCAACTTAGAAACACTACAAGAAGATGATCCTCATGGGTACATATTAGAAGTCGACATCGAGTATCCTGCAGAACTTCACGATCTACACAACGATCTACCTTTCCTGCCAGAGTGTATGAAACCATTGGAATCATCTACAAAGAAACTGATACCTCATCTTGGACCTCGAAAGAAGTATGTAGTGCATTACATGGCTTTGAAGCAAGCTCTTAGTCATGGACTACGACTAACAAAAATCCATCGTGTGCTACAATTCCGACAGTCTCAGTGGTTGAAACCTTATGTGGAATTTAACAACAGGCTACGACAACAAGCTGCAAATGATTTCGAGAAGGATCTCTACAAACTCTTTAACAACGCTATGTTTGGAAAAACTATGGAGAACCTGCGTAATCGTATGGATATACGACTGGTGACCAATGAAAAAACTCTAGAGAAGCTGATCGCCAAGCCTACGTTTATCGACAGGACGATATATGCTGATAATCTAGCTGCTGTACATATGGCCTCTCGTCAGATTGTATTCAACAAGCCTATATACATTGGCATGAGTGTGTTGGACATCTCCAAGACATTAATGTATAACTATCATTACGACGTTTTGTTGCCTTATTATGGAGCTGAAAACCTGAAGCTTATGTATATGGACACTGATTCGTTCATTCATCGTGTAACAACTGAAGATGTGTACCAGGACAAGCTACGTTTTCTTGAGCATCTCGATACAGCTGATTACCCTGCCAACCATATATGTTACTCTACTCAGAACAAGAAGGTATTGGGAAAATTTAAAGATGAGGCTAATAGCAAAATCATCCTACGCTTTGTTGGACTACGTCCTAAGATGTATGCCTTAGATATTCAAGGGTCAATGATAAAAAAGATTAAAGGTATAAAACGTAGCGCTATTAAGCAGTACATTTCGTTTGACAGCTATACAGACTGTCTTAAAACCAGTGAAATCATCAGAACACCTATGAATCTGATCCTATCACGAAAGCATGCCCTTGCTACAGTACAAGTGAATAAAATTGCATTGACTCCGTTTGATGATAAAAGAATTATTGCTGATGACGGGATAACAACATATGCGTATGGACATTACGCCATTACAAACAGTGCTTAAAAGAATGTAAGTTAAAGATAAAGATTTTCTAGTGAGTCTACAATCTTAAAAAAGAAGGTATCTGTGTGCTGTATATGCAGATAGCTGACGCCTGATGAAGAAAGAAGAAGATGGAAGGGAAGGTGGTAACCCTGCCATTAGGAGCAATCCTAGTGCTAGTCTCAAGCCTAGATAAAAGGGGAGAGACATCTATAACGAACTAAAATAAAGGTATGTTGACGTAAAGCTTTTCAATCTGTGAACCAATATGCAGTTTATCCCTCTCCGCATCGTACAATAACTGTTTAACATATAATAAGTTTGTAAGATTTAGAAAAAAGTATATAAATTGTTGTAACGTTGGATGAGAAAAGTTTTATAATCGAATTACTCTCTATATTACCATGAGTACCTGTGATACTAGATGAATTACCTGTGAAATATGAAACTATGCTATACCCAACCCTGGAATCTAGCCTCCTGTGATACTACCTGAATTAGCCTAAATACCTACGATACTAGCTGAATTAGCTGTGAAATCATGCATAGCTATGATGCAGTTAGCCTCTGGAATCTAGCCTCCTGTGATACTAGCTGAATTAGCTTAAATGCTCACGATACTAGCTGAATTGGCTATGAAAATGATTTAAATACCTGTGATACTACCCGAATCATGTGAAATTACCTTAACTAGCTCTGATACGAATTCCTGCTCTAAATTAGCACGAGCACCTGTGATACTACCTGAATTACCTGTTAAAATGACTCAAATACCATTGATACAACCTGAATCACCTGCATTTACCTTAAATAGCTGTGATACAAATCTCTGATCGAAATTATCAATAATATCTGTGAAACTATGCTGATTACCTCAAATACTTATGATATTACCTGAACTATCTGTAAAATACGAAACTAGGCTATAATCAACCCCTGGAACCTACCCTCCTGTAATGCTTGCTTAATTACTCTAAACACCTATGTTACTTGAATTATCCTAAATACCTACGATACCCTCTGAATTACCTGTGAAATATGAAACTATGCTATACCCAACCCTGGAATCTAACCTCCTGTGATACTAGCTGAATTAGCCTAAATACCTACGATACTAGCTGAATTAGCTGTGAAATCATGCATAGCTATGATGCAGTTAGACTCTGGAATCTATCCTGTGTTACTAGACGAATTAGCCTAAAAACATACGATACTAGCTGAATTACCTGTGAAATCATACACTGCTATGATCCAGTCAGCCTCTTGCAATACTATCTGAATTACTTACCTGTTAGTGTTAGTGGGTTAGCTTTTCCCGTTGCAGGTCACCTTTTTCCCTTTGGTGGTCGCCTTTTTCCCTTTGCTGGTGACATTTTTCCCTTTGCTGGTCACGTTTTTCCCTTTGCTAGTCAACTTTTTCCCTTTGTGGGTCTCCTTTTTCCCTGAGCAGTCACCTTTTTCCCCTGAACGTGTCACCTTTTCCCTGAATAGGTTACGTGATGGGCATGTCTAGAATTAGCGTTCTAACATTGACATGAAACAGTTTTCCACTAAGTTCACGTCTAAAGTCGCTTTCAAGTCTAGCCCTCCTATTCCCTATCTCTCCTGTATATAAGTCCATATTCCTACTGCTACACTACCTGTCTAGCCTAACACCTCTTCTCCTGTTCCTATACCTCTCATATAAACCATACTCTATTCCTCTAGATCTGTCTAGCCTAACACCTCCCCTCGTTTTCCTATACCTCTCATATAAACTATACTCTACTCAGCCTCTGTCTAGCCTAGCACCTCCCCTCGTATTCCCTATCTGTCTCATATAAAGCGCACTCCTCCTCCTACCACTGTCTAGCCTAGCGTTAGTCCTCGTATTCCCTATCTCGCCCATATAAATGCATTTTCCTCCTTGAAGACTCTCTCAACCTAGCACCTACCTTCGTTTTCCCTATCTTTTCCCATATAGACGTATACTCTCTCATTCAGACCTTCCCGACTAGCCTAGCACTTCTCCTCATATTCCCCTACCTCTCTCATATAAGATGCATTCCCTCATTCAACACCGTCTAGCCTAGCATCGACCCTCGTATTCCCTATCTCTCGCATATAAACGCCTACTCCATCATTCAAAACTCCTATCCTAATACCTCTCCTCGGTTCGCTAATCGCTCATATTCTACCCTTCAAGTCCTGTTTAGTATAGCATCTTTCCTTGTATTCGCTATCTCTCTCGTATAAAGCATATACCTCCCTCCTTTAGCATCTGACTAGCCTAGCATCAGCCCTGGTATTCCCTATCTCTCCTGTATATAAGTCCATATTCCTACTGCTACACTACCTGTCTAGCCTAACACCTCTGCTCCTGTTCCTATACCTCTCATATAAACCATACTCTATTCCTCTAGCTCTGTCTAGCCTAACACCTCTTCTCCTGTTCCTATACCTCTCATATAAACCATACTCTATTCCTCTAGCTCTGTCTAGCCTAACGCCTCTCTCGTTTACCTATGACTCTCACATAAACCATACTCTGCTCCTCGACCTCTGTCTAGTCTAACTCCTCTCCTCGTTTTCCTATACCACTCATATAAACCATACATTACTCAGCCTCTGTCTAGCCTAACACCTCCCCTCGTTTTCCTATACCTCTCATATAAACTATACTCTACTCAGCCTCTGTCTAGCCTAGCACCTAACTTCGTTTTCCCTATCTTTCTCATATAAAGCGCACTCCCCCTCCTACCACTGTCTAGCCTAGCGTCAGTCCTCGTATTCCCTATCTCGCCCATATAAACGCATTTTCCTCCTTGAACCGTCGCATCTAGCCTCGTTTTCCCTATCCTTTCCCATATAAACGCAAAAACTGCGCTCGATCTCTCTATATATACCTACTCATATTAGTCAGGAAATAGGCAATATTATTATTTAGTCTGCAGTGTAACACGTGCTAAATGGTATATTTAGTTAACTTAATTAAATACAGGAAATCGCTCCTTTTTAACCTGATTGGTAGTGTTTTCATCATACCACGAGTAAACTTATTCTTAACTATGCGTTAAATGTGGAGATTCTACTCCTCTCTAACACCCCCTCTTCCCCTTTCTCCCTCTATCCGTCTTTCTCTACGTCTCCACAGTGTTGGCTCCTCTCCATATCTCCCTCTCCCTGTCTTGCAATGCACATGTTATGTGGTTTAAAAATGGGCAATAAAATTACTTTTCTGAAGTATTAATACGAATTAAAACATAAGCAAAACGTTTAACAATACACTAAGGTGTATCTCTTCTTTATGTCTGCATCGGAATAATACTAGATAAATATTTCTATAACTTCTTAAGTCCCACTCTATCAAAATGTAGGTACACAACAAAACTTGTCAGAAATATTACGCTTATAAACTTTTATTTAAATATAAAACTTTAATTTAAAAAAACGAATAATATTTTTAACATATTTATATCTTTTTTTTATTTTGCTCCCTATTAGAACCCAAGTAATCCCTATTGGATCAAGTAATTAAGATAGCATATTGTGACATTTACTATGTTTTGGGGATTATTTTGATATACCTGGAATAATTAAATATACATAGTATACATAGTATAGTAGTGACGTAGTGTTTAGGGGCGGAGCAATTACGTAGATACTGAAGTGCATATAGCATTCGCTCTCTTTTGAGCGCAGTGGGTCAACATGAGGTTGGACAATCTTTTAAAAGTGCAGAATCTTTCCTTTCAGTTCCTATAGTAGAAAGCATCTAAATTACTAAAATATTCATTCATTCATTATCTGTTTACCCTCCTCTTATGTAGGACTTACACCCCCCAGGACTTACAAGCGGGTGCCTGGGGTCAGAGACCCGTCGAGGAGCAGACACTCATGGATCAGATACAACATCCAGGATGGGTGATCAGCCCGATGCCTGGTATGGGATGAAGAAAGTAGATGAAACGAAATGTTGGTGAAATGGATGAAAGGAAAGGTGATGATGGAGCAGTTGGTGGAATGAATGGCGGGGGAAACCGGAGAACCCGGAGAAAACCCGCCCAGACGCCGCTTCGTCCACCACAAATCCTGGTGCAGGTCCCTGGGATTGAACCCGGGCCGCCTCGGTGGGAGGCGAGGGTCTAACCACTCGGTCACGGCGCCGCCTAAATTACTAACATACTTTCTTTATAGTTGGATAATTCTGAAATGTTTTAGGTTTCGCTCCCAATGTCGCCCATTTGTGTTTAAATATATAAAGAATCATTCCCGGACTTTTAGGCTCTACCATCGGATTTTCTTAGGGGTGTGATAATATATGAGCAGCCGTTTCTCCAAGTGAGGCCCCTGGTGGGGCACAGTCAGAGGCGGGTCCTAACTATCCCACCAAAGTTAAGTCTGCTAAATTTATGACACAGGAACTATTTAAGACATCATGGTAAAATTTTTACAGGATATAGATGCATAACTTCTATGTTCACTGATCTACTTAGCAGTCCCGCAACGACGCCAGGGAGAATCCTCTACATAGCGCACATCCAACCACCCAGCCACAACCACCGAACACCGTTGCCTGGTCCTAAAACCTAAAACAGATGATGGGTATAGAAAATGAGAAGCAGGTAAGGCATTGTGGAGTGGACGGTCGCAGATTGAATCCTGGTTCCCCGAATGTGATTCGCACACTGTCATTATGATTGTGTCCTTAGATTTAACTAAAATATTCTTGGAAATAAATAACATTTATATAAAAGATTATTATGACGGCTGTTTATAAAAAATACAACCTCTATGTTGTCTCTTTCTTAGTCCAAATGAAACGAAACCACTAATTAGAAGAAATGGGGGTAATTTACTTATTAAGACATGGCTAATAAGTTCCATGCAGATACCTAGATACGACTCTGTCGCAGATAATTCTAATAAAAGAAAGATTAAAAATTTAAAGGAAATAACTACAATAAACATTTAATTTACGTTTCACATAGACTGAGGGAGATGGCTGCTCAGTAACGTGTGAGGCTCGCATTCGGGAGCTCCCGGGTTCAATTCCCGTTGGACCGACCACTCTGACCTTTAGTTTTTTTTCCCCAGGTGGGAAGGCGATTTTTGGGGTGGTTTCTGTAATGTCGAGAATTAACATATCCTGCCATTCCATTTCCTTGTCATGTTTTAGGGTCGTAGGATCAGGCAAGTGGACGGCATGTCGAGACATGTGGTGATGGAATTTGCTTTGAGTAACTACCTGGCCTAGCATCCGATGTGTGATGAACCCCCAGCGAGACCTCGTTGTCGGGATCTCACATCTGAAGACGTTAGGGATCCCGCCTATGTCCCAGCCTGGTCGCCCTCTGTGACTTTTTCTTCATCCCTTCCTTCCGGAGGTTCAACAGCACCTTCTATGTGCTTCCGTTCCCAAAATCTCCTCCGCACGTAATCTACAATTTAGTTTCACATAAACTATCCAGAAGAAGGTAGACATTTTTCCACGCTGATTTTTGCTGAGAATGTACTGAATACATCCCGCATTTCGAGACTGTTACCTGTGCAGTCTACACATAAACGAACTACGTGGATCGTCCATCCCATATAACTTAACAATGTTCTCGCCGTTCGACTCCTGCTAAAATTTAGACAATAACGCATAGGGTAAACAGCAGTTAAGTATTTCTAAATTCATTATTTAAATCCAATTCTACTCTTAAATGGAAGTAAACAGCAAACGTGACAAATACTGCTTTAGAGAAAGCTGGCCAAAGAATGCAATTTTTAGAGCCCTGCTCCTAAAGTCTATCAAAGAATCCTCTTGGGATGGAAAAAGAATTTGCATGCAACATCGCCATCAAGAGTTAGAACTGCGAACGTGTCACAGACCTATGATTTAGTATGCAAATGTAAATAGATGCCTGTATTATAAGCGAATTAAAGAATGCGAAGAGTATTGATGATACTTCGCCTGAATATAGGCAAAACTTTTGGCACTACTGTTCGCTGTTAGCCTGTATACAGTTGCTTCTGTTTGCTACGCATGCACTATTTTTTATCTGAGACGACCCATTTTTTTGTGCAGTATTAATGTCATTGAGCCCACATTCCTTGTTTTGTTTTCCTTTCATGATCTTCATTTCCCCAAACTGATTAGTTTACTAGACTTCTCTTCAGCTTCAAATGGATAATAACTCCGTTTACTCATACATATTTCATATAGGTAGGTTAAGGTAACTTATCGGAGGTTTTATGTTCCTTACTAAATTTACATTCTTAACTTATTAATTTCTGGCGATCCTAAATATAATTTATTTTGCTACCTACAGGTGAACAAAAACTATGGTATTATAATTTGAATGTTTCTTAATAATGTTCTATACTGCATTTTTAGGACGTAAAGTTTTGTGCAGAAAAAGTGGTCCATTCCCAAAATCATTAATTTTTCTTATGTAAGTTTTCCATATTTATCTAACACTAGACTCCCAGCCTTATCACTTTCCTCTTGTAACAAATTCCAGAAAAAATCAAATAATGAGGATGCTATATTTGGTGTGAAACGAAGAAGCTTCGAAAATAAGACTCTCTCCGTGAAATTTGCTGTAACTGGTGCAAGTAACAAGAGGTTTAGCAGCACAATGTAATATAATTACATCGAAATTGTAACGGAAGGTGACAAAATAGTTTACTTGTATCGTTAAAATGCACGACAGCCAAATGTTTCATCTCAAACCTATCTCTAGATATGGAGATGAAGTCTACAATTATTCCTGTCATCGAATATGGATGTAGTCTTACTAGAACTGCGGAATTACTTCAACAACCCAATCCTATTGGCGGTTGAGTTAAATTAAATTGAGTTTTATTTATGGACGCTCTTTAACTACTTTGGTCCTTAGCGTCCCATTCTATATTGGGCGTGAAAGACCGGTAATTTTGCTCAGAGGCCTCTTTATCAGACTTGAGGTTCTGTTACGTGCCGTAAATCTAAGACACCTGATCACCGGCTTTACTTCCCTTCCGAAGGAAGCCTTGCTAAGGATTTTTACGCCCGAAAAAATCCATCGCCCTCCGCCGGGTTTTAACCGGCGACCTTGGGAACTAGAGGCTAGCACGGTACCACTAGTCCAGAATTTATCAAGGGGGTTATTATTTATAGACTATTTATTTCAACTAATACTTTGCTCTTAAACACTTAGATATAATGAATGATGATAATAATAATAATAATAATAATAATAATAATAATAATAATAATAATAATAATAATAATAATAATAAATGCCGCATACAGCATTTTAAGAAACATTCAAATAATAAAGAATATTTCACAAATTTGTTCACCCTTATATTTATACTTTCCCTACCACTTGCCTATAGCAAATAGAGGAAGTAGGTATTGCATTCCACCCAAAAATTGGACCGTGATTTTACCGGAGGAACGTGTTTGGAGACCTCCTTAATATCCTCCCTGTGAGCAGAATAGCTCAAAAATAAAGTTTGAATAACAAATTTGTATTCAAGTTTAGCGTTGTCCGATGCGACACGAAGATTTTCAAGAAAATCCCTCATCCCAAGTTACCCTTTACAAGGAAAATTTTTCATTATTTATTATTTTCTGATTAAAATACATATGTTCAAGATATTTGCATGACAAATAAAACATACATCTTAAATTTTCTGCAAATGACCTGTGAAGTCATCTGCATTCTGAATGACTATTAATTAATTGATAAACTATAGGAGATGACAAAGTCTTACCACACAAAAATGCACAAGATATCGTTAGGCATACAATTTGCGTCAAATAAGTTTTGTTGTGGGGTAACCACTTCCAAGATTTTTTTATCATTGGCTTGAATTTTAAAATACTTATACTTATTTCAATTGATTAGTCGCTATTCGATTTTTGTCCAGGTCATGCAAAGAGCATGCAATTTCAAAGTCATCGGTGCAACCGGATTTTTAAAAATATGACTATCGCTTTAGCCTACTATATCCTTCCTACAAGGAAATGTGTAAATGTCTATTGAAAGCTTATCTCGATTAACAACAGATAGACTAAAAGCTTTTGTAAGATTAGTTTGTAGAAAGTATAGAAAGTCATGTGAATACCACACATCAGGTCGTTTTGCTTGTTATTCAGTTCTCTGATCCATGAAGTAGTCTGCCCAACTGCACGCATGCAACGGTTCACAAGCGCCTGCACGTAAGGAGTTGATATTTTGTACACAGGAGTTTGAAGAAAATGTATTCACATACTTTACATGTGCTTGAAATTGAAACAAAATTAAGGGTAATTTATGGGGAGAGCTTTTTAAAGATTTACAACCTTAAGCAATCGCTGGACTTGTGGAGCTTAAGGGACAGAAGAAAATGTATCGACCATTTCACATCGGGTTGAGATTTTTATAAGATTAGCGGCGAGTTATATGGATAACCCATTAAAAATGTACAATATTTAGAATTTTTGTTCGAAATATATATAATATACATTTTTCCATCGTTAACGCATTATGTTTGCCACATAACGAAGAATATATTTAGATCTTTCTTGCACAGTATCTTTGTGTTTATAATTTAGTGCCACAAAATCTTTTGTAAAAATCCTTAGCATGCCTCCCTTCGGAAGGGAAATAAAGCCGGTGGTCCCGTGTCGTAGATTTAAGGCACATAAAAGATCCTCAAGCCTGATAAAGAGGTCTCTGTGCAAAATTTCCGGTGTTTTCACCCCAGTATAGAATGGGACGCTAAGGACCACAGTAGTTAAAGCGCATCCATAAATAAAGCTCAATTTATTTTTTTACAAAATCCTTTTTACCTTCTTTGCTACGTAGAGAAAGTAGGACTTGTAGGTATTCCACCCAAAAATTCTATGTTGAGATTTCACCGAAAATATATGTTTTGAGGCCCCCTTAACCCAAAAAAGCATTTTTAGAAAAACGCCCGTGTGTGGGTGTCTGAACAGCATAACTCAAAAACCAAAAGTCGGATAAGTACCAAACTTGGTGTATAAGTTCAGTATCTTCCAAGGATGCGACACATCCCCACCCCAACTACCTTTACATGGAGCATTTTTTAAAATTTTTGATTTTCTAAAAAATCGCTCTCACGATGTTGATTAAAATACCATATATTATAGATATTTGCATGAAAAATAAAATGTATATCTTGAATTTGGAAATAACCTCTGAAGTCCTCTTCATTTGGAAAGGAATTTTGTATAACACTGTATAACTGGTAAACGTTAAGCGATAGACGAAAACGTACTACACCAAAAATGTAGATCTCTTTAAAACACACAATTTATTTCAAATACGCTTTTTGTGAATAGGTCATTTCTTAGGTATCCGTAATTAATAGTTCGAATTATTCACTACTTGTCATTCTCTGATCAGTACATAACCGCCAGTTCTTAAACAATTGACTATCGCTGTTCTCTTTACATCTATAACGAAATGTATAATTTATATATCCACTAACAAACAATAGAGTTCAAGCCGTGTAGCACTACGATGAGGCGCCAATGTTCGTCAGTTTTTGAAGCCGTACCCTTTACTTCAATATCTACTGCTGATTCTGCTACCTGCTGCTACAATCGTTTGCTGTGAGATCATTCTCTCAGGATATGCGTGGGCGGGTGTGAAAGGCTAACACCAGTTAAAATTGACAGAGAAATTTAATGTGATCTAATCTTGTAACTATTAAAACGAGTTGCCGACGGTTTGAAGATTAAGAATGAAACTGATTATGAATTGTAGCACTTGAAACTATAGCAACTGACTTATTATACGTACTAACTTCTGCAGTATCAATTTTACAATCTGAAATAACTGTTTCCGCAATGAAAAACTAGAAGCGTACACTAGGGCTGCACACGAAGAAAAGAAAGGTAAGACAAGACGCTAATTTTAGCAATACACGCTATTTTATTACTTTAAACTCTGCCTACTTTAGAACTACCCCACCAAGTCTCCTTCTTGCGAGGAGCCAATCTTACAGTTCTTACATGTGCGTCTGTTACTTTGTTGTTATGGGGCACCTCTCCGAAACTAAGAATTGCCTTCCCTTTCTCTTTTGCACAATTCTGGTACACGTGACTGCTCGAAGTACTGAATTCACCCCTTAACTGCATTCCAAGAACTTTTATACTAAGGTGTTTGTACTTCAGCTGTTATTAATGTCTTTGCTAAACATGAATTGCTTATGATCTTTTTCTCGGATAAATCTTTTTTACCTAAGCTTGTTACAATATACATTGATTTAATATGCAGAAATTATTTATTGAAGTTATTTCTCTATTTTACTCTCATTTCCTTATTTAATTATTTATATCTTCCTGTCAATAATTACGGTATCAGGGTAAGAAGTTTTCCTGTAATAAGTTTGTCTAAAATTCAAAAGCAACGGAAAATACTTCAAGGCTATACACAAAAACTTTAAAATGTATATTTTATTCCTCATGCCAAAATCCCACACATATTTTATTCAGTATCAGTATTAAAGTCATTTTCTAGAAAGTATGAAACAAAAATGTTTCCGTTATATATTTATGAAATTTTATATTTAGCCGACTGTTTGTTTTTACTTATGCTATTCTCTCTCCGCGGGCGGACGTGCACACACACACACACACACACACACACACACACACACACCTTTTTATATTTTTGTATTTGGGAACCTCAAAGGTCCCGATTTTTCCTTTCTCGCAAAATTGCTGTACCTAAGGTAAGCGGCACGAAAATAAAATAAAATCGGATCTGTTACAATCACATAAGTTCCGTTAACCACTATTGTTATTTTTATACCTCTTTAACAGAGCATCCTTACAAAAACTTATTTTTCTATGTACTTCATGTTAAAATAAACGTTTGCAGAAACAAGTTCAGTACACATTTCTTTGTGGATACAAGGTGGATACAAGCGATAGTCGCTATATGCTAGCTTTGAAATTTCACACTTTACATAACATTGCGAGAAACAGTTGAATAGTAACAAAATTTCAAAAACTAACAAAAGTATTGAAAAATTCAAACCAATAACGAATATCTCGTAAATGGGTGATGCCATTGTAATAAACTGTGCGTTTCAAAGAGATCTAAATTTTTAAGCAGTAAGTTTTTGTTTACTCCTTATGGTTTACCAGTTTACAAAATTATAAAAAATGAATTGCTTATGAAGTGGACTTCACAGGTTCTTCACAGAAAATTCAAGATATACACCTTATTAGTAATGTGAGTAGCTTAAACAAGTGATGGTTTACTAAAAATCGTTAAAGCAATGATTGCGAAAATAAGAGATAATGAAGTTTTCCATCTCACTCTCACACTCTCTCTCACTCCCTCCCTCTCGCCTCCACGTATAGAGGGATATTATTCTAAAAATGCCTTTTTACTCAGGGAACCCTCAAACCACGTATTTCCGGTATTTCGATATAGAATATTTGGTTGAAATGCAATACTTCCTCGCCTGTTATAAGAAAGTAATAAATCCATGTAACTATATTTATTTTGTTTCCATTTTGTCTGATATTTCATGATACAAGTATGTGTTTTGTACCGGTATTAAATAGCTCGTATGTTTTTTAAACAGAAACGGAAATATAAAACCGGTTCTAGCAGAAAACACACACATTGTCTTTCGCAGAGGTTCTGGTAAACGCAATAACGCGTAGTAAAGCTATGGCTTCTATTTTTGTGAGGGTATAATAAGATACTCGGACCCGGACATAACACTGTAATGGAACAAATACCTGGAATGGTTGGTGCAGTTGATGTTTAATGGCGTCAGAGACGCGGGAGGACGGCAACTAAATTAAATGTGCGGCCATGTTGGAGGAAAGGCTACGTGTGCGGTCCATGCAGTGACATACGTGCGAGCGTGTGTATGTGTATCTGCTAACACCACTTATGTCACTCTAGATTCACAGATTTCATCTGCTTTACGATTTCCTGCAAGAGCTGTATGACATTAGGTTAGTTAAGCAGTCACTTACACCAATTTTCTAACTGCAATGACTGAAATTTATCTCTCTCGAGAAACCTTTGAAAACAATCTTAGACCTAGTATACGTCTACAGTAATTGTCCGCAAAAAAATCTGATGTTGCATTCACACGACTTTCTTTACTCACTCTTCTGCAGGAAACTATTACGAAAGCTTATTCTTTTATCTGCTTCATGTTAGTCGAGATAAACATTCCTTACACATTCGGTATAAGTATAAGGATACACCAGGCTAAAGCGATAGTCAGATTTTTAAAACGCAGATGGCTCTGAAATTCTGTCTTCCTTGCCAAGAGACCAAAAATAATCAGATAAATAAAAATGACAAATAACAACTTACCAATTGAAAAACTGTAAAATATTTGAAAATTTAAACCGACAACAAAGAATATATCGAACATCATTAACTCTAAAAGTAAAACTGTGACACAAATTGAGTATCTTAACGACATCTACATTTTTTATGTAGCAGCATTTATCTCTCTCTTATGGTTTACCAGTTATACAAAAATAATTCAGAATGAAGACTTTACAGGCTATTCGTACAAAATTCTAGATATACATTTTATTCGTTATTAAAATATCTTAAATATATTTTATTTTAATTAGAATCATTAGAGCATTTTTTAAAAAATCAAAATGGACGAAACATTTTTCATGTAAAGGGTAGTTTGGGATGAAGGATTTTCTTTTAAAACTTCGTGTCGCATTCTTGGAAGATAAGGGAGAGGGGGCAGGTTGGCTACAGGGGCAAGTTGGCACATGACTCTTATTTCAGCCCTTAGTCAACACATTGCATTAGAGTGCAGACATACTGTTCCTTGTCTCCAAATACACGTCCTATGAAAGCGTCAATTCTTTGTGACAAGTTGTAGTGGAAGGAAGTCGTGAAGTTATTTTTCCTGCGAGGTTAGTAAATATTCACTTCGTAGGGGAATTTTTTTCCCTGAGTACATATCCAATGGCTTTTAAATATTTTGTTTGAAAATGCTTTTAAATGGCTTTATTCCTTGGTATTTTAAGTATTTTAATTCCTTATTCTTGATCGCTATATCGAGCTTCCATTAAAACAAGTACACCAGGGGCAAGTTGGTACAACAAAAAGGGGGCAGTTTGGCACAGTGATAGCAACAAGCAGTTTGTGTGTTTAAATTGTTTTTCGGACATTTCTGATTAATTTTTAAACAGTGTTTCATTTTATTATTGTCATTTAAGTGTTTAATTAACTTTGGACGTTATATCTTACTTTAAGGACCTGTTGATATGTTTAAAAAACGTTACCCTGTGTTAGGTGATTTCACTAAGATGAATCTGTAATTATATATCTGAGGTGTTCTTAATAACCTGATTATGATATTTGACTTTAATAAATTATTTAAAACGCATATTTTTCATTTAAATACCATCTAGCCAACGTACACCACAACCTCAGCCAACCTGCCTCCTAGATGGGGTAAGTTGACTCACACGCAATGGTTTGAAAAGATGAAAAATTTAACTTTAGGTGGCCGTAAAATGATGACGTAATTATTAATAGATACTGTTACAGAAATTTGTAGAACAGTACCATGTCAGGATTAGCTGAAAGTTTGCTGTAATAAAAATAAAAATTTGTGCCAACTTTCCCCCCTCTGCCAATCTAAACTTTAATGCCAAGTTTAGTCTTAGCCGACATTTCGTTTTTGAACATGCTGTTGATAGAGAAGACACATTCACGGCCCTTTTTCTAAAAATGTTCTTCTTTTTACTTTCCCTACCACGTAAAGTAAAGAGGGGAAGTATTGCATTCCACCCAAAAATCCGATACCGAGATGTCCACGGAAATACATGTTTGAGGTCCCCTGAATCCAAATAAAGCATCTTTGGAAACATGCCCGTGTGTGTGTGTGTGTGTGTGTGTGTGTGTATGTGTATGTGTGTGTGTGTGTGAACAGGCTAGCTCAAAAATGAAGATTGGGGTAAGTACTAAACTTGGTATGTAAATTCAGTATATTCCTAGGATAGGCACGAAGATTCTCAAGAAAATCCCCGAACCCATAACTACCCTTTTCATGGAAAATTTTTCGAAAATTTTGAATTTATAAAAAATGGCTTTAAAGATTTTGATTAAAATGCCATACATTAAAGATATTTACCCGACAAATAAAATGTACACCTTGAATTTTCTGGAATAGTCTTTGAAGTCCTTTTCATTCGGAAGGAATTTTGTATATCTTGTATAAACTCCAGTTCTTAAACATTTGACTATCGCTGTTCTCTTTGTACCCTAACGAAATGTGTAACGTAACTATTTCTGCAAAGTTTTATTAGGATAAAAATGTAGTATATAGAAAAATAAGCTTCATTAAGAATAGTTTGTATACCCACTAGTCAACGATAGAGGGTAGAGAAAGTCATGTAATGTATCACATCAGATTTTTTTAAACAGGGACCCACAAAACGTGTGTTTCTAGTGAAATCACGGCATCGAATGTTTGAGTGGAATACAATAAATACTACCTCTACATAACACATATAAGGAGTAGATTGTGGATAGAACCACTATCTTTGAAGACGTACGGTCACTAGCTGTTAGCGAAGGCTAATAAAATTGCCATCAGTGTTAGGTAGTGAAGGTTTTGGTAAACCTGAGTGCAAGCATTATTACAATAACGTCAAGGTATGAAGATACCACCGAAGAAAGCACAAAGGAATGTATCGGAATGCAATGCCGATATTACGATCTGGCAACACTACTCCAGTGTGACACGCCCATATTGTGTTAGAGAATTTATCGCCCAGACAACGTCTGTGTGTAACACAGTACAGCACAATACGGTATCGCGGTCGTCGAATGTAATGGGCCGTAACATCCTCCGAGCTTCCTGGAAGTTCCTCCATAAGCGACAAAGACTCCCTGTCTCTTCCTGCAGCATCCCGGCCTGACTGTCGCGTTATATTCATATAAATATGAAGTTTTTCTTTCTCCTCTTTTCCTTGAAGGCATGCCAGGGCTTCGCACATGTTGAGTAATTTATTGACCATTTACATGCTATGATATCTTCAGGATGTTGGACCAGAAGCACCAGTGCAATCCTGTACTTCTCCTCTGGCTAGAGGAAAAACCCAATTGCTGATTACTCCTACGAATCTCCATTGTAAAATGATCGTGCAAAGTAGTGAACACAGCAATAAGTTTCTTTCCTTTTGGGATAGCTTCCCAGTTACATTGGAAAGCTGAATCAGCTTGAAAAATCTGAAGTGTTACAGTTTCTCTAGCTACTATAGTTTATTACTTTCTCTACTACGTATAGTAAGTAGGGGAAGTATTGCATTCCACTCAAAAATTCGATACCGAGATTTCACCGGAAATACATGCTTTGAGGCCTCATGAATCAAAAAAAAGGATTTTTGGAAACATGTCCGTCTGTGTGTCTGTGTGTGTGTCTGTCTGTGAACAGCAGAACTTACAAACGAACAGTCGGATAAGCACCAAACTTGGTATTTAGGTTCAGTATCTTCCAGAGATGTGACACGAAGGTTTTCAAGAAAATCCCGCCACCCCAGATTACCCTTTACATGGAAAATGTTTTGAAAATTTTAATTTTCTCAAAAATGACTCTAACGATTTTGATTAAAATATCATATATTTAAGATACTTTCATGACAAATGAAATGTATATCTTAAATTTTCTGGAAATGTCTCCAAAAGTATTCTTCATTTTGAAAGACTTGCATAACTGGTAAACCATAAGAGATACACAAGCGTTTACTACACAAACAATGTGATCGCGTTAAAATACACAATTTATGTCATATACATTTTTGTTGTTGAGTAAACCATTTTCGAGATATTGCTTGTTATTCCCTTAAATTTTCCAATACTTATACTTTTTCTCAAATAGGAATTCGATATTTATTTTTTTGTCCTGCTAATGCAAAGAGAATGGAATACTCCACATAGCAACCAGCTCTTAAAATACTTGACTATCGCTTAAAGCCTACCAATTCCCCTTCATCTACAAGAAAATTAGCAATAAGATTAACATCTCGATATACCTATCGATTAACATGAAGTAGATGGAGAATAAGCGTTTGTAAAAAATAGTTTGTACAAGAGTAGAGAAACAGATCACATATTTTTTTATATGATTATGGGTATCAGGAAGCGGAGGAGGTTTTCGGCATTTAAGCGGCGCACAGCCGCAAATAAGCTTTTGTAAAACCTTAACGAAGAAGGGATGAAGTGAAGGACACAGTGCACGACCAGATCCGGGTCGCCAGCATTGACATGAGCGAGCTCCAGAATTTACATCCTGACGCCGGCGGGACCCCCCACAGGCCTATGGAGGGATTTTCTTGATGAACTTCGTGTCACATCCTTGGAAGATACTGAACTTAAATATCAAATTTGATAATTAAGGGAATTTTCGTTTTATAGTTAAGATATTCACAGACACACACACACACACACACACACACGCACACGAGCTTTTTCTAAAATATTTTTTGGGGGTTCAGTGGGTCTCAAAATATATAGCTCCTGTGACCCCTCCACATCGAATTTTTGGGTGGAATACAAAACTTCCCCTACTTACTATACGCAGCTTTCCAAAGAATTTTAAAATGTTCTGATTAAAATATATACAAGTGTTTAAATAGGCACGTCTCACTTCGTTGTGGAGCTGACTATTCTTCACTATTCAGGACGCGTTCACTAGGACACGTAGTGTGTTATTCTGAAATACTTGGAGACTTTCTCTAACACTTACCAATAGTAAGTATTCGATCCAAAAAAATAATCAAACTACGGCTTGTGTAAAATGTCGTGACAGTCCATATGCGCAAGAGAGGAGAAATGAGGGTGGTGGGAAGCAAGTGATATCACAACTCGGAGGCAGCCACATACACAACGCATTGTAAACAAATGTGTAAGGTTACCTTGCATTTGAGCTCGCAGCAGCTGGAACACTCACCCCACCTCTCTTATTATGCAAGTGGACTGGTCAGTGCTATTGCGCATTTATGCTTCAGGAGTGGGGGACTGCCAAGACGATTTACACAAACTGTACATTAACAAAATGTAAATATCAAGCAGCTGCTTCAAAACCAAAAACCACCAATTATAATAGGTATAACTATAAAAAATCTGATGTGTTATACTCACATGACTTTCTCTACTCGTGTACAAACTATTTTTACAAACGCTTATTCTCCATATGCTTCATGTTAATCGAGATATCGAGATGTTAATCTTATTGCTAATTTTCTTGTAGATGCAAGGGGAATTGGCAGGCTTTAAGCGATAGTCAAATATTTTAAGAGCTGGTTGCTATGTGGTGCATTCCATTCTCTTTGCATTACCAGGACATAAAAAAATGAATAACGAATTCCCATTTGAGAAAAAGTATAAGTATTGGAAAATTTAAGGAAATAACAAGCAATATCTCGAAAATGGTTCCTCAACAAAAAAAATGTATATGACATAAATTGTGTATTTTAACGCGATCTGCATTTTTTGTGCAGTAAAATTTTGTCTATCTCAGTTATGCAAAAGTCGTTCATAATGAACAATACTTTTGGAGACATTCCAAAAAAATTCAAGATATACATTTTATTTGTTATGAAAGTATCTTAAACATAGAATATTTTAATCAAAATCGTTAGAGCCATTTCTGAGAACATTTTCAAAAAATGCTCCATGTAAAGGGTAACCTGGGGTGGGGGGATTTTTTTGAAAACTCGTGTCGCATCTCTGGAAGATACTGAATGTAAATACCAAGTTTTCAAGAAAATTCCCACCCAAAACTATTCTTTACATGGAAGATTTTTCAAAATTTTTGGTTTTATAAAAATTGCTCTACGATTTTTATCACAATATCATAAATTAAAGATATTTGCGTGACAAATAAAATCTATATTTTGAATTTTCTGGGAATGGTCTGTGAAGTTATCTTTATTCGGAAGGGATTTGTATAATCTTGTTTAACTGGTATAAACGTTAAGCGATAGACAAAATTTACTATACACAAAATGTAGATCTCTTTAAAACACACAATTTATTTCAAATAAGTTTTTTGTGGCATAAGTCATCTCTGAGATATCCGTTCCAATTATTCGTTACTTGGTCATTCTTTTAAGTCCTTTCAACATTCGGTTGTTTCTTGCGATTGCATGGAAACAGTATGTAATTTTAAGGCCAGCAAATAGCGTCCACTTCATAAACATCTGACTATTGCTATCCCTTTGTATTTATAACGAAATGTGTATTGTAGCTATTCCTGCAACGGTTATTTGGATTATAATGTAGCAGATAGAAAAATAAGCATTAGTAAGAATAGTGTATACCCATATTAAAAGATAGAGGGTAGAAATAGTCATGTGAATGTCTCACTTCAAATTTTCTGAGAAATTTTCCCGCCCTTGCGAGCGTGCGTGCTTGCGTTCATGTGCGTGTATGAAAAACAGTTCTAAAAGCGTATAATCAGATAAACATCAATCTTGGTATTTAAGTTCAGCATTTTCCAAGGATGCAACACGAGGACTGTCAAGTCCTCCCGCTCCAAACTACCCTTAGACGAAAAAAGGTTCGTTATTTTGAATTTTATAAAAAGACTAACGATTGTGATTAAAATGCCACATTTTAACACATTTACATAAAAAATAATATCTAAGTTGTCTTAAATTTTCTGGAAATAGCCTGTGAAGTTTTCTTCATTGTGAAGAAAAGTTTGTACTGTTTTGAATAACTCATAAATCATAATATATGGATACAAACTTACTACGCGAAACATGTAGATTTCGTTAAAATACTTGATTTATACCAATTATTTTTTCTTTTTTGTGGCATTAATCATTTTCCGAGACACTCGCTGTTATTGATTTGAACTTTCCAATGCTTACAGCTTTTTGAGGAGCTGTCATCATTCGTTTGTTTCTCGCAATGTCATGGAAAGAGTATGGAATTTCAAAGCCAGCATATAGCGACCCGCTATCTATTGCTTCTCCAGCTCCTGTATCTCCCTTGTACATAAAACGAAGTGTGTAATGATACCTACTATCTACCGAACGAGATGGCTCCGTGGTAGCTTGCGAGTCTTGCATTCGGTATGTCCCGGGTACGATTTCTTTTGGGCCGGCCACTCTGACCTTGATTTTCTCCGCGGGTTTCCCTGGTTGATAGGCGAGTGCTCGGGTTAATTATATGTAAAGACAAGAATTCCATGCACTATAAAATCCCAAAATATGCATGCATTCATGCACTATCAAACTACAATACATGCACGATCAAGTGAAAAATACATTAAAATATGCACTGTCATTTTCGTTCCCAATTCATTAATTCACAAAAAGTTATACGTGCAAATTTGAACGAACATATGTGTGGAGAGAGGGACATTCTTTATGTATACTTCTCCAAAAACTGGGTTTCTAGTCTCTCAAGTGGTGTATTCGCTCCTACAAAAGCATCCCACAAATCCATGTAAAAATTATTTTGCGTGCCTTAGGTGCGGGAGTAGTAATAAATAACCGGATTTAGTGTGTTACAGGTGCTTTTGTTTTGCAATATGTGACGTATATACGATATGCTGTTCGAATTGAAATTTGTTAGTAGATTTTATCTGAAATTATAAAAGAGGTTTCGGTTATATGGATATGATTTTAAAAAAACGGGATTCTTATTTAATTAATTATTTAAAATAGATTTTGTAATGTTTTACAAAGATCAAGTACCATAGACAATTTTCGGAAAAATAATAGCTTAACTATTTACTACAACAATCACAGAATACAATATCCCCATCTGATCTAATAAACTCCTTTCCTTTTATTCGCTGGACAAGGAGTATACCTCTGGAACTTTTAATTGGAATTGAAAAACTGGGGCGTGAAGCCGAAATTATGAAGTCAATAATTATCATAATAATCTGAGAAGGATAGTGATATAAAATAAATAAAATATTTAATTTCCGTGTATGTATAAGAAGGAGAAGCATTGTGAAAATTGTTGACTGTAAAAGCTACAGAAAGACCAGACAGGCACAGTTTAGCTAATTAGGGACCAGCCCCAGGTATAAAGGGTAAGTCGGCTGAAGCCAGTTTATCTTGGAATTAATAGGTGCAGTTGCACTGGCCGGGATGTGAAGGTCATTAGAGGCTTCATGACGCTAAGTTTGAGGAGAGTTTTGAGGGGAGAGAGGGGAAGTTATGAGTTTTTCCTCTTTGTAGCGCGGTGGTGAAAGTCATTCTGTGCTGAGCGATTGGTGAGAGCGGGACGACATTCTTGTCGAGTTGTGAACATTGGCGGCGAACATGCAAGAGGGTAGAACGTTCAGCTGCAGTTAATAATCTTCGGTCTTGGTAAAGACACAGTAGCATCGTATGCATTTAAAAGTGATCGGCAAACCTTAGATTTTATTTTAAATGGTGAAAATAAAACTGTTCCAAGAAACCGTTCGTGTTTCTCTATACACATCCACGCATACCCAGAGATTAAGATCTCATGCTCGATCAGCCGTGGCAAAGTATAAAAAAACAACTAGGAGGAGAAACGCATCAATCGTGAGGCAAAGGAATTGCCTCATTGTTGGAGGACGTAGCGTGGCTGCGTCATATGGCGTCCTAAGCGTGGGGCCCGAACAACGGAGAAGTTGAACGACGGAGACATCAAGGAGGCCCGAATAACGGAAGCTGAGCGACGGAGAAATCAAGGAGACCGGGACAACAGGAGCAGCATCGAAGCAGCAGTTGCAGGTAGCAAATATAAAAAGTTACTGAGTGTAAATTTACTTATGTGTTCCAGTGGTAAATGTAGTTAAGGAACGGTAAAATGTTTGAGCAATCTGATGCAAACATGGAAATTCAAGACGGTGAGTAGTCCTGTGCAGGACGTGAGTAGTAGTGTAAATAAGGTAGTAGAAACAGTAGACGATAGAAATGTACAAAAACAGGTAGAACAGCCAGGGGGAAGTACGGAAACTAATGGGATGTTAAAGTTAATTATGTCAATGATACAAAATGGTAATCAAAGCTTGAGAGAAGATTTAACAGGAAAAATAGAACAGGGTCAGAAAGAATTAACAGGAAAAATGGAACAGGGTCAGGAGGAATTAACAGGAAAAATGGAACAGGGTCAGAAAGAAATAAGGAATGAGATGAAAGCTAACCAGGGTGTAACAGAACAGGGTCAGAAAGAATTAAGGGATGAGATGAAAGCTAATTATCAAAGTTTAAGGGAGGATTTAACAAGCAATTTAACTGAAATTGGGAAGAAAATTGAGAACCAGCAGAAAGTCTTAGAAAATTTCCAGGAGGAGGCTAGAAATGAAATAGAAAACATGAGAATTGAGATTAGGGAAAATCAAGAACAGGTTAGAGAAGAAATTAAAATTGTAAGGCAAGAGATTAGTGAAAGAGTAGAAAAAGAAAACAGAAAATTGAGGGAAGAATTAAGTCAAGAATTAGTTAGAGAAAGGGAAGCTACTAGCAAAGAATTAGAAACATACAGAAACAGGTTAGGACAGTCTGAAAGAGAAAGTAGGAGACTTGCTGTAGGAATAGATGATGTAAATGATAGACTTAAGGAAGGGTTAGAAACAGTGTGCATATCAGACAATATTGGTGGTTCAGCATGTAGCAATGTAAGCAGTGCAACAGTAAGGAACGATGCAGCGCAGAATGCGTCAGCTGACCTTCGATGCTGAATTTAGGTCCAAGTACCTCCAGCAGCATTACGAGTACAAATGTAAATAGAAATGGCGGTCCACCTTTTCAATGGCCTAACCACGTTCTCAGTGAAACTTCACCACCGATTTTTGAGGACGAGGAATCAGATAATCCGAAAGCATTTATTAACAGCATGCAGGAATATTTTAATGTTAAGGACATACCAGAGGAATACAAGATGGCTGTAGTACGAAAATGTTTTAAAGGTAATGCTTTCAATTGGCTAGAATTTTCTGTAGGGCTAGATAGCAATTACGGGGCTTTTAAAGAGCTATTTCTAAACAGATATTGGTGTGGAAGCAGGCAAATGAATATAAGATTAGAGCTCAGTAATGGCAAGTACGATTCCCGTAAGGACCAATCTATGGTGAATTATTTCATGGTAGTGGCAAGAAAATCTAAGATGCTAGATCCACCGATGAGAGAAAATGAATTAATAAAACTAGTAACCGCACACTTTCCGGAAACAATACAAAATTACATAATTATTGCAAAACCGATTACAATAGCAGCCATGATAGATTTGGAGAGGAAGAGAAATCAAGATGGCGTTATTAAGAATAGGAATTTCACGCAGAAAGAAAGAAGTCCTACAAAATTTTTCGGGCAGGGGGCATATCAAGTAAATGACAGAAATTTTGATGTGAGAAATAGATACCATGGGCCTCTACCGAAAAATAACTACAACGATAACAGAAGGAGAAATAACTTTGAAAATAATTATAGTGGAAGAGGTGAAAATTACCGAAGAGGACGGAACGCACAAATAAATTATGTACATACAGGTATAATTATGATAGAATGGAAAGGCATCCAGACGCTATTCTGGAGACAATTGTAACAATAACTATGAAAATAGGTATAGACCAAGTTCACCAAGACAGGAGGCGAGAAGTAGAAGTGGCAGGAATTCACCAGTTCAAGAAGATAGGATTGACGTAATAAACTCTACAAATCAAATAATGGGAAATAGTTACCGTCATGAAACGAAACCAGGACATTCGCATAACGATATTGGGACAGGAGCAATTAGCAAAGTGTCGGAAAACTCCAAACCCAATCAACTTCGCCTTCAGTGAAGATTGGGAACCATTCCTATAATGAGCGGTACACGAAAAGTAGGAATAATGGAAGGCAACTAATGATAGAGAAACATACGAAGAATTAATAAACAGTGGTTTAAAATTGATGTCTTTACCAGTACATGGGATATATTGTTCAGTAACAGTGGGTAAAAGAAAAGAAAGAGTAAGATTTCAGGCTATGATGAATATTGAAATCTGAAAGCAAATTATTGAGATGTTATTCTTAATAGTACCTAGGCTTGTAACAGACATAATAATAGGTTGTGATAGTTTATACGCATGGAACTTCATTATACATTTTTAAAACAAAATTTTGAAGCTCGAAACAGAACAAGACACCATAATCGTACCATTGTTGGAAGACAGTAGTTCAGGAATAATACCAGGGATCCGGTATAGGAACGAATAAAAGGGGAAACATTCTTTGTGGAAGTTATAAACATTGGAGCTATGAAATTAGCAGAAGTAAGGTTAGAGAATTGCCATGAAATTAATGAAGAAAATATAATCTACGGAGAACATGAGAAATTTTGTATTAATAACGGCGAAGAAAAAACCCAAGAAAATCCCAGATTAAGCTTGAACGATAAGAATGTAACTAAGTACGATAGGGTGGATGACTGTGTCGAAATAGAAAATTTGTTGAAAAATAAGGTGAATCAAGCTAGTAGACTGAATGAAAAACAAAAGAAGGAATTATGGGAAATTTTAATGGATAATAAGGAAGTGTTTTCAGAAAAGCCGGGAAGGTGCATAAATTACACCTATTCGTTTGAAACGACTGATATTAAACCATATGCTCATAAAGCTAGGCCAATCCCATGTGCTATTAGGGAGGAAGTAGACAAAGTT
Source organism: Deroplatys truncata (assembly GCA_030765065.1). Taxonomy (NCBI): domain Eukaryota; kingdom Metazoa; phylum Arthropoda; class Insecta; order Mantodea; family Mantidae; genus Deroplatys; species Deroplatys truncata. The sequence goes on along the minus strand of CM060976.1, from coordinate 189,846,960 downwards.
ATACAATCAAATGCTACTGCACATCGTAGCAAGATCTTCAGGGAGACCTTAAAGAATCAGAATATAAAACTCTATCACTGTTCCTCTTATTTTCCATCTGGGAATACCGCAGAACGCATATTGAAGGACATTCGAATCTATTTTCGTGTACTGACTCATAATAATCACAGAAATCGGGTAAGGTATTGTAATATGATAGAACAGATAATAAATAACACCATCAATACGACGACAGGATTCGCACCAATACAATTAATGCAAGAAATTGAACCTGAACCGATTTTTAAAGAAATGCCAAAAACGATTAAAGGAAACCAATCACTATTATCCGAAGAACAAAGGGGTAAAATTGTTGTTGACAGGTTGAAAGAAAAAGCAGAAAAAAGGAAATCTAAAGTAAAGAAGCGAAAGCATAAATGGGAACCGAAAATAGGAGACCTTGTGCTTTCCAGGGACCACAAATTATCCAGCGCATTAAAAGGAAGAAATCATAGGCTAGAGCTCTTGTATAAAGGTCCGGTAATTATTACTACTAAATTTGGGGAACATACTTTTGAGTTAGTAGATATAAAATCTAATAAATCTATTGGTAAATGGCACAAACAACTTATGAGACCTTATAGAAAATCATTGAATGTTCCTGATAAAATACAAACGGTGTGAATTTTCTGAGAAACATTAACATGAATGTAGAAATGGCATTAGATTATGAGAATTGTAAAATAAATATAAGAGAAACAGTGAAGTGAAAGTGATCCGTGCACAATGTGAAAGTGGAGTGAGAAAGAGAATAATATTCTCCAAAAAACAAAACAAAAACAGATACACCAATCAGAATAACAGAAAACAAAATATAATAATTGTTTAAAATCGAATACTGTAAGTTATTGAGTGTAAATGTAGTATAATAATGGTTTGAATTTAAATGATGATGTTAATAAATGTAAAACTTTGTATCATAATGGTTAAAGTGAATCATGTGACGGGTAAGTCATATGTATGACCAACATATTTGTAGAAGGAACATAATTGTAAACAGTGTAAAGAAACTTATATGTTGACGAATTGCAAAATAATCTTGTAATCAATTCGAGGTTTGCCGATCGATCACGAAATTACTGAGAGGAAATTGTTTCGGGCAAGACATACACATTGTAATATTATTGTATAATATGAAATGTATATGGGGAAATTTGAAGCCGAAATTATGAAGTCAATAATTATCATAATAAACTGAGAAGGATAGTGATATAAAATAAATAAAATATTTAATTTCAGTGTATGTATAAGAAGGAGAAGCATTGTGAAAATTGTTGACTGTAAAAGCTACAGAAAGACCAGACAGGCACAGTTTAGCTAATTAGGGACCAGCCCCAGGTATAAAGGGTAAGTCCGCTCAAGCCAGTTTCTCTTGGAATTAATAGGTGCAGTTGCACTGGCCGGGATGTGAAGGTCATTAGAGGCTTCATGACGCTAAGTTTGAGGAGAGTTTTGAGGGAAGAGAGGGGAAGTAAGGAGATTTTCCTCTTTGTAGCGCGGTGGTGAAAGTCATTCTGTCCTGAGCGATTGGTGAGAGCGGGACGACATTCTCGTCGAGTTGTGAACATTGGCGGCGAACATGCAAGGGGGTAGAACGTTCAGCTGTAGTTAATAATCTTCGGTCTTGGTAAAGACACAGTAACATAGTATGCATTTAAAAGTGATCGGCAAACCTTAAGTTTTATTTTAAATGGTGAAAATAAAAGTGTTCCAAGAAAGCGTTCGTGTTTCTCTGTACACATCCACGCATACCCAGAGATTAAGATCTCATGCTCGAGCAGCCGTGGCAAAGTATAAAAAAAACAACACGCAGCTATCGTGAGGCAAAGGTATTGCTTCATTGTTGGAGGACGTAGCGTGGCTGCGTCAGGTGTCTACTCAAAACCATTAAAACATGCCTTTAAATTGAAAACAATATATATTATATGCATAATTAATGTATTATATATGCATTATGCATGTTTTTATCCCAAAACAGGTCAAAATATGCAAATATGCACGAAAAAAGTACACATATTTGGAATCGGAAAGTAATGAAATGGATAAGTAATAAGTTTGAGCTATGTCCAATGATTCTAAAAAAAACATGCATATGCATGGAATTCTCGTCTTTAAAATTTATATGTCGCGAACTTTACTGCCCTAAATTTCCTGTTAATTTGTTTTTTTATCCTGTTTCAGGATCGATGGATCAGGCGAAGCGTGCGGCATTGCAGTTTGCTTTGAGGAATGATGTGCCCAGGCGTTCGGTGTGTGATGTGTCCTCATAGAGGCCTCTCCATAGAGAGAGGTAGGCACGTGGAGATCCCGCAGGCGCCAGGATGTAATATCTGAAGACGTTAGGGACCCCGCCATGCATCCGAATCTATCGCCCTCTGTGTCTTTAGCTTCACCCTCCCTACCGGATGTTTTCAGAAGCAAAAATAGCTTTCAGGTGCGGTTTAAATGCCGAAATCTTCCTCCGCTTCCCGATAACCTTTTCTGTAAACGTTTATCTTGATTAACATAATTATCTTGATTAGCAGAAAAATATTTTCGGAAGAATAGACAGAGAAAGTCCTCTGAATATAAAACGAGTTTTTTTACATTTTTACACGAAAAATCCGTTTGTAAATACAAAATAAACCTTTATCTGTAATGTTTGGTTAGCTTTAAAAGTGCAACAAATTGAAATTTCATCAATTATTTTGTCTTACAGCGTGTGCAAACAGGAATAAAATGAATGAGGACTGTTATCTTAAGGATCACTTGCACCTCGTGAACCAGCAAGTGTGCAAAATGATAAATAAAATATGCATGTATGAAAATACAAAACACTGTCTGCTTCACTCATTATTGAAAACCGAAGATAAGATACAGAGTTGATTCAAAAATTCTGTAACCGTTTTTCTTTACCCCTTGAGAATGCAATTATTGCTGTTTCCTGGCTAAAGCTTAGTTCAGCGGTAATCACCAGCGTCATCAAAGGAATCCCGAATGCGCAGCACATGTCTTGTAATGTACACAAGCAATTCTTTTCTGATGCGAGCATGAAGCAAAAAGAAAGCGGTATTACATTCTGGACAGTGTTTTACAATACCTGAGAGACATGTGAGAAGGAATTACAGGCTTGGCAGCTTGAGGAATAGTTTACTCGACATCTCTGTGTAGAACTCCTGAGACAACCTCAAGATGCCTGTTCCTGGCTCACGGCCAGATCCCATCTTTTCCCCTTTTCTTTCAAGCGCTTTATACAAGAGCCATTTCGAACTGCCAACAAGTATTTTCAACTCATTAATTTCTTCTTTAACTTTGAAAAGCAACCTCTCCATTACCGTGCATGTATCCATAAACAAACACCCCCACACTACCAGAGATTAATGCAATTTATGTATTCTACAAATTTAAAGCAATAAACAAACGTAGCTTTTCTCCTCTGTTACTATTCATCTTCCCCTTAAGAAAACAAATACGAAACATAGGAATAAGAAATATACTTGGCATTTAGAGTGGCTTAGAATGACAGAAGTTTAAACATATACAATTTAGTAGTTACATAATATTTCTGTAACAAAAATTAATATATCTCTGTTTGTCACTCTATTACTTGCACAAACAATGTTCCTGGAGCATTCTGTTACCTTGAAAAAGGAATTCCAGCCACAATCAGACGCAAAAGGACCCCAGGTTCTTAAGCGCCGTTATTTCATCCACAGCAGACGAGACTTCAAAAGCTGCAAAATATAAACATTGGGTCGTTCAATAAGAGACTTTTTAAATCATACATAAAATGTAGATCAGGTATGAAGAAATGTAACAGAATTTGCGCTACCTTCTTTATCCCCTCTTTGAACACCATGGTAAGAAATGCATTCGTTACTTGCTTGTAACATATATACATATGCTAAATTCGTTATGGTCTGCGCGTGGACTTTGGAAGGAGAACTTATGCCTTTTCCTTGTTTTCACTTCTTCTTTATTGGTTCTGCACCTCTTATTCATAGACTTACATCTCATTAAGTGCACTTTAGAAGGAGCTAATAAACGTTTCAAGAGCTGATATGCCTTTTTTTGTGGTTAACTTCGAAGAAAATTCCAAACTTTATAATTTTTGTGACTGTACTTATAATTTAGAATAGTCGTTAAGCTTTAATACATTTGATATTTATCTATCACTGTGCACAAAAAGGTATAATTTTAATATACTTTTTATTTAAGTATCACTTTATGCTCCAATGCAACAATGACAGTTTTATGTTAATCTTATATTTGTTTTTCTTTTATGTATTATTATTGTTATTATTATATAATCTGTATGTACTTATAGAGCCTTAAAGATGATAAACGATAATTAAGTTTAAATTAAACTGTATCCGATTTAAACCTAAAATACTGTAAGCTACGTCTCCCTATGGAGGGTTATGCACAATACACATCAAATAAAAATATAAATTTTCGTTTTGGGTGTTTTAAGTTATCAGGGAATGTTGTACTTAATACGGTGAAGAATGCCAAAATCATAAAGCAAATCTACAAATGTTTACATATTCACTGCTCTAAGAAGATAAGGCAATAAAGAATAAAACAAAGTATTTTTGGGAAAATGACGAGCGAGTGCGTGCTTGCGTCTTGTAAACAGCAGAATCAGAAAGGTAAATTCAGAGAAATAACCAATAACATAGAAATTCCTTAAGAATGTAAGGCGAAGATTTTTCGGAATTCTCCCCATCCCAAACAAGCTTTACATAGAAAAACATAATTTACTTATTTTTTATTATTTTCTTAAAAACTGCTGACATTTTGAAATAGTGTGCTTGAGATTATGACTAACAACAGGTAATTTTTCTCCTGAAGAGCCTGTGAAGCCCACTCATTCCTACTGAATTATGTATAGCTGCGAAATCTTGAGAGAAATACAAAAGTCATTACAGAAAAAAGTATAGATATCTTTAGCTTATGCAAGAAACAAACAAAATATTCGTTGCTTTAAGCCAGTAGTTTCCAAAGTGGGTGTGGGGTCCCTTTTGGATGGGGGAGGTAGGTAAGAGCTCTGTGATGCTAGGATGAGTGCCGGGCCACCAGGGTATTGAAGGCAATGGAAGAGTTGATCAGTTAACTAAGAAGAGAGTCAATACCTCCTACTATAGACCTGAACCTTCCTGCGGTATAAGCAAATCATATGCTAGAGCCGTAGTAATAAAATGGACCAGAGAGGAACGTCAGACAAGATGTATCTGACCGAACACTACGCAAATACATTGTTAAAGAAGCAATGACACCTTCACTGGATCGCTTTTGCATTTAAGTAGGAGTAGAATCAGAAAGGCAGTTGATTATTAACCGGACACGCCAACTATCAAAACTCTTATGTTTACATTCACATGGCATTCTCTACCCTCTATCGCTTATTAGTAGGTATACAAACTATTCTTGCTAAAGTTTATTTTTCTATCTACTTCATTTTAATCCAAATAAGCCTTTGCAGCAATGACTACATTACACATTTCGTTATAGATACAGGCCAGCTATATTCCATATTGTTTCCATGCAATCGCGAGGAACAACTGAATGTTGAAAGGACTTCAAGAAATGAACAGTTCGAACCATTAATAACGGATATCTCGGAAATGGCTTATGTCACAAAAAAAACTTATTTGAAATAAATTGTGTGTTTTAAAGAGATCTACATTCTTTTCTAGGTTTTCGTCCATCGTTTAACGTTTACCAGTTATACAAGATTATAGAAAATTCCTTCTGAATGAAGAGGACTTTACAGGCTACTCCCAGAAAATTCAAGATATACATTTTATTGTTCACGTAAATATATTTAATATAGGTATGTTATTTTAACCAAAATCGATAGAGCTATTTTTAAGAAAACCAAAATTTTCGAAAATGCTCCATGTAAAAGATAGTTTGGGGAGGGGGATTTGCTTGAAAATCTTCGTGTCGCATCTTTGGAAGATACTGAACTTAAATACCAGGTTTGATGTTCATCCGACACACACACACACACACACACACACACACACACACACACACACATGCACGGACCTTTTTCTAAAAATGACCTTTTTTATCCTGGAGCCTCAAAACGTGTATTTCCGGTGAAATCTTGGTATCGTGGAATGCAATACCTTCTCTACCTACTATGTACCTACTATGCACCCTGCACCTACAATTTATAGGTATCCTCCAAGGTGAGGCAATAATATCCGCCCGAAAAGAAATATCAAAGCTAATAATAATAATAATAATAATAATAATAATAATAATAATAATAATAATAATAATAATAATAATAATAAGGATTAGAAAAGGGGGAAATAAAAAAGATAACGGCAGACATTAACAAAACAAACTGCAGGTAATAAGTAACAGATATAAATAAAAATAAACGTTAATAAAGGTAAAATGTATGAAACTATGTATTTCTTAGCGGACAGATGCAAGCTGAAACCGTGGAAGTTAGTAATGCTTCACGAGTAACCAGGCGGGAGGTCATTAAAAGCACTTAGGCTCTTTAGAATTCGTGAAGGCAGGAAGAAAACCCGCTGGCTAGGTGTACAATAGATGGGAAACTCCAGAATCAGTATCTGCACAGAAAAATCAATCAGGCAAAAATAACGTGATAATGTCAGACGCGGAAATGACGAACTTTCTAATTCTTGAGAACCAATGAAAAGGGAGAAATTGTTATAAAAATAACCAATAAGAAGATATGAAAGTCACGCGCCTGGAAAAGGGGTTGTACGAAAATAGAAAAGGGGAGTAGACTAGAAAATTATCTAGGACGGAAGAGCAGATTCAGAGGGTATCACATCACTACTTCGTGTCAAGCTAGTGTCAGGGGAGGCTACGTCACTCATAAGAATATGCGCGCTGAAATGGAGGTTAAATTCACAACGCCTAAAACAATTAATTGAAATATTTATCTTAATAAGGGGAAATAGGAAAGTGAAAATATGCTAATTTGGATTCAAAATGGTAGACGGGCTCGTTAAGGCAAGTCTTGTGTGACGGGGTATTCGAGAAAGAATTGTATTAGTGTGAATTATCACATAAAAGGAGCCAGTGGAGGAGAAATTTCGTGTGTTATTCACCTCATATCCACACTTTCTGAGAAAACAGTCTCACACACAACCAACAACCCATCCTTTACCTTGAGCGCCAGGCAAATTCTAACCTTCTACTCCTGAATCATACACCCACCACCACATCAACCACCTTACATTCCTGCTACAAAGGGGATACCAGCTGCAGACTTTGTGGGAGAAGCGAGAAGAAACCGCCAGTCATTTACTATTAGATTACGAGGTCCTAGGGAGAAAATATCGACTCGTTGAGGCCTCAATATTGGATAGATTTAAAGATCCTATCTCAGAAAGGCGTCCTGGAGCTAATAAACTCTGAGGAACTCGAATTCCGATGAAAGGAAAAGACACGCACAAAAGATCTTTAGGTCCAGCTGCGAGAGCCACTGATCCCTCACAGATCCCCAAATTTACTACTACTACTACTACTACTACTACTACTACTACTACTACTACTACTACTACTACTACTACTACTACTACTACTACTACTACTACTACTACTACTACAACAACACATCCACGAAATAACAAAGTAATACCTATGTATTATAATCTAAGATTAAATATTTTTAATTTTTTGTAGATTGGCTGTATCGGTTTGTGCGCGCACATCGACATGTTATTCCTTTGTCTCCGCTTGTGGAATGTTTGACCGTTATCACTCCAGTGAGTGTTGCATTGTTGCATAATAAACATGGCTGCACCGCTCACCGTTTGCAACAAAGAAGAACAGCGTGTGGTTATCCGTTTCTCGTCGTCTGAAGGTGTGCTAGGAGCCGAAATCCAACCAAGACTTTTCGCACAATATGGGGGCAATGTTTACCCGGCGAAATGTGTAAGAATGGATTGAAAAGTTCAAAAATGGTCGGACAACTGTGAAGGACGAGGAAAGAGCAGGACACCCATCCATATCCACTAGTGACGCCAACAATGAGCAAGTTCGTATCCTGATTCAGAGAACCGAAAATTGACTGTCGATGAAGTGGCAAACCATATCTTTTTTGCTCCACTTAAAAATGGTGCATATATGGTTTGCTCAACCGAAAACCTTTTTCTGAGGGCATCAGGAAGTTTATGAACGATGAACCATGTGCATTGAAAAGCAAGGGGACTATGTTGAACAATGAGGTAATTGTAAGTTTCTGTTATTGTTATAAATTTAAAAATTCTGTGCGGATACCTATTGACTTACTCTCGTAGTAACTCGTTAGAAACGATAGTACGATAATTGATCTGCCGTAGTGAAAGTGTTCTTGAGCACCGATCTCGAACATTGTCGAACATGTTGGAATTACTGTCATTTGGATTTTGTGCATTACACCCATAAAGCGTTAAAAGTAATGTTTATAAAAACTGTTTTTTTCTGTTAAAATTAAAGCTTAGTGCTCGTTTAAGTTTTCGCCAGAGACTACAGAGTAGTAAGAAATGGGAGCTTTCTGAAAAACAAACTTAACGCTGTGCACGCTTTTTGAAATTGATTAATGATTATAAAAAGAGGAAAACGGAATGTGCAGCTGTACAATTCTTTTCTTATATTAGTATCTGGTTATTTTATCTGAAAATTATCTGATATGTTTGTTAGAAATATACACTTGGAATTTAAATCTCAAATTTTTCTTAACAGTTATAAAAACTACACCTCAAAGACGCTTTGTTATAGGTCAGTAAAAAAAGTGTAGCTGATTCACTAATGCATCTGAAATCTAGAGTGTTTGCTAAGTATTTGGCAAAACAAGAAAACTGAAAACTGAACCATGTTTCTTATAACCTTTCCCCGCTGCCATGTATTCTTCCGCGCTCCATTTCCTTCCCCCTTTCCCTTATTGGCTAATGCACATCTTTAATGAAGATGTACAAGCCTGTGCAATGCAAGGTCAGGCGATAAAAGCGTTATAAACACTCTGTCATGAATAGATGCACGAGCTTTCATCATCCTGAGATGCAAGTTAAACCGAAGGATCCTCCTATCTGTTGATAAGAATTTACAATTTTAGATGTATTAACTGTGTTGCATAATATATTTGATTCATACAGTTATGAAAATGTATATCTGACAATTTTCATCGAATATACTAAGATAAAAGATCGTGTTAAATAAGGAACTAGTTTGTATCGTACAACGACCTATTTCACGACAACAGCCAATAAGAGGTGATAGGTGATTAGGGCACTGGCAATTAAGAGATACGGGGCAAAGCTACAGAACAGAACTTAGGAGATGAGACATTTCCAAAAGGATTACAATCAACAATATTTATCATTACTAACAGCACAAACTTTGATATAACATGTGATGAAAGTGGCAATGAACAAAGCTTGAAACACCTTCATAGCACCTTATTAGCCACAAAACTAATGTTCTCGCTGACAGGAGCCGTGGTAGCTAACGACATCAAAGAAAGTGTAAAGCGTGAGTTTTTAGGAGTGAAGCAATTTATTGGTGTAGAGAGGAGAGATCTCTATCTTGCAGATAGTGAATAATACAGGCTCGGGTTCCCAATTTGTCTCCGGATGCAAAACAAGGCATCCTTCAAGTGCAGGCATTCCAGAATGTCGTGTAGCTGCTTAGCCTGCACACACTTGCGCCTCTCACTCAAGCGAGGAACACTGTTCTATCTGCCTATCTCTACTCCGGTTCCTCCTAGGTCGGAAATTAGGCGAGCTAGAGCGCAACGCCAGCAGAGAAAACAAACAAGCTTTCTCTGTCCATACCATTTCATAGGCATTCTACAGAATACTGAGGCTTATTTGTGTGTAAATTCCCTTCAACTTCATATTCATTCTAAACTATTTCATATGACAATTACCACCAATATTGGAAAGAGAAGATACACTGAGCACATTCCAATTAATCAAGGTCAAGACAAGGATATAATATTTCACCAAGCTTATTTGTAATATATATATATGACATACGGCATTTTAAGAGAATGGAAAAATGTTTCACCAGGTGACACAAAAAAGTGCCTTTAATTCTACTATTAAGACGATGCTATTTGCGGATGATAGGTATTCATAAACAAAAGTGAAAATGATCCGCAGAGTTCAATATATCAACTACAAAAAAATAAGTAATATTTATAATACAAGACTTTTACAGGGAAAAATAGTGTCAGAACAAAAATAATTGTAAACAATACTCCTATAGAGCAACTTAAAATGTTTAGGATCTGAAGTTATCTATAAATACATAAGTGAAAGCATAAATAAACTTTCAATGTTCTAGCAGATATGCGGTACAGTAAATAAAATCCTTAAAGGAAAAAAAAAATCTGATATGTTGCACTCAGATGACTTCCTCTGCTCTTGTATAGACTATTTTTACAAACGCTTATTCTCCATCTACTTAGTGTTAATCGAGATAAACATTTGCAGAAACTATCTTATTACTAATTTTCTTGTAGGTGCAAGGAGAATATGATAGGCTTTAAGCGATAGTCAAATCTTTTAAGAGCTGATTGCTATGTGAAGCATTCCATTCTCTTTGTATGACCAGGACATAAAAAAAATGAATATCGAATTTCCAGTTGAGAAAAAGTAAAGTATTGGAAAATTCAGATAAATAACAAGGAATATCTCGGAAATGGTTTACGCCATGAAAAATGTACATGACATAAATTGTGTGTGTGAACGAGATCTATATTTTTGTGTAGTAAAATTGTGTCTATCTCTTATGGTTTACCAGTTATGCAAATGTTATTCCAAATGAAGAGAGCTTTTGGGGACATTTACAGAAAATTGAGGATATACGTTTAATTTGTCATGAAAATATCTTAAATATATGATATGTTAATCAAACTCGTTAGAGCCATTTTTGAGAAAATAAAAATTTTCGTAAATGTTTCATGTAAAGGGTAGTCTGGGGTGGGGGATTTTCTTGAAAATCTTCGTGTCGCATCTATGAAAGATGCTGAACCTAAACTCAAGTTTGGTATTTATCCGACTTTTCGTTTTTGAATTATGCTGTTCACAGACAGACAGACAGACACACACACATACACACGGACATGTTTGCAAAAATTTTTTATTTGGATTCAGGGCATCTCAAAACATGTATTTCGGGTGAAATCTCGGTATCGAAGTTTTGGGTGGAATGCAATTCTTCCCCTACTTACTATACGTAGTAGAGAAAGTAACAGAAAAGATACCCAAATAAAGCTGAATAATGTAACGGCACTACCAGTTTTACTGTATGCGTCAGAGACATGGACTCTCACAATACTCGTAGTGATAGAAATAAGTTACAAGCCTCCGAAATAAAATTCCTAAGATCAGTTAAAGGTTGTAGAATTAGGAGTGAAGATATAAGAAGAGAAAATAGATGTGGTATCACTAGAAGAAAGGAATACATACCTAATTTTGGGAAGAAGTGGATAGAACATCTGGAAAGAATAGTTTGTAACTGTATCTCTAAGAAAATATTAACATATTGACCAAAAGGAAGACGGGACCAGGGGAGACTGGGGAAGTGCTGGAAAGAATCTCTGTGAAGCCGGAACAGGCTGAGAGCCTAATCCTTGAACTGTAAAAGCAGAAGAAGAAGAAGAAGAAGAAGAACTACAACTTTCGATCAATAAAAGGAGAGAAGGTGGCAGAGAAGGTAAAAAGGTTTTAACGATTTTGATTAAAACGCCCCATAGTTAAGATAACTGGCGAGAGGACTTTAAGCGATAGTCAAATATTTTAAGAGCTGGTTGCTATGTGGAGTATTCCATTCTTTTTGCATTACCAGGACAAAAAATAAGAGCTATAGATTTTAATTGTGCAGTAAACACACCGTAGCGATAGCTCTGGAAAAATGTTTTTAACACACTGCATAAATCCCTCGGTATGATCCCTTGTAATGCAAAATTATTTGTCACTGCATTGCAGATTACTTTTACATCATCAATTACAATATCCAGCAGCCAAATCTCATCAGCGCACAAGTAAGGCGGATATGGCATAACAGCATCATAATTTGAAATTGATTTTAAGTGCAAATCATTGCCTAAATGAGGAATTTTATCAATTACTTCAGAACTCCAAGCATCAATATTTATTACAGTTGAAAAACATAACGCCATCACCGAGTTACTTGTGCACTATGTGATTTTAACCTCACTAAAATATGTCGTTATTTTGGCTCAAAGTACCAGCAATTACTTTGGCTACTTTCACGGAAAATAGCTTCTTAACTTTAAAATTAAAACTGGTTCGTTTCTTACTAGGCATTATGAAAAGTCTTAAAACGTAAACCAGTAAACACAGAACAGAAACGAAAACAGAAACACCTGAAAATGGTATTATAACAAATAATATATGAATGAATAAAATGAAACAGCCCTTAAACCGTGGAAACAAAAAAAATATAAACTAAAATAGGAACATTTAAAATGCTACTATAACGAACAATAAGATATGAATTAATAAAATGAAACGATCTTACGAAATTGGGTCCAATCAGCATTCCTTTGAAACAAAAGCCGATAGAAGATTCACAAAATCATAGCAGTTCGTTTATTTCTCAGTATAAAAAATATTTGACTATCGCTACTATGTCCCCCTTGTTTTGTATTTTGTAAGGGCAATATAGAAATACAGTAGCCTTTAAGCATATACATATCTCTTAATAGCTGGTTGCTATGTGCAGCACCATTCTCTTTGCCACAGATTAATACTCTTTGCATATAATACTCTTTGCAAGACAAAAAATGAATAAAGAATTCCCATTTGAGAATATAAGTATTGAAAAAATTAAGGGAATAACAAGCAATATCTCGAACATGGTTCATCAACAAAAAAATGTATATGACATAAATTGTGTATTTTAACGCGATCTACATTTTTTGTGTAGTAAAATTTTGTCTATCTCTTATGGTTTACCAGTTATGCAAAAGTCGTTCACAATGAAGAATACTCTTGGAGACATTTTGCGACGGTATTACTTATATTTAATTTAATTTGTTGAGCCCCACGTTTGGGAGCCAATTTGCGACGGTATTACTTATAATGTTGATGCTTGTGATGTTTATGTATGTGTCTTTACTTCACGCGTTGCCACCTTGTGACGTCATTCATTTGTTTGGTTTGTAGCTCCATCTGGCGTTAGCAATTTGCGGTTCCTAGTATCAGTTTTTGAAATAATTCATTTCAAATGTCCTCCGGCTAGCTATTATCCTGTTGGCTTGGGTCGAACATGTGTCTCTATACAGGTTGTGAAACGGAAAGGAATCTTTTATCCAAAAATTACACTGATGAGGAAATTTGTTTTGCACATTTATTGTCGAACACGTTAACTATCACATTTATACATTGATCTTAACACTCGCCATACTGAAACTGTTAGAACAACTTCTTACTGATAATTCTTTTAATCCACATACTTCAATCTTTTGTATATTTAACTTTGCCATACTTTAGATCTTTCATAATTCTGCTGCGCGTAACTTGTGAATCTATATCTGATGTATGACTAACTAATACTTTCGACGAACTGACTGACTGAAGACGACGTGTAGTGTACACAGATTTTTGATGAACTGGTCACAAGCTACCTCGAACCTACCCTATTTATACGCCTGCATCAAGATACGCCTAAAGATTATAACTGAGCTGCTATTGGCTAATAAAACGCGCCAACATTAGTGTCTATTTTAATATCCAATGAAAACCACGAATACATATGCTTTAGGAGAAAACATTCCAGAAGGTTCTCAACGGAAAAAACGCGCGAACATTACGTAACTTCCTTGTTTCCAATAATGATAAACAGCTCACCCCCCTCTCTGCATTATTGCGCTATTATTGACAGTTTCAGTAAGGCCCTATAAACTTATTTCCCAATAATAATTACAATTAATAAACATCTGAAATCAATGTCACATAAAAATGCATATTCATATTACAATCATTATTTACATTTAAGTATTACTGCATCAATTTCCAGAAAATTCGAGATATGCATTTCATTTGTAATGAAAATATCTTAAACATATGATATCTTAATCAAAATCGTTAGAGCCATTTTGGAGAAAATTAAAATTTTCGAAAAATGCTCCATGTAAAGGGTAATCTGGGGTGGGGGATTTTCTTGAAAACCTTCCGTTCGCATTTCTGGAAGATACTGAACCTAAATACCAAGTTTGTTGTTTATCCGACTGTTCTTTTCTGAGTTATGCTGTTCACAGACACACAGACAGACACACACACACACTCACACACACACACAGACACACGCACATGTTTCCAAAAATGCCTTTTTTGGATTCAGGGGGTCTCAAAACATGTATTTCCGGTGAAATCTCAATATCGAATTTTTGGGTGGAATACAATACTTCCCCTAGTTACTATAGTAATAGAGAAAGTAAAAAGGATTTTTGGAAACATGTCCGTGTGTGTGTCTGTGTGTCTGTCTGTCTATCTGTAAACAGTATAACTCAGAAACCAACAGTCGGATAAACACCAAACTTGGTATATAGGTTCAGTATCTTCCAGAGATGCGACACGAAGGTTTTCAAGAAAATCCCCCCACCCCAGATTACCCTTTACATGGGACATTTTTCGAAAATTTTAATTTTCCCATAAATGGCTCTAACGATTTTGATTAAAATATCATATGTTTAAGATATTTTCATGATAAATAAAATGTATATCTCGAATTCTCTGGAAATGTCTCCGAAAGTATTCTTCATTGTGAACGACTTTTGCATGACTGGTAAACCATAAGAGATAGACAAAATTTTACTACACAAAAATTGTAGATCGCGTTAAAATACACAATTTATGTCATATACATTTTTTTGTTGTTGGGTGAACCATTTTCGAGATATTGCTCGTCATTCCCTTAAATTTTCCTATACTTATACTTTTTCTCAAATGGGAATTCGTTATTCATTTTTTTTGTCCTGGAAATGCAAAGAGAATGGAATACTCCACATACCAACCAGCTCTTAATAAGAATAAATCTGATGTGTTACACTCACATGACTTTCTCTACTCTTGTACAAACTATTTATACAAACGCTTATTCTCCATCTACTTCATGTTAATCCAGATAAACATTTGCAGACTCTATCTTATTGCTAATTTTCTTGTAGATGTAAGGGGAATATATATTTACATGAGCAATTTGGAAATACAGTAGCCTTTAAGCACATACATATCTCATAATAGCTGGTTGCTAGGTGCAGCACCATTCCCTTTCCCACAGATTAATACTCTTTGCATATCCAAGACAAAAAAATGAATAACGAATTCCCATTTGAGAAAATAAGTATTGAAAAATTTAAGGGAATAACAAGTAATATCTCGAAAATGGTTCACTCAACAAAAAAAGGTATATGACATAAATTGTGTATTTTAACGCGATCTACATTTTTTGTGTAGTAAAATTTTGTCTATTTCTTATGGTTTACCAGTTATGCAAAAGTCGTTCATAATGAAGAATACTTTTGGAGACATTCCCAGGAAATTCAAGATACACATTTTATTTGTCATAAAAATATCTTAAACATATGATATTTTAATCACAATCGTTAGAGCCATTTTTGAGAAAATTAAAAATTTCGAAAAATCTTCCATGTAAAGGGTACTCTGGGGTGGGGAGATTTTCTTGAAAACCTTCGTGTCGCATCCTTGGAAGATACTGAACCTAAATACCAAGTTTGGTGTTTATCCGACTGTGCGTTTTTGAGTTATGCTGTTCACAGACAGACACACACACGCACACACAGACAGACACACGCACAGACAACCAGACACACACACGGACATGTTTCCAAAAATGCTTTTTTTTTGGATTCAGGGGGTCTAAAAACATGTATTTCCGGTGAAATCTCGGTATCGAAATTTTGGGTGGAATACAATACTTCCCCTACTTACTATACGTAGTAGAGAAAGTAAAAATGTATATGACATAAATTGTGTATTTTAATTCAATCTACATTTTTTGTGTAGTAAAATTTTGTCTATCTCTTATGGTTTACCAGTTATGCAAAAGTCGTTCAAAATGAAGAATACTTTTGGAGACATTCCCAGAAAATTCAAGATATACATTTTATTTGTCATAGAAATATCTTAAACATATGATATTTTAATCAAAATCGTTAGAGCCATTTTTGAGAAAATTAAAATTTTCGAAAAATCTTCCATGTAAAGGGTAATCTGAGTTGGGGGGATTTTCTTGAAAACCTTCGTGTCGCATCCTTGGAAGATACTGAACCTAAATACCAAGTTTGGTGTTTATCCGACTGTTCGTTTCTGAGTTATGCTGTTCACAGACACACACACACACACACACACACACACAGACACACAGCACAGACATGTTTCTAAAAATGCTTTTGTGGATTCAGGGGGTCTGAAAACATATATTTCCGGTGAAATCTCGGTATCGAATTTTTGGGTGGAATACAATACTTCCCCTACTTACTATACGTAGTAGAGAAAGTAAAAATAGCATGCGGTTAAATCTGGTAATCTTGCCGGCCATGGAATATTCCCGTAGTACTTGGAGATGAGATGATTGAGAAACAAACGTTGAGGCAATATTTTTAACACTTAAATAATTTCAGTCTAATTATATAATATATAAATTCAATAACAGCCCGCCTTGAAGCAAAAGGAGAATGTAATAATTTGTAAAATGTATGTAACAGTCATTGCATATGCTTATATTATTGTAAACATGTTCAATAATGTTATATGAATGTATTACGTAATTTAATAATGTAGGAGCTGTGAGAATAATAAATTAAAAGTTGCTAACAATGGGGTAACAATGACGTAATCTTGAGGCAATAATGAGTTTGAGAGTTTAACAATACTACTTGTGATTCTTGGAAGCAATAATATAGTTTTAGTGACAGTTTATAAAAAAATCTGATGTGTTACACTCACATAACTTTCTCTACTCTTGTACAACCTAATTTTACAAACGCCTATTCTCCATATGCTTCATGTTAATCGAGATATGGAGATGTCAATCTTATTGGTAATTTTCTTGTAGATGCAAGGAAAATATGGTAGCTTTTAAGCGATAGTCAAATATTTTAACGCTGGTTGCTATGTGACGCATTCCATTCTCTTGGCAAGTCCAGGACATAAAAAAATCTGATGTGTTACACTCACATGACTTTCTCTACTCTTGTACAATCTATTTTTACAAACGCCTATTCTCCATATGCTTCATGTTAATCGAGATATCGAGATGTCAATCTTATTGGTAATTTTCTTGTAGATGCAAGGAAAATATGGTAGCTTTTAAGCGATAGTCAAATATTTTAACGGTGGTTGCTATGTGACGCATTCCATTCTCTTTGCATGTCCAGGACATAAAAAAAATGAATAACGAATTTGAGAAAAAGTATATGTATTGGAAAATTTAAGGAAATAACAAGCAATATCTCGAAAACGGTTCACTCAACAAAAGAAATGTATATGACATAAGTTGTGTATTTTAACGCGATCTACATTTTTTGTGTAGTAAAATTTTGTCTATCTCTTATGGTTTACCACTTATGCAAAAGTCGTTCACAATGAAGAATACTTTTGGAGACATTCCCAGAAAATTCGAGATATACATTTCATTTCTCATGACATTATCTTAAACATATGATATTTTCATCAAAATCGTTAGAGCCATTTTTGAGAAAATTAAAATTTTCGAAAAATGTTCCATGTAAAGGGTAGTCTGGGGTGGGGGGATTTTCTTGAAAACCTTCGTGTCGCATCTCTGGAAGATACTGAACCTAAATACCAAGTTTGGTGTTTATCCGACTGTTCGGTTTTGAGTTATGCTGTTCACAGACACACACACAGACACAGACACACACACAGACACACAGACACACACACACACACACAGACACACACACGGACATGTTTCCAAAAATGCTTTTTTTGGATTCAGGAGGTCTCAAAACATGTATTTCCGGTGAAATCTCGGTATCGAATTTTTGGGTGGAATGCAATACTTCGCCTACTTACTATACGTAGTAGAGAAAGTAAAAATGAATAACGCATTTGAGAAAAAGTATATGTATTGGAAAATTTAAGGAAATAACAAGCAATATCTCGAAAACGGTTCACTCAACAAAAGAAATGTATATGACATAAGTTGTGTACTTTAACGCGATCTACATTTTTTGTGTAGTAAAATTTTGTCTATCTCTTATGGTTTACCAGTTATGCAAAAGTCGTTCACAATGAAGAATACTTTTGGAGACATTCCCAGAAAATTCGAGATATACATTTCATTTGTCATGACATTACCCTAAACATATGATATTTTCATCAAAATCGTTAGAGCCATTTTTGAGAAAATTAAAATTTTCGAAAAATGTTCCATGTAAAGGGTAGTTTGGGGTGGGGGGATTTTCTTGAAAACCTTCGTGTCGCATCTCTGGAAGATACTGAACCTAAATACCAAGTTTGGTGCTTACCCGATTGTTCGTTTTTGAGTTATGCTGTTCACAGACACACACACAGACACACACACACACACAGACACACACACACACACACACACACACACACACACAGACACACACACGGACATGTTTCCAAAAATGCTTTTTTTGGATTCAGGAGGTCTCAAAACGTGTATTTCCGGTGAAATCTCGGTATCGAATTTTTGGGTGGAATGCAATACTTCCCCTACTTACTATACGTAGTAGAGAAAGTAAAAATAGCCAATCAACAACCAGAAAAAGCTTTAGTTAAATGAAGGTATTCTATTGGAATAGAATTAGCCAAAGAGACTTGAAATACAGAAATTTACAAGTTTAGACGTTGAAATCTATTCAGTTGCCTGCAAACAGTGTTCATAACCGGACGTGAGACACATCCTCAAGAAATTTAATACGTATTCGTGTGAGATGAAAAATAAGTTTACGTGTTAAAAAGTGTAATTAATGAATAAAAAGAAACTCACAGCTCTCTATATCAGTGAAGTGTTATTTAAATCGTATCAAGTATTAATAAAAGGAGTGAAGTAAAATTATAATCTGTATAAGTCTACATTCTTGTCGCACCACAACCCTGTCAAGAGATACGTGTCTCTAAAATAAATACATAAGCAGCCGAGGCAAACATAAATATATAATATTTAAAGAAACAGTCAAATTACAAAGTTAATATTTTTTTTAAACTTGGAGCAAAAGCCACCTGAAAGTACATTTGGGGCGAAGGCTACCGGAAACTGTTTAATATACGTGCGGTTGCAACTACTACAAGTTCGGCTCCCCAACAGTCGAAATACGATACAACTCCTAAAATACTCCTTTCTCAAATTGGCTCCCAAAGCGTGGTGCAAACAACGTAGGAACAAGAAATGCTTTCTCAACGTGTGAAGCGTCTGTGGCGGGATGGTTCGTTGGTTGGTCTGGTGACGGGTGTATGATTCAGGAGGATAGAATTTAGGATAGAATTTTGTCGGATGCTCAAGGTAGGGGATGGATTGTCGGTTGGTTATGAGACTCTTTTCTCAGGAAGTGTGGACAGGAGATGAGTAACACTGGGAATTCCTCCTTCACTGGCCTCTTTTAATGTGACAATCCACACTGTTACAATTCCTTCTCGAATACCCCGTCACACAAGACTTGCCTTAACGACCCCGTCCACAATTTTGAATCTAAACTCGCATACTCCCCCTTTCCTATTCCGCCTTATCAAGATAAACACTCAAAGCAATTGTTTTAGTCGTTGAGAATTTACATCTATTTCTGTGCACATATTCTCCTAAGGAGTAACGCAACCTCCCCTGGCATTAGCTTGACACGAAGTAGCGATGTGATATCCGTCTGACTTTGCTTTCCCGTCCTAGATAATTTTCTAGTCTACTCCCATTTTCTATGTTCGTCCAGCCTTTCTTCTAGGCACGCGACTTTCATAGCTTCTAGCTGGTAATTTTTATAAATGTTTCTCCGCTTCTATTGGTTCTCAAGAATTAGAAAGTTAGTCTTCTCCGCGTCTGACATCACATTATTTTTCCTGATTGATTCTTCTGTGCGGATGACTGACTCTGGGGTTTCCCGTCTATTGTACCCCTAGCTAAGGGCTTTTTCCTGCCTTCACGAATTCTAAGGAGCCTAAGTGATTTCTAATAAAGCATTAGAAATTGCTATGGTTTCAACTGGTCTCTGTTCGCTCTGAAATACACGCTTTTATACGTTTTACTTTTATTCATTTTATTTTTATTTGAATTCCTTTATTTATTACCTTCAGTTCTTTTCTTAATCTCAGTCGTTATCCTTTTTATTTTCCCCTTTCCTAATCCTTCTTATTATCTTTATTATTATTATTATTATTATCATCATCATCATTATTATTGCTATTTTTTTTCGGGCGGATATTATTGCTTCATGTCCCATATATACCTCAGCAGTACGGCTGGTCGCTCCGTCCTGCTGGAACCATGAGTCCCTACTGATCGATGTGTGCTTGGAAATCTGAAGGTTAGAAAGTTATCGAGCATTGCGGAATAACGCTGGGAATTTACTGTTAGACATGTCCCGTTCTCATTCTCATGAAAGAAAGGACCGATGATTGCAAACGATGACATAATACGCCTTACATTGACCTGGGCACCATGTAAAGGTTTTTGGTGTAGCTCTTGGGGGTTAGTTGGTGGTCAATATCGGGTATTGTATGTTTACATAGCCCGATCGATGAAAATTTGCTTCATCACCATTATTAGGTTATAAACGATGTTTTAATTATCATTTGTAAGTTCAAGTAATCATACGACTTACTTTGTCAGCTTCTGTTAGTGACTGAACCATCTCGATTTTGTAAGGATAGAACTTGTGATCCTCATGCAGAATTCTGCAGTGGAACGCGAGAGTCCATGGTACATCGAGTGGCGTCGCGCTGAAGTTAGGACTACGCTCGAATGCGGTCCTTACAGTAACAATATTCTCCATGTTCGCACACTTCTTATTTTTCCTGAAGGCTTTTTCTTTAGAACAGAGCCCGTCTCTTCAAACATTTTAAGCCGTGTTATGGTAGCATGAGCAGGAGGTACCAGATCATTACGGTGAATATTGTAATGCTGCCGAAACGAGCATTGTACAGCGAAAAAGTCATCACCATTCTTGTAATAAGCCTTAATTGCAAACTCACGTTGAGCACCAGTCCATTTCTCCATCATGCTAAGTATCACACCGTTGACAACAGAATAACAATGCTAACAGTCAACTCGGGATGAGCGTATCGGAAATAATAGATTTAAAATCGCCCTTTTCTTTGGTCCACTCCTTACTTTAGCGGCCTAGGATTCAGGCGGCTGTGAGAATATAACAAATGACTGACTATGCCTTTTATATTTATACAGTACTTATATTACATTTATGTTTTTATTTAATATAATCTAGAGAAGTCTTACTAAAATCTATTGTACGTACCACGTACGCAAAATCTTTAGCGAACTTGATACATAAATAGCTATTCTATGTAACAATATAACATGTAAGGTATACCTTCAAAATGCAAACGAGAAGAAAAACTCCTGTTAGTGTAAAGGTGGTTCATAATGACCCGAGACGGGAACCAGAACGAAACGGCAGCATACAAAACTTTTGGTTCAGAATACCCCGGGAACAAGAATGAGAATGTACATCGATGATCATATTATGGCAAAGTGGAAAGTCGATTTTGCCCAATGGGACTTTATTTGTTTGTAACTGAACAATGATATTTTTTCTCTTGCTTCCAATTCAACCAACATAATCCAGGTTCGCCAACGTCAAAATTCGATAAATATTTTCTAAACACATGTCTACTCTTGGTAGGTGCATAATTCCGTAGCTTTGTATGTGCATCTTTGTTTGCTCGTCATCAATTGGCTCGTGAACAACATCGATCATTCCTGTTCAACATGTGATGATACAGGGTGCCTTTATGCTATCATAAGGTAAATAAAGGAATGGATAAGCCAAACAAAAAAAAAGTAACTCCCCACACAAAGGCCATCGGAAATGTTCCACTTTCTCCACTTGACAGTCCATTTCCAAGCGTCCACGGCTTCACTCACTATTTGCAAAAATGAAAAAAAATTCAATTTGCAAATTCAAGCACAATTATTTATCTTCAAATCAAAAATGACAATCGATAAATAAACCCCTAGCGCCCGGAATACCAACACGCGAAAGAAAACCGCTAAGGAATTATGCATCAACCCAATAGTTCCGATTCCTCTATCGTACCAAGCGCCATTTCTTTATTAACAGCGTACATTAAAATTATTTATTGTACTTTGTTACTTTTGGGTAACTGTTAGTTTTAAGCTGCATATAAACCAACAAGTGACAGGTTCGCTAGAAGAACCAACACTCACTGCCGGTTTCATTTTTCTAGCTTGCGACTAGAGAGAACTCTGGTGGTTGTTTCATGTCACAACCGCCTTAAATAATTTCTACAGTAAAGAGTCCGATATGCACAATACGTATCTAATTAAGCCGTTCCTGGGAACCGTAATGAGAAAGCTAAGATTTGATCAAGACTTATTTCCTGTTAATTGTGAACGCTCATGTTAATACACGCATTTTAACCTTGTTTCAGTTCTCGGTTAATTGTGAACCAGCATTAACTAATCTGATTTTGTTTTTCTGCCTTGATGTTTCACTTTATATTTTGTTATTCTGTTTTAAATCCGAATGCACAAAAGAGAAAAGGCGAGATTATTAATTGAAGTGAGGGTTCTGTAAAGGGCGTCCTGTGCCACATGCAGGTGATTAGGGAGATGGCGCCGTTGCCAGGAACGAAACCCCGTTGTCAAGTTGCGACGGCAACTGTCACTCGTAGCGAATTGCCTCCATTAGTCACGATCCTCAGTATCGCGAGTGCAACTAGTTTTGATTAATGATTACTTCTTTGCTGTTTGCACCAGCATACAACGTTCTTTATTCTTCATCCAGAATTGCAGCTCCGCTTCGTAAACAACTCCCAATTAAAACACCTCGTTTCCAACTTTCTTCCTATGGGCATCGGTTCTAGACCGTGTTACGTAAAACAGAGCTGCAGAAAATAAACACATCGAAGCGATGAGGGTTTCCTAATTTCCCGCAAAAAAAAAAATATCTGTTACATTCACATGACAGTCTCTACCTGCTATCGTTTATTGTTGTATCTCTTCTACAAACTATTCTTACAAAAGCTTAGTTTTCTATCTATTCCTTGTTAACAGACAAAAAGGTTTGCAGAATTTTTTTCATTACATAGTTCATTTAGGTAGGTACATACAAAGAGGATACAAGGAGCTGAATCCACAACCAAATCTTTAAAAAATGGGTCGCTATATGTTGAATGAAATTCTTTGCAGACATTACGAAACACAAACACTCCTAATTTAGCAATTCAAAAATTGAATTTTATAATACTTTATCATACAAATGAATATCTCGAAATAGCTTATTCCACAGTAAAATGAATATAATTGACAGAGGTAAATAAATTGTGCATTTCAACAAGACCTGCATTTTTCGTACAGCAATTTTTTGTGTATCTCTTAATGGTTTGCCAGTTATACTAAATTATACAAAATTCTTTCAGAATGAAGAGAGTTTCGCAGGCTATTTGCAGAAAATTCAAGATATACATTTTATTAGTAATGCAAATATCTTAAAACATATAGCATTTTATTTAAAATTTTAAAAACCATTTTTGAGAAAATAAAAATATAACCAGCATTTTTCCATATAAAGGTAGTTTAGGGTGGGGGATTTTCTTGAAAATATTCATGTCAGATCTTTGGAAGATGCTGATTTTACATGATAAGTTTATTTATCGACAATTCGTTTCTGGGTTTTGCTATCCACCTAGAAATTCGATTTTTATATTTCACCGGAACGAGTATGGAGGTCTATTAAACCCGGAAAAACACTTTTAACAAAACATTCGTGTAAGTGTATATAGTGGCAGTATTTTATATCACAACAATGTAAATGCCAGAGTGATTGTAGTGTAAATAAGCATTATTGTATGACATTGATTTGAGATGTTTGTTAATTATAAGCATTGTTAGGAAATAAGTTTACACGGCCTCACAGAAACTGACAATAAGAGCGGGTAACAATGAGCGAGGGGTTGAGTTGTTTATCAATTATTAGAGGCAAGCAAATGACGTCAGAGTAGCGCGCGTTGCTTTAGAAATGGAGGGAATTTCTTCCCTAGAGCATATTTATTCGTAATTTTGATTGGATATAAATATAGACGCTAATGTTGGCGCGTTTTATTAACCAATAGCAGCTCGGTTATAATCTTTAGGCATATCGGGCGAGGGAGTATACATTCCGTGCCAGAGACAGGTTTCGTTCAGTCCAACAGAAGGATTCGCGGGTAATACGTCGTTCAGTCCAATAGAATCATACAAAGGTTATACGTCGCACAGTTTAAGAGAATCGTTCACGCGTTATACGTCGCGTAATTCTACACAATCTCTCGCGTTGTAAAGTTAGTTATAAATGTGAAATACCCGAATTAATAATGCGCAGCAAATAAGTGATTATAGTGATATTAGAAAATATAACAGTTTCAGTCTGGCGTGTATCAAGAGTAAATATGTGAAATTAATTAATTAATTAATTGTGACGGTAATAAAAGTGTAAAAACAAATTCTTTTATAAGTGTTATCTTTCAGTAACAAATCCTTTCCGTTTACACACCCTGTTCAAGAGATATGCTCGACTGAGTAGTAATAATAGCTAGCCGGAGGACAAATAACCCAAAATTCAAACTATTAATACAATAACAGGCGCCCAGCAATAGATAACACGAAGTGACCGCGACAAATTGGCTCCCATACGTGGGGCAGATAAACATGAAGCATCTTCCAACTACCAACAAACATTCTACTTCAATATGTGCGAGTGAGAGAGAGAGAACAGCGCTATTCAGTTGTTTGTCGTGATGTCATGGAAAGACTATGGAATTTTAAGGCTAGCATAGGTATAGCGTCCAAATTTTAAACATCTGAACATCAATTCGGTTTTCTCTATCCACCTTGTAGTAGAATGAAACTGTTTCTGAGAAGGTTTATCTCGATTAACTGAAGTAATAAAAAAAAACATCCAACCTGCTGCACTTGCATGACTGTCTATTCACTCTTGCACAGACTATTCTTACAAAGGCTTATTCTTCTATCTACTTCATGTTAATCCAGATAAACACTTGCAGAAATTGCTTTATTGCGTATTTCCTTGTAGGTACAAGGAGATTAGGGGAGTACAATAGGCGTTAAGCGATAGTCAGAACTCTTAAGAGCAGGTCGCTATGTGATGGTTTTGAAATTCGTTCTCTTTGTATGGCCAAGAGAGAGAGAGAGAGAGAGAGAGAGAGAGAGAGAGAGAGAGAGGGAGGCAAAAAGGAACAGTGATTTACCTCTTGAGAAAAGTACAAGTATTAAAATTCAAACCAATAGCAAAGAATACCTCGGAAATGGTTAGCGTTATAAAACGTTTTATTTGACAGTTTGCTTAATAAGCTTAATTTTTACGTAGTAAGATTTTGTCCATGTCTTAAGGTTTACAAGTTATGTAAGAGTCATTCAAAATGAAGAGGACTTCAAAGGCTATTTCCAGAAAATTCAATATTTACATTTTACTTGCCACCAAAATATCTTAAACATACGGTACTTTAATCAAAATGGTTAGAACCATTTTTGAGAAAACAGAATTTTTCGACAAATTTCCATGCAGAGTAATTTGGAATAGGGTGATTTTCTTGAAAAACTTTATGTCGCAACCTTGGTAAAGATACTGCATTTAAATACTAAGTTTGGTGTTAAGCGGCTTTTCATTTTTGAGTTGAAGAAACACGGACCTTTTTGTAAAAAGGTCTCTTTGGGCTTCAGGGGGCTTCAAAACAAGTTTTTTACGGTGAAATTCGGAATCGATTTTTTGGGTGGAATGCAACACTTTCTCAACTTTCTGTAAGCATACTGACGTGCATAAAATGTAGCCCATATTGGAACACAACTGTTTTATGCTTTTATGACAAATCTCGCCCCACCCTCTGCCAGCGTGACCCTCTCTGTTTCTTGACTAATTCTAGCTACTGGATTGGTAGGGTACTTTACCTCCCCCCAAAATAGATGAACTCCGAAGAGTAACATTACAAACTAGTCGTCTGTGGTTTCACTAACGGAATACCGTGAAGAGCATGCTTCATAGAATTTTGGAGCAAAAATAAAATATAATACAATAAAAACACATAAATAATATTGCTGATGAAAGCTCTCATATAAATGTAATTGGCATGCAGTTTAACGACGCATGCAAATAATTCTTCACTCCTTCCTCTAGACGGCTATATTATGCTGCACTGGTTAAGCCGTTCTTTGTGTAGAGACGGTATTCGAAACACCCTTTCATTTAAAATCGATTATAAGATCGTTCAGTGGTTCGTTTTTATATCCCTGAATTATTTTCTAGCCATACGTGCCTAAAACTGATACGGGCTGGGCGGAGTCAAAGTTTGGTTACCTGAACGTGGAAACCTTACAGAGGGGAAAACATTATAGCGATCTAGGGGATTGCACATTTTATGCACGTCAGCGTACATCGTAGGAAAGTAATAAGCTTGTACAAATAGATATATAACTATGTAAAAATAAACGATAGTAGTTAATGAAAGCCATATGAATGTAAAACTTCAGGTTTTTATACCCAATATGTGCACATTCATTTCTACAGAACTCTTACTGACGCATAGATTCTTTTAAAAGCAATTTGTTATTAAAAATGTTGTTTAGTATTCACAAAATATATTTTTATTGTTCCTGAAAGCATTTAATTTTCACACTTCCGACCTTATCTAATTTTTCGACTCAATTCTCTTTAATTGCTGTCAGACTTCTCGGCTCCGTCAGATGGAGGCCGCTCGAGTCTCCGCTGCTGGATCGAGCTTACCCGATCTCCGCTAGAAGGAAGCCTGTGAACCACCCTCCGGTCACCTGGGAGGGCTGCCTTGAGCGCTTTCCAGCTGGGTGGTCAAGTCTGTAACTCTTAGGGATCTGCGCATCTCTGTCGTCTGCGTCGGCCATCCTGCAGCCCATATGTCACCTGCGGTACCTTCATCTCATCCGATCCTCCCGGGGGTGTATGCACAAAAGATCCTTTGTGGGTCGAGGTGCTAGGTGTCCCCTCCGTAGCGTAATCCTAATCCTAATTGCTGTCAGAGGCCAAAATTTCTTTACTTTCAGATATTAAATAACCTTCTAATTTTCGAAAGATTCATGAATGAACTTATGTTATAAATTTATAAAAGGGAAGCAGAGATACGCTGTCTTTTCATTTTGAATTGCTCCAATAATAAGCTATTTTGAAAATTTAACTTTAAAAAGGTTTACATGTTTTTAAT
The DNA here is from genome assembly GCA_030765065.1 of Deroplatys truncata. Classification (NCBI taxonomy): domain Eukaryota; kingdom Metazoa; phylum Arthropoda; class Insecta; order Mantodea; family Mantidae; genus Deroplatys; species Deroplatys truncata. Next base: position 189,819,508 of record CM060976.1, on the reverse strand, counting down.
AAATTCCCTACAAACTTCACTCAAATAAAGTAAAAGCTCTTATGCATAGAGAACTTTGTATATAAACATTCTGAAAATACTGAAACAGAAAAATAAGCTTTTGAAAGTCCTGCAGGTTCTGTATCTAAATACCTGATTGCCATTGAGAATACTTCTAAAATGAGGTGTAATGATGCAGTATTTTTACAAAAGTTCAGACAAACTTTCCTGCAACGCTTAAAAAATCTCCAATTATATTCAGAAACTCTATTTTTAGCAGAATTATGCTATTTAAGTGTAACAACCTGTATTGGTTTCAACAAAATAAATGTAGACAAAATTAGTGTAAGAGGCACTCTTTGAAAGGTTTTGCGGTTTCCAAACTAGAGGGTGGTCTTCCACGACAACTTACTGGGATACTTCACAAAGAAGATTATAACAATATTAATAGATTTTATTTTCAGTAACTTTTATGTAGGGTTTCTGATATTCTCAGTGCATAAATTGCTTTAAATTACATTAGCAATGCATATTAACTATAATTACAATAAATTCTTCGGTGGAATGTAAAGGATATACAGGATAGACATTTAATTGAGACTGCCCAATATCTCCAAAACTAAGCGTTGTAGAAAGAAATGTCTTTAATAAACGTTGCTTGATATTATGGGGAAAAGTAAATGCCATCAATCGTGTTTTGTTTGGAGAGCGCCATGATGGTCATTTTAGGATCAAAATGACTTTGGGTTAAAACTACACCTTCTGGCAACAGTTGGAAATGGCATGGGAATTATTTATGAGCTGTTATCTGAACTTCAGAACACTTTTGAAAAACAAAACGCATTTAATAGCTACTCTCGTTTCATAAACACTCGTGGTGGCAACTAAGTGCTACTCCCGTATTTATCAATTAAGGTTTTACAACAAAAGTATTCACTAAATCCAGTTAAAAGTGCATATAGAATAATTCAGAATGTAAAAGGAAGGAGCGAATCACTAGATGATGCTCCAATGAAATGATGAAACCCATCTACCCTTTTAAGCGACGACGATTATACGTAAAGTAGAAACCACTGCCATTTTGAGCTGGAAGCCACTAAAGTCGCTAAATCAATGTCGCCAACATTTGAAAACGCACACGTGGATTATTGAGGTTCCACTTCAAAGATCCTACGGCCATGTTTTGTTGTCGCACCGCAGTTGCGGCCGAAACTGCTCCACTCCTCTTATTGTCCTCGGCTACGCTTTGCGGCTTAAGGCTGAGAAATATTGGCAGCGGAAATGGACCCATAATGTCTTGAGGTGATCCATATATCAATTGTTTATAATGAATAGTTTTAAACAATTGTGATATGTTCATTAAATATGTTAATCATGTTATTTGCATTCATAATTTGTGTTTGAAAACGTGTTAGAATGCATGATATTTTTGTTCTGAAATAAAATACTAAGATATCGTGTCATATGAATATAGTGATTCCGAGCCATTGACAGATACGGGAGTATTGCAGGTGATTCACCTAATTACATACTAAGTTCCATGACGTAATAACGCGGCTTTGAGTCATCCACATTTCAAAATCGAAACGAATTTGTGTATTTGTGTACTTAATCTCTCCCCACCAAGGGAATTAAACCAAAGTCCTTCTGAGCAAACGCGCTAGGTGAAATGAATTAATAAAGAAGCTAAAATACGCATTTTGCACACATTTGCCGAAATTCATTCATGAGTTGCTTACTTTGTGGATGTATGAACCGGCTATTTCTAGCAAACACATTCGTTTAAGTCTAAAACATTATGTATCTTCAAATCTACAAATATTCTAAGCATACAGTTTTTCGCAATTCTTCCTCGTTTGACTGCGTGAACTCCATACCAGCCAGCAAATCACTCCAAGGTGCATGTCGATAAACAACTGCGCATCGCAGGTAGAGGATGCATTACAATGCTACCATTATATCAGAAACAAACAGAGAGAAGCAAACACGTTTCTGAAAGTTCAGTGACCACAGGTATAAAAATTTCTCACTGCTCTTCTCATTATAATGATTGAGTCCTTTCCTGGATGTATTATTTTTCTACTAGCATAGCCTGAATCCCTCAAGAATAAAACTCTAATAAACACAAGATTTTACTTTCTCTGCCGCTTAAATACCTAATAAAGGAGAAACACTGTATTCGGCTCAAAATAAAAAACGATAAATAACAGATTTCATACTTAAGTTCGTTTTGATTTATTCAAAAGGACTCTAAAAGAGGTTGATTAAAATGTCACTGAGTAGTAAATCTTATATCTTGAATTTTCTGTGAATGGTGTGTGAAGTCCTCTTCATTCTGAATGAAAATTGTGTAATTTTGTATTACTGGTAAATCATAAAAGCCAAAAAAGCGTATAATACACAAAGAATGTAAACCTCCTAAGAACACACAATTTATGTCAAATCAGATTTTGTGGCATTAACCATTGCGAGATATTTGTTGCTCTTGGTTTTAATTTCCCAAAACTTTATATATCTTTGATTTTCGTAATGTCGTGCAAAGAGCATGAAATTTAAAAGCCAGCATATAGCGACCTTTTTTTAAATTGTGTATTTTAACGCGATCTACAATTTTTTGTATAGTAATATTTTGTCTATCGCTTATGGTTTACCAATTATGCAAAAGTCGTTCACAATGAAGAATACTTTTGGAGACATTCCCAGAAAATTCAAGATATACATTTTATTTGTCATGAAAATATCTTAAACATACGATATTTTAATCAAAATCATTAGAGCCATTTTTGAGAAAATTAAAATTTTCGAAAAATCTTCCATGTAAAGGGTAATCTGGGGTGGGGGATTTTCTTGAAAACCTTCGTGTCGCATCTCTGGAAGATACTGAACCTAAATACCAAGTTTGGTGTTTATCTGACTGTTCGTTTCTGAGTTATGTTGTTCACAGACAGACACACAAACACACACAAACACACAAACACACAGACACACACACGGACATGTTTCCAAAAATGCTTTTTTTGGATTCAGGAGGTCTCAAAACATGTATTTCCGTTGAAATCTCGGTATCAAATTTTTGGGTGGAATACAATACCTCCCCTACTTACTGTATGTAGTAGAGAAAGTAAAAATACAATAAAATGGAATATCTTGAATACGCCAGAGCACCTGAACTGTAATATTATTTGTTCTTTCTACAACTTGAACATGTAGCGAATAGCTTTTGGGATTACTATGCATATAGACACAGGAACTCATCCTGATGGGGAACTCGGTTCCTCCAGTTTAGGAGAGAGCATTTGGAGCATCTGGAGAGAGTATTTGCTCATTACAGAATGTATTCCAAATGCTTTCTTGTGCTATTCTACACTTCGGTTCTGCAGAGGGGCACAGAAATTGACTCATAGCACAAATGTTTCCAGCGAAAGTTTTTTTGTTATGTATGTGGCAACATGAGCTGCTACGAATGCCAACCTCATGGTAAGAAGGTTCCGAAAAGAAAATAAAGTAGGAGACAAAAAAGCGGTGGGAATTGGATATACTACCTGTTTGTAAGTACATATGAGCACCAATTCCGGTTTAAAGAAGTGAGCTGTTGACAAGAAGAGGAGATGTCCCCTACTACAGTGAGCTCATTTCCTCCCATGTCATCATCACTCATACCGGCGGCTCCTTTACTGACAACTTTACCTCGGATTTCTGTGACACACATCGCCAGAATTAGATGCCATATGATGTCCAAAAGAAGCCTTCCTACCAACTTTGAATCAGATTTAGGGAGCCAAAAATTCATTGCTGATGAGCACAGCGATGGAAATTGAAGTTTGTAATACAACCCCCGTAAATACGAAACTTTAGGGTCCGATTTCATCAATCGATGCTAAATTATAACACGACGTTAAGGTGATTTAACACAAATGGTTTCATCAGACAATGTTAGCTTTAACATTGTGTTAAATTTTGTGTTAGTTAACATCGCCGTCCCCTTGTGTTAAAGCAATTAACAATGTTAGAATTTGGAAAAGGCAGCCGTAAACCAAGCGTTTGCTGTATTTGGCGTTTTTGAATGTCACTCCTAACCTGCGTCATAATAACTTTGAAAACTTGCAAATGAACTTTTTAAAGTGATATGGGCAGTCCAAAGTGTTCGTGAGCATTGTTTTATAGGAAATACGAGAAATTATAATGCCACCATCAGAAACATGCCACTTTCTCCCATGCTGCACGTGTTAATTACTTCGAGATATAATGATACTGTTACTTTTCATTTAATGATAGGTGAAAAACTACCGTTTGTGGATTTATCCGAAAGGTTTCCAAAGCAATTGCTTCAAAAAGCAAACAGTATTTTTGTTGGGGTCTGCTTGATCCTTAATCAGTGATTGGCAAGCATAGAAATTCTGAAGCAGTTGGCTTTAAGTTATCTACACTCAAACCTTTGCACTACAAAGAAGCAAAGCAAGAGACAAGGGTCAATCACAAGCAGGCTAAAACCCGTACAATAGCTTCCATTTATGCCGTCCCCGCAGCTTTGGGAGGCATTCACAGGGAGTATGTTTAGTAAGCAGGAGCTGCGTGTATCTGTTTACCTTTTCGCGTATGCAGTGGCATCCTGTTTTATTGCACAGTTCTAGATTATTCACATATCTCTGAGTATAAAATTTTGAGCAATAGCTTTACTCTTCACGTAAAGCTCTTCATCTCTTCACGTTAAAATAATATATAGTTAAATGAAACAATGTTTTGCATACTCCAAGAAAAAAATATTTTTAAATGCAACATAATGTAAAACTGAAATATATTATACTTTTTACTCTCAAAGGTGACACATCTACTAGACATTATTGTAATCGTCTGTCCAATCTAAATATACAACTAAATAAAACACTATTTTGCACAATTTCTCCACGAAAAAGTATTTTTAATGACAATATAATATAAAACCGAATTAAATTTATACTTTTTACTCTCAAAGAGGTCACATTTACTAGACATTGTTTTAATAATCTGTCCAATCTCCTTTCTTATCCATGCCTGATTTAGTCGCCTAATCACCTAATTGCCTAGGTGCTGGAAGAACCCTGACTCTAAACGCAAATATTCCGCATTTCATGACAGTGTTCCCAGAGGGCGACGAGTGGTTCAGTGCCCGGGCGGATAAATCCGGTATTGGACAAAAATACAAATTGGACGGATTATTGAAATAATATCTATTAAATGTATACGATTTGAGAGTAAAAAGTGAGTATTTCCGCTTTGCATTATGTTGCCATTAAAAATACTTTTTCCTGGAGAAATTGTGCAAAACAGCGATTTATTTAGTTATATATTTAAACAAGGTTATTATATGTAATTTATGATGAGTAATGTTACTCAAAGTATTATATTCATATAAGAATAATCTAGAAATGCACGTAAAACAAGACGCCACTGCATGCGCGAAAAGGTAAACAAATACACGCACCTCCTCCTTGCTATATATTCACTGTGAAGGCCAGTAGAGTGACTCCCAAAGCTGTGGGGACGGCATACGTGGAAGCCAGTGTATGAGTGCAAATGCCAAAAGAATGTACGAGGGATGGGGCGGTTTGTTATCTACGACACCATTACCCCCTCCGTCCTGGTTTTAGTGTTTAGAAATTCCTATGCCTGGCGACAACACATTTTCGTCCATTTAAGCGTCCATCACCAGTTTCACACCGTTCTTCGCAACTAGCGTTTTTCATGCTACGTTTTACGTTAACATTAAATGCAGCTGCTTACTGCACTTGCAATTATATTACTCGCAGATTTTCTCTCGTCGGCTTTTCTGCACTCTATAATATATTCATACTTAGCAACCATATCGCGTCTCACGCTTTAAAGACAGCACAGGTTAAATGGGGCGCACTGTTGCCACATGTACTCTACATACGCTCGCAACTTTGGCGTCCAGCTGCGATCGGTCTAACAATTTAATGTTACCTTGTGAATGATACATCACCAAAAAATGAAATTATCTGCACTGATATTTAAGGCAATTGTAAAACGTTTAATTTTTACCTGCACTTTATGTCTCCTCTTTGTGTTTTAATACTTCGAAGTACGATTTTACAGGCATAAAAATATATATTATCAAAGAAATATAGATAAATATATAAAATGGTAAAAGCTATAATTTGGTAGGGTATCATCACTTCACCCTTGACAATAATCACATTCAACACGGGTGGCATGTATTTAAACAACGTATAATGAACGTTGTGCCACACTCTGCTTTGCACTATTCCATTATATTGCGTTACCTTAGCGTGTTTTTGTTTTCCCCATCGTTTTTTGCATTCTTTTTATGGGTTTTAGAATCCTTTCATTCGTTCCTTTTTTATCCAATACACAATTGTTCTGACACCCGGGTAGATTTAGCTGTTTCTTTTACTGCCTTACTAACACTTATTTTACTTGAAAATAATCTAACATATTCATTATTACTTTGCGTTTCTTCATAGTTTAGCAACATTTCGTCTCTTCCTAGCTTCTCCCTCCATAACCATAAGCATTTATCTAAAATGTTAAATAAAATAACTTACATAACACTTCACAACGTTCACTCGCTATAAACGTAGACGCTTCCTTACAACTGACGTTAACCTATACTCCTTCTGTTCCACGCTTGGCCTGTTAGCTGAATAGATGGATAACTTCTGTTTGTCATACACAATGAATGCAAGAATTTACAGGATTCTGGTTTCTCTTAAAAATTGTCTGCAATCCTCCTCGACATTTTCTTTCGCTTGGTACCCGTTGTAAACCCAGTAACAATACAGTTATTTTGCTGCCTGATTTTCCTACTGTATAGTGTAGCGTGGATAAATGGGAAAAAGGTTTTATTCGTATCGGGTTTCTGACTCGGAAGGATTGTTGTTGCCGGCTACTCAGGTAGAAGGTCATTGGTTGGGTGGCTCTTATCTCAGGGAGTATGGATAGGAGTTGAACGATAATCACAGTTCTCCTTGAGTGGCCCGTTTATTCTGATGATCCACACTGTTTTCCTTGGCCAAATCCCCGTCACACAAGACTTGATTCCGCCTATCATCCCCCAGCTAGTATTTACGTGCTTTCCCCTTTTCTAATTATCTTTAGATGTTGAAAAATATACCGATGTGAATTTTAATGACTTGACTTTTGTCATTTCTAGCTACCTTTCCTCACTTTTACTGAATACTAATTTTTAAACACACAAAGGCTTAAGTTTCGACATCTACACCGTTCCCCTAAATGACACGAAGTGCTTTGAATTTCTACATCTATACTGCTCCCCGGTACGACACGAAGTGCTTTACGTTATGACATCTCTACTGCTGCCCCGTACGACACGAAGTGATCCATCTTACACACGTCTCAAACTGCTCTCCGTCATAGATAATTTTTCTATTCTCCGCCTATTTTCTAGTTTCATTCCTCCTTTTTACTATTCACGTGGCTTTTATAATTTCTCATTGGTCATTTTTCTAAATTTTCCGCCGTTTTCCATTGGTTCGTTATATTTTCAAGTTGATCTTGCCCGTGTCTACCACTATCGCCTTACGCTCGCATGATTAGGTTTTCTGTGCGGTTGACTGCATTCGACTTCCTTCGCTTTTATTATAATCTTCTTTATAGTTATACCCATTATAATTGGTGGATTTGGCAATTGATTAATTCCTTTAATACTTGGAGCCCGATATTCAAGATGTTATTTTTGATGTAAGAGGAGTAATAGTTATTGGTAAAATTAAGCTGTTGTTCTAGCTTCCTGTGAGTTTCACCAGATTTCTATAGAAATTAAGCGTTTGCTAATGTTTCTTTCCTGTATGTTCTTAAAGTATTTCACCTTTTACAGTTTTCACTATGTGTCTCTTCGTTCTAAAATACGCGTTTTCCTACATTTTATTTCACGTTCTGATTATTTATTCGTATCTGTTCTTTACTTTATTTCTTTCGTTATGATTTTATTCCCCTCTTTTCTAATTCTTCATATTATCTTTATTCTTCCTTCTTATTTTATTCCCATCCTTATTATTTTGATTATATGATTATTCACATTATTATTATTATTATTATTATTATTATTATTATTATTATTATTATTATTATTATTATTATAGCGGATCTTATCACTTCAATATGTATAGCATTTTCAGAAAATACATAAATTAAAAAATTATAAAGCTCATGCTATTAAAGATTAGAAAATTCAAACTGGAAAATTATCAGCACACTAGTTTACTCGAACATATTGTTGCGTTGTATCCTTTATTTAGTTTATTCGTTATGCGCGATAAGCATAGAAACAGCCAAATTCCAACTTTCGCTGAAAAACTCGTTTTCTTTAGAAGTTTGTGCCCACAGAAATCTATAAAGCAGCTAAAAGTGATATAACCTGATAGAGAAAAATATTCTGCATAAGATAACGTGTTCAAAGCTGAGATTTATAACAATTGAATATTTACACAATGTTATTACTTATTAGTAACTTGGCGACAGCGTGAGAATAGAAGAGGACGAAGCTAATAGTAACATGCATACGTTAGATAGAGACAGAGATATCACATTTACCTCCATACTGTCTTTTATGGTTGAGACAAGCTTTAATTAACGCCTTTTTGAACTGTGAAACATTACTTCTTCTGCATTTAGTTTGTTCATTGATATCGCAACTCCAACCTCAAACAATCAGGAAAATCACATGGCAATTGTCTATGAACGGAACTATAGTCTACTACTGAAAGGAGAACTCTTCGATGCGCAGATAATAGTGCATCGGAGCGCGTTCAGAAGCCGTGTAGTTCGGCCAAACCTTCTCGAAAGCTTTCATTTGCAGATGTCTTTGACGTTAACAAGATGTCAGATAACAATTCACTTACGTTAAACATTATTTTAAACGTTTAACATAATGTTAGCAAACAAGATGTTAAGAGTACTTTTAACATCGGTTGATGAAGCCGGCGGTAGCCGTCTTGCCCGGCGATGTACGGGTGGCTTTTTAACCTCAGTGACGATTAAATTAATTTCATTTACCTTCCTAGTATTATTTATGAAATGATTGCAATTGAAGATTTTTAGGGTGAATCCATCCATTTACCTCTTAATACCGAGGTGGCTCCGAGCGAGATGGCTAGGCGGATACACATGGGGCTCGCATTCAGGGTTCCATTCCTATTGGGTCGCCTACTCTGACCTTGGATTTTTTCCCCAGGTCGGTAAGCGAATGCTGGGGAGGTTCTTCTCCACCTCTCCATCATTTCCTATCCCCATCAATTTAAGTGATAGCAGAATTCTACGGAGAACAGGGACAGAAGAAGAAGCCACGTCGAGACAAGGGCAACTTCTGTGCAACAAGCGGGCTTCGAACCTGAGATCCCGGCACACAGTCAGCCAACCTGGCCCTCCGACGCAGTCTTCAATTAGAGGTAAATAAGTTGCGGTCTCAGGTGCTGAGCTCCAGTGGCTGGGGGGCCTCGTCTGATTAATCCTAAACCTTGCTCTTATAATATTGCAGTCTCGTAATATTCCTAATAAAGTCCCATGATATTCTCGGAAATGGGTATGAAATATCGACGCATTTTATATTTCTGCTTTACTTAACCTCTCCCGATAGTCTTTCAAGTTTTGGAAATGTTACATAGCCTATAAATGTATTTTGGCGGTGCAACTATTATCTAAATGGTCGAGTAAATGGTATATAATCACTATGCAGATAAAAATTTAAACTTTTGTTATGTAATAACATAAAGGCACACAGTTTTCCGTGCTAAGAAACCCCTATCGTCAGTACACAACGTTATAGGTTCGATAGTGGTAAATCTGGTTTTACCCACAAATTTAAACATTTCGGAAATTATATAACTATAACCATAGCTAAAATAAATCGGATGTGTTACACTCACATGACTTTCTCTACTCTTGCACAAACTTTTTTTACAAACGCATATTCTCGATATGCTTCATGCTAATCGAGATGTTAATCTTATTGCTAATTTTCTTGTAGGTGCAAGAGGAATATGGTAGGCTTTAAGCGATAGTCAAATATTTTAAGAGCTGGTTGCTATGTGGCGCATTCCATTCTCTTTGCATCTCCAGGATAAAAATTGAATAACGAATTCCCATCTGAGGAAAAGTATAAGTATTGGAAAATTTAAGGGAATAACAAGCAATATCTCGAAAATGGTTCACTCAACAAAAAAAATGTATAGGACATAAATTGTGTATTTTAACGCGATCTACATTTTTTGTGTAGTAAAATTTTGTCTATCTCTTATGGTTTACCAGTTATGCAAAAGTCGTTCACAATGAAGAATACTTTTGGAGACATTCCCAGAAAATCCGAGATATACATTTCATTTGTCATGAAAATATCTTAAAGATATGATATTTAATCAAAATCGTTAGAGCCATTTTTGATAAAATTAAAATTTTCGAAATATGTTACATTAAAGGGTAATCTGGGGTGGGGGGATTTTCTTGAAAACCTTCGTGTCGCATCTCTGGAAGATACTGAACCTAAATACCAAGTTTGGTATTTATCCGATTGTTCGTTTCTGATTTATGCTGTTTACAGACACACACACAGACACAAACATGGATATGTTTCCAAAAATGCTTTTTTTTTTGGATTCAGGGGGTCTCAAAACATATATTTCCGGTGAAATCTCGGTATCGAATTTTTGGGTGGAATACAATACTTCCCCTACTTACTATACGTAGTAGTAATAATCTTCTCGTTTGCTAATAATAAGTATAAATTGACTTATTTATGATGTTTTACAATAGACGCAATTTTTTCTCTTTATACAATAATTATTCAGCACACGCTAGTAATGAACTTGATTAAAGCATACAGATCAAATGCAACAAAACTTTCTTACATGAGGGTTGTTAAAAGCTTTTGGCATAGAGTACATTCTTGTAAATTTCGATCAGATATACATTTAGACAGATTCGATCGTCCCTTCTCTCGCTCTCTCTCTCTCTCTCTTTCTCTCTCTCTCTGTGTGTGTGTTTGCGCGCGCGCGTGTCTTGTTTTCTCAGCTGCCAAACCGTGACCATCCATATATCATGTGAAACCGTGGGTGGTGCGACAATTTTGAAGCCGTACCTTTTGCTTCAAATTTGGATGCTGCTATCTCGAAGTAACATCATTTAAACGTTTAATGTTACCTGCCTTGTTGTGGGGTTCTACGATGTCATATCCTAGCTCGCTCTACGTTGTCTAATCTGCCAGCTGCTTCAGTGGTATAGCTATGAGTTCTTTGCCTCAGAGAATGGTGAGTTAGTGTAAAAGGATAACACCATTTTAGTTAGCTGATAAATGTTAATGTTGACTAAATTGTACGGTTTGAAGAGAGTCGTGGCTGTTGAATTAAAGAATTAGATCATTTCTGGAATAATAATAATAATAATATTAATAATAATAATAATAATGGGAAGTGACAGTTGCCGTAAGAAGCAGAAATGTTACTCGGAAAGATCCCTCGCAATAGCTGCAAGTCTTTCTAACTCAAGCGCGTTCCTTGGCGCTACAAAATATGTTGACGACAGGCTGTGAGCAACATACGAGGTGTGACAAAAAAAAAATTACGGGGATTTTTTAATTTCGGAGCTTTATATATCCGATGTTCAAAACGTTTGTTTTATCTTGTTGGTATACATTTTCCTGATGTATGTTTGTATTTTCAACTGTTTTGAATATTTAGTTTATTGTTGATAGTCGAAAAAGTGTTTTCGAGTGCTCGACGAATTTTTACTTTCGAAAAAAATGGATCAAAGAATTTGCATTAAATTTTGCTTGAAAGCGGAATAAAGTGCAGCACCGCATTCGAAATGTTGAATGTAGCTTTTGGCGAATCTACTATGAGTAAGACAAGAGTTTACGAGTGGTATAAACGTTTCAAAGAGGGTCGAGAAGAAGCTGAAGACGTCGACCGCCCTGGACGCCCGCTCTAGCACATCAATTACTGACGACAACGTGGAAGAAGTAAAGAAAATGTGCTATAAAATCGCCGAATCACCATCAGAGAGGTTGCTGATGATGTCGGCATATCATTTGGCTCATGCCAAGCAATTTTTTCGGATATTTTGGGGATGAAACGTGTAGCAGCAAAGTTTGTTGCGAAATTGTTGAATTTCGACCAAAAACGTCGGGTAGACATCGCTCAGGAATTGCTGAATGAAGTCGAATACGATCCAGAACTTATAAAAAATATTATAACAGGTGACGAAATATGGGTGTATGAGTATGACGTCGAAACTAAGACCCAATGGAAACTGCCTGAAGAGCCAAGACCGAAAAAATTCGACAAGTTTGGTCACATGTGAAGGTTCCTCTCACTGTTTTCTTCGATTACAATGATACAGTGCATCAGGAGTTGCTGCCTTATGGTCATACGGTCAATAAGAATACTACCTGGAAGTTATGCTCCGTTCGCGTGAAGCAATCCGAGAAAATGACCACAATTGTGCAAAACCACTCGTGGAAATTGCATCACGATAATGCACCCGCTCACGCCTCAATGCTTGTTCGTGACTTTTTGGCAAAAAAAAAAAATCGTTATGCTGCCTCAGCCACTGTATTTGCCGGACATGACCCCCTGTGACTTCTTTCTATCCCCGAGGCTGAAGAGAACCATGAAAGGACGACGTTTTGCCACCACTGATGAGATAAAAACAGAATCGCTGAAGGAGCTGAACACCATAAGAAAAGTGAGTTCCAGAAGGGCTTCCAAGATTGGAAAAAGCGCTGGCACAAGTGTATTATATCTGAGGGGGATTACTTTGAAGGGGACAAAGTTGATGATTAAATACAAATTCTTTAAGAAAACAAAAATCCCGTTACTTTTTGATCACACCTCGTATTTTAGTTATAACAGACAGTTTTTCAAACAAGTGGAGGGCGCAGCAATGGGTTCGCTTCTGTCACCGGTAGTGGCAAATCTGTCTCTGGAAGATTTTGAAAATACAGCTATGGATACATACCCTCTAAAAGCAGCTTGTGGTTACATTACGTTGACGACATCTTCGTAATTTGGCAACATGGGAATTTTTGCTGATTTTTGCAACACTTAAATAATTCCATAAAAGTATTTTTACGTCTGAGTTAGAAAAGGACGGCAAACTTCCTTTTCTGGACGTTCTTGTTAAACGGGACGAAACTAAGAAGAACTTAAATTGTTCCGTTTATCGTAAGCCGACCCATACTGGGAGATATACCAGCCACATCACACCACCCACCGTCAGTTTAATGGGCAATGGCCAACACCTTATATCAGCGAATTCGCCGAATATGCAATGCAGGGTTACTAAACAAAGAAATAAAACACATTAACAGGGTTCCTCAGGCCAATAGTTATTCTAAAATAAATCAAAACCTTCCAAAATAAAAAGAACAAGAAGAAAAAGGAGGAACAAGAAAATGGCGACGCACAGAAAAAAAATGAAAATTGGGCCTTTATTCCCTACGTAGATGGAGTGACAAATAGAATTTCAAAATTGCTACATCGTCACAAAATAACAACAATATATATGTCAGTTAAAACACTAAGATCCTTTACACGCCCAATTGAAGATAAAATTTCGCCACTCCTCAGCTCAAGTGTATACAAAATCACATGTAATTGCCGCGAGTCATACGTAGGCCAGACAGGAAGGTCAATATTAACTCGACGCAACGAACATATCAGATTCCTAAAGCACGGGCAGCCTGAAAAATCAGCATTGGCTGAACATGTTTGTAAAACAGGCCACCATATCGACTTTGACAACAATATTGAGATTTTAGCTGTATGTGACCGCTTCTCGCACAATAGTACGAGAAAGCGTATGCATTTTTTAAACATAAAAGTTTATTAATAGAGATGGTTGAAACCTCCTCAATGCAGCATGGAAAACACTGCTCACGGAACACAACATTAGTCGCAAGCTATCAGCCACTTAGGAGCATGAGTAGGAGAGACTGCATTTTGCAGCATAATTAATATGAGCGCGAGCAAGTTTGGCAGTGCCCAGGAGAAGCTCTCAACATGAAGGGCAAAACGTTGACAGTTTTATCAAACGTGACGCGGCCTTCACCGGCAGACAGTCAAGTTATTATTAAATCCTATATTCCTTAATGGACAATATTGTTGTGTCAGAGATCAGTAAATCTAGCAATTATTGCATCCTGTAATAATTCCAATGTGAATCAAACAGTTTCTGAGACAATGGGTAGTGAAGTTAGCAGGATTTTTAATCTCCCTTTAGGCTCAAAGTATCATGGTCACCCCGAAATTTAACATTTATCAAAACCAATCACCAACAACCTGCGGAAATGCAGGTCATCGGCCATTACAAAACGCTACCGTTACTTAATGAAATGTTAGTAAATAGGTGGCAGCAGTGTGTATCTGAAAAAGCCTATACTGAAATGAAAATGAATAATGTGGTTGAGAATGAAGACATTGGTAGTGCCAAGAGAGTAACTTGGCGTGTTACTGGGTGGCCTTGGCTTCAGCCCAGTAAATAATCAGTGTCAAAAATAACATGAATATAGGCGAATTAGTAATGAAGCATGCTTCGGTCCCGATTGTTTTAGAGAATTATAGCATTCATTCTGTCCTACACATGAGTAAAATGTACGTCTTGCATTAAGAAAAACATTTGAAGAACTTTCAATTTACATTTTCTCTTTCTTTTTAATTTAGAACTTAATGACTGAAATGACAGCTGCAGTTGGTTACCTCTTCCTTTCCTATGAATTGTTCTATATGCTTTAGGAACAAAAGCATAACTAACTAGAAGGATGTTTCACAGGTCATATATGCTACTGATTATGTATACATCTTTTATTTCTCAAGAACCATGTTCAGTTTCATAACCTATTAGTCGCCCTTTTAAAAGAACATTCAGTTATTTATATGCAAATAACTTTCTAGACAGCAAATAATTTGCTTAATTATGTATTTAATTCTTCAACTTGGCTAATAAAATGGTATACATTCCATAAGTGATCTTTATACAGGGTGTACTAAACGCACCTAGAACAAGGAATTGCTCATCGACTTCAAGTAAGCACTTGCTTACTTATCATCCATACTTAGTTACTTTTCACAAAATTGAAAGTTTGCTCACATAATATTCCACGAATCAAGCAAATCTTCCTGGCAGCTGCCGTACAATTAGTTTGTTTCCGACGTTATCCAAACTCCTTGAAAATGTAATACTTCGACGTCTCCTTAAATATGTCTCTCAGATCAACATAATTCCAGACTTCCAGTTTGGGATTCGTTCTATGCACTCTCTTCGCATCAGCTGTTGCGTTT
This sequence comes from Deroplatys truncata, assembly GCA_030765065.1. Classification (NCBI taxonomy): domain Eukaryota; kingdom Metazoa; phylum Arthropoda; class Insecta; order Mantodea; family Mantidae; genus Deroplatys; species Deroplatys truncata. The sequence goes on along the minus strand of CM060976.1, from coordinate 189,804,221 downwards.
AACTCAAACAATTGTGCATGGCTTTGAAAATCGTCAGCACACAAGGCCCAACGTAGCACAGGTCTTCGATAAAGTATGGCACATGGTCTAATTCTCAAAACCTATCGCATCAACCTTCCTCAATATCTACTCACTAGCATCTGCAGTTTTCTACCAGAACGCACCTTTGTTGTCCGTATTGGTGGCACTCAGTCGTTTCGGCACTCTATTAAAGCACGAGTTCCACAGTGATCGATACTCGCTCCGATCTTGTTCAACATCTACACCTACAGTTTGTGTAAATCGTCGTGACAGTCCCCCACTCCTGAAGCATATATGCGCAATAGCACTGACCAGTCCCTTGCCTAATAAGAGAGGTGGGGGCCAGTGTTCCAACTACTGCGAGCTCAAGTGCAAGGTAACCTTACACGTTTGTTTACAACGCGTTGTATATGTGGCTGCCTCCGAGTTCTGATATCACTTGCTCCCCGCCACTCTCAACACTACTCCTCATTTCTCCTCTCTTGCGCATATGGAGTGTCACGACAATTTACACAAGCTGTAGGTACATCTTCCTTATTTGGTTCCCACTTCCATAGCCTTATATGTCGACGATACTGTTTCATTCTACTCACACGCAGATCTCCCCGATGCTATTCGCATTCTTCAAGCTTCTCATTACCGTCTCGCAGAGTGGTTTAATGCTTGGTGAGTACTTCTTAACATCGAAAAAAAAACTGAAGCTAAGATGGTTTCCTTACGATGTATCACTAACAATATGCCCTGCATATTCACAATAAACAAATCTTCTGACTACCTTCTACCACTCCTGTCAAGAATCTTGGAGTAATGCTGGATACCAAACCCATTTGGCATACCCATATTGATTGCCTCATTACATTGACATCCGGAAGACTTTCTAAACTCTACCCACTGTTTCATAAACACACACCTCTTGGTATTGAATGCTTTGTTCTTCTTTACAAATCCCTTGTTCGACCCGTCCTCGCATATGCTTCCCAGGTCTGGGCCACTGCTAGAAACACTCACCTCCGCCGTTTACAAATGCTCCAAAACAGATTCCTGAGGATCGTTACCAATGCTCCTTGGTTTGTCAGGAACCAGCAGCTCAGCAAGGTCTCGGTCGCGTTGCTATTCGCCAGTTTATACGTAACTCTCACTTCTCGCACTTGCCAGACGCTCCAGGAGCTGTATAACATCGGTGTACGCACTCAACAGCCCACACGCCTGAAGAGGCGACTACCACAGGATCTCCTACTCATAACTCCGATGACTCCGATCACTAACTACACTAATGTTCCCTCAAAATATCACTTTCAACCACTAACTCATATTTTATCCATATTCCATAGCTAAACAAGAGTTAAGTGTTAATAATCATTTGTTTGTATTCTATTGTTCACAGAGATCTGTAAGGCTGTAATGCTGATCGATCATTTGCCCGAGGTCGCGGATTCAAACCCGGCGGAGGGTGATGGATTTTTCGGGTGTAAAAATCCTTAGCATGGCTCCCTTGGAAAGAGAAGTAAAACCGGTGGTCCCGTGTCGTAGATTTACGGCACGTAAAAGAACCTCAAGCCTGATAAAGAGGCCTCTGAGCAATATCTCCGGTATTTCACGCCTAATATAGAAATTGGGTGCTAAGGACAGTAGTAGTTAAAGAGCATTCATAAATAAAACTCTTTTTTTTCTCGATCGATCATTAATAAATAAATAAAAAAATAACAAGAAATGATAGAAGTATGCCTTAAAACAAGGAGGTTGTATTTGAGACACTCTCGAGTTTCAGCCACGAACAGGTAGGGATGTGTAGCTGACAGTGAATAATGGATGAAAGAATGCAGAATTGTTCTCGTATTAAAGAGTCAAGCATGATGTTTTTAATGACCAGTGTTACCAAGTGTACAAAATTGTATGTGGTAAATGGAAGCGTTAATACAATTAATGGAAAAGTTGCCTTGTATGTAGCTATAGGGAATATGTAATATATTATTTTTTACCAAAGCGCCCCCAGCGGAATGAGACGTAAATGAATAGTGGGAGCTTCAAGGCGCAGAATGACAAAGACTGGGGTTGTTCAAATTTAGATGAGGTTTGAAAAATCAGTCAATAGGAAGCCTTTTAATCTCCATCTAATTAAATAATGAGCAATGGTTGCTATTATCATACTTGTTTCCAGGAAATTTCTTGCGATTGCATACTTTTTAGGGTTTCGACTTTAAATAGAGGAAAAACAATTATAATGATGTCAGTAATATGCTTCAAGAGAAACAAGTTTTTTAAGTAAGCCTTAGAATTTTATGTGAGAGAGAAAAGCATTAATGTGCAAATCAAGGGTTCGGATTTCTTTGAATTCAGTTCCCGATGGGCTGGTTTTAAAGAGTATAATTAAAACCAAACACTAAACACTTTACACGTGATGTAATATGCTCCCCACTCCCACCAGATTTAGTATGTATTGTATAATTTTTCCTTTCTTCAAAGAATCTCAAAACACAGCTACGTCACAACACGTGATGAGATTTATCTTTCTTCCAAGGCAACTAAAACAATTTGCTCCCTTCAAACTTTTGCGCTAATTCCCACCAGATCGCAGCGCTGTTTATTTGCACCGGAAGTGGATTAGAAGCACACTCCTGAATTTGCTTCTTGTCGTTTACAAGAACTTTAAACGGTGTGTCACTTTTTGTGAATGAGAATAAATATAGGACACGGTTGGTTCAGATTGTTGCTGTTATGAGTCAGGCTTTGTCACGTACTTTGCATGCCTGACTACCTACAGCTCACGTATTTTGCTACTAGTCCGTGACGTTAAATATCAACATTGTGGCCACACGTGCAAACTGCTCCTGCAGCATTTACGCCGCTGTGTCTTTGGCCCAATGCCTCTCTTCTTCATCCAAATTTTATCAATATTTCTACAATGTTAACAAATCTGATATGTTACGATTACATGCCTTTCGCTAACCACTATCAATTGTTTTCATAACTATCCTGCAAATTATTCATACAAAGGCTTGTATTTTTTTCCTATTTTATATTCATTGTGACAAATTTTGACAGAAATGTTTTAATGCACATTTTATAGCAGTTAACACAAGATCACAAAGGAGTGTGATATGCAAGTTGACTCTTTTATATTTTACACACTCCTCATACTTCAGCAGAAAAAAACTTGTAACTTGCAAGAATTGCTGAAAAATTCAAAGTAACAACAGAGAATATTTTGGAAACGATTAATGGTATGACAAAACGTTTTTGTTACTTATTTGTATACTTTAACGAACTGTCCCTTTTCCCAGAGATTTGTCTTTTATTATTTCCTAGTTATGTAAAATTATATACAATTTAACGACAATGAGCCCTTCACAAGCTAGATATTTAAAAACAATTTAAGGCATACATTTCACTTGTCATGTAATTATCTCAAACACGTTATTTTAATCAAAATTGTTTGAGCGAGTTATGAGAAAATAAAAAATAAACGAAACATTTTGCACGCAGAGCTTGGTTTGATTGGGAGAGATTTTCTTGAAAATCTTCGACTTCAGTCTTACATTATCCTATTTCAAATGTGGAAATTGAAAACAAGGTAATTTATATAAGAGACTGCTAAAAATATATAGGATTTTTTTGGATTATTTCCCAAAACAATTGTAAAATCTACAATCTGTACCGCTATAACTAACTGCAACTAAGTATTTGTAAATTCAAACAAATAATAAGGAATATCTCGGAAATGGTTCACTGGGTCAAAAAAAACCACCTGTATGTGACATAAATTGTATGTTTTAACGAAATATACATTTTTCTGTAGTAAAATTTTGTGTATCTTGAAGTCGTATATTTGTTATTGGTAGTTGGTAGTTGGAAGATGATTCATGTTTATCTGCACCACGTATGGAAGCCAATTTGTCGCGGTCACTTCATGTTATCTTTTGCTGGGCGCCTGTTATTGCATTACTACTTTGAATGTTGGGTTCATTGTCCTCCGGCTAGCTATTATTTCTCGGTCAAGCAAATCTCTTGAACAGGGTGTGTAAACGGAAAGGATTTGTTACTCACAGATAACACTGATAAAAGAATTTGTTTTTACACTTTTATTACCGTTACAATTAATTAAGTTCACATATTGACTCGTGATACACGCCAAACTGAAACTGTTATATTTTCTAATATCACTATAATCACTTATTTACTGCACATTATTAATTCGCGTGTTTCACATTTATAACAAACTTTAAGACGCGAGAGATTCTGTAGAATTGCGACGTGTAACTCGCAAAAGATTCTGATGAACTGAGCGACGTTTAACTTCTGAATGATTCCGTTGGATTCAGCGACGTGTAATGCGTGGATGATTCTGTTGAACTGGGCATTACCCGACTCTGGCTTTAGCTTTTTATACTCCCTCACCCAATATGTCTAAAGATTATAACCGAGTTGCTATTGGTTAATAAAACGCGACAACATTAGCGTCTATTTTTATATCCAATCAAAATTACGAACACAAATGCTCTAGGGAAGAAATTCCCGCCATTTCTAAGAAAAGCGCGCCAATCTGACGTTATTTGCTTGTCTCTTCTAATTAATATTCAACTCACCCCCTCGCTCATTTTTATCCGCTCCTATTGTCAGTTTCAGTGAGGCCGTGTAAACGTATTTCCTAACAATACTTATAACTAACAAACATCTCAAATCAATGTCATACAATAATGCTTATTTACACTACAATCACTCTGGCATTTACATTGTTGTGATACAAATTACTGCCACAATCTCTTACGGTTTACCAGTTGGCAAAAGTCATTCAAAATGAAGAGGACTTTTGGGGACTTCAGAAAATTCAAGATATACATTTCATTTGCCGTGAAAACATCTTAAACATAGGATATTTTAATCAAAATCGTTAGAGCCATAAAACTTTTTAAAAAATTTCCATGTAGAGGGTAGTCTGGGATGGGGGGATTTTCGAAAATCTTCGTGTCGCATCCTTGGAAGATACTAAACTCGAATACCAAATCTGGTATTCATCCACTTTTCGTTTTTGAGTTAAGCTGTTCACAGACAGACACGGACACACATACACACACACAAACACAGACTGACATACATACTGGACATGTTTCCAAAAATGCTTTATTTGGATTCAGGGCATCTCAAAACATGTATTTCCAGTGAAATCTCGGTATAGAATTTTTGGGTGGCATGAAGTACTTCCCCTTCTTACTACACATAGTAGAAAAATTAATAAAATCTTATGAAAACAAGTTAATTGCCTTTATAATTCAGAAGTTTTCTCTTCTCCATCCCACCATCTCTTTAGCAGCCAAAAACTTAATTTCTGGTACCATCAATTATAATTCATTATCTGTTTACCCTCCTCTTATGTAGGACTTACACCCCTCAGGACTTACAAGCGGGTGCCTGGTGTCAGAGGCCCGTCGAGCAGCAGACAGAGCATCCAGGATGGGTGATCAGCCCGCTGCCTGGTATGGGAAGGAAGTAGATGAAACGAAATGTTGGTGAAATGGATGAAAGGAAAGGTGATGATGGAGCAGTTGGCGGGGGAAACCGGAGAACCCGGAGAAAACCCGCCCAGACGCCACTTCGTCCACCACAAATCCCACAAGCAGGTCCCTGGGATTGAACCCGGGCCGCCTCGGTGGGAGGCGAGCGGTCTAACCACTCGGCCACTGCGCTGCCTCATCAATTATAACATTTGTTTATTTTTATTAATCTCTTTACATTGTTTATATGACTTGGCTAACCCAGGTTCTATCTCAGATCATACAAAGTAATAAATAACACTCTTTCTACAGCTAGTACCTTACCAAAATATTCAAAATTCCTAGCGATGCTACATGTTTTTTTATGCATAATTAAAGGAAACGAGGAAAATAATATTCCAAAACTACATTTTACCAAGTGGTATGTTTCTTAAAATACATTTAAATCTGGGGAGCTTTAATTTTTTTCCCTAGAAGCATATCCATGTTCTGGTGTAAATTTGTTCTTTGGAGGTCTTCCTTTTTGTTGGTTATCTCCTAGTGCTCATTTGAGACTGGCGTTTGCTCACTAAAGATGACTGCACAGGAATATTTTTGCATATTTTTGGATTTTGAGGTTTTCCAAAGTTATGCATAGCTGAGCACAAAGCTGAATACTGATTTTTCAATTCCATTGTTGCTTTGTGCACTTTGTTCACAGTTAAGAGATCATTGAAAGAGAATACAAAACGGAGTGAAGTCGTTGAATTGGGTGACTGTCATCTGTTGGTATTTGTAATCTTTTGTTTCTGCTGCCACCTAGCGACACTTTTAATAAAGAGTGACAAAACTCGTGCTGAAAAGGAAAACTTTCTTCCATGACATCACGAGAAACAACTGAAAATCGACGGAACTTGACAAAGTATTGAACAAATCAAACCATTAATAACGGATATCTCGAAATGGTTTATGCCATAAAAAAGTTATTTGAAATGAGTTGTGTGTTTTAAAGAGATTTATATTCTTTAATAGCACGTTTTCGTCTATCGCTTAACATTTACCAGGCATACCCAAGATTATACAAAAGTTACTTGAGATAAATTATGTGTTTTAAAAGATTTACATTTTTTTAATAGCACGTTTTCGTCTATCGCTTAACGTATACCAGTTATACCTACAAGATTAGGTATACAAAATCCCTTCCGAATGAAAAGGACTTTACAGCTATTTCCAGAAAATTCAAGATATGCATTTTATTTGTCATATAAATATTTTTAATATATGGTATTTTAATCGAAACCGTTAGAGCCATTTTTTAGAAAATCAAACAATTCGAAAACATTTTCATATAAAGGGTAGTTTGGGCGGGGGTGATTTTCTTGAAAATCTTCGTACTGGAAGCTATTGTACCTAAATACCAACTTTATTATCCGACATTTTGTTTTTGAGTTATGCTGTTCACACACACACACGAACCTTTGTCTAAAAAGGCATTTTTTGGATACAGGAGGCCTTAAAACATGTATTTCCGGTAAATTCTTGGTATCAAACTTTTGGGTAGAATGCAATACCTTCTCTACCTACCATGTACACTCAAAGAACATCAGTTCAGATGTGATACATTCACATGACTTTCTCTAACCTCTATCGTTATTAATGAGTAGGTATACAAGCCATTCTTACTTTGTATCTACTTCATTTTAATCCAAATAAACCTTTGCAGAAATAGCTACATCACACATTTCGTTATAGACAGAAAGGGAACAGCGATAGTTAAATGTTTAAGAAAATTGGACGCTATACGCTGCCTTAAAATTACATACTGTTTCCATGAGAAACAACGGGACTAAGAATGAGCTTAACGTTTACTGATTATACAAAATTCCTTCCGAATGAAGAGGACTTCAAAAGCTATTCCCAGAAAATTGAAGAAATAGATTTCATTTGCCATGTAAATATCTTTAATTTACGGTACCTACTTTAATTAAAATCGTTAGAACCATTTTTTAGAAAATAAAAAATGTCGAAAAATGTTCCATGTAAAAGGTAGTTTGGAGTGGGGGATCATCTTGAAAATCTTCGTGTCGCATCTTTGGAAGAACTGAAGCTAAATACCAAATTTGATGTTTATCCGACTTTTCCTTTTTGCACCTTTTTCTAAAAATGCTCCTCTTTCATTTAGGGGCCTCAAAACATGTATTTCCGTGAAATCTCGGTATCGAATTTTTGGGTGAAATGCAATACTTTCTCAACCTACTATGTACGCGGTAGAGAAAATAAAAAATAAGCAGACTCTCGAAGCGGATATTTGTCTAAGTCCGAATCGTTTCCACGGTCGGTTCACAATGGTATCTTGGCACGCGTGCCTTTAGCTTCGTTCTATTGTCACCTTTCTTATCGAGACCCACTACTGGATTGGATTGGCTACGGAAGGGACTCGTCACTGATCCACATAGGGGATATTGTACCTACGCCGCACAAGAGGACGTTCCCATGAGGAAGGATGAGGCGAGAGGAGACACCGCGCGGCCGGAACTAGGAGTGATGGTAGAATCCGTAAGTTTAGATAGAGACTCCCCGGCAGACGGACAGGCAGACCGGGGATCCCATCTCGCACAGAGGGGTTCCAACTCCCCTCAAGGGGGTTCGGATATCCCCGGCAGTCAGTCGAAAGCCGAGGGACGGAGAGAGTCACAAAGAGTATCCTTTTCCCCTGCCACACTGCACGAAACACCATCGCCGACACTTTCAATCCTGAAAGAGTCTAACGGATGACAGATGAAGTGAAATGAGAATGGGGATGAAATGGAAGGACAGGAAATTCGGGGGATGTAGAATCCTTCAAAGCATTCTCTTGGCGACCCAGAAAAAAGAAAACGAAAAAACCCAAGGGTCAGAACGGTTGGCCATGGGAATCGGATCCGCGACCTCCCAAATACGGGTCACAGAAGGAACGCCTGAGCGATCCCGCTCGGTCCCAGCTGTTGAATGTGAGCTGATTGCCGAACGGTTATAAGCAGGTATGTACTAATGAGGCCTACAGAGGTTCGTATCCCGAGCATATTTTATTATTATTGTTTTGTGCAAAGCAATGCTTGTTAAGCATATTGTAATATAATTGACAATTGCTAATACTTTAATTTCAAGGCATTTATCCTCACATTTAAAAACTGAAACACTCTTCTTTTCGTTTTCAAACTAAATATGAAATACGTTGAAGCAGTAATTTGTATCACAATAATGTAAATGTCAGAGTGATTGTAGTGTGAATATGCATTGTTGTGTGATATTGATTTGAGATGTTTGTTGATTGTAAGCATTGTCGAGAAGTGGGTTTATACGGCCTTACTGAAACTGACAATAATAGCGTGCAATAATGTAGCGAGGGGGTGAGCTGTTTATCATTAAAGACAAGCAAATGACGTCAGAGTGGCGTGTTTTTCTCAGAATTTTCGGGAGCATTTTCCCCAGAGCATATGTTTTCGTAATTTTCATTGGATATAAATATAGACGCTAATGTTGGCGCGTTTTATTAACCAATAGCAGCTCGGTTATAATCTTTAGGCATATTGGGGCGAGGAAGTATAAATCCAGTGTCAGAGTCAAGTTTCACGTAGTTCAACGGAGCCATTCATGGTGTATGCGTCGCACGAAGTTCATCAAGGTTACGCGTAGCAAATTTGTGAAAAATCTCTCGTGTCGTAAAGTTAATTACACAAAAAGTTGAAGTACGCGAATTAATAATGGGCAGTAAAGAAGTTATTATAACAGTTTCAGTGTGGCGAGTGTCAAGATTAATAGATGAAAGTGAATAATTTGTTACGACAATAAAAGTGTAAAACAAATTCTTTTATCAGTGTTATCTTAGGATAAAAACTCCTTTCCGTTTACACATCCTGTATAAGATAAGTGCTTGACCGAGAAATCATAGCTAGCCAGAGGACAGTGAACCCAAAAATTAAATATAATAACAGGCGCTTAGCAAAAGATAACACGAAGTGACCGCAACAAATTGTCTTTCATACGTGCGGCAGATAAACAGTAGCATCTTTAAACTACCAACATTAATACCACTACATATTGTTTCCGCAATGTGGGGCGAACAACAATAATAATACCCCCGCATATTTGGCGCCCAGAACGTGGGGCGAATTAACCAGGAAGGAGCGAAATAACCAGGAAGGGGCGAAGGAACCAGGACGTGGAGCGAATGGAACAGTGAACTGAACTACAAGACGCAGATTCCAGAAACAACTATAAGAACGACCGACGACGCGGATAAGTGGACATCGTAATTCCGAGATTAAAAGGCAACCGGGGAATTCAACTACAGGACACAAAAACATCGAGACGACGTAGATTCATCATAATACGACGCAGAAGCGACATATACATCTAGGAGAGAGGGGCAGGAAGCTGGACATCAAAGCAACATCAACAGACAGCTTCACAAAGGTCAGAGTATAGTAATTTTTTATCCTAAAAAAAATTGTGAAAATTTAAATGTACTTGAGGAGTGGCAGGATTAAGAAAACAATGTCTACTAATAATACTAAAGAAACAATTATGGAAGGGGATAATGTAACAGATAGCTGTAATTCAATACAGGTTACAGAAAATAGCTCAAACTATGTAGTATTTTGAGGGAGGAAATGTTAGTGAAGAACGTCAGAATAGAATAGCAGGAAATGTTCATTTTGATGCTAGTATGATGATGGAAATGATGAGAAATTTTGGTGAAACATTAAATAAGAGTATTATTGAACAAACAGAAAATAATAGGCAATTGAGGGAAGATATTAGTAAGAGTATTATGAGTACAGATCAATTAAGGAAAGATATGGAAAAGAATAATAGGGAATTAAGGGAAGATATGGTAAGAAATTAGAACAAAACAGGGAAGAAATTGAAAAGAAATTTATGGAGCTAGATAGTAGTATGATAAGAATGAGAAATGAAAATCAGGAAATGATAGCAAATGGGATAGGGGAAGTTTCAAAGAAAATGTCAGACATGAGCAGGGAAATATCTAACCAAAAAAGTGAGGTTAATAATAAAATAGAACATGTTGATGTAGAATGTACAGAGTTAGGTAGCCGAATGAATAACATTTCAAGTGAGCTAAGAGATATGAAGGAGGCTACGAATGTAGATTTAATTCAGGTGCAAGTTAATTTCAGAGGGGAGATATCTGAAATACAGAAAGAGTCAGAAACACAAAGAAATAAATTGTCTGAAGAAGTTAAAGTTTTGTCTATAGATTTGAATCAAAAGCTAACTTCTGAAATTAACAAGTACCAAGATGTTCAAAATGAAAACTCCAATCCAGTACAGTTTATTACAGATTTGTCAGAGTACTCTCAAATTAAAAAGATAGCAGAAGAATTGAAAATGACAGTTGTCAAAAGATGTGTTGTTCAGAAAGCTTTAGATTGGTTTCAAATGTTATCAGGGGAGGAAATTTCTGTGAATTCTTTAAGAGGTTATTCATAAACAGATTTTGGAAGGTTATGATACAGCTACGAGTAATGCTTAGCCATAGACAATTTTATCCAGGAAAGGGAATAGCAATGACCGCTAAAAAAAAAAAAAAAAGGAAAAGAAAAGTAAATCCAGAATAGTTAAAGCTAAACTGTAGAGCAATGTATTGGAATGTAAGAGGGTTAACTATTTATATATGTCATAAGAAAGGAAAAATAAATTCAGGACAAAAATAAATGTTTAATAAAAAAAAGGGGGCAAAGATAATTAAAACAAATACTTATGTAGCACACAGATATGTGAAATTGTGTCTAGATTTAAGTGTTGTAAATATATTTGTGTAGAGGATAAATATTTTGGTAAATGTGTTCAATAATTATAAAATGAACCATATTAAAAATTCTTAAATGCATAAATTTTTGTCAACAACCTAAGACAGTAAACCAATTTGTAACAGTAACTAAATAATTCAGGGTACAGTATTTACTATAAAATATTTGTAATGTCAGATGTATGTATATAAACACATTAGACCAGAGCCATTAAATAGTGGCGAGATAAAGGCGAAACATATGTCGTTTGTTAAATGCGTGTGAAGTATTAAGTGAAAGTGATAAATAGCGTGTGTTCCAAGATTTAGGAAACTAAAAACCCAATTATAAAATTTCCAAACAAGTTGTAAATATTTATAATTATGTTTCTAGTGGGGCATATGACGCAGTAATTTGTATCACAATAATGTAAATGTCAGAGTGATTGTAGTGTGAATATGCATTGTTGTGTGATATTGATTTGAGATTTTTGTTGATTGTAAGCATTGTCGAGAAGTGGGTTTATACGGCCTTACTGAAACTGACAATAATAGCGTGCAATAATGTAGCTAGGGGGTGAGCTGTTTATCATTATTAGAGACGAGCAAATGACGTCAGAGTGGCGTGTTTTTCTTAGAATTTTCGGGAACATTTTCCCCAGAGCATATGTTTTCGTAATTTTCATTGGATATAAATATAGACGCTAATGTTGGCGCGTTTTATTAACCAATAGCAGCTCGGTTATAATATTTAGGCATATTGGGGCGAGGAAGTATAAATCCAGTGTCGGAGTCAAGTTTCACGTAGTTCAACGGAGGCATTCATGGTGTATGCGTCGCACGAAGTTCATCAAGGTTACGCGTAGCAAATTTGTGAAAAATCTCTCGTGTCGTAAAGTTAATTACACAAAAAGTTGAAGTACGCGAATTAATAATGGGCAGTAAAGAAGTTATTATAACAGTTTCAGTTTGGCGAATGTCAAGATTAATAGGTGAAAGTGAATAATGTGTTACGACAATAAAAGTGTAAAACAAATTCTTTTATCAGTGTTATCTTAGGATAAAAACTCCTTTCCGTTTACACATCCTGTATAAGATAAGTGCTTGACCGAGAAATCATAGCTAGCCGGAGGACAGTGAACCCAAAAATTAAATATAATAACAGGCGCTTAGCAAAAGATAACACGAGGTGACCGCGACAAATTGTCTTTCATACGTGCGGCAGATAAACAGTAGCATCTTTAAACTACCAACATTAATACCACTACATATTGTTTCCCCAATGTGGGGCGAACAACAATAATATACCACTCCATATTACATATTACATTCCTAAATGAAAAAGCAAATACCCATAGAAATTAACTTCATATCGGGTGTGTAAACCCTCTACTTCTATTACTGCCCTCATTGTAGGCAGTATGGATTATATCAATGACTAGTCAGATTTTCACGAGAGGATACTTCTTCCTCCCAAGTATCTGTATTTGATCCCACAAAACCCCTTTTACCTTACTTGTCTTGCAGGCCAATATAACTCTAAAACTTTCTTCACCTCTGCCCACACATTTTCAATAGGATTCAAGTCTGGTGAGCAAGGAGGCCAATCAATCACTATGATATCTTACTTTTGCGAGAACCAGTTTGAAAGCGGCTGACTTATGTGGACAGGGTGGTTATCCTGCTGGAATTCAATCATTCCATCCGGACATATATAGTCCTTTACAGAAAGAACCATGATATTTTCGCGGATCTCTTTATATTGGTGGCTATTTAATGTGCCATCAAGCTGCCACAACACAGACAACCTCGTGATATCCAACCGCAACACGACACGGATATGCGACCTTGGCGATATATTTGTGCCACGTATTTTGCATTGTAATGTTTCTCTCTCGGTAGACAATTGTTTTTCACGTTTGTAGATGAAAGTGTCATTTCGTCGGTGAACATAACCCTATTTCAGTTGTGGTTGCATTTTCTTCTGCAAATATATAATACACAATCGGTGATCGTCTGTAAGACGTTGCTTCTTAGCTGCCGATCGAGAAAAGAGCCATGCTATAGTCAAACGACGCAAGGCTGTGGGGCAGTTCGACCCAGGGAAATTAGAATTACCTCTAATTGTAGACACATGCTGGAAGGGATTGCTGTCTAAATCTTTTAGAAGTGCAAAGTCCTGCTGAGGAGTGGGCAAAGTTTTCGACCCGAAGCAGGTCGACGACGAACAACTCCTTTCCTAGATAATCGCACCCACCTCGTAGCCGTAGGACTTCAAGTGCTCTTACAGCCTGAGACACAGAGTATCCAGCAACGTTCAGTAACTAATGAAATAGCGCATACCAAGTTATAATTTCAGAACAGTTGGTTAAGAATAGCATGTGCCAACGATTACCGTAAATAATATGCAGCCTGCAATCAAGGTTACGATCACATCAGTAATCACAAAATTCGTCGCATTAGGCTAGCTAGCTAAGAATTAACGAAACAAACTTTTAGCTCAAACATTACCATCCCCAATCCCTAAAAAACAAAACTGAGGGGGCTGGCATAAGCAGTGGCGCAAGTCTGGGTGACATTAAGCAGTATCGTCTTTATGTGTGCGTCAGCCATAGCAAAAGTCAATATGACTGCTAACATATCATGCAGAACTCCAAGGCTATGAGGTGCGGGCATGATCACGCCAGCGCCATTCACAGTTGAAGAATGAGACAGAGAGTTTGCACATCCAATATTCAGAAAATTACATATTTGGTTTAGTTGTTCACTATAGAAGTCTTACTAATATATTTATTTTGAAAACGAAAAGAGAAATTTGTTTGTGTTTTTAAGCATGAATGTCTTAAAATTAGTGACATTATCTTATGCATGGAAAACATATGGCATTGGCATATATTTAGCAAATTCAAATTTAAATAAAAAAACATAGGCCAAAGATTCTACTCAGGTTATTCCAATTACGAGACACAGGTGTTTCAGCGCTCGGCTACCATGAATACAATCCAATTGAAAGGCATCTTTCTACTCATTGTATAGCTTTGAAATGAACGCAGGGTGGCATTAAGTCGTGCATTGTGACGCAGCGTCAGCGAATGCTTCCGAGTTTTCCGAATCGAACTCCCTCTCTGGCCGTTGCTCATGTATTTTGTCTTAGACTGTACGTGGTAGATAGAGTAAAAATAATAGAAAACCTTCAGTGAGTTTGCGCATGAACAGTATAACCAAAAGGCAGAAGCGAAAAATAAAATCCCATATATTAAATCAGGCGCCTTTAAAGGATGCAATGCAAATATTTTAAAGGAATTCTTCCCATTCAAAAAGAAAGCACGCACATGGAAATGTGTTATTTTAAAATATTTCTTTCAAAATAATGACTGATTAAAATATCATAAAGTTTAATTACTAGCATGATTAATGAAGCGGTAAGGTCATGCAGAAAAGGTGAAACGTGTAGTCTCTACGAAGTAACACAGTGGAAACCAGAACGAAGACCATGTGAGAACTGAATGGATGAAGTGGACAGGTGTGTGAATTGAAAGGTCTACAAAATGCGGATGCGGTGGATAGGAACAACGAAGGGGAAAAATTAAACAGAAATATGATTACATTATTAATTACGATTACATTTTTGTAGAATTAAAAAACAAAAAACAAAAAAATCGTCTTTGTTTCCGCATCATGTTGAAATTTAATCTTGCTCTGCAAATATTTATGCCCTGAGAGTACAGTTCAAAAACATACGAATAATTATGTTTGCAGTTTATCTAAAAGTCTATTTTGGCGCATGTGTTACACCTAAAGAAATATTTTCTTTAATTTTCATTCGCAATAACCAGAAACGTGTCGAATGCGTTACCTATATGTTTAACATCCCTGATAAAACTCTAGATTAAAAGTTTGTAACCAACGCTTCATAATTAAATGGTAGATTATTACACTTAAAGTATGAAAAGAAATAATTTAATACTTTTTACAAAATAATTTTTCAGTATTGCTCAGCACACGCTGGTTATATTTTTAAGATGAAAAGTCTCAATTAAAATTTTAAAACAATACCACTTTAGAATACTGGAAGTTTTCTACCGTTTTAAATTAAGGAACTGAAAATACAGACTTAATTGTGACACAAACAAAGTAAATAAAATTTACTACACCGCCCGGGAATCGAACCCGGGTCGCAAGAATGGGAATCTTGCATACCACTACACCAGCGGTGCTACAGCTCATAGCTGGCTATTGCACACGTAATGATCTGTAGCCGACTCTATTTGCAAGTTTGCTCCAATACAAATGTGTTTTGTGGATATGTTTATTATTTATCTTGCAGTCCTCAACAGTGAATAAATCTACAAGTTCACGATGATATATTAGGGAGGTTGATTATCGGATTCTCCTGCAAATCGATACTGCTTAATGTCACCCAGACTTGCGCCACTGCTTATGCCAGCCGCCTCAGTTTTGTTTTTTAGGGATTGGGGATGGTAATGTTTGAGCTAAAAGTTTGTTTCGCTAATTCTTAGCTAGCTAGCCTAATGCGCACGAATTTTGTGATTACTGATGTGATCGTAACCTTGATTGCAGGCTGCATATTATTTACGGTAATCGTTGGCACATGCTATTCTTAACCAACTGTTCTGAAATTATAACTTGGTACGCGCTATTTCATTAAAAAATAAATTATTATTAATGGTCATATTATGTAAGATTTTCTACGATCTAAAAGATTTCGACTCAGCTATATAGGACATAGGGGAATTAAAGTTTATCCTTCAAACGTAATGAAACGTATCTTTACCGAGATGGCTCCGCAGTAACGTGTGAGGCTCGCATTCGGAAGGTTCAGGGTTCGATTTCCGTCGGGCCGGCCGCTTTGATATTGGTTTTTTCGTGGTTTCCCCGGCTCGGTAGGCGAATGCTGGGGTGGTCCCTCTTCTATCACGAATTTCCTGTTCCCTTTCATCTGTAGGCGACGGCGATTGGCGTGTTGCGGCACGGTGGTGGATTGTGCGCTTTGGAAAGAGTGCCCCTCCTGGGAGCTTGTCTCGTTGACATAGAGACACCGGGGGTACGGGTATTAGGCAGCGCTAGCCGGCGCCAGCATATTTTCTATCTAGAATTGTTAGGGACCCCGTCCATGCCTTTCGAGTTTTCCCTCATCCCTCCCTCCCAGGGGTCACGTTGGAAGCAAAAAGGGTCATTGTGACCTACTTGCGGTGCTGTGCTCCAGTTTCTGGGGATCCCTCCGTCTGTCTGTCTCCTACTCCTATATTGCCGTATTTATACCTTTCATTTATGTAATACAAGGACTAGTTGCATCTATTTACTTAGCCTGAACTTTTCTTTTAAACATTAAAAACAAACTTACACGTTGTGTGTAATATTTTATGGCCAGAACGAACAGCTAAACTATACCTCACAAAATCAAAGGCTACTGTAAGCGTTAAATGGACATTTCACCCTGTGACGAAATAATTTAAAAAAGATTTCAGTTATGTACAAGGTATATCATATATACCTCTAAGGAGTTCATAGGTCGTCCTCCGTGGTCTATGGGTACCATGCTAACCTGTAGTTCCCGGGGTTGTGGGTTCAAACCCGGCGGAGAACGATGAATTTTTTCGAGCGTAAAAATCCTTAATCTGGCTTCCTTCGGAAGGGAAGTACAGTCGGTGGTCCCGTGTCGTAGATTTACTACACGTAAAAGTACCTCAAGCCTAATAGAAGCCTCTGAGCAAAAGTTTCAGCCCTTCTGAACACAATATAGAATGGGACGCTAAGGACCATAGTAGTTAAAAAGCGTCCATAAGTAAAAATCTCAACTTAATGACACGAATAGATACAAAGAGAACAACGTTAGTCAGAAGTTTAAGAACAGGACGCTATATGCTGGTCTTAAAATTCCATACTGTTTTCATGCACTCGCGAGAAGCAACTGAATGTTGAAACGACTTTAAAGAATGGCCAAGAAATGAATAATTCGAACCATTAATAACGGATGTTTCAGAAATGGCTTATGCCACAAAAAAAAAACTTATTTGAAATAAATTGTGTTTTAAAGAGATGTACATTTCTGGTGTAGTAATCTACCTATTACTAGAAATAAACTTTCATTACACACTTTGTTCCACTCCTCTTGGTTGTAGGTTTAAGAAGGATACTGTAGGCTAAAGCGAGAGTCCGAGTTTATAAAACGCCAATCGCTATGTGATGGCTTTGAAATTCCATGCTCTTTGCAAGACCACGAGAAAAAAACGAATGGCACTGTAACTTGCAAAAAGTATGTTTTGAAAACTCAAACCAATAACAAAGAATATAACGAAAAT
The DNA here is from genome assembly GCA_030765065.1 of Deroplatys truncata. Classification (NCBI taxonomy): domain Eukaryota; kingdom Metazoa; phylum Arthropoda; class Insecta; order Mantodea; family Mantidae; genus Deroplatys; species Deroplatys truncata. The sequence continues at coordinate 189,786,618 of CM060976.1, read as the reverse complement.
AGTTAATACCGCAACAATTTGTATTTGACAAAAGTGTGTGGCTAAACGAGACACACATTTTTTGTGTAATAAGATTTTTGTCTATTTCTTATCGTTTCAGAATGAGGAGGACTTCACAAGCTATTTGCAGAAACTCGAGATCTGCATTTCATTTGTCATGTAAATATCTTAGTGGGTATTTTAATCCAAATCGTTAGAGAAAATTGAGATTATTGAGAAAATAAAAAATAACGAAAATATTTCGATGTAAAAGGTAGTATGGGTTTGGGGGGTTTTGCTGAAAATCTATATGTCACAACTCTGGAATAAACTGAACTTATATACCAAGTTTGGTATTTAACCGACTTTTCGTTTTTGAGTTATGCTATCCACAGACACACACACACACACACACACACACACACACGGACGTTTTCCTAAAAAGGCCTTTTTTATTTAAGCAAAGGTCTTGAAAACATATATTTCCGATGAAATCTGATATACGTATAATTTGGGGTGGAATACAATACTTCCTCTACTTACTAAAGGTAAGCAGCTGAGAAACTAAAAATACTTTTGGGGATTCAGGGAGCCTTAAAACGTGCATTTCCGGTGAAATCTCGCTGCCGAATTTTTGGGTGGAATTCAACACTTCCTCTACTTACTGAATGTAAGTAGTAGAGAAAGTAAAAACCAATGGGCATTTACCTTTAAAATGTACATATAAGTACTTAATGTAAGGTGCACATACTTCCTTTTCCAAAATTTAAAACTGTAACTGAAATTTGAAAACTGTTGCCACACAAATGCGCAGTGACTCTCTTAGACCTTAGACTTATCCCTCTCAAGAGGTTGATGGCAGGAGAAATCCTATATTACGGAAACGTGGTTTGTATTTCCGCGCTTGTGAATGAATGGCATAGGGTTGACACGAAGTAATAATAAGGGTTGTACCGTGTCAAGAGTTGACTAATGGAAGTCGCTGCGAGTAAATGTGTCTGTGGTCGGGGAACCATTCCTTTCATGTGCCGCCTCTCGTCATTAGTAATGCAATTAGTGCTTCGTAGCTACATGTGTCGTGCAGCCTTGCACCCTTCTTTCCCTGCCCTCGCATGTGTTAACAAAAGCTTTGAGAAGATGTAACTATACGCTTTGATATGAAGCAGGGGCGATTTCAAGGGATACCGGTGATGGTTCAAGATAACTGCAAAGGGCAAATCACATATTAAGGTATTCATTTTAAAAGACATTTCAATCGTTATGTACTACAGATGCAGCTGTTGTTAAGTTGGGATGCATTATTTGCTAGCTCTTGGAAAGGATCAATTACTTAATATGGCATCACAGTGGAAACAACGATGTACTTTAGCTAGTTCACGATAACCACAAAGTTAAACTTTATGTACTATAATATGAGCGTTCACAATTAACTGAAACTATCCCGAGTCCTGGGATCAGGAAAGAAGGCGATCAAATTTTAATTTTCTCGCTCCCATACCCCGGGAGCGACATATTACATTCCACGTAGTGCATATTGGAATCATCACCGTAGAGATTATTCAAGCCGGCCATGTAATAAAATAGCCGCTAGAGCTCTCTCTAGTCGCCAACTGGGAAAATTAAACCGGAAGAAATTCCTACAAATGTGTCCTGAATTCCTCATTCATTGGGTGTCGGTTCTTCTAGCGAAAGCATCACTTGTAGTTTGTTTAAATGCACATCTAAACTAGCTATTGGGGGAAAAAAACCCGCAGAAACGTAGGAATTAACAGAGAAAAGAACACATAGCCTTACTTTGCTAATGATACGCATACCTGTTCTCGTGGTATCCTGGAACAGCCTTTACAAGTACACTCCGATCCTTCAAAACTGTTGCAAGGCTAGCTGAGTGAGATGGTGTGATTCTCAGAAACTGAAACGGTTTATTTTCAAAGTAATATTTAGGGAAGTTTTCTGGCGTTGAAGTTTGTGCAGCAAGCTTTGTGTTCGCATCCAGGACGCTGGCCTTTCAATCTTTCCGGTCGCCGACTTCTCTTATTCGCGATAAACATAAAGCCCATCGCCCAAACTTTTAACGCTCGAAGACGGACCTCTAGGTGGCGGCTCGTGCTGTAGAAAACAGGCGAAAAATGACGTAGGCCCCCCCCCAAAGTGCACGCTAAAAATGGAATAGCTACTAATATTAATCTTCCTGTTTTGTAGGCTGTCAACTCATCCTACTTTTTGTAGATTAAGTCAATCCTCTGTCCTTTAAAGAAACAAAGTTATCCATTAATTGAAGGTATACATTAGTGATAACCAACAAAATTCAGAAAAAAAAATTCAATTTTATATTACGTATATGACATCCCAGAGCTTTTGTTTCTTTATGAACATTTACAATGAATTCGCTGCCCAGTAATTAAAGGTCTTTCTTGTCCTCATCATTCAACCTACTAAACGAAGTTTCAAACAAAATACACTCGACATAATTAAAAACAAAAGACGGACAAAATAACTTGTATTCAGTATTCACTTCTCACACTACTTACTACTATTAAGTACACGGGTATTTCATTTTGTTGGAAAAAAAAACCCAAAGGAACGATGACATTCAGCGTTCACATGATTGCACGTACTCACTGACTGACTCTTCGTCTAAAGCTATTACGTTACAGCCTACAAGCTGCAACCTGAGGGAGCAAAAGAAATACTTCAGTGTTGAGACAGAAGTTCTTCAGTTCCATAGCTAGACAAGCAATAATGATGTCATCTTGCCATGGCAACTTTCCTAAACAAGAGAAATACTAAACCATATGTGCCGAAATATTTCACTTGCTGGAAGGTTGAGCTCTTCACCTACTTTACCTGGCCGACCACCTTGCCTAGGTATTACTTTGCACATAAATCTTTTCAATTTTTGAGAATGGCGCTACCTAAGACGGCTAGCTTTGCAGAACTAACAAAATCCCAGTTTCTTGTTAGCTTTATTGCACCCAGAAACGCAAGGCGAAATTAAATTCTGGTCCCATTGAGTAGGTATCAAATAAAAATTGTAGGACCACCTCCGTTGCTTGGAGGTAGCGTGTTCTGCCTCAAGTTTAAGAGTGATCTAATTGGAACTCCGATCGAGGCACGTTATCTGGATATGGTTTTTCCGGAAGGTTTTCCTTTATCAGAAGACGAACAAGGGTAACTCTTAAGTGCAATGGACCCCAAGTTCATTTAACATTATTTCTCTATTTCATACATTCACTATGCGGTATGTTGTGTCCGGTTAAAGGACATAATCAGGAATAGTAGTAATACTACTACTAGAGTTGGCACCATCTTCAGTCTGTCTGCTCACCTCCATGCTGCGGTGGTAGCATGTCTGCCTGCCAACCTAGATTAGGATTTTTCTAGGGGTTGGCTTATGCATGTGTAACTCCTACTATCATGGACTCCACGCTGTTTCTTAGAATTCCATCCATGTAATTTACTGTCTGTTATTTTGTTTCCACAGTTGCCATATATGCATCTCCCATTCCTATCTTCTCTAGAGCTCTTCTTATACCTGCCCACCAGTTATTATTTTGAGGTTATCTTTTGTTGATTCACGCAAATCTCTAAAATAATCATCTTCTCTTTGAAGACACCGGTACCAACATTCTTTCCATAATTATTAATTTTCCTCCCTGTTCGTATTAATTCTACCAATGCTACCTCTCTTAGTCCCAAAACTTCTTTGCAGAATAATCTGTACAAGTGATCTGTACTGTAATTATTAGTTTGATAGCTTTACTTTATAACAAAATTAGCTAAAATAACACAATAAATATATGGCGTCGGAATAGCGTAATGGTTTCGTTTCCGGCTCTGGGGTGGTGATTTTAAGTCGGCCTTATCCGCGCCTTCACCTTTGACTTCCTCATGTGAAGTATCCCCAAGGACCAATGTGATTCGGGGTACACGGTAAAAACTGTAAGTCCTCTCATCCCACCGTTATCCCCATCATTACCCTACCATTGGAGGCAACGGATTCCGGCCACTGGGCGCCTCCAACTTAGAACTGGGTGCGGTCATCGCTTGGTGGAATGAGGTAACCCCGAAGGTCATAGGTCATATGGGGAGCGTTAGAAACATCATAAATTCAGAATATTTAAGTACAAATCATTTTTTTTACTTAAATTTTCATAAATCAGTTATTGTAATGACACACAACTATTAATTTATTAGAGTGGTTGAAAGAACTATTATGCAAGTTCAACACAAACTACTGAATACATATTTTACATCTTGTGAAGTAAAAATTAAAAATACAAAAGTGGAATGTAACAGAACTAACCACTAAGCTACTGTAACAATTTCTTGCCATAGTTGCCACTCCTTCCTGTGCATTTCCTCCCAAAAATTTGAAACTCTTATCAAATTCGAGTCGTATACTGTTTATGTGAAACAACTTGGCAGAAATACAAGCATTAGAACAAACAGAATCTGTTAACTAATAGCACTTTAATACTCGTACAATTATCAGGCTTGCCAAATTATCATCAGAAATCATAAAAGAAAGCTGATTATTCTTTTTTAACCAGCAAACACTACATTATCTGTGTTAATTATTGGATTACTGGGCGAAAATGTGGATATTACAATTTTTTATAATAATAATTTAGATTAGCACACTATAAAAATACCTGCATGTAGCAAAAGTAACTTATCCACAATTCAGTTTTAACTTGGAAACTGGAAGGGGCAAGATCCCTTCAGGATGAATATGGAAAACATCAACCACTGATGCCATTTAGAAATGTATACAATATGTATGGGAGAATGGAATGTTCATCTAAGAAATATTTGCATTGATTGTTCAAGGAATCATGATAGTTACTCAATATGTCAAAGGGCAATAAAGAAAGCACAATTTGGGGGTATATAAAAAATAACTTGGGAGTTGTATAAAAATGACAGTGAGGTAACTCAAGAAGGCTGATAATGAAAAAAGAATTTGATTTTGTCGCTAGTTTCAGAATAGCATAAGAATTTTGGACATCTTGTGGTTCACAGATTAGACTTTACTTTCTCTACTGCTTATACATTCCATATCAAGTTTTCACCAGAGGAGGGAGAGGGGAGAGGGAGGGGGGGGGAGAGCGAGAGCAGTAAGACTCAAATTCAGTTAAATACCAGATTCGATACTTAAGTTCAGCATCTTCCAAAGATGCAAGATGATTTTCAAGAACATTCCTACCCCCATCCCAACCAATCTTTACATAAAACAAATTTTGTTACATTTGATTTTCTCAAAAACAGTTTTATTGATTTTGATTAAAATGTCATCTGTTCAATATGCTGACATGAAAAATAAAATGTCTTGAATTTTCTGTAAATAGTATGTAAAGACTGCTTTATTTGCCTGAATTTTATATAATTTTCAATAATTTAAAATTATTTCTTATTACAAGGAAATCTTAAAAGATCAAAACTTACTAAGTAAAACTGTGGAGAACAATTTGCCCAAATTTCATAGCATTAGGCATTTTTTAAATATTCCATGCTAAGGGTCATCAAACAGATATGCTTGGAATTTTGCGATTCTTGTGTTTTTTCAACCTTTCTCTTCTTTCCATTGCAAAACCCTGTTACCACATATAAATGTTTTAATACTGTACCACATTTTGTAATTAAGCTAATCTTGCTTAATTTGAAATCATTCCTATGCAAACACACTATATTGTAATGTAATGTGGATAGAAAAAACACTTTTTATACAATTACTTATATGGATAAATGTGAATTTGTCATTGATGGTGTGTGTAAGTTTTATCATATCAGATTTTTATGACATGCAACTTATCCAAGGATTTTCTCTAAGATGAGGTGACCTACCATACTTCAGACAGATCAATGACGAAAATTTCCAGTTATCTTGATAACTGCGTCATTTCTGTTAGTGTATATGAACCACGACTGCCCTATCTTACTAGCCCTAAATACTTTGTGTGACTATCTTAAAGTAAGTGTTCTGCTACAGACCCCAAACCTCAAGGATAACAGGAGAAAAATTAAAAATCTGATGTGATACACTCTCATGACTTTCTCTACTCTTGTACAAACTATTTTTACAAAACCTTATTCTCCATATGCTTCATGTTAATCAAGATGTTAATCTTATTGCCAATTTTCTTGTAGATGCAAGGGGAATTGGTAGGCTTTAAGTGATAGTCAAATATTTTAAAAGCTGGTTGCTATGTGAAGTATTTCATTCTCTTTGTATTAACATGACCCCAAAAAAAAAAAAGAAGAACTTTTGGAGACATTTCCAGAAAATTCAAGATACATATTTTATTTGTCATGAAAGTATCTTAAATATATATTTTAATCAAAATTGTTAAGAGCTATTTTTGAGAAAATTAAATTTTCGAAAAATGTTCCATGTAAAGGGTAATCTGGGGTGGGGGGGATTTTCTTGAAAACCTTCGTGTCACATCTCTGGAAGATACTGAACCTAAATACCAAGTTTGGTGTTATCCAACTGTTCGTTTCTGAGTTACGCTGTTCACAGATAGACACACACACGAACATGTTTCCAAAAATATTTTTTTTTTGGATTCAGGAGGCCTCAAAACATGTATTTATGGTGAAAGCTCGGTATCAAATTTTTGGGTGGAACGCAATACAGTAAAAACATTGATGATGTGTTAAGATAATTCATATCCAAATGTGTCTAACAGTAGATAGTCAATTTGAGCATTTTTACTTTCTCTACTACGTATAGTAAGTAGGAAAAGTATTGCATTCCACCCAAAAATTCGATACCGAGATTTCACAGGAAATTTTTAGAAATTTCACTGCTTTAACTTATTTATAGTTATTTGCAAGGTATTGCATTCAGTTCTTTAAGAATTAATTTCTAGTGTTCATTAAAAAGTGATTCTTCTAACCACACTAGTTATTTATCTATAAATGACTTCAAATTAAGCAGTGAGGATAGCATTAGAATGATTCAATGCTGGAGACACTAGCCTTGAAAATTAGTATGAATGTGGATTACCAGTTACAGAAAATTCAAGTTCCATGTACTGCTTTCAAAGAATGGTGTTGTTAATACTGTGAGCTGTCAAGTATGTTAGGTGTGTTTAAAGTAGTTACACCCTTTCACCCGCTTGACATAATGATAAAAGTCAAAAATAGCTCATCAACAAACTTATTTATAAACAAATAATTCTTAAAAGCCCCATGTAGACTAATTCTTAAAATGCATTGCAATTTATGTGACAAAATGATTCTGAAAATGAATTGTGAGATGACAAAACACTCTGATGTGTAACATTCACATGACTTTTTCCACCACCAGAATTACGTTTTAAATAGCTTCTACATACCTTATTTTTCTATCTACTTCATGTTAATTGAGATAAAAGTTTGCAGGAATGGTTTCATTACACATTGCATTGCTAGTACGGAGGGACACAGGAAACCATAGTGATAATCAAATGTTTAAAGGGTGGGTCACTATGTGCTGGCCTTGAAATTCCAAACTCTTTCTATGACATCTTAAAAAAACAACTAAATTATGACAGCACTTCCACAAAAAGCATAGTTTGGTTTGGGAGGATTTTCTTGAAAATAGTGCAGCATTCTTGGAAGATACTGAACTGAAATACCAAATTTTGTATTTATTCAACCTTTCGTTTTTGGGTTAAGCTTTAACATTTTCAACTGTAATAGCATTAATTTCTGTGAATATTGTCTTTAAGGTCTACAAGGGAGCAGCCAAATGGTGCCAGCAAAATAATGCCACAGCACAAGCTGCTAGAAATTCCATGACAGCTGTGAAATAAAAATAAATTTTTACTTATGGACACTCTTTTAACTACTATGGTTCTTAGCATTCCATTCTATATTGGTTGTCAAAGATAGGAAATTTTGCTCAGAGGTTTTTTTTCAGAGGTTTGAGGTTCTCTTATGTGCCATAAATGTACAACAAGGGACCACCGGCTTTACTTCTCTTCCAAAGGAAGTCATGCTAAGGATTTTTACGCCCACCACAAAAATATATTGCCCTCCACTGGGTTTGAACCCGTGACCTTTTCTACTAAAAGGCAGCTGTGCATTGATTCTTTGGGAATCAAGTCATCTCAAAAAATAAATAAATTGTATGGCCTCCAAGATCCCCAGATATCTCTGAGGGTATTTGAAGAGAAAGGTTTATTCAATTCACCCAAAAACTCTGGTAGATCTTGAAGACAATATTCACAGATAAATTAATGCTATTTCAATTGATGTTACAAAAATTGTTTGATGATATACTGTCTCAGAAAAGTAAGTTATTTGTGGGACGTCATTTTCAATGAATAAAATGCTTTCATATGAATTAATCTCCTGAATTGTTAATTTACAAATAATTTGTTTTAAACACAAATGTGCAAATTTGGTTTCTCTGAATCATCTTGAACTTTGTGAAAATTCTAAGGTGCTATTCACTTTAACACCCCAAGCCATTGTGGATTTATTATTCTTTAATGGCTATTATATATATGGCAACACAGGCAGTGGACACTGGTATTGCATGAATTGAAAATTGGAGAAGGAAATTTAGGAAGGAAATGTTCCATGCCTAAGTTCAGGACACCACTCTGGCATATGCCAGTTATGAGAACAGGAAAATCTGGAAAAAGCCTCAGTCAGAGAGGAAGGTCCTCGCAGGATTTGAACCACAGACCTTCTGATCACGATTTCATGATCTTGGTTACCTGTGTTGATAGTCATTGTGGAGCAAATGTTAGGTTGTACTGTGAGTAATTAGATTTACGGTTTTAAAATTACACTGGAGTGCTTTGTATGGAGCTGACACTGTTTATTGAGGTAACTTGAACACTGGGACAAAATTTGGAGAAATGGTTGGCAGCATTTGAAATTGGATTTGAGGAGAGAAATGGACCAAGAAAAAAATGAAGCATGAGTGAAGGAAGAGCAATGCTAAAACTAATCAAGAGGAGAAAATGAAATTGGCTGAAGAACCAGACGAGAGGAAAGTACTACAAGATGCACTGGAAGGAATGGTGAATGGGAAAACAATTCGGGGCAGAAGAAACTACATGAGAGAAAATACATGTGGAATAGGGAAGAATGCAGGATTTCTGGCTTTCAGAGAGGCACCTCTCTTGATCACTAAACTATGATTGGAAATACTACTGCTGACCATCAATCTGGATTGAAAAATGAAAATCCAAGAATTAAACGGAAGTACATTTCTGCACACAGTAGTGGTGCTTTCTGTTTTTGTTTGTTCTGGTTAATGGCAATATATCTTTCAAAGTGGCAATTCTGTTAATCCCATAAATGCCAAAAACTCATCTTCAGATATTTTTGCTTCTGTTGCGAGATAAAGCTAGAAGAGGATTGGTAGTTTAGCATTCAGATTGAGGCCCACTGTTGTACTCATGGCAGCAGCCAATAGCAGGAAGTGCTTGGTTGTACTACTATATCAATGCTGTCAGCCCTTACGGATGGTTAGTTGGCAGGCAGTTGAAGGCAAAAAACATGTGCTTAACTTTCACAATCTGGTCAATCTTTCTGCTGGTTCTCTCCTACTTTTTCTTTATTGATGCTACAGCCCTCGAAAGGGCTGGGCCTTCTCCACCAATTACAGTGAATGTTATCTACTCAGTGTAACTTCACCTTTTAGTCCCACATTTCCTTATGTAATCTTTCACATCTTGGTCCCACCACAATCTTGGCCTACCTCTCTTCGTTGAATCACAAGGATGTCCATGTAAGGCCTTCGTTGGTAACTTGCTTCTTTCATGCCTTCAATGTATCCTCTGTTTGTCACCTATATTAAACTTGCTTCCTTATTCACTACGACCACTTCTTGATTATGCATGTTTTTTCAACTGATTGTTTACATAGTGTGTATTATAAATTTTCATAAGATACTTTCCTTTCCTAGTTTACCCACTTTTCTTCATTGTTTTTGTTTAATATCCAAGTCTTACTTGCACAAGTTATTATAGATCTTATAATGACTTTATTTATTATTTTCTTTATTGATGGATACATTTTTAGACTTCATTACTTTCGGAAGTGCAAAGAAATATCTTTTTCAAACCAGGTGCTATGCTATTATTTTCAGTTGCCAGAGCCCAACTATTTAAAACTTTTGCAAGTCTCAACATATTGCAGCTGTAGTTTACTGTGTTTAAAGCTTTTTGTCATTTGGTTACATAGTGGGCATGTAGAACCAACACAAAATGTTGAGTTGTACTTGCGGTAATGTAGCTTTCCTCTCCATTTCTTGTTTTAACCCACCTATAAATAAATCATCATCAGTTTGAAAAATTATTTTGAAGGATAATACTTGTCTTTTGTTGTCATGTTAAGCCACCAGTTAGGAAGAAAATGTTAAAATAAGCATAAGTACTGAATCAAGCAATTATTACTTTAAAATAACTAAACAAATAAAACTAGTTCCAAACTGAAAAGTCTATATTTCAGCAAATATTTCTTGCTCATCATATCTTTAAAACACTATATTCAACAATCTACTCTAAATACATAGAATCAATTTCTAATTGACATGAATAAAAATATCATCAAAAGCACAACCCATGTTAAGACAAAGAAATGTTTATTAACACCTACTTACAAAACCTCAGCAGCCCTATTATTTTCCAAAGGTTAGGAGGTGGAAAAGGAAAAGCAATACAGAAATGCAAAACATACAATTTTTATTAATGTATTACACAATGTTATTTAATTAGTTTTGATATAGTACTACCAATAACAAAAGAAATTAAAACAAACTTGTGCAAGATCTTTAATTTCCCATTCTAATTTGCAGACCAACTTCAAATCCTTTTTTCGTAAATTATAAAATCTATCTGCGACTTGTTTATTCCCACCAAACAACTTAATTATGGCTATTTGGTTTTATTAAAATGCAAGGCAAATTTTACAATCGCTTCTGTTAAAAGTTGGTGTTAATCGTAATTGCATACAGAAGCCTGGAAAGCTGCATACTTACCTGAATACGATGCAAATATGATTTTACTATGAATAAAATATTTAATATTAGAAAATTATACACGTATTTTACAGTTTAAATCTTATTTTTGGCATTTCCAAATCCAGTTCTACGCGGCAATATCCCACAATAACAAGCTGCTAGGGTACTTCAATCTAAAAACATATTCAAAGAAAATATAATTTTTCGTAACATAAAGGCCATAGCAGCTTTCCTGCCCTATTTTTTTTTCTGAGGTAAATAAAAGAAAGAGAGGGGGAAAAAAATGAAACGAAATAGCTATGAACACGGCTTCTCATGTAGAAACATTAATCCTTATATGTATATATGTACAGATATTTCTATATTGAAACGAAATATATTTGTTATCCCTAAAGCATGCCCACTTATGTAAATATTATCCGGATTTCTCTTTTTCTCCTTTCTCTGGCCTATCGTCAGCCTCTTTTGCCTCCATGTCTTTCTCTGAGGAATTAGGTGATGAACTCTTTTCCCTTTTGCCCTCATCGTCATCATCATCTTCATCATCGTCATCATCTTCATCATCCTCAGCTTCTTTACTTCTCTCTCTACTACCTTCCCTGTCATTCTTTTCATCCTCAACACGCTCTTTGCTCTCTACTGGACTTACTCTTTGCTCCCCAATCTCAGGCTTACCTGTTTTTGAGGCATCAACATTTTCACTTTTATCTACCTTAGTTTCCTCACTACCTGTAAAAAATAAATGAACACTTGTTGAATACATTAACAATACTTGTAATATGCTATCTATATTAAAAATGTAGAACTTGTTTGTTAACCTCAAATAGTTTATGAAAATAATAGCAGAAACACACCCAAAAATAAGGTTTTTGAGAAAGAAACCATCTAGTGGCAGAATTGACAAACATTTTATTGAATATCTTCTGAGGCGCTAAGAAAAAGTTAAGTAACAATCATATATGTTAAGTTAATTGAAGGCAGTAACACTTAAAAGTTCACATAAGTGAAGATCTGGGGAATATGTGCCAATCCTCATTTGAACCATAGAACACATCATAAGACTGCAGTTGGAATTTAACTGAGATGGGAGCAAGTGCTCCTGAAACATATCTGGATCTGGCAAACTTAACTGAAGTTTATCTGACTTATGCTCAGTTTCACCATAAGTCATAAGGCATTTAAGATTGTCAAACTGGTGATGGTTTGTTAAAAGTGGAAGCTCTCTTTCACCAAGGTGTGTCATCATTTTGATTGCTGAAGCTCCTGTTAACTTTTGAGGAGTCACTTTTCCTATTGCCACTATTTCTATTCAGGAATTTTGTGCAATATGCGCATTGTAGATATCATTGAATTGACTGTGCTCGTATCACACATTTCATTACGTGATGCATACAGTGCACATCATCATACTTTTCCCTAATCGTCCAGAAGTTTATAATGCAAGTTTACTAGTTACAAATATGTAGCGCAGTGGTTAGGCTGTGTTCAAGGCAATAGTTAAGAACATGAAGTAGCATGACATGGTTATTAAAAAAAGTTTGTTTACAAAGGCACAATCACAGCCAATGAAGAGACATCAACATTTCTGTTGCCAACCATACAAACGTATGTTAGGAATTGTCAAAGTTGATGTACCACCAGTTTGATGTGATTAGCACTGATGATTTGGCCAAAACTGACAAAAGGATTACTTTAATGTTCAAGCTTATTGGTGGTCGGTGAGACTAAGTATTAGGCCTCATTCACAATGACAATTAACTGTAAGAATAATGCAAACTTAAAAGCTAGATGCTATGCATAGTAATGGAACTATTCACAATGAATCACATAAACATAAAAATAAACATTGAATTACACGTAAACTTAGAAGCTTGCAAGGTCCAAGGTCCAAGGTTTTAAGTTTATGTCTACATCAAACATAAGAGAGCAGCCAATCACGAGCGATTCTCATCACATGATCTTTGTGCCAACTCGCATCGATTTTCTGTCGCCATGTGTTGACCTGCTAACTGCCTTTCTGTGGAAGATCATGGGCCAGGAATCACTGAGGTATCTATAAAAATCTCAGCAAAGCAAATTGTTATTCTAGGTGATCCTTTTTAGTGAGTTTAACATCCTTTAACCATCCTCTTGTTCATTTTGATACAAGTACATAGCCTCTTTCTGAGGGTTATCGCTTCCCAGGTATTCATATTACTTCAGCACTTTTACTGTCACTTGCGATTGGCTGCTGCTTAAGTTTGCATTTGCCGATGTGAATGACAACATATCGCCTTAAGTTTATGTCTAATTTTACGTCTTGTATTAATATTTAATTTTCATTGTGAATGGCCCCTTAGTCTAATGTATCAAACATTTTCTACTTCTGCAAATATTTATCTCAATTAATGTGAAGTACATAGAAAAATAAGCTTTGTAAAAATAGTTTCCAGAACAAATAGATATGAAAATGACTGATAGTAGGTACAGAAAATTGTGTGAATATGGATTTGATTTTTTTTAATAAAAACCTTAAAAATTAATATCCTATTAGTTGATTGCGTGAAGAGTGGCAATTACAATCCATATTGTCATTTTCAGACTGCTTTGTTCTTTTGGAATCTTTAGACTGATTTTCCAGTTTCATTATTGTTTTGTGGCTTCCAAAAATGCAAATATTTACAACAATTAACAACACACGGATGATTATAATAAACATTGCCAAATGTAAGGAAGTTTTCACTGTGGACCACACAAGAGTCTTCTCACCCACTATAAGATATCCACTATTTCTTCCTCCTCTTCTTCCATTTCAGGGTTTAGGCCAAAATGGCTTGTTTGGAAGTTAATATATATAGTTAAATATGTTGGTCACTCCATCTTCTTCAAGGTCTGCCAAAATCTCTTGTTCCCTTTGGTTTATAAAATAAGGCTAGCTTTCGGAGTTTACAAGGTTACATTCTCCTCACATGTCTTTCCACTATTTCTGTAGTCACACATTCCACCTACTATATTCAATTTCTCAAATTGAGATTGAATACTTTTGACTTCTCACTCTGTCTCTTCTTGTCTTACCAACCATGGATTGCATAAAGCTCATTTACCTTTTAGCTCCTTAGAGTCCATGTTTCGTTTCTGTATCTCAAAGCAGGTTTGGATATAACGTTATATAGTCTTTGCTTTATTTCTGTCCTCAGAATTGCTTACGAAAATATTTTTAATACATCCACATAACTTGCTGTATTTAGTCATATTTGCTTCTAAGTCAGCAATCATCTGCTCGGTACTAATCTTATACCTCAAGTATATAAATAATGACACCTGTGCAATTATAATATCATCTATCACTACTCTAATATTGTCCATGGGTGGCCATAGCTTTAGTTTTTGTAATTGATATTTTCATGTCATATTATTTCACTATTTTATTCAGGATAGATCTTTGTAGTTCATACTCTGATTCAGTTAATAAAACAGCAAACAGGATTGTTGTTATGTTATTTTCTTTTGTTAGGTTGATTCCCTTGGATTTTATTTTATCCACTGCTATCTTTATAAACTATATGGCAATACCAATTCCACAAGTGGTTAAAAAAAAAAAAAAAAAAAGGAAAAGGGATACTTATGTCCACAGTTTAAATGATGATTTTACTTATATATTAAATAATTGAACATTTTATTTGTCTGAGCACTTGATTTGCCATAAAAAATTAACTTAAGTTGGAATTTTAAGTTAGTATGTTGTGATGCCTATAAATAACAAAGTACATTTACATTTTACAAGAGCAACAGCAAAACATTCAGAAACGACACATCTCATCCTTATAAAAAATAACAGCCACAATCCTATAAAGTATAAAATAGTATAGTAGTTTAACATGAACAAAATGTAGCTCTTCCTCAGGATATCAGAGAGAATAAACAAGCATCATACAAATAGCAATAAACAATAGTTTCAAAAATAAAAAATTAATTAGCAAGAAAACAAACTCACGAGGCAGACTATAGTTAGAGAAACCAGCAAAGAAAGAATGAAAAAGAATCTATCTCAAGCAAAACAATTTCAAGGAATCTTAAAGGAATTCAAGAAAATATAAGCACTTTTTAATAGATTATCGAAAAATTATAATTAAGGCACATTATGGAAACATCAAAGAGGAAATCTGGCATTTAAAAGGGGGAGCTGCTGGGTAGCACAGTGGTTTTCTTCTTGGCTCTCATTTACAGCCCAAGTTTGATTCCTGGGTGTGCAATATAAATTTTGAGCAACCTCTTTTCAGGCCTTCACCTTTACTAGCATATCTGAAGTACTCCCAGGCCCAATATAGTTTAGAATCCATGGTAAAAGTTGTAAGCCTCCCCGTTCCATTGCCATCATTCTACCATCAATTGAGTCAACAGGGGTGGGATGAGGTTCTCCCAAAAGTCCAACTCATGTAAGAAGTGTTAGAAACAACAAGAAAAAATGCAAAGATTACACCAAAATCTACATAGGACAAACAAAAATTAATAAAAGCCCCAGAATCATAGAGCATTTTTAAATACAATATAATCTTGTGTTACAATCACATGACTTTCTCTACCCTCTGTCGTTTATTAGTGGTTATACAAACTATTCTTATGAAAGCTTATTTTTCTATCTACTTTATTTTACTCCATTCATCTACTTCATTTTACAGAAATAGCTACATTACACATTTCATTATAGAAACAAACGGAGCAGCAATAATCAAATGTTACTGGATGCTACACGCTGGCTTTAAAATTCCATATTCTTTCCATGCGATCACGAACAAACAACTGAAAATTGACAGCACTTTAAATGAATGACAAAGTATTTCACAATTCAAACCATTAATAATGGATATCTCAGAAATGGCTTATGGCACAAAAAAGTTATTTCAAATAATTTGTTGTTTCAAAGAGATCTACATTTTTTGTATAGTGCATGTTCTATCGCTTAATGCTTACCACTTATAAAAGATTATACAAATTCATTTTATTTGTCATGTAAATATCTTTAATATATGGTGTTTTAATAAAAAAAAAATTTTTTGAGTAAATACAAAATTTTGAAAAAATGTTCCATTGGCGTAGTTGGGAGCGGGGGAATTTTCTAGAAAATCTTTGTGTGCATCTTTGGAAGATACTAAACTCAAGTACCTAGTTGGTATTTATCCAACTTTTTGCTTTTGAGTTATGCTGTTCGCAGAAACACATAGAAACATGGAATTTTTTGTTTTGGATAAAGGAGGTCTCAATATGAGGTGAAATCACTGTATTGAATTTTTGGAAGGAATGTGATATTTTCTCTACCTGCTATTTAGTGGTAGAGAAAGTAAAACTTAGCAATAGCCACATATTTCTGGAGCACAAATCAGGAAATAACAAAGATGCAGAATTAGTGAAACGTACCATTAATATCACAGATTTTACAGTGTGAGAGAAGACATTTAATTAAAACACAATCTAATGAATTTTAAATAAGTGCTTGGGGATAGTCCAAAGGTTTTTAATAGATATTTTGCTCCTTTCAATATGCTCTTATAATTTAAAAATGAATATCTATACCTTTACCCTCTATAATTGTCATACAGTGTATTTGGCTTAAAAGTAAAATTAAACAAAAAATTTATACAATGAAATATAATGAAAACATTTTATAAAAGTTTCAACGTTTTTGTTTAAAACTCTTTTTAACTCATCTCAATAGCCAAACAATAGATATCCAACTAAGTTCAATCTGATCCATGTGTTAAATAACTTAAGAGGCGTGACATTCTAAACCTTTATTAAAAGTGTCCCTTGTACAAACTGATTTTATTTACGTTGATATTGTAATGAAAAGAAGCTAGAAACAGTGATGTGTATTGAATTTATTTAAAGGTGAGTCGGAATTGTTACACTAACATCACTTAAGTTTACTCACTTAACATGTTTCGGGAAACGGTTGTTCCCATCCTCAGAAGTTAATTCGACTGATTTTATTTACTTAAATGTCATTTGTCCAAAGTGTCCAGAACAAGCTGGTTGCCCAACATTGCATAGGAAGCATTTTAAACTTGACTGGCAAAATAATATAATTTACCTCCCCTGTTCTTTATGAAATGATTGGTAATGATCTGTCAGATGCTTATGGAGAATCATTCCCTTTACCCCTATAATTGTAATTTTGTACAGACATGGCTATTCCTAATGGATGAAAAATCCTGATAGTCATGCACAAGGATGTAAAACACCAGCGGAACATCTGGCATACTTAACCTCCCGCTCCCAACAGCCTTCCAAGTTCTAGAAATGCTGCATAGCCTATACGTACCCTTTGGTGATGGAACCAAAGGACCGAATGGTCAAGTAACAGTAGGTGAAATTTTAAACCTTCGCATAATACAGAAACCCTTAACATATACAACAAAACAGAAGTGAAGTTGGTGAATATATAGACTCTGCACTCTCAGGCAACCAAGTTTAAACTCTTTGGAAAAGACACATGGTCTGCCATCATTAGAGAAAAATCTGATGTGATACATTCACATGACTTTCTCTACCTTCTATCTTTATTAATGGATATACAAATTATTCTTACTAAAGCTTATTTTTCTAACTACTACATTTTAATCCAAATAAACCTTTGCAGAAATAGATACATTTCAAATTTTGTTATATCAAAGAGAACAGTGATAGTCTGTTTAAGAACTGGACGCTATATGCTAGCCTTAAAATTCCATACCATTTTCATGCAATCGCAAGAAACAACTAATGTTGACAGGAATTTAAGACAATGACCAAGTAATGAACAATTCAAACCATTAATAACTGATATCTCAGCAAAGGCTTATGCCACAAAAAAAAATTATTCAAATAAATTGTGCACATTAAAGAGATCTACCTTTTATGTGTAATATGTTTTTATCTATCGCTTAACGTTTACTAGTTATACAAGATTATACAAAATTCCTTCCGAATGAAGAGGACTTCAAAGGCTAATCCCAGTAAATTTAAGATATACTTTTTGTCATGTAAACATCTTTAATGTATGGTATTTTAATCAAAGTCATTTCTTAGAAAATCAAAATTTTCAAAAAATGTTGCACGTAAAGGTTAGTTGGGGGTGGGGAATTTTCTTCAAAATCGTCATGTTGCATCCTTGGAAGATACTGAACTTAATTAGCAAGATTGGTATTTATTCGACTTTTCGATTGAGATATGCTGTTCACAGACACAACATACTTGGACGTATGAATACATGGGCCTCAGAACTTGTATTTCTGGTGGAATCTCGGTATTGAATTTTTGGGGTGAAATATAATACCTTCTCTACCTACTATGTACATGGTAGAAAAGGTAAAAATGATATCTCGGTTGTTAATTAAAACATATCGGTTCACTCATTTCTAATGTTAGCAATTTTCTTTCTTTATATAATAATTATTATTTAGCATACCCTGCTAATGAGGCTGATTATACCATAAATACAAAGGAAAAAAGCAAAACTCTCTTATATGAGGGTTATTAAAATATTTTGACATCGGTATCCCATATGTATCATAGCATTATAAACAAATTCAATTCTCTCATTTTGCTGTCTTAATTGCTAAATCATGACCGTTTATATATATTGCTTGGAGTGAAATATTATAGCACTGTCTTATTTTACACGCATATTCTGTGGAGTAACACAAACTATTTTCTACTCCATGGCATTCTCAACTAAAAGTCAAGGCCTTCTTCGCAAGCATGTTCTTTTATAACTCCAATTTGTTTGTATTCAAGAGCTTTGTAATTTCTTTTTATTTTAATATTTTATTCAGCTATGAAATGAAACAGCGTTTCCTAGCCCCATGTCCGTCACAATGATTTGGGCTTTATAATGGTGAAAGAATTATCAAAATTGGTTGAGTAGATTTTAAGATTAAACTACATACACAAATCCACTACAAATTTTCTCTCTTTATAATATTACATAATATTCGAACGTCACTACAATATAGATGTGTTTCAAATACCTTCATCTGTGTCAAGTGAAAGTCTAAGCTACAACCCTTAACTTGGTATATTTGTAATGGTTATGTGGATATTTTCATTTGGGCAGAAGATCAAAACACAAACCTGAGTCCTCGTGCTTACTAGTGGATGTCCCACATAAAACCAGTACACCTCACTGTCTAACTGTGCCTGGCCTCACTTTGTTCATATTAGCACCTGTCTTCTTGTGCTCATAAATAATGTTGGGCTCACTTCATTCATATTTCACTACACTACATTTACATGGTTATCTGTTGTTAAGAATTGCATACAGTTGAGATTAACAGTAATTATCATGAATGTTGTGGAAGTATTGAGAGAGATGGTGCAGTTTTCATGAAAAACGAATTCACATTGTGAAGTTTTAAATGAGGAGAAATATCACAAGATACTCACAACCAGCACAATTCAAGATCTGTAAAAGAAATGGAGGACTGCAGGATCCATTGCAAATGTGAAGAAGAATAAGTGTCCGATAAAGAAGACTCCTATGGTAGTCAACAGAATTCGTCGAGAAGCCCCAAGGAATCATTAAGGAGATTATCTCTGCAAATTGGTGTATCCTGCACAACATGCCACTGTGTGCTAACAGACCTCAAATTCCGACCATTTTGTGTGAGCATAGTGCATGAATTGAAAGATATGACAAAGAGAAACGAGATACATATTGCAACTGGTTCTTATCTTCGATTGCTAACGGTTACTTAGACCCAATGCTCTTCTTTATGACAGATGAAGCTTGGTTTCATCTGTCTGGTTATGTTAACTCTCAGAATTGCAGATATTGGTTGCAGAATAACCCACATATTGTGCATGAAGAACCTCTTAATGCAGAGAAGATAGGCGTATGGTATGCAGTGTCAGGAATGTGCATTATCAGTCACTTTTTTTAATGATACAATTAACAGTGCAAGATATATGGAGATCTTTGAGTCTTTCTGTGCAAAATTAACAGAAAATGAAAAAAAAACCTGTGGCCTCCACAATCGCTGGACTTAACATCCTGTGATTTTTATTTATGGGGAGCTCTGAAAAACAAAGCTTATGCTAATAACCCTCGGACAACAGACCAACTTAAAGAGAACATTACAAATGAGATAAATAACATCTCGCCTAAGAAATATAACATGTTAACTAGAACATTTTTGCAAGAGTGCAGCAATGCCTGAATGACGGTGAAGGGCACTTTCAGCACTTGATATATAAACTGTTAAGTCTGGCCTATGCCATATCTATACCATATTTACATAGGAAGTTGGTTGTGGAATTAATTTCACATAATGTAATGAATAACAGTGAGGCTATCAGTTTTATGTGGGACATCCAGTGTTACACATATTTGGAGCAGTAATGATTGGGCAAGGAAATGCATCCACAGAAGAGCTGATTCACAATTAATTGGGACCAGAATCCAGAATGAGAACAACAAATTTAAAATACATATATTATAATGTTACCATTCAGAATTAATGGGAGACTATCCTAGGTCCTGGAAACAGGAAATAAGACTTGGTCAAGTTTTAACTTTCTCATTCCCATGGGAACAGCAGATTCATAATGTGCATATTACTCTTTGCTGTAGAAATTATTCAAGGCAAATGTGACATGAAACAGCTAGTAGAGGTCTCTCTTGTCGCAAGCTGAGAAAATGAAACTGGATTATGTCCAAGCAAATGTGCATCCTGACACTTAGGTTTATTCAATGTTACAAAAGCAGAAGCCAGGAAAAAGGTTAACGGAAAACAGTAAAGAAAAACAAATAATTTTAATGCACACCATTAACAAAGGAATGGAGCTTGGAAAGACATTTTTGTTGGGGAATCAGAAATAGTAGCAGCTCTTTTATCAGGTTTTGACAATGGCTAACCTGCATTATGTTGGCTGGATTGAAGCAGGTGAAAAAGTATCATTGTTCAGTTACAAATAAATGACGTCCCAATGCTCAAAATTGACTTTCCACTATGCTATTGATATGGTTATTGATATGCACTGCCATTCTAGTTCCCAAAGTAATGTGAACCAAAATGTTGCATGGTGCTTTGCTTCCTAATCCCACTATCATTCTGGTTTCTGTTCTCAGATTATTTTGAATCAGCCTGACAGAATGTGAGCTACCATGATGATGCACATTCAGCACAGATGAAGATTGTATAGGATGACTCAAATAATTTACTGCACCAATGGCATCATGCCCATCATCTGGTAATTAATTGGACTATGCCAAGAAATTTTGATATTAGCTCAAATTGAGCAGACAAAAAACTTAAATATAAAAACACACATTTGGACTTTGAAAATATTTGCAAAGAAAGGCCTAAATGGGAAATATTGCAGAGTATGAAATGAAAGCAATGATAAATCAGTGGATGCCACACAAACAAATAAAATCAGCAGGAACAGTACTTTCTGACTACTATAGACAAAATTCTTTAGCAAAATCTTAGATCAGGTATACCATTTTGTGACACACTGTGTCCTTCTCCGTCTTTCTCCCTCCAACTTGATGTGTTGGGAGTGGTTAGACTTTATGGCAACATAATGCTAACAGAATAGGAGCTCCTTGGATGTTATACAAACCGAAGAACAAAACAGGGAGATGGGTTAAACCTTATGTCCCCTCAATGGCAACTCTCTCTCAATACAATGTATTTGTTGAAAGATGTCTGTGATATATTTTAGCTTAGCTTTATTCAAACAGATGTTTTAACTAAGTAGAATGGTTTAAAATAAAGAGCTTTTATTTTATTTTAACTTATGACACATGACTGTTAATAGCTTCTCAATCTTCAAAATAAATTAAAATAGAATGTTTTCCCACTAATGATTATATATTGATGCTTATGAATTCATTACAGATTCACAAACTACACTCTAATATAATTAAAATCTTTAATTTTATAGAGCAAGTACTTACCCTCTAACCTGTTTTCCTTATCTCCAGTTTCCATTACCTCATCCAGGTCTGCTCCTCCCTGATCCTCAACCCTACCTCCCATCCCACCCTCAGAGTCACCCAAGCCCTGTCGCCACCGCCCCCTTTTTTCGATTGCTTCTAGTTCTAGTTGCACTTCTTGTCGCTTCTTCTCAATCATTTCTGTGAAATAAAAAGAAAACAGATTTTTTGCTTTATTTTCTAAATATACAGGATGTGCCATACGTCTGGAAACATAAGGAAAACATGACTTGTTTTTTGTGCAGACTGACATTTAAGCTATGATGATGATGATGATTTGCGTTTAAGGGCGCTCAACTGCTTGGTCATTAGCACCCTTTTAAAATAGAACATGGAAAAGGCCAGAGATAAAAATCAGTACAAAGTATCATGGCAAAGGTCAGAGATAAACATGAATATAAAAATAAGCAAAAGTCAGAAATAAATCTCAATATAAAAGACATAGGAAAACTTAGAAATAAATATAAACATATAAAACTAAACCAAGAATCATGAAACACCTGAATTCAACATAACTAAATCCGCATTTGGAAATTTACCTTTGACATAAAATTAAAAATCCTATCAACCACTTTCTTATCATCTGCTAAGATCTCCGCAAGACTGGCCAGCAGTTGCAGAGTGTCCCGAAGATATCTAGAGCAATACATTCTAGCAATACGTGACGGACCATCAGACCTTCGTTACAAAGTGGGCAAGCAGGAGCAGGGTCACCCTTAAAAAGATAACTGCATAAAACTGCAGTGGCCAATCAAAATCACCTCCTCACGATGAGATACACGAGAGGAAGTTACCCAGTTTATCGGAATGTGCTTCACTACTCTAAGCTTATTTCCGCAGAGAGCTAACCACTCCTCGCTCCAGTATGATAGTACCGCTCTCCGCACAACAAACCTAAAGTCTTTCGACGTTACTCGAAGTATTCTAACACTGGGTTCAGTGGTTGCCGCCTTAGCTGCCAAATCTGCAAGTTCATTCCCTGGCAAGCCAACGTGACATTTAAACTATGGGTTTGAGCAAAGAGGAATATATCCAGGTGGTTTTGATTTGTGGTCTAAGGGAAGTGGTTGATGAATTCCACAGATTGCATTCTGAACATACGATTACATTCTCATGTGTTTACAAATTGGTTGAAAAATTTAAGGAAACGGGTTCAGTGGTCCCCTACGGGCAAAGCATCATCAATTGCTGTTTTTGGTCAGTTTGAGTAAGCCCCAAGAAATCCCTATGGCAAATGGCAACTGAAATTGTTGTGCCCAAAAGCAGCATCCACAGGATTTTAGAGGCACATAAATGGCAGCCTCACAAACTCCAAATGCTATAGAAGCTGGATGAGGATGATGCAGATCGATGAATCCATTTTGTGAATGGACCCTGAGTAAATATGACAAGGATTCTGTCTTTTTATGCACCACTTTTTTCAGTGATTGAACCAATTTTTGTGTGTCTGTTTAAGTTAATTGCTACTGGTCAGAGAACAATCAATCCTCTGTGGATGAGTGAGTAAAAGAACAGGGTACCAAATGCATGGATAATGCTTCATTTTTGCAGTTAAATCATGAAAATTCCATATTCAGTATTCCTCTTTTTTGTTTTTTTTTTCCTTCATCTAAAAACAATACATCATGGTTGAATTACATGTTGCATGTAGTCAGCAATATTAAAGAGTTGGTGGTTACCATGCTAGCATCTAGTCCCTAAGGTCGCAGGTTCAAACCTGGCAGAGGGCGATGGATTTTTTCCGGGTGTAAAAATCCTTAACATGGCTTCCTTCAGAAGGGAAATACAGCCGGTGGTCCCATGTCGTAGATTTATGGCACGTAAAAGAACTTCAAGCCTGATAAAGAGGCCTCTGAGCCAAACTACCAGTCTTTCATGCCCAATGGGATGCTACAGACCACAGCAGTTAAAGAGCGTTCATATATAAAGCTCAATTTAATTTAATTTAGCAATCTTAGACAACCTGGGTTATGTATTGTCTTCAAGAGTAAGGGCAGCATGTTGGAGTAAATTATTTCAGAAGTAGTGTTTACTAAACAAGTCTGTACTACGGAAGTAGGTTAATATGGCAGTAACTTACTCCAGAAGCAATGTTGAAGAGCTGAACTACAATTTACTCTTTTAGTTACTGCTAAGGAAGTAAGAGGTCATTATTCCCAGAGTATTGGTTTGTTTGTGACATTTACTTAAGCAACCATGGATAAGGTTATGTGCAATAGGAAAAAGGAGAAAAACTTCAGCAAAAGATATACATGTGTTGATAGAGATAATGAAATTCCATTTTAAAAATATAGAGTGCAAATAAAACATGATGTAAAGAAACTGGAAGAGAAATGCCTGGAAATTCGTGACAGATGAGTTTAATGCTTCAAGCTACGGGTGAGGTACTGAAGGACACCCTAAAATTCTTTTGAAGCAATATTACTATCTTCATATTTGCATCCCAATCACGTGTGTGTAGATGGAGAAGCACCCTTTCTGATTTCGGAAAAGTCAACAATTTTTACCGAATTGAGCAAAAAATAGGAATATGCATACAGTCAATTGCACCCACAATGTGTGGAAAACCTGCTAAAGTGAAGAAAAACTGCTTTTTATTTTCTGAACACTCATTTTTATTTATGTACCGCACCTTTTAACCTAAAAACAGGCAAAAGCAATCTAACTTATTATTATTATTATTATTATTATTATTATTATTATTATTATTGTTATTATTATTATTCCTGTATAAAACTTAATTCTTGTAATTCTTATTATATCATTGCAATTTAAATTTCGATGAAGCCACGAATTTGTGACAAATCTCTTACAGCAATTAAAGGCATACATTACAAACATTCCAGACCTCCCAAACTCAGAAAATGCTATGACAGGAGTAGAACCTGGATCTCCCACTCTGCTAGCAGCAGCCCTACCACTTTATTACAGGGATGGTCTCTGATTTAGGTTATAAGCTTTCCTATATGCTAGAACTCTTAATTCTACCACATAAATCATTCACCTCAAGAATGGAAGAAGAAATAAGATGGAGGGTAGATGTTATGAGACTGCATATTGCAACAATATGATTTAATTTCTGTGAAATAAATAAAAAGATACATAAACAAAATCAATACTAAATAAATACTGCATAATCTCATACTTACTTGCCACTATCTTCTGACTGGCAACTAATCTCTCTTCTGTTTTGAGATTGTGTATTTTGGGTAGATAAAATATATGAGGTTTGGCACGTGTTTGGATAAAGTTGAGCAGATGTCTGTGCTTGCTTTCCCATTCATCTTGCTACAGGAAATAATAAACATATGGATTAATTGTAACAAATAGCTATAATGAGATGAATCAATTTTATTGTGCTGATTGCTCTGTTGCTGTTAGTGATAAATATTAGCTACATCAATTAACTCATCAAATTGTAAAATTTTCTGAGTTAATTATGTTAAATTATAATGTGTCTTATTGGAGAAAAGAGAAATATAAAAACACATAAATTTAATAGAATGTGGGGAACAATAAGCTGAACATTGAAATATAAAACTCTAAAAGAGCAACTTAAGTTCTATAAAGCAATGGCTGTACCTGTTTTAACACATGCTTATGAAAATTGGACATCGGGGTGCTTGGGGAAAAGGGCTGAAGCGACAGACATGAGATTCTTGTTTTGTACCAGGAGTAACTCACGGATAAACAAAAAAACTGAACAAATTAGGAAGGTCTTGAATATATTTAGTATTGCAGATAGAATAAATTTATTACAGAGTAACTAACACATAAGAAGACAACAGCATTGCCATCTGTTTTAATTAACTATAAACTGAAAGTATTTAGATACAGAGGAAGACCAATAGCCAGAGGGACAGATCAATTCTCTTGATTGGAAACAGGCTGCATGGTCTAACTCAATGAAGAAGAAATTGTTTGAGACATTCTGGTACTTGTAGTCCATTGCGGACTACACACTACCATTGTCATGTCATTCTTTGACACTTCTCTATTGGTTACACTAAAATAAATTATGAAAATATGTGCAATCATATTATGCATATTATTTGATGTTTCTGAAGGGTAAAAATCATCATCATCTATATTATCATCCTAAGACAACAGAGCAAAATATAGGGATAGTCAATTCAACCCCAAACTTATGCTAGCTCCTGCAAGGGGCAGAAAGATTATCTGTTGGTGCACCTAATATTTGGATTTAATGATGAGAGAAGTATTAGTACAACCCGCTGCTTTTACACTTATGACAGAAATATCTTGCTATTATTTATACTGTAACTTTTGGTTTACGTCACCAATCTTTAATCACTTCTCCCCTATTTCTGTAATTAACATTTCTTCAAATTGCCATGCTTGCTATCTGTAGGTGCCCTTGAGCACCTGATTGTAGCCTGTGTTTTACAGACTCTGTCAAATTATTAGACTAAACCTAGTAAATAACATCTTCCATTAGTTAGCACATTTTAAAACTAAACATACTCATTGTTGCATTTGAACATTTAAACATTTAATCTTTTACACTTTGGATGATTTGAATGAAGTAGCAACAATAAAACAGCTTTGTTTCGAAAGCTGTAGAATAGAATTTATTCACAGAATGATATATAATATGTATACATGCCTTCATCATTAAATTTACATACTATTTACAAGATGTACGTCATCTTTACAAGTTTCACACAGTTTAAATCTGAGCAAATCACCTGTATTGTATTAATTTGTACTTCAATAACATTTATTTTACTTTCTGTTTGAACATTTTGCCTGATAATAGCTTGAGAGAACTTAGGGATGATTTTCAAAAGTTTTGCATGATTCTTTTATCAAAACCTTGATTGTCAGGTAACAATTAATTTGCTAATGTAACTAGGCTTTCATATCAAGAAATTCCTAAAAAAATCAACATTTCTACATATACTGCCATTGCAGAAACATT
This sequence comes from Deroplatys truncata, assembly GCA_030765065.1. NCBI lineage: Eukaryota > Metazoa > Arthropoda > Insecta > Mantodea > Mantidae > Deroplatys > Deroplatys truncata. The sequence continues at coordinate 189,759,771 of CM060976.1, read as the reverse complement.
AGTAAATGTTTAGTAAAGATATAATGCAGCTTAGTAATTTTGCAAAGCATTTATCCAAAATACACCAAAAAATTAAAAATTCCTATCACACCAAAAGCAAGGCGTCTGTTCATCCATAAATTTTCTAGAATCTATATTAACTCAAACTTCAGTTGATAAGCTTCAATATGTATCGTTTACATATTAAATGTAAAACTGTGAATTCATTAAACTGTGAATTATTACTTATCACAATTTCATTTTTGTATGTTATTTAGTTTTTTAATTATTGAAAATTTTCTTCCAAAAAATTTTCAAATTTCAAAACTAAATTCACTCCACTTTTTTGAAAAAAAAAAAAAAAGGTTTTTTAAAGTTTTTTACAAAACCATAAACTTGTTTAGAAAAACTTGATTCAAGCTTTTGTAATATCTTAACTGTAAGGGAAATTAACCAAAAAAAAAAAGGCCTATATAATAAAAATTTCAAAATTTTTGCAACCACTACACACATTTTATTTTTTTATCTCAAAACGTACCAAATTACTTCTGAATCCCATACATCAGTTTTTTTGTTATGCTTTATAGAATGTACAGTAAAAATTTCAATCTCTAACACCTAACTTGTGGATTTAATGAATAAAAGTGTAACAAAAATTAAAGTGAGGAAAAATGAGTTTAAAAGTTTACGTGCAGTTAACCAGAAATGACTTACAGAACCTTCCTAGAAGTGTCCAGCTTAGATGTGTAATTTGTACACTTTTTTCATTACAAGCACTGCAAATCAACTCTAATTTATGGCATAAGCCAAGCCTTTCAGTACCAAATACTATATACAGAAAGAGTCAAAAAACTATGAACCGGCTGTGCGGTGTTTTTTCTGTCTGCGTCCTTGGGGCTCATTGCTGTCTGCTGCTATCATAGAAGGGCGCAGATGAAACCATAGAACATTTTTAAAACTACTTTATGAAAGGAGATGCTGAAAGTGGCCACCATCATTGTCCATACATTTTTGGCACCTCTTTGGGACACTATCCATCACTCGCCATAGTTCACGTTGAGAAATGCTGGCAATTTCCTGGCAGATATTTTATTTTAATTCTTCCAGGGTGTGTGGGTTTTCTTGTACACTTTGTTTTAAGTTATCCCAGAGATAGAAATTGCAGTTGAAAACATGCTGATGATGGGAGCAAACTGTCTCCCGAAACACGTTTCAAGTAAGAACATTTTAGTGATGTAGTGCAACAACCTTCAACTCTCTTTATTTTAAATTATGACACATCACTGTTACTAGCTTCTAAATCTTCAAAATTAATTAGCAATAGATATAACTGTGCCAGTTTCAGCATCTCCTTTCATAAAGATGGTAAGTAAAGCCTTTAAAAATAGTTTTAAAAATGTTGTATGGTTTCATCTGCGCCATTCTATGATAGCGACAGACTGCAATGAGAGCAAGTACACAGACAGGAGAGAGAGCAATGAGGCTTAAGGGCGCACAACAGCCCAGGTTATAAGCGCCCTCACTAAGGTAAAAACGTCAACACTTAAAATAAAAGCACGATAAAAGAGAGTCTAAACGATCAGTTAAAACATATAGTCTAAACGATCAGTTAAAACATAGAAATACAAGAGTAAAAACGAACAGCCCCACTTGCGGTAGAACATCATGTTGTGCTGTTATGTGTTCTTTTTATGTTTTGTATCTGTATTATACATCCAGCCAGTCACTCTACGTTGCTTGTCCCCTTTGCTTAACGCTCTCTTTGGTGCTCTCATTTTTTTTTTCCTCTGTGGGTTGCTGACGTGGCATGTGCTTGGGCCGTACGCGCTGAGTGGTGGATTTCTGTCCGCATTGCAGGGATAGCTCTCTGCCCGGTAACTACTGATGCGGATTGTGGAAGTTTTTGTAATGAATTTTTAAGGAACGGCTTTGTGATTTTCGGTGGATCGACCTTATGTAAAGGTAGGCTTTATTATCAGTTTTATGTCCTGGTAATGGTGAGTGAATTTTGGGGCGGAAAACGTTATGTGTGTTTGAAAATAAGAGTTCGTAAAGTGACTGGCTCTTGGAGTTGTTCATAGGTTTAGTGTGTTTTGTTTCTTTTCCAGTTGAGTTATATTTTCAGTACGTGATTTTCAGTGTATAGTTAGTTTAAAATTTGTGATAAGAGCTTTACACAGTTGTGCAATTTGTAAATGCATATTTTGATTCATGAAGGTAAAAAGCATCAGTAGTGTGAAATTTGTGAGAAAAGCTTTTGGCATTTGTCGTCTGAAATTGCATAGTTTGATAAAAGGAGGGCAAGAAGCAATATAAGTAGAAATTTGTGAGTAGAGCTTTACATATTTTGGGCACTTTGAAAATGCATAGTTAATTCAAAATTACAGATATTCTGTTGTGTAAATTATGAGAGCAGTAATTGCAGTTAAAACCCAGTTATGCTGAACCCATTTATGCTGAACTTTGTAACTGAAAACGGTTGGGTTGTAAAGCTATCTACATCTAGCTTAGCTGGACTTTGAAGCTCTCGGTTTCCTGAATTTCATTAAAGTCTGTTTCGGTCTCGTTCAACATTCTTAGCTAGTCTTTGACTAGCTAAACATAATTAAATTTTTTGGTCTGATGTTTATAGTGGCCTTGTTTTATAAACTTTCTAAATTGATTTGGTTTGCTGAATTTGTGGATTTACTTAATTTTGCTGTATTTAAAACTTGCCTTTACTGCTCTGCTCAATTGGTTTTGGTTGCTTTACTCTTTAAGCCATTTTTGTTTTACAGTTATTCTTTTATGGTTGCTTTACGGTTCTGGTTATTAATGTTTGTTTATTATTATCATTAAAGTACCCAAAAACAAACTTATCAATAGTAGTATATTTTTGAGAGTTCTGGTTTCCTTTTGTTTTCCCCTACGGCACTCGTTAGGGCTTCCCTTTTCGTTTGGCCGGGGTTCCCTAACTCAGTCAAACAGCGGAACCATTGCAAATTACTGGCAGCAGAGCGTGGTTAATTGATTTGTCTGTGTTGGTTAGGGAATATTGTTGGGTTTGTTGTTTGCTCTGTATTCTCCGGATTTCATTTTCTTACTTGTACCATATCCGTAGTTACAAGATGGCGGTATCGGTTACTAATGTGGACAGATTACGGAAAGGTGAATTGTGGGTAGAGTTGGTTGTACGTGGAGGTCAATGTTCTATGACAACTGAAGTGGCTATTATGTTGGAAGTTTTTCGACAAATTAAGGATGCTCCATTAATTACTGTTTCTATTGATCACGTGGTAGTGACTAAGTGTGAGTCCACTTGCTCGTTGGCCTTAGCAGAGATTCAGGATAATTTAATGGATTTTGGGCGCGAGGATTCTCCCTCTAAGGCACAGTTGCTCCGGTGGCAAGTTAGAATTCGACATTACTTGTTCTATTTAGATTATGTCTTACAGAGATTCCCTACTTTGCAGTCATGTATAGCGTTGCAAAAGTTAAAGGATCAGTTTAAGGAATTAGCCCGTAAAGTGGAGGAAGATTTTGGGACTTCACAGGAGGATACTGGGTCGTCCCCCTTGTATAATCAAGGATTGTCAGATGTGGTTCAGCCTTCGATTGCGGTGTCTGCGTTTCGGCCACTTAGACTCGCTCATCCCCTCCAGCAATTCGTGGAAGGCGTTCAGTTAAACGACATTGTTGATGTACCATCGGCTTTACAGTTTCTCTATTTTCTTGTTCGATTGACGCTAATGGCTAAGCGTTATTTGGTCCCCACGGCTCAAGTGATAGAATTATTATCTGTCAAGGTGTCTGGGATAGTTTCGGACCTGTTAATGCGGTGTGCTGGTTTGGCCGAGCCTGTGACTCGCTTTCATTTGGCCCTATTAGACATGTTCATTCCACGTAGGGAATGCACGAGGATAATGCAAGACGTATATTTTCGTCCTCAGGGTCTAACGGAACCGTTTACAGAATATATGGTTCGGGTTAAGGAAATTGCTTTAGTGTTGGTGCTCCCTGATACGGAAGCGGAAATTTGTGATGTCATTTTATCAGGACTCAATCCAGTTGTCAGGTCGGCTTTGGTTTTAGGACCTCGGCCGTCAAATTTGCAGCAGTTGGAAGCATTGGTACCTAAACTCAATGAAGTTATGCTTGTTGATAGGCTGCGTCTGTCAGAGCCTCCGGGCTCATTAGCAACTCCTAATACCACTGTATCAGCTCCTTCTTCGGCCATTGTTCCGGATTCGCGTCGTCTGGCCACTATTAAATGCTTTCAGTGTGGTCAGGAAGGCCATGTTCGACGAAATTGTCCCAATAGGAGGACCGTGAATCGGGGTTTTCTTCGTGTTTCTAATCAGGGGCGACAGTTTCGACCTTTATGACGCCAGAAGGTTAAGTCGACCATTTGTTTGTCTCGGCGTATTTGTGGTTATCCGTTTTCGGGTAAACCCTTAGTTCAAGTTTCTCTTGAGAAGTTGCCTTTATTGGCGTTATTAGATTCCGGAAGTTCTGTCTCTTTGATTCAGCTTGATTGGCTTAGGTTAAATTTACCATGTATTATGTCGCGTGCAACCACGTGTCAGTTGGTTTGTTTGATGGTCAATGGTCAGGCCTTTCAAGTTACTCAAAAGGTATCATGTACTATACGTTTCCCACGTTTTACGTGGAAACATAGTTTTTTTGTCGTTCCCAAGCTTCCTTATGCATGTGTCCTAGGTGCCGATTTTATGTCAAGGACTGGGATGGCTATTGATTTTTCCACTAGGCAGATCGATTTTCATTTTGCTCCCCGGATAAAGTTGGACTTTGTGAGGGATTTTAAACCATCTCGGCCCCCTTTAACTTTGGGAGATATTAATTTGGTAACCCAAAATTGCGCAACTTCTTCTCTGTCTCATTTGTCCCCTGAACAGGCAAAGCAAATAGAGCATTTAGTTGGGGAATTTGATTCATTGTTTACAGAAGTTTTAGGGGTCACTCATTTGACTCAATATGAAATTCAGTTAACTGATTCTACTCCGGTCAAGTTATCTCCATATAAGCTCACACCACCGAAGATGGCTATATTAAAAGAGAAAATACAGAAGATGCTTGACCAAGGGGTTATTAGACCGTCTACTTCAAATTACAGCAGCCCCATATTTCTAGTACCGAAGGGAGACCAGGATTTTAGACCGGTCATAGATTATCGTCTCTTGAACAAAAGAATACTTATTGAAAGTACCCCTTTGCCCGATTTGCATACTGCTGCTCATCATTTTTCGAAGGCTCGCGTTTTTACGACCCTGGATTTAAACAATGCTTATCATCAGATTCCTTTGGCTGAACATTCCAAGCATCTAACAGCTTTCGCTACCCCCTGGCGCCTTTATGAATTCAATAGGGTCCCATTTGGTTTGGCTACGGGCGCGCAAGTCCTCACTCGTTTGCTGGATAATTTGTTTTCGGACATAAAATTTAAATATTTGTACCATTACTTAGATGATCTTGTAGTATATTCCGAGGATTTTGACTCACATCTTGTTCATTTACGTGAGGTCTTTCGTCGCCTACAGAGCGCCGGGTTATCAGTTAAGCAGTCTAAAGTTCATTTTGCTACCTCTCAAATATCATTTTTGGGCCATATGGTTTCCCCTTCTGGTATTACCATAGACCCAGATCGCACTAAGGCTATTAGAAATTTTCCGGCACCCAAGAATAAGCGTGAGGTGGCTCGATTTTTGGGAATGGTTAACTTCTTCTCTAAATTTATTTCAAATTTTTCTACTCGGGCGGAACCTCTTAATTGCTTACGTAGGAAATGGGTTACTTTTGCGTGGGCCGAGGAGCAGGAAGCGGCATTTGTTGATCTAAAAGAGGCTATTTCAAACCCTCCTGTCTTGGCTTTTCCAGATTTTGCTATGCCCTTTATTTTACAGACGGATGCTAGTGCTAGCGCGCTAGCGGCTGTTTTGTTGCAGGAATTTCCTGAGGGTCGTCGTCCCATTTATTATAGTTCGCGTACTTTATCTCCTGAAGAACGTAAATTTTCTACATATGAATTAGAAACCTTAGCGGTGCTTTTTGGATTGGAGAAGTATAGGGTGTACTTAGAACATGTGCATTTCTTTTTAGAGTGCGATAACCAGGCTTTAACGTGGGCGTTAGCTGTCCCAAGGAAGACAGGTCGTCTTGCGCGTTGGGGTGTCCGGATAGGTTCCTTTAAGTTTACACCTTCCTTTATCAGAGGTTCAGAAAATTGTATTGCGGATGCTCTTACCCGGGTATTTTCCGAACCTACTGAGGAGTGTGTTTATTTCGAGACTTTGGATGCTCCTGCGGATACTCAGATTGAGAGTTTCTCATTTTCGGCATTTCCTGAAATGTTTGTCAGTATACCTGAACTTCAACTTACCGATTCTGGGTTGGCTTCAATTATTGAGCAAATTAAATCGGGAGTTTCACTGCAGGATTATAAGATTCATGAGGGTGTTTTGATGGGAAGAGCTAGTTTTGATCGGCGTTATAAAGTCATAGTTCCGAAGGCAGCTATTCCCATGATTCTCAGTTATTTTCACGATTCTCCTTTCGGGGGTCATTTAGGCATTGCCAAAACCAGAAATCGAATTCGTGAACAGTTTATGTGGCGGGGCATGGATTTCGATGTAAGAAAGCATGTTAAGTCTTGCCGCATTTGCGCATTGTCCAAACCCGCGCAGGCTACAAATTGGGGATATTTGGCTTCGGAGGTTCCCTCCGCGCCCATGGAAAAACTATTTGTAGATTTTATCGGACCGCTCCCTCGTTCTATTCAGGGAAATATTTTTGCATTGGTGCTCACTGATGCTTTCTCAAAGTTCGTATGGATTTCACCTCTGAGTGCGGCTACTGCTCGCCTCGCTATTCGGGAACTTGGAACAATATTTGGATCTTTTGGTGCTCCTCAATATCTGGTCTCTGACAACGGTTCGCAATTTAAGTCGCGTCTCTTTCGTTCCTTTTGTTTTGATTGGGGTATTAAGCATTTTACTACTACCCCTTATTACCCTAACCCCTCATTAGCGGAACGGGTCAACCGTAACCTTAAGTCCGCTTTAATTGCTTATCATCACCAGCAGCACAATTGCTGGGATAAATACTTGAAGCAACTTCAGTTTGCTTTCAATTCTGCGAGACATGAGGTTCATAAGACGACGCCATTTTCATTGTTATTTGCCTACCAACCTTCGTCTCCTTTGGCTAATTTGTGGGCGTTAAATGATTTATTACCGGCTGACAATTCTCCGCATACCATTCGTACTAATTGGAAGGCTGCCTTGAATAATCTGCGTAGAGGCCACTCTATGAGAAAGCAGCGATACGATGCGTCCCGTCGTCCCTCCCCATTCAAAGTGGGAGATGATGTTATGTGCCGTAACTATCCTCAGTCCTCGAAAGCAGATGCGTTTGCCGCGAAGTTAGCTCCTCGCTATCTTGGCCCGTTTAAGATTCTCAGAATTTATAAGGGGGTGTCTGTTCTTTTGCAAGAATTGTCTTCTTCCTGCAGGCGCCGCGCTCACCTGTCTCAGCTTAAATTGTATAACTCGGGGTAGCAAGTGAGTCACTTGGCATTGTCCTGATGATGGGTGACTCACTTTCAGGAATTAGCGATCCTGCCCCATGCGAGCTCTTGATTTGTCCCATTCCCTTAACCGGGATAAATCCTGTCCCATTCCTCTCCCAAACATCCTTTCTTATCCCTTCCATATTCATGAAAGCTCCCAATTATACTTTCCTTTCCTCCTACAGTAATGGTATCTTTTCGGATGTTAGCATATAGAACTCCAGTGATTTGTCTTCAGATCTTTGACACATGAGAATATCTCTATTGCATACTTGCCAACTTTTACAGTTTGCCCGTAAAATGTATGGTTATGCCCGTGTGCTAGGGCTATTCAAGAGTCAGTCACTTGCGAGTTCCTGAATATTTTGGAGGAATTTATGATTTCCTTTTCAAGTCAGTGTGCAAGATAAATATGGTAACATGTATGGTTATCTAATTCTGAAAGTTTTGGCCTCATTTCCATTCGCCCTTGCTGGGGTATTTAGCTGTTGCGCAGAGCCTACCTTTGCTGTTGATCCTGTTATTTTGAGTGACCTTTTGTGTTTCTATAAATTTGGCTCGAATTTAATATCCTTTGTTTTTTTATTTAATTTTTGGGGGTAATATTTTAAATTATAATTATATATATATTTATAAGGTCACTTAATTTCAGTGGGTGTCAGCTTAATTAAATTGTTCTTATTGGGTTAAATTCCTTGCTTCCACACCGGTGATGCCTTGCCGGTATGCCCGGTTCACCTGCCTCTCCCCAGTTATAGTTTGTGTGGGGTCGGGGCAAGTGAATTATTATTTTAGTTGTACATAGTTGTTATATTGTGCATTATGTCTCATAGTTGTTTCATTGTATACCATGTTTATTTCTTGTTCTGTAATTGTAATGCTATACTTGCCTAATTTAAAAATGCACATGGTTTATTATAGAATTCAATATTTATATGTCTATAAAATTATAATTGATTGAAGATGATTTAGTTTGTATATGTAAGTTCATGTTTTGCTTTGTGAGCCCCCTCTGCTGCTTTGTTTTATTATGTTTCAGATTCTTATCCTTCTCGGCTACCATCCCTTTTTCCTTCCTCGTGCTACTCTGTGGGGACACGTTCTGGACCTTCTGAGTTGCGATGTGCTGACTGCTGTGCAAGTTTCTTCTGCTCTCGTGGTGTGTGCAGCCGGGTGGTCCTACGTGGGAATTTCACCGTCGGACGCTATTTGGTGGTTTAAAATACTGAAGCCTGTGCCTCCTCTTCCGGATCCTGACAACTTTATACATGTTTTGGCCCGCTTCAGTTTCTGCCTTAGCGTCATCCGTCTGCAGTGTCGACGTTATTAGTAAAGAAAAATCTATACTCCTGGTTAGCGGCTTGTCCGCTTAATATTGCTGCCAAAATTATGATGCAAATTTTCGCCTGTGACTGTTCCTGGGAGTTATATACTTAAGTTTTTCATCACCTTGGATGGCTGCCCGGTTGCTACGTCGTGGGATATATACTGTTGGGGTTTGCTTGCCTCAATTATGGTCTTCTCCTTGTGTGTTCAGTGTCAGCTACTGAAGTTTGCGGACTGTATGTGTGGAGTTACCTTCTTCGTCTACTTACAGTGTAGCATGTTCCTTCCGTTTTCCTAGTTGTTTCCCCTTGTGGCTTTTTATTGTTCCCTTTCCTCGAGTTCCTATAAATGGTTATTTTTTTTCTTCTCGCAAGCTCGCAGATTGGGGGGGGGGGCTATTGTGCTGTTATGTGTTCTTTTTATGTTTTGTATCTGTATTATACATCCAGCCAGTCACTCTACGTTGCTTGTCCCCTTTGCTTAACGCTCTCTTTGGTGCTCTCATTTTTTTTTTCCTCTGTGGGTTGCTGACGTGGCATGTGCTTGGGCCGTACGCGCTGAGTGGTGGATTTCTGTCCGCATTGCAGGGATAGCTCTCTGCCCGGTAACTACTGATGCGGATTGTGGAAGTTTTTGTAATGAATTTTTAAGGAACGGCTTTGTGATTTTCGGTGGATCGACCTTATGTAAAGGTAGGCTTTATTATCAGTTTTATGTCCTGGTAATGGTGAGTGAATTTTGGGGCGGAAAACGTTATGTGTGTTTGAAAATAAGAGTTCGTAAAGTGACTGGCTCTTGGAGTTGTTCATAGGTTTAGTGTGTTTTGTTTCTTTTCCAGTTGAGTTATATTTTCAGTACGTGATTTTCAGTGTATAGTTAGTTTAAAATTTGTGATAAGAGCTTTACACAGTTGTGCAATTTGTAAATGCATATTTTGATTCATGAAGGTAAAAAGCATCAGTAGTGTGAAATTTGTGAGAAAAGCTTTTGGCATTTGTCGTCTGAAATTGCATAGTTTGATAAAAGGAGGGCAAGAAGCAATATAAGTAGAAATTTGTGAGTAGAGCTTTACATATTTTGGGCACTTTGAAAATGCATAGTTAATTCAAAATTACAGATATTCTGTTGTGTAAATTATGAGAGCAGTAATTGCAGTTAAAACCCAGTTATGCTGAACCCATTTATGCTGAACTTTGTAACTGAAAACGGTTGGGTTGTAAAGCTATCTACATCTAGCTTAGCTGGACTTTGAAGCTCTCGGTTTCCTGAATTTCATTAAAGTCTGTTTCGGTCTCGTTCAACATTCTTAGCTAGTCTTTGACTAGCTAAACATAATTAAATTTTTTGGTCTGATGTTTATAGTGGCCTTGTTTTATAAACTTTCTAAATTGATTTGGTTTGCTGAATTTGTGGATTTACTTAATTTTGCTGTATTTAAAACTTGCCTTTACTGCTCTGCTCAATTGGTTTTGGTTGCTTTACTCTTTAAGCCATTTTTGTTTTACAGTTATTCTTTTATGGTTGCTTTACGGTTCTGGTTATTAATGTTTGTTTATTATTATCATTAAAGTACCCAAAAACAAACTTATCAATAGTAGTATATTTTTGAGAGTTCTGGTTTCCTTTTGTTTTCCCCTACGGCACTCGTTAGGGCTTCCCTTTTCGTTTGGCCGGGGTTCCCTAACTCAGTCAAACAGCGGAACCATTGCAATGTGAAAGTCCTAGAGCGGTAAAAGAGGAATAAAAACGGGTAAAAAACGAGCGGCAGAAATCCCTGAGTCAGATGAATCTCATAGGACAATCTATATCCGGGCTTTAAAACCACTTTGAGAGATAAAGTCTAAAAGACGTTCCACAACAGTAAAATCATCAGCAAGCAGAGCAGAAAGACAGTTCGGCAGAGACAGACGCCGGCGTAAAGTAGCTAAAAAGTGACACTGGAGTAAAACGTGACGGACCATCAAAGGTACTCCACAGTGCACGCAAACTGGTGCGGGTTCACCACTTAATAAATGACTATGGCTAAAACGGCAATGTCCAATGCGCAGTATGGTTAAAATAACTTCCTCGCGACGAGAGCGGCGCGTAGAGGTAACCCAGTGGATAGGGATGGGCTTAACATCTCGGAGTTTGTTCCCCTGGAGCAAGGACCATTCCGCTCCCCAACGCAAATAAATGGAGCGGCGTAAAAACAATAGCAAATCGCGCAAAGGAACAGAGGAGCTAAAACGCGTGGTAGATAAAATAGCAGCCTTAGCAGCAGTATCAGTGGACTCGTTCCCTGGCAGGCCGACATGACCAGGAACCCACACAAACGATACGTGTGTGCCGACATGTCCGAGAGTGTGAAGGCAATCCTGAATACGCTGCACAATAGGATGGAAGGTGTACAATGGCTGGAGGCTCTGAAGGGCGCTCAGGGAATCCGAACAAATAAAACACCGCCGTATACCATGTCGCCGTACATAAAAAAGCGCCTGGAGAATACCAAAAAGCTCGGCTGTAAAAATAGAACACTGCTGTGAGAGTCGAAATTTAAAACTGCGGGGACCCACAACAAAAGCACATCCTACACCCCGATCGTCCTTCGATCCATCAGTATAAATAAAAACCCCATCCCCCAGTGACTCTTGGAGCGATAAAAAGGCAGATCGAAAAAAGAAGCCGGGGGTTGCAGACTTAGGCATAGACGCTAGCCCCTGATAAAAAGAGGATTCTGGGCACAGCCACGGGGGAAAACTGCTTCCTCCCCGGGAAACCACACAAGGAAGTTCGACGTTTAATCCCCGGAGCAACCGCCGAAAACGCACTCCTGGGGGAAGAAGTGCCAGGGAGCGAGACTCATATAGACGATCCAGGGAATCATTAAAAAATGGTACATGTGTTGGGTGTTCCGGCATGCTGGAAAGGTGGCAAGCATAACTGCAAAGAAGATCGTCGCGCCTATAAGACAGCGGAGGTTCGGCAGCCTCAGCACAAAGACTCATTACAGGGCTGGTGTGAAAGGCACCTGTGGATAGCCGAATACCAAGATGGTGAGTGGCGTTTAGGCGACGTAAGATGGAGGGTCGCGCAGAACCATACACAATACACCCGTAGTCCAGTTTGGAGCAGACCAACAGCCGATAAAGACGTAAAAGAACGATCCGATCGGCTCCCCAGGATGTGCCGCTTAAAACCCGTAAAAGAGAAAGAGAACGATGACACCGAGCTTTCAAGTATGCTATGTGGGAGGACCAACAGAGTTTTCGGTCAAAGAGTAAACCCAGGAATTTCACTTGGTCTGCGAAAGGCAGAACTTCTGGACCGAGCCGGATAGGCTGGGGGAACTCTATTCGGCGCCAGAAATTGACACACACAGCCTTTTCGACAGAAAACCGGAACCCGTGTGTAATGCTCCAGGAGTACAGACTGTCAAGGCAACGCTGGAGTAGTCGTTCCATGAGGATGGTCCGCCGAGAGGTAAGGTAAATAGCAAAATCATCAACAAAAAGCGACGCTGAAATTCCTGGTGGAACACAGTCTACAATAGAGTTAATAGCTGCAGCAAACAGTGTGACGCTGAGCACAGAGCCCTGAGGTACACCGTTCTCCTGAGTAAAAAGCTGGGATAAACCCGAACCCACACGTACACGAAATACCCGGTCCTTCATAAACTCCCGAACGAAGGTAGGGAGACGACCACGAAAACCCCATCGATGCAGAATAGCAAGAACGCCCGACCTCCAGCAGGTATCGTAAGCTTTCTCTAAGTCGAAAAATACGGCTACAGTATGACACAGTTTCACAAATCCATTCATTATAGCTGTCGAAAGGTTTACTAGATGGTCTACAGTGGAGCGGTACCGGCGGAAACCTCACTGCACGTTCGTTAAAAGTTCCCGAGATTCCAGCCACCAAGTTAACCGCCCGTTGATCATGCGTTCCATAACCTTGCAAACGCAACTGGTTAGGGAAATCGGGCGGTAACTGGAATGTAGTTGACGGTCCTTCCCAGGTTTCAATATCGGAATAACGGTGGCTTCACGCCAAACTGAGGGAAACGTACCATCCTGCCAGATACGGTTATACAGTTGGAGGAGAAAGCGCTTACCATCCGTAGACAGACGCTGGAGCAGTAACACGTGTACGCCATCGGGCCCAGGGGCAGAAGGCCGAGAGGTAGTTAGGGCATGTTCCAGCTCACGCAACGAAAACGGACGGTTATAATCCTCGCTGTTGCCCGAACGAAAGGAGATATCTTGAGCTTCCATCGCAACCTTATGGGCAAGAAATCCAGAATGGTAATTGGTAGAACTGGATGAGGCTGCAAAAGTCGTGCCCAGGGTGTCTGCTATAAGGGTAGGATCAACTAGGATGTTAGTACCCATTCTAAGACCGGGTATGGTAGTGAAGTTGGCTTTACCAGCTACACGCTTAAGTTTGTCCCAAATAACGGACGTTGGAGCAAATCTATTTAAGCTTGCCACATAGCGGGACCAAGAGGCCTGTTTACTACTGCGAATAGTCCTTCGAGCCCTTGCACGCAGTTGTTTATAAATTATCAAGTTCTCCGTAGTAGGATGCCGCCTAAAGATTCTCAGCGCACCTCTTCTTTCCCGAATTGCTGTCCGACAATCTTCGTTCCACCAAGGAACCGGTAGACGTTTGGGGTGGGAAGACAAATGAGGAATGGAGCGTTCAGCGGCGGCCATTACTACTGAAGTCAGGTACGCTATCAGGTGGTCAATAGTTGGAAATTCGCAGCTAGAGAAGCAGGCAAGACGTGAATAAAGTTCCCAGTCTGCCTTATTGAATTGGAACTTAGAAACACCAGTGGAAGATACAGTGGCAGTTAGTAAAGTGATGATGCACGGGAAATGATCGCTAGAATGTGAATAGGAAATAATGTTCCATACCAAACGGCTAGCAAGCTGTGCAGAACAAAAACTCAAATCCAAATATGAAAGAGTCCCAGATGCGTCAGAGAGGAATGTTGGTTCTCCAGTGTTCAGGACGCAAAGATTGAAGTGATGAATGAGGTCAGAAAGAAGGCCTCCCCTCGCGCAGGTCCGAGGAGACCCCCAAAGCGGATGATGAGCATTGAAGTCCCCCAATAGTAAGTAAGGTGACGGTAGTTGCGACACTAGATGAAGGAGATCAGCCAATGCGAGGGGAGAGGAAGGCGGAACATACATGTTGCAAATGGAAAAGTGGAAGCCAGAAACAGAAACATGCACAGCAACAGCTTGCAAGGGGATGTTGAGCGGAAGAGGTTCATAAAACACATCATCACGTATCAAGGTAGAAACTCCACCATGAGCAGGACAACCTATCTCCGGGGCTAGATTGTAGCGCACCACTGAGAAACTGCGCAAAACAAATGCATCTTGAGGATGAAGTTTGGTCTCCTGCAAGCAAACGATAAGTGGTGAATGATGACGTAAGAGAACCTCTAATTCAGCTCGTTGTGCCCGCACACCACGTATATTCCACTGGAGGAGAGCCATTAGATAGACGAAAGAGCAGAAGGGACTAAAAAGGTGTATGCGAGATACTTATGAAGTACCTTTGGCTACACCGGCGCGGTTTAACTTGAGCTTTTTCTTGCGCGCAGGACTACAGCTCGGTTGGGTACGACCGACAACCTGGAAGCTATCCACGTCACCGTCGCTAGTACCGGTGTCAAAGCATGTCGTCCGAGTACGAGAGCGGGAGCGACTCGTGGGACGACGTGTGGGAGATTTGCGGTAGGTGCGTTCAGAAACAGTGCCAGAGGTGGAAGCTGAAATGGTCTGTATGGAAGAAGTGGCCTGTGGATGTTTAGGTGGAGAAAGGACGGATTCAGAAGCGGTGTCGGTTTGAGTGCCAACAGAAACACGTGAATGAGACGGGAGAGGTCTGCGCCACGGCATCCTGCTTCCGAACACCCCCGCGTACAGCAGCGGAGTACTTCAGGGAGGTAATCGGGTGCAGTTCGTGGTAACGCTTTCGTGCTTCAGGAAACGTTAGACGATCCTTGATCCGTACTTCTTGGATAGCCCTTTCCGCTAGAAACCGTGGGCACTCTTTGGAGTTGGATGGATGACCAGCACCACAGTTAACACAAGCGGGGTCCTGAGCACACATCGAACCGTCATGCACGGCTCTACCACAACGCGGACAAACAGGTGAGCCGGAACAACGCTGTTGGGTGTGCCCGAACTTCTGGCAACAGAAGCAGCGCATTGGATTTGGTATATAAGGTCGGACAGATACTCTCTCATAACCGCAGAAGATATAGGTAGGTAACTCAGTCCGCTCAAACGTCAGAAACACCGTGCGGAGAGGAAACGGCTTGTCATCCCTTTTTCCAATGAGTCGATATGACGCAGTAACTCCTTGATCTGACAGGCAATTCACAATGTCCTCATTGGAAAGGCTGTCCAAACTAGCGGTGGTTACCACACCGCGGCTGCTATTCAGGGTTTTGTGTTTTACCACCGTAATAGGGTAAGATCCGAGTAGAGTGGCGTTCAGTAACTTCGCCGGTTGGTCATCATGGAACACTTCAATTAAAAGCGTGCCATCCCTACAACGCGTTGCGTTTTTCACTTTTCCAAGGATGCGATCTTTCCTTTTGTATATAAAACGGACTGACATCCTGCATCGTCTTGCCTTTACAATTCAGCCGCATTACAAAAAAACGAGGTGTTGAGGAGGTTAAGCGCAGAGGAGCCATAATGGAAAGAGTCCCCTTCCGGAACCGTCGGCGTCAGCCTGCCATCCGGGAGTTAAAAAGAAAAGACACCTAAATCTTCCGGTCTGTGCCGGCCTGGAACACCTGTTTCAGGCCCGATCTCTAAGAATACCTCAGAGGAGTTACCCTCCGACTCTCACTACGTACCGGTATGCAACAGTTTCACCACAGGCAGGCCCGACTTTATGCCCCTACCACTGGAATAACCGCCAGTGGCCCCCCACTTTAGGCCACGCTGCCGCAACAGAGAAAACGCGGATTCAGGGTACTTGTGGTTGATTACGTTGGGCCCCAGACAGCTGTAACACGTCGAGTCCCCCCGGTCAACCCAGCCACGCGCGGCCACCGAACCGCTCGAGAGGACCCGGCCCCTATGGGGCTACGTGGGTGTACATGACAGTGGATCGGCTCCGCACCTAGTGTCGCATGAAAGGGGTAGTGAGGAGTGTGCACCCGACCTTCACGCCTGAGACCTCCGGAGAGCACACAAGTTGGAAGCTGCGCTGAAACCATGGGACAGCAACCACGGAAATAGAAAAGATCCCTGTTGGTGAGACAGGAGTAAATAAACCTAAGAAGCCTAAACCTAGTATAAGGAATAATTGTAGAAGAGGAAGAGTAAAGTAAGGAAACATAACGTGGCTAGTCCAGATGGGGGTGAGGGGATGAATATGGCGATGATTGGCTCGGGAACCCCCGGGTGCGCCAAAAACCCGTACTCACACAAGGTGAGCCCCTGAGGGGACACAGACAGGAAAAACCCCACGCAGCCGGTTCGTAGTTTTTTGGCTCTCTCTTTACAAACACTTTTGAAGTGGTTATTACACGTCAGATCATTCACCAATGAAAACAGTAAACTGGTGTCCACCAATATATATACAGTGGAATCTCGTTAGCACATTCCTCATTAACACATTTTCCCGTGTATTGCGTTGAATTATAAAAGTCCCAGCACAAAATGCATCAAATGCATTAATAACGTTTGTTTAGTACGTTGTCTCGCTCCCGCTTACTACGTTCAAAGTTTTACGCCCTCATTCGCTATTTTGGCCAATGCTTGGTCGGTATTAGTCATTTTTGAGCACATAAAAGTAACGGTCCAGCGGGAGTAGATTTACTACATTCAAAGTTTGACATTCTCATTCGCTACTTTGGTCAAACCAGGCAGGGTGGAACCGGCAGCCAATAGCATGCATGTACATATTTGTGGGAAGCGTTGTGTGTGTGGGAGGGGGGGGATGCTTTAATGACGCTCTTTGGTGTTCTGTGGTGACGCTTTAGTTTAACAGTGGCTTGGTGTGGTTAGTTTATGCTGTTGAGTTTTTACGAAACGTAATACATAGTATTTTAACTTTTTGTTTGCAATGGAGAAAAAGAAAGTGTGGCAAATAACCAACAGTTAAAAACTGAAAATCCTTGAGGAAGTAGATCGCAATCCAAATATGAAACATGTGGATATAGCGCGGAAGTTAAACATTCCTCCGTCAACCTTAAACACAATTGTTAGCAAACGTAAACTAATTGAAACTGCTTTTGAAGAAGGAAAAAATGCTAAAAGAAAACGTAATCGCCCTGGCCAGTTTCCAGAATTAGAAGATATTCTGCTAAAGTGGTTTACACAAGCTAGAGCTCAAATGTGCCAATAGACGGTACTGTGGTTCGAGCTCAGGCAACACATTTAGCACAGAAGATGGGACTGGATGATTTCAAAGCGCCCAATGGCTGGATTGAAAGGTTCAAGAATTGACATGGCTTAGTCTACAGATGTTTGCGAGGTGAGGCTGCTGCCGTAGATAATGACGCTACACTGTGTGAAAACATAGAAATGTGGAAAAACACAACGCTCCCATCAATTTTGAAAGACTATAGCCCCAACGATGTGTATAATGCAGATGAAACAGGACTATTTTTCCATCTTTTGCCAGACAAAACCCTAGATTTTAAGGGCACTAAGTGCCACGGTGGGAAACTTAATAAGGAGAGGATTACAGTTTTGTTGTGCTGTAACGAAAGCGGAACGGAGAAATTGGTACCGCTGGTTATTGGAAAAGCACGCAATCCGTGATGTTTTAAGAATGTGCGATCTTTTCCATGTAAGTACACTTCCAATACAAAAGCCTGGATAACTTCTGCCGTCTTTGAAAATTTCTTACGAGCATGGGACGCAAGACTGAGCATAAGAAGCAGGAAAATTGCACTGTTTATTGATCAGTGTGCCGCTCATCCACCAACTGTTTCAAACTTAAGAAACATAAAGATCATTTTCTTCCCAGCAAACTGCACGAGTAAGCTACAACCTTTAGATCAAGGCATAATTTGGTGCATGAAGCATGCATATCGTAAGAGGCTGGTACAGAGGAGGTTGGCTGCACTGAAATCAACAAGAAAAATCACCGTCTTAGATGCCATGCATTTTATTAGAACTGCTTGGGATTGTGTGACGCAAGATACCATTAGGAACTGCTTTAATAAAGCTGGTTTTTGCCGAGTTCTTGGTGATGCAATTACGCAGGAAGACGAGTTTTCCGAGAGTGAAGAATGGCGCCAAATAGCAGACGATGCCGGCGTGTCTTTCGAAACCTATGTAAACACTGACAATAGATGAAATACTTGAAGAACAAGTGAAAGATGAGGCGTCAGTGGGAGATGAAAGTGACGATGAACCAGATCCTGAGCCAGTACCTACAGTGTCGGAAGCGATGCAGGCAATGGACATAGTGAAGCGATATGTGTACAGTTTCGAAGTTGATGATGATGTAATGACTTTACTAAACAAGATGGATAGTAAAATTTTGGCATTAAAACCAACAAAGCAATCAACTATCGATATGTATTTCAAACCAGTGTAAATAGTGTCTATATTTCACATCCGTTTTTGAGGTAAGATGTATTATTAGATTTTGTTACATAAATATGTTCTTAAGTTGCAGATTATGTATTTTCGTTAACACGTTTTCCCGTCTATGACGTCCAAATCCTTGGGTCCCCACAAAAACGTACTAACGAGATTTTACTGTATTTACTCTCTTCATTATTTACAACAAGCATTAGTTCACAATTATTCTTTAACTGTTTCTGTATTAAATTTTTCTTTTGGACACCACATTCTTGCTCATCAAACCTTTCATCACTGGTATTGTTTACATTTACACTTGTTTCTGGCTCATGTATATGAAACAACTATTAATATATAATTTGATGTTACATGACATCTACCAGCAGAGCTGCTGTTACTATGTTATATCGATCATGGTGGCTGAGTGACAAATCATAAACTAACCTTCATGGAAAAAAATCCCACAAAAATCCATAAAAAAAAAGCAGATTTTTTGCTTCATACAGCTGCTATTTCATCACCTGCCATGCCTCCCCAGGGACATTTAAAGAGCGCAGACCTTTAAATATGATATAATTACAGCAACTTCCAGGCACTGTAGCACTTTAAAACTTTGCATATATGCACATCAAACCACCTAGTATTTTTTGGTCCAAAAACCCCAAAATGTGAAATTTTGTCATTTTTGGTAACATTTTCACTCATTTCCCCCCTTAAGAAGTGTAACTAGCAAGGACTCATGTCATCAACTATGGCTGGATGCACGTAATGAAGAATGAAAGCAATGTATGCTAAGCACTAAGAGTTAATACTATTTTCTTGTATATAATGTTTTAATCATAATAATTAACAATTTGTTGCATGAACATATTTTCAAGAATTGGCAAATGAAAATGTTTAATCCCATAATTTGACCATGCCTGTAAAATCAAAATTAGTAATGTAAATATTGACATAAATTAGCAAACTGTGCATTAAGAAAATTAACTAAAGATTATATCTGCAGAAATGAAGAATGGACAGACTTACATAAAAATAGAGAAACAAAAAAAGACAAAAAAGTGAACTGAATAACTGGTTTAGAATAGTAAAGCAGCAACTGGTACTACAGAAAGAAAAGCCTACCTCTTTAATTCGAAGCATTTTCAGCTCTATTTTCTTTATTTCTGCTTGTTTCCTCTTTCTTTCCTGAAATAGCTCCTGTCTTTCTTTCTTCAATTCTTCCTTTTCACGCTTTGCATTTTCTTCTAATTTCTTCTCAACTTTGGCTCTTTTCTCTTCCTAAAAGATTAAAAATGTATTTCTTATTAATGAATGCTAAGATTGAAAAATGCAACCACCAAAAGAATGCATGAGCTGCTTCAGTAATCCAAGCATTTCACTTAGTTACTAATTATCAAAGTCCTGGGGAGGATTACTAAATGCAGTACAAAAATAAATGGGTTTTCAAACAAAAAGTGACAATATACAATTGATTTGGTTTTCACTTTCTGTAGTGCTTACCTATAGTATGTAGAGGAAGTACAGTAGAATCTCGTTAGTACGTTTTTGCAGGGACCTAAGTATTTGGACGTCATAGGCGGGAAAACGTGTTAACGAAAATGCAAAATCTGCAATTTAAGAACATAGGTAATAAAAATCTAATAATTACTATGTCTCCATGGGCAATTTAAATCGATTTTGAGTACAATTTCATACTGAATACGATCCGCGTTTCCATGTTAAATTCAATATGTTTAAATGGATTTGGATACTCAAAGCCTGAGAATAAATAATTTAAGCTTTTATTTTGGTCAACTTGGATTTTTTAGGTTATGAATGTTTTTGAGAAAATAAATTGCGAATTGTGGAAGCGGCAATAGTGGTTTTGCTGTGTGTTTTATTACACACGTGATAACAATTTCTGCTAAAAAAGAAAAACTTATGAGTTGCATCGTGTTACGAGTACAATAGACGATATTATCTTTGGTGTATACAAGACAATTTGAATACGGAGGTGTTTCTATGCAACAAATTTCGTTCCGGTCCTCTTCTGATCCTATTTTCCAAGAGAAAAGTTAAGTTTTAGTATTTTTCCCTTCTTTAAAAGCAGTTTCAATCAATTTAGGTTTGCTAACAATCGTGTTTAAGGTTGATGGAACTTCCGCACTATATCGACATGTTTTATATTTGGATTGTGATTACATCAAGGATTTTCAGCTTTTCACTGTTGGTTATTTACCTACTACACTTTCTTTTTTTCACTGTAAATGAAAAGTTAAAATACAATCTACGGTTGTTTGGTCGTCACTCAACATTAGAAACTATCGTTAGCGTTTACCACGCCAAGGTAAAGCATTCTCTATCCCGCCCACAGAAATCGTGTCACACAAGTATTTAAATGCATGCATGTGATTGGCTGCCGATATCCACCCCGTGACCAAGGATTGACCAAAGTAGCAAATGAGGACGTCAAACTATGAACGTGTTATAATAAACGCCTACTCCCACTGTACCGATCAAGGATTGGCCAAAACAGCGAATGAGGACGTCAAAATTCAAACGTAGTAGGCGGGACCGGGAAAACGCACTAAGCAAACATTATTTATTATATTTGGTGATTAGGTACCGGGACTTTTATAATTCAACGTAATACACGGGAAAACGTGTTAATGAGGAACGTGCTAACGAGATTCCACTGTATTGCATTCAAAACTACAAAAATTTGTTACCAAGATTTCATTGGAAATACACATTTTGAGACCCGAATCTTTAAGTTCCTTTACCACATACACAGTAAATAGAGAAGGTATTGCATTCCACCCAAAAATTAATACCAAGATTTCACTGCAAATGCATGTTTTAAGGCCCCTTGAATACAGAAAAAAGCATTTTTAGTAAACGGTCTGCATTTGTGTGTGCGTGTGGGTGTGTGACTGTGTGAACAGCATAACAAAAATGAAAAGTCTGATAAATACCAAACTTAGTTGGAATATTTTTTTATTATTATATAATTAATCTTAATTCATTACAACTAATGAAATTAATTACTCTTTTTAGAGAATGCCTGGGCATGTTTTTCAGTTGACTCTCTATTACCAAACTCAACACTTAGTTTAGTATCTTGCAAACATGCGACACAAAGATTTTCAAGAAAATCTACACACTGGAACTACTCTTTACATGGAACATTTTTCCAAATTATTTATTTTCTGAAAAATGGCTGTAACGATTTTGTTTAAAATACATGTATAAAGATATTTACATGAAAAATAAAATGTATATTTTGAATTTTCTGGGAATAGCCATGAAGTCATCTTCATTCAGAATGAATTTTGTGTAATTTTGTATAAATAGTAAATGTTAAGCGGGACAAAAACATAGTACACAAAATATGTAGATCTCTAAAGCACAAATCATTTCAAATAACTTTTTTGTGACATATGCCATTCCCAAGATATCATTATTAATGATTCAATTTATTCAATACTTTGGCATTCTTTTAAAACCTATCAATGTTCAGTTGTTTTTTATGATTGTACGGAAATAATATGGAATTTTAAGACCAGCATATAGCGTCCAGTTCTTAAAAATTTGACAATTGCTGCTCCCTTTGTCTCTTAACGAAATGTGTAATGTGATTATTTATGCAAAAGTTTATCTCAATTAAAATGAAGTAGATAGAAAAATATACTTTTGTAAAAATAATTAGTATATCCACTAATAAACGATTGAGTAGAAAAAGTCATGTGGATATAGCACATTAGTTTTTTAGAAAAAGGTGTGTGTGCGCGTGTGTCTGTGAACAGCATAACTCAAAAACGAAAAGTTGATTAAATACTAAACTTAGTATTTAAGTTCAGTATCTTCCAAAAATTCAACATGAAGATTTTCAAGAAAATTGCTCACCCCAAATTACTATTCACATAGAACATTTTTTGAAATTTTCAATTTGCTCAAAAATGGCTCTAATTATTTTGATTAAAATACCATATATTAAGGATGTTTACATGACAGATAAAATATATATCTCAAGTTTTCTGGAAATAGCCTGTGTAGTCCTCTTCATTTAAAAGGAATTTGAATTTTATATAATCTTGTATAACTGGTAAATGTTAAGCAATTGACAAAAACACACTACACAATAAATGTAGATCTCTTTAAAACATACAATTTATTCCAAATAACTTTTTTGTGCCATAAGCAATTTCTGAGATATGCATTATTTGGTTCAAATTGTTCAGTTCTTTGTCATTCTTTTAAAACCCTTTCAACATTCATTTATTTCATGCAATTGCATGTAAACAGTATGGACTTTTAAGACCTGGATATATCATCTAGTTCTTAAACATTTGACTATTGCTATTCCCTTTGTATTTATAACAAAATGTGTAATGCAACTATTTTTGCAAAGGTTTATCTCAAATTGAAGGAGATGGAAAAATAAAGTTTCTTAAGCATAGTTTGTACACCAACTAATAAATCTTAAGAGGGCAGAGAAAGTCATGTGGGTGTGACACATCAACATTTTTTTACTTGGGTCTTGCAGCACCATATGCAAAAATGATAATCATTAAGAAATATTACTTAATAAAGACAACATATTCTCATACTTTTTATGTTTTTTGACATTATAAAATATTAAAACATTATCATTTACTTTTAAGGTTTTAGTTGCATTTTAAAATAATAATTGGCAATATAAACTTATGGACATGTCGCTAAATGAACTCAACATGAGGTTTTCAGGTTATTTTAAGCTTTATATTAACAACTATTTTGCAGTTAATTTTAAAACTGAAGTTGTTCTTTGATGTTAGCTGCATGTGTGGCAAACAAAAACAGCATCACTTCACAGCAGATTGTCCTCATGTAAGGACGTGCGTGAAACAATCTGAGAAAACAACCATTAAAAGTCTGCTAAATGCTATACCTGAATATTGGAAACACATCAAGGATAAGAGTTGTTAATCTGCAATTTATAAAGTATTTCTAAAAGTTTTTTTGAATGTGAGAAATTCAATAAATGTTCTGTTGTGTTATACACATATTCACATGTTGATTACCCACTTACCGGCTTCACATAAATTTCCCTTCAATGTTTCATCGTTAGCATCATTGTAGTTATGATTCTCATAGCCATGGCAAGGAGAATGATGGAATGGAACTACGAAGACGAAGCAAAAAGAAGATACCTTATCCTTCAAGTGGGCTTCACCCCCACACCCAATCTTAAACTATAAACTCACACAGTATCTTCCACATTTTTATCCACATACAACCTTATATATTCCATGAGACTTGTTCAGCAGTCCAGTCCCACTTCAAGATGTGGATCAGTAAATAATACAGTAGGGATTGGTTAATTAGACATTGGATAATTAAAATGTTTGGATAATTCAAATAAAAGTAATTTCCCCTTGAAATTCCTATTTAAAATGACATTAAAATTCACATTTAGTTCATTGTTTTGAATCCAACGTTCGGATAACTCACAATTTAATTTATTCTTAACAAACAACTTATTCTAAATTCTAGAAAAGTCGAAATGTGGTTGTATTGTGTTCATGTACATCTCAGCTATTGAGCTCTGTTAAAAATTTGAAGGATTCATCTTCTATTTTCCACATTCCTAGGTGCTTACTGTGAAGAAATTCTACCGCTAGGTGAACGCATTGCCAAATAACTGCAATGTCCAGTGCGTTGTGTTTTCTGTCAATAACTTCAGCCAGTGCATAACTGTAGGCTATTTAGTGCCTCCTTTCGCAATGTCAAAATGCAGAGTGTGCACTACTGTAACACTGACAAAAAGCAAACCAAAATCACACATGTCTTTAAGTGAGAACTTGTCTGTTTAATGTATATTATTAAACATGATATGTATAGTATTACATGTGTGTGATGTATTAAATATTTTCTACTGATAGTTTCTTTTGTGAATTTTTTCTGCTGAATTCCTTGAAACATTGTGTTACACTATTACGACTACACATTTCATGGATAAAATATGGAAATTAAGGGTGAGTTGTACTGCATATTATTTATTTGCACGAAATGAATTTATTTCAGGGTGTACTTTCTATAATAGAGAGTATATTTGTTAATTCAAAGTTTGGATAATTCAAATGCTTTTAAATTCCTCTTTGAGTTTGAATTAAAAAGATTCCACTATCTAAAGAATAATTTTCAGAATGTCTACTTGCCTACAAAAATTCCACAGTAAGACCATCACCTTGGTGATAAGTAAAACTGTCACCTTTAATCTAGTAACTCACTTTCCTGATCTACACTACATTAGACATTGTTGGTTTAAGGCATGTGTCATTTATGAGACTGATGGTCAAAGAATAAGAAAGAATAGTTTCTGCAAGATTTGAGAAATCAGTTAGAAAGCACAGTGGAATGACTATGCCATCTCTATTTTATCTGTAGATGTAAGAAGATTCATTATCATGCAATTGTTCTTTTGAACCCTCATTGCAATTCTCATTTTACTGTTTTCACTGCCACACTCCTTAATAATATGGCTCGATAGAAAAAAAAAATACCTTGTCTTTCATACGAGTTTCTTCTTGTCTGAATTTCTGAAGTGTTCCTAAAAGGGCTCCAAACATTCTTCTATTTCTGTAACACAGTAACACAGAACACATTTATTGTTTAAAACTTTTCTGTAAGCATTTCTGAAACAATAATAATGTTTATTTGGCCATTAAATACAATTTTGTACAACAGGCTAAATCATAGTACACATAAATCACAATATTATGCAAATATATACATAAATTTATCCAAAATGTGCGAGGTGGTATCCAAATATTTGGGACTGGTGCTGCCATCTGGTCAAAAGCTTACTTTGAGACTAATGACTGCCATCACCCTCGAAATAGTTCCCTTCCACACGTATACACTGGTTCCAGCAATTCTGCCATTTTCCAAATGCATCCTGGCAGTCATGTTCTTTGAGGATGTTTAGCACAGGCAGAGTTTCTTCTTGAATCCTCTCAATTGTGTCGAGCCAACATCCTTTCAACTTGATTTTCAGTTTGGCGAATAAGCGAAGTCGCAGGATGCGAAATCAGGTGAGTACAGTGGGTGGGGGACAACCGTCATGTTTTTGTCAAAAAGCTCCTGGTGAACAAGGAATTTTGACAGGGCGCATTATCGTGATGCAGCAGCCAGTCCCCTTGTTGCCAAAATTCAGGCTGTCATTTCCGCACACATTCATGGAGACATCGCAAAATGTCACAGTAGTACGCGGAATTCACTGTTTGATTTGGTGGGACAAATTCTTTGCGCACAATACCTTTGGTATCAAAGAAAATGAGGAGCATGCAGCTTGTGCAGCTGATGGGCCTACAGGTGTGAGCGTTGTCTTCAATAGCTGTATGGCTGGCCCTGAACCGAGCATGCTACTCAAACACATGTGTACGGTTCATGCTTTGTCCCCCAAACACTTGAATCATTGCGAGGGTCTCCACAGCATTTTCCCCAAGAATTGCACACAGAATTTGATGCACACTCTCTGTTCTAATCTTGGATCAATCGTAAAATCGCCACACACTGCACACGAGTATCATGAAAAGCAGGTACTGTTCGCCAACGGAGAGAAAGTCCCTGACAGGAATGTGCTACCCTTATCTGTTTGGAAACAGTGCGACAAGGACAGCGAATTGTGTGACAGAGAACACATGCAGTAAAACTATTCATTGGGCTGTAACTGAGCTGTCGTGTGTGTCATAAATAAGGGTAACATAAGCAAGTTGGCAGGGTTCGGACCGTGTCTAATCAGCAATTTCCCCTCTGCCCTTCATTCCCCGGGGACTTTCTTTGCTGTGGAAGACAGTACTATAGAATCTCAACACATCTACCCAGCTGCATGAAACCTTAAACACTCACTCATCAGATTTCTAGCGTTGCCACCTAGCAGTACAAAATTCTACTGCAACTACTGTCGAGATGGCAGCACCATCCTGAATATTTTGGATATCACCTTGTATATCAATAAAACCATTTTCAAACATTTTGTAATGCTCTTTTAAAATTTAACAAAGACAACCTCCTAGCCTTTGTAGGTAAAAGATTAAATTAGCTTAATACGAAACTTTGCCAACTGTTCAGAGCTTTCAATGTCCGATAATACATTGTGTTGAGAGCACCATTGTATTTGTAATATGAAACTGACCATCAGATCACATAGATTATGTATTTAGTCCTCTTTAATATATACACGGTGAATATAAATACCTGTAAAATTTAAAATAAAATTTGCAAGAAAAAGAAATTTACAGTGAGCATAGCTTGACTTTTTTACTTATTGTACAGACTTCTGAAGCCTAAATATTTTTATAGAATCTAACATAAATCCAAGTAGTTTTATGGCAGAATTGACACTTTTATTTTGTAAACTAAAAATACTAATTACAAACAATTACTCGAGCTACCTACATCATTTTTATGCCATACAATAATTTACATGCATCTTAATCCCACTGGACAAAAAGACAAATTTGTCAAAGAGAAAACATGAACTGCATTCTTCCCATTACCTTTTATACTCAACCTTATCTATTTTAAGAAGCATAAAAGCATTGTGTCTACCTTGCTTTACTCCTTTCATCAGTGTTTTGTGCAGCCATAGCTTCTTGCCGTGACGGGAGCTCTTTGGGAGTAGCTATGACCCGGGAAGATATAGCTGGCTGTAAGAAGTAAATTAATAATCATCTTTACATTAAAGAACGGTGAGCAGATTTAAATAGACTTCTCATTTCTTTTATTTGGACATGTTTCAAAAACCAACTATCCTCAAATTCAATTGTTGTATTCAAATTCACATGATTTTCTACTTAAAGCTCAATTGGGGGGGGGGAGATCTGTTTGGCTTTGGAAGTTTAAAGAGAGGTGGAAACAGAAAAAATGCTCAATATTCCCAAGTTAGCTGTAAAAAAAAAACCTGAAAAACTTTCTTAAAAACATATCACAGTTATGAAATGGCTGCTATCAGTTCAGAACAGTGCAGCAATATCTCACTGTTCTAAAAACAGATTACTTTCATCACATTCCTATTAAAAATGCACCAAGAATTTTAAATTCTCTACACTAAGTATACTGGCCACATATAACCCTCAATACTACCCTGTGCCCATGAAGCACTGTGCAGGTTTGCAATGGCCATGCATTAGGTTCAGTATGCCTTGGGCTGTTGCAATAAGTTTAGTTTCATATACATGCTACTGCATGGGACATACTTGCTACATCGTGAAATAAATGTGGTTTTTCTTTAGCTCATGCTTTCTCCATAGGCGGATGTGTATTCAATATCTCAACTACGCTTGACATAATCATTTAAGTTTAAATTTATTCCTAATTCCTCCACCAGTCCCCTAGGCGCCAAAAGGAGACAATTGCTAAATTTTCAAAAAATTCTTCACAAGAGTTTTCTGCCTTTTAAAAGAGGATATATCTCACAAAAAGAAGTTTTAAAGATCACCCAATTCAGAGTGTCTTTTGTTAAACTGTTATAAGTGATAAGGTAAGACATGAGCAAAACATTTGGTTGCACAGTAGACCTTAAGTTGCAAATGGTTGTTGGTGATGGTGGAGGAACTAGCATTATGGCCAAGAGGGTGCTTTGTAAACTGTCATGATCTATGTTTACAATTTAGTTATGGAAACTTAAATTACTGCAAAACAACCAACTGCATTTTATACTGTTGTAAATGTGGTGTAGTTTTCCACCAATTATCCATCCTCCTTTCCAGAGCTGCCTCAGTCATCCCTCTATGGATTTTGCAGGTGCCTAATCTTTCCAGTTATGCTAAATTTATTCATTTTTAATTTAGCTAGAGCACATTTAATTTATTCACACACCATATCCAAATACAAAAGACCAGAAGAAAATAAGAAAAAACCTTTCTTTTATACAGATAAAACTATACTTCACAATCAGAACAGCCAAAGTCAGTTACAACGAAAGATGTGAAAGGTTTGGCTGAGGGTAGGTATATTGCATATTTTCTTCTCTAGTGTAGGCAGAAATAAAAACTTTGAACAGCACATAACACACACACAATCCCATTTTTGCTGTTTCATCAATACATATTTCCTGCTCACCCCCCATAAAGAAATATATGCAACACAAAGTAATTTAAGTTAAACCACAGAGTACATAACTAGAACACAGGTAATTGCATTTTGTATTTTGTAGACTGGATAAGAGAGTACACTGCTTTTCATATATGGCCTAAAAAAACTTCATATAAAAGATATCTTATTAATGTGAACTTTCTAATCACACACAGAAGATAAACAAGTAGCAGTTCCTTTACTGCAGAAATCACACCTTCATATAAAAAATTTGTAAGAGATAATGTACAAATTGCTAACCTTATTAGATAGCTCTTCATCTCCACTGTCACCCTCCTTCTTCTGCCTAGGTGGCCCAGATAACCTGCAAAATAATTTGCACACTGTAAACATATTTTTCAATATTGATGTTCTATGCTGCTATTTTGCGCAAAATTTCAGATTTTGCTTGTTTTTCTCATTTTTTCTTATGCCCCTTTTGTTTAATTACACTTCAAACAATTTCAATAGACTTTCTTTCAAAAGTTCTCAGAGAGAAGCTTGTTTAGAATTCACTTAAATGCAGCAAATGTGGCAAATATTAAAATAGCATCACTTACACCAATTTTTACCTTCTCTTCCTTTTATTTCTGTCCCTGGCAAATTAGTAACTGAAAATGCAAGAAATGAGTACAATACCTGCTGAACACTGTCCGGGGATCTCCAGGCCTCCTTTTGGCAGGTGCTGCATCATCCTCTTCTGCCCTCAATCCCGGATCGCCTCTTGCCCTATACAACAGAAAAGAATCCAAATGAGATGTGGAACTTGACATTTAAAGCAAGAGGTCAGTTGTTATATCTAGCAGAAGCTGACAACAAAATCTTGTAAGTGTATGATGTGTGTGTCATCATACAAAAATGAATTTGTTTTATATTTGTACCACACCTTATGTCTGAAAGAAGTTATAAAAACTCATCAAAATTTAAACATAATTGTAAAGAAAACAAAAAACACACAATATAGCAAGTTTCATCTATGGAACTTTAAATTGCAGCGCTATCAAATGAATCACAGAAATGGAAATAAAACCACAATTTTCTGAATGGTAGCTTATGTACTATGTGCTAAATTATACTTAATGTAACATTTGCTTTAATTTCTACACTAAATCTTTAGTACAAGAGAGTACATATATGAAGCAAAGTCACAAAATAATTTTATATGTATTATTTTATATAATGCAAACTCCAAATCTATTAGCTCCTACATTAATATGCTATCTTTACTGTGTTCATTTTAGAAACAAAAGATGAAATAACATGACCAGGAAACCTTACATAATGTCTCCAAAATCCATGGAAGGTGAAAGGTCTACTCTTTAATGTTTGTGGGACCGAGTTTAAATTTACAATTATCTGAACTCATAGGGTGTGAAATGGGCTAATGCTGAAAATATTTGTCTCCACTTTTGCTTTCTCTATTACATATAGTAAGTAAGGGAAGTACTGCATTCCACCCAAAAATTTAATATCAAGATTTCACCGGAAATATATGTTTTAATATCCCCTGAACCCAAAAACAAAAAGCAGTTTTAGAATAAGGTCTCTGTGTATGTTTGTCTGTGAACAGCATAACTAAAAAATCTGATGTGTTACACTCACATGACTTTCTCTACTCTTGTACAAACTATTTTTACAAACGCTTATTCTCCATATGCTTCATGTTAATGGAGATATCGAGATGTCAATCTTATTGATAATTTTCTTGTAGATGCAAGGGGAATATGGTAGGTTTTAAGCGATAGTCAAATATTTTAACGCTGGTTGCTATGTGGCGCATTCCATTCTCTTTGCATGTCCAGGACATAAAAAAATGAATAACGAATTTGAGAAAATGTATAAGTATTGGAAAATTTAAGGAAATAAGAAGCAATATCTCGAAAACGGTTCACTCAACAAAAAAAATGTATATGATATAAGTTGTGTATTTTAACGCGATCTACATTTTTTGTGTAGTAAAATTTTGTCTATCTCTTATGGTTTACCAGTTATGCAAAAGTCGTTCATAATGAAGAATACTTTTGGAGACATTCCCAGAAATTTCGAGATATACATTTCATTTCTCATGACATTATCTTAAACATATGATATTTTAATCAAAATCGTTAGAGCCATTTTTGAGAAAATTAAAATTTTCGAAAAATGTTCCATGTAAAGGGTAGTCTGGGGTGGGGGGACTTTCTTGAAAATCTTCGTGTCGCATCTCCGGAAGATACTGAACGTAAATACCAAGTTTGGTGTTTATCCGACTGTTCGTTTTTGAGTTATGCTGTTCACAGACACACACACAGACACACACACGGACATGTTTCCAAAAATGCTTTTTTTGGATTCAGGAGGTCTCAAAACATGTATTTCCGGTGAAATCTCGGTATCGAATTTTTGGGTGGAATGCAATACTTCCCCTACTTACTATACGTAGTACAGAAAGTAAAAATGAAAAGTTGGACAAATAGTAACTTAGTATTTAACTTCAGTATCTTCCAAAGATGTGACAACATTTTCAAGAATCTCCCCAACCCCAAACTACCCTTTACATGGATCATTTTTCGAAATTTTTAATTTTCTAGACAATGGCTCTAATGATTTTGATTAAAAAAAACATATATTA
Source organism: Deroplatys truncata (assembly GCA_030765065.1). Classification (NCBI taxonomy): domain Eukaryota; kingdom Metazoa; phylum Arthropoda; class Insecta; order Mantodea; family Mantidae; genus Deroplatys; species Deroplatys truncata. Next base: position 189,728,636 of record CM060976.1, on the reverse strand, counting down.
AAGACATTTACATGACAAACAAAACCTATATCTTGAATTTTCTGGAAATAGCCTATGAAGTCCTCTTCATTCGGAAGGAATTTTGTATAATCTTGTGTAACTGGTAAACATTAAACGATAGACGAAAACGTACTAAACAAAAAATGTAGATCTCTTTAAAACACACATTATTTCAAATAGGCTTTTTTTTTGTGGCATAGGTTTCTGAGATATCTGTTATTAATGGTTTGAATTGTTCATTACTTGGTCATTCTCTTGAAGTCCTGTAAACATTCAGTTGTTTCTCATGATTACATGGAAACAGTATGGAATTTTAAAGACAGCGTATAGATTCTATTTCTAACACATTTGACTATCACAATTCCCTTTGTAGCCATAACAAAATGTATAATAAAGCCATTTCCTGAAAGGTTTATATCGATTGAAATGAAGCATATAAGAGAATAAACTTTAATAAGCATAATTTGAAAATGAAATTGAGTTTTAATTATGGGCACTCTTTAACTTAATGGTTCTTAGCATCCCATTCTGTATTGGACATGAAAGACTGGAAATTTTACTCAGAGGCCTCTTTAGCAGACTTGAGGTTTCTTCATGTGCTGTAAATTACAACATGGGACCACCAGCTTAGGATTTTTACAGCCGAAAAATCTATCATCCTCCACTGGGTTTGAACCCACAACGTTGGGAACTAGAGGCTAACATGGTACCCCCAACTATAATTTGTATACCCACTAATAAATGATAGAGAGTAGAGAAAATCATGTGAATGTCTCACATATTTTTTAAAATTATTTTTATATATTTAGGAAAATCGTTTATAAAGTCAATATCACATGTATTAACATTTTTATATAACTGTTAAAATCCCTCATTCAATTTTAAATTTGTAGCTGTTTTATACTAAGTTCAGGCATTTTGTAAAAATTTAAACTTTGTTACACCTTGCATGTGTTCTGGACTAACAGCATCTTATAATCTAATTTTATGCATTATGTAGGGTATACACCACCAAAACAAATTCTAATGTATTGTATTCACTTGACTCTCACTTTTCACGGATTTACAAATTATTGTTACAAAAGCTTATTTCTCTATCTACTTCTTGTTAACTGAGATAACCTTTCATTACACTTTACAGATTTTGTTGTAGGGACAAAAAGGATACAGTAGGCTAAAGCGATAGTCAATTTTTAAAAAGCGACACACACATGTGCATGCATACACACGCACACTAAAAAAATGTTATGCTTGAAAAAAGTACAAGTGTTTGTAAATTAAAATCAATACTGAATAACTCGGAAATGGTTAATGCCTTAAAAATGTTTATTTCACATAAATTATGTCCTCTAACCAGATCTACGAGGGCTGATCAATAAAGACTGAGACTGATTTTTTTTTTCACAGTATTTATTACTTCATTTCAATGTTGACATGATCTTTTTCAAAGTAGTCCCCTCCTACTTGAATGCACTTTTTATAGCATCTCTGCCAGTCCTCAAACACATAGTGCAGGCCATTCTTTGTCAGGTCTTTGAGAATCGCCTCACTTTTCCTCAGCACGCTTCAGTGCTCTCAAATCGAATGCCCCGGAGCTTTGCCTTTAGTGATGGGAATAAAAAGAAATCACAGGGGGCAAGATTGGGGTTATAAGGCAGATGCAGTACGCAGGTGATGTTGAACTTTGCAACTTGATTTGGGACGTGAGGCCATGCGTTGTTGTGATGAAGTCGCCACCCATTCTGATGAAGTTCTGGATGTTTCCTTGCAATGTGCTCCCTCAGTGTAGCCAATACTGGTGTGTAGTATGCTGCTGTAACAGTAGAGTGAGGAAGAACAACAATCACAGCAGCTGTGTTGATTGACTTCAGTCATAGCAGAAGCCGAAGCACCAGGCCCATCTTGCTTAGCACAGAGGACTCGCCCTTCTTTGAAGTCCTTGAACCACCTAAACACTGTTGCACGAGATAGTGCATCTTCACCGTATGCTTGCTTCAGCTTTTCCAAAGTTTCAGAGGCTGTATGATTTAAACGAAAACAAAATTTTATTGCTCCTCTCGTGTCGAGTGGTATGCAAAATTCAAGTAGGGTCAACAATGTACAGCATTACTACCAACCTAACGATACAAGAGTGCTGTCATCTATGAACATTATACATGAAACCCCGCTATTTTCAAATATTCATGGTAGAGACAGGAAACTCTCAAGAAAGCTACAGGAAAAAATGAGTCTCAGTCTTTATTGATCAGCCCTCGTATATTTTTTGTGTAGTAAGAGTTTGTCTCTCACTTATGACTTACCAGTTATACCGAAGCATGAGCACAGATACATATGGGCCTTTTTATAAAAATGTTTTATTTATTTAGTGAGTCATTAAACATGTACTTCCAGTGACCTTTTGACATCAAAGTTTTAGGTGGAATGCAATACTTAGCAAAAGTAAAAAAAAATAGAAGCAAATGCTATTCAGTATTACTAGAGCATGAGCCGATGCTCTGTAAGAAAGAAATATCTGTTGCCGCCTATTTAAACACAGTGTTTCGAACTTTTAAGCTATTTCAGAAAAGAAGAATTATTATAGGTATACACAAACATTATGGTGAGAGACCATGTAAGCTGTGAACTAACCTTAATTTTGCAAATCTCTGCTGTAGCTCAGCTGGAAAGAGCATATATAAACACAGTTCAGATACTTAGATGTGTGAATAAAGGTGCAAATTCCAAGCACTTTCCTTTTCTCTGGCAATACTTATGGCAGCAATTACTCATACTTTGATTATCACTCCTAAGCACGAATTAATTTTTTAAAATAGGATTTTAACAAAGCACTGCACTAAAGGCAAAATGCAACTAAAACATAGAGATCCTGTTAACATGTACATTTTACACACTTCCGAATGTGTTACATTTTGAACTTACTTTCAATTTTCCATGGACAGTAGAGGTAAAACTGTCCCACTAAGGGTTTTCGTTCATAATGTACAGAAATAATCTTGGCCTCAGACTACTAATGCATTTCTATTACAGATGGACAAGTACAATTAGGTTTCGAGGAGTGCGCTTGCTCATTCTTTGCTGATCCTTCAGTAATTGGGACTGCCTGACAATCAGCTGTATAGTGCATACCATCCTTATTGTTACCCTTATTGCTGTCCCTACTCAGCAACAGTGGCCATTAAAAACGCTTAAGTAAAAATGCGCATTTTACAACATAGGCTGACCATTGTTGTATGTAGATGGTTGTGCAGTAACATCTGTACTGTAGTGAGCCCACCTGTGTCACATTAATTTTAAAGTCTTGTACGTATGTACATATGTAATTGTGTGTTTCTTAATGTTTTAATTCATACATTACAATGAGTGGTAAGAGTAAGAGAAAATTTGTGCCGTTGAATGTAAAACTGGAGGCTTTAAAAGACTAGACAAAGGAGAAACATCAAAAAAACTTGCTGCTGAGTATGGAGTCAGTGAAGTGACAGTTGGAGATTGACATAGAAACAGAGACAAATTTGAGAAGTTTTAATCTAAGAAGTGTTCTATTTCGTCATTTGAATGGAAGTCAATGAAGAAATCTGAATATGAAAAAACGAGTGAAGCTTGTTAATTTGGTTTACTCAACACAGACAAAGAGGAAATCCAATTTCATGGCCTATTCTGCAAGAAAAATCTGTATTTTTTAGGAATGAGTTAAAGGAAGGTAAGGACAATTTTACTGCAAGTTCAAGATGGTTGGATAGGAGGAAGAAGCGATACGGCATAAGACAGCCTGAAATTTGTGGTGAAAAACTTTCTGCGGATTCTCAAACTGTATTTAACAAGAATAATACAAGAAGAAAATCTTACTCCTGATGATCAACTATATAATTGTGATGAAACAGGACTAAATTGTAAAATGCTTAAATCTAAAAATCTAGCCTTAAAAGAAGAAAAGGCTGTCCTGGGCTACAAAAAACATAAAGAGAGGTTAACAGTTCTTGCTGCATTAAATGCAAGTGGAGACCATAAACTGAAGCTACTGGTAATAGGGAAGTCTGAAGCCTAGAGCTTTAAAAAATATCAGTGCTTCTGCACTGCCTGTAATATATGTGCACCAAAAATCTGCTTGGATGGACAAAAATATTTTTAAGAAGTGGTTTTTCGAAGATTTTGTTCCGCAGACCAAAAGATACCTAAAGAAAAAGTGCTTGCCTTCCAAAGCAATCTTAGCGCTTGAAAACGCTTTGGTTCACACCCTGAGAGGAAGAATTACAATGAGATGGTAATAAATTAAAAAAGAAATCTATGATAGAAGACGTAATTTACTGGATAGCCGATTCATGGTCTGAAATAAAGGTGGAGGCACTAAAAAGTCTTGGAACCAGAGTTTACGGAATGAAACGAATACCAACAGTACAGATGAAGATGATCTACCATTGGTAGAACTGATGAAAAATCTTGCTGGATATGAAAATGCGAATGTGACTGAGGTTTCAGAATGGATGAACAGTGATGAACAGTTTGAAGTGACCAATCTTGCAATTGTTGAAATGATTAGTGAGCCTGTTGAAGACAGTGGCGACGAGGAATTGCTTGAAGAAATTGTACTAGTGATCGCTCACATCAAGAGTTTGGCAGCACTAGATGTGGATTGTGTTATATCGAGCAGCAAGTGGAAGCTACTCCAACTGACACCATGCTTCTTACAAGATGGCATAACATTGCTGCTAAAAAAACAAGGCTCTATTTTAAAACAAAGGACTTTGGACAATTTCTTTAAAATGTAACATATTTTTGCAACTTGAAAATGTGTGCCCATATATATGCATATAGCACAGGTATGCACTAAATTATTTTTTATTTAGTTTTTTAACCATTATGTGCTCATTAAACATTTATTCATGATTTACCCATTGATTTAGCGATATTTCCGCATAATCCGAGTTTTTTGTAATTCGAGGTAGCCTCAGCCCAATTAGCTTGAATTACCGGAGATCTACTGTACACATTATTAAGCATCCACATACACAATACATTATAGAAAACATAATGAAACATGTTCCTGGAACATTATCATGATTCACTTCGTATCCTCGATTATTAGAAATCACATCAGTGCAGAACTACTAGGCTTTTACGAGAACATGCAACCTCTCAAATAATTTGGGCCTGGCAAATAGCTCCACTTGTTGGAGTGGTTCCGTTTAAGCAACAAAAGGTTTCAAAAATAAAAATGTTCTGTAACTCATGAAAAATTAAGTAATTATATGCTAGATTACTTACTGTACCTGCGGCATACAGAATTTTATCTTAATATCTCAAAGAGCAAGAACTAAATCAATAAATTAATAACATAATAATAATAATAATAATAATAATAATAATAATAATACATACCTCAAAGGAGCAAAACCTCTACCTCTCCCTCTGAACTCCTCCGGCTGTGCTGCAGGACGTTTCAAACCAGGCCTGCATATAGAATTCATAAAATGTTAAGCTCTTTTCTTGGTAAAATTATGCCACAATACATAGATAAGATAGTAAATATCCATACAGTAATCTGGCACGAGTGAATTCATTTTACACAAGCAGGCACACACAACACCCAAAAAAGAAGAGAGAAAAGGAGACACTATGTTTAAAAAGCAGGAGACACTATTTTTGACATTTTCTGATTTTGATGAAAATAAATTCTGTTAGTGTAAGTATTTAACCTTTTCCAACAGAATATATTTAAATGGAATGGGTATGTCTTTAAAGCTGCCCCTTTATTGAAATTGTTGTTATTTAATGTGTTTTACTTTCATCTAATATTTAGATCCTACGGTAGAAGAACTTTGATAAAACAAAAAAATTAAACTGAGATTTATTTATGGATGCTCTTTAACTGCTATGGTTCTTAGTATCCCATGCTATATATTGGGCATTAAGGACCAGAAATTTTGCTCAGAGGCCTCTTTATCGGGTTTGAGGTTCTTTTACATGCCATAAATCTACGACACAGGACCACCAGCTTTACGTCCCTTCTGAAGGAAGCCATGCTAATTAAGGTATTTCAATTGTTAGATTTTAATAAGATAAAACATTTCTTGAATGTTAATTTTCATGCCCCCAAAAAAATCCATCACCCTCCGCTGAGTTTGAACTAGAGGCTAGCATGGTACCACTAGATCATGGAGGACGACAAGATAAAACAAATTTGATGTGTTACATTCACATGACTTTCTCTATACACTATGGTTATTTTTATGCACCTTCTACAAACTATTCTTATAAGAGCTTTTTTTCTAACCACTTCATGTTAATCAAAATAAACCCTTTAGAAATATAGAATCAGACTGAAAAATTCAATGCCATAGCCGGGATTTGAACCATGGATCTCCCAGTCTCGTCCGGTTACTCTAACCACTGCACTACTCTGGCAACATGCTGGCACGCCACTAAATTCTCCAACAGATTTGCATTTTTCCATCCCTGTTTAACACACGGCTTGTGTGGAAGAACAATTAACTCCTTTAGAAATAGTTTCATTACACATTTCATTGTGTATGGGGAGGGGAGGGGGTTTACGAGAAACTGAATTGACAGATGTTTAAAGCAGGATGCTATATCCTGGTCTTAAAATTCCATACTCTTTCCATGATATCCCAAGAAACAACTGAATAGAGACAGCACCTTATAAAAAATCTCATGTTCAAAAATTCAAACTAATTATAGTATATCTCAAATATAGGCTGATGTGTCAGAGAGAAGCTCATTTGAACCAAATTGTGTGGTTTAAAGAGGTCTGCATTTTCTGCCTGGTATTTACTTCTTATGGTTCACCTGTTATACAAAATTACAAAAAATTCCTTCCAAATGGAGAGGACTCTACAGGTTATTCCAAAACAGTTCAAGATAAACATTTTATTTGTCATGTAAATATCTTAAATATATGGTATTTTAATCTGAATCATTTGAGCAATTTTTGAGAAAATAAAAAAACAACGAAAAAAGTTTCTTGCAAATAGGCAGGCACACACGGAACTTATTCTAAAAATGATTTCTTTTTGGGGTTCAAAGGTCTCAAAACATGCATTTCCAGTGAAATCCCAAGGTGAAGTTTTTGGGTGAAATACAATACTTCTAGTTAAGATAAGTACATAGTAGAGAAAGTAAAAATCTTGTGTGTTACATTAACATGACTTTTTCTACCCACTATCATTTATTTTTATGTAGCTTCTACAAACTATTCTTATGAAAGCTTATTTTTCTACCTAATTTGTGTTAAGGCAAATATTTGCAGAAATAGTTTCATTACACATTTCATTGTAGATAAAAGATGGGATAGAAGAAATCAAATCAATACATGTTTAAAAGCAGGGTGCTATATGCTGACATTAGAATTCCATAGTCTTTCCATGACATTACAAGACATAACTGAATAGTGACAGTACTTGCCCATCTCTTATGGTTTACCGTAATACAATATTTCTTCCATATGAAAAGGACTTCATGGGCAGTTCCCAGAAATTCAAGATATAGAGTGAGCCTCAGTGAATGTTGACAGGATAACTGTTACCCACTGGTCTGTGGATCTGGTGCAACAACTCCTGGTCTTGCGTGCCGCGAGCACTCGGTAGAAATTGGACACAGGATATTAAATAACAGTATGCATTACTCTCCCTTATGGTAGAAGATGCTGGAAATGCTGGCCATCTTGTCTTATACATATTTCACATCTTCTTATGAAATTATCATTCACACAAATCAGTTCTTCTACACTAATGGGCATAACTTGTGTTAGAATGTTTTGTTTAAGTTCCTAAAGCATGTGAGGATTAGTGGCATGCACTTTATTTTTGATTCCCTCATGGATTCATTAGCAGTATGGCATCTGACGTTATCGTGCTGAAAATAATACACCATTACACGTTCCTTGTATGTTAGTTCCATCAAATAATGGTTTCAAAATTATCACTGTTAATTATTTCTACAAAAAACAAAACAAAAAAAAAGGCCAATAATTCTTTTAGCACTAATGGCACATCACACTCTTTTTCATCGTGCAGTGGGACATTGTAAGCAATATCTGGTTTATCTGATGACCAGTATCTGTTATTACGTGAAGCTACATGGCCATTTAGATGGAACCACACCTCATTGAAAAAGAAAATTTTCCTAGGATCAATTTCCCTACTATTGGCTTTTACTAACATCCAGTTACAGAAACAAAGTCGTTTGTTATAATCTGTAAGCTGTAATTGGTGAGATACTGAAATTACGTAGGGCTTCAATTTGAGTAATTTCATTGCTCTGTGAGCTGATGCTCTCAAAATTCTTGTCTACTGTCCTAAATGCCTCTAAGATTTTCTAGGACCATGTTCCAAGGCAGCACCGATTTCATCAAGTCTTTCCTCAGTAAGGACATGACAGTTTTGTTGGCTTTTTTTTTTTTTTGTTATTCACAGAACCTGTTTTGTTAAACCTGTCCACTAAGTTCAATATTGTATTTCTACACGGAAGTGATCTGTCAGAAAATTTAAGTCTAAATTTACATCCAGATTTTCCACTTGAATTCTTATTTCTTAAAAATATACATGCTCGTGTTGCGAATATACAACCATACTGTAGTACAAACACATGTAAATACACGCATTCACTCCAAGGTCTAATCTCACACTGAGTATGTCTGACTTGTAACAGAGGAACCCAGAAATGAAGCTGGAAATCCATATCTACTGAGCACTTGCGGCATGCGAGATTGGGAGTTGGCACACCAGACCCATAGACTAGCGGGTAACAGTTATCCCGTCAACGTTCACTGAGACTTGCTGTACATTTTTTTATCATGTATATATGTTATTTTTATCAAAGCTGTTAAGAGCCACTTTTAAGAAAAACGTTGTGTACAATGATGACGTAATCAAATACAAGCCAAATGACGTATGTTTGGTCTTCTATTGTGAGGCCTTCACCACTAGTAAAGCTTTTGAAATAATTAACAATTCTAAATAATCAAAATTTCTAATTTGTACAGATTCACGCAGTGTAATTGAAGGGATACTAGGTCATGAAAACAAGGAACGAATAATTGAAGAAATTGATGCAGTAATTTGTATCACAAATTACTTAAATGTAAATAACGATTGTAATATGAATATGCATTTTTATGTGACATTGATTTGAGATGTTTATTGATTGTAATTATTGTTGGGAAGTAAGTTTATACTGCCTTACTGAAACTGACAATAATAGCATGCAATAATGCAGCGAGGGGGTGAGCTGTTTATCATTATTGGAAATGAGGAAGTTACGTAATGTTGGCGCGTTTTTCTTTTAGAATCTTCTGGAACATTTCCCTAGAGCATATGTATTCATAATTTTCATTGTATATAAAAATAGACGCTAATGTTGGCGCGTTTTATTAGCCAATTGCAGCTCAGTTATAATCTTTAGGCATATCGGGGTAAAGCCAAGTCAGAGGTAGATCGCCCTCAGTTCATCGAAAATATTTGTAAAGTACACGTTGCCTTCAGTCAGTCAGTTAGTCGAAAGTATTTGTACGGCACACGTCGGATATCAATTTGCAGGTTACGCGTAACAGAGTTATGAAAAATCTCAAGTGTTATAAAGTTAATTATACAAAAAAATTGAAGTACGCGAATTAAGAATTATCAGTAATGAAGTTATTATAACAGTTTCAGTTTGGCGAGTGTCAAGATCAATGTGTAAATGTGATAGTTAACGTGTTCGACAATAAAAGTGTAAAACAAATTTCTTCATCAGTGTTATCTTTGGATAAAAGATTCCTTTCCGTTTACACAACCTGTATATAGAGAAGTGCTTGACCAAAAGGATAATAGCTAGCCGGAGGACAAAGAACCAAAAATTAAATAAAATAACAGTAGCATTTTTTTTTCAAACAAAAAAACTAATACTGCCGCAAATTGCTAACACCAGATGGAGCTACAAACCTAACAAAGAATCACGTCACAAGATGGCTTCAACGCGTGAAGTAAACACAAATACACAAACATTATAAGAAATACACTTGCAAATTGGCGCCCAGAACGTGGGGCAGAGTGACCAGGAAAGGAGTGAAATAACCAGGAAAGGGAGAAGGAATCAGGACGTGGAGTGAATGGAGCAGTGAACTGAACTACAAGACGCAGATTCCAGAAACAACTGTAGGAACGACAGACTACGCGGATGATTGGACATCGTAATTCCGAGATTAAAAGGCAACAGGAGAATTCAACTACAAAACACCAAAACGACGTAGATTCATCGTAATACAACGCAGAAACGACATATAATCTAGGAGAGAGGGGCAGAAAGCTGGACATCAAAGCTACATCAGCAGATAGCATCAGAAAGGTTAAAAAAGTGTTATGTTAATTCTAAAAAAAAAAAGGGTAAAAAAATTTTAATGTACCTTAGGAGCAGTAGGATAAAGAAAACAATGTCCACTAATAATACAGAAGAAATAATTATGGAGGGAGATAGTGTAACAGTTAGCTGTAATTCAATACAGGTTACAGAAAATAGCTCAAACAATGTAGTATTTGAGGGAGGAAATGTTAGTGCAGGAAGTGAGAATAAAACAGCAGGAAATATTAATTTTGATACTAGTATAATGATGGAAATGCTGAGAAATATGAATGATAATATGCAAAAAAATAATGAGAAATTAGAACAAAACCTAACTCAGAATATGGAAAAATTAGAAAAGAAAATAGATCAAAACAGGGAAGATATGCAAAAGAATAATAGGAAATTAAGAGAAGATATTGATAGGAGTTTAGAACAAAAACTAGATCAGAATAAGAGAGAATTAAGGGAAGATATTGGTAAAAGCTTAGAACAAAACAGGGAAGAAATTGAAAAGAAATTCATGGAGCTAGATAGTAGTATGATGAGAATGAGAAATGAAAATCAGGAAATGATAGCAAATGAGATAGGGGAAGTTTCAAAGAAAATGGTAGACATGAGCAGGGAAATATCTAACCAAAAAAGTGAGGTTAATAATAAAATAGAACATGTTGATGTAAAATGTACAGAGTTCGGTAGCCGAATGAGTAGCATTTCAAATGAGTTAAGAGAGATGATGGAGGCTACAAATGCAGATTTAATTCAGGTGCAAGTTAATTTCAGAGGGGAAATATCTGAAATTCAGAAGGAGTCAGAAACACAGAGAAATAAATTGTCTGAAGAAGTTAAAGATTTGTCTAAAGATTTGAATCAAAAGCTAACTTCTGAAATTAACAAACACCAAGCTGTTCAAAATGAGAATAATAAAAAATTGGAACAGACAATAGAAAATCTGCAAGGTACTGTAAATAGGTTAGAATTGAATTCAAGGGCAAATATATGTGATGTGAATGTATCAGATGTACAAAATAATGATAGAGGTAGTTCCTCAGGTATGACAAATAATGTGAGTGATGCGGCAGCTTCATCTATAGCTAATGCTGAAACTCAGAGTGCACAAGTAACACTAGAGAATTTAAATATGGGAGTAGGTAATTTGCAAAATTATAATCATATCTTAAGTGATTTTCCACTTCCAAAATTTAATGAAAACTCCAGTCCAGTACAGTTTATTGCAGACTTAACAGAGTATTTTCAAATTAAAAAGATACCTGAAGCATTAAAAATGATAGTTGTCAAAAGATGTTTGGACCAGAAAACTTTAGATTGGTTACAAATGGTATCAGGGGGTGAAATTTCATATGAATCCTTTAAGAGGTTATTCATGAACAGATTTTGGAATGTTACGGTACAGCACAGAATTCGAGCAATGCTTAGTCATGGTCAATTTGATCCACGAGAGGGAATATCAATGACTGATTATTTACTGAAACATGCAAGTCAGGTTAGGAACTTGTCACCTCCAATCAATGAGGAAGATTTTGTGAGTTTGCTCACAAGGCATTATCCTTTAAGGATACAAAATTACTTATTAATTGCAAAACCACGTAGCATCTATGAGATGACAGAATTAATGACAGCTTTGGAACAACAGGAAGAAGATATATCTCGAGAGTGGGAGCATAGATTTTTAGATGTGCGAGATAGACGAAATTACCAAGGTAGTTATCAGCAAAGTAGAGGACAAGACAGACGTCATGAAAATAATACCAGACAACGGTATCAATCATACGTTCCACAATTTGAAAGATCGAGGATAGATGGGAGACCAGGTCGACAGGAACAAATAAATTATGTCAGGACAGAAAGATTGCCTGAAAGAGGGCAAAATTATGGAAGGCGGTACATTAGACAAAGGGGAAATTTCACTCACTGGAGGGAAAACAATAACCGGGAAAGATCTGAGGAACGGCAAGAAAATTACGTGCCAAGGGGACATAATTTCAGAAATCGAGGATTTCGAACTCGAGGAAGGGGAACTCAAAACAATGGTAGCGGCAATGAGATAGATTTAGCTCCTGTTAGGAATGGCAGTCCCGTACGTGAACATGGAAGTAACCAGGAAAACTGTTAATAGACTCCTGTGCAGTAGGTTCTCAGGACGTCTTTAATAATTCGGTATCCATTACCAATACAAATAATATGCCTACACACACACCCTGTAATAAGATTGCAGCAACAAAAGATAAGGGAGAAAATTTCGAGTCACCTCATGTTAGGATTGAAATTGCGAAGAAAGAGATCATTGCAACTATAGATTCTGGTTCGTCAGCTTCAATTTGCTCACAGAAATTTTACATAAATTTAATTAATGAAGATAACAAAATTATGGCTCTTCCCACTAGTAATTTAGTTTGTCGTGTTGCAATCGGAAGAATGACACAGGTCATAAAAACACAAGCTCTACTTAACATACTTATCGGCGGAGAGAATTTTGAGGTTATGTTTCTAATTGTAAACCATCTGATTTGTGACATAATTATAGGATGTGACTTCCTACATGAATATGAAGCACGTATAGATTTTAAACATGAAGAGTTAAAAATAACAAAAGAAGATAGAGAAATAAAGGTACCTTTTATAAAAGAGAAAGTTTCTGTGATTGAGATGACAAAGGATGAGAAAAATCTTTGTGACCAAGAGTTTTTTGTGCAAATAACAGAGACTGATACAAATAGTCAGATAAAGCAGGTAGTCACAGAATATGAAGGGAATACCACGCCATATTTTCAACAGCTAGCAGAAATGCCAGAGAAAGTAGAGAAACTTACAATCCAAACAAAAGACGACCATGTGAGCGAGACAGACAACAGCTGGGAAGAGAAGAGAAATGAGGAAATAATACACAAGTGTGAAGAAGCTTATAATATTACGATAACGCAAAAACAAATCCTTCATGATGTTTTGATAAATAATAGTTCAGTATTTAGTAATATCCCAGGCAGATGTAATGTATATCAGCATACATTTCAAGTAGAAGACGTACCACCATATAGGCACAAGTATGACAATTTACCTATAAGTCTTCGGGACAAAGCTAGACAACTAATAAATAGCATGTTAGAAAATGGGATTATTGAGCAAAGTAATTCTCAGTATATAAATTCAATCTGCTGGAGTATTAAACGAGATGGTAGTTTGAGATTAACTTTAGACGGTAGATATGTCAACAAGTATATGAAGCCAGATCATTTTCAAAGTGAGGGAATTGAACTACTAATTACGAAACTTTCAAGAGGGAGATTTCTGACATCCATTGACCTCACTGCTTCATATTGGCAAGTGGAATTAGATCCACAAGTGCGTGATTACACTTCATTTCAATACTCGGGGATCCAGTATCGTTTTTGTGTAAATCCTTTTGGTTTAAAAAACTCAGGAAGTGGATTTTTGAGAGCCATTCACAGTATCTTTGGAAATTCTGCAGATGACTTTTTAATAAAGTATATTGACGACTTCCTAATTATTAGTCAAACATTTGAAGAACACATGAATAATGTCCATTATGTGTTAAATAAACTGCAACAACATGGTATGACTGTGAACATACAAAAATCAAAATTTTGTGTCAAGGAAATAGATTTTCTGGGTTATGTAGTGGATGAACGAGGTATAAACCTGATCAGAAGAGAATAGAAGCAATAATGAAAATTCCACCACCAAGGAACGTAAAACAAATTAGACGTCTCTTAGGGGTATTGAACTTTCAGAGTAAGTTCGTACCAAGATATTCGGCTGAAATAGAACCACTGCGGCAGCTACTCCGAAAGAACAATAAGTGGAGATGGACAGAGGATCATCAAAAATGTTTTGAGAAAGTAAAAGAACTCTTTGCCAAGTCCATATTGCTCGAGAGGCCTAGAGAAGATTTGGAATATGAGATTTATGTCGACGCATCAATGCAAGGATACGCCAGAATTTTAGGACAGCGAGACATCAACAATGACTTTCACGTCATTAGTACAGCTTCTAGAGGACTTACTAATATTGAGCAGAATTCTTCAGTGACTCAGCTAGAAATTGGAGCACTATATTTCTCATTAATTCGTTTTAAAACCTATATTTATCAGCAAAAGGTGAAAGTATATTCAAACCACATCAGCTTAACTTTCATACAACGGTGTAGATTATGTAGTGGAAAACTTGCTAGATACATTCATGCAATATCTGCATTCGATATTGAGATTATACACATTCCTGGCAAAAATAATACCTTCAGTGATTTGCTATCAAGATTGAACTACAACCCACAAATTCCCGAAAATATTGAAAGGCCTCGAAATGAAGTCAAAATATTGACAATTGAAATTCCTTTAAGCAAAGAAATGATTAGAAAATTGAAAAATATAGGGGAAATTCAAAATGAGGACGCAAAATTATTGGAACTTAAAGAAAAGGCACCACTAATTGAAGAGGCAAAGAAAGAAATTGTAGCAATTCGGGATGGGACATTATACAAGAAGCATGGAAAAGAAATGCCTAGTTGGAAGGTAATGGTTCCGAAAAGCATGGAAAAGGAACTAATTAAGAATTTTCACGAAGGGTTAGCACACTCAGGGACGGACCGGACAACTTCTATGATTTTAGAAAATTTATACATATCCAAATTGCGTCAGAAAGTTCGGAAATTTATATCGTGCTGTAACCTGTGTCAGAATGCAAAGCAAATAAATGCAGCATATGCATTTGAAACTAATTCAGTTATAAGGGATAAGCCGAGATGCGTAATTAGTATTGATTTTCATGGTCCGATGCCTCCAAGTCAATTTGGAAACAAATATATATTTGTCTGTTATGATATATTCAGCAAACATGTAAGAATTTACCCTTTGAGAAAACCTACAGGTTTAGCATGTTTGAATAGACTACTCAAGTCATATGTGATAGAAGAAGGACCTATTCAATCTGTATTGAGCGATAATGCTTCGTACTTCACAGGAAAAAAATTTATGGATGGACTGAAAGAAAATAGCATTAAACAATATTTTTCGTTAAGATACAGACCGAACTCCAACCCAGTGGAGAGGGAAATTAAGGAAATTTCAAATTATTTAAGGGTGCTGTGTCATCGAAAACAAACGCAATGGTATGGATACGTGAATTTCGTTCAGAATCTATTAAATGAGACAGTAAACAATGTGACTGGATACAAACCATGTGAACTTAAGTTAGGAAAGAAGATCAATACAATGTGTAAGAAAATTCCATAAGCCATTCCAGATGCGCACTCGATACCACAAACAGAAGAAGAGATGTTCCGAAAAGCTTCGAGAGGATGAAGAAAAAGGCCATAAAAAGAAAAATTAAACATGAAGAAAAGAAGAGAAAGGAATGGAGGATCAAAATAGGAGATTTAGTTTTGGTTAAAACCAAGAAATTGTCGGATAAAGCAAATTAACTTTATTGGCGAATGTTTCTCAAATACCATGGACCATATGAAGTTGTTGAAGTATATGGAACAAATACATATGAGTTATGTAATCCAACAACTCGAAAAAGCATTGGAAAGTTCCATATTGAGATGCTGAAACCATACAACAATGACGATAAAGGTGAAACAGAAGACAAAGATGATAAATAGTAAATGCTGGATAGTTAAAGACGAAATGCAGAGCAATGTATTGGATTGTAAGAGGGTTAAATAAATATGTACGTCATGATAATGGAGAAATAAGATTTTGGACCTAACTAAATGTTTAAAAGGGAAAAATAAAAATTTTTTTTTAGTAACTGTAACAGCATTTGAAATAAAGCATGATGTTATATTAAAGTAAAGTACGTAGATATACTTCCAAGAGTATTGTGAATATACAGTACAAAACAACAAAAATTGGGTAAAAGTCATTAAAACAAATATTTATGTAGCAAATAGAACATGTGAAACAGTACTTAGATTTAAGAGATGTAAATATGTATAGTAATTACAAAAATTCTTAAATGCACAAATTGTTGTCAACAATATAAGAAAGTAAATAATTTTGTAACAGTAATTAAATAATTCAGGGTACAGTATTTGCTATAAAAAAAAAAATTGTAATGTCAGATTAAAGTCTAAACACATTAAACCAGAGCCAGTAAATAGTGGCAAGATAAAGACAAAACATATGTCGTGTGTTAAATACGTGTGAAGTGTTAAGTGAAAGTGATAGCGTGTGTTCCAAGATTTAGGAGACTAAAAACCCAATTATAAAATTTCCAAACAAGTTGTAAATATTCATAATTATGTTTCTAGTGGGGCATATGATGCAGTAATTTGTATCACAAATTACTTAAATGTAAATAACGATTGTAATATGAATATGCATTTTTATGTGACATTGATTTGAGATGTTTATTGATTGTAATTATTGTTGGGAAGTAAGTTTATACTACCTTACTGAAACTGACAATAATAGCATGCAATAATGCAGCGAGGGGTGAGCTGTTTATCATTATTGGAAACGAGGAAGTTACGTAATGTTGGCGCGTTTTTCTTTTAGAATCTTCTGGAACATTTCCCTAGAGCATATGTATTCATAATTTTCATTGGATATAAAAATAGACGCTAATGTTGGCGCATTTTATTAGCCAATTGCAGCTCAGTTATAATCTTTAGGCATATCGGGGTAAAGCCAAGTCAGAGGTAGATCGCCCTCAGTTCATCGAAAATATTTGTAAAGTACACGTTGCCTTCAGTCAGTCAGTTCGTCGAAAGTATTTGTACGGCACACGTCGGATATCAATTTGCAGGTTACGCGTAACAGAGTTATGAAAAATCTCAAGTGTTATAAAGTTAATTATACAAAAAAATTGAAGTACGCGAATTAAGAATTATCAGTAATGAAGTTATTATAACAGTTTCAGTTTGGCGAGTGTCAAGATCAATGTGTAAATGTGATAGTTAACGTGTTCGACAATAAAAGTGTAAAACAAATTTCTTCATCAGTGTTATCTTTGGATAAAAGATTCCTTTCCGTTTACACAACCTGTATATAGAGAAGTGCTTGACCAAAAGGATAATAGCTAGCCGGAGGACAAAGAACCAAAAATTAAATAAAATAACAGTAGCATTTTTTTTTCAAACAAAAAAACTAATACTGCCGCAAATTGCTAACACCAGATAGAGCTACAAACCTAACAAAGAATCACGTCACAAGATGGCTTCAACGCGTGAAGTAAACACAAATACACAAACATTATAAGAAATACACTTGCAAAATCAAGCAGCTGTACAATGTAATTCAGGTCAACAAACAACTTATTATTATGTGGATACCTTCCCATATTGGAGCTGCTGGTAATGAAGAAACAGATAAAGCAGTCAAGGAAGCAACAACAATTGTAGAATACTGAATGGATGACAAAACTGACCGAATAAACTTTTGAAAATCAGGAAGTCAGTATCCAGCAGCAATCAAATCCACCTAAAGAACAGAAAGGACCAGACGAATTGGTCATTTGCAACTGACACATGGACACCTCCTAACTAAAAGTCAAGCCACCCTGTATAACCTTTACAATAAAATGTTTATTCGATTGCAAAACATTTGGAAGCTTTTAGACTAAAATACAAAGTTCCTCCAGATCAAAAAGAAGCATTGAATGTATCTACAGCTGTTTTCAACACTATTAAATTTATCCATGCAATTAAGCCACCAATGTCACTGTGATTTTTTCCCCCCAATGTTTATGTTTGTTTTTCAATATTAACTTTTTCTACTGTCTTTATGTAATATCATTCCTTGTAAAACCATTGCTGTTTAAAACTGTCAAGATTTTAACATCTTAACATACTTAACTTTTATTATACAGTGCTATGTTCAATTGTTTTTATTTTAAAGCATTGTTATGATGCTAATGCAATGTAATAACAATACTGGCTAGTGCTTAAAATATTATTTCTTTATTTCCAATACTTTTTACTGAAATACAATGTAATGTTATATATACTTTACATGGTTGCTCATGACCTAGTAGTTCATGCGACCTAAAATAACTAAAAAATAATATATATATATATATATATACACACACACATACATATTATATAAATCAAAATGTTTCCAGTAATGGGTAGTTTGGGGTGGTGGTTTCTTGAAAACCTCATTTTTTATAGATACTGAACTTAAACAAAAAAATCTGATGTGTTACACTCACATGACTTTCTCTACTCTTGTACAAACTATTTTTACAAACGCTTATTCTCCATCTACTTCATGTTAATCGAGATAAACATTTGCAGAGTCTATCTTATTGCTAATTTTCTTGTAGATGTAAGGGGAATATATATTTACAATGGAAATACAGTAGCCTTTAAGCACATACATATCTCTTAATAGCTGGTTGCTAGGTGCAGCACCATTCCCTTTCCCACAGATTAATACTCTTTGCATATCCAAGACAAAAAATCTGATGTGTTAACACTCACATGACTTTCTCTACTCTTGTACAGTCTATTTTTACAAACGCCTATTCTCCATATGCTTCATGTTAATCGAGATATCGAGATGTCAATCTTATTGGTAATTTTCTTGTAGATGCAAGGGGAATATGGTAGGTTATAAGCGATAGTCAAATATTTTAACGCTGGTTGCTATGTGGCGCATTCCATTCTCTTTGCATGTCCAGGACATAAAGAAATCTGATGTGTTACACTCACATGACTTTCTCTACTCTTCTACAATCTATTTTTACAAACGCCTATTCTCCATATTCTTTATGTTAATCGAGATATCGAGATATCAATCTTATTGCTAATTTTCTTGTAGATGCAAGGGGAATATGGTAGCTTTTAAGAGATGGTCAAATATTTTAACGCTGGTTGCTATGCGGCGCATTCCATTCTCTTTGCAAGTCCAGGACATAAAAAAATGAATAACGAATTTGAGAAAAAGTACAAATATTGGAAAATTTAAGGGAATAACAAGCAATATCTCGAAAACGGTTCACTCAACAAAAGAAATGTATATGACATAAGTTGTGTATTTTAACGAGATCTACATTTTTTGTGGAGTAAAATTTTGTCTATCTCTTATAGTTTACCAGTTATGCAAGTCGTTCACATTGAAGAATACTTTTGGAGACATTCCCAGAGAATTCGAGATATGCATTTCATTTCTCATGACATTATCTTAAACATATGATATTTTAATCAAAATTGTTAGAGCCATTTTTGAGAAAATTAAAATTTTCGAAAAATGTTCCATGTAAAGGGTAGTCTGGGGTGGGGGCATTTTCTTGAAAACCTTCGTGTCGCAAATCTCTGGAAGATACTGAACCTAAATACCAAGTTTGGTGTTTATCCGACTGTTCGTTTTTGAGTTATGCTGTTCACAGACACACACACACGGACATGTTTCCAAAAATGCTTTTTTTGGATTCAGTGGGTCTCAAAACATATATTTCCGGTGAAATCTCGGTATCGAATTTTTGGGTGGAATGCAATACTTCCCCTACTTACTATACGTAGTAGAGAAAGTAAAAAAAGACATGCACACACAGACTTTTTCTAAAAGTGCTTTCTTTTTTGGATTAGGAGGCCTCAAAAGATGCACTTCTGGTGAAATCTCAGCATTAATACATTACTTCCTGTTACCTACTATAGTTAGGTTGCAGAGAAAGTAAAAATTTGATATCAATGGAAATGGAAATATTTTAAAAATGAAATGTCAAATATGCATCTTAATTTCATACTGAAGTATAATTTAAAGGTGGAAGGCAAACATTTTAAGAACAGTGTGTGTCCCCCCCCGATAACCTTTGACACACAAAATTTTATTACGTGTGGTTTTGTAAAAAAATGATTCAAACAATTTTGATTAAAATACTACATATTTGAGATACTCGGATGATGATAGAATCTATTATATTGTCACTTTTGAGTGGAGACATAAACTGATTGTCTTGTAGCATTTCTCCACAACTGAATGCTTGTGAAATACTTAGTTGTATACTGCACCTTGAAATAATGAGAATAAAATACTCCAAAGAGAGACTGAACAGCTATATAAGGGCAGTCAGGGTTGAGTTGTCATTAAAATACTGCATATGGTTTAGTGAACGAGCTGTAAGTTAGGGCAGAAGAAGAAGAAAATAATAGAAGCTGTTTTGTTTACGTAATTTATTTACGTAAGGTATTAGCCTCATGCTTGGGAAGCCAACTTGAAGTATTGTTGTTGGAGATTACGTTGTTTAAGGAGTTTGCACCACGTTTTGGTAAGCTAATTTGAAGTTGTTGATTACGTAATATTTACTGTTGTTACATAATATGCTGCTATGTATGAGAAGCTGATTTGAAGATTAATTTTTGTTGTTACACTCCAAGTATAAAAAAATATTACTTAACTTTGTTATTAAACTGTTTCTATAGATAGTATTTATGTTTATGTTTACCTCGGCTGCTTCAGTCTTGTTTTAGAGTCATGTATCTCTTAATCAGGGTGTGGTATGACAAGAATGTAGGCTTACACAGATTTTAAGTTTAAATTCACTTTTTTTTTATTTATCTTTGATACAAATTAAATAGCACTACACTGCTATTAGGAGCTGTGAGATTCTTTAATACTTGTGCTTAGTTAATGCGTATACTTAATTTACGATTCACACGAATATGTAATATTTCTTTAGAGAACACATTTTCCATCCGGTCACTACCAAGGTCTGCAGGCAACTGAACATATTTTAACCGTCAAAACCTGTAAGCTTCTGTATTTCAAGTCTCTGATTGGCTAATCCTAGTCCAATAGAATATCTGCATTTTACTAAAGCTTTTTCTGGCTTTTGATTTGCTATTTTTAAACTGTCACAAAATTTACATTATCGTTGCTCTAATCATGACTAGTAGCATTTAAACTCTCAAACTCATTATTTCCTCAAGGTTACCTCATTGTTAGCAACTTTAAACTTATTATTCCCACAGCTCTTACATTATTAAACTACGTAATGCATTCATATAACATTACTGAACATGTTTACAATAAAAATAAGCATATGCAATAACTGTTACATACATTTTTACAAATTATTACATACATATTGTTTCAAGGTGGGCTGTTATTGAATTTATATATTATATAATTCAAGTGAAATTATTCATGTGTTAAAAATACTGCCTCAACAAACAACTGTCAGAATTACTTTCATCCAGATTTTGTAATTAGAAAGGAATACTGGCAACAATATCTTGATTTGTTTGCAAATAGTCTTTTAAGTCCTCTTCATTCTCAATGAATTTTATATCAAAACCTTAGAGAGATTCAGAACAAACTTACTTCAGGAAAACGGCATATCTCGATACAATAACTTTTTTCTTCTGTGACTTTAACATTTCCAAAACTTTTGCTACTGGCATTTGAAAAGTGGTTGTTCTTTGCTTTCTCATGAATTCATACAAACTAATGTCGTCCTCCAAGGTCTATGGGTACCATGCTAGCCTATAATTCCAGAGGTCGCAGGTTCAAATCTAGTGGAGGGTGAGGATTTCTTTGGGCATAAAAATCCTTAGCATACCTTCCTTTGGAAGGGAAGTAAAGCCAGTGGTACCATGTTGTAGATTTATGGCACATAAAACAACCTCAAGCCTGATAAAGAGGCCTCTGAGCATAATTTCATCCTTCACACCCAATACAGAATGGGATACTAAGAACCACAGCAGTTAAAGAGTGTCCATAAATAAAACTCAATTTAATATTCTTTTGAGGTAAGTGCTGTCTCGGCTTAGAAAATGATTGTTACCTTAGGGCTTAATGTAAACAAACTTAAACTTGCCAAATATTTATTGTAATTAAATGAAAGCAGAAAAGAGAATTATTTGTACATTAGATAAGAAAATAAATGGTAAGAGTAGCGAAACTTGGAAATCATGTGAATGTTACAGATTTTTTTAGGAAAATTTTGGATGCAAATTTCATTATTCTCTCTGGTCTCAAACCTAGATGCATATTATGACTTTGTCCAGTTTTCACTGTCACTTCACTTAGTTACTGTTACTTCACTAATGTGATCTAGTTCAATTTTCCTTTTTCTTCGTGATGCAGCAGCATAATGAAATATGCGTGAATCAGCCTCTTCTTCACTATGCTTCACTCGCTGGGAAGTTGAACACAAAACCTGTTTAATCTCTTGCTCTGCCACAAACTTGCTCAGAGAACAGCACTTTTTGTCACTTCAGAAATGCACTCGCTATCCCTTTAGCTAGAAGCTCACTTATATAGCAGGTGAAAAATTCCATAGAGTTCCAGAAAATTCAAGAAGTGGGGAGAAGGAAAACTTTCAAACATTCTGGTTATCTGTCAACAGACTTTTAGCATTTATGCTGGATGAGAGTGCTACCACATATATTTATCTCTCCAATTGCTCTGCACCAACCTCCCAATAAGCTTGGTCCATAGCCACTGCATCACAATATACTTGTCAAACAGGAGACAACTGAGAATGCAGTTAACGAACACTTCCAAAATTCATTACAGCGGTTCATACTTATGTAAGTTTCAAATGAGGTTATATTGGAACTACATTTTCTTACACATATGTATACCTTTTTATTTCTCAAAAAAATTACAAAATGTTTTACTTATCTTGTTAAATGACTGAAGCAAGATTCTATTTTTGAGTTTCTTGTTGGAAATACTATTGGTTGAATTGAGGCAAGTTTGTTGGTAGACTCCTATCCCAGAATGTGGCATTTTAGCTTGCCCAAAAGCCAGAGCCTTATGTCAGTATATTTACCACCATATAAATAACTGTGGGACAAACTTTTAGCACTCCAGTCAACAATGCTGATATTACTAGGCAGTTGCTAGCATCATTAAATAAACTTGACAACCATTTTTACTTTCAGAGCTATGTACAGCAAGGAAACATACAGTGAAACGAGAAAAAATATAATTGCACTTTTAACTGCACTTGACAGACCAAAAGCTTACTAGAGATTGCATTTTCATTTACAATGAGCTAGTTTGAATAAAAGTGTTTAATTTAAGAGTTTAAAATAATTTTCAGTAAATGCTTTAGAAACAATTAAATCAAGTTCTTATGCATTTTAAATATTACTGAACGCCAATCAAATATTTTCTTCATCTAGTAACTTAGTGAACAGAACTCAGCAATGCAAGCATGTTCAAGCATTTATTTAAGCAGTTTGCTAAAGAACTGAGTTTTAAAAAATAAATAACAATTTATCTGCCTATATACCAACAAAAACATATAACAGAAGGAATTTAACTCTTATATAATTCCCCAAATAAATTACATCCTATTATCATTCGATTTCTGGATGTTGATAACCACACAACACTCATTTGTCGAGATGTCAATTATGAATGACTTTTATGTACTCTCTATACTAATGGTGCTTCCATATTTTTTTTTTTTTTTGCTGTACATGGAAAATTTAAATGTACAGTTGTATATATTCCATTTACTGTTGCTGCAATATTGATAGTTTTTTTTTTTTGTGTTTGTTAATTTGGCCCCGCTGTGAGCAACGCTCAGGGACATTGAGCACGTCATACAACTATGAAATATGTAGCATAAATAACAACACCAAAAACTTTTTTTCTCTCTCCACATGATGCATTATCTAAGAGATGGAAATTTGTAAACCATCAGAATTCCAAGTCTAAACGTCTCAACATGCATTACAGTAGGATAACAATAACAAATAAGTGTAAATCACCATCATATGCAATCTGCCCTGTGTATTGAATATTTACATGTTGCACGACATATTAAAAAATTCCTTCATAGCATATGGGGAGTGAGTATACAAGAAAGACTTTAACCCTTTCCTAGAGACTTTATGCTGATTAGAATTGCCTAATAGTTTTAGGTAACATGGAAGCTTATTATAAATTGTTATTGCAGAATAGTAACATGCTTGGAACAGTTTTAAGCTACTTGCTGCTCTATACAAATTGCCTGCATGCCTTGTATTGTGGTCAGGCACAGCAAGGTTGATGTGAAGTTAAAATTATCTGTAGGTAGCTCAAGAGAGAATATATATATTCACCAGTAAGGGTAAGAATTTTTGGGGTTTTGAATAAGCGCCTACAGGAATGATGGGACTCAACACCATAAATCCATTTACTTGAAGCCCAAGAAATTTTGTATGAAATACCAACTTATTTATGGTGTAATTGCTGCATCTCATTGTTAATTCATTCACTTATGGTTCATTTGAAATTGAATAAAGTTGGTTTTATCATAGTTTAATGAAAGCTTATTAGCTTCAAACTAAATGTTGAGTTGTTGGAACACTTTACTGATGGAATCTCTTAATTGGTGATGTGACTTTTCAGATGTAAGTACACTGGTTTCATCTGCAAAAAGCATACCTATTGAATCCTTGCTAAGATAATGTGGCAGGTCACTTATAAATATTAAAAATAACAATGTGCCTATAGAACCTTGTGGGACACCTTTAGTAATAACACCTGTACTGAATCACAACCATTGATTCTGGTTTTCTGGACCCTATTTATTAAGTAAGATCTGAAACAATTTATAGAGATATCACTGAAGCTATAAACTTTAACTTTTGCAACAAGAGGTTGTGATCTATGTTGTCAAATGCCTTAGCTGGGTCACAAAATATTCCTAATGGTAGTTCCTTTTTATCCAAGGCTGTTAATACTTCAGAAGAGAGCATGTATGTTGCATTTTCTGTTGATATTTTTTTCCTAAATTCAAACTGGGATTCTGAGAGAATGTTGTTGAACTCCAAGTATTTTATAACCCGATTATATACAGCTTTTTCCATTACTTTAGAAAAGGCTGGCAAAAGAGAGATGGGCCTATAATTGGAAGCCAGACTTTCATCTCCTTTCTTGTATAGAGGCTTAACAATTATGTTTCATTTTTTCCAAAAATATCCCTGACAAAAGGGAATGATTGCATATATGACTAAGAGGCCTTGCTCAACTCTTCTATGCAATATTTTAACAATTTGGTACTTATCTCATCCAATCCATGAGAGGTTTTGCTTTTCAATGAGCTAATAATATTTTCTATTTCTTTACAATTAATTTTTGGATGTGCCTTTTTTAGCATTTTAAGTGCAGTTGAGTTTGTGTCAGATCGTTTGTTTTGCTTTTTGCTACATTAAAGAAATATGTATTAAAAGGCATTAGCAATGGCACAAAAATTACTGACTTCTTTATTTCCAATAGTTATGTGAGTAATATTGCTATTTGAATTAATTCTCCCCGTTTCAGTTTTTATTATATTCCACATGTTCTTAATTTCATTGTTG
Organism: Deroplatys truncata; assembly: GCA_030765065.1. Taxonomy (NCBI): domain Eukaryota; kingdom Metazoa; phylum Arthropoda; class Insecta; order Mantodea; family Mantidae; genus Deroplatys; species Deroplatys truncata. Next base: position 189,703,018 of record CM060976.1, on the reverse strand, counting down.
GAATCATCAATGGCTAGTGAGTAATACTTTATTTTCGCTTCATTAATTACTCTTTCAAGTATTTTACAATATGTTTTGTAGTGTGCTTTAATGTTTGAATCATTATTATATAGATATAGTAAGAACAAATTTCTTTTATTTGCACAGGACTTTCTTATACCTGAAGTAATCCGGAGTTTGACCTTTGTTAACTGTGATGGGGCTATTGTTTTCTTAGGGAAAACCGCTTCAAATGTTAATAGCACAATTTTAAAGAATTCATCAAATTTGTCATTTACTTGAGTGCTGGAATAAACAGAAGCCAATTTTTCGATTTTTAACACTAGTTTAAATTTATTGATATGTTCATCACTAATTATTCTTGTAATTTTACTTTATCTATTATCAATCTGTTTGCTAGCATGACAGGCACCAACAATACCTGAGCATCATATGACATGCCATTTACAATAGGAATTATGACATAATTCTATCCTAGTTCCATACTAGTAGTATCCTACGTTACCAAAGGATTGCTCATTACAGGAACAAAGAGCGAAACAAGTGCGTGCATGTATACAGAAATCATGTTAATATGCAATCAGTCTATTACCTCAAGATGAAACTTTGCTTAATAGATATGTTAATTTTAAGTTTCCTAATTCATCCGTGCTAAAGTTAGCTGCTTTTCTGCTCATAGTTTTCATTATAATTTAGTAAATATGCTGGGTGATTTGTGTACAAAAATATACGGTAATTATGCAGAACTAGGGCCGCCAGCATTTTCTACCGCGACTTACGTCTGTTTTGCACACTAACGGGACAGCCGTGGGAATGAGGGGTTTTGGGTGGGGAACTGTCATAACAAGGAGTAACTCCTACTTTCTCGTTTTCTCCCTTTTTCCCCCGTCTTATCTTCTTTCCTCCTCTTTGTCCTCTCCTTTCTTACCCTTTTAACACTATCTTACACAATTACACATGTACATATATTATTTTACAATTCAGCTTATCTCTAGAGGACTCGATCCGAGTAACTCCAACTTTACAATCCAACACGTTATCCACTGCGCTGCGAAGGCTTCATGCTAAATTGCTCATTCAATAGTTTACATGACTTCGAATAATAAAATCGTATTTTACTTCCAGCTTTAATTTTCACTTCCTTTCCTTTATTCACGAAATTTCAGACCATAAAATCGTAATTTTACTTCCTTATCGCTTCGATGAGGAGTTACTGAAATCGTCGATTTGTTTTACCCTCTGTTCGCTAACTCTCCATATTCAGGACAACTTCATACGTCATAAGGTCAAAGGGCAACATGTGATTGACCAAACGTGAAACTCCCTGACAGGTGACACATGCCAGTAGCGTTTGTAAAATGGAACCGAGCACTTCGGAAGGACTTGGCTTCAATTCCTGTAACGGGTGTGTACTTACAGCAACTACGTTCATACAAAGCGTACCGAATACAGAAAAACTGCGGTCGTTTTTGATTAATCACGGAGTATTATCAAATACCCGTAGTTGTAAAAACTGTGGTGCTCCTTTAAGTGCAAACTGGAACACAAAAAGTTTTAGATGCAGGAAGAAAGCACCGGCAAAAAGAAGAGGAAAGAGTGCAGCTTCAAGGCCTCTGTTTATGACACCTTCTTCTCCCACGCACATTTAACACTAGAAACCGTGTGCTTATTCGTAGTGTATTGGCTATCCCGAGATCCACCACGACAAACTTACTTGGAGCGTGAACTAGGTGTATCTGCACACACCGTGGTGGACTGGTCTTCATTCTCCAGGGAAGTTTGCTTAGACTGGTGCTTCAGAAACAAAAAGCAAATTGGGGGAGTCGGTATTACTGTGGAAATCGACGAAGCAAAGGTAGGCAAAAGGAAATACAATTGTGGCCGTGCAATTGAGGGGCAGTGGATTTTCGGAGGGGTAGAACGCGGAAATCCACTAAACATTTTTGTGGTGCCCATAGAAAAACGCGACAGTGCCTCTCTTTTAGCTGCAATTAAGGAATACATTCTACCAGGCAGCACAATAGTAAGCGATTGCTGGAAAGCCTACAACTGCCTTACAGACGAAGTTTTTCTGCACTACAGAGTTAACCACAGCGTTAATTTTGTGGATCCTGATACGGGGCACACACACAAAACACTGAATGCGCCTGGAGGGAGGTACGATCCAAAGTTTCCCGGTATGGCCGTAAAAAGACGCACTACAGCGGGTACCTCGCTGAATTTATGTTCAAGCGAGCCCATCCAGATCACCGCTACCGACTCCATACGTTCTTCAAAGCGGCTGGACAGCTGTATCCTCCATACCATTTGTAAAAGGTAAGTTTTAGGCAGAAAGTCGAAGCTTATATTACACAGTTTAAAAGTTGGCATAATAATTAGAAAGCCTGTAAACCACCCGCCTCCCACTTTTACTATACATTCTTGTATAAGAAATAGATCACTAAATGTCAATGTTTGTTAAAACCACAGATGCGCGAAAGAAAGTGCCAACCCATCAATACGATTGGAACCCGAGAAAATAGCGAGTTTTCGAACTTCTTACAAACACACTTGTTACCACCAGTTCATATACACACACTAACCTTAAGGCTAACCTCGCATTAAATACAGAAAACAGAGCGAATATTTTTGCCAACAACTTCCAAGACCTAACAAATCTGTTACAACTTGTCAATGAATCCCATCTTTTGAATGATCCTTCAATCTGTTATTTATAGTGAACATTTTCAAACTTTAAGTATAAACAAAAATTAGCCTAGCGCTAACCTTCCGTGAATTCAGAAACATAAGCTTATATAAAAAAAAACTAACCTAAGGCTAACCTTCCGTGAATTCAGAAACTTAAGCTTATATAAAAAAAACCTAACCTAACGCTAACCTTCCGTGAATTCAGAAACTTAAGCTTATCATAACCAACGTTAAGGAACGCACGCTTGCTTCGCTCGCGTGCTTTAAGGATAGCTACTGACTGCTAATTAACCTAAGTTTTTATAAAAAAAAACTAAACCTAACCTAACCTCCCTTGAATCAAAAACCTTAGGTTTTATAAATAGAATTACATACTCTTTCCACAGCACGGTCTGGAACATGCTCGTACCAGTACAACAGCAACAAATAAAAAGGAGCTATACTTAAGCTAATGTAATGTTTCATTTAATCTCTCGCAAGAAATCAACCAAAGTACACCCTACTCGCTTCACTGAACAGCTGTTAACGTAGAGCAACCCGCGGTACGGTAGCCACTAGCCAGGTTCAAGCGACATATGCCGTTGTTGCAGAGCATAACATTCAACGTCTTCCTCCGACAATGAAACCCAGGTTTTAGGTACCACAAATTAATATTAACTATACATTTACATGTCAAATGTGGCATAAAGCTTCTTTATCCATATCCTGCTCCTTCTAGCCAGCATTCTTAATAAATATTGCGATGATAAATTTATGTTTGTGTATGTGTGTTTACTTCACGCGGTGAAGCCATCTTGTGACGTGATTCATTTGTTAGGCTTGTTAGCTCCATCTGGTGTTAGCAATTTTCGGCAGTATTAATGTTCGTTTGAAAGAATGCTACTGTTATTTTATTTAATTTTGGTTCTCTGTCCTCCGGCTAGCTACGATCTTTTTGGTCAAGCACTTCTCTTTATACAGGTTGTGTAAACGGAAGGGAGTCTCTTATCCAAAAATAACACTGATGAAAGAATTTGTTTTACATTTTTATTGTCGAACACATTTACTATCACATTTACACATTGATCTTGACACTCGCCAAACTGAAACTGTTATAATAACTTCATTACTGATATTTCTTAATTCGCGTACTTCAACTTTTTGTATAATTAACTTTATCACACTTGAGATTTTCATAACTGTTACGCGTAACCTGCAAATTGATATCCGACGTGTGCCGTACAAATACTTTCGACGAACTGACTGACTGAAGGCGACGTGTACTTTACAAATATTTTCGATGAACTGAGGCGACGTGTAATGTATAAAGAATTTTGACGAACTGACGGGGTCTTTACCTCTAACCTACCTTTTATACACATACACCCCGATATGCCTAAAGATTATAACTAATAAAACGCGCCAACATTAGCGTCTATTTTTATATCCAATGAAAATTATGAATACATATGTTCTAGGGAAACGTTCCAGAAGATTCTAAAAGAAAAACGCGCCAACATTACGTAACTTCCTCGTTTCCAATAATGATAAACAGCTCACCCCCCTCGCTGCATTATTGCACGCTATTGACAGTTTCAGTAAGGCAGTATAAACTTACTTCCCAACAATAATTACAATCAACAAACATCTCAAATCAATGTCACATAATAATGCATATAATCACTCTTTACATTTAAATAATTTGTGATACAAATTACTGCATCAATATCCGCAAATAAGCGTCACTACGCGCATGCAATAAATTAGCGTGTAACACCATTACGGAACCTTTCCGACAATCAAAATTGGTAAAATCGTAATCAGCATAAAGGAATCTACCTTTAACACCGGATTTCGTTGATTTTTTCGAGCGGCCCTAGTTCTGCATAATAACCAAATAATTACATTAAGAGTTAATAAATTATGCTACTGAAACATGACTGTAATCTTCAACCGGTTAACCCTTCAACCCACATCCTTACCTGATATTAAGCCAAATCAGGTAATTCCTTCTACTCTAAACTCTTTTACAGGAGGAACAGAAAGGAAATAAATCACTAATTTCGCAAATTCAACCTTAGGGTACTGTATGTAGACAACACTTACAACAAACATTACAAATATATAACCTATGTCTCCTACCTTTGCTGCCCTTCGCTTGGATCCCTTCCTATAAGTTTTTTAATATGTTCATCAACACCTTTTAGATTATCTTTAGCTTTTTCAAGCTGTGCTTGAAGAGCCCCAAAAGATTTCATTATTTCCGTAGTCATTGTGATTTAGCCTAATGTGAGAAAAATACAGATTTTTCTTCATTCACACAAATTTTACTAAACTTTTCTCTCGCGTAATTAATTGCTATTTACGTATCACAACAGGCACAGAAGCCTCAGCGTACCAAATGTTGCCAATCACGAAATTAAAATGATAAATATCCCTTTCTTATGGTAGCCAACATTGCTAGCAAAAAATATTTACAGCTGATAATCTTTCGTGCATAAATGCAGTAGACATTTAAGTGATGTCGAAGCAAATCTTCAGGAACATTTTCAATGAAAGCCTCAATGTAGAGTTCCGAAAAGTTAGAGTAGGTCAACCATCAAAATGCTTTTTAAAGTAAAAGAGGACGTTACAGATATTGAAGGAACTGAACTTGCAAACCGTGGCGCCTACAGCTGGATCAAATTTATAGTTCACACCCAGGGTCGGCTTCAGCAGTTTTGCCGCCCCGTGCGATAATTGCAAGTATCCCCCCCATGCTTTCAGACATAATCTAATTTTTATCCATAATGTCAGTCCTCCATGACTACATGTCTACTTATTCTCACACCAATATATAAGATTAATAACACACGCGAAAGGAAAACGCACTTGACAATCGATTCACCGGTTATTAATCATCTTTAGCAATACCCTTAAACTTTTCGTGTCACTTCATTTACAGCTTCCCCTGTGGGATGTTCCAACAGTGGCAGTTTTTGGGGCGAAGAGAGAGAAGGAACATCTTTGCGCTTAAAAATTAAAGAATCGTGCAACCAATATTTATTTGAGAATTCTCAGCCTAGTTGTTTCCTCAGGTTGAGCTGCTGCAATGTTTTTCTTTCTCTCTCTCTCTACGGTCCGCACTGCTTTAGATTGTGCATTATCAGGCTGCCCGACCCTGTCTCTCCCTCTAGTTTACATGGTTGCTATGACAACGTGACTTTTTCTGCTTGCGATTTTAAACGTAAATGTTGAGATGGTCTCAATCACGGCTTTCTATTGTGTCTTAATACATAATAATAGCAGACAAGCGCACGAAAGTGCATAGTAATGTTAGGCATAACACAAGGATTTATGGCTGTTTTTGCACTTTGTTATATATTATATTATTTACAGAATTCTCCACACAATGAGCACACGCATTTCTCGTTGGAGTCATGGTAAGATAAGTTCCTGCATATTTTGTCGTGAAACGCGCGTTATTTTTATCACCACATGCCTTAGTTTTTGGTTGGTGTTAGTCCAATTTTGGTCGATCACTGTGTCTGTGCCATAGAAGTCTAGCGAAATATCATCTCTCTTCTTCCTCCTTTTCTCCAAGTGCTTTCCGCGTTCTCTGTGTACAGTAGTGGTATTCTGGTCCGTAGGTCCTCAATGAGAAAAGATTTCCCGGGCTAATTCATAAGCAAGACGTGATTGTGTATATTTTAATATTAAAAAAAATGAGTTTTATTTACGGACGCTCAACTGCTGTGGTTCTTAGCATCCCATTCTATATTGGGCGTGAAATACTCGTAATTTTTACTCAGATGCCTCTTTATCAGATTTGGAAACTTTTACGTGCCGTAAATCTAAGACACGGGACCATCGGCTTTACTTCCCTTCAGAAGGAAGCCATGCTAAGGATTTTTATGCCCGAAAAAAATCCATCGCCCTCCGCCGAGGTTGAACCCGCGACCTCGGGAACTAGAGGTTAGTATGGTAACATTTTGATATATCCATTATGTTCTTTAGGTATTTTGCTTTAATCCCTTCGATTGTGGCTAGCCCCTTCTTTGATAGCTTTTCCCAAATAAGTGCATTCCGTATGGTTCGGAATGATTTTAGCTTCGAATATGAGCAGTGCTGTTTTCAGAGATAGTTGTTGTTTGTCTCTAATGTCATATGTTGCTTTCATTGCAGCCACGTTCTTCCTAGACATGTATTCTGAATATCCCTATTGTTTGATTATTTGTAGGAGTTTACTATTTCGACCTCCTCTTCGTGTTGTAAATTGTAATTTGCAGCCAGTCGACCACCTTTCTAAATATCATTTGAAGAGCTTTTCCTTTGTTTATTTTGAGGCTATTTTCTTTTGCCCAGTTGATCAGTGCATTGAATGCATTTTGGAGCTCTTCTTTATTTAGTGTCCCTAGGACCATGCCATTTGCATACAGTATATAACTGTATCTTTCGACCTGTTTCGCGTACTACTACTACCTCTGCCGTGGCCACGTTGAACAGTACAGGGCTCAGGGGGTCTCCTTGCATCACACCGTTTGTTTGAATTATTTTCTCTGATGTGTTATCTTCTCTGATTTTCCCAGCCTTTGTGCTTCATCTATGTCTTTAATTAGATTCTCGACTGCGTGAAGGGCCCTCTTCTGAACCCGAATTGTTCTTCTGGTAGCTTTATGTGCATTTCTTTTATTGTCCTGTTAGGATTCTGCTTAGCAGTTTGAAGCTATTATCTTCCAGTGCGATTCCTTTATACGAGTTTGGATAGCTTCTTTCGCCCTTCTCTTTATAGAGGGTTTTTATTTTTGCTTTCTTCCATTTTTGTACCTGTTTCCAAGAATTTGTTAAATAATTTGGTCCAGGTTCCAGCCAGGAATTTCGCGGAGGCCTTCAAATGTTCGTTAGAGAGCCCATCTGCGCCAGCTGCTTAGCTCAACAGATAAGAATCCTTTCACGTTCTTCCCAATTAACTGTGAATCATGCTTGTTTACGGGTCTGGGGCCAGGGAGAGGGACATACCAACATCACACTCAAGAGTCATGCTTTCGTTATTGTTACAATGGCTTGTGGATGCTATCGTTTGTGTTTGCGAAATGAAGAAAAATTGACATAGCTTGTAATATACTTGAGACACCATTCTGAGGTTAGAAAGATGAGGATAAGAAAGGCATGTTAACAGTTGGAAGAACCTACCACGCCATTAAATCCTTGTATAAAATATCTAATGTTAAACATTCACATGACTTTCGCTACCCTCTATAGTTTATTAGTGAGTATTCAAACCCTTTTTGCAAAAGCTTATTTTTATATCTACTACTTTTTAATCCAAACAAACCTTTAAGGCTATTCCCAGAAAATTCAAGATATACATTTTACTTGTAATTTAAATATCTTTAATTTACGGTATTTGAATCAAAAGCGTTAGAGCTATCTTTTAGAAAATAAATTTAAAAAAAATGTTCCATGTAAAGGGGAGTTGGGGTTCGGGGATTTTCTTGAAAATCTTCGTATGGTATCCTTGTAAAACACCGAACCTAAGTACAAGTTTGGTATTTATCCGACTTTTCGTTTCTGAGTTATGCTGTTTACACACACACACACACGCGCGCGCGCGCGGACCTTTTTATAAAACTGTTTTCATTTTATTAAGGGGGCCTCAAAACATGTATTTCCGGTGAAACCTCGATATCGAATTTTTGGGTGGAATACCTTACTTCTACTTACTATACGTAGCAGAGAAAGTAAAAATCTGATGTGATACATTCACACGACATTCTCTTGCCTCTATCTTTATTAGTGGGTGTACAAACTGTTCTTACTAAACCTTAATTTTCTATCTACTACATTTTAATCCAAATAAACCTTTGCAAAATTAACTACATTACACATTTCGTTATAGATACAAAGAGAACAGCGATAGTCAAATCCTTAGAACTGGAAGCTATATGTCGGCCTTAAATTCCATGTTTCCATGCAATCGCGAGAAAGAACTGAAAAATTGAAAGCCCTTAAGAGAATGACAAAGAAATAAACAATTCGAAGCTTTAATAACGGATATCTCAGAAACGGCTTATGCCACAAAAAACGTATTTGAAATAAATTATGTTTTTTAAAGAGATTTACGTTTTTTGTATGGTACGTTTTTATTTAACGCTTAACGTTTGTCAGTTATTCAAGCTTATACAAAATTCCTTCCGAATGAGGACTAAAAAGGCTACCCCTAGAAAATTCAAGATATACAGTTTATTTATGTAAATATATTTCATATATGGTATTTTAATAAAAATCGTTATAGCCATTTTTCAGAAAATAAAAAATTTCGAACGTTTTCCATGTAAATGGTAGTTTGAGGTGGGACATTTACTTGTAAATCTTTGTGTAGCATCTTTGGAAGATATTGAACCTAAATACCAAGTTTGGTATTTATTCGACTTTTCATTTTTGAGTTATAGAGCTCACAGACATACAGACAGACACAAACGGACATGTTTCCAAAAATGTTTTATTTGGATTCACCTGGCCTCAAAACGCGTATTTTCGGTAAAATCTCGGTATCAAATTTTTGGGTGCAATGCAATTACTCCCGCAATTACTATACGTAGTAGATAAAGTAAGAGAGGAAAAAAACGGTAAATGCTATAATGTTAATTTTAGAACATCTTGATTTTCCGAATTTCCATAGTTTTGTAGTAGCTCCAGTTTACAAGGAGTGTATTGTTGGCTCTGTTTACTTTTTAATAATAATCGTAATGTCTGGAATAAGGAAGGATTTTCGGATTTTAAGAACATAACGTAGGCTCTAAATAAGCAGAAAAATTCCGCTCAACACATGTTTAAAGAATAGGAACTTCTAACGCCCTATAGAAAAACGCAAGGCTATTTATGGTTCAATGCAATGTTCGTATGAATAGACTATCTTTCCAACCGGTTATAGGTGCTGTGCTGTATTTAGGTAAGCAAGAACTTGAAGTTAGGGGTCAGGATGGACGTGTAAGTTCAACAAATCGTGGAAATTTCAAAGAACGCTTGCTTTATTAATAACGAGTTCATTGGAAATTCAAAATCACTATTTGAAAATTAATAGTGTATTTAGCGGGGACTGCAAGACAATTCAAAATGAAATCATAAACAACATATCTAAATACGTATATACAAGATCATGTAAAAATTGAAATTCATAACAGTAACTTTGTTGCTATTGAAGTTGAGATAGCACAGATATAAGTCGAACTTTACAGTGTTCTACCATAATAAGATGTGTGAATTTTGAAGGAAATGTATCTGAGCGTTTTCTAGGTTTCTATGATGTAGTGCATATAACATCTGAGGCTTTGTTTAATCTTTTGGATGAAATTTTGCTAGAGTTTTCATGCGAGAACAAACTAGTGGCTCAGTGTTAGGATGAGGCAAGTGTAATGGTAGCTCAGTTAAATGGGCTTCAGCAGATAATTAAAGACAAAGCACCTCAATCCGTTTTTGTGTATTGATTAGCTCATCGACTAAACTTGGTGCTTCGACAAAGTTCATTTCTAAATGTCCACAATTTTGCAAGTTTCAGTGGAACTTGGTGGCGTTCTAACCCAAAACTACTCACTGTAATTGTAGAAGATTAGGAAAAATTGAAACAAGTGTTTGAGAATATTATGAACGACAAGAAGTCCGATAAAATATCAATTTAGCTCAGTAAGGAATTTCTTTAACGAAATATATAATTTCGAATTTACTCTTCTAGCTGTAGTGTTCGTGACATTTTTCTTTGACAAACATTATTTTTGAAGTATTGCAAAAGTGATCACTGGGGATTGCTTATCGCATTTCAATTTAAAATTATGCCAAAGATTTTCCTTCTTCAGTTCTTGAAAATTTATAAGGATATATTATTCAAAGATATTTCAAATAATTGAGCATTTAAAGAATGAAGTGCGTTTTTTCTTGCTGAGGAGGTGTATAGGTCTATTACTACAGTGGTGTATTTTAAATTGTCAGGAAAATAAGGATGTATTTGAGGAGTCATGCAAGCTATTTGCTGGAAAGCCACAAGTGCATCAGTGGAAATAAGTTTTTCGTGTTTGAAAATAATTAAATCTGTTACTAAAAAGACTGTATCACAAGGCAGAGTCACATTATTAGCAAACATGTTTATCCAGAGGCAACTTTTGTGTAAACTTATAGGAAATGGGGCATTTTATGAGGACATCACGGATAAGTTTGCTGTTCTCAAATACCGAGAATTGACCTATTTTATACAAGAAATAAAATAGGTGAGTCTCGTATGATAATTATTAGTTAGCTAAATTATTGTTTAAATTTGACTATCCTTGTTTATTAAAGCCTACAGCCCTTCATCTGTCGTCCTCCGTGGTCTAGGGGTACCATGCTAGCCTCTAGTTTCCGAGGTCTTGAGCTCAAACCGGCGGAGGGCGATGAATTTTTTCGGGCGTAAAAATCCCTAGCATTGCTTCCTTCAGAAGGGAAGTAAAACCGGTGGTCCCGTGTCGTAGATTTACGGCACGCAAAAGAACCTCAAACCCGATAAGGAGGCCTCTGAGCAAAATTTCCGGTCTTTCACGCCCAATATAGATTGGTACGCTAAGGACCATAGCAATTAAACAGCGTCCGTAAATAACTCAATTTAAATGTTAAATTTTAGCCCTTCACCAACTATTTAAGGCAAAGCAAATGTTTTGCTGTGTTTTGTGACCTACCCTTTACTTCTGTTTAGGTTTGTTCTATGGGGTTGAAGTGGCAATGATATGGAGGCAATGCGAAGTTTTGATGTTCATGCTTTCAGCTTGATCATCCACAATAATTTGGCCTGAGTTTGTTTTCAGTTATGAGTAACATAAATTAAAAGGTCCTCCATCACTGTAATGCTGCATGCCATTTTATGACGAGTGAGTCACTCTACCATTTGTACTTTAGTGTTACTCTAAGTTACACTAAGTTGCTTATGTTACGCTAAGTGAGCGCTTATCTATTTGGACCGTGTGGTGATGGACATTGTCCATAACGATAACACGGGATGTTAAAGAGAAATTGAAATTGAGTTTTATTTATGGACGCTCTTTAACTACTATGGTCCTTACCGTTCTGGGCGTAAAGACGTGTAATTTTGCTCAGAGGCCTTTTTATCAGGCGTGAGGTTCTTTTACGTGCCGTAAATCGGCTGCTAAAGAGTAACTGATACTTAATCCATCTGCAGAAATGGCCATGGTTGTTTTCGTGTTAATCCTTAGATATTCTCGAACTGAAGAACAAGTAAGCGGCCATCAAAACTGAAATGTTCCAGCATGGGCAATAATAAAGTCCTGCGGGTCCTTCATGGAGCTTTAAACTCTGTCATCAGACCAGCCCTTTGATGTGGTATGGTTATTGTTTAACCACGTTTCAGCCAACCATATTATTTCCCTCAAATTCTTATTTTGTATTTATCTTAAAGGTAATGCACTCAGGGCTACAATATCGGTTCTTTCGAGTATTATTTTTATGGAATTCAAACCCTAGATCATGGAGGACTTTATTCAAAGAGCTAAGGCTCCTTTGAAATAGTTCTGCTTCTTTTAGTGAACAAATGAGAAGTGAACATTCAAAATGCCGTTTGTCAACAACAAAAAAAAGTTTTAGGTGCCATTTCATTTGTTATGTGTTTACATTATGAAAGTGTTTTAATCAACAAAATACTGTCAGTTTTGTGGTTATAGAGGCTTTAACTTGCGTTGAACTTTCAAAAAGGCTATTAATGTGCCGATGAATTACAATAATACTGCAGTTTGTCCACAGATGGGGGATAAATTGTGACAGCTTGTAGGAAGCTGTGGCATAGTTTTGCGGGCATAAAATCAATGTGAATTTAGGAACAGAGCCATTTTATTGGATGAGCTCAAACATGGAAGGTGTGGAAGAAGAAACAGTAGTTGTAGGCGAGATAAAAGTGGAAGTAGGAAGAAACGAATGAAAGAAGTGAGGCATGAGCAACAGATTAAAATAGTGTTGTGGTTATTTTATACACATACAAGAATATTTAACATGCTTTTATCATGGTTAAATTATAGCGTGCCTTCATGGAATGCATTATCTAGCATCAAATAAATTATGAATGTTATAGAAAACAAAATACTGTTAAACGAAGTACTATGCTTATTTGCATATAAATGGTTAGAAGGAATACAATTCAAGTCGTGATAAATTTAATGTTGAAATAACTCAATATTGTACGAAACAAATATTGTGTTTGCACACAGTTATACAATAAACAATGTGCAGTGATACACTAAAAGCCAATATTTCGAATGCATATACACCAAAAGATGTATAGCTATTCCTATTGCTACTTTGGCATTTTTAAAGCCTTTTTCTATAAAACTATACTTAGTTATAATTATTTCATTTTCAGATATGCTGACCATTTTCCATGTCTTGAGGGATACCAGAAGCCATATCATCATACAAAAGGGCTTTTCAACCGCAGCGAAGTAACTTCTGATGATATTAAAATTAGCAGGCAGAAATTTTACAGTGAAAAAAATAGTACAGGATAATAAACTAGCACATTTAATATCAGTGAGGAGTACACCCAAAATAGCAGAATGTCATAGAAATGAAGGGTCTTCTCATCTGTATCCTGTTGAATACAAGCTTTAGACATCTAGAGGAAGATATGTTGCTGTTTGACAGCAGTTCTTTGACGCTGCTCTTCGTTTCACCTGAGCCAGTTTGGTTTCCTTCCCCACAGTATCTGCGCTGCCAATACTAGCTGGACTTTCCTACTGCATTGCCGGTTGAGGATACGTTATGTTATTTCGCCTGAGCCGACGTAGATATCAGTGTATGAACAATAGCTTCCTTATCGGCCAGCACATCTTAGGTGCAATCAACAGAGGACACACTAAACCAATATAGTGACGCTGCAGCTAGCCTCTGACGTCAGAAGATACGGCTCACCTGACCAGCGACTACAAGGCACGAGAAGAAAGAAGTGTCTTATTTCACGGAGCGTAGCGGACGAAACTCAGGAGCCACGATGCACGGTAGACGTCGGCAAGTGGGTCCTGCGACTCAGCCGAGATGAGATGACGCTCCAGAGCCCTAATGGACATCCTGGGATCTGCAGGGTGCCCGCCAGCTAGCTGTGAAGATCCGTTTGGGAGGCGGCTTTTATGAGAACATGAAATACATATGCCATGCTATATGCAGACTTTAGACCTACTCTTACCCTTCTAGCAGTTTTAGTAACTGAAAGAAATATTAAATGGTATTAAAAGTGAAAACTATAGAAATTAAAATAAATGCCATTAGGTTTTATTAAATGAATGTGCTTTGTTGAACTCTATTCATGCACCCATTTGCTTGGCTTTTTCCCTCTCACTGATGATAATGTAATTAACATTATCATTATAATTAATTGTACTTTCAAATTGAACACTGATTTTATAGGTATGCTAAGTTGGATCTAGCCAACAATTTTCTATTAGTTTAGGGTTCACACAGTCGGCATTACATAATCAGGAAGATAAGCAGTCAGTAGTGGTGTAATTTTATGTATTACCATACAAAGCTTTGTATGATACAGTTGATTGCAAGAAAGTATTTCTGTATTGTAATTAGGGCATTTGCTTGTACCCTACTGTGGGTTGTGGAAACAAGTCTAAGCTTTCACTGACAGTCCGATTATGGAACCACATCTACAATATGAAAGTTAGATGGCCAGCTTAAAAAGTAAATGCAAAAACATTTCAATGAACATCAAAGACATGTCTTAAGAGTAATCAATGTACTTGCTCTCTTCTTAAGGACTGGTTGGCTTGATGAGTTATTCCTACAAAAAAATGTACTTAAACATATTTTAATAATAATATTTAGCTTTACATCATTCTTTACATGTAGGTATTTTTTTTTTTTATAAAAGGTCTTGAGTTTTCACTTGACATTTTTTCATTTAAACACAATATAAGCAACTGATATGGCGGAATTTGGTCCAATAGATGTTCTTTTGCATTCCATACAAGAAATGTATCAGAATGAGGCCTTTACATTTAAGCATGCTTCTGGGAATTTAAACCACAACTTTGGAAACATACAACTACCAGGCAATCAACTGTCGTTCACGCTGAAGATTATCTGCTTCGATCATCTTACATGCTACATACTCCACAAAGAATAAATTGTTCTGTAACTGATCAATTACCACTTCTTCATTCTGAAAGCAGCATTCATTTTGAGGCAATATTTTATATCACAACACTTTGAATGCCAGAGGATTGTAGCGTAAATTAATATTATTGTATGTACAGGATTTTAGATGTTTGTTAGCCATAAGTATTGTTAGGAAATAAGTTTACAGGGCCTCACTTAAACTGACAATAGAAGTGGGTAACAATAAACCGAGGGGGCGAGTTGTTTATCACTAAGAAGAGACAAACAAATGATGTCAGGGTAGCGTGCTTTTTTTTTTAGAAATGGAGGGAATATCTTCTCTAGAGTATATATGTTAGTAGCAGTGATTGGCTGACAAAACATATGCTAAAGCGGGTGCGATTTGGTAACCAATAGCAGCTCTATTATAATGTTTAGGCAATTCGGGGTGAAGGAGTATATATTCTCGAGCCATAAGCAAGTATCGTGCAGTCCGGAAGAATCCCTCACGAGGTGCACGTCGCAAAGTTAGTTACAAAATGTGAAATACGCGAAGTAATTGGTACGCCGCAACTAAAACGACTGTAGTTACATTCATAAATATCACAGTTTCAGTCAGGCGCTCAGTAAATAGGATAACACGAGCCAGAGAACTTCGACAATTTTCACAGCAGAATGCATGCTGTTCACCCAGTTATAATTGCAGCTCTCCCTCACTTCTCCAAACATTCACAAACATCTTCATTGTCAGCTTTCCTTTTGTTTGATAAGTGATTCATCTTTGGCACATGAAGGCCTGGATCTCTTAGTATACCCTTAAACTATTATCCCTTTTTAGATGGGAAAAGAGTTTCGCAGAATCATCAAAGCTATCAAAAATGTAACTTGTTCACTTTGTAACACTCTCTTGGGTTGTGTGATTTTTCCTGAAATTGCGTTGATATAAATCTGAATCAATTGTGCCTCATTAGTTCTTCCATGACTCTTGCTACAGTCCATTCATATTCTTTTTGGCCAGGTCTGGAAGGAGGGGGAACAGGTCGCCTAGCTCTACAAATGTGTCCTCTTTCTCTTCCCCTACTTCCTGGCTGAACGGAATGCACATGGACTATAAAGAACATTCTTTGCCATTCATTTGTCCTTATTTGTCTATCAGTTTCATCCCATTTATCTAATTGAAGGCTGTCTAAAATTATAAACAACTGACATATTCTACTCTTGCTACAGTCCATTCATATTCCTTTTGGCTAGGTCTGGAAGGAGGGGGAACAAGTCGCCTAGCTCTACAAATGTGTCCTTCCTCTCTTCCTGACCGAAAAGAATGCACATGGACTATAGAGAACATTCTTTGCCATACATTTGTCCCTCAGTTTCATCCCATTTACATAATTGAAAGCTGTCCAAAATTATGAATAACTGACATATTACATAAATTATTATTTTTTATTAGGTTTAGTATACCTTAACTGGATGTCATATCGGACGGCTAAATTACAATGAGCTCTGTATTGTTTCTGTAGCAACATTTTGTGTATTTGTTATTATCTATAAATTATATAACATTCACTATGCCAATATCTCAAACATATGAAATTTGAAACAAAGTTGTTAGATGCATCTCATGTTAATATGAACTATGAAGAATAATTTTCCACAAAGGTTTGATCAAAGCAAGGCAATTTTCTCAAACATTTTTGACTGGTATTAAATGGTGTTCAACCCAGATGTGAAACTTCGTATTTATTAATTTTGCGGCCCACATGACACACACACACACAACCCCCATTTTTCCTAAAAAGGCTTGACGTTTTATTCCAGTGAACATCGATATTGCACTTTTGACTTCGTCTACTGTAATTGCTTAAGTGACAAACAATAGAGAGATATGAATCCCTTTAATTATAAATAAAGTTTTAACTGTAGCTTTCTATTAATTTAAAGGTCACATTCTTATTCCAATTGCTATTAAAACAGTTACCTTATTTAAAGACTGCAGTAATGGTACTGATTAAGAAGTGTGTAGTTTTCCTTAAATTCACTACCATATTGTGTGTTTGGATGTCATGCATATCACAATGTAATACTGATCTAAAAATATCTCTGAAAACAGTGACAACCAAAAAATTACAATTTAATATGTTGCAATACTGAAACATAAAATTTTTTGTTTACCTATTTAACAGATATTTACAGTATTTCTTGGAATTATTATAACTGAAAAATAGCTGTGGGTATCTTTTTAAAAGTATTTCTGTTAAACTATATGTTCATTTTGTCTGAATTGCATTTATTATGCTTAAAAATTAAGTAATGCAGAATTCCAAACAGATAAGATAGGGAAGAAGTAGAATGAAAAGTCTGAAAAGAGAATATTTCAGCAAAGGATACAAGTTTCAAGTTAACAAGTATTGACTAGCTTAATTGCCTCAAACTTAAGAAATCCAACACTGGCTGCATGCAGCACTTTAATAATAATAATAATAATAATAATAATAATAATAATAATAATAATAATAATAAATTATTATTATTCTTATTATTATTATTATTATTATTATTATTATTATTATTACAGGCCATGGAGGGCCTAGTGAGAGAAAAATGAAGAGAAAAAAATCTGTGTTACACTCACATGATTTTCTCTATCTTCTATCGCTTATTAGTGGGCATACAAAATTGAACATTATGGCAATTTATTTTCCTATATGCTTAATTTTAATTGAGATAAATCTTTCTGGAAATAGCTGAATTACACATTTTGATATAGATACAAAGAGAATAGTGATAGTCAAATATTTTAGAACTGGATGCTATATGCTGGCTATAAAATGCCATGCTCCTTGCATGCAAGGAACAACTGAATATTGAAAGGACTTGAAAAAATGATAAAAGTACTGAACAATTCAAACCATTAATAACGGATATCTCATAAATGGATGATGCCAGGGAAAAAGGTATTTGAAGCAAACGTTTTAAAGAGATCCATAGTTTTTGTGTACTACGTTTTTGTCTATTGCTTAACATTTACCAGTTATACAAGATTATATATAATTCCTTCCCAATGAAGTAGACTTCACAGGCTATTCCATAAAATTCAAGATACAGATTTTATTTATAACGTAAATATCTTTAATATATGGCATTTTAATCAAAATCGTTGATTTAGAATGTTTCGTGTAAAGCGTAGCTTGGGGTGGGGGATTTTTGTGAAAATTTTTGTGTTGCATCTTTGGAAGGTATTGAACCTAAATGCAAAGTTTGGTAATTATCTGACTTTTTGTTTCCGAGTTATGCTGTTTTCTCACACGCACACATATAAATGGATACAGGTCCTTTTTCTAAAAGGCTTTTTTTTTTTTTTTTTAAATTTATTCAGGAGGCCTCAAAACATGTATTCCAGTGAGCTCACAGTATCAAATTTTTTGTTGAATGCAATACCTTTGTTGACTTCCAAGTTCAGAAAAGTATAAGTATTTGAATATCAAACCAATAACAAGGAACATCTTGTAAATGGTTATCTCCACACACACAAGAAAAGGTATATGATATAATTTCTGTGCTTTAACGAGATCTACAATTTTTGTGTGGTAACATTTTGTCTATTGCTTACAGTTTACCAACTATACAAAAGTAATTCAGAATGAAAAGGACTTCAGAGCTATTCCCAGAAAATTTTTATATATATATGTGCGTGCATGCATGCTGGCCTTTTTCTAAAATAATAGTTTTGGGTTCAGGGTGTCTCTGATCATTTATTTCCAGTGAGATCCTGACATCAAATTTTTGAGTGGAATACAATACTTGCAGTATTCCACTACTTACTGTAAGTACGTAGTAGAGAAAGTAAAAACAGAGAAATAGTAATGAGCAAACGTGAATGAACTTGTTGACCAGAAATGGTAAATAAAACCACAGAGGAGCAACGGCTGCAATACACTTAAGTGGAACTGCAAGTGAGAAAAACAGGAGTTTCATTTCCTGGGAAAACTTAGGAATTAAGTTACAAAAAGAAAACTGTATTCAGGTATAAACATAGCATAGGTAATATCTTGCAGGCAATCTTGATAATTTCTCCAGATAATGTGCAAAATCATTAAACCTAATATTCCATAAATTATTATTCAATTCTCCTCTCTCAACTTAGATATTGGTACTAAATTAAATTCTCCTCAAAAACATAGGTAATTAAAAAAAAAAAACAAAAAGAATAACATACTGAAACTGGTGTGTGAAAGCTTTGTAGTCAATGGTTACAATGGATGCAACCCAATGAACACGAATGCTTCTGCAGCCCAAACTTTGAATGCCTTATAATTCAATTCTTTATTTAAAATCTTATTTCTATTTTGTGAGGTCATACATCATCTTTAAAAATCTCAAATTTTTTCCTTGTCAATTTAAACTGTTCCAGGTGATCCTCCACACTCATATCTTTCTAATCCAATACTGTTAGCACTCGTGCACACATTTTTACTTTCTCCACCATGTACATAGTAAGGGGAGAAGGCATTGCATTCTGCCCAAAAATTTGATACCAAAATTTTATTGGAAATATGTATTGAGACCCCTGTCCAAAGAAAAGCATTTTTAGAAAAAGGTCCATGTGTGTGTGTGTGTGTGTATCTGTGAACAGCATAACTCAAAAATGAAAAGTTCGATAAATACCACTCTTGGTGTTTACACTCAGTATCTACCGAAGATGCGAAACAAAGATTTTAAAGAAAATTCCCCAGCCCCCAAGTACCCTTTACATGGAAAAATGTTCGAAATGTTTGATTTTCTAAAAAATGGCTCTTAACCATTTTGAACAAAATATCATAGATTCAAGACATTTGCATGACAAATAAAATGCATATCCTGAATTTTCTGAGAATAGCCTCTGAAATCTTCTTCATTTGGAAGGAATGTTCTATTATCTTGTATAAGTGATAGACAAAAACACACTATGCAAACAAGTATATCTCTTTAAAACATACAATTTATTCCAAATAACCTTTTTTTGTGGCATCAGCCATTTTCAAGCTATATATTATTAATGGTTTGAATTATTCAATATTAGTCCTTCTTTTCAAATGCTGTGGATTTTCAATTGTTTCTCTTGATGTAATGGAAAGAGTATGGAATTTTAAGGCCAGCATATAGTGTCCATTTGACTATAGCTATTCCCTTTGTACTTATAATGAAATGGGCAATGGAGGTATTTCCAGAAAGGTTTATCTGATTAAAATGAAGCCCAACGCAAAATAAACTTTTGTAAGAATAAGTTACATACCCACTAATAAGCGACAGAGGGGTAGAGAAAGTCATGCCAATGCAACACAGTTTTTATCCCAACATAATTACTAAACTTACATATTTTATACTTTATAGAAATTTTATAGTTCATTAAACTATAAACTATGCTGTATAATTAAGGCAGCATATAAATATTCAGCAGTGTTTAATAAAAGAACTACCTTGTGATATTTAAATTTTTTTTTTTATGTTTTCTAGAATTGAATGAGTGCTCACAAAAATGGGCTCAAGTTTTAAAAGAATACCTAAGGTATATGCTTTGATCTAGTGCAGAAACTGCAATACAACCTCTGAGCTCAAACTAACATAAGAAAATCTATGTGACAAGATACTAAGCTAAGCTTGTAATTTAAGACAGTTTATTGTAAACATGCCATTTTTTTTTTTTTTTTTGCAGCAAAATTAGGCGCACTTGGCACTTTAGACAGGAGGCCACGCAGATGGTCCAAGTATGTAAGATGGCTGTATTATTTTATTTCAGTAGAATTTCCTCTTTAACACAAATTCAATCACAGTAATTTGACAAAAAGGAATATTCTGTCGATCAGTGGTGGTGATGCGACAAACTATCCACATAATACTCATAGTTACCAGTTACAAATGATGGTGCCACTTACCACACAGCAGCTATTCTTGCTGTGATAGTTTTGACTACCAAAAAGTTGTTCATTGATTTTGGTATAACCATCATAGGTTTTTATAATAAAATCTTATATATGCTTTGCTATAGTCTTATTATGGATTCTGAAATATAAGATGTATGAATGTATACTGTAAGAATCTTGGATCTGCATCATCCCTTATAACACAACTGACTTTACTCATATTACTGGATTTTTCTAAAGCTTTCGATACAGTGAACATTGACTTATTAATACGTAAGCTTGAAAACTTGAATTTG
Organism: Deroplatys truncata; assembly: GCA_030765065.1. Taxonomy (NCBI): domain Eukaryota; kingdom Metazoa; phylum Arthropoda; class Insecta; order Mantodea; family Mantidae; genus Deroplatys; species Deroplatys truncata. The sequence goes on along the minus strand of CM060976.1, from coordinate 189,682,044 downwards.
TCAAATAGTGTTACAACTAATTCAAATCTTATTGAGTGACACCAAACTGTTGTTTGTGTAAGTATATCAAATGGATCTCGCTGAAAATAAACGAAAGTTGGTGTACCACAGGGATCTGTGCTTGGACCTCTGTTGTTTGCTATTTACATTAACATTACAGACAGTACAAGGCATTTTAAACACCATCTTTTTGCTGATAGCATACTACTATATTATGCACAGACTATAATTTAGGCCACTCAATTAAGACTGCAAATGAAGACTTAAATTCACTATTGTCCTGGTCATTAAAATATGGACTAAAGCTGAACCCAGGAAAGTTACAAGCAATTACAACACAAGCAGCTGTTGGGGACTGTGAATTTAGATAACATAGAACATCTTGCATTGAATAATTCTGAAATCCCATTTCCTAATATAGTAGAAAATCTCAAGAGCTTGTATGGATCAAAGTTTAAACTGGGACACACAAGTTACACATACGTAAAAATGTATTTCTCAATAGTCTAACATTTAAAATGACTTTCCGTCAACTTCAATTAAGAAAATATTAATACAAATACTTGTAATGGCCCATTTTAACTATTGAGATTCTTGTTTTGCTACTGTAACTGAAATTTTGACTCAAGACTTTAATGAGCTCAGAATATGTGTTATGCTTTGATGGTTTGGATCATGTTATACCATAATTTGAATTACTGCCCTGGCTGCAGCTTAGGGAACAAAGAAAATGCGTTCTTTTATCACTTTTCTACCAACTTCCTTTATTCTTGCATCCAAACTAGCTAAATGTTTTAAATTAAATATATTTCCGACTGTTATAATAAAAAAACTTCCTCATGAAAATTTTCTTTCTTGCTATACCTGCTAATCATACAACCTTTGCTTGTCTTTGGAATACATAGGGAACTGCTGAACGTTAAACAGTTCAAGAGGAAAATTACAGCATACATTTAAAAGTCCGACCTAATCTGCTGCTCTATTATAATGATAAATATCTCATAACATTAATTTACTATTACTATTATTTTATGTGCTAGCAGCTTATTTTAAATTTAAACGTAAAACAACTTGGAGAAATTGTTTTTACCTATATGCATATTCCGCTTGGTTATGATATATAATATTTTTTCATTTTAATGTGTACCTATGTATTTTTGTTAGATCTTTTGTTTGTGTTTTTATTAGACCTTTTATTTTGTCTTTATTATGTTATATTGCCTGGTAGAGTGGAAGAGGAAGCCTCATGGCCTTAACTCCCAGCAGGGTAAATAACCAAATATATACATAAATGTTAAATAAAATAAAGGTTACCTCTACAATGTTTGGAGGAAAATTGGTGAGAACAGTAGATGACAAAATTTGGGGTATGTACTGCTTTATGTTTTTCCTTATTAAGTACTATGGTTCCAGATCACCAATATGCTTGTAATTCCTAAACAAACTTAACACGACTACATATAGGCAATTGTTCTATGGAGCAAGATACTATAGGCTGCCCTATAGATTCAACTGAATTTTAAATTATCTTGATTTGCTGTTACATGGCAAGAAACTGGTGCTAAAACTACACACTATGTTACTTGCTGACAAGACTTTAGAAATTTATTTCTGTTCATATTGGGTCAGAAACCACCTCAAAAGATATACCAGCTGAATAAACTGTTCTAGCATGCAGCAGGTATAGTTTAAGATGTGTCCATTGTCCATTAAAAGCTCACATGAAGAAGCCTCACTTGGTGAAAAGGTTGGATTGTATATTTACTATCTTTAAAATGAGAGCTGTACAAATTTTCTAGATGATTTAGTCAACTTCTACTAAGTGTGCGCACGCGCACGCGCACACGCACACACACACACACACAATGCATAACACATAACATTGTTTTGAGGACGTTTCAAAAACTCTGCTCCGGTTTTTCAATGATGCATCAACACTTTTGCCCTGCATATATCAGCATATCTTTTGAGACGTACATAACAAAATGCAATTTCAGTATAAAGCTCCTATCACGTAATTTCTGTATTACTTCCATTGTTAACATTTTATTCCTGAACAGTTCTTCTGTCTTCGGATTACAATTTTTTACTGTCTAAAAAGATATACATCAGGGGTTGCACAAATCAGCTTGTTTTTGGAGAAATGATTTCACAGTTCTCTTGTTGTGTAACATCCTTGTCATTTCCTCGTATCATTAAAGATGGCTTTATCAGTGCGAACTCCAAGAATCCAAGTTGTAACATCAGATGACCTCTGCTTACTCTGTAAACTTTACATGTTAGCACAATACTGGAATAAGTGCATTATCTCAGTGTACCTGATACATTAATAACCATGTGATCATAGGATGCTCTTTGGTTGAAGTGACAACACCGAGATGAATAATAATAATAATAATAATAATAATAATAATAATAATAATAATAATAATTATTATTATTTCAAGGGACTAGGGGTGAATTAATCATTTGGAAGTCTTTTAAGAGGATAAAATTGTGCAGAATTCTGTACTGTATATGGAGTAATGAATGGAATTGCTTTTAAGCATGAGTGTATTAACAAGGATTAACTGTTTTGCTCTCGTGTAAGTGTTTAACTCCACAGAAGTATGAATATCTAGGACCAGCTGATTCACCTGGTATTTCAGGCTGTTTGCAAACAATTCAGAAGGAACCATGCCTAAGATGTGTTGAGACACCTAAATATAAATATTTGCAAGAGTTTATTAAGCTGTTAAAATATCAGCCCACATTTCTATTTAAGTGATTTACAATCCAACTATATTAAGAACAATTTATTTGTTGTTTCAGCTTTTAGTATGTGTTCCATTTTATTTTATGTACACGAAATACAAACTCAAAAGAATGTGCAAGGTATTAGTTAACACTTTACACAGTATCAATGTGACAATAGAAACCCTGACTCCCATTGCAAAAGTTCATGGAGGGAATTCTAAATATAGTTTTGGCCATATCATGCAACAACGGCTTTCCCAAGAAATCTGGAACACAGCCCTGGACAAATGTCACATTAGATAAAAAAAGATTGGCTAAGGGGGACAAAAGACAATGTTTTCCAGGAACAGGGAGTGCCGTTACTTGCAGGGTAGCCACAAAAATCAGACACAATATTGGGAGCAGCACATAAATTTTACATCATATATTTACAGATTAATAAACACAATCTTATTGATAGATGACCAGAAATTAGAGCATACATTTTTTGTGAGGAAGATCTGAGGCGAACAAATCCTACACAGCAACATTCAACACAACCCTACCATTCTCTCTGAACTCAGTGGCTTTATTTATGTGTAATTTCAGGTCATCTAACATTATCACTTTTCTGACTATGCACTTCACTATTCTTGTACGGCACATAAACAGTTCGTGATTTGAGAAACTAATACCTTCTTATATACAAAACAAATATTAAAGTAATAAATCAGTGGGGAAAAGGATGCTGAGTAAAATTCTTTTATAAGTCCTCCACCTTCATTGTGGTCTATCAAAGGATGTGGCCTATATTTATATATATATATATGTATATGTTCAAGTCTTTTCAGTTGCTGAAGATGTGAGCATAGCTTTATCACTCTACATAACCCTTTACTAATATATACACATTAACAGCAGATATATTTGTGGACTTCAGTATAACATCTTTTTTGATAAAATTGACTTTTCTCAACATTAGAAGCTTCATGCACCTTCATTTCACAAGAAACTTCCATCACTGTAAAAATCAGCAGGAATGCTATTTGGATGCTGTTGCTGTTCTGAATCTACTCCTGTGGACACAGCATAAGTACACACATAGGATGCAGAGACAAATATCTTGACTCCTTAGCACTTACTTCGTGGTCTGCAAATGTTTCCACTAATGTACAGTAAATTACAAATTAACTTGCGACTTGCGCTTCATAACCTAAGACTAATAAGCAAATAAATAAAACTTTCAATAATAAAAGAAAGCAGTAATTTGGAAATAATTATAAGCTTTTCTTGTAAAAGCAGCTTAGGCTTTAAAATGATCAAAAGACTGAAATTCTTATCTACAAAAATTAATTTACGTTGCAATCATTTAACCATACCCACAGTGGATTTCAAAATACTTTGCTAGTAATAATATCTATGCTTTAAAGTGCTTATATATACAGAGATTAATTTAAAAAGAAATTACATAACACTTATCCTTCAATATTCTTACAATTGACAAAACATTTACAACATTATAACTGAAAATTAGGCATCTGCATTGATGTTATGCTTTAAAATCAATAATTTATGCAAAAGATCATCTTTCATAACTGCCTCTTGGATAGTGAGCAAGTTAAAGTAACCACTTAATATACATTATGTCAAAAACTAAACAACATTTCTAACAATAACCAAGCATGTCCTTGTATTTTCTAGCTATAATCACAACAGTGGCACCTCCTTGTTGCATATGAATATAACAAATGTGCCAGGAAGGAATTATGAATGCATTATCTAATGCCAGGTTTCAGACTTTATCTGGAAATTTTTTTTAACAAATTTTACCTAATATTTGCCAAAAGAAGTAAAGCTGAACTTAGGTATTTAAATTTGTTACAACACTAAAAGTTCGTATGTTGTACATTCTGAATTAGTAAATGTTCACATAATACCTCTGGCATCTAAAATCTCATTCTGTCTTTTAGCATGATTGTGAGAGAACATTAAATTAGAAAGTTAATGTAATGATTTCTGATAAAAGGTGCTTCAAATGGGAGAATGTAAATTCTGAACATTAATGGAAATGTAGCTAAAATAAAAAGATAATGTTTGAAAAAGAAACGCACATATACTTGATGACAATTTTACTAATAATATATTCAGAATGTGATTATGAATTTAACTCATACAGATCAACAGCTATTTCAAATTAATAGGATGCAATGCATCTGTAAAATCATGGTGGGTTTTATGCTCTTACCCCTCCCCCCAACAAAATGGAATACTTGCATTGTGCAAGCAGTTAATTATGCGACACTGATGTACATCATGCCATTCAATCAATCAAGACGTGGATGGTGCACAGGAAAAGTTCACTGTGTTCTTTGGCTTGCAATATAAACAGAGCATGCTGTATTTACACCTCCTTGCTTAACACATTATTGCAGCTAGAAAGTCTGCTAAGAGACTTCTGACACTACCTTTCACTTCCTACCCCTCTTTTCGTAATGAGTGGAGCAGTGTTGTTTGTTTACATCACATGCATGTACATGAAGAATCACATGAAAATAACTTCAGCGGTGGGATTGCTAGCTTAATAATCAAGCAGAGATACTGAACCTTTTTCGATATCAAACAAAATGTTCACCTCTGGCATTTTATCTTCTTCTCATTAAATCTTTTATGCAACTTTCCTTTTGGTTGATGGTAACTCATTGACTAGATTTAATTTTTTTTTTTTTGGGCCTGAATGATGTGTTCTTGCATTCAGTATTGATTAACTTTTGTTGGCGTAAATGTAGCTTCTGGTGCTTAAAAAGTATTTCAATACTTGATCTTGATTTCACAGTTATATCTATAGCATTTTAGAAAAAGATGAAGATAGCGGAATGCAGGGAATGATGGACAGAATTATGTTAGATATGACCAAAAGAATGTCAGTTTCATGTTTTCTTTTCCATTATAAGCCTTCAATGCAAAGTTTATGTCAAAATATATACATTTTATTCCTCAAAATTCTAAAATCAGAGTGCATATTTTGTTCATTACTTTATTATTATTATTATTATTATTATTATTATTATTATTATTATTATTATTTTTATTTGATTGGACATACAAGTAAAATGCACATATTACTTCATTTTTCAGTGATATTGTTTTTACACAAAGTCACATCTTAAGGAAATTGGCTGCTCATTGGATACAAATTTTCCTAGCGGCCATTGGTTAGGAACCAGTCTATCAACAGTATATTGCATTAACTTTTTACTTTTAGGGCTGCATCAAACAATATGCATACCATACTCCATTTATGTCCATTATTTTCAGTACTTGAAACAGAGATAATCAGTTTGTTACCTATAACTGATGTTCTCAGTAATATGGGGCTAGAATTGGAAGATTATTTAATGTACGCATGGCAATAAATAAAATGCACATCAAACTGCATTATGGGCAAAGAAAGAGTTCACATATAAACGAACACTAGTAATTACATTGCAGAATACCTCTTACCGACAGAAAATAGTGCTTTAGTACAAAGCGTTAGCAATTATTTTGAATTTCAATTAAAGGATTTGTACATGAACTTATGCTTTTATTTACTGCTTTGAGTAGTTAGTACTTCTCTGATTGTATTATTTATTGCAGCAAAGCAATTGTGTGTCTTCTGCATTTACATTGTTAAGATCATGGCATGGTATCAGCAGGTGAATGCAGCATAGTTAAAATGTGCCAAATATCTTAAAAGTAAACAACTGTGCACAATATGTTCAACTTTCCTTTACACATTATGCTATCCATGTTGTGAAATATGAGACCAAATTAACTCAAAAGTGATTGGCATATCTGCTATTGGGATTTCCAATGCAACTAATGAAAGTGTTATTTGCTTTAGAATTCTTACATTTTCTTAAAGTTATTTTTTATTGACAGCAGAGGTAAACAGCTATCCAGATATTCATCATTTTAAGTAAAAACTTTCTACACATTGTTGAAAGATACAAAGCAAAAAAAAAAAAAAAAAAAAAAAGTTATGGATAAATTGGTTATATATCTGGAGGATTCCTAAATTGAAAACATTTATTATTCTGAGCTGGGAGTTGTAATGCTGAGGAAGCCAATTAATGTAGACTTTTGCGATAAAAGATTAAAAGTTTCCCCCATTCATTTCTTAAATTAGTTAATTTAGCAAGTATAGTGGCAGACTGAATGTATTTCTGTAACATCCAGTGCTACTGCAAGATAGCTATGATGATAATGATAATGAGATGATAATGATAATGATAATGAGAGATAAACAGCTGAGGCAGCGGAGAGGGCAGAAATTGCGTTGCATTGCATGGAATCATAAGGAGCCATTCATGGAATGTTACAAAATGCATTGTCTATAAATGATCTATGGACCCATTCGAAGACCGTAACTGTATAGCGAAACTTTGTGAATTGCTCTCTGATTTAACATGTATTTGAAATATTTAATACTTAAATTAATATCAATAAACAAGTTCGACGTCTTTCCATGACTTTACAGAGAGAATGTAAAATCCTATGAGTGATTTTATTACTCTTTTGTTCTGAATGCTGTATTTGTGACAAGGTGTTTCTTAAAATGAATCTGTGAACCCAAATTTCCTTATAAAAAACAATGTGTTGTACTTGAAATAAAATATTAAGATTAAAAATTGGTTTTAATAAACCAGTGCTTTCTGTCAGTGTTAGATTTTAATGATCCTTTCTATCTTAGCAACATTTCCTCGTTCCTTTATGAAACACTGTAAGCTGGTAAATACAATAAAATTAGTCCAAATATTTCTTTAAAATAACCTTCTAAAACTTGTATCACATCTCAGCTGCATCCAAAGAAGCAGAAATTTCTCAGAATGATACTTCTCAAGTAGGTATGAAGAAAGGTCTTCAGTGCACTTTTCTTGAAAGATAGGACACATTAAAACCAATCCCAAAGACCAAGCAATCTTTCCTGGGGGAACACAGTGTTTGGCACAATGGCTATCATGATTGCAAGGGCTTGACTTGAGCCTTGATAAACATAGTAGGTTTAAGTACAGTGACCGCACACACCTCCTTATGCGGCAGCACTAGGTCACTGCCAGCTTTCGGGTGGAAAGTTATTGACCTCAGCCTGTTCCTGCACTGTAGTTCCTGCTAAATTATATGACACCCGTATCTTCATTCTCAGCATACTCTGGGGGCAAAAAAAAAAGTAGTATTAATTATAGAAATACTTACTTTCTGTGAATAATGGATTCACAAAAATATGTTTTCATTGTAGGCAAACTATCTTCTGTAACAAGACCTCAGAGATCCAAACTTTTATCATTTTTACAATGATAGATAATACTAAATGTTGTGCTTTATACAAAACTGTAATACAAGGTTCTTATCTTTTCAAATGCTTTTTACCATTTGTTTCCTTAAAGTGGGAAGTTCTGAGTACATTTGCACATTTCTGAAGCACATTTTGTCAAGAACAGTTCCCAAATAATGAAGCTTAAATGTTCTGTATTGCATAACCCTGCCATCTCTTGCAGGGCTTCAAGTTCTAGGTTACGTTTGGCAAGTATTCTATGACAGTCATATTGAAATTAACCCCATGATTCATTGTTTCTCAGTACCTGGAGATTAGTTTTACTTTATCCACTATGTACCTAGTAGGTAGAGGAAGTACTGTATTCCAACCAAAAATTTGATATTGAGATTTCATTGGAAGTATATTTTGAAGCCTCTGAATAAGAAAAAAGGCATTTTTAAAACAAGGGGTGTGTATGTGTGTGTGTTTGTGTGTGTGTGTGCGCGCGCGAGTAAGAGCGAGAGAGCAACAAAACTCAAAAATGAAATGTCAGATAAATACAAAGCTTGTATCTTTGTTGCAATTGGGACAATATTAAAAGTGAAGTGTCAACTGATTAAAATTATGAGTCGAAGTAATATTAAAAGACTTCACTTACATCAAGATGGTCAAAGGATGACTCATAATTTTAATCACGAAACTTGTATTTTAAGTTCAGTATCTTCTATAATTGCAGCAAAAAGATTTTAAAGAAAATCCCCCAAACTGCCCTTAACATAGAAAAATGTTTCCAAAGTTTTGATTTTCTGAAAACGATTTTGATTAAAATACCATATATACCAGGTGTTACGAAAAAGTATTCCATATTTTGAGAGGTGGTAGTATGGACAAAAATAAGAAAAAAAATGTCCATTAAACATGGGCTCTAAGATGCATCCCTTAAGAGCTATAAGCACTTGTTCATCTTAACTACTATGAAACATCTCTTCTACTGCAAACTCCTTACTATTATGTATGACCCACAAAATGCAGTTAACAAATGAGGACACATTACTCTGTTACTGTGAAACAGCATAGTTTCTAATGTAATTTGCTTGCGATTACATACGACCTGCATTTGTGAACCATCACTAAAGGAGGTGCTCAATAGGTGCCCATTCACAGTAAGGCATGTCTCTGTCCGATGTCTTAGGGAATTACACACTCTCTGAAAGACTCCAGGTTGGTCATGGATGCTCTGGCAGACATTAATGATGCCTTCCTGAAGTGTTTCAATAAAACTCAATTTAATTTACATCATATGGGGGTTGCATACGCCAAAGATTTCAAGATAAAAATACAATGTTAAAGCATTATACAAACTGATTCCATTAGAACTATTAAGAATATGCGTTGCACTTACTCAGAACTGCAAATGCAGTTTACAATAATCAAACTAATTGATGTTTGCTGCATGCTATATTCATGAACAAAAGCAGAGTGTGTCCTTGTTTACTGTCTGCTGTAGGTCATATGTAATAGCAAAGAACTTGCAGTAGAAGAGTGTTTCACAGTAGCAAAGATGAACAAGTGCTCACAGTTTTTAATCTATGCATTTTAGAATCCACATTTACTGGACTTTTTTTTCTTGTTTTGGTCCATACTACCACCTCTCAAAATACGAAATAATATATTTTTTAACACCTGGTATATTTAAGATCTTTACATAACAAATACGAGGTTAGTTCTACAAGTACCTGGCTTAACACAAAAAAACAACTTTGGGGAAAAAGATTTTTATTTCTCTTCTTAGTCTCCTTTTAGCTCGAAACGCTTTTTCCAGTGATGTTCAATAGCTTTAATATCCTGTTTATAGTGAGCTCATCAATATAGCCATTAACCGTAAACTCCACCTCTTCATTGTTGACAAATCTTTTACCACCGAGCCACTTTTTCAAGTTTGGAAACAGAAAATAATTTAAGGTAGCTAAATCTGATGAATAGTGTGTGTAAGGAAGTAACTCGAGAATCATTGATTTTGGCCATCACAGTAACGGATATGTGAACTGGTGCATTGTGTTGATGAAAAAAAACTTTCTTTTTGGCTAAATGCAGCTATTTTTTCTTGTTTTCATCCCTCAAATGTTGCAGTAAGTTTGCATAATACTTGCCATTGATTGTTGTTCCTTTTTGAAGATAATCAATGAAAATTATACCATGTGCATCCCAAAAGCTGACGCTGTAACCTTGCCTGCAGATGGAACTGCCTTCGTCTTCTTTGGAGCTGATTCTCTTCTTTCTGTCCATTATTTTGAGTGTTCCTTTATCTCAGGTATATAGTGATGGATCCATGTTTCATCCATAGTTGTGAATCAACGCAAAAACTGCTTTATTGCTGTGAAACATTGCCAAACACTTGAGTGAAACATCCTCACGATGCTGTTTTTGTTCCATTGTGAGCAAATGCGGAACCCTTTCTATGCACAGCGTTCTCATGTCCAAATTTTCAGTCAATTTACGATATACAGCACTTTTTGAAATTCTTACTATGTCTGCTAGCTTGTGCACTTTCAGTCTACGGTCATCCAATACCATTTTAAGGATTTTCTTCCGCATTTCTGCCTGATCAACTGATTTGGATGACCACACAATGTTCATCTTGGCAGCTTGTACAGCTTTGTTTTAACTTTTATTTTAATGTTGTAAATGAAGAAGCAGATTCCCCAGAGTAGAGTTTATCTTGGCTTTGATATTGGTTGGACTGAGACCTTTCAAATGAAAGTATTATGTCACAATAACAATGGCCATTTTTTTTTCCATGTTTACAAATTCACTGAGAACATCCATTACAGATGGCTGCCAAACAAATACTAAACAACGTAACATCGTCAAACCTCAAACTTAAGATTTATAAAGTTGGTACTTTCTACTATATCATTTTGTTTTCAAACAACCAGCGCATCTATACTTCTGGGACTCCCTTGTAAAATGTATACTTTCTATTTCTGGGAATAACCTTGAAGTCTTCTTCATTCAGAAGGAAATCTGTACAACTATTAAACCTTAAGAGATAGACAAAAGCTTACTACACAAAAAAATGAACTCTCTAAAACACACAATTTATTTCAAATAACTTTTTTTGTGGCATCAGCCATTTCCCATGATATTGGTTAACTATTGGCTTTAATTTTTCAATATTTTGTCACCTTTAAAGTGCTGTCACTATTCAGTTGTTTCTTTTGAAGTCATACAAACATTATGGAATTTCAAGGCCATATAATGGCCCACTTTTGAACATCTATCGATTCGGTTTCCTCTATCCACTTGTATCTACAATGAAATGTGGGATGTAAACTGTCTGCAAAGGTTTAACTTAACATAAGCTTTCATAAGAATAGTGTGTAGAAGATAACCAAAAATAAATGTTAGTGGGTAGAAAAAGTCATGTGAATGTAACACATCAGATTTTTATTCCAATTTTTTTGTTCAAGATGCTCTGACCATACAGAATTTTAGTTGTTCTTTTTCCTGCAACTATGTATGAAAATAGAATATTCAACCTTAAACTGCATAGTTTTACATGTTTTATACAGGATTTTATTTTTCTATCAAAATAAAGCCACATTTATCATTTGTTATGCCAAATAACACAATTAATGCTATTTTTATATTGAAATATAGAATTTTTATTCACCATAAAATAAGAAGTTTTAATTTTGGTATAATCCATAGCTCCACTCATATTACAGAGGGTTGCCCCACTTAAGCTCGGACAATTTTGCTTATGTTTTTTCATGGCGAGATTCCCTTTCGCCATCACCTATTTTGTTCAATATGATTTCCACAGGCTTTAACTATGGCTCTGCAGCGCAATTTCCATTGAAGAGGACTGCATCTAAGAACAGGAAGGGGGATGTTAGCCTACTGCTCTTGGCAGACTTTCCAAAATCCTTCAATTGTGGTGGAACGTCAAGAAGCAAGGCGCTGTTTCAGCAGACCAAATCCGCAAAAATCCATTGGTGAGGCAACTGGTGACTTCACAGGGATCCTTTTAAATGGTATCACATTGACAACCATTTCCACAGCTTTCCAATGGTAGTAATGCTGGGAAGACCGAGAGGTGTGACTGGATGCTTTATCCATGTGGATACAAACATTTGGGGCATCCTCACCATACAACCGATGAATCTCTTCATAAAAAATTGGGTCCATAACATTCTTTTGATAGTAGGCTGCATTAATTTTTACATTGTTGGCAACTCTGTGAATGCAAGTTTCCCCCGAGAGCAATAACCTGCAACCACCATGCATCCCTTGGAAAACTTTTCCTTGTTCTCCCGATTAAAGTTGGAGTGCCCCTTTTGGCCCACTTTATGGTAATAAATGGCTCTGGGTTTTTTTTGTGCCACCTAGATAAACCCATGCTTCATCTAAAGAAACCACGCATTGTCACTTTTCACCTGCCAGGTGGTGTTCATAGGATTTTCTTGCGTTGGTGAAGCGTTCTCTGATGTGCCGCTCTTTCAAGGTCTGTCCATGTGCTTTATGTCGCCATTCTAGACCCAAATTGCTGTGTATTATCCGATAGATGGTCCCTTTGGATATTCCAATGCAGCTGGAAATGCTTCTTTGGGTTGGTGGGTATTCTTGAGTCACTGTTGCACTCACCTTGGCTACTACTGCTTTAGGTCGTGTTGGTTGTGACCTTTTTCTTGCTAGTTGTTTCGCACATTGAACCTCAGGTGGGAATCCATTTTTATGCAGCTGTGTTACCACTTACTGTGGTAAGACCTTTTTGTTTGCGCCTTTCCACTACCATTAAAAGGCTATAACCGGCATCAGAAAGCCCAACAATGTACCCCTGCCACAAGTAAGCGATTGTTAAAGCCATTACGAGTAAACTTTGCCTCAGACTGGCCCAGCAGACAGCTGGCACTCGCAGTGAGTGGATAGAATAATAAGCATAAGCAGTTTGACCAATGACAGAGTGGGAGGGTGATTCAAAGTCGTCTGAGCTTAAGTGGGGCAACCCTCCGTATTCCTGGTTTCTTGTTCTTTACTCTATTCTCTTGCTCCTCTCTTTCTCTCTATCTTGCAACATATTTATTTAAGGCATAGTTTATAAACTTTCAAATACAACTCCTACCCCTAAGGCACAAATAAAAGTTGAAACGCTGTGAGTAGCTGTAATGTTACACATATTTAATACCGAGAAAACATACAAACCAACGCAGAGAATACTTTTTATGGTTTCGTGTGTAAATTATGTAAATTTTACTTGAATAACTCAAAATGTTTTACAATCAAAAAACAGCACAAGCCTTGGTCCTTCACTACATATTCTTTAACTTTTACCATTTATGAACACTGCCTTCTTAGTCATAACCTAAGGAATTCCTACGTACAGTCGGCAAATAACCGGAGAAGCTGCTGTAACTTTAATTTCTCTACCACTTACCTACTCTAGCTAGAGGAAGTATTTGTACTCCATGCAAAAATCTGTGAGCCTACTGACATGAATAAAATATGTATGTTTTGAATTTTCTGCAAATAACCTGTGAAGTTCCATTCTTATATAATTCTCTATGACTAGGAAGCCATAGAGATAGACAAAAAGTTATTACAGGATATATGCAGATATGTTAAGACACAATTTATGCCAAATAAAATGTTTTAAGTCATTAACCATTTCTGAGATATTTGTTACTACTGGTTTGAATTTCAATACTTTATCTGACATTCTTTAGTTCTTGTGTTAAGTTACCATTCTTTTGTTTTCGTGTTGTCATGCAAAGAGTGTGGAATATCACATCCAGCATATAGTAAACCACTTTTTAAACATGACTATTGTTTCAGTCTACTTGTACCTATAACAGAATGTGTAATGAAACATTCCTGCAAACGTTTATCTTAATTAACATTAAGTGGTTAGAAAAATAAGGTTTTGTATGAGTAGTTTGTAGAACAGATATAAAAATAAATGATAGTGGGTAGAGAAAATAATGTGAATGAAGCTCAATATTTTTTTCATTTTTTTATTTCTGTGCATCCCTGAGGGGTGTGAATTGTATATTTTATCCATATAAGGCAGCTTAATGGTCATGTAAGGAATCCCTCTGGGACGTACAAAATTGAAAACAGATGCAGCTGCTTCCTCCAGTGCTTTATTTGCTACTACTTTCAGTGATTACATGATACAAAAGACTGAAGCAACTAAATGCTGATGAACCGCACAAATCAATAATTTTGTTTCTTCAAACGAAGGATCCGCAGCAAGAACATACCAAGTAAGTTTTCTTAGAATTTTCAGAACAGTTTAGCTTTGAATTGCAGCCAAAACTGTACTGTCTTGATGTTTATTGCAAATAAAACAAGCAATTACAAAAGAAACAAAGACTTATCTTCAAATTATTTCCTTCTGTTCTTATGTCAAATTGTCATGATGTGAACACAAAAAGAGGAAAAAGTCACACTAAGTCTGATTAAATATTAAAGAAGAAATGTTATAACTCATTCCAACATTCCAGTCTCCTCGGAATATTTTGGTGCAGCTGGGGTTATAGCTTGAGTGGCAGCCGGATGTGTCGGCTGGTGGTGGATAGTTGACGACTGTTCCTGGGAGGCGACTATTGGTTTACTTCTCAGGGCGGGTTGTCTCTGCGGAGACTGCAAGTCAACTCCTCAATCCTATGGGTAATGTGTGTCGTAAGCCTTAGTCTGTGCCAAAGGGATGAATGGCACAGGGTATTGTGTTCCTCAGGGATATCAAGAGACCTCCCTGAGTATCATAGCCTTACTGGGGCACAGCGGGCTCTGCCTCAGTTGACCTTATATTTCCCCGCTACTCTTGGGACAAATATGGAACAAGATTTAAATTTAAAACAAACCCAGCAATGGGAGGTAATTTCCTCAGACTTGTCAATGGAACTTTCGGATCTGGAGGCAGAGGTTGTAAAGGAAATGGTTCACTCCACAGGCTCGTCAACCAGTTCCACCAATCCAATGAAAGAAACCAAACACACCGAGGAGGCCTGTGTCAGGTGTCGACCAGATGAGAGTGATAACTAAGAGATCCTGGTGTTCAGTGTAAAAAAACTCCTAAGAGAAAGGAAAATGAAAGAGGGAACTTGGACTGTTGTCCGGTCAAAAAGACCTCTATTAAGCTGAAGGGAAATGAGCCCAATGGAGGGAAGAAAAGACCTCACTTGGACTGTAGCACCTCTACCCATCAGCAACCTAAAAAAAATAGGAGTTCACAGCAGCAAACAATGTGTTTTAAGGAAGATTTGATTGAAATAAAAATGGCCATCCTTTGTGTGGACCATAAAATCAAGTTGGATCAGGCACAGTCAGAACTGATCCAATCAAAAATCTTGGAAGCTGTGGATGCAAAGTCTCTGGAGGAGCTAAGTCCACAATTTCTAAATGCTAGTTTTTCGTAGGAAATCTTTTGGATAACTTGTGCAAACAAAGAAATGAAGCAGTGGCTGGTATGCATTGTTGCCAGACTTGGAGACCTTTGGGAGGGAATGGCATTGCAAGTTGTGGATGCCAAGGACCTTCCGAAGAGACCAAAGGCAATTATATGATCCCTGCCACTGTTGACATTCCAACCATCATGTTAAGGATGAAAAATCAAAACTCAGGTTTCAACATGGACGACTGGCATGTTATGAGCCACAAGGTGAATGATAAGGGGTAAACGCTGGCCTTATCACTAGACTGTGGCTTGTTTAAATGGCTGGAAAGTCGTAATTTCAAGGCCTTCTGGGGGTTTGGAAGGTTAGACTTTTGATCCCTGAAGAAAAAGATGAAAGAGAAGACTTCAGGTCAAAATGAAGATGTTACAGATTAACCTCCAGCACAGCAGGGCTACTTCAGCTGCCTTGTGTGTGCTAATGAGGGGTTTTGATGTGACCCTCATACAAGAACCTTGGTTTTCCAAGGGGGAAATTAGAGGTCTGAAAGAGGTAGGAGGAGAATCAATTTATAGTAGATCTAACCAGACTCCAAGGACCTGTAATCCTTGTAAAACAATGAATAAAGATATTGCTGCTTATTAATCTCTGTTTCAGAGACTTGACAATAGTAAAGTCACAATCAAATATGGAAGAACCGAGGAAGATTATCCTCGGATTGGCATACCTTCCATATGATGATTCAGAACCACCCCCACAAAAGAAGTTGAAGGGTTGGTAGCCAGATGCATAAAGGACGGTTCCCACCTCATCAATGGATGTGATGCAAACTCTCATCATACTGCATGGGGGAGCACTAATATAAATCAAAAAGGTGAATATCTCTT
Source organism: Deroplatys truncata (assembly GCA_030765065.1). Taxonomy (NCBI): domain Eukaryota; kingdom Metazoa; phylum Arthropoda; class Insecta; order Mantodea; family Mantidae; genus Deroplatys; species Deroplatys truncata. Next base: position 189,665,749 of record CM060976.1, on the reverse strand, counting down.
CAGTTTTATTATGAATAGTAATTTAGATATAATAAATGTAGGAAACAGGCTGACCTTTGTTACAGTCAATAGGAGGGAAGTTTTCGACATAACAATAGCTACCAATTATATTGGTAACTTTGAAAATCATGGCATGTATCTGATGAGGTGAGTTATCCAGACCACAGATACATAAGCTTTGAGTTCCAGACAATTAGAACCATGTAGAAATCCTATGAAAACTGACTGGGATTCCTACAGAGATAACTTAGCTCAGAATCTGAGCAAAATTGATATTGAAGCAGGCAGTTATGCGGACCTAGAGATAACATCTAGGCTTTTTCAGGAGGCAATAACTGAAGCCTTTAATAGTAGCTGTCCTCATGTGCAAAGACGTTCATGCAGAGATGTTCCCTGGTGGAATAATACTTAGCACATAAGAGGAAAGAGGTAAGAAGACACTTCAATAAAGCAAAATATTCAGGTTTGTGGCAGAAAGGCCTTAACTCAATATGATAAAGATTTAAGGAAGGCTAAGCGGGATTCTTGGAGAGGCCATTGTGAGGAGATTGAACAGACTCCTGACTGTGCCAGACTCCAAAAAATTCTCTCTAAGGGAGGGTCAACCCTGATTTCAACTCTTCAAAATGGTGATAGAGAGTTCACTAACTCTGCTAAGGAAACTATGGAGGAATTTCTAAGAACTCATTTCCACAGCTCAGAATCTATAACAGAGCCTCCTGGAGGCTGGAGTGGTCTAGGATTTGAATTCCCATCGTGGGCCTCAAGGAAGGAAGACTGGCAAACAGCTAAGAAGGTAACCTGTTATGAAAAACTAATATGGGCTGCATTCTCCTTTGAACCTTACAAATCCCCTGCAGAGATGGCATTATGTCTATCATGCTCCAACAGGGTTTTGAACTCTTGGCAGGGGGCTTAATAAAAATTTTCACAGCAAGTTTGGCACTGGGATACATTCCATCAGGCTGAAGGCATATCAGGGTGGTATTTATACCAAAATGCCGGAAACCTATGACCTGGACTAAGTCCTACATACCAATCAGTCTGATGTCATACATGACAAAAACATGACACATGGAGAGACTACTGCATAGGTGGATCAGGGGAGGTGTTTTGGTAACCAGATCTTTACATTAGAACCAGTTTGCCTATAGAGTAGGATACGCCACAGAAGCTGGAAAAAATGTTTCACAATCTGGAAAAAACTATGGGACATGGGGAAGTGACGTTGGGTGCCTTCATGGATATTGAGGGTGCTTTTGACAATACTTTCTTCAGGGCAATTTCTATAGCTGTTAGAGAGCGTGGAATTGATGAAACTACTTGTAGGTGGACAGAATCCATGCTCCAAAATGGAGTGGTATATGCATCCCTTGTATGCAGCAATAGTCCATGGGAGATGTCCACAGGGAGGAGTTAATCTCTTCTCCTGTGGAATCTGGTTATAGACAGATTGCTGGATATGGTCAGCGGTCTGGGCTACTTAATCTATGGCTATGCTGATGACACTGTCAGCATAGTTCATGGAACATTTTTAAACACTATTAAGGAACTCGTGCAGAGAGCACTTAATAAGGTAGTAGAATGGGTAAATTCTAAGGGGCTAACTATTAGTCTCCAGAAAACAGTCCTGGTCCCTTTCACCAGAAGAAGAAACTTATAACAACATGGGCCTCTGTTTCTCAATGGTGAGCAATTAAAAATGTAGGGAGAGTACTTGGGAGTAATTCTCAACTCCAAGCTGACATGGAACCAACATATGAAAAAAATATATAAAAAGCCATTACTACTTTTTTTATATTAAGATGAATGTACAGTAACAGATGGGTACTAAGATCTAGAATGCTACACTGGCTATATACCAGGGTAGTCAGACCATCAGTACGAGGGGCACTATTTATATTTTGAGCCTAATAATTAAAACAAAGTAATTTCTTTGAAAACTGCTTTGTTTTTCAAAATATTCTCCTTTATGATCAATACACTTTTGCATCCTTTGAACCATTTGTCAAAGCATTTATTCCAGTCTTCTTGAAGACACACCCAAAACATGGTTTTTGAAGGCATCAACAGCTTCTTCTGCTAACGAAAATCGTTGTCCATGCAATTTATTCTTGATGTTCAGGAACAAAAAGAAGTCATTGGGTGCCAAATCAGGACTGTATGGCGGATGACCCATCAATTTGATTTTTTGAGCCTTCAAATACTCTGTTGTTAGACGAGATGTGCGTGTGCTCGCATTGTCTTGATGAAGAAAGATCCTACGGTTCTTATTGGTTTTCCTTACTTCACCGAAGACTTCTGGCAAACAAATGGTTGCGTACCATTCGGCATTGACAGTTTTGCATTCCTCTAAAGGCACTGTTGCCACATGGCCAGTTTTGGTGAAAAAGCGGGCAACCATTTGCTTCGAAGTGCTTCGAGTGCAAACAACTTTTGTTGAATTAGCTTCATCTTGAAACACCCAAACAGTCGACTGCTGTTTACGTTCTGGCTCATACGCATAGATCCATGATTCGTCACCTGTTACAATCTTATATACGTCTTTTGAGGCACCGCCATTGTATTTCTTGAGCATTTTTGTACACCAATCGACACGAGCATCTTTTTGAGATTGCGTCAAATTATGTGGGATCCAACGAAAGCAAACCTTTTTCATGGCTAAATAATCATGCAATATTTTATACATGCTGGTGGAACTAATGCCTAGGGTTGCCTCAATCTCACAATATGTCGCATGACGATCTTTCATTATTAGTTTTTGCACAGCATCATTGTTTTCTGGCACAACAACTGATTCTGGACGACCTTCACAAACTTCATCATTGAGCGAACGGCGGCCACGATTAAATTCGTTATACCAGCGTTTCACAGTGGCAAAGGATGGAGCTTCGCCGCTAAATGTGTAAGTTACTTGATCGATGCACTCTTGTCTTGATAATCCACGTCAAAGGTCGTAATAAATCATTGCATGAACATTTTCACGAGTTAATTCCATGTTTTTGTTGACACACAATTTTCAGGTTAGTGTAAACAAAACAAATGAAGCTCTATTGACAAAATATTTGAAGTAGATTATGGTAAAAAATGTCAAATTTTCCATTGAAAACGTCAGATGGCACCTGCAACATTCAGGGTGGCGTGCACCAACCTGGAGTAAGCTCTACTTTCGTAGTAAGCTACTATTCAAGACAACACTCGGTGACTTCCATGCGAGAGTAAACTACTTCCAAAGAATTTTACTCCTATCATATACTCCCACATTAAATTACCGTAGAAGTAAATGTTGGAGAGCACCATCATGTACTATGTTACTACAGAATTAAATTGAGCACAAATATAGGTTAGAATTTACTCTTGTGACCTGGATGGAGTAACTAACCTGTAGATGGAACTAGAATACCGTATCACTGGAGGAAGATATTTTTGAGGTGTTCATGGGTTACTTAGATAACATTGATGATCTCGATGAAGAAAACAGTGATTACTTAGGTTACATTAATGATCTTGATGGAAAAAAAAACAACGGAAATGCGATAGTGCTAGGCGATAACCATATGATACTTATACAGAGAGAGAAAGTTCAATGAACATTTCGCTATTAGGAAAAGAATTTTATCCACGCCTTTTGAACCTGCTTGGAGAAAATTTCAACAAAATTCGGACAGAAATTCAGCTCTATAATCCAAATTGGAATTATTGTTATGCATCCTATAAGTGTTTTGTACCGGAATATTTCAGAAGCTTGAGTTGGCATTACGATGAGTTTAATGTAATGGGACAGTCTCCATTAAATGGAGATATTTAGATTTGACTTAACGCGATGTAACTTAAAAGTATGGCATTTAACTTTTCCTTCCTGTTACGTCAAGTTTGATTTCACATGGTAATTAGAACCAATTGGCACTAGCTTGAAGTAATAAAAGAACTATGAATCAATAGTCATTCCCATTACGTTAAATGTATGCCATTTATACCTTGTCGGGTGTAAAAATCGTTAGCATGGCTTCCTTCGGAAGGGAGGTAAAGCCGATGGTCCCGTGTCGCAGATTTACGGCACGTAAAAGAACCTCAAGCCTGATAAAGAAGCCTCTGAGCAAAATTACTGATCTTTCACGCCCAATATAGAATGGGACGCTAAGGACCATAGTAGTTAAAGAGCGTCCATAAATAAAACTCAATTTAATTTAATTTTATACCTTGTTTACCAGCCTTTCATGTTACGTTAAGTAAAGTTCATCGTAATCCCGATATTACAGGCGAGCTTATAAATAAACATTCACTGCGCGTCTGTTGGCCGTGTATTTTACTGCATTGTTAGAGCACTTTTGAGGTTAAGAGCAAACTACCTACACATATACATATACACGAGTGTTAAGAAAATAAAAGGCAATTCTTCACTTTCACAGATTTCCTACACATTGTATATGGAATTGACTGCATGCATGTTACTATTTTGTACCCATCCGTGAATATGGTGAACTATTCCAAAATCATAAAGGGTATTTCTCTATCAACACGCAAGTGATCTGTGGTGCAAAATGAAGATTAGAAACATTATTTACAGAATTTTAAGCTGCTCTTCAGTACGTTTCCCATCGCTAGAATTATTAAACTCGTCAATCACGACTTTCCAGCATCTTTATAACACATTTTAGCTTTTATGCATTACTTGGATCTTCATTGAAAACTTTAATAAAAATAACCTCCCGTGAATCAGGAACCTAAGCTTTATATATATATAACCTAACCTCCCGTAAATCAGAAACGTAAAAAACTAATAAACCTAAAATAAAAAGTAATTAGGAACGCATGTTGTGAGTGTTGGGGCTTTGAAGACCAATGTAATGCAGGTTATCGCACGTTTTTTTATGCTCATATTGTTTAAATGGATTTTCTTTATTTCTACCAACAAATGTTTATCTCTTTCGCTGACGTTTCTCCCCTTCTCCTATCGCACATAACCTTATTCATGATTGCATCAAGTAAGTTGTGCAAACAAAACAATACCTTTGGGAGTAATGAGCTCTTACTTCCATAGTCGTAATTAAACGAGTAAATTGTAATTGAGCTCTCTAACATTACTTTCGGGGTAAATTGCTCCCGTAGTAACCTACTTCCGTAGTGGGGACTTCTTTAGTAAATGTTACTTCCAAAGCAATTTACTCCAATATGGTGCACGCCACCCTCAGGGTTGCCAAGGCCCAAAATATAAATAGTGCCCCTTGTACTGTATGGTGCAATAGTCTGGTGGACTAGGACATGAGAACTAAGCACCAAATCAAAACTTTGCAGGATCCAAATGAAAGGATAGCTTGTCTAGCAATAACTGGGGCAATGGGCACGACCCCTACTGCAACAATGGAAACTCTTGAGCCTGACCTCTTTGGATATTTTGGTAAAGGAGGAGGCCAGAATGGCTTTCCACAGACTGTAGCAAACCAAAACAACTAAGATTCCAAGGTCTGCATTGGGAATCTTAGCCATTACGAAGGAGGTAGTAGATCCGATTTTCAAGACAGAAACAGACTACCTCAGAAAAACCTTACATCACCAGAAGAAATTCAAGGTAATGATAACTGAAGAGGACTTATGACAGGAACCCCATCAGAAACTACCCGAGTGTTCTTTGATCTGGTTCACAGATGGCTCAAAAATAGACTAAGGGACATTCTCGGATATTTGGTTAAAGACCCAGGTGTAGTAGCTTTAGTAATTCACTGGGTCTGGTAACCATGGTATTTCAAGTATTTGCCATTTTACAATGTGCAAAAGAAAATCTTAAAGAGAGTATAAAAATAAACAGATCTTCATTTCTTTAGACAGCCAGGCAGCACTAAAGGCTTTTAATGTCCTTTAGTGTCACTAGACTGGTAGGTAAATGTATTACTGCCTTATACCTGGCAGAACATAAAGTATGTTTGTCATGGGTTCCAGGGCATAAAGGAATTGAAGGCAATGAGAAAGCTGGCGAACTTGCAAAGCAAGGTTCGACACAGCTAAAACCCAAGCAAGAAAAATTAAATTAAATGGAGTTTTTATTTATGGATGCTCTTTAACTACTATGGTCCTTAGCGTTCCATTCCATATTGGGCATGAAAGACTGGGAATTTTGCTCAGAGGCCTCTTTATCGGGCTTGAGGTTCTTTTATGTGCCATAAATCTATGACATGGGACCACTGGCTTTACTTCGCTTCTGAAGGAAGTCATGCCAAGGACTTTTACGCCCGAAAAAATCCATCGCCCTCCGCACCACCTCTAGGGACACCTAAGTGTTTCATTAGAGTAGCTAAAACAAACTGGTGTAAAAAACAACACTCTTAGGTCTGGAAGAGGATTCCAGGAATTCGGCATGAGAAATTGTTTATTTAAGAATCTGCAAACCTTTAACAGCTTAAATGTAGTAAGTCTTAGTTAAAAACAATAGTAGCCTTTGCCACTGGGCATGCACCAGTAAGAAGGCACCTACATATAATAATAGGAAAGTTTCAGGGCAACGCAGACTGTAGATTGTGCAGTTCTGAAACTGAAACAGCCTGTGTTATGATCCTGTGAAGCATTAGCATCAAGGAGATATAAGATCTTTGGGAAACTTTATGGAGCAGAGGATTACTACCCCAACACACTATTGGGCCTGTGTAATCTGGTGAGGACACAGGACTAGTGTAAAGGGTAGCAACCATTACAGGGTTAGCACAATAAGTCTTTAGACTGCAGTGCAACTGGAGCTTTTGCAGATGGGCCAAGTTAAAAAAAAAAACATCAACATACATACAGCAATGAATGTTCATTACTCCTTTTAACTACTGATGGGATAAAGAAAGAAAAATCTGATGTGTTACATGCACATGACTTTCGATGCATACTATTGTTTATTTTTATATACTTTCCCAACTATTCTTAAGAATGCTTATTTTTGAATCTACTTCATATTGAGATAAACAATTGCAGAAATAGTTACATTACACACTTCATTGAAGGTACAAGGAGAATAGAGGAAACTGATAGATGCCATTTTATTCATGTCAGTAGGCTCACTATCAGTGTTTTAATCAAAATTGTTAAAGCGGGTTTTGAGAAAAGAAAATAATGGTGAAAATGTTTTCACTTAAAGTATAGTTAAGGGTTAGAGGCTTTTCTTGAAAATCTTTGTGTTTCATCCTTGGAATCTGCTGAAATCTCTGTAACAGATTTTTGGATGGAATACAAATACATCTCTAGCTACAGTAGGTAAGTGGTAGAGAAATTTTTGCGCTATGCTGTTTACTCTCTCTCACTCTCACGTACGTACGTACGTACGCACGCATGCATGCATGCGTGCATGCATGCCCACCCACCAAGGGATCTTTTTCTAAAAATGCTTGTTTTAGGCTCAGTGGGCCTTTAAACATGTATTTCCAGTGAAACCTCCATATCAAGTTCTTGAGTGGAATACAATACAAGTAAGTAGTAGGGAAAGTAAAACATCCTGTGCCTCTGACTCAGGACTGCAGTATAGTTTTAACAACTGGAGATCATATTTTGGCCTGACCATGAGGTAGCTCTGTTTGGAATTTTAATATGAAACAAACATGGAAATCACGATTATGAAATTTAATTCTTACATTACAACTGATTTAGCCTGTTCTTTTGCTACACTCCTATTGTTCAACCAGCGATTAAGAAGTTAGGTTGCCTTTTTGGTGTAATACATTGATAGTACACCCTCTGAACCAAGATAGTAACATAAAACAGAGAGAGAGGGAGAGGGAGGGGGAAAGAGAGGGAGTATGTTCCTTTATGCACCTTTAAAAGGCAAATATTCTCTCTAACCTTGCCAAATTCTGTGGTTTATAATAATTTTATGTTAAACATACAGAAAACTTACCTTATTGGGATTAGTAATTCTAAGGACCTGTGTAACCTGACCAGCAGGTGCAATCACAGTTCCTGATGGAGACAGCATCTGCAGTTGGAATGTCTGTAACAAACCAATATCAAAAGTTCTTACCAGACATTGGGAATTACTATTCTTTAAAATGACAAAGGGGTAAAAATCAGATAAGCATTCTTTCAAAGGCACAAAAAGGGAAGTACACATGTTGATCAAGCTTTTTGGACATAGTTTTAGTATACTGAAAGAGGGAGAAACCAGGAGAATTGAGCAAAACAGAGAAAGAGCAGGTTTAAATTATGCACTATCCTGTAGATGGTGACAGATTGTTGCAATAAGTTCAGGAAGCTGTTTGGCACAATGAACATCTTTTCTTTCTTACATTGTTAAAAAGTTTATCTCAGCATTTTCTCTATCTTTGCAAGATAGAGAAAATGCTGGTTTAATGTTAAGTCCAACTAACATTTCTAATACACTGTCAGTTTTTCACACATGGTTTGCAGTACCAATGTATTCTTGATGAACCTGGAAATGCCACAGAACTTTGAAAGTATACACTGAAATCATAAATTATTGCAGTCCATTTTACAAGTAAAGTCAGTGATTTGCTTGCTTGGATTTAATGTGGCTCTTAAGTGGATCTGAGAAAGTTTTTTAAAATTGCAATTAACTCAAGTACAGTAGAACTCCAATTAATTGTTATAATAGAAGGGCTGAAATTGGCGGTTAATCGAAAATGACGGATAATCTATCTTACTTAATATAAACATGGGTTTAATAATCAATTAAACAACATACTAAACACATGAATACTAATTTAAAATAAAGAGAGTTAGAGGTTGTTACACTACATCACTAAAAGGTTTTTACTTTGAACGCATTTCAGGAGAATGGTTTGCTCCCATCATCAGCATGTTTCCAATTGATTTTGCCGGTTATTGTCTGGGGAATGTGCGTGGTTAGTGGTGTTCTCTGGTGCTGGATTGATGAACTTTCAAAGGCTGCTGGGTGGTGGTAGTTTGAAATTCATTAGGGATTCCTGTGTTTGACGATATGTATTTTTTCACAGATGTCCAATTCATTGCTGCTGTTGACCGGTTTTAAGGGTTTTTTTCTCAATCTTCAAAATTAATTACATGAGTCCTATGGTACATTCTTGTATATTTACATAAATGGCAATAAAGGTGATTGTTCCACAGGGCAGGGCTATGGGATAAGAGGTAATATACTTTTGTTCCATAAAACCAATGTAAGTGTGCATGTTTACTGACTCACATCCGTTTTTTGTCAATTTTGTAAGTACATTGTTAGGTGACAACAGTCATTATCACCACTACTACAAGATATGAAAACCAATGTACATGTACAGTTGAAAACTTGGTATCTCACAGGGCACCAGACACAGTTTCATGTATGCTGTACCGGAAGATTTAATCTCCAATAATTACTATTCGGGTTGAGCCATGATGTGTGCATGTTGTTACCTCATTCATTTACTAAACAAGTTAATTTGTGTGCAGCATACAAGGAAATTTTCATTCCAGAAAGAAAGAAACAGAAAAAAGGAATGATGATGATTAATGAGCTGAATGGTTAATCAAGTGATGCATAATCAAGGCTTTACTGCATAACACTGATTTGATTTTCTCAAATACTTTAAGTTCCTCAATATTAAAATACAAAAGTGTTTCAAGGATCATCATTATCATCATCATCATCTGCTTGTTGACTGAAGACAGAAGAGCTAGCCACTGTAGCCTTTCTAATGCTGAATCTGTAGTCTGATGCAGAACTGAACTATGTCATCAACCATGCTGAATCTGTAGTCTGATGCAGAACTGAACTATGTCATCAACCAACAATATTCATAACTAAAGGTGTTTGCTTTTGTTGTCCATGAAATATAACAAAAGTGATATTAATTATGTTTTTCTGCCAATAACTTTGCATATTTAGGGCATTAGAAGTCTTGGGCACAAATTTAAGTTGCAACAGAAAACAATATTTTAAAAACATGCAAAATATTAACAATTTGTAATGCTTGGTATACACATCTAAAATGCAAATCCTTTTTTCTTTTCTCCCCTTTTTTCCTTTCTTCTTTCTTTTGAATTGAGGAATTTAGTAGTTTTATCACTACTTCTTTCTGATTTGACATTAATTTGTAATGGCAATAGTGACTGGAAATGTACATTTAGCAGATCTGTAGTTAGCTTTATTATGCTAGCATCTATTGCTTTGAATGGAATTAGCATGTTGTTGCCTTGTTTTGATTGCAAGAATTATCATACAGAAACATGTGAAATGTAAAACAACTGAAACTAGAGTGGCTATGTTAGAAGAAACATTTCAACATGCACGAGTTAAAGATTTGAAAGAAGAATTTATAATTGATACAGTGTAGACTTTTATAAAAGCAACCGTTCCTGTGAAAAACTTGATAAACCAGTAATTAGGAACTGGATGAGTAAATATGTAGTGATGATTTGCTTTCAGCTAATAGAATTAGGCAACATTAATCCTGTTAGTAGGAGAAAAGAAGAGAGAAGAAATAAAATGTCATCTCAAGAATGACATTTTGATCTTTGGTGATGAAACTGCTGACAAAAAGAACATTCACTTTCAGTATTCTATTCCATACAGATCAAACAAGTATGCATCTCGCAGCTTAAGTCATTCTTAATGCAGCTTATGCTGCGAACTGTGCCAAAGTAGTTCAAGATATCTTGTAAAACTACAGCACTCAGAGACAGTGTGTTGCTGTAGTAACAGCTTCTGCAAGATATATGACAAAATGTATTCAAATGCTGCAGGAGTGATGGAAAATGTGTCTTCGGATATGACCTGGATGACCTGAGCACTACTGTTTTTAAAATTAAGCTCCCTAAGCACGGAAAGGGGAAGAACAAATATCTTGAGTTCTTGAGGGAGAAATATCAAGGTTCAGATGAGCAAAATATGATTACTTTGTTCCCCATGCCAGTATGAGATGGAACTCCATTTAGCTCTATTTGCCAACTTTCAAAACCTATTGAAGACATTGTGGAATTTTTCATGTTGCTTGATGTTGCATTGCAATTGCATGTTGCAACTCAGGAGTCAATTTTTTCAAGAAAGCTTCAACTGCAGCAGTTTAAACAGTGAAATTGGAATTTGTGTTTGTTGCTCAAATTTCATCCCCTCTACATTCCTGGAAGGATCACCTCATCCAATGATCCATTTTTCGCAGGAAAACTCAATGACACAGAAGTGAAACTAAAACTTTTAAGTGATGTCTTGCAACAACTAAAGGCATCAAAACAAAGTTACATTAATTAGTGCTTCACAAGCAGGTCTGGTGAAACTAAGAAAATACAAAATCCATGATCCAGTCAGGAAAATTGTAAAATCTGTAGGTGCACTATTTAACCCTTGTAATCCTGCAAAAAGCAGATCTATGGCACAGTTGATTGCTATACAGAAAAATGTGACTTTCCTAAAGAAAGTACAGCCGCAACAGTACTTAGGGCCAAACAACTTTCCTGGAAGCATTTAAGGTGGATCTCAAAAGTAAAGACTGTTGCAGTAGATGTGATCGGTATCCTAAATGGACTAAAGTTATCATACAAGGAATATGCTGCAATTGCCGTTAGAAGTACTTAGTTTCTTGTTCAAACACAGACTCACTGAAGTGTTTCTTGAAATACAATTTGAATTCAGTGGTAGGAGGAGAAGACTCACACCAACTAATGTACACACACTCACAATGGTTGCATTTGAATAATGTGTGATAAAAACTCTTAACCTATATTTTTCTTATTTTCCAGGTTGGAATATGTTGTCTTTATATAAGGGTTCATTGTAATGATGACTTAGGCACTTAACAACTAGACCCTGTAAATAAAAATACACAGTACAACACACCACCTTTTCCTTTTTATATCCTTATAACCTTAAAAATACCAACATTTTCAAACACCCTTATTCATAATTCTAGACAGTTTTGGTGACATGCATTTTCTCCTATACTGTTAGTTCTCCTGCTGCTTTTGATTTCTTGTTTTATGTTATGGATTATAGATAAAAAATGATGTGTCATGTATGATTTCCATTTCTGTTTTAAGTTTATATTTCTCAAATGTTCTATGAATCTGATTTACATTGTGATTTTGTCCAGCTTTTCAACTGTCACTCCTTTAAATTCTCACTGTCACTGTTCTAAGTTCTTATCTAGTTCAGCTTCACCTCTTTGTGACATAGCCCTCTCTTTCAGACGGTTCACTTGCTGGGGAGTCAAACACAAGCCCTCCACAATTCTTTGCTCTGCAGTAACACTTGCAGCATGTCACAGACTCCTCAGAGAATTTTACCCTGACATGCACTTGCGAACTCCCTCACTCACTGGCTGACTGACTGATGCAACTCGATTCAACTTGCGAGAATGCTTGCTTATATAGCCGTGGAATCTTCCATGGAACATTCTAGAACTATTTCAACACATGTTCTGGAGGGGGGGGAGAAACTTCCAGCAGGCTCTGGTTATCTGCTGAAAGTGCACCCGGTGTTTGCGCTGCGAGCAGTACTTATTGCTATTTACTCCAAGTGCTTGGTGTCAATCTCCTGATAACCTTGGACTATAGCCACTGTGTCGCATATTGCTCTTTGTTTCACCAACATACATTTTTTGACAATAGTTTTCATAGTTTGTTAAACATCAGGGGCCATATTAATGGTTTTGTTGTTGATCTGTTTTTCTCTGCATATGTTAGACTGCTCTAATGGCAGGTTAAACTTTTCATACTCATGTGCTATGGCAGGTCCAAAATGGATCAAGGATCATCACTGAAGTTTTGTCATGCAATGTGGAAATAGGCTATTGTGCATGCTTGGATACACAAACAATGTCAGATTTTAGATTATAAATAACAATTTTTTTATCTTTCAGAAAATAAAACTATTACCAAATATCCCTATTAATGGGTAAGCAAACAAAAAAGCTAATTTGCATGCTTTTAGTAAAGTTGAACTGAACCAGATTTGAAAAATTCATGGAGAGGACTCAAATAAAATGTTACCAAGCTGACGTTCTACCACCACGTATCTGATGGCTCCAAATGCATAATGAACTTCTTTTATCTAATTCATGTACTCTGGCATACCTTCAAAGTTATCAAAGTTATGACTCAGAATAAAGAACGTTAAAGCTGACTTAGATCTTGCACATAGTTTTAATTTTTATACTACTTAACACACTAGTTTCCAGTTCTGATTCACCTTTAGCACTGCGAAAAAAAGAAGAAGAAACAAACAAACAAACAAACAAACAAACAAACAAAGAAAAAACAGAAAAACAAAAAGAAAGTTTCTTATACTGTATTTTTCCCAATACTTCAAAAATGTTTTGAATTGATTTTCTTGTTAAATGAAATAAACTCTACAACAAATACTTTAATACCCCTAATCCTTATTTGCTACAGTACTCCTACCTTAGGCACAGCAGCTTGGAACAAAAATTCACTCAATGGAGTCACAGTTTCATTGTTGGCTGACATTGTGATTACTGTTGTGCTGGGATTGTCTGGTGAGCGCTCCAAAGCAAATGTAATTTTCAGGCCACTCTTTTCAAATGCTGTCATGTGCAACAAATCTGTAAAAAAAAAAAAAAGGTGTCTGATTTGAGATTCTGACCTAATTTGTTTATTTTTCTGATAATATCTCAATGCATATTTTTCAATTATTTCATCAGGAATACAAATGTACAAGTAGCAGCAAATATTTGATATTGTGGCTCTTAAATGCGAAAACATAGTAGTATTTAAAGTGTATAGCTTTGCTTATCTTGAAACCCATAGTTACAGCAAACAGAACAAACACTAAACTCATTACAGAAACCAGAATTCAGTATCGGATGAGGTCATTCTGAAATGCCCTCAGAACAATCAATGAGCTATGGCTCAAAAGGAAAATTGACATACACCAAAGGAACAGATAAGTATCTAAATTAGTTTTATTATTGCGGGGAATCAGGTTGGTCAATTTCCCCCTCCTTTGTTACCGCATGCTGGTGATGTAATATATCAGGAGGTAAGGAAGAATGCTAGGAAGATTCAGTAGCGGATTGTTAAAATATTAATTATATGCATTTTATAAAGAAAATATTTATTAAATTCCATTATGATAAATATGTTATAACTAAATTATTATTTAGTAATTTAATTTTTGATTTGCAATTATTCTTAGTGGTTGTATACTAGATACAATTAAGTGTAATGTAGAAGCCAAATCATGTCACTAACCCCAGATCTGTATTTGTTGTATTGCTCATAGAACTATAGGTTCCTCCAAAAATTGTGGTCATTTGCTCACTAATGCGTTCAAAAAGAGGATAAATGTTTTCGTTAATTATTTTATAAAGTTCAAGCCCAGATTTGCAGCAGCTTTTAAAAGATATAGCTTGCTGAAGATCTATAATCTCCAATTGTAAATATGATGGCATTTCTGCATTCATGAAAAATCTGATGTGTTACACTCACATGACTTTCTCTAATCTTGTACAAACTATTTTTACAAACGCTTATTCTCCATATGCTTCATGTTAATCGAGATGTTAATCTTATTGCTAATTTTCTTGTAGGTGCAAGGGGAATATGATAGGCTTTAAGCGATAGTAAAATCTTTGAAGAGCTGGTTGCTATGTGGCGCATTCCATTCTCTTTGCATGTCCAGGACATAAAAAAATGAATAATGAATTCCCATTTGAGAAAAAGTATAAGTATTAGAAAATTTAAGGGAATAACAAGCAATATCTCGAAAATGGTTCACTCAATAAAAAAATGTATATGACATAAATTGTGTATTTTAATGCGATCTACATTTTTTGTGTAGCAAAATTTTGTCTATCTTTTATGGTTTACCAGTTATGCAAAAGTCGTTCACAATGAAGAATTCAAGGTATACATTTTATTTGTCATGTAAGTATCTTAAATATATGATATTTTAATCAAAATCGTTAGAGCCATTTCTGAGAAAATTAAAATTTTCGAAAAATGTTCCATGTAAAGGGTAATCTGGGGTGGGGGGGATTTTCTTGAAAACCTTTGTGTTGCATCTCTGGAAGATACTGAACCTAAATACCAAGTTTGATGTTTATCCGACTGCACACATACACACACACACACACACACGCACGCACGCACCCACCCACGCATGCATGCCTTTTTTGGATTCAGGGGGCCTCAAAACATATATTTCCGGTGAAATCTTGGTATCGAATTTTTGGGTGGAATACAATACTTCCCCTAGTTACTATATGTAGTCGAGAAAGTAAAAATGGATTATTTAATGTTTATAATCCCATATCCATTTCCTTTATAACCTTGACTAACTCAGGATTACTTCCTAGACTAAGTTCCTCTTCTAAAGTTGCAGAATATTGACCCTGCTATAAGCTACTTAAGTTTGTGTGCAACCTTTTGAATCATCTTGTATATTTTAAGAAAAAACCTTTTACAACTGGCTTCTTCTGTTTGCGTTAAAAGTTCTCATATTTTAATAACAACCAAGCATAACAGAGTAAAGCTAAATATATCCTTTACTCAACATCCTTTCAGTTCACACTGTCAGGTTTCCAGGATACCATTCTATACTTATTATGCTTACAAAATTGCAACCATTATAAATTAGAGACTGATTGACAACTTACTGTTTGTTATAGGCTGGCTGTTGAGAAGTCCATCAACAAGAAAGTTTGAACTCTGGTTTGTATTGAATAGAATATTATTATTGTTATTCTGCAAAGTTGTTAGAGGAGGAGGAGGAGCTTGACTTGATGGTGTAGTACTGCTTAGGTCCAAACCACCTGCAAATAAAACACAGCTTATGTTGAGTATTAAATGTTATGTAATATGATAGACAACTATAAAATTGTGTTGTATGAAATATAACAAAATGAGCTGAATCAAGAATTAAAATGTAACACAAATAAATACAGTAGAATCTCATTACTACATTTTTGCAGTCCCAACGATTTGGATATCATAGATGGGAAAACATGTTAATGAAAAGATAAAACCTGCAGTTTAAGAACTTTACAATTATGTAATAAAATCTGATCATACGTCTTACCTCACAATCGAATACAAAATATGTACAATATTTACAATGGTTTGAAATACATATCTATGGTTGACTGCTTTGTTGGTTTTAATGTGCCATCTTGATTAGTTAAGTGATTACATCATCAACTTTGAAGCTACACACATACCATTTCACTACATCCATTGTCTCCATCGCTTCCGACACTGTAGGAATTGACTCAGGATCTGGCTCATCAATACTTTCATTCCACACTGATGCTTCTATCATCTGTTCAAGTATTTCATCTTATGTCAGTTTCATACACTGGAGTTTCACTGTCAATGGTTATGTATGTTTCAAAAGACATGCCATCTGCTATTTGGTACCATTTTTCAAAACTCGAAAAAACTCATTTTCTATTGTGACAAAAGCTGACAAAAAAACCAACAAACCAACTTTATTGAAGCAGTTCCTAATCGTATCTTGCATCACAGAATCCCAGGCAGTCATAATGAAATGCATGACATCTAAGATGGTGATTTTTCTTGTCGTCAATTCCAATGCAGCAACCTTCTCTGTAACAGCCTCTTATGATACGTTTGCTTCATGCACCATGTTAAGCCTTGATCTAAAGGTTGTAGTTTTACTGGGAGGAAAATGATTTATGTTTTTAAAATTTGAAACGGTTGGTGGATTAGCAGCACACAGATCAATGAAGAGTGCAATTTTCCTGTTTTTTATGCCCAAACTTTTATCCCTACATGTAAGAAATTTTTAAATACTGCAGAGGTTATCCAGACTTTTGTGCTGGAAGTGTACTTACACGGAAAAGATGGTACATTTCAAATATTGCAGAGGTTATCCAGACTTTTGCGCTGGAAATGTACCTACACAGAAAAGATAGCACATTCTTGAAGCATCGCAGACTGCATGCTTTTCTAATAACCAGCAGTACCAAATTCTCTGTTCCACTTTTGTTATAGCACAACAGTACTGTAAGCCTGTCCTTGTTAAGTTCCTACCATGACACATAGTGGCTTTAAAATCCAGGGTTTTATCTGGCAAAGTTGGAAAAATAGTTTTGTTTCATCGTCAAGGCTATAGCTTTTCAAAATTGATGGGAACGTTGTATCTTTCAAAGTTTCTAAATTTTCACAAAATGGAGCATTATTATCTAGGGCGTTATTATATAATGACAGTTGCAAACATTTTTAATTCAAATGAATATATTATGAGTAATCGTTATTGGAGTTGAGAGGGCATAGAAATTCTCTCATCAAACCAGTTTCCTCTAATGATACAGGTTTACAATTGGATAAATACCTACTCAAAAGCTTTTACATACAGTAGTTGTTCTAATCTCTTTCTTAATTGTTGCTGTGTAAATACAGGATTACTTTATTTTGTGCTCACCTAAAAGATCAAGAAGATCTTGATTATCTGTACTGGAAGGTTTACTTGACTCAGGCTGGTGTGTGGCATCAGTTTCAGCATTATCTCCTCCTCCAAGAAGAACCAGCAGAGCATTCTGAAACAAATATTGATGTTAAAGAGGTCAGACAATGTCCAATTTCTTCTGCTAGAAAAATTGTTTGCAAAAGTGAAAAATGTAGAATTAGGTGAATGATAAAACTGAGAATCTCTGTGATGAAAACCCTCTGGAGCATTCAGCATGTGTACATCCAACTTTGGGGAACCTTGTAAAACTAGATGATTAAATTTTACGAAAACTACAGAATCCACTTAAAGTTTCTGCATAGAATGCCACACTTTTTGAATCTACACATGAAATAAGGAAAACATTTAGTTTACAGTACACTAGCTTTATACAGGGCAGCTAAAGCAAAATGTTTAATCAATTAGTAAGTATACATCACAGCTAACAGTAATGAAGGCAATATATGTCTATAAATAACTTAATATATTAATAATGAAGCTTCACTTATCCTTTAATTCAAACTTGAAACGTAATATGTTTTGCAATCGATTGCATCTTCAGTTTGTACACCAAGTAGTTAGACTTGCAAGGCGCAACTGAGTAATTGCAAAACAAGTTCTATTAAGAATTTCAATGAAAAAGATCAGGAGCCAATTGTCATTAAAATATGTTAATAATTTATACACTTGTGCATAATCAGTTTCTTCTGTTTCCTGCTCTAATTATCTGTTAGCAGTAGGAACGCTGCAAATGCTCCATTTATTTTGCCATATTACTGCTTGAATAATTCAATTTTTCACAGAACCCTTCTTTCTCTCACCTTCTATCAAAAAGCATTATAAATGGCTGATGTTGTGCAAAAGCTTTCATAATCTAAACACATTTCCATTTACATCACGTCCACACAAGTACTAATGTATTAAGTGAATGAATAGGAATTTATATGGTATTTGCCAAATACTTATTTTCTGTAGTTTGCCAAATAAGCTGCAGGTCAACAGATTATTGAACAGCATATGTCATTAAAAATAAACAAACATAAGAAATAATAACAAAAAAAAAAAAAAAAAATCCTGAGTGTTACATTCACATGACTCTCTACCCATTCAACAAACTATTTTTACAAAAGCTTATTCTTCTATCTACATCATACTAATCGAGCTAAGCATTTGCAGAAATGTTTTATTACATATTTCCTTGTAGCTATAAGGAAATACAGGAATATAGGCTTAAGCAATAGTCAAATGTTTTAAGAACAGGTTGCTAGATGATGGTTTGAAATTCTTTGCAAGACCGAAAGAAAGAGAAAAAGAGAGAGTATAACAGCAGTTTTGCAGTTTAAAAAGTATGAAGTACTTGACAATTCAAACCTATAATATAAAGAACATCTCAGAAAGTGTTAACACCACAAAAACTTTTATTTGGCATAAACTGTGTGATTTAATGAGATGCACATTTTTTGTGTTAAGTTTCTGTCTATCTCTAATGGTTTACAAGTTATAAAAGATTCATTACAATGAAGATGACTTCTCAGGCTATTCACAAAAAATTCAAGATATACATTTTATTTGTCATACAAATATGTTGAACATATAGTGCTTTAATCAAAATCATTAACAGTCATTTTTGAGAAAACAAACAGCAACAAAAAATTTTCTATGTAAAGAGTAGTTTGAGATTGTGACATTTTCTTGAGAACCTTTGTGTCGCATCGTTGGAGAAAATTA
The DNA here is from genome assembly GCA_030765065.1 of Deroplatys truncata. Classification (NCBI taxonomy): domain Eukaryota; kingdom Metazoa; phylum Arthropoda; class Insecta; order Mantodea; family Mantidae; genus Deroplatys; species Deroplatys truncata. The sequence goes on along the minus strand of CM060976.1, from coordinate 189,646,656 downwards.
AATACCAAGTTTGATGTTAGACCAACTTTATGTTTTTGAGTTATGCTGTTCAAGGCTATAGCTTTTCAAAATTGATGGGAACGTTGTATCTTTCAAAGTTTCTAAATTTTCACACAGTGGAGCATTATTATCTAGGGCCTTATTATATAATGACAGTTGCAAACATTTTTAATTCCAATGAATATATTATGAGTAAGACTTTTTCTTTTGGATTCAGGGGACCTCAAAACATGTGTTTCTATTGAAATAACAGTACCAAATTTTTGGGTGGAATGCAATACTTCCTCTACTTGCTCTAGATAAACAGTAAGAAGGTTAAAAATCTTATGTTACACTCACATGACTTTCTCTACTCTTGTACAAACTATTTTTACAAACGCTTATTCTCCATATGCTTCATGTTAATTGAGATATCGAGATGTCAATCTTATTGCTAATTTTCTTGTAGATGCAAGGGGAATATGATAGGTTATAAGCGACAGTCAAATCTTTTAAGCCCTGGTTGCTATGTGGCGCTTTCCATTCTCTTTGCATGTCCAGGACATAAAAAAAATGAATAATGAATTTGAGAAAAAGTATAAGTATTGGAAAATTTAAGAGAATAACAAGCAATATCTCGAAAATGGTTCACTCAACAAAAAATATATATGACATAAATTATGTATTTTAATGTGATCTACATTTTTTGTGTAGTAACATTTTGTCTATCTCTTATGGTTTACCAGTTATGCAAAAGTCGTTCACAATAAAGAATACTTTTGGAGACATTCCCAGAAAATTCAAGATATACATTTCATTTGTCATGAAAATATCTTAAACATATGACATTTTAATCAAAATCGTTAGAGCCATTTTTGAGAAAATTAAAATTTTCGAAAAATGCTCCATGTAATGGGTAATCTGGGGTGGTGGGATTTTCTTGAAAACCTTCGTGTCGCATCTCTGGAAGATACTGAACCTAAATACCAAGTTTGGTGTTTATCCGACTGTTCGTTTCTGAGTTATGCTGTTCACAGACACACACACAGACAGACAGATACTCACATGGACATGTTTCTAAAAATGCTTTCTTTGGATTCAGGAGGTCTCAAAACATGTATTTCCGGTGAAATCTCAGTATCGAATTTTTGGGTGGAATACAATACTTCCCCTACTTACTATACGTAGTAGAGAAAGTAAAAAGGGCATGAATTCTATTCACAACAGCATTAGGGTTATAAACCTAACAAGTAGAGATAAAATTGGAAAATTGAATTGCATTTTAAAAATTTAATGTAATGGCCAGCTTTCCGATCAGATCCTTTTCCTATAGAGATGAGGCTTCCAAATGTGCATTCTCATTTGATTCATTTATCCCTGTGAACCTCTAAAGCGATTTCATTTTCTCCAAGATAATTTACCTTAAAGGTAACTTACAGTCTGAAAGTAATTTTAATTCCGGGGTTAATTTTCCCATTAATATTTGTTTCACTGGCCATGTATACATAAGGATTGGAAAGTTCAATCAACTTTGAAAATTTACTCAGCAGCAAAGCATCTGTATGGAAAGGCAAAAGGTCTGTGTCCAGTCCCTACAATGACATTGGATTTTTCAAATTTTTATTCTATTTCCAACTATAAGCTTCAACGGCCATTGTTAAATTACATAATTAGTTAAGATGACAACATGACACACTAGCAAGTCAAAAGGAGTGGCAGAAGTTCCCTAAAATGGACTGGGAAAGAAGTACTGACAAAATATGCAAGAGAAACTCTATCGAAGTCAACAGTTTTGAATATAACATAGATATGTTCTACAGAACGCTATGAATGGCAATGCTAAAAGATGACACTGCAGTAAAACAAGCTTCCCCTTCAATTACAATGAACAGAAAGTGACAGTGGCATTGTCTAACAATGGTAACCGTTTCAACTTGATGCAGTATTTAATAGATCTAGACACTGATGAGAATCATTGCTAGTTTTATTATTTATACTGCTGAAAATGATAGTTCTATTTTATGTTATACATGGCTCATTGGAGATGCTTTAATTAAAAAAGTTTCATAACATAAACAGCTGGCATTGTTCAAAATTAAGTATTACAAATCATGATTCAAGAGTGGGAATAATTAGGAACTCACAAAATAAAAGTTTGTGCACTGCTTAAGTTTGACAGAATTGTTCCAAGCAGAAAAAGCTTCACACAGTGACCTTAATATTTAGAAAACTAGAGAGAGAGGGAGAGGGAGGGACCAAAAAAAAAAAAAAAAAAAGGATTATTTGTGCATAAAACTGACTAGCCTGAAATTCTTTACATCATTTCAATCAGCTGAGAGCCTATCTTGTGAAAAGACAACATTTTTACCTGTAGGACTGAAGTATTGTTATAAATGAGGTATTACTGATACTGGCTGTTACGTAAGTAGAAGTCATACATTTATGCAGGCTGGCAGAGGGCGAAAACATAACATCTCCTGAGAACTGCTGACATGCATTGTTTTAGGTTGCCCTCATTTATCAGTTCTTATTCCGACTACACCGACTCTTTATTGTTATTCCCTTATTGCATTAACTCATCTTGCCCATAAAACAAAGCTGTTTGAAAATTCTTTACACATGAGGGTTTTTAAAATTATGTAACTATTTGCCAGAATATCTAAACAACATAACTTTTAAAAATACAGTACTGAAGTGTCAGAAGTCTAAATTCCTGCCAGGGGATCACTTTTACTCAACATATGAATACTATGAATATAGCAATTGGAACTTACAAAAACTAAATTTATTACTACCATTGTATTGCTGTTAACATGCTCCCTCCTTTGACGTCTAAACTATGGTGCGATGCAGCTTAACGGTGATCCCATGATAACATTAGTTAAAATTAGCAACATTTCAAAGTAATTAGTATGTAAATCTCTTTGTTGTTCTGTTACATTCACAAAATCATACCTTTTTGTAATTCCAAAGATGATTACAGATAAAATACTTGATCTTTGCTCCATTTGCTAAGAGTATACAGAGATGGATGATTAATAAGAAAAAGCATACTCCTAGTGGTTTATCCTGTGATGAAGCAGAGGCTCTTGCTACATGGATAGTGGGCATGTCCTTCAGTGAACTGGTGCACGGTTGGTTGGAGAGGGAGGGAGAGGGAGAGAGTCACTTTCGAAGAATATGGAAGGCCAATCGAGAAGTATGAAGAAGCTGCAGAACTGACCTCCCCTCAGGACCTAAGAAATTTCGTGAAAGCTCCTGTAGGTATGAGGAGTGTATTCACTTGCATTATGACATAGCTGTTTTTTTATGATGTACAGTGCTGGTTGCTCAGCAAGTTATAAGAGTGAGCAATAGAGAGAAGAGAAGTCCTGCGTTTGACAATTCTAGTGGGTGATCCCAGAGTGAAGATACTGGCTGTTTTGTGCATGGTCTATTGCAATGCTGTGCATAAAAAGAAAGTGAAGAGTGACTGGGAAACATTGGACGGTCACAATATTTTTGCAAACTAATCAAGAGGAGGTAAAACATACCGAATCCTGTAGTTCAGTGTCTCCGAAACCTTTCCTGTCACCAACTAAGAGATTGCCCTCCTCTGCAGGTCCTTCTAATTCTTCTCCTGTTTCTCCATTGGGAATTGCTCCTTGGGTTCCTGCTGCAGGTCTTGCAGTTTCCATGGGTGGCATCCTTTCTAGAAGCGCTGGTCTTAAGTGTTCATATTTCCGGAACAACTGTGAGAATTCTACACCTCTCTGCTGCAGCTCTATATGTAGATGGCTTCCAAATGTATCTACTATCTGCCGAATTTTACTGCAAAATAAGAAGACAATCTTAGGCTGTCTGTCAAGTGTGATTATGAACTTTTAACCCCTTCTAGATTATGGATAGTACTGTTCCACCAAACGCTACTTTCCACAGGTCAAGGATGAAATGTTTCCACAAAGCTCTGTGTGTGGCTGGAAGCTGTGAAGACTTGTTTTAACTCTGCATTTAAGATATAGTTAATCTATGTCTAATGGGACTGATGTGGTATGTTGTGTATAAGTTTGTGTTTCATTAATTATCATTCACTGTACAATATGATTGCTGGTTAAAGGGTATTGAAGGAAAACCTTCACTATATAACTTACCAATTACATTATGGGCATAAAATATTACTATTATGAATACACAAAGTTTAGCAGGAAATGTTGATTTTGAGCTATGCTACAGTGTTACAAAATGTATAAAGCAACTTACTCTATGCCTGTCTGGAACCGTGTGCTGAGTTTTGTTAGGGACAACAATGCATACTGCTTGGTTACGATTGTGTTCTGTGTTGACCATAACAGCCTCTGATATACACTTATAACATCATCTTCTGTGACCTGAAATTGTACAAACAAAATACTTTTATAGGGATATACTTTATGCTAACATGGGTTGATATTTGGTACACATTTGTATACTGAGAAAAGCACTTAGAATTATCATATTAAATAATCTTCTATACTATAAATGATAATGTTTTCACAAGATTGAAGGGTACCAAAGGACTAATATTCTAGCCTATAGAAAAAGTTCAGAAGAATGATACAAAAAAAAAAAATCTGAAATAATAAATAGAATTGGAATTATGTATTTTTTTTATACTTAAGAATAATTCTAGTTTTGAAAAATAAATACTTTGAGCACAAAGTTGTTTTTTTAAAATCAAACAACTGTTATAAGTGTAGTCAAAATTAAATCAAAAAGAGTTAGAAGAATGGTATTAACTGCATGTTTGCTAAGGGAAATACTAAATGAGTGAATTGCTGCTGAATTTTGATAAATTAAATATAAGTGAACAGTGTTTGGAAATTAAGGATCTTCAGCTGTTTTAACCTGTTTATTGTAAAAAGTTTCATATCAATTTATTTATACAGGGTAGAAGGTGACCTATGATCATCCTTTTAAACTATGAAAGAGTGTTTTTCCTTAATAAATTTTTTCCATAAAACTTTCCATTCTTGAGATAATTACTATTTTATTTTGCACAATATTGCAACATAGCAAATTCAACAGGTTCACTTTACATTCAACTGGTTAACTTTTAATTCTTCAGCTTCTGCTGCCATGGCAACGAACAAATAAACACTTTCACTATACAAATAAACAGAAAAGTATACATTATAACATAACCTAAATATCATACGGAATATGGAGCTGAGGAAGCATTTACAATATTATGGAAATTATTAATAAGAACACTTATTTATAAAGGTAAATAAGGGACAATTTACAATGAAAATTAAGCACTAACATAAGACGTAAAACTTAGACATAAACTTAAGGCAATGTGTTGGCATTCACATCGACATATGCAAACTTAAGCAGTAGCCAAGCACAAGAGGAGGTTACACAGCTGAGCTAATATGACAACCTGAGAAGACATCACCATCAAAAAGGGTTACTTGTATCAAAATGAACATGAGCTAGCTACTCACTCCATGATTGGCTAGTTTCTTATGTTTGACATAGACATAAACTTAAAAGCTTCAAACTTGCAATCTTTTAAGTTTACATCTAATTCAACATTTATTTTTATGTTTACATAATTAATTGTGAATGGTTCCATTGCAATACATAGCATCTAGCTTTTAAGTTTATGTTACTTCTACGGTTAATTTTCATTGCGAATGGGCCCTAAAAGCTTGAGAAACCCAAGTTAAAAGATTATGCTTCCTTTCTTTGTGATTTATAAAACGCTGTGAATAATTAAAGCAAGACAAGAACAGAAAATCAATGAGCACTTCTTTTTAATGTTTATAGAAATTGTTCAAAATGTGCACCTCTCACCAATGTACATGTTTCACAATATTTTCTTCAATTCTGCTGGACTCTAAGAAGCACATTCGGGTTTTCATTTCTTCTGCTGCTCAAAGTATTCTTTCTTGCAATGTTTCCACATCAGGCCTTCTGTAATGTATATGTGAGTTTTCGTATTGCCCCAAAGAAAAACCTAAGATTGGATTTAAAACTGGCAATCTTGGTGTACATATTATTGGTCCATTCCGAGCGATCCAGCATTCTATGTAGGTGTTGCACAGATGGCTACAGGTGGCTCTACTTATGTGCAGAGGTATGCTGTCATGTAATAGCTACACATCATTTCTTACTGCCAGGGGAACATCTTCAAGCAGAACTGGTAATGTTTCTTGAAGAAACTCGAGATAGACGGCTCCTGTCAAAACCCATGGAAGAATCCACGGACCGATTAATGTGTTTTCTGTGATTCTTGCCCAAGCATTTACAGAAAATCTGTGCTGAAAGCCAACTTGTCTTACTGTGTGTGGACTGTGTGCATTATGATAATTAGTTACTCCATTTCTGGTAAATGTGTATTCATACACTGCAAGAATTTTAAGGGGAAAGTCCCCTTCTTGTTGCGAAACCATTCGAAAAATGCTTCCCTTTGCACATAATCTGCTTTAGAGAAATACTGGACATGTTGAGTATGATAAGGATGTAGAAGTTCTTCTTTTAATACTCTCAAAACAGTCCAATGGGATATGCTTTTAGTGTGAGCATACCATGGCTGCTGCTTCGAGGATCTTCTTCCACCAAGTGATTATTTCTTCTTGTGCAACATTTCTTTGACCAACTCCTTCAACATGATGGGATACACTTCCTGTATCTCGAACTCTTTGACAGATGAAAACAAATGTCCTATGATGTGGTGCTCATCTATGTGGAAATCTTTCTCGATAAATTCTTGCCATAGCTGCTCCATTACAATGTGTTTCACCACAAATGAGAAGCATTTCAAGATACTTGGCATTAGTAAAGTGAGCAATTTGTAATGATAATCTGCTGTTTTGAAAAAAGTTATAAGCGCAATAAACAAAGCTGAGTGTGTTTCTTTATAAACAAACAGCTGAAGTGCATTTCTTACGATCTTGCAGTGTTTTCATAACTGATACAAACATTGAAAGCTTATAATAATAGTAAGAGTCAAATTTTTTAAAACCAAAATGTATTTAAACATGCAGAAAATATTTATTTTTCAATCCCCTCTAAGAAATATTTGAAAAAGTTTTTAAGTTTCATAAAATCTTCATTTAAAATAGAGTTAATATTAAGCTTTTTCTCAAAAACTACTTTAAAAGTAGTAAAACTGTACTAGATTTTTTGTTCAATTCATTATAAAGAGTTATCCTGTTTAAGGATGATACCATGGATTACCATCTATCCTGCATAAACATGAAAAAGAACATGTACAGTGGAGACAAATTTAAATTAAATTTCATTGTGGTTGAAGTTGATTTAACACTCAAAAGATTTCACTCTTAACGATTAGATGTAGGAACATGTTTTTGAAGGCTCTTGCCTACATCATCAGCTGCTGTCAGCTCGTTCGGACATCTGGATTGCTCATTGCTGCTGGTGGAGGTTAAACAGTTTCATATGCAAATTCACATCATTATCTAGTTCACAAGGAAAGTGAAAAATCTGATGTGTTTCATTCACATGACTATCTCTAGCTTCTCCATTTATTCTTACGAAAGTATTTTTCCACCCACTTCATTTTAATTGAGATAAACCTTTGCGGAAATAGCTACATTATACTAAATACAAAGGGAACAGCAAATTGACAATTTTTAAGAACTGGATGGTACATATATACAGGCCTTAAAAGTCCATACTGTTTCCATGCTGTCACAAGAAACAACTGAATATTGAACGAACCAATAATAATGCATATCTCAGAAATGGCTTATGGCACAAAAAAAGTTATTTGGAATACATTGTGTGCTATAAAGACATCTGCATTTTTTGTGTAGTATGTTTTCGTCTATACTTAACATTTACTAGTTATGCAAGATTCCTTCTGAATGAAGGACTTTACAGGCTATTCCCAGAAAATTTGATACATAGATTTTATTTGTATGTAAGTATCTTTAATACATGCTATTTTAATCAAAATCATTAGAGCCATTTTTGAGAAAATTGAAAATTTTGAAAAATCTTCTATGTAAAGAGTAGTTTGGGGTGGGGTTTTTTTTCTTGAAAATCATTGTGTTGCATCTCTAGAAGATACTGAATTTAAATACCAAATTTGGTATTTAACCGATTTTTTGTTATTGAACGTGTCACATACATACACATGGACTGTGAATTGTTCAAAACTTCTACTGCTAGATGTCCATTCAGCCTTGAGGGATCCAGATGTCTTAACCAGTTGATAGACCCCAATGATGTAAGCAAGAGGCTAAGGCTCAAACAATCAAGGTCACATGGCAATTGTTTATGAATGTAAATAGTTGTCTGCTACTACAGAAAGTGTGTATTGCATTGCATACACAGAAATGCATTGGAGCCTGTTCAGAAGCCATGCAGTTAAGTCACTGCCTTCTCGCAAGCTGTTGTTCACAACTGTCTTTGACATTAACAAGATGTTAGCTAACAATTTGTGTTAAAAGCTTGATTAAATGTAAGAGTTTTAACTTAATTTTAGCAGACAAGATGTTGAGTATTTTTAATATCTGTTAGTGAAACTTACTGTTATTATTTCAGCAGACTTAACTATTTAAACACCATATAGCTAATCTGCAGCAACAAAAGGGAGCATACAGCAGAACATATGAAAGAGCTTGCAACCTACCCTAATTGGATTATCTTCACTAGCAGAAGGCCCATATAGAAGCAGATCTCCATATTCGCCAATGCACCATGTTGCCACCTGTATGAGTGGTTGCCGATCCATTGTGTCCCTTTCAAGTGCTCGCCAGAGCTGTTCCACTATATACCCTTGTTGTGAAGTTGATTCCGAGATTAACTGTATTGTACATGATACTACATCATCTCGAACATAGTTTCCTGCCTAAAAAAACAAATAAAATAAAAGCTCAATTTAGCATCCACCTAAATTTTCTACTCAGACCATTATTATTTTCATGCCTACCCTACAAATTATATGTATATATGCTTATTTTTCTATCTACTTTCTGTTAACCCTGAATAATACTTGTCAGAAATGTTTGCAATTAAGTAAGACTTACACTACACTAATATATATTTTACAGGCTAACACAGCATTCAAGTTTTAACCAATTATATGCTACCCATGATATTATGCATGCTTTGCACAAGTTCAGAGAAAAGTATAGATACTTCACATTAATTAAAGGTCTGCATAAAACATGAAAAAATTAAAAAACACAACAGCAAATATTTTAGTACTGGTTAATGCAACAAAAATCTTATCTCACTGAAACAATATATGTCGAGAGCTATATTTTTTTATGAAGTTTCAGCTATTTCTTCTGGCCCAGCTTTTATACCAAACTCACAAGAATGAACAGGATTTCTAAGGCTATTTACAGAAAATTCAAGACATGCACTTTATTCATCAATGCAATATCTCGAATACATACCACTTTAAAAAAATCTGATGTGTTACACTCACATGACTTTCTCTACTCTTGTACAAACTATTTATACAAACGCTTATTCTCCATCTACTTCATGTTAATCGAGATAAACATTTGCAGACTCTATCTTATTGCTAATTTTCTTGTAGATGTAAGGGGAATATATATTTACAAGGGCAATTTGGAAATACAGTAGCCTTTAAGCACATACATATCTCTTAATAGCTGGCTGCTAGGTGCAGCACCATTCCCTTTCCCACAGATTAATACTCTTTGCATATCCAAGACAAAAAAAATGAATAACGAATTCCCATTTGAGAAAAAAGTATTGAAAAATTTAAGGGAATAACAAGCAATATTTCAAAAATGGTTCACTCAACAAAAAAAATGTATGACATAGATTGTGTATTTTAATGCGATCTACATTTTTTGTGTAGTAAAATTTTGTCTATCTCTTATGGTTTACCAGTTATGCAAAAGGCGTTCACAATGAAGAATACTTTTGGAGACATTCCCAGGAAATTCAAGATATACATTTTATTTGTCATAAAAATATCTTAAACATATGATATTTTAATCAAAATCGTTAAGAGCCATTTTTGAGAAAATTAAAATTTTCGAAAAATGTTCCATGTAAAGGGTAATCTGGGGTGGGGGGATTTTCTTGAAAACCTTCGTGTCACATTCTTGGAAGATACTGAACCTAAATACCAAGTTTGGTGTTTATCCGACTGTTCGTTTCTGAGTTATGCTGTTCACAGACAGACACACACACACACACACAGACATGCTTCCAAAAATGCTTTTTTTTGGATTCAGGGGGTCTCAAAACATGTATTTCCGGTGAAATCTTGGTATCAAATTTTTGGGTGGAATACAATACTTCCCCTACTTACTATACGTAGTAGAGAAAGTAAAAATTGTTAAGCCAGCTTTGAGAAAATAACAAAAAAACTTTTCATGTAAACTGTTTAGGTGACAGGAAATTTCTTTAAAATCTTTGCAGTGCATCCTTAAAAGGTTACCTGACTGAAGCATGAAATTTAATTATCTTCTTCCTTCCAAGGCTTGTTGAGTCCTGTTCCAAGCCATAGGTTAAAATTGATCATGCCATCTCTTTCTTGGCTGTACCACATCTCATCGTCCAACAGCCTATAATAAAATGCTTGCTTTGGCAGTCGATCAGAAGGTATCCCTTTGACATGGTTGTGCCACTGTTCTTGATGCTTCATTACATCTTCACTTTTTACCTTGTCTTTCAGGGTGAACCCATCAGAGATCTCGTAAAACTCATCTCTAATTCCTCAATTCTATTTCTATTTAATTGTATTGTTGTCCATGTTTCACTCCTATACATTAATCTTGGTTTTTTTATTATGTTACGTAATCTCAGCTTCACTTCCACATAGTTTTACCTAGGTATTTTATAATGCATCCATTCACTTGGTTATATCTTAACAATACTAGCTTAATCTCTTGATTAATCCTAAATGTATTTCGCATCCCAGATATTTAAATGAATGCACCTGTTCTATTATAAATCCATTTATAACTATTTTTGCTCTTCTAATAGACTTTCCTTCAATTGCCATCACTTTAGTTTTTGTTGTAGATATTTTCATATTATATAATTGCAGCACTCGATTTAGTTTCATGACATTCTCCTGTAAAATATCCTCAAATTCCACCAGTAAAACTTGGTCATCTGCAAATAATATGTTATTAATATTTCTGTTTCTTTCTCAAATTCATAGTTTTTGTGTTTGCTTCTTTCCATTTCTCTATAATTTTATTTATACATCTATCAAATAGTATGGGCGACAGGCTGCATTTCTAAGTCCTTTATTTGTCTTAAGTATTATATCTCCTATTATAATACTATTTGAGTATCATCATATATAGATTTAACGGCATTTCTCAGATTTTTGGGCATATTGTGTTCTTCTATTTGCCATAACTTTTGTCTTACCACTTTATCATAAGCCTTCTCATAATCCAAGAATAGTATAAACAGTGGTAAATTGTATTCTTTCCATTATCTGTTTTATTACAAATACTGGGTTCATACATGATTGCCCTTTCCAGAAACCAAACTGTTCTTTTAGTAATATTTTCTCTGCTATAGGGTGTAATTTCATTTTTAACATTGATGTATTAGCTTTATAAGCCGTGTTTAACGGTGATATGCCTCTATAATTTGTAAATATATTTTTATCTCCCTTCTTATGTATATTGATTACTTTTGCTGTTTTCCACTCGAGGGATTTCCCCCATTATTCCATATATCATTTATTATAAGTTGTACAAATAATTTTTTTTCCTTCATTTTATACTTGCGTATTTTATGAGTTCTGTAATTACCTTATCCATTCCCGCTGCTTTACTGTTTTTTAGTTTCTTTAAAGCTTCTTCAAAATCCATCATTCATATTGCATTATATTTATTTATTACCTTTGTGTCTACTTTGTATGGTTCTTTCTTATTTACCAGTAATTGTTCATAAACTCCATCCATTCTCTTTTTATAATTACATTAATTGTGGTTTTATCCTGGTTTTCCTCTTGTAATAGTCTGAACACTTTGAATTCAAATCTTTTTGTCCAGTTATGTCTCATTCTAACTTTTTAACAAATTGTTCCCAACGTTCTCTGTGGCTTTGTCTTTCAATTTACTTACCATTGCTCTTTGTTTTTTATGTAATATATATCTTTCATATGTTCTTTTCCCATTCATCCACGAAATTTAATTATAAACTGATGAATCAACATTGACAATTACTAAATTATTAGACAATAAGTTTTCTGAACATAATCATGTTCTTGGCTGCTATATGACTAAGCAATGATCTGTTGATCTTTCTGTGATATTAATTGTAGTCATCTGGTAAATGATGAACTTTGTAATAAGCCTGTTGTCTGTCAGAACTTTAAAATTCATTAGGCACTGTTTGAATTTCTTGATGTATGTTCTTTCCCATAAACTTCCGAATGATTTTTTCATGGTTTTAGGAGATTGGCTTCTTGTCTTATTGAGTGGTTTTCTTCACAGAAGTGACTTCTTATGCTTGATTTATCTGTTTCTGCTGCTGCTGAAATGTTATTTAAGCCTGGTGATAGCATTTCCCTTGGATTTCTTCATGTAATTTTTGTTGCAGAACGCAGCTTAGTTATGAAGTTCATAAATCTACCACATCTCCAAAAGATGATACAAATGTCCAAGAAAGCTCTACCAATCATCAGACGATTTGCAGCCGAGAATGTGGGTGGATGGGTGGATGGGTGGGTGGGTGGGTGGGTGAGTGGGTCTCTCGAAATGTTGAAGTGTTAAAACAAAGATAAAAATCTGATGTTACATTCACATTACTTTTTGTGCCCAATCTTATACAAACTATTCTCACAAAAGCTTATTACTTTCTCTGCCACAAACCTACTAAGTAGAGGAAGTATTGTATTCCACTCAAAATAAAACAAGTCAAAAAATAAAATAGTCAAGAAATTCAAAAGTACGGGATTAGTGTTAAGACCGCAAAAAAAAATCCAAAATGTCACATTTTAACAGAAGAAAAGATTGATGATATAAGTGTGCAGTTAGAATGTTCGCCATGAAAGCCTCTCTTGAGTAGCAATAAAACTACTCCAATTGTGGCCTTACAAAACAGCAGAAGTGCAAGCTTTGAAGGAGAGGGACCCGCAGAGAAGAACACAGTTTGGCACCTGGTTTCTGGGGTCTGTGCATAGCGGCAACATAAATCCACAATTTGTGTTATTCAGTGATGAGGCATGGTTTCACTTGTTGGACAAGTTATTCCTCAAAATAATCGCTACTGGGCAACTGAAAATCCAAAACTCTTACATCAAAGTCCACTACTTGATCCTCTAAGGTAGTTGTTTGGTGTGCTGTGAGTGCGAATAGAATAATTGGCCCAAGTTTGTTTCACGAAACAATTAATGCTACATGCTACCAAATCTTAATTTTGGAACAGTTTTTCCCTCAATTGACATATGAAGAACAAATGCACAGGGCAACAGCCCATACAGTTCGCACTTCTTTGGAATGCAATTGCTGACGTCTTTGGTAACTGACTAATCAGTGTAGGACCTCCCCTAGGAGCCACAGGACCTTGTAGTTGGTAGAGAGGCTTCCGTGTACCAGTGATTTACTAAGCTGTGCTGGTAGAGGTACTCGTGCCAGAGAGGTTCGTAATGAGGTACCAGACTAAGAAGTGGCTCAACAGAAAATCCAACCCAAAGGGACTCCCAGCTGGAGGACCTTCCAGGGGCTCTGGTCCACCCAATCCAAGGTGGGACCGCATCGTGCCGAGGGATGAATGGCACTGGGGTGGTAAAAAATGCAGTGTCGCGAACGATCTCTTCAGGGCACCAGGCGACACCCTGAAGTAATTAGCCTTCCCAATATATACTGGGCTCTGTATTGGGTGACTTTTATTTCCCTGCTACTCGTGTGACCAACATGGACCAAAATAAAATAAATACTATCAAGGCGGGTGAGAGAGACTCTCCAGTTGAGAGAAATCTCTCACCTGACAAAGAACAGTCAAGTGACAGAGACTCTCCAGTAGAGAGAAGTCTGTCACTAGATAAACAAATGGGTGCAACAGCATCTGGAATTAATAGAATGCACCTGGACACTAAGAAGGGGCAGCTAGAAGAAGAACTAAAAAAGCTAAAAAAATGAGTGAGAGCACAGGCAACGTAAACCCACAGAGTAGACTTGGGGAGGTCCGTACTGATCCAGGGACTTCTAAAAGAACCAGGACAAGTGTGGATACTCCTTCAGATAAACCCAAACTGTTAAGAGGCCTAGGGGCACTGAACCTGGTGTCACTTACAGGGAAGCTTTGGCCACTTTTAAGATGGCAATTGTTGAAGAATCCTATCCTGAGAGAAAGCTGATTGGGGAGGATATTCGACCCATTCAGACTGAGATTCTGAGGAAGATTGATGAGGCGCCATCTAGCGAATCTCTACCTAAACTCAGGTCCTTTTCTCTACAGGATGAGGCTCTGATATATTATTGTGATGATGAGCAGTCATGCATTTGGCTCCAAAAACACATTCAAGGAGCTAAAATCAAGGAGAGATTAGTTCTTAAAGTAGTAGATCCAAAAGATCTACCTAAGCCAGTCAGGGTGGCCCTTAGGACTCGGGATATTACAACCGATGATCCTAAGGTGCTGCTAAGATGCATCCAGAGATTAAACCAGGAGCTGAATATAGAGCACTGGAAAATCATTGATAAGTAGGCAGACTCCTCTGGTCAACGCCTAATTTTAATGGTGGACCAAGAGTCTGCTAAGAAGATAAAGGAGCCTGGCATGTCGGCCTATACCGGGGTAGACAGGGCCCTTTTTAAGATCCTGTCTGACCCGGAGAGCAAGGCAGAATCAGACAAGGCGAAGGCAGGCAGCGATGGCGGAGACAGTCCGGAGACGATGGAGATAGGGACTCTGGAGGATCCGCATCGGGTACTGCTTAAGGTAAGTGTTGTGGGTTGAATGCAATTATGAAAATAGTTGCAGCACTGTAAGGCAGCTTCAGCCATTCTAAGTAAGAGACTTGTTGAAGACAATGTTGATATTGCTCTCATACAGGAACCTTGGCTTTTCAGAGGTTCAATTAGAGGGATCAGTTGTACTAAGAGCACTATATATAGACCTAGTAATAATAATCCAAGGTCATGCATTTATGCTAAGAATTGGATAAATGCATTGCTCCTTATTGAGCACTGTTCCAGGGATGTAACTACATTCCAAACAACAGTGGAGGAGGCAGGAGAGAGATGAGTTTTAATACTCTCCTCCATCTACCTCCCTTATGAAGACTGATCCACCATCGATAGCGGTGAGGGACCTTGTGACCCACTGCGGAGAGAATGGAAAGGAGTTAATTTTGGGGGTTGATGCCAATGCACACCACACATTGTGGGGGAGCAGTGATATCAATCCCAGAGGAGAAAAGTTAATAGAGTACTTGGTGAGTACAAACCTTAATATTCTAAATCAAGGTAATAAACCAACCTTTGTAACTTTGCGAAGGGAGAAAGTCAATGATATATCGATAGGGACTAATATTATTGAGAACCTAATTTCAGGGTGGCATGTATCATCGGAGATCACTCTCTCTGATCATAGATGCATATGCTTCAATATCAAGTCACTCTACCAGTGATTTACAGAAATCTGAGGAAAACTGACTGGGACAGGTATAGATGAGACCTATCAGCATTGACATCGGGTATCTCAAGGAACATTCGTTCGATATTGGATGTGGAGTTTGCCATTGATGAATTACAACGGTCAATTCTCCTATCATCAAAATTGTCAGCCTAAGGTAGCTTACTCGCCAAGGCTTGGTGGACTAAAGAGTTAAGCAGACTTAGGAAGAAAGCAAGGAAATTATTTAGACTTGCAAAAAGAACTGGTGATTGGGACTCATATAGACAAGCCCTCACCAATTATAATAAAGAAATACGCAAAGCCAAAAGGATTTCGTGGAGGGAGTACTGCCAGGGGATGGAGAATGTTCCCAGCAGTGCAAAATTCATGAAACATATGACAAAGGGTGTTAAAAAAATTGTGAGCACCATCAAACTGCCTGATGGCACGTACACACAGTCTGGTTCTGAGACGCTCCTGCAACTTGCGAGGGCTCACTTTCCAGACTTTAAGGTAGACAATGACAGCAATTCTGTGAAGGGGCAACCAAATCTGTACCATCTTTCTTTGGACAGAGAGGATTGGAACCTAATCTGGAACGTAGTCAATGTCACTAAAATAAGATGGGCTGTTAAGTCGTTTGGACCATATAAATCGGCAGGCCCTGATTTAATCATTCCTGCATTTCTACAACATGGTATCGATTCAGTTCAATTCCTACTTTGTGGTATTTTTAGAGTTTGTCTAGCCTATGGATATATACCCATGGCTTGGAGACAAACAAAGATGGTGTTTATACCTAAACCAGGGCGTCCTAGTTACGCCCAGGCTAAGGCTTATCGCCCTATAAGTCTCCTCTTTTATGCTTAAAACTCTGGAGAGGTTAGTGGATAGGCACATTAGGGATAATGTTTTAATGGAACATCCATTAAACAAATACCAATTTGCCTATCAAATAGGGAAATCAATGGAAGCAGCACTTCATCAAGTGGTCTCAACTTGATACCAGAGAAATAGCCATTGGCGCTTTTCTTAATATTGAAGGTGCGTTTGACAGGACATCTTGTGATGTAGTGTCGAACGCCCTTTATGGACATGATGTACCTTCACTTCTTTGAGAGTGGATATGTTTTGTCTTACAACATAGGAAGATAACCATGAATCTATGTGGGGACACACTTCTTTGCGCACTCAATAGTGATGGTTACTTCACAGTTGGTTTTGCAGATGATATTGCAATAATCATATGAGGGAAATTTCCTCACATAGTTTCTCAAGTGCTACAAATGGTGCTTAAGAAAGTGGAAGCTTGGTGCAAGATGAATAATCTAACTGTTAATCCAAGCAAAACAGCAGTGGTATCCTTTACCAGGAGAAGGGGGCCTGATTTAACCAGATTCTCTCTCTTTGGTGAAGTAGTGACCTATTCAACACAAGTTAAATATCTTGGGCTTGTTTTAGACAAGAAATTAACTTGGAAACATCACATGGAATTATGTATTACCAAAGCCTACAGAGTCTTTTGGACATGTAGAGGTATGCTAGGTAAGACATGGGGTTTGAAACCTAGTATAGTGTATTGGATATACACTGTCATGGTGAGACCTATATTCTCCTATGCCGCACTGATGTGGTAGCCTAGAGTTAATTTAAAGGTGTGCAGAAAGGAAATCTGTAAATTACAGAGGACCTTCTGCATTTCAATTATGGGAGCTTTCAAAACTACTCCAACTGCGGCAATGGAGATGCTGATTGGGCTCACACCTCTCCTCATATGGATGAAGGCAGAAGCCATGATCACGTATCACTGTATTTGTCGCCAAACCAAAGTGTCTAATACTGGACATATTAATCATCTCAAGCTTCCTTGGGATAAGAATGTACAACAGATACTCAACATGAGCACTGACATTCTTGAACCAAGATTTAAGTTTGAATTGAAATTTGCGGTCTCCTATCCACAGCACGGTGAATGGGAAAGACTGGTAAAACCTCATAATAACAAAGGCCCAATCTGGTATACTGATGGTTCTAGAACCAAATCAGGAACAGGGGCTGGGCTTTACGGTAATGGCACCAAGATTTCTTATAGCCTGGTACCTTAGCTACAGTTTTCCAGGCTGAGGTTTATGCAATCCTAGCCAGTGTTATGGAAAGCATTAAAAGGAGATATAAGAATAAAAGTGCTCTTATCCTCTCACACAGTCAAGCTGCTCTTAAAGCACTTGAATCACCAACAATAAAAGCAAAGCTCGCCTTAGAATGCCGGGAATCCTTAATGGCACTGGCTGAACACAATAAGGTTCAACTTATGTGGGACACACAGGCATACCAGGCAATGAGAAAGCAGATGAAGCAGCCAAGATTGGCAGCGAAATCCCATTTTTGGGTCTGGAGCCTGTACTGGGGGTGTCCTACAGACCAGTGAAACAGGCTATTAAGTGCTGGGCTCAAGCAGAACACAAGAACTACTGGAACTCCATTAGGGTTGCAGACATTCCAAGTTGTTTATTACAGACCTGGATAACAGCCGGGCAAAGTACTTGCGTGGTCTTAGTAGAAGAAGACTTGCATGGGCAACAGGATTCATTACAGGACACTGTGCCCTAAAGTTTAATCTATACAGAATGGGATTGTTTAACAGCCCTATCTGTAGTAGATGCTTAGAAGGAGATGAGACTGTTACTCATCTGCTATGTGATTGCCCTGCTCTTGCGAATCAAAGAGCAAGTATTTTTGGCAATCACTTTCCAAAGATAGATGAACTATCGAAAGCCTCAGTTAGCAGTCTGGTTAAGTTCTAACGAGCAACAGACTACTTAACTGATGAAAGGGCGGATGTGCAATAGATCTTTAAGGTCGCAGTGCTTGGGCATAAAACCCATTCCTTTTCAAACTAGATCAGTGTAGGAATTTGGCCTGTTCAATCCCCAGATGATTTTTACTTGTGGAGCAATCTGAAAGACAAAGTGTATAAATCTAATCCCTGAACATTACAAGAACTGCAAAATAATACACGGGAAGAAATAACCAACATATCCCAAGAAGAATCGCAGCATGTTTGAGATAACCTGTTAAGGTGCTGCAGTGCCTGTCTTCGAGCACAAAGAGAACATTTCCAATATCTTGGAAGAGGTAAGCAATGTAAGGGACATTCAATATTGTACTTTGTGGAATAATAATGGTTCTAGTTGGCCTTGTCCATTCATCCTATTTGTTTAGCCACATAAGACGGTCCATGTGGGGAAAAAGTGTTGGGAGGAAAGTGCACGCGACCGCGATCCAGGTGCCGTTAAAAGCATGGTCACTTAATGTGATGATCCTGTACCATATATTTATGACATTTACATGAAGAATAAAATGTATAACTTGAATTTTTTGGGAATCCTCTTCATTTGTAAGGAATTTTGTATAACTAGTAAGCCTTAAAGACTGGTTCACGACAATCGAGAATGGTAGCCAGAATGAGAACGACAAAGTTGAAATACATGTATTCTAATGGGAGCATTCACAATTGACATGAAGCTTTCCTGGACCCTAGGAACAGGAAAGAAGATTTGGCCCAAGTTTTAACTTTCTCATTCTTGTTCCCGAGCACAGAATACCAGACTCTTTAACTGTAGAGGTGGCCATAACGTGAAACAGCCACTAGTGCTCTATAAAGTCACAAGCTGGAAACATGAAACTGGAAGAAATTAGTAGCAAATGTGCTTCCTAGCCTCACATCCTGACACCCACAGATCCATTGAGGGTTGGTTCTTTAGTGAAAGGGTCATCTGTAGTTGTTTATATGCAACTCTACACTGGCTATTGCGTCAAAAACAATGGCAAAAGCCACAAAGAGCAGCAAAATCCAGTAGAAATTAACAAAGAACACTACAACTTTAATGTATGCCATTAAACAAAGCAATGAAAGCTTGGCATGACTGGAGGAATTGGAAATGCAATGGATATATATTTAGATAACGTTTACTCTATCAAATTCTGACTTTGGCTAATCCACATTATGTTGGCCGAATTGGAAGTAGGTGAAAAAATATCATTGGTCAGTTCACAAAATCAACTTTCCACTTTGTGATCGAGATGATCATTGATACGCATTCCCATTCTTGTTACTGGGTATGCTGCATTGCTTCCCATTCTTGTTTCGATTTTGGTTACCATTCTTGGGCGGTTGTGAACCAGCCTTAAGAGAATGAAATCTTTAACACACACTATTTCAAATAACCTTTATTTTGGCATCAGCCATTTCTGAGATATCTGTTATTATTGGTTTGATTTTTCAATACTTTCATTTTTTTTAAAAAGCTGTCACTATTAAATTGTTACTCATGTCATGGAAAGAGTATTGAATTTTAAGGCTAGCATATAGCGGACTGCTTTTAAACATGTGACTATTGATTTGGCTTTCTCTATCCTCTTTGTACGTACACGCAAATGTGTAATGTAACTATTTCTGCAAAGGTTATCTCAATTACATTAAGTAAATAGAAAAATAAGCTATCGTAATAATAGTGTGTAGACGTTATATAAAAATAAACGATAGTGCATAGAGAAAGTCTTGTGAATGTAACACGAGATTCAAGTAGATTTACGTGTGTGTCCTACTCAGTAACCAAAAAGAAATGATACATGTAGATAGAAGCACTCTGTTATCACTGTCAACATGAGATACAAACCACTTATACCCCCGCTGCTGAATCTTTGCACTTGACAGTTCATGTGGCTTCGCGTAAAGTTGGCTACATTATGGTTGCGACGTTGCCAGAGTGGCTAGTAAGCAACAACAGCTGATAGTTCTTTCTATTGTGTCTAAGCCGCATACAAAAGTGTACGTAGTAGCGAACGTCAATGTATAATAACTATTTTGTATTATTATTAATTGAAAATAACTTTGCATAAACATTGCAGCATATGTAGAATAAATTACGCACTTTTGACAATATAGAAACAGAACAATGCAAACTTGCCTGCCACATTGAGGAGAAATAAAACAAATTATAACCACGCGATAACAAAAGTTATTTTCATTCACGATTTAAAACTGCAATGGCTCAATTCCATCCAAATCCCCGTCATCATTATCTTCACCAAGGCATATCATTAATGGTTCACACTCACTAATAATTCCGTTTATTTCTTGTGTTTTTCGTCTTAGCTTATTCACATGATCTACTTTCTTCTTCCACGAAGCCACGTCCACCGTCGCCACACCTTCCCACAAAAGCCTTTCCACCTTGGTAATGCTAAATGACTTATTGTTCTCCCTCACATAAACCTTAATGTCGTTCCACACTAATTTGATAGGGTTGAAGTGACAGTGTACGGCTTTATCAGCAGGAATAGAGGGATGGCCGTGAAGCTTCACGTACTCCTTTTCCTGTTCAAAGAATTCTCGGGTGCTCCTTAATAGTTCCAATGCCTGACTATTAAGTGGCGCAAAGGATTTACACTTCGTGAATCATCACTCGGCGATCGACGTCGTTTTTCAGACATTGTCGCACTTAAATCTTGTATAAATAAATAATATGATTTAAATGTATATAAAACAGATAAATATATATGTATAAACGAACAATAACTAAACTATAAAACAATAACCACAAATAACAAGAACAATATGTAGCTTGCAAAGAACAACTCGACGCTTGTGCTAGAGATTCACAAACTGAAGCACGTGGTTGGGGATAGCTACATCCGGCAACAGAGCCGCTTCCAGCTCCCATTCCGCTTCCTCTTTGTCATCGACCATCCGGAATGCTGCCTTGTGATTGGCTTAGAAAGTCAAACGGTGAAAGCTTTCCATCTGTTTTTTGCGAGTGTCCAACTTAAACGCGAGCTGTCAAGTGCAACGTTACAGCGGCGGGGGTATGGGTTTTATTTCTATAGAACTAGTTTCTATGACATCCTCCCACAAAGAAGCAGCCAGCCTTTTCATTTTTGTTGTATATAAAAATTCTAGTATTTCTTGAAAAAGTAAATCAAATCAGTGTGAAATTGAAACCCACTTATATAACATGCATTTATTTATTTTATTTATGCCTATAGAATGTCCCAATGAGCTAACAGCCCTAAGGGGAACTGTCCTTTACAATGGAAATATGGCAGCTAAGCTACTATTATAAAGAGAAAAACAAATAAAACAAAAACTACTTACTATAAACCTAAGTATGTAAAAACTGGAGATAATATACAAGCTAATTTCTTTGTTATAACTACTTGGAGTAAAGTAAAATATTATAAGATGCACACAGTAATTATTTACCTCTTAATGCATAACATTTGTTCATTGTATATATTGATCCCCCCCCCCTCCAGCAAATTAAAAAAATGGCCAAAAGACTTAACTAGACTACGTAAAACTTAAGTAAGAAATTGATGGTATATACATTACTGATGTATGTGTTAAGTATAGTTAGAGTTTGTTACAATTTTACAATTCATATGTCTAAGTATTTTGTTCTCAAGGTAGGATATAGTCTGGGTTGAACTATCTACTCATTAGGCACTTACATAATTTCTTTCTAAGTGGTAGAGGTTTGGCAAGTTCTTTATGTTTATGGGGAGGTGGTTGTATATTTTGGTAGCACTAAATAAGATATTTCCAAGGCCACATTTTTTGAAGTTCACTGATCTATTGAAATCTGATTGCCTGATATGGTGTAATAGGAATGGACCCCTTTCTTGTGTGTAATAGTTGTGATGGTGAATAGGAGTTTCGCTATATAGATGAAACACAGAGATTGACAAAATATTAGTTTCCTGATACACTTCTATTGAGTATTTACAATAATTAAAACCATATATAGTAGATAGCTAGATATAGGTTCGGTCAAGGACCAGAGGGAAGATCAATTTAAATAAATGCCTTTGGCATGAAACAGGATTAAATGCCCAACCTTGGAAAGGTAGAAGAAGAAACTCATATACCATTTTTATTACTCTTTTTTGTAAGATATCTAGTGATTTTATTTTATCTTTATTGCTACTACATCAGATTGCATTCATATATAATGTTTGAATGTATAAGAGCAAAATATAACTTTTCAGACTGCCAGTACCTAGGCCAAGTTCCTTTAGTCCGTATAAAATGTGAGCAACAGCAGTAATTCTTTTCGTAATTCGTTCTGTATGATATTTCCACATTATGCTTGGATCTAAAAAGATTCAGGATGTAGGTTTTCTTCACTCAATTATCTTTAAAAATAATGGAATAAATTTCTTTTAATAACACCCATAAATTTAAATCTCAACTATTATTTAAACTGATGCTGGGTGATGTGAAGTCGTGCTACAGGCATTTAAATTGCTGATAGAGAAAGGTTTAGCTAAGACCTGGATTCAATAATTTTGAGACGTTCTATACATAAATGCTTTGTTAAACAGAAAATACTTACTGCAACAAGCACTTTGAGTAATGTATCTAAATGCCAGCGTTTGTTCGGTGCAAAGCGTTCTGCTGCCAAAACTATGTTGGAAGAACACTGTGCCTTGAATTCTGGGTCAGTCTTCTCCAGGAAAACTAGTAGCTCCTTCATCATTGTACGAATATTATTTGTATTGACTAGCGCAAAGCTCAACTCAAGAGCTCTTCTTCTGATAGAAACATCTGGGTCCTGCAATTCAAAAGAATTTATAATTAAATTATTACACAAAAAAATACCTCTAGCAGTACTGCAACATAAAGCCAATAAGGTATTTCAATTCAATCTTCAAATGACAGCAAAGGCAGCACAAACTGCAACTTTATTGGAATAACTTACTGTGCATACATGTTATGCTTTCTATTTTCAGCATATACCTCCTGAATCTTGGACATGACATCTCCCTTCTTACAAAATAATGACAACCTTCAATATGTGCTCTTTAGAGGGGCATTCTAAAAGTTCTCCTATCAGAGATGTCATGAGGTTAGTCTAATTGCTATGATAGTTAAGTATCATCCTTTAGATGGTGCACTGAAAAAGTTTCGACACATAAGTGAAGTCGCTTGTTTATGACAATTGTGTAAACAAACGAGTGTTAACATTTTCCAAAAAATTGGTAAAACTGAAATAATATAAGCTATGATGAAGTACTTTGTTTTGAATAGCTTAACCCCATTAGAAACATAAAAGGAGTCAGATCTGGCATTAAAGGATTCCTCCCCTTTGTTTTTTATGCTTAAAAACTGGGCTACTGAATTTAAGCATGGACGTACATCCATTCAAGCTGAGTGCTAAGAGTGATTGCCTTATGTCCCAATGCTTCTGATGAATGTTCATGTATGTCATTCCATCATGTACTTTCCTTATGTTTTAAACTGTCTGCAATTCTTAGTGAAATAATATATAGGGAATTCCACTTATTAATCCATGTTACGAGGGCATGTGGGTCATTTGAAGTGGAGGGTATATCTTCAAATTTCTGGAAATAAACATGCTAAAATTTGTCACAGTCACAGCAGGATGGTTTTACAGCATTTTAATTTTCACAAATTATGCAAGATTTGTGCTGAATACTGATTGGAAAAGGTGGCACAAGCAGGATTTTGAAGCATTATAATAAAATAAAATTATTATCAACAGGAGCATATATAAATGGGTTTTACTGAATATTTAAAGTTATATTCTGTTACATTTACTGGACTACTCTCATCAACTGCATAGAAAACCAACATTTTAGATATTTATATAATTTTCTTGAATTAATCTTATTGGATTGCAAATGACTATTTGTCCATTATTTCTTAAACCTAACTGCTACATTTATCTGAATTTCTTACCTTTAGGCACTCCAAAATAGTACTTCTATGCCGCTGTACAGCACTTGTGTCAATGTACACTGTTTTCAGAAGTGTATTCAGTGCAACATACCGAATGTTCTTATCATTGTTCAGCAGGAACCTTCCTAGAATATTCACTGCTAGAACCTGGAATAATAGTAATGCCATTTGTTCAGTGTATTTTGAAAAGGCCAGTTTGGAGTAAAACAAGTGATTTTCAACTAATCAGAGTTACCTTAGATTACAGACAGAATGAAGGAAAGCACTGGGCTATACATTACTCTATTAATGTTAAATTTGTTTTTACTTACCCTCAGACCACTTTCAGATTTGATATCCATTATGGATAGTACTGTCTCGTACAGGATTGTATTGCCCACATTTTTACTTGTTTCCGTATTTGTTGCAACTTGAGCAAGAATGTCATTCATTGCTTCTGAAGCCTCTGCATCATTTTTGCCCAAAATGCGCAATAATCTAAGAATCTTCACCTGAAAGAAACAGAAAACACTCATTAAAGCTTATACACATGACGCTTATAACATTTTATTCACAGTACAGGAATACTTACAGGATGAAAATGTATAAATTGGAAACCTATTTACCAGAATAATATGTGCATGCAATTTGTGAACAGTGCAAACAGCTCTATAAAATGTAATAGGATTAATCAATAATTAAGTCCATTACATAAAATTATGTTCTGACATGACTAACATCATAAATATAATGAACCGAACTAGAAATAACTTGGAATTGAATGAAGACATTATATGTTGTATATGTTCTACATATAGGAATAAATAAATACAAAACATACATCACCAGTTGGAAGATACATATGTGTATTATAGATTTTTTTTTCTCTCTGTACAGTGGATGGAAAGTCTATTGAAGCATATAATAAAACTGCAGCTGATGTTCAATTTTTGTTATTTTCAAGTTCTTTGTCAAGTGCCTCGTTTTGCAACAGTTAGCGCTTGTGCATAAATCATAATTTTTGCCAATGTTAACAGATAGCACCTATGGCCATGTTATTAGTAATGTATGTCATTTTTATTTTCTTTCTTTGAATGTTTATACAAAAATAAAGAGTTCTCGATCCCCTATACAAAATGTTTAAATACTATAATTCCTTTATTGTATTTCTTTAAATTGGCTTATAAAACACCCACTTTGGTTTTATTTGTTTCACTGAAATGAATAACTTATTTTTTACATCCAACAACTAAAAATTACCACACTATTTAATTATTATTATTTCAAATGCATATAACAATAATTTTCTTTTGTTTATTCTACACGTTTTCATAAACATTAAGCAAAGAAACACAACTGCAGCCATCTTTGTAAATGCAGCATACATTTTACTTTGGGACAGCTGCCATCTTACACCTCAACTGTGACTTTCTCACCCACCTACATGGGAAGTGTATGGTAGCCAAAAGTCTCTTGTTTCAAAGCATTTTTCTACAAAATGTGTATAAAAACATATGGCAGACGAGACCTTTAAAATATGGACAGTTCCTGCTATATATATGCTTGTCATGTAAAACCCTAGTCCTGACAGAACACAATCTTACATCTCTTACAGAAAGTACTTTTTCTATATCAAATTATTGGGGTATCCATATTATAACTTGTGCTCTTGGTTTAAAATTAGCAGTTACAGCATGTTATATTTTACTTTTAATTTATAATTTGTCTCCATCAGGCTGTAACAAAATTAATTCAAATACTAAACCAAGACCCTGATTTTTGGTGGGCAATCAGAGAAAAGAAGTTGTAGTAGTATTTTTGCTGATACCAAGAAAGGTCTGATATCTGTGTGTTGGCTATTGTGAATTACCTGAAGAAATGGATCACTAACTCCTGATACATCATGCTCTGGAGAATATCCTGCTAAAATTAAATTCTTCAGTATTCGCACCAAATTTGGCACAATCTGGAAAGAGAAAAATGAGCATCATAGTTACTATAATTATCAAATGGCATATTGTGCAAACTTATGGCAATACGGCCATCTGGCAGATTGATGTAATATAAGACTTCATTTTATTAATGACTTTAGTGTTTCTAGTGTTTATTCATGGGTATAAATGAATATTAGTATAAAAAATATGGCTATAAAAAGAGCAGTTTACAAGTGATAAAACATGTCCTAGCTATGTGATGGCTTTTGGGGGAAGGGGAAGTGTTTCAGAATGCTGACCCTATGCATACCATCTACCAATATTGGAAGCGGAAGGCCCTTGAAAGCCTTGGGCTGCCATCCATTGAGTACATTCAGATATTTTGCTACATTTAGCTGCTAATTTGAGTTAAAGTATTCTGATTTACATGTTTTATTCATTCTATTTATTCATATACAGAGAGGTCAATGGTTATAAAAATATAACAAATTGTGAGCAGTGTGTTAAACTTCACACGTATGCATGCACACAGGACATAATTATTGTATCTATTTATCTTAAACTTATACAATTCTGCACATTTACAGGCAGTGCTGTAAAGTTGAATCTATGTTCTGCAAACCAATGTATGTATTATGTGTGGCAGCAGTTTCATACGTATTACTAACTGTTCAGTTGTCTGAAGGATAAAGTGCCTGGCTTGTGTGCATGGGGTAACACATTCAATTGCTGGTCAATGCATACTTTTTTAAAATTTATTTTAATATTACAGGAGGTAGATACTTTACTTCCTGAATTTGTAATTTTTAGCACTCTTTAATAACACAAGTGATATCCAGTGATGCAGTAATTTGTATCACAAATTACTTAAATGTAAATAATGATTGTAATATGAATATGCATTTTTATGTGACATTGATTTGAGATGTTTATTGATTGTAATTATTGTTGGGAAGTAAGTTTATACGACCTTACTGAAACTGTCAATAATAGCGCACAATAATGCAGAGAGGGGGGTGAGCTGTTTATCATTATTGAAAACGAGGAAGTTACGTAATGTTGGCGCGTTTTTTCCGTTGAGAACCTTCTGGAATATTTCCCTAGAGCATATGTATTCATAATTTTCATTGGATATTAAAATAGACGCTAATGTTGGCGCGTTTTATTAGCCAATAGTAACTCAGTTATAATCTTTAGGCATATCGGGGAGTGGGTGTATAAAAAGCCAAGTCAGAGGTAGCAATACATTACACGTCGCCTTCAGTCGGCCAGTTCATCAAAAATCTGTGCACACTACACGTCGTCTTCAGTCAGCCAATTCGTCGAAAGTATTTGTACGGCAAACGTCGGGTATCGATTCACAAGTTACGCGCAGCAGAATTATGAATAATCTAAAGTGTTGTAAGGTTAATTATACAAAAAGTTGAAGTACGTGGATTAAAAGTGATCAGTAAGAAGTTATTATAACAGTTTCAGTTTGGCGAGTGTTAAGATCAATGTATAAATGTGATAGTTAACGTGTTTGACAATAAATGTGTAAAACAAATTTCTTCATCAGTGTTATATTTGGATAAAAGATTCCTTTCCGTTTACACACTCTGATTCAAGAGACATGTTCGACTGAGAAATAATAGCTAGCCGGAGGACAGTTAACAAAACTTATAATTCTTTCAAACACTAATACTACCACAAATTGCTAACACTAGCTGGAGCTACAAACCGAACAAATGAATGACGTCACAAGATGGCTTCCACGCGTGAAGTAAACACAAACAAACATTATAAGTAATACCGTAATAAATTGGCGCCAGAACGTGGGGCAGAGTGACCAGGAAAGGAACACGATGACCAGGAAAGGATCAGAATAACCAGGAAGAAGTGAGATGACCAGGAAGGGGCGAATGGAGAAGTGAACTGAACTACAAGACGCAGATTCCAGAAACAACAAAAGGGACGACAGACTACGCGGATGATTGGACATCGTAATTCCGAGATTAAAAGGCAACAGGGGAATTCAACTATAAAACGACGTAGATTCATCGTAATACAACGCAGAAGCGACATACAAACCTAGTAGAGAGGGGCAGAAAGCTGGACATCAAAGCAACATCAGCAGATACCATCAGAAAGGTTAGAAACGTGTGATTTTTATTCTAAAAAAAAAGGGGGTAAAAAAAATTTTTTTTTAATGTACCTTAGGAGCGGTAGGATAAAGAAAACAATGTCCACTAATAATATTGAAGAAACAATTATGGAGGGAGATAGTGTAACAGTTAGCTGTAATTCAATACAGGATACAGAAAATAGCTTAAACAATGTAGTATTTGATGGAGGAAATGTTAGTGCAGAAAGTCAGAA
Source organism: Deroplatys truncata (assembly GCA_030765065.1). Taxonomy (NCBI): domain Eukaryota; kingdom Metazoa; phylum Arthropoda; class Insecta; order Mantodea; family Mantidae; genus Deroplatys; species Deroplatys truncata. Next base: position 189,618,075 of record CM060976.1, on the reverse strand, counting down.
TAGAATAGTAGGAAATGTTAATTTTGATGCTAGTATCATGATGGAAATGCTGAGAAATATGAATGATCATATGCAAAAGAATATTGAGAAATTAGAACAAAAACTAACTCAGAATATGGAAAAGAATAATGAGAAATTAGAAAAGAAAATAGATCAAAACAGGGAAGATATGCAAAAGAATAATGAGAAATTAGAAAAACTAACTCAGGATATGCAAAAGAATAATAGGGAATTAAGAGAAGATATTGATAGGAGTTTAGAACAAAAACTAGATCAGAATAAGAGAGAATTAAGGGAAGATATTCGTAGGAGCTTTGAACAAAACAGAAAAGATATTGGTAGGAGTAATGAGGTATTAGAGCAAAAAGTAGATCAAAGCAGTGAAGAAATTGAAAAGAAAGTTACGAAGCTAGATAGTAGTATGCCAGAAATGAGAGATGAAAATGAGGAAGTAATAGCAAGTGAGATAGGAGAAGTTTCAAAGAAAATGTCAGATATGAGCAGGGAAATAGGTAACAAAGAAAGTGAGGTTAATACTAAAAGTGAACATGTTGATGTAAATTGTACAGAGTCAGGTAGTCGAGTGAGTAGTATTTCAAGTGAGATAAGAGAGATGAAAGAGGTTATGAATGTAGATGTGAATCAAGCGCAAGTTAATTTCAGAGGGGAGATATTAGAAATACAGAAGGAGTCAGTAATGCAAAGAAATAAATTGTACCAAGATGTTCAAATTGAAAACTCCAGTCCAGTACAGTTTAGTACAGATTTGTTAAAGTACTTTCAAATTAAAGAGATAGCAGAAGAATTGAAAATGACAGTTGTTAAAAGATGTGTAGTTCAGGAAACTTTAGATTGTTTTCAAATGTTATCATGTGATGAAATTTCAAATGAATACAAGAAGTTATTCATGAACAAATTTTTGAAGGTTAGGATACGACTACGAGTAATGTTTAGCCACACACAATTTGATCCAGGAGGGTAAATAGCAATGAGATGTAAAGTAAATGCTGGATAGTTAAAGATGACTTGCAGAGAAATGTATTGGAACGTAAGAGGGTTAATTATTTATATGTCATTTGAAAAGAGAAATAAATTATAAAAAAAAAAGAGAAATGTTTTTTTTTTAAAAAAAAATTTAAATTTTTAGTAACTAAAGCAGTATTTGAAATTAAGAATGTAAAGATTGAAACTTAATATGATATTAAAGTAAAAGTACGTAAATACAATTCCAAGAGTATTGTTAAAATAAAGTACAAAATAACAAAAATAATAATAAATTCAGAACAAAAAATTGGGTAAAAATAATTAAAACAAATACTTATGTAGCAAACAGAAAATGTGAAACAGTGTCCAGATTTAAAAGATGTAAATATATTTATGTAGAGGGTGAATATTTTTTGGTAAAAATGTATAGTAATTACAAAAATTCTTGAATGCCTAAATTTTGTTAACAATATAAGAAAGTAAACCATTTTTGTAACAGTAATTAAATACTTCAGGGTACAGTATTTGCTATAAAAATTGTGATGTCAGATTAATGTCTAGAAACATTAAACAAGAGCCAGTAAGTAGTGGCGAGATAAAAAAAAAAAAGAAACATATGTCGTGTGTTAAATGTGTGTGAAGTGTTAAGTGAAAGTGATAGCGTGTGTTCCAAGATTTAGGAGACTAAAAAACCCAATTATAAAATTTCCAAACAAGTTGTAAATATTTATAATTATGTTTCTAGTGGGGCATATGATGCAGTAATTTGTATCACAAATTACTTAAATGTAAATAATGATTGTAATATGAATATGCATTTTTATGTGACATTGATTTGAGATGTTTATTGATTGTAATTATTGTTGGGAAGTAAGTTTATACGACCTTACTGAAACTGTCAATAATAGCGCGCAATAATGCAGAGAGGGGGGTGAGCTGTTTATCATTATTGGAAACGAGGAAGTTACGTAATGTTGGCGCGTTTTTTCCGTTGAGAACCTTCTGGAATATTTCCCTAGAGCATATGTATTCATAATTTTCATTGGATATTAAAATAGACGCTAATGTTGGCGCGTTTTATTAGCCAATAGTAACTCAGTTATAATCTTTAGGCATATCGGGGAGTGGGTGTATAAAAAGCCAAGTCAGAGGTAGCAATACATTACACGTCGCCTTCAGTCGGCCAGTTCATCAAAAATCTGTGTACACTACACGTCGTCTTCAGTCAGCCAATTCGTCGAAAGTATTTGTACGGCAAATGTCGGGTATCGATTCACAAGTTACGCGCAGCAGAATTATGAATAATCTAGTGTTGTAAGGTTAATTATACAAAAAGTTGAAGTACGTGGATTAAAAGGGATCAGTAAGAAGTTATTATAACAGTTTCAGTTTGGCGAGTGTTAAGATCAATGTATAAATGTGATAGTTAACGTGTTTGACAATAAATGTGTAAAACAAATTTCTTCATCAGTGTTATATTTGGATAAAAGATTCCTTTCCGTTTACACACTCTGATTCAAGAGACATGTTCGACTGAGAAATAATAGCTAGCCGGAGGACAGTAAACAAAACTTATAATTCTTTCAAACACTAATACTACCACAAATTGCTAACACTAGATGGAGCTACAAACCGAACAAATGAATGACGTCACAAGATGGCTTCCACGCGTGAAGTAAACACAAACAAACATTATAAGTAATACCGTAATACCAGAAATTCTGATTGGCTAAATAGTGCATTACACAAGTATATGGCTATAAATGTTTAAACAACTGAAATATTTCCTTTCCCATCTCCAATGATGTTCACCTTACCATAAAACTGGAAAACAAAGGAGAAAAGCATAAACAATTACAATTTAAATTGTTTCTAGGACTGTGTCACACCATTATGCCCTATCACTATCAGTCTTATGAATGAAAGGTCTGTAATTCAAATCCTGCCAGGACCACTCTCCCTGGCTGAAGTTTTTCCCAGGTTTTCCTCAGTCCTCATAACTGGCAGGTATCCTAAACTGAGGCCTGGAATGCTAACAAACTTCCTTTCCCAAATTTCATTTCATTGTATATATCACCAGTGTCCACCAACTGTGTTGCCATATGTAGTATGAAAGGGCATTAAAACTATTAACATATAAAAAATGTCTTAATTGTGTCTTTCAGTTTAGCGTGAAACAAAACACAAAAAAAAAAACTTGTCCATCTTTGGATTTGAACCCAAGGTGCTCATTGTGAAAATTAATGCTTTAGCCATTGTGAGCACCAGCTCCATTCGTTGCCTGCCTCCTGTAGTTCATAACCATTCCTGTTACATGTAATCATTCCCTATATGGTCACCTGAATTCCTATGTCAATCCATAAAATGAAGTGTTGCCTACACTTAAAAAAATAGGAGCAAGAGATACAGCCTACAGATTTTCATCTTCATATATGCAATAGTTCACCAAAAATAAAAGTACCAAAACTTTGGTATGAATTTGGAACAAATCATCAGACTTTCTTACTCTTATATACACAGTTGTTCACCCAACATTGTTTGATTTTTAGGGGTCTTTAAATTTGCAAATTTTCAGAAGTCTCTCATATAAACTGCCCTTAATTTTGTAACAGTTTTAACCAAATTTGAAACACACTGACAAACTATGTTGTAATTCTTATAAATTGAATTTCAGCTCCTTAAGTATACCAGTTCACAAGTTGTTTCATGCACATAATCATGAGCAACCTAAAAGATGCTTCTTAACAAATATACACAAAAATGTTAAACATTAACACATTTCAAATCAGAGCACAGCCATCACCCTTTTTTCTCTTTGTGTAGAGGGTGAGGAGTGTTGGTGGATGTAGGCACATAAAAAAAATATAATTCTTAAAACTTTGTCCAAATGTCATTGAAAGTTCAGATTTCACTGAAAATCTGCTCTTCCAAAAAACATCTGCTCATTCAAAGCACAAAGAGAAGTATGGAAAGATTTCAACATTTAACTTAATAAAGCTAGCATATAAAAATAATTTTTTTTAAACTGATAAAATATTATTAATGAATGAGGCCTGGTGAACCTAATGATCATTTCCACTTGTATACTGCTATACAAAGGAGAATTTCTTAGGCAGAGAGCAAGTCTGCCAAATGGTAACCTTGGCTATGCATATTCACTGCTGACACTCTTCTTTTAATTATAAGAATGTGCATGTGTACATAAGTCACTCTTTTACTCGACTGTTTAATATGTATCTGACAGTCTATAGGTACCAACAACATTTCTCTGCAGCATTTACTTTAATTGGAATGACCATTAAATTAAAGAATATTTGCCTTTCTCTGATAGATTGCCAATTTAAGCATGACTGCAAGTAGTGTATCAATTTAAACTACTATAAGATTTGCGTTTTTTAAATATTCATGCTAGAGTAAAAAATACTGAGGTCTGCAGAGGGAATAACAGCATTAAAAAATATGTTTTATCTAAACTCCTCTAACATTTTTAGTAAAATTGGTTTATAATATTTATTTTTATCCTTCCTATGAAGTTTCAGTATGAATAGATCCTCATCTCTACTTTAAAATAAGATTAAAAGTAAAAACACATTACTTTAGTTTCATACATTAAACTCATTAATTTACGTTCCTGTGGCAAATTATAAAGCTGTGAATGGATTCTCATTAGAAGTTACTCCACGAGAAAGACGATACAGCCCAAAATTGAATACGAGGGTCACTACAAAGTTTTGAGATGTGAGAAAGTGAAGGTTGATCCACTTGAATGGACTGCAGGATGGGGTAGCCCCATCCTTTGTGAATAAAACTGGTATGAGGTAGTGACTCTCCCACTCCAGGAATTCCAGCAGCACAAGGATGAACAATCTGCAGCGCGCAGGTAGTCAGTCCTTGCAATGGAGCTCGTGTAGAAGCATTTCTGCTCAATGATTATCCACGATTTTAAAAGTGGGTTAAACCAGTGACAAAGTCTTGAACGTTTGCAACAGGCTTTTGGGGACATTGATCCTTCCCATGTCACAGTTTTCTGGTGGTTTTAGAAATTTCAAAGGGGCAGAACATCTTTGAAATATGAGGAGAGAAGCGAGTATCTGGCAATGCCGGTGACAGGAAAATATTGCAGCCGTTGAGAAAATGCTTCATGAAAATAATCGTGTGACATTTAAAGAAACTGAGGCAACACTGCAGATTGGTTTGCCAGAAGTTTTGATAATTCTGCATGAATTCCTTTGTGTGAGGAAGGTCTCATTCTGATGGGTGTCTCACAATTTGAAATAAGAAAAAAAACACGCCTGTGTTGAATGGTGCAAGGAAATGCTGACAAGATTCGAAAGAGGGGACTGTAGATGGGTTTCTGACATTATCACAGGTGACGAAACCTGGATTCATCAGTTTGATCCAGAGACCAAGTTGCAATCAGCAGTGTGGATCTTTCCTGATGACAATCCACCGACAAAAGTGAAGCATCCCCAAAGTGTTGGCAAGAAAATGGTGACCTTGTTCTTCTCAAAGGGTGGTCATGAGGTACCTATTCCTCTGGAGGAGCAAAAGACGGTTACTGCTAATTGGTACACCACGGTATGCCTGCCAAAAGTTTTCACCAAACTTCAAGAATGGCAGCCACACATGGGATGTGAGGGATCCTTCTCCATCATAACAATGCATCCACACACACGGCCAACACCACCATTCAGTTCCTGGAGTCTATGGAGGTCGAACTTATGACTCATCCACCATACAGTTCCGATCTGGCGATTTTTTCTGTTACCGATGGTATAAAAATTATTGTCTGTGTATCTCAAAACTTTTGTAGTGACCCCCATATAGCATTCATTTTTGCTTTCATTAGTCTGCAAAGTAAATACCAAAATGTAATAACTTTGCAGCCTCCACAGTTATGGGCCATTTGATGTAACCAGTGGTTCAATTAAGCATGAAATGTAAAAGAGAGAAAATGTATCTAATGTTGACAATTACCAAATATGTAATCCAAGCTACCCAGATTTGTTTCCTGACATTGTTTTGTAATATAAAGCATGAATTTTCATTATTTTAGCATTTAAACAGAATAACATTATTACATATATAAATTCTGACAGTTATTTTATGTTTATGCCTTATGTTGCGGTATAACTTTATTTATTTGCACATCTGCTCTGCTCTGAAGTTAAATATAATTGCCACGATCAAAGTCAAACTTATACCAAAATCCTTGGTTTGCTGCTGTTCATTACTTAATTCTTTGTCATTTTATAATATACAAATTAATTACCTTACAATAACTTAGGTACATGCAAAAGTAGTCTCCAAAATGCCATTTGTGTTGACAAGTTAACATGTTCCTTTTTTTTTTCCTATTTAAATTTTCCTTTTTATTAACATGGAAGAATCATTCTTTTAATATAGTTGGACTTTCTTGCTACTCCTGGTCTAAAAACACAGGTAGATTTTGGCAGAACTACTTTCTAGTGCAAATATGTGCAACCTCAACCATCAAATATCTACACTACAACCATTCTACAGCCTCACTATACCTGCACCCTTTGATATCAAAATGTTCATAGCAACTTTTTTAGAACCTTGTATCTCTAAAGCATAATGTGTTGTTTATAGTACAAGCAATCTTACGTTGTTCTAACATGCAATTAACTTTCTGCTTTGATACCATTTAGAAGTATTTTAACATATGTATGTACAGAACTTTGTTACAAACATTCTAACTAAAACACCGACAGTGATATTAAAATCCAGATATCTATTTGTTTTCAGGTCATTTTTTGTGCAAAAGTTTCTGCGTTTCTACTACACAAATATACTTATTTCTTTTAATGGCATTTCTTTATGTTAGGTAAACACTTTAAATAGCCTTCTACCATGCAGAATTCTCTTTATACTTCCACTTAAAAAAGAGTTATTATACATTTGTGCTGATGATGAACTTATTTAGCAAAAAAAAAAGAACTAACGGATTTGCAAATTATAATCTTCTCCAGCACTTGACATTAACAAAATTCTTTCAGAAATTCCAGCTCAACTGTCTTAGATGATCAATACTAATACATTCAGTGTATAAGAATATGTGAATACACGAGTCATGGTACACTGTAATGTAATCAACCACGTTACTATGTTTGTAATTCTAGTGATACGGCTACAGTTCTACATTATGTCAAGGCAATGTGCTTGTTTGATGAATTTTCTACATAAAACGTTCATGCTTAAATATTTACACAACCAACCATTTGAACAACTTCAAAGACTCAAGCTGAAAAGGTACACAGATGTAGGTATTGAACACATTTTTATATAACTCCTTTATTTTGCTTTAAGCTTCTATTTTGTTGTGTTTTTTATTTGTTTTGTTTTCTTTGTTTATCAATCAATGGACAATATCCTCAATAAATATACAGTATTTTATTTTATATTCTTTTAGCAAAAGAATAACATTGTATTTTTAAATATTTTCAATAAGTTATAAAAAGGAAGAAAACAAAGAAAAATGCTTAAATCTTCTCACAAATTCTAGCCCAGTGACAGGGCAACTGTCACTCAATTTTTAATGGTTTTGGAAAAAAGGAAAATGGAAAATTATCTATTCAAAATATGAAAAATATATTCAAACTGACTTTGGAAAATACCATTTTCATAAATGCTATCAAACATTTTAACAAAACTGTGTCACCTACTTTCCCGAAAGCTATGTATATTTTATTTGCTCAAATAAAATATTATATTGACATGCATTTCATCCAGAAGCATCTGAGAAACACAAAGAGGCATATAAACTAAGATCTATCCATGCTTAAGAAGAAATGAATCACTTATTTATGGTACGCTGTCACAAAATCTTAAGTTGTTGGGAGGCCAAAAGTCATCCACAATTTCCTTTCAATGCTTCAGGTCTAAAAACAAAAATTATGTCATTATTTTGTCTCCTAGTATCATTAATTTAACAAATTCATTGCACTTCAATTTAGTGCAAAACAAATTTTGGAAATCTAGACTTGAATCTTTCAGTATTCAATCTCCCAACTTTATTGTTGATGGGGTATTATAAACAGAATTACTTCAATGATGTTAGCTACCACTTCAACTAGAAACAACATATGGCACGATATGTACTTGAATCTGTACAAGCAGTACAGATTCTTAGGTTGAGGAAAATAACATAGATTCATCTGGTATGTTTTCAGTCTTCCATCGATAGACATGGCCTGGAGAGCTATGGTGGAATATAGAGAATGTGAACTCTTCCTCCATTCTACTGGATAATTAAGACCGCTTATGTACACACTTTTTGATGAATACTCAATTTTATGTTTTAATTCATTTGAAACATCAATTATTACATGTTTCATCAGTTTACTTAAGGGCATGAAAAATGAACGTGGATAAGTTCCAATTTATTGATGAAGTAATTCTACGTTTGCATTGCAGTTTCAGCTCTCATTTAAAAAAATTAAAGATTAAACTGAGGGAAGAATTAAGGCCGAGAATGGAAACTAGAATGGGAAGCAAAACAGCATGCAACATTCTGGTTTACAATACACTGGTAACAAGAATGGATATGCGTATTGATGACCATACTGATAGCAAAGTGGAACGTCGATTCCAAAAATTGACATGTCGTTTGTAACTAACCAATGATATTTTTACTTTCTCTACTACGTATAGTAACTAGGGGAAATATTGCATTCCACTAAAAAATTTGATACCGAGATTTCACCGGAAATACATGTTTTGAGACCTCCTGAATCCAAAAAAAGTATTTTTGGAATTATGTCCGTGTGTGTGTGTGTCTGTCTGTGAACAGCATAACTCAGAAACGAACAGTCGGATAAACACCAAACTTGGTATTTAGGTTCAGTATCTTCCAGAGATACGACACGAAGGTTTTCAAGAAAATCCCCCCACCCCAGATTACACTTTACATGGAACATTTTTCGAAAATTTTAATTTTCTCAAAAATGGCTCTAACGATTTTGATTAAAATATATATTTAAGACACTTTTATGACAAATAAAATGTATATCTTGAATTTTCTGGGAATGTCTCCAAACGTATTCTTCATTGTGAGCGACTTTTGCATAACTGGTAAACCATAAGAGATAGAAAAAATTTTACTACTCAAAAAATGTAGATCGCGTTAAAATACACAATTTATGTCATATACATTTTTTTTTGTTGAGTGAAGCATTTTCGAGATATTGCTTGTTATTCCCTTAAATTTTCCAACACTTATACCTTTTCTCAAATGGGAATTCGTTATTCATTTTTTTTTTGTCCTGGTAATGCAAAGAGAATGGAATATTACACATAGCAACCGGCTCTTAAAAGCCTACCAATTCCCCTTGCATCTACAAGAAAATTAGCAACAAGATTAACATGAAGCATATAGAGAATAAGCGTTTGTAAAAATAGTTTGTACAAGAGTAGAGAAAGTTATGTGAGTGTAACACATCAGATTTTTTCACCTGCTTCCAATTCAGCTAACACAATGCAAATTTAGCCAATGTCAAAATTCATTAGAGTAAACATTTTAATGCAGAGCCATTACTATCTCTGATTACTCTAGCAAAAAACTGTCTTACTAAAGGTCATTTCTCTATTAATAGTGTACATAAAAATTGTTTGCTCTTCTTTATTGTTATATGTTAATTCCTATAGTTTTTGCTATTCTTTTTAGTTTTTACTTATTTTTAAGGCAATATACAGTTATGAGTTACATATAAACAATCTACAAGTGACACTTTCACTACAAAAACCAGCCCTTCCCAAATCCTGGGAATGGGAATCTAAAGTTATAACTTGACAGCCTTCTTTTTCATTTTGAGATCTGGGAAAGCTTCCCATTAATTGTGGATGCTCACATTGCAACAAGTATTTTAACTTTGCCATTCTCGTTCAGGTTGCTGTTACCTGTTATTGTGGATCTGCCTTTAAGGTACACAATGAAAATTTCTTTTTAGGTATTTAATAGAATACTATGTGTCCTTTTGACTTCTATTGGATTAACTGCAATGAGAGTTATTTTCAAATTATTGTCATAATCTCATGAATCATTATATAGCAGGATCAATTAAATTTTAATTTTTTCCCATCCTCAAGAAAACTTCTGGCAATACCTATGGAGAAAACATGCTAAATGTCATAAATTCTTATCCCTGAATAAGCATTTTCTCTTAAGTGGTAAGCATAAAACATAATGGAATGTGCTATCCATTGAAAAGTTCTGAGATAGCTAACATTTATACAAAAAAAGTCAATAAGGAGTGAAGGTAAACAATTGAATCAGACGACTGAAAAATTCAATGCCATAGCTGGAATTTGAACCATGAAACTACTGGTTTCTGTCTGGTTGCTCTAACCAACTGAGCCACCATGGCAACATGCTGTTAGGACAAAAAATTCTCCAGCTGACTCGCATTTTTCTTAATAAATCATAAGGAGATCTCAAATTGTGTTGAGATGACATACCCCAATGGCGACTTCAATGCTGTAAGTACTTTTAAGTCCTGGGCTTCATAGTTTAGCCTCTATTAGGTCAATTATGGAATTAATTGTTCTGCCACACAAGCCATGTGTAGGACAAGTTTGGAAAGGTAGAATCATACAACTGAAAATTTCAATGCCATAGCCAGAATTTGAACCATGGATCTACCAGTTCCGTCCGGACGGAACTGGTAGATCTGTGGTTCAAATCTCAGCTATACCATTGAATTTTTCATTTGTCTGATTCTACCTTTCCAACCTTGTCCTACACATGGCTTGTGTGGAAGAACAATCAATTCCATTAATTGGTTACAAGTCTTATATTTTATCACTGTGAATACATTAAAAGTATGGTGGTAAAGATGACTCACCACCTTCCAGAGAGGCATTCTGTTTATTCCGAAATGCTCTTGGCTATTACTGCAATTGACTCTCCTTTTATGGAGCCGTCCTGAATCCACAAACTGTGAAATCTCTCACACCTTTATTGCATTTTTTATGGTTATGAAACTTCATGTTAGCAAGATAATCAACTTAGAATGGTGAGGTTGTGTCATTCCTCCGCTTGAGCTCCTTGGTTAGTCAGTCTGTGTGAAACATTGCAAAAACCAACACAGCATCTAGCTTAGCGAATCTCAAAGCCTTTGTCAAATGCTTGAGATTTATATAGGATATACTCTTAGTTTTCATTTGTTAGGTCACATTCTTTTGGCTTTGTAATTAGAAATTTGGTAGAGCTACAGAATCTTTCACTGTTTTCCCCTTACATTTGAGCTGGCTAAAGCATTTTAAAACACGTTCGTTTTCTGAGGATGAGCGAAAACTTATGTAACTCACTCTAACCAAGATTTGAACTCAGGACCTATAGAGTGTGAGGCAGTCGTGCTACCCCCACACCATGCTTCATAGAATTTCTTGCTGGATCTACTTTATTTATTTATTATATTATGGGAGCATACCTTTGGTTTAAATGCTTGAATGGATTTTGGTTGACAAAGTGGAACTATATTTCTCTGTAATAGTTTAATGAGTGTAATTCAATGCAGTGTATGTTGACTTAATACTCATTTTTCATTTTGTATGTCTTGCATTTATGGTTAAACCATTGCATCAGCTTGATATTTTGTGACATATGTTCATGTATAAACATCTCTATACTTGCATGATGTAATTCATCAGAGTAGGTATATTCCATTTTTAAATTCAATACCGAGATTCTGTGCCTCATCCCATACATGTATTAACTTGTACAATCATAAGCTTGGCATATACTTAAATACAGATATGGTATTCTGTTTAAGTTATTTAGAGGCACTTATTGCAGCATTACTGGACACCGGAAAATGGTTTATGCATGAAAACAGTGATTCAATACAATTTACATAATACTTATTTTTTTACTTTTAACAAAACAAATAAGCTTAAAAAATATACTGGCTTGCAAGATTTTGCAATTATAATTTGTGCCATCACCAATTTCCCTTCCATTACTAACATACAACTCTATACACAGAGATCCATATTCTTTACAAAACTTAAATCATAAAAGTTAATTCAAGAATTCGTGTTTACTCAAAATATGCCATTGAACCCACAGCTTTGTTGCTAATTTTTTGTGTGAACAAAACTGCTTCTGCATGTGTTTTGTTTCCCAAACTATAGTACATAACCTATACTATTTGTGAGTCAATATCCATAAGATTAAAGATAAAAATAAAGTAAATATTGGACATACATAATATAATAGATAATTCGAGACTAAAGGATTTATATATTCCCTACAAAACAACCTTACAGCATCACTAAATGGTTGTAAAATACCAACAAATCCAATCTTATTAGGACCCTTACAAGTTTATTTACTGCAGCAATTTGCCATTCAGCTATAATATCCTATTACCAGTAGTTAAGATACTAAATATTCAGCAAGCACTTAACTGGTATTTTACCATCCCCAAAACAGTGTCAGGTTCAATCAAAATTTTTTTCAACGAAGGGGGAGATTTTTGTATGTAGAAACAATACATAGGCAAATACTGCACAATGGTCATTTTGTTTTTATTTTCTTATTCCAAGAATTATTTCTAAAATTTTGGGGGAGGAACTTCTTGCATTACTGATTTACATATTATATCACAGCTTCTAGCTTATTCTGTATTCATTAAACAAATCAAACTGATTTCCAGCAATTAACTACATGACTATCATATTCTGATGGCTCTTTATCATACACTCCAAGAGGCTTCTTTTCTGAGGGAAAGGAAAGAATTCTTTAAGTTTCTAACTATTTCAGAGAAAAACAATACGTGACACTGCGAAGATCAAGTTGGAAATACAGAAGCTGATCCTAACTCTGGCTTAATTAAAGAGATACTTAAATGACTATATTTAGCCTTTTCAATGTAATATATTATATTACAGCATTCCAAATCTTTCTTAGCCTCTTCTTAATATTTCATGACCATTGAAAAAATAAAGCACATATATGTTAACAAGTCATCAATGACGCTGCACCACATAGACATTAAGTTAATGCACAGCTACAGACAGGAGGAGTTAATTCTATACCTATTTTTTCTTGTTTTATAGAATAGGTTTTTTTGGGTATGCTATGGGTAGAGCCTGTAGAAAGATAATCATATTCTAGGTTGCAATGAAAATGTTTGTTGTTATGAACAGGGGCAACTATAGGACTAGTGCGCTTGGGCCACAGCACTGGCTGAATAAAATATGGCAAATCTGTATTTTAAGTTAAGTATTATTTTCTTTTATATAATACTCAAATAGCTTTCTCCTTTTTTAAAACCTGGCATAAACAATCTTTTCTTTTTTTCATCATTCAATAGTATTCTTGACCCCAGTAGTATGGGGTTGAAATTTAGCATTCAGTGCTACATTTGAATTTATTTCACTTCCATTATACATGAACTGTTTTAACTCTCTAAAACTATCCCTATTACATATAAATATACTAACTTTTTCTTTGTTGTCAAAGGGCTCTTGTGATCTAAGATCAGAATTAAACCAAGTTCAGATGACCCAAGTTTAAAATCATACAACTAACTAACACCATTCCTGAATCTCAAACAAAAACAAATCACAGTTAATGAGTTTTGTGCAACCACCCCTAAGAGGATTTGAACATTCAAATGATTGCAACATAAACTGCAATGAACAAGTACACAAAAACAGGAATTTGCTAATTACAAATGGTATACATTTCTGTGGAAAGCCAAAGTTTTCATTGCTATTTTGATAATATATCATGACCTATTTCAAATAAGCATTTTGCCACTGCTGTTGTGTTCACGTTTAGCAGCCATGGGTATGACAACCTACAATTAAATATATACAAAATAAGGTGGAGCACATGATAATCAAAACTGTTTGACAATAAAAAATCTCAATGTAGGTTTTTATAATTCATAAATGTAAATTCAGGCATTATTTCCATCATGCACAATGTTGCACTACTGATTTGATATGTTGTCATGCAAGAGTTTTAAATGCTTTGCCATGCAAATGAATACAATTCCTGAGGAGAAATGTTAAAGTATATAATCCTAATACCATAAACAATTAGCTTTGCTACTCATCCCTTGCCCAAAAATGCACAGAAAGGTTTATGGGAGCATGCCATTCTGCTTCATCCGATGCACTTAAAGCTGTGAGTATCTGTGGCATAAAACATTTAGTAAACAGTATCACTAACTGCTATCCTCCTTATGCGCAAATGCATCCATCTCCATCATGCAGGGTTATGTTTCCAGGCATTATAAGCACAAATAATAATGAAAACAAAAAATGCTTTTTATTTTACCTCACGATGACTGGAGTCCTAAACACCAACACAGGAAAGAGAAAGCCATATATTAGAACTATATTTGAGACTAAACATGCTGAGTTAGTATGAAAATAAGTTCCTTTGAATTGTGAAAAAATGCCTGTTAATCTGAATACATAACACTTGGCTGCAGGAAGATGTCGCTTTCATAGGGATGCATTTATTCAGCTTTGCATTTCAGCATTCATCTAATCATGCTTAAAACTGTCTTGACACATCTTGCTTAGTATTCCAGTTATAGTCATTGAGCAGGCAATGTCAACTCAATGAATAAGTTTAAACAGAGAAAACTGAGAAAGGGCTATAAAAATAAGTAAATAAATTAATAATAATAATTCAACTTTTATCTCAAATGGTTATCCTAACTCTCAATCGCATGTAAATATCTTGGTATCAATAAAGTTGCATCCAGGAACTTTCTGCATCACCAAATGATCACCAGAGAACATGGAAATAACAATGAAAGGTCAAATTCTTAAGCAGGAAGAGTGGATACAAATATATAAATCATAAGCTAAACTAAACAAATTTACTTCAGGCATTTCAACAATAGTGCTGGGATACAACTCAAAAGTAATTTCATATCAAGCATCTGTTTGCTTTTCTGTTATTTTTTCTCCCCTAAATAAATATACAAAGGTAGTGATGCTGAAGGCAAAATCTAATTAACATTGCCAAATTTCAAAGGGAGAAGTAGAAAGAGCAAGCAGAAAAATGAGAAATAATATTTTTATTTCCTAATAAACAAACTGAAAAGATTAGTCAGATTAGTCAGTTGTCTTTTGTCTCTAAAAGCAGTTCATCAAGTGATGCAGTAATTTGTATCACAAATTATTTAAATGTCAAGAGTGATTGTAGTGTGAATATGCATTATTGTGTGACATTGATTTGAGATGTTTGTTGATTGTAAGCATTGTCGAGAAGTAAGTTTATACGGCCTTACTGAAACTGACAATAATAGCGTGCAATAATGTAGCGAGGGGGTGAGCTGTTTATCATTATTAGAGACGAGCAAATGACGTAATATTGGCGCGTATTTCTTAGGAATTTGCTGGAACATTTTCCCTAGAGCATATGTGTTCATAATTTTCATTGGATATAAAAATAGACGCTAATGTTGGCGCGTTTTATTAACCAATAGCAGCTCGGTTATAATCTTTAGGCATATCGGGGTGTAGGAGTATAAAAAGGGCTAGGTCAGAGTCAAATTCGTCCAGTCCATCGGAAATATTTGTGCATTACACGTGCTGAATACATCGCACAGTTTATCGCTTCGCAGGTTACGCGTAGTAGAGTTATGAAAAATCTCAAGTGTTGTAAAGTTAATTACACAAAAAGTTGAAGTACACGAATTAAGAATGAGCAGTAAATAAGTTATTATAACAGTTTCAGTTTGGCGAGTGTCAAGATTAATATGTGAAAGTGCATAATGTGTTACGATAATAAAAGTGTAAAACAAATTCTTCATCAGTGTTATCTTTGGATAAGAGACTCCTTTCCGTTTACACACCTGTATAAGATAAGTGCTCGACCAAAAAGATCATAGCTAGCCGGAGGACAGTAAACCAAAAATTAAATACAATAATAGGCGCTCAGTAAATGATAACATGAAGTGACCGCGACAAATTGTCTTTTATACATGTGGCAAATAAACGGTAGCATCTTTCAAACAAACACTAATACCATCGCAAATTGGCTACCACAACGTGGAACTTAACAAAGAATACCGTCACATATTTGGCTCCCAAAGGTGGGGTTCAATAAATAAATAAACATAAATACCGCCGCATATTTGGCTCCCATACGTGGTGCATATAAACATGAAGAATCTTCCAACTACTAACAAACTACTACTTCAAATTGGCGCCCAAACATGGGGCAAAACACAAGTAAACACAAATACATTAATAACGCCGCATAATTGGCTCCCAAACAAGGGGCTAATAAACATAAAAACTATACGTTACAAATTGGCACCCAGAATTGGGGCAGAATAACCAGGAAGGAGCAGAATAACCAGAAAGGAGCGAATGGAGCAGTGAACTGAACTACAAGACGCAGATTCCAGAAACAACTACAGGAACGACAGACGACGCGGATGAGCAGACACAAAAACATCGAGACGACGCAGATTCATCATAATACGACGCAGAAGCGACATATAATCTAGGAGAGAGGGGCAGGAAGCTGGACATCAAAGCAACATCAGCAGATAGCATCAGAAAGGTTAGAAAAGTGTGATTTTTTTTTATTTAAAAAAAAAATTGTAACAATCAAATGTACTTGAGGAGTGGCAGGATTAAGAGAACAATGTCTACTAATAATATTGAAGAAATAATTATGGAGGGAGATAATGTAACAGTTAGCTGTAATTCAATACAGGTTACAGAAAATAGCTCAAACAATGTAGGATTTGAGGGAGAAAATGTTAGTGCAGAAAGTGAGAATAGAATAGCAGGAAATGTTAATTTTGATGCTAGTATGATGATGGAAATGCTGAGAAAATTTACAGATCAATTAAGGGAAGATATTAGTAAGAGTTTAGAACAAAAACTAGATCAGAATAAGAAAGGATTGAAGGAAGATATTGTTAAGAGTATTACAGATCAATTAAGGGAAGATATGCAAAAGAATAATAGGGAATTAAGGGAAGATATTGGTAGGAGGAATGAGATATTAGAGCAAAAAGTAGATCAAAGCAGGGAAGAAATTGAAAAGAAAGTTATGAAGCTAGATAGTAGCATGCCAGAAATGAGAGATGAAAATTAGGGAATAATAGCAAGTGAGATAGGAAAAGTTTCAAAGAAAATGTCCGATATGAGCAGGGAAATATGTAACAAAAAAAGTGAGGTTAATACTAAAAGTGAACATGTTGATGTAAAATGTACAGAGTTAGGTAGCCGAGTGAATAGTATTTCAAGTGAGGTAAGAGAGATGAAAGAGGTTACGAATGTAGATTTCAATCAGGCGCAAGTTAATTTCAGAGGTGAGATATCTGAAATTCAGGAGTCGGAAATACAAAGAAATAAGTTGTACCAAGAAGCTAAAGTTTTGCCTATAAATATTCATAAGCTAACTTCTGAAATTAACAAGTGCCAAGCTGTTCAAAATGAAAACTCCAATCCAGCACAGTTTATGACAGATTTGTCAGAGTATTCTCAGATTAAAAAGATAGAAGAATTGAAAATGACAGTTGTTAAAAGATGTGTTGTTCAGAAAACTTTAGATTGTTTTCAAATTATATCTTGGGGCGAAATTTCATTTGAATCCTTTAAGAGGTTATCCATGAACAAATTTTGGAAGGTTAGGATACAGCTACGAGTAATGTTTAGCCAAAGACAATTTGATCCAGGAGGGTGAATAGCAATGAGATGTAAAGTAGATGCTGGATAGTTAAAGATGAACTGCAGAGCAATGTATTGGAATGTAAGAGGGTTAATTATGTATGTATGTTATAAGAAAGGAGAAATAAATTCTGGACATAACTAAATGTTTAAAGGGAAAAATAACATTTTCTTAGTAACTGTAACAGCATTTGAAATGAGGCATGTAATAATTAAAACTTAATGTTATATTAAAGTAAAAGTACGTAGATATAATTCCAAGAGTATTGTGAATATAAAGTACAAAACAACAAAAATGGGGTAAAAATAATTAAAACAAATACTTATGTAGCAAACAGAAAATGTGAAACAGTGTCTAGATTTAAGAGATGTAAATATATTTGTGTAGAGGGTGAATATTTTTGGTAAATATGTTTAATAATTACAAAAATTCTTAAATGTATAAATTTTTGTCAACAACTTAAGAAAGTAAACAATTTTGTAACAGTAACTAAATAATTCAGGGTACAGTATTTGCTATAAAAAAAAAATTGTAATGTGAGATTAATGTCTAAACACATTAAACCAGAGCCAGTAAATAGTGGCGAGATAAAGGCAAAACATATGTCGTTTGTTAAATGCGTGTGAAGTGTTAAGTGAAAGTGATAAATAGCGTGTGTTCCAAGATTCAGGAGACTAAAAACCCAATTATAAAATTTCCAAACAAGTTGTAAATATTTATAATTATGTTTCTAGTGGGGCATATGATGCAGTAATTTGTATCACAAATTATTTAAATGTCAAGAGTGATTGTAGTGTGAATATGCATTATTGTGTGACATTGATTTGAGATGTTTGTTGATTGTAAGCATTGTCGAGAAGTAAGTTTATACGGCCTTACTGAAACTGACAATAATAGCGTGCAATAATGTAGCGAGGGGGTGAGCTGTTTATCATTATTAGAGACGAGCAAATGACGTAATATTGGCGCGTTTTTCTTAGGAATTTGCTGGAACATTTTCCCTAGAGCATATGTGTTCATAATTTTCATTGGATATAAAAATAGATGCTAATGTTGGCGCATTTTATTAACCAATAGCAGCTTGGTTATAATCTTTAGGCATATCGGGGTGTAGGAGTATAAAAAGGGCTAGGTCAGAGTCAAATTCGTCCAGTCCATCGGAAATATTTGTGCATTACACGTCGCTGAATACATCGCACAGTTTATCGCTTCGCAGGTTACGCGTAGTAGAGTTATGAAAAATCTCAAGTGTTGTAAAGTTAATTACACAAAAAGTTGAAGTACGCGAATTAAGAATGAGCAGTAAATAAGTTATTATAACAGTTTCAGTTTGGCGAGTGTCAAGATTAATATGTGAAAGTGCATAATGTGTTACGATAATAAAAGTGTAAAACAAATTCTTCATCAGTGTTATCTTTGGATAAGAGACTCCTTTCCGTTTACACACCTGTATAAGATAAGTGCTCGACCAAAAAGATCATAGCTAGCCGGAGGACAGTAAACCA
This sequence comes from Deroplatys truncata, assembly GCA_030765065.1. NCBI lineage: Eukaryota > Metazoa > Arthropoda > Insecta > Mantodea > Mantidae > Deroplatys > Deroplatys truncata. Next base: position 189,598,905 of record CM060976.1, on the reverse strand, counting down.
AAAATTAAATACAATAATAGGCGCTCAGTAAATGATAACATGAAGTGACCGCGACAAATTGTCTTTTATACATGCGGCAAATAAACGGTAGCATCTTTCAAACAAACACTAATACCATCGCAAATTGGCTACCACAACGTGGAACTTAACAAAGAATACCGTCACATATTTGGCTCCCAAAGGTGGGGTTCAATAAATAAATAAACATAAATACTGCCGCACAAGATAGTGGTAAATAATTATGTCAATGATGATGACAATGATAATAGAAAATAATCCCGAAAATCATATCTCAGAAGTCTCTCCATTTAAACTATCCTTAAGTTTGCATCAATTTTATAAACATGATATGAGTTTCTTCATATACTGAAAGTTGAGGACAATGTTGAAATCATTTAAAAGTTAAAACTGAGTCGATTGAGAGAAAACAACACTTGTTTTATAACTTTCCTAGAACATATTTCAGAGCGTTTTCTCTATTATCAATCAGACATCAATAAGATCAGTTGATGTCTGGTTGACAAGAGAGGAAAGTAGCCTCATGAAACATGTTCTGGAAAATTTAAACAGCGAGTGCTTTTGTGCCATTAATTGATCAAGTTTTAACTTTTAAATGATATGAGTCAACAAATTGGCTTTAAACTTTTACACATAACATTTTAACTCCATACCTGCAGCATTTAGCTAAAAAATCATATATTTTTAGGAGAATATTCGCTTTTAACCAAATTTGAAAACTATTGACCAATTGTCTTCAAAGCTTTACATTTAAATTTAGATTTGTATGTATAGCAGTTTGAGTTATTTCACAAGTACAGAAAAATGGAAAAGCAATGCAACAGGTGCTTTACAATAACAAATACATGTAAAAAACTTCAGAGAAAGATAGGGAAAGTAAAGTTACGTAGAATACAGAATCTGTGCCTGATTTTCTTCTATAAATGTTGCTATGAATGCACACTGTGCGCATACTAAAAATTATCAGCAGTAGAAAATAACATTACACAAATTGAATAACAAAGCATTTTTTGTTAAAAAAATCTCCATCTTTTTTTTAAATGCATCCAAATATTTCTCAAAGAATACTTATGAATTAAATGGAATATAAATAATTTTTGATTAACAGTATTTTAAAAAATTAACATTCTTCCAACAATAGCAGCACACAAACAGAATGAATTAAGTCCTTAAAGCTAGTCTGCAGCTGCTGCAGATAGTACATACAAGTGCCACAGAAGTACAAGGTGCAGTAAGTGCATAAGACAAAGTAATTGTTTACAATCTGTGTAATATCAGCTTTTGCCACATAAGCTTTGCTGTAACATCAAATGTCTTTCTAAATTAAAGATACAAAATGAAAAATTAATTATAAAGATCGTATTAAATTAAGATTTGTAAAATGGAGGGAGGCAGTATATAACACTTCACTGCATTTATAAATATCAGAAAAAGGTATGAGTTAGGGTGAACACAGAGACTGGATTTACTCAATTAAAATTTGGTTTTGAAGTTGTCTTCAACAGGTTTTTGGACAGTGACTTTTCAATCATAGCAGGCTTTACATGGTCTAATGCTGCCAGAGGACAGATAATATCTTGTTTGCTTCTTAATGACTATCCTGCCTTGTAGGTTTTAATTTGCAAGGGAAATTTGGTAAACATGTGTATTAGCTTTTGGATTATAAGCCTAAATCTATGCAAAACAGTGTAAAATAATATCATTCAAGCTGGATGCTGTAATATAATTTTTGACCTATTTGGTGCCAACGGTGAAAGCAGAAAGGTAAAACTGTACTCACCCTGCTCCCAACCCCATAGCCTGGTGTTAACTATGTAACAAGAATTAAATTACAGCATATAGACTTTATCTTGAGACAGCCTACTACAGCTGTAGCCTAAAGCTTTGGAGGGGTTACAGAATTCCAAGGTGTTCAGCATGGAAGACAAATTCCAAGTAGATTACTGATCTGTCCACATTGCCAAAAAGCAACCACCAAGGCCCCATTCACAATGAAGACATAATGGAGCATAAGGGTAGACGTGAGGTAAGACCATTTACAAGGCAGCCATAGGCATAACATAAGAACTTAGCATGGGTTTCTAGATTCGTAAATTGCATGTAGAAATTTTCTGAGTATACTGCAAATTTCAAATTGAACAACATAACCAATAGTACCCAATGTAAAATTCACTCAGTCTTTATAAATAAATAGGACATAAAATATGTCATACCAAGCAAGCAACTGTTCAGCATCTGGTATCAGCATTTAAAATGGCATTAACATTGCCAAATGGAAGAAACCACGATTCTACAGTAGATGGTTTAACATTTCTCGTTGTGATCATGTGCTGTTCAAAGGTTCACAATGCATAGAGAAAGAAATGCAGAATTCTTCCTCTATGTACGCAATGCAAATATAAAGTTTGGAGTTTGCAATGTCTTGCGTTACATAGCGCCTTACATGACCTTACAGCATTAAATAACATTGGTGTAAAGTCTTGTGCTTGTGCTGCAAGACTTGTGTCTTACTTTTCATTGTGAATGGGGACTTAACACACTCCGCAGCAGCATGTTCCTGGAATGTGTTGTTTCTATTGATAATTCTGTGATTGGAAGTGCTCTTTATCTTGCTTCCCCTATCTCAAATACTGGAACTTATCCATTAATTTTGCTGTTTCAGGATAAAAATCACTCATTACTGACAAGAGCACAAAGCTCAACATAAGGAAACTTGAAAGTTGGACTGGTCATAGGTAAACAGTACTTTTCATTGAGAATATGCCGACTTTATAATCACAAAGAGGAAACTTTGGAATTCATTTGGGCCATAGATAACATACTAACATCTTAAAAACAGTTCTGAGTTTTTAAGATAAAAACTTTGCATGAATGAAAGTTAAGCGATACTCCTGCAGTCTTGCAACAATTCCCCTGGAAGAGTTTTATTTCCCAAACTATAATGATGGATCATGGTGGTGGCTTCAGAGTAACTTTGGAATTCATTTGGGACATAGATAACATACCAATATCTTAAAAACAGTTCTGAATATCTAAGATAAAACCTTTGCATGAATGAAAAATAGTAATATTCCTGCAGTTATGCAACAATTCGCTTGGAAGAGTTTTATTTTTCAAACTATAATGGATGGATCAAGGTGGTGGCTTCAGAGTAAGGAAAAACAGCATTTTTAGTGTCTTTGAGTGCCTTTAGACAATGACACAAATTTTACATGTTTTGTTTTTAGGTTTAAAGAATTTTATAACATCTAGAACCATAAAAATAGCTGCCCACATAAGGTTAACACATTCTTGAAAATACAGCAAACTAAATTGGATAGTACTTCAATGCAGCAGACATTCTTTTATAAAAAATATACTGCTAAATTTTGGATATGCTTCATAATGGAATATCTTGTTGTTGTTGTTCACCAATGGCACTGGGGTATTCATAATGGAATATGCTCTAAGTAATATTGCTGTTTTTCTTTCTAGTCATTATGAAAGAATGATACAATAATTTAATCATGTTCCTTTAAGTTTCCATTTGATGTGTTTTATTGTGTTTCCTGTAGCTTAGCCTGCATAAAAGTTTACTAACTTAGCTAACCAGCTAACTTAGGCAACACAGATGTTAAGGTCAAGATTCATCATAATTTGTTTGTTCTGTTCCCAGTACTTATGTTCATGATAACTGCTAAACATACATTTGCATTTATTTACTAATTCCAAGAAAAATAACAAATGCAAACACCTCGATGCGCTATTTATACTTATTTAGTATACCAGTATAACCAGATCATCAAAACTATTGCTCCCAATTGGAGTATGTGGGTAGCTCTAGAGAGATTTTCTGTAATCAATCAACATTCCATTGGTGGCTACCATTTACTACTAAGAGCTGAAGTGTAGCTTAATGCCTGGTTGATGACACTAGAGAGAAGCAGGTACTTTTTGGGCGTGAAAAATTTTACTCACAGTATGAGGTTCTTTTACATCATGGGACCAATGACTTAATTCTTTCTGAAGGAAGCCATGCTAATTAATTTTACAACCAAAAAAATCAATCACAATCTTCCACATTTGAACCTGTAACCATGAAAGTCAGAGGCTATAATTGCTTTATCCTCAAGTTGAAGTGAACCTAAACAAACCTAAGCATGCACCTCAACCGTCGGTTTCTTGTTGGTTGCGTACAAAGAAACCATTCATGTGCATATACACAACTTTTAGCAATTAAATAGGTAATGCAGATGAAATATTAGCATAGTACTAGGAAAAAGCTTTATCCCAGTAACTCACCCTAACCAAGATTTGAACTCGGGACGTCTTGAATGTGAGGCAGACACGCTATCCCCACACCACAGAGGTAGGCAGCAAAGTAATGGCACAAAAACTAAAGAATATGAATCAGGATTGAAGAAAAGTGACATTAACAGAAAAAGAATTGTTAGCAATTTCCTGTGAAAGCCATCTGTTTTGCTACAGCATGGCCAACATTACACTCATATCAGCAGTCCGTTGCTTACTTTAACATGACATGTATGACGAACAGGATGCATCTTTTCCAATAACAGAACATAAAGCAAACCTTTAAACTGTGGAGAGAAAGCAACTGTTTTAAATGAGTTCAACTAGCTTTTATAGGTGTATCCAACCTCCTCCATAGATGAAATTGTGATGTTAACCTCAGAATTTACTGGTTTGTCTATAATGCAAGGTTGGTACAACCTCCATTGTCTCGCTAGAACAAACACATGTGCACAATGGAGCAGTATATTACTTCATAGTAACAGTAAAACCAGTGAATCTTAGTAATCATTAAGCCTTACAGGACAACAGTGTACCAGCATATTTGGATATTTTCCGTTATTAACTAGCTTAAAAACCATATGCAAATGTTAAATCATGTGCACACACTTATTTTTGAGTTAAATTTGCAGCATTAGAAACTGCTCAATAACATATGTTTTTCTGTTGACTGGATAAGGAACAGGAGCTGGAAACATATAGCATCACAAACTTTCTCTCATCTTGTACACTTTTCTTACACAATAATAAAACGTGGTAGTAGGTAGAAGAAAGAAGAGACTGCTCATAAGCCAAGTGTAGACAACCTTCTAAAAGTTCATGCTGCAGAGATAACAGAAGATTGCTTCTGAGTCCAAGTGTTCCACAGCTAATGCATCAGTTTGTTTCTTTTGCATGCATCATTGGTGGTGGAGCTTCATATGCTGTTTGATTATGATGTAATTTCAGAAATTGTTGACATCAGCTCACATAAAATCCAATGAATGGTTACACATTCGGTATGTGTGTGTGTGTGTGTGTGTGTGTATGTGGATGTAAATGAGGAAACACCATTCTTTAATTAACTACATTGAAGCAAATACTTTCAAGCGATATGAAAAAAGACAGAGAAAAGCAATTTCTTTGGGGAGATTCCAGTAGCTCTGATGGTCATAAAACCAAAGCAGCAGTAACAATGTTGTTTATGGATGTGACTTGTAGATCAGCAGGATTTTCCAATTAGAGTAAAGCATCAAGATTTGCAGGTATGGCTCTTCTTTTTTTTCTTTTTCAACTAAAGCAATTCCTTTTTCATTTTAATCCATTTTGGCATGACCCTTATCTTTCACTGCTATGGTAAACTAACTCAATATTTATAGTAACAATTTTTTTTCTACATTTACTGCATTCTTTTCTTATTTATATGAATACATATGTACATAGTAATATATGATGGTCTCCATTAATAGTGATGCTCATTTACTTTTTCTTGAACAAAAATGCGAGTGTTGACAATAAAAGTAGAGATTGTTGTTCTAGCTCCTCAAAACATCAATCATCAAGTGTACTAACAACATTATGTAGTCCTAGATACTAAACATTCCATCTCAGCATCTCTGCTTACAATCTGGAGGCCTCGGGTTAAATCTGCACTCATAAAAAACAGACCATTTGCCACTGATGACAGGTGCCTTAGTGCTGTCATCCTACAGATACCACAATTGCTGATTTTAAGCTTCATTCACTATAATAAAGTGATGATCTATGATAATGCTGATGAGGAAACTGTTATCTTACACAAAAGTCTTCCTTTTTCTACCAGATCAGGCCACTGACCACTTCACAGCCTTACATCATGACTAACATCATTAACATCAATTATAACAAATAGCAACATTTTTGGGGCTTGAATGCATTACTACAGCTAAATTTCATTACAAAATCATATGAGCTGTTTTTCATTTCCTACAGGAGACACAGCTATAAACCTTCAATGATTAAGCAAAATGAATTGTTGCTCGCTTGGTCCGATTATTACAGCTGGAATCATGTCTCCTTCAATAGAAGCCAACTGTTAGATAGCAAAGAAGAGACCACAGATTTATTATTAACTATTGAATCCAGGAAAAGAATTAACTTGCAATTCCAGCGATAAACGTGCATTAGTCCATTCAAAATAACTATTAATCTTGTTGTTCTGCAATTTTACTAGCAACTGGCTTCTTTTGCCATGCAGTATTTGCAGTATGAAAGAAATATGCATTTGGTAGATGCATTTGCATGTCACTGCAATCTTAACAAAACCAAAACATGCACCGAATGTAAAATCACACTCATTGCAGCATCATTCACATACTATTCTACACTCTATTAGACATGCCTACAACATCAATGACTTGCACTAATCATATGTCCGTTTTTCATCTTCCTTTTTTTTAACTGCATTATATAGCTAATGAAAGGTCAGCAATGCATTAAAAATCATAGTTACCATACGTACACAAATTCCATAAAAGCCTCACATGCGCAGAATTTATCTGCTTAGGGCCAGTTTCACCAACAGATGCTAAATTTTAACACAATGTTAAACTGATTTAACACTGACATTAACAAAAATTGTTTCATCAAGCAAAGTTAACTTTAACAATGTGTTAAAGTCGGTGTTAAGTTAACATTGCCATACCCCTGTGTTAAGGCATTTGACAAATGTTGAAAGTTGGAGAATGGCTGCCGCAAAACAAGCTGTTGATGCGAGTCTGCTACAATTGGCAGTTTTGAATGCCATTCCTAATAAAAGAGCAGTCCTATGTCATAATAAATTTGAAACCCTGCAAAAGGAGGAACATTTAAAGTGATACAGACTAACCAAAGGGTCATGAGCATGATTTTATGGGAAATATGAGAAGTTAAAATACCACCAACAGAAGCATGTCTCTTTCTATGCTACAAGTGTTAATTAGGTACTTAGATTTTATGCTACTAACATCTTTCATTTACTTGGTGGGTGATGTTGGTATTTCCAAAGATACAATCAATTGCTTCAAGAAGCAAACAGTATTTTACTTGGGTCTGTTTGAATAATCGGCGATAACACATTTTCGTCCACTTTAATTTCAATGCAGTGTCCACCACCAGTTTTAAACAGTCCTACATGCTCTTCGCATCTAACATTTCTGGTGCTGCACTTTATGTTAGCATAAAATTGCCACAGCTGCTTACTGGACTTAGGAGAAATGCATTCATTCCAATTAAATTACTCGCGGCTTTTAACCCAGGCTGCAATCTTATCCTTTAATGTAAGACCGTTGGCTTTTTTGCACTTGATAATACATCTATACTTATTAACAAGATGTTAATTAACACTTTTCAAATGGTGAAACATTTGTTTCAGTTGACATCACGACTCTAACCTCAAACAATCGGGAACATCACATGGCAATTGCCATTAATGTAAATAGTTGTCTGCTACTGGCACAGAGCGCGCAGCAATACATAAACAAAAGTGCATTGGAGCACATTCAGAAGCAATGTAGTTTGGCCACTGCCTTCTCGAAAGCTAGCGTTCGCAGTTATCTTTGACATTAACAAAATGTTAACTAACAATTTGCCGTAAAAGCTTGATGAAACACAAAAGTTTTATCATTGTGTTAAACTTTGCACACCTTGTTAACAAACAATATATTAAGAGTATTTTTAACATTGGTTGGCGAAATGGCCCTTAGTATTTTAGAAAGGAAGGAGTCAAGGAGGCAGGGAAGGTAGAAGGAAAAGAGGAAGGTAATGAAGAAAGAAAAATCTGTCAATTGAATTTCCTGCTCTACCTTTGCCTGACAGCGTATTTACAGCTAAATATCTATTAATGAAGTTCATCTGTACTTATTTGTACATATTCCTTTCATAATGGATCTGTAAAAGCAGAAAGAGTTCTCTCGCTATGAAACTCTGTCTCATTCTACCATGAAGCTTTCCAGTAAACAGTGAGTCACAATATAATGCTAATGAAAATAAGTAAATGTTGCAGGACAATGTCATCTACTGGAGAACTATGTATCTGAGAAAAAGTCCTTACACTGAAACAAAACAACTGATGGATTTTGAAATTCCACTGAAGACAACCACTATACAAATTCATCAAATCACCAACAGAAAGATCCGGTGAGTACACAGAGGATATCAGTAACAAGCCTGACAGTCAAATCTGCTGACGATATAGGCATCATCACCTGTGAAACAAGTTTAGGTAATTAATTGTTAGTGAAGCAACTCAAGTGTAAATTCAAATCCCATTGCAATTTGTTATTACAATGTCTTTATTTTTCAGCTTTATCTAAGGTTGGATCAACAATACTATAACTTCTTTATACTTTATGAAATGATTTGTCCAACTCTGCAAAATAAGTTTTCAGAGGAGAGAATGTCTGATCTCTGCATCTCAGGTAAATCTCTGCCTAATGAGCCATTTCTTCCGATTTAGGAAGAGGAAAATGTCACAGAGCCAAATCTGGTGAATATGGTGCATGTGCAAGCACACAGTACAGCTGGAATATTTTACAACTTTTACCTTTAGTTGAAAGAATAATTAATCCCAAAGGTATTCTGTAAAATATTTATCAATCCCTCTTGACCGTAATATAAAGCTCCACAACTGCCTTACTAACATTTCTATAAAAAGGTAAAGATGTACATTTCTGCATTAAGTATAAGCAATTTGACGTAGAATTCATAAATCATAAGCAATTTTAACAAAACTGAATGATGGAAACAAGGATACAGTGAAATGCCAATACATTGCTACTGTTATTAGTGCTTTCCATTCAAACTTTACAAAGCCTTCCTTTGACTGCATATAAGAGATTTTATTTTCTTATATAAAATAATATGAAGCTGGTAACAATGACGTATAATGTATTAAAAAGGAAACTGAGTGAAAACATAAGCTCCATTCCACTTTTTTAAACTCATTTTTTGTGATATATGTGTGTTTCCTTAAAACAGAGTTGACATTATTTATTTTCTGAATGTCTGCAATTACTAATATTTACTGTCTATATCACTTTTAAAACTCATGTATTACCACATGGTTTATTAAGTCTCATAATTCTCATAGTCATGGTATATTTCCAATATTTATCAGCTGTGAATGAGACAGCATCTGTGAATGAGACAGCATAGTTTACATATCTTTGAAGCAGCAAATAAAGATGACTCTTGTACAGTGCTTGCTGCAAGATTCAGTTTCCCCGTTCTTTACTTTTATACTTCTGAGACACTGTGCAAGTGTCTATGTATTTCATCAGTTTCCAAAATTGCACGAAAATAGTGGTATCCTGTTAGTACTTTCTTCAGGTTGACGAAGTCTATTGTAACTTATGTAATTACTAATGACCAATAAATATTATTATCATTATTTCAACACAGTCTGATCAGTTAATGTATGGGTCCATGATTGTCTAGCGCAGATGCATTGGTTTGGCACTGGTTGCCAGTCAGAAACAATATTACCCTGTGCTACATACTGCTTCTGACACAATCATAAGTTTGTTGCAAAGCCTAAATGCAATGCACTAAGTCACATTTTGTTGGAATGCACTGCCACTCAGATGTCTTTAGTGAGCAAGCTCAAACCATAAGGGGCTGTTGTTGGAATAAACCCACAACAGAGAGAATTGTGTCCAGCATAACATCAGAAACTACTCATGCTATATCCATAATTCACAACTGAAAATATTCTTTTTCTCCAGAGCTATATCAGATAGGTCACCTAAAACTTTCAATGCAGATATCTCTGAAACAAACATAGAAATTGATAAATGACTTTCACAGGCATGAAGGCTGGGCATGGCTCATTAAAGTAAAATATGATATAGACCATTCAAATATGTAAGTAAATATGAAATTAAACATAATTACATCTTTTAAACCTGTATTACTTTTTATGCAATATAGAACATGGAAAATAACATTAAGAATAGCATTTGTTGCATTGGAATAGGCCAATTATAGACTGATTTTTTCGTCCTGAACCCACTTATCTGTATGTGGAGTAGTTGGATAAGTCCATTATCTTCTGGGAAGGGTGTTGAGTCAGTAGTAACAGAGTAGCAGCCACGTACACAACATGAGATAAGGTGACATCACCACACATTCCAAATGATTGTAATACAGTTGCGTGCATAATTATTGTGTTACATGTCTGTAGCTAAAAGTAAATTGAATGGAATTTTGGATTCTCAGACATGGGAAGTGATATACAATATGTATAATTGCTTTAAGAATAATTTTGATCAAGAACAGTCACTTTACAAAGCAGTTGAAGAATCTACTGGTATATCCGTGAGCAGTACAACTTTTGACAATACTGCACATTTTTACACTTATGCTTCAGTTGCAAAACCTTATGCATTCCTATCATTCCATGCAAGGGGAATACTGCTAGCCATTCACCCACACCCTAAACTACCTTCTCCTCCTCTGAATTTCTGCAGGGTCAGGTAAAAAAAAAATCAGCCTGTGCATTCTGACAAATTGTAATGTGAAATTGAAGCTTGTTGAGATGCAAATCAGTACTACATCCTGAAGTTCATTGCTTGTGTTTCAAGCACAAACTTCATGTTGCAGTTAAGAATTGCATTGGAAATAACACAGGGTTTCCAGTCACTTCCCCCCTCCCCCCAAAAAATAAAGGTTTATGGCTTTCATTGTATCTCAAGCTCCAACTATATGTTATAATTTCTTGGGATGTAATTGACTCATGATGATGCAATAAATGCCATTCCTAATGCTATTTTGCAGGTTATCAACTGTGTTAAAAACAACATGGGATTTCAGCTTAAAAAATTATAAGTTTATGTTGAAAATCACATTTGCTTATATTTCTAAATGGTTTATATCATTTACTTTAATGAGTTACCTCTCCTACCTAGATGCCTATGAAATCGTTTTTCAATTTCAATTTCAGAGATTATTTGCAGTAGAAGTGTTAGGTGACTCACCCTGTAGATTATATGCTCATCAAATATTTTTAAATTGCCAACTTGTGGGATGCATATTCTTCATATCTGACAATTTTGCTGCTCTCTTTTGTTGAATATTATCAGACTATGGAGTCTACATGTTATTAATTAATTATGGAGCCGAAGCTTAGAATTGGATATACTGCACTTATCTAAAAATTACTTGACTATTTGGGTAATTCTTTCAGTGATATGACATAACACTTCCAGAACTTAAAGATTGTCGGAAGGGGGTTAAGTGGTAGGAAATGTTAACATCTGCCAGTATCATAATTCCATTTCCATGAACATTATGGGATCTTTGGTCCATTATTATAAATATTGGGGCTGACAAAATTGCTATTCTAAGGGGAAAATGTTGAGCGAAGGTCTACCAGGGCGAGAGCCTGGAAGGATTCTCTTAAGTCTTATAGATCACCGTGCAATAATTTCATACAGAGTACAGGAGAGGGTTATGTGAAATTGATTTAACCACCATTCAAGATTTAAAAAAGTAACCTGCACAACGCTGGGTAAGTCAGCTAGTATACTAAGAGATAAAGATCACAAAAGGCCTATTACAATGATGTATAAATCAAAGTCAAACCATACATAAAAAATCCATAGTTAAAGTTTTAAGTATATTCTGCACATGCTCATCTGGTGACCAATGGAAACAGATTTTCCAAGAGCTACAGGAATAATGAAATGACATGCCCAGCTTTAATCGAGAGGAATACTGATCTAAACAAACCTCTTTGATAAAGGTGACTGCTTTGAGAGGTTATTCTGTATATTTCAACTTTTTTATTCTTATTCATTTGAATTTCTGGACATTAGTATTTACTTTAAGTTTTATGCCCCTAAGTAAAGAACTTATGTTTTTTTATCTATAGCTTTTAAATCCAATCTTTTCTAGTATTTTCAGGGTGATTCATACAAAATGGATGATTTTTAAAATAGTTTGGGGAGCGATGGGACCTAGGAATGTTTCTGCTGTTGGGAGATCCTAGTATAGGGTGTACTGAACCTCATAAGGTACGTGGAGGAGAATTTGAATAGTTTCTTGGCAGCAAAGTAGCAGCTCCATTCTCAAAAATATCAAAGCAGTGGGGTAGGTGGCATACTGACCACATGCTATTCCCTTTACTGCACTCTTTCCGTGATGTCTTGTGTAGTCTGAGCCAGAAGTATTTTTTTTCTGTACTTTTAACTTTTAGAACTGTTGCATTAGTGCCTACTGTTGGCTTTAAACTTGTAAATATTCTGAAATGTACAGTTTCTCTTGAGAATAATTTGCTTAGTTTTAGAATTAATTCTGAAAATAACATCCTTTTTCCTGCAGATACATATATCCATAACCATTGTTTGAGTGTATTGCAATATTTTAATTTTGGTAGCAATATTCATCTTGAAATAACATTTAATTTTTCTTGGTCAATAACACGAGGCTCAAGTTTTAAGTATTACACCCATCTTCCCTATTCCCACAAAAAAAATCTGATGACATGAAGTACATTAAGTTGGACTTCATAGTTAACTACTATTAGGTCAATCAATGTTCATTAATTGTTCTTTCACACATGCTGTGTGTAGGCTGAAGTTGGAAAGGTAGAATCAGACTGAAGAATTCAATGCCACAGACAGGATTTGAACCATGAATCTTCAGCATCTTTAGCCTACATATGGCATGTGAGGAAGAACAATTAACATAAGTAATTTTAAAAACCAACCATTTAATGTGAATCACTATATCTTTGTCTGCATCTTAATCAAAAGCAATACTTTCTAGTTTCCACTGTATACATAGCAACTCTGTTTATATTGATTTCCAGTTGCAAAATCAGAGCTCTACTCTACACAAGCTTAATAAAAAATAATAAACTTTTGGAGTCACTTACTTCATTATGTTAATCATGCACTATTATGCAGTAAAAAGTAAAACATGTCTTACCTTCTTAAAGTGGTTTAACGTGTCTGGGCTGTTTTCACACATCTCAGTGATGAGTGTGACACCTGTGATTAAAACACCTGCAAAAAACAACATAAGAGCATTAATCTGAGGTACAATGATTTACTGAGATCTGGAAAAGATCTCAGTAAACCCTAACAAGAGGCATTGTGCTTATTCATTAAGCCTGTGGGTCTCAACCTTTTTCAGTGAAGCATAATACTATTTAATGGAGGATGTTAGATTTACCAGTATGCAAATTTATTCTGAAAAACTATTGAGTTGTTGGTTTAAGATTTACAAAACTGCTAATATATTATTGTTATGTATTTACTTCCTTAAATTGAACTTTTCTCCAGAAAATATCCAAAAGATCGGAGTTTCAAACTGGCAAAATAGTCGATTAACCACAGCTATTTTAGGATTTTTTTTTTTAAATTCCATTATCAGCTTGTATAGTTTGCATTCCTAAGTGATTTGTATATATATTGAAGTATTTCAGTGGAGTGTGATTTGCTATAAGCTGTACAGTAGGTCTCTCCAAGTAAGTTTTCACTTTTACGGTACTTTATTATTCTCTGTTCATTTACCCTTCAAGTGGGAATCTCTTGGTCAGAATATGTAAAGGAACAGAAATGTGTAACCTCAGCTTCTGCATTAAAAATTGAAACCCGATTCAAAAACGTTTAACATTTTTTTCTTCCTTTCTTCTTTTAATTTTTTTTTTAAAGCACATTTAATTTTCCAAAATTGGATGCTGGTCGGATACAAATGTTTTCATGTCACATATTAGGTATGCAATGTTTTTCTGTTAATAGTGATGAAAGGAAAAGTGGGTGAATTTGCAAGGCAGATAAGCAGATTGGCTTTCAAATTCTTGGAACTGTGGCCAATCCTATGTCTACTGCTAAAATAAAGTGATCCTTTTGTAATTAAGGACAGTGTTTTCTACAGTTTTCACTCCATCCAACTGGTCAAACTTCAAGTTTACTTATACACTTGCTATTCTGCAATTTACCAGTTGTTTATGTTCAGAGAGTGAAGCATAATGGTTTAATAGTAGGTTTTAAAGTATGCATGATTTTATACGTGAAAGAAAATGGAAACCACGCCAATGTAATAAGGGAATTTGGTCTAAAGCAGATACATAGTATTGGCAGAAATGAAGGGACTTGCTCACTGATGCTGAAGGCTTTTGCTGCACCTTTAAAGAGCTGAAAATTTTAAGTTACCAGATGTTGTAACAACTGCTGACATAAGAGAAGAGTTACAAAATAACAATATGCATTAATGCTGCTGTGAGATTTTTCTATTTTTTCTTTTATGTACCTCTTTCCAAGCTTTTCTGGGTCCAAAAAATACAAGCATAAATGCAGTATACATACAAGGGTCAGATGAACGCCCATGAAGCATGCTCTAAATGATAAACCTCTGTGAAGCAAGTAAAATAAGAGACTACTTAAGTACATTTAGTGAACTAAGATTATATTTATGTGATT